>OY987215.1:8360600-9698552 GCA_963920805.1 Primula vulgaris | reverse complement strand
TATCTACCCATATCACCTGTGAGCGAGGAACCAATATGAACGCTAGCATATATGCAATTAGGCTTGATAGTTGGAAATCTGCAAGTATCAACTGACAAAGAAGTGTCTCGACCAACAAAGAAGGCAGTACGGTCCAAATCTATTATCTTTCCGAAAACTGATTGACTAGTATCGATCATATATATCTTAACATTCATTTTCTTAAAATGATAGTTATTACTTAAAACTAATAGTAACGTGCCTTTGGATTCAACTAGGTATTTTACTGATTGTTTTTTCAAACAATTGGTACGGAGATGTGGGCAGTTTCATTACCATTTTGGAGTCATCCAAGTCAATTTTTAGTACGTAGACTCTACCATCCCAATCTAAGACATGAAATTGGTCTTTAAAGAAAATGACATCCAGTAGTAAGTAATCGATTGTTAAATGACTCCATTTTCGCGTTCCTGGTGTCTAGAAAGCTATGTGTGTTTTACTACAATACGTGCATAAAATTACAAGGATGTAGTTTCGGGTGAAAGAAGAGCTTGAGGATAAAACGGCTTTACGCAAAACATAATTCTTGTCTAGGTTTGGAAGAGACAATTGAATCCTAGAAAAAGGATGAAATAGCTCCATGGCGCTTGTACTCATGTCTTCCATCACAAACCATCCTAGGGTTTGCCAACACGATTTTCCGTATAATTCTGGAAGATCTTTCATGAGACTGTAGAAATATCGTACCCTGCTTTTATCTTTATCCTCATTATTGTTGACTAACGTCAGTAGCAGGGGCTGATGGTTAGATTTGCTTGAAAAAGACTCTTTGGTTGCGGCGATTCGCCATGACTTGCAGGCACCTCGAAAAGCCAGGAAATCATGAAACAAGTGAAGATGAGACGCAATCATGAACAACAAATCAGGGACCATCTCTCCCCAGTTACCCATTCCTTCGGACTTCTTTGAATGTGAATGAAACATATCCACAAAGACTCTTTACAATTTTGATAGCCTGATTTAATTTATAGTAACTTTTGCCATTTTTTCTATTTTTGATGACTATAAATACAAGATAAAATCAATAGGGCGAAAAGATAAAATCAAATCTATTTTTTCACTTAGAAATTTAGTGACAATATAATTCCATATTGATTGAAACACCTCTTTTATTCTACTTATTTGCATAATTATCAAACTCTTTTTGAACGATAAAGCACAAAGAATCTCTAGATGTATATCAATATATGGAAGCTCGCGTGATTGATCTACTTACTTGCATAATTAAAACTATATTTTTAGAAAAACTGTGCACGTCAATGGTATACCATATATGAATGCGGCATAGCAATATATTTTTTAGCTTTTATTTGTTTAAGGATATTAATTATCAGCTTGAAGACCAGGTCCATAATTTTATTGACATCTTCTTTTCGGTCTCTTATACTGTATTCATATCAGTGTTTTAAATAGCGTTATCGCTATCGTAGCGTTTTTTCGAGAGAAACGCTAAAAGCGCTAATAGCGTTGCTATATAGCGCTTTGCGGTGTATTTTTTTTTGCCTAAATATGCACTAAACTTTAGAATATATAACAAAAAAAAAAATGTATAGTTATATTAGATAGTAATAAAAAAAAATCAAAAAAAAAATTGTTGTTGGTGAGTTTCGAACTTGGGTCTGCTGGAAATTACAACGCTGTCTCAACCATTTGGACTGCAGACACTTTTAAGAAAATTACACAATATATATTAATTATTTAGATCCGCTGGTTTTTTTTTAACTCGCTATTTACGCTTTTGGTCCAGAATTTCGCGATTTTTGCGCTTTTGGTCCCCTATAGCGCGATTTTAGCGCAATTCCACCCAAAATCGTGATTTTTCGTTGCGTTTTTTACCAAAAAAACGCTATTTCGCGCTGCGTAGCGCTATGTAGCGTGAATTTTAAAACAGAGATTCATATGCTGTGGATGAAAACTTAAGTCAAACATAGAAAAATGAAATGAAAGACAATTAAAAATTAAGATGAAATAAATAATAACTAGAAATAAAAATGATCCAAAGCGATTCTCCATATGATCACAACACCTTAGGTAACGATAATAGCATCAATTTATTCAAGTGTTAACTTTTTATTATTATTACATGATAACTACGTGTTTTGTATAACTAAGCCTTCGCGGTGGGGGCCTGTGGAGGAGCAACAGTGGTAGTGGCGTCACAATATCCTTGAAGAACATCTCCTTCTTCGGCAGTGAACCCAAGGGATCCGAGCATAGAGGGCCAACAATGCTTCTGAATAACACGAATAGCGCTACAACAACCCTGTCCTAAATAAGTCTCTCCGTTCATGAAAAAAAGGACGACCTCGCCAGTGCATGACTGGAGCTGGAACAACGAGTCCCAGCAGTTGAGTGAGTCAGAGCCCGAGTCAGGACTTGGCTCATCAAGCTTTAGCCTAGCCATGAGGTTGGACAACTTTGAGCTTGATACTGGACCCATGGGACGGGCCAACACAGCCGAAGCGCTTAGCCATAAAAATATGATGGGAATAAGTAGCGCTTGAGAATTGGATTTAGGCATCTTTTGTTTTCTAACAGATTGAGATATTTAAATGTGAGTGATGAAAATGATGTTAGGTTCATGTGCATATATAGCTAGAGAGGCTACGGTTATGGTATTTGAGGGAATGCCAAATTATTATAACTTTGCAGAACTTAAGTTGTGAACCCAAGAGTTTGCAGTAATTAATTACTACTTGTTATGTTATGTTAATTAGGTCAGACGAAGAGTTTATCATATCATGTACAAATGAAAAAATAAAATAGAAAATCAAACTTTTTTGGTCTTGCTACACCTGGAATTCATTAGACTAGTGTTTTAAAAGGCATGCATACGCACAAATAAGGCGAAACATAGGCGGTAGGCAAAGCCTAGATGTCTAATAGATTATACGAGATTTTTTGTGATTATGCGGATTCAGCGGTGATTAAGCACTGGTGGATCAATTTACGACTAAATTTTGCATTGCATTAGACTATACTGGGTTAAGCAAATGAGTTGCTTAATTAGTGATTGTCTCTGTGTATTATGCTTAAATTACCATGAGTGTTCGATCTTGGGACGCACTTATAAAACTAATATACTTCTCTTCAAGTATAAATAAAAAAATAACCGCTTCTTATTTGAAGGAGGACAGATTATAATCCCAAAATTAAAAAGGTTGAATTGGTTTAGTAACAACCACACCCACACCCTCGTAGAAACTTATGCATTTGTTTGCATAAGCATAAAGACTTGAAATAAAAGTGCGGAAATGGTAAAAGGAGATGGAGGATAATATTTATATTTAAAAGTACGTAGACAAAAAACAAATTGAAATTAGGCATTCTTACCCATCAAAACAAAACATTTGTCCCAACTTCTTTTTATTATTATTACATGGTAAACTACGTGTTTTGTATATCTAAGCCTTCAAGGTGGGGTCTTGTGGAGGATATCAGGCGACGCAATATCCTTGAAGAACACCTCTTTCTTCGGCAGTGAACCCAAGGGATCCGAGCATTGAAGGCCAACAATGCTTCTGAATAACGGGGATAGTGCAAACTTGTATAGCAAGATCGACAATGGAGTCAGAACTCACAGATTTGGACAAAGCTGTAGAAGAAGCAGAATGGCTAAGAAATTTTATCGAGGATATTCCAATGTGGTTCAAACCTGTACCTACTATAAGAATACATTGTGACAGTAAATCTACCATTGGACGGGCGGAAAGTCACATGTATAATTGTAAGTCTAGACATATACGTCGTAGACATTTCTCTGTGAGATAATTGATATCAAATGGTGTTATCTTAATAGACTACGTCAAGTCTAAGGATAACATTACGGATCCATTAACCAAAGGCTTGAATCGCGATCAAGTGTATGCATCATAGAAGGAAATGGGTTTAATGCCCACTAGAGGATACCCACCTCAATGGTAAATCTACCTAACTGACTGGATGTCCCAAGATCTAGATTCAAGGAGACAACGAAGTTGTGAGTGGTTCCGAACGAAATTACTTGGGACATTGAGGTCCCTTTCCATTCCTATGATGAAAAAGTGAACAACTTGTACTTGTGTCGATGAGGCCAGATCTATGAGAATTAGTAGGGCCTATCCTCTAGAGCACTCAATTAATAACCAGGCACGTCTAGGGACATAATGGACACAAAACAGTTCCCAAAATAAATGGCAAAAGAAACTAGTTGTGTGAGTATCATTGTCTTGGTATACACTAAAAGCCAAACAGTTCGTGTTAACTGATTGGCAAGTATATCCGATGATATTTCACTACGGGAGGTTCAATGTTCGAAAGACAACCTTCCAAGATACAACAAAATTTCTACGAATTTCTTTTTCCAGAAGTCATAGCATTCCAGGGCCATATCATTCATGTGGAGAATTGTTGGTAATATATATATATATATATATATATATATATATATATAGAATCGGTTTTGTCCAGTTTAAGGGACTAATTTAAATGTGTTAAGAATAGATAAACGGAACATGGTTGATACTAAATTGAAGTCTGTTATATGAGCTTCAAAACGGCAGGTCATACGTCCAAAACCGATAAACAGTATGAAAAATATTGGCCTCCAAAGTGGGGATTGCGCGCCATTCCGGGTAAAACACACTTTAGCTCATTTATGCAAATGTGGAGAAAATCTTTATCACACATTGGTGAGTTTTGTGAATTGAGTGTTCATATGCACCCACCATGGGCTAAGTGGTTGAGGTTTGGGGCTCCAAGCTTTTTGCGTGCGATTGGGGTGAGTCTTGCTCGAGTCCCGTCTCAGGTTTGACCATTGACTTTTGCGGCGATGACCCACATCCCATGACCCATATACCAAGACCCATGACCCTTGACACATGGCACGTGGCCATGGTCGTGGCGTGACACAACATGGCGTGGCGTGGCGTGGCGCGGGACGGTGCGGTGCGGTGTGGTGTACACGCGGGCACATGTTCCCGACACACATAACCTTTTTATTAAGTATATGGTGTTCCTAAAACACTATATAATTATCTGTAATGGTAACAATACCAAAGTTGTGCCTTTTTGCAATAGTTTGAAAATGTCCCGATTCAGTCCACTGTTTCTGAAAAGTCGCGTCTATTATGAACAGTCGCGTCTTTTGACTTCGCACCCGTTTTCTTCTTATTTGAAGACCCCTACCCCTTTGTTTTTCTTCACTCCATTCTGCATATTCATATATCACAATATCCTTTATCTCTCTGTCCGTAGTTCATTCCGTTTACAAGAAATTCTTGTCGTTTTCTGGTTCGTAAATAAGAAGTATGCTTTTCGTTTCTTTTTTCTTGAAAGTAGTTTTATACTGTGAGGTCAGCGTCCGTATCCTATAAGCCAAGACGGTAGGGGACGAATATATCTTAAGGACAGATTGCTGAACAATCGACTCTGACTTGGAAATACATTCTGATCAGGTTAATTTATCAAAAAAAAAGGTACGCTTATTCGTTAACCGTTTACTCGCGTTTTTTGAAATGTTAGAACAACATATAGGTTTCATTTCTATATCAGTTATTCACTCCAGTTCAGTAATTACGTTTCGTTAGTAATTATTTATTGAAATTTATTTCGTTGTACCGTCCGAAACTTTTTTCAGGTTTTGTTTTTTCCATTACAGTAAGGCACGAAATCCAAAAAATGATGCTAGGTTAATGAGTTTTTATATATAGCTAGAGAGGCTACGGTTATGGTATTTGAGGGGATGCCATGCAAGTTATGAACTGCATAACTTAAATTGGGAACTCAAGAGTTTCCTCTAATGCTAGCAGTTAATTAATTACTTGTTAATTAAAGTTGTTATGTTATGTTAGCTCTGTGGTCAGAGAAGAGTTTATCATATCATGTACAAATGAACAAATGAACAAGTTGTTATTTCTTTTCGATTTGATCTCATTTGTTTTGGATTTCATACCTTTTTTTTTACTTTATTCCCCATTTTTTCAAGTTTATACCCAATTTTTTTCGATTTTATAATTTTTTTTTTCAATTTTATACCTTCTTTTGTTTCAAAGTTCATAGCCTTTTTGGTTATTTTATGATCTTTTCAATTTTTTGTGGTTTACATGTTCATATTTTTTTGATTTCTACAGAGAGAAAGTGTGTGTTTTTGGTTAAATAAGAGCGGTTTTGTAAATATAGTTAACATTAATGTTATATGTAACTAGTTGTAAAATAGTTTCCAAATGTGGGTTTTATTTAATTAAATAGATGCATATATATGTATTTGTCATTTCTCCTGGATTGTCTCCAAGTTGCAGCTAAAAATTAGCAGGTTCATGTCACTTTTTAAATCAGTTTTGTCTCTTTTTAAATATTACAAAAAAAAATATATGTAAACATGCCATAAAAGCTAAATATTACTATTTTCAAGAGTATTCTTAGAAGGTATTAGGTCAATGCTTGGAGAATTTAAAGGTATGGATTAATTAATTAAATTTTAAACATAAGAAAAGGTTTAATTAAACCTTTTGTATTAAATAGTACTTACATTAGTGTACTACGTCTGCATGCTCTGAATGGCCAAGAAAAGATAGTATAAGAAAAGAAATTTACAATTTGTAATATTACATGAGAAAATAATTTTTCTTTATTAGTTACAATTTTGAAGAAAATTATCCGAAAAATTACTCTGAAAATTTATTTCGATGGAAAAAAATAGAGGATAAATGAAATTTAAATTTGAAATGTATAGTCTTATCAAGATAAAGGCAGAATAAAATTAATGTAAATTCTTTTTTTTAGGTTACCAAGAGGAAAAGGGGGAGAAAGGTAAAAGGAAAGTAAGCAATAGGAATGGAAAACAATAAAATATTTGATACACTTTAAGTAATATTCCAAATTTGATTTTTTTTGCAATAATGTTAATAAAGTTTACATATCAGGAATCCTTCTATTTCTACTATATATACTGCGAATTGTCTATCACCTTTTATCATGAATCCTTCTATTACACAGTTAGGTTTTATATTTCTACACGATGCATCCTTCATCTCCAGGTTAGGATCTCCAAACTTAGGGCCTTTACCCTTTATTATTTATTTTTCCTTGCTTTTATCATCGCTTAAACTACATATGCGCTATGGCTAAGTTATCATATTTTCACTTGTTAAGAAATTAAGAAAACTACCTATCATTCTTCTTTTTTCCCCCTTTTTTTTATACAGTGGAGTCACAAATTCAATCTATAATCAACCGCGGGTAACATAATTGGGAGGTAAGGGATTATTGAAGATATTTCCGAAAATATTATACGAAAGAATATAATTATTTCATAATTAACAACACGTGAAAAGTGAAAACAATAGAATTAAAGACCGTCGAAGGATTATTTGCTAATTTATGGAAGTCAAGAAATTATACGGATAAATACATGGCCAACTTATCTCCATTGTTCAGAACCTTAACTATTCTCAAGATTTTGAATAAATGACAGATTTGGATAGAAAGTCAGGTTTTAAGATAATATAAATTTCTATAGTTATGGCGTAGTTAATGTTTTCTTTTATTTTTGTTGATATAATCTCTTACCTTATAATCTGTTACGAAAAACATACAACCAAAGTAATGTTGCCCAAAAACATACATTATAAAAAGTACAACCCATGTTAGGTTCTTCAAATTGTTTTTTTTCCTTTATTCTTTTTCCTTTCAATGGTTTTTATCAACAAAATAAAAAAAAAATACCTATGGCTTTGTGCAGAGAAAATCATGCATGCATGTTAAATTTATTGATTTTTGCTAAACATCTTTTTACCAGGACTGTATTGATGCAAAATATAATCAAAAATTAAATAAAAAAGACTTTAAAATCAGAGTCAAGCTCGGAAACAAAAATGTTGAATTTTTTATTTAGATCATCAAGTATAGGTTTTCAAATTAAAGATTAGATTAAAAGTGGTTGAGATCATCAATAAACTATAAATCAGAGTCAAACTAGCCAACAAAAATGTTGATCCTTGATTTAGATCATAAATATAGGTTTTCAAGTTAAAAATATTCTATTGTTATTGTTTAGCGATTGAGTTGTAAAGAAATATATACACTTGTTATCTGTTTATTACCATAATGAATTACTTACTTAGACGGGTGTAGAGATTCTAACTTGAGATCCTATAAGTCGCCCAAATTTGTTACATTTGAAAACATAGATTGTCAGCAAAATCCTCATTTGTCAAACGAATAAGTGATATACCAGACATATGCTAATTTCCGTTTCCCTCATGTGAGTGTTTAATAATGATTACTTACGACATAGTACAATAAAAGTTTTTGTCAACAATAGTGTAATCATCACCATCGTATCGAGAAAATGAGAGAGAAGAATATATATACAAATACGTATAGAGAGAGAAAGATAAAGAGGGAAAATTGTATTTGATTTTATATTAAGTTTTTTACAGCGTAGCTCACGTATAAGTAGTGAGGTTAATTACACAGTCAGTCCCATAGTACTCACAGCATAGCTCAATCAGTATAACCAATATAGAATATACACATTGAACTATTAATAACATGCGAAAACATATCATAATAGTCAACACTCCCCCTCAAGATGGAGAATGAAGAGCAGAAATTCCCATCTTGGACAAGAAAGAATACATATGAAGGAAATGCAGAATTTCTTTGTGTAATAGCTCTCTAATAAAGTGACAATCAGTCTCTATATGCTTAGTACGCTCATGATGAACATGATTGTGAGCTAAAGCAAGAGCTTTCCGACTATTAGTATAAAGTGCGCCACATGTGCTTGCTGATTAACACCAAAATCTTTTAGCAAATTCAGCAAACAAATCAACTCACAAGAAGCAACAAACATTGCTCTATACTCTTCTTCTGCACCACTGTGAGAGACCAAAGTTCGTTTCTTGCTTTTTCAGGAAAATATAGAGTCTCCTAAGAAAATACAGAATCCAGAAGTAGACCTTCTTGTGTCAACACATGAAGCCCAATCACTATTAGAAAATCCTTTCAACAATGGCTTACAATTGCTAGGGTAAAACAAGCGTTGACTAGGACAAGTTTTCAAGCATCTCAAGATATTCATAGCAGCAGACATATGAGTATTTGTAGGAAGAGCCAAGAATTGGCTTAAAACATGAACTGAGAAGCTTAAGTGAGGCCTAATAATAGTCAAATAAAGCAACGGACGAATTAATCTTCTATAGTTATTAGCATATGTTAATGGAGTGCGATCATTGGTACTCAATTTTAGAATAGGATATCCATAGGCAAAGTGAGAGGTTTGGCTTGGAGTTGTCTAAGACAGATCAAGTTGAATGTAAAACTTGGTACACAAATTACATTGTTCAACACTAATCCTGATTTAAAGATTACTGTACCCATGCTGTGTAATCCTTGCAGTGTTCCCATTTTGTTGATTTACCAAAGATGTTATCTTACTAGGTTGTAATTTATCATAAGTAGCTGAATTTATAATGTGCTCACTAGCACTAGTGTCAACCACATGATTAGATCCAGAAATATTTTCTTGCAAATAACTGCATATGGTTTTGGTTAGAGAATGGGTTTTCAGCAATATTTCCACCATTAGACCCACTTGTAGAGCTACTAGTTGATACATTCATTTTTGACTCCCCTTTAATGTTTGCTTGCAAATAACTGCTCTTGAGTAACTAGAAAAGAGTGTTTTCCAATTTTAGAGAGAGGAACAAACACATGATTACCATGATAAGTAGGAGAGTCTCATAACACACCTTTACCCCCTTTAAATTCAACCATTGATTTCCAACTTTGTGGGTAGTCATGCAACTTGTAGCACTTGTTTCTAGTGTGATTTCCATTATAGTAAGAATATTTCACACAAACAGGATCTGTAACCCCCTTTATTAGGTTTAAATTGAGTAACCAGAAGCATATAAGTATTCATATACTCAGTTATTCATTACACTGAAACACTGGCATTTTTATGTTTCTCCTTTTGTATAAGTAAAGAATATATCTTATTTATAGCAGGAAGACGTTTCATCAATAATATTTGGCTTCTAATTCCATAATAAATTTCTTCAAGACCCATTAGAAAAACCATTTGAAAGATCTTGTGTTCCCTAGAGAGTACCATGCTCATAAAGTCACAGCTACAATTCCCCAAAGTACCACAATTTCACATAGGCATTGGACTTGGAATAATCATATCATTCCATATGGTTTGTAGTTTTGTAAAGTAACTGGATATATAATGTTTCCATTAGTTCTTCAATAAAAGATTTGATACAATTCATTTAATCTGGCATCATTTCTTTGTGAAAATCTTTCAAACAATTCCTTCCACATCTTTGTAGCACTTCACAATATAGAATAGAGTATCCAATCTCAACACTAACTGAATTTAAAATCCATTCCATTACAATCATATTGTATTGATTCCAATTTGTAGTTGTTATGTCATTTGCAGCAGGACAGGGTAGGGTTCCATTTACGAATCCTATTTTTTTTTTTAGAGCCCACAACTATTTCAAAACCTCTCCTCAATGAATAATAATTAGGTCCAGTTAAGATAGGATTAACTATAGATGAACCATTATTATCATTATTTCCAATAGAATAAGTACTAGTATGAGGTATTTCAAACGAATGAGCATACGGAGAAGCATTATTATCATATCCATTACCATAATAAGTAGATACCATTAATACCCAATCAATTTACAGAAACCTTTATTTTTCAATAAATTAACCAAGAAATCCCAAATCCACAGTATCAACGAATTAATCGTAATATTATTATAACCAAAAACCCTAGGTCGAGTTTAGAGAGATCTCACATAAAATATGGCACTCCATTGAAGGGTTATGTGAGGTGGAGAAGGAGTGTCAGGTCCATTAACATATACGATACAACACTTATGTATGCACATTTGTTTAAGGCTAGGGCTTTCTTTTCCAATAGCATCAAGGCTCAAATCCGTCACCCCACGACATGAAGTTATCCTTAAAGATAATAACTTTCAACCGCAAATCAATTCTCATTGCCAAAACCCCCCTCTCGTCTCACTACTTGAAAATTACTTAACGTAAGATGTGTTTGCGCTTTCCTATAACGCCCAATAACGTTAAGGGCAAAATCGGAAAGTTTCCGACCTTGAAGAATCAATTTAGACAAGATAGATTAGGAAGACGAGAGCACGCAAGCCACTCCATGATTGCTGATCAATGAGTTGTCTCTGATGGTGAGAAAACAATTTTTATTAGGGAAATTAAAGCCGTGGAGGGCTAGGAAAATTTTCTATGGGGGAAAATAAGACTAGTAAAGTGGGTGATATTAGTCTTTCGACTATTTCCCAAGGGTACCCTTTTTTAATTAATTTTTCATTGCAATCTCTCATCTATTGGGGAGGAAGGGTTGTGTGAGGTGGTGAATGAGTGCAATCTTTTAGAGAAGTTTGATCTTAGACCACTCCATATGATCGAGCTTCTCTAAAAGATGACACTCCTTCACCACCTCACATAACCCTACGTCTCCAAAAGATGAGAAATTCCAAAGAGAGAGTACCCTTAAAGAAGGGCACCCTCGGGCAATAGCCGAAAGACCAATATCACTCACTTTACTAGCTTTATTTCCACTAATAGAAAGCTTTCCTAGCCCTCCACGGCTTGAAGCCTTAATAGAATAGTTCTCTCACCATTAGGGGCATTTCATTGCTCTAAGATCAGGGAGTGGCGTGTGTACTCTCGCTTCCCTTATCTATCTCGTCTAAATTGATTATTAAAGGTCTTAAACTTTTTGATTTTACGTTCTTGGGCGTTATGGGAAAGCGGTCACATGTCTTGTGTTAAGTAATCTTCAAGTAGTGAGCCAAGAGGGGTTTTGGGCAATGATAATTGCTCTGGGTTGAAAAAGTTATTATCTTTAACGATAACTTGATGTCGTGGGGTGCCGGATTTGAGCCTTGGCGCTATTGGAAAAGGGTGCCCTAGCCTTAAACAAATGTGCATACATAAGTGTTGTATTGTATCTTCTAATGGACATGACACTTGAATATGCGTTATGTACTATTCATACATATTTTTCGTCTCACCTATAATAAAAGTAAATACACTACATCTATTGATTGTATGTCGAGGTTAAACAATAATCCCTCATTGTCCCTCAATTTCAATTCAAGGTTAGATCATTCTAATTAATCTATACATATCAATTACTACATTGTTGTTCAATTCCATTTGAGCCTTATTTAATTCTTATTCTTTTAGTCCGGTGTGATCTTTTTCAGATGTATGGATATAGATATAGTTTTTGAGCAAATCCAATATATTTGAACAAGAAGAAAATAAGAGAAATAAAATTTATATAAAAAGAAAACACAAGAAGAAGCAAACAGTTAATAGTTTGTATTCATATAAAAAAATTCGGTTACCAGAAGCACACAAACTGATGTACAAAACAGCACACCATATCGCTAGGTTAATTTTTTTCAATCTATAGATCATCATCTTGGTTTTGTAAGGTTTATGATATTTTGATGGCTTTTCAATTACTATGAGTCCGTTTGTCAATTGATTTTTTTATTTGATTTTTGGATTTTCTATTTTAAAAATATGTGGGTGATGGATTGGCAAGTCAGATTTTTCTGCTTCAAAAAATCTGATTTTTGGGCTCAAAAAAGCTATAAAATCCAGATTTTCAAAATCCGTTGCCGAACGGATCATACGTTTACATTCATATGTTTTTGGAATAGTTAAGTTTGACCAATTTAATGCACTGAATTATTTCTGTCTTTATAAATCTATATATGTTGCGTTTTTGTGCTCTCTTCACGTAATAAGAAATGTAAAAGAACATGAAAAACAACCCCCAGGTTTTCCGTAATTTTTACATACACCGAAGGATCTAGAGAATACATATTTAGTGTAAATTAATTTAATACTTATGAGTCATTAGACTGAACTGAGTGGGGCAAATGAGTTGCTTAATTAGTGATTGTCTCCGTGTATTATGCTTACCATGAGTGTTCGATCTTGAGACACACTTCTAAAACTAATTTGCTTATTACCTTCAAAGCTACAAGTATAAATAAAAAATTAAAAATTATCGTTTCTTATTTTTGCTAGGAGAGATTATAATCCCAAACCTAAAAGGTTGAATTTGTGTAATAACAACCACACCCACACCTTCTTAGAAACATATGTACTTGTTTGCATAAGCATAAAGAGTTAAAATACAAGTGCGAAAATGGTAAAAGGAAATGGAGGATAATATTTATATTTAAAAATATGTAGTACAAGTAAAAATCTAATTGCAAATAGGTACCCTTGCCCATAAAAACAAAACATTTGTCCAAACATCTTTTATTATTATTACATGGTAAACAACGTGTTTCGTATCTCTCCCCAATTATGTCTTCCAGTTGAACTGGCAGAGACCCAAAAAACTAGCTTAGACAGAGAAACAATGGCGATTTTTTGTCTCTTCATCGCAAATATGAAAACTGATGGCGATCCAACTTCAGGATCCTTTCAAAACCTAAGGGGATATCTCTAGAATCTTTTGTGGTGATGTTTAAGCCCCTGTTTTGCTAAGAAATCAGCCGCTGAGTTCCCTCCTCTATAGGTATGAACTATCTCCACTTTCTTCTTCTCTATTAGCTCAATGATCTGTCCAATTTCAGCGAAAATAGACCAGGGAATCTTCTCTTTTTGATGAATAATATTCATTAATTTTAAACTATCCGTTTCTAGAATAACATGTTCATTTTCTATAGCTAACAGGCCCTTTAGAATAGCTAAAACTTCAATATCCAAGCTATTATTAGCATATTTAGTGTAGGAGAACCTTTAACAAAATTACCAAAGTGATCCCGAAAAACACCCCCAATACCAGAGAAATTAGGGTTCGTTATGTAGCTACCATTCACATTAAGTTTATGTTTACCTACTGGTGGTTTAATTCAGTGATAAACACGGACTTTTTTAGCAGGTTTAGTATTAAAATTATCAGTAAATAAGTCAAAATTTGTGGGGTACGTTTAGATAAACACAATAATTTCTACGGAAAATAAATGGACAAATAAACAGAAAATGGTTTCCTCAAATATATAAATATCAATTACAAGATTTAACATAAAATAAAGTAAATGATACCGAAATGGACTAAATTCCGAGACGAAGTAACTGTAAGCAGTTTCCCTTAAACGATATTTGCCCCGCCACCTCTGCTTCTGGCTAAATGGGGCACTTCGTTCCCAAGGTACAACGTCTATCGCATGTGACTCGGCGGAAACGGCACCGAGCCACGGTCGGGCCGTTGGTGGTGCGGTACTCTCTCTCTATATGTATGCATATGTGTTTGTGTGTGAATGTGTGTATGATGACATGAAACTTGTCTTGAAAAAAGTGTATTAAAAAATGGACCAAGACCATCATTTTTAATCATTTTCTTTGTAACTCATTTTACACTTAAAGGCACACATAAATGGGGAGAATGAATGGTTTTGTAACCACTAAATTAATAGCATTCACTACATGAAAATTACTCATTTTCCAACAATCCCCCACATGAATGCGATTAAAACATGCAATGTGCAACTAAATGCAATCGAGAGAACCACGAGAATTCACTGCATAAGGACAGGTAGCGCGCGCCTTGAACCTGCCATAGTGATGTAAAATCTGATATGCTACTATTGGGTAGCCTTAAAGCCTTGAACCCTTTAGCGTTTGTGCATACCAGGGTAATACTCACACAGTGTCCTCTCTACACCACTTACTAAGCCCTTTGGTTGTTGTCCATATATGGCCCTGGACTGCCTTGGCAAATTCAACCGAGTGCTCTAGTGATTTAGCCCTAGATCATCACATAGTATCGGCCATACACACTCGTTATAGGTGATTTTCAAGTCAAGGGTGTCCTGACTCACCCCACTCGACCTTCGAGATACTTGATTCATTAAGAGCCTCATGCTCACCCTTAAAATGGTACAGGTCTATCACTCTTTCATCATAGAAATGGGCTGAGAACTTATGTTCTCGAGTGCTTTGTTCGGTTACCCGCACAATTCAGTTTCCCATTGAACCCGAGACTGAAGTTTCTAGTTCAGGTTGGGTTACCTATGCGAAGGTTTCCAATTTATTGGGATTCAAACCCCATTTCCCTCGATGATGCTCCAACTCCTCCACGAGTCAAGCATTTTGTATATGGATCCGCATTATTATCCTTAGACCTTGCAAAGTCTAGGGATACCACAATTTTTGCTAGCAATTCCTCTTACGGATTTGTGTCTCCGACGAATATGTCATGACTTTGTCGGGACTTTCCATTATACAAATTATTCTGATCCCGTTTAATAACTGACTGACTGCAGCAGTACACGTTTATTGCGGGAACAGATTTTGGCCACTTGGAATACCTCCCAAGACTTCTCAGCCAATCTGCCTCTTCTGTAGCTTGATTCAACGTTATGAATTCTAACTCTACAGTTTCTCCAACTATGCAGGTCTATTTTATAGACCTCCATAAGACTGCAACCTCTTTAAGTACAAACATATCCACTAATGGACGTTGTACTGTTAAACTTCGAGATACACTTGGTATCTAAATACCCTCAAAACATTTTGGACATCTCGTGTAATGTAGTTCATGATTGGCAGTATACCTCATATATCTGAGAAGCCTCATTGGCAAACCTACTGAGTCTGCTCACTGAGTTGGCTATAACTGGTCTAGTGCAGTTCTTGACGCACAAGAGACTGCCTATGATAAGTTAGGTGTTTGTTTTAGTCCATATAACGACTTAACAAGTTTTCGCACCTTGGCTTACTTTACACGGAACCACGACCCAATGGGTTGTTCCTAATTCTCTAGATCTCCATTTATAAAACACATGTTCTCATTAATTAATGATGCGTCCTTTTTTATAGAGATTGGAGTATAGACATTAAAATTATCAAAACGGTCAATTTTACTTAAAGTAATAGACTTTATTTCTCACGTGCCTATCAACCTCATTGTTGATGGCATCTTCCCATATACACATTATATGGAAAACATTGATTATTTCAATATCGTCGATTCACCTTCACTCATGAAGGTCAAGGGACAAAGGAAGTTTCATTTCTTACCCTTTTATCATGCCGAGGCACTTCATCTTCCGTACAAGATTCACTTTCCGCACTTTCCCAGCACCGTTTGAGTGTTCGCTTGTCTTGGGTAGCGTTGTGCTTTGAACCCTCAACGTATTGGTCACACTCGCCAGGTGTTAGAGTTTTGCGGAAAACTTCTCTTTTAAAAATTATTTCTCGGGCATAGAACAATGTTCTATATGCACTTTAAAGTCATATGTTTTATGCACTAGAAACCGATCAGCACTATAATTTTGTGCTTATCCGATGAACACACAATCTACCGTTTTCGATCCTATCCAAATCCTTCCAGGAACAAGATTGAGACCTTTCTTATGTAGCACCAAACTTTCACGAACTTATAGTCAGGCACCATGCCTTCTATAATTCTGACTGTTTGGTCCAACTTCCTAAGCGATAGTTTGTTCAACCCATAGCTTGCGGAAAGCTCACTTCCCGTACAAATTCAGAGTTTAATCCTGAACTTATCAACATGATATTCGTCATTTAAGAACTACATTTTTGCTCGAGAGCATAATAAGTCGTTCTTTAATGATTGGTGTCATTCCATCAACACAATTATGTGAACGGTGTCTCATATTCACCGTTTCAATCACACTGATCATTTATTCATATCCATGTGAATATACCATTTCGGAACTAGTTAGATAATTTCTAACACTTCCAAAAATAGTCTATCATTTAATGATTAACACTTAATCATTGGATTAAAGTTGGTAGATTAACACAACAGAACACACATGATTAAACATGTTTTCTGACAAGCCTTAATCCTCAACAATAGAATTCACGTATTCATTCTTACTTAAATGAATATCTCGACTGATTTGTCTTTACTTCTCATCAAGTAGACATATCAGTGTTTAGTGCAACCATCAATAAATTGAGGAAATACCTTTTAAACCCTTCTTGGTTTTGCACTCATCTCAAATGCATCGAACCATTTGGTTATGTACTCCATTGGAAACTTCGAACTGAAGACTTAGCAATACATTGCTTCAAACACAAACTCATATTTGTGTTTCAATTTAAATAATAGATTTAGAAAAATAAAACATTTAAGCTTTTATATTTTCATCACCTACTATTTCATGTCAAATCAGTGACTTGGTTGAATAATTCAACATGTCATTATTGACCACAAGAGTATCGATTAAAATGCTCATTTTGAACAAATAGTCACTCATGTATTGCCACAAACAAGCAATCTTATCACAATTTGATCCTAGTGTTTTGGCTACCGAAAGGCTACTGCCCTTTAGGTTTCAAAACCACTAGTCATGATTCAGATTTGTATTCTTGCACTTGTTAGTGGATTTCCAAACGTTTAAAACGTTTCCACACATTAACGCCCCCATAGGTCGTGCATTCCCTTTTGTCCTCACTTAGAACATGCACACTGTTATAGAGAAACTTAATCGATTTCAATGTGGTAAATGAAATGATATCATTTATTTAAGACGTTTTAAGTCCATACCACTGAACCGTTAGGTTTTCTCCCACTCGCCCGTAGGCGCTTTTGGGTACGTTTAGATTCTCGATCTACATGATCGACGGGTTACCCCCACATTTGTGGGACCCTCGGGGTTCTCCCCCAATAATAGTAATATAATATTACTAAATTATTATTCTCAATAATAGCAAGCTCAACATATTCACAATATGTTTTACTAACAAATTAATAATATGTTATTTCAACAAATTATTAAATGTTTTTCCAACAAATAAATAAGATTTTAATTTCAACAAATTATTAAATGTTCTTTCAGCAAATTAATAAGATAATATTTCAACAAATAATAAATTAGCCGATATTTGTTTATTCTTAAAATATAACTCAACGGTCATTTATAATTTGTCCAATTATCAAATTATTTGCTCTTGGATGAACAAAGTTTGTTATTAAATAACATTTCATTCAAATATTTAACCGACTCGTCAATGCAATTCGTAGATAGCTAATAAAGCTTT
Source organism: Primula vulgaris (assembly GCA_963920805.1). Lineage (NCBI taxonomy): Eukaryota > Viridiplantae > Streptophyta > Magnoliopsida > Ericales > Primulaceae > Primula > Primula vulgaris. The sequence goes on along the minus strand of OY987215.1, from coordinate 9,680,426 downwards.
CCGTAAATGCCAACAACGACTGTCGTTACAATACTTTATAACTCTCCAAATTAAATTGCGATTAAACCATAATTAATAAGAAGTTATAAGTACTCGTCATTAATCTCATTAATGATCACCGTTACAAAATTTGTAACCCTCCAAATTAAATTGCAATAAATCACAACTAAAAGGAGTTACGACCCATTATTTCATCACATAAATGTATTTAATAATGGTCGTTTAAAATTTGTAACCCCGTCATTAATATGCACTCATGCAAAATTAATAGGAGTTACACCGGCACCCACAATGTTCTGGTAAGTTCCAGCACCCATTGTGTTCCGGACATTTCCCGCAGGAAACTGTTTGTTATCTCAAATAACAAACACGCACAATCTAATTTCGAAAAATGAAACTAAAACTCCTCCTTCGCAAACATCAAATTTCTATAACCACGCATGGTTTCAAGAAACTGTTTTTGCAAGAGTATTTTAGTTCATTCCCGAAAAAGATTATCAAATTCTGAAAGATTTATACACAATGGATGCATATAAACTCCTGGATAAAATACTATCTCAACATTTAAGTACACAAAATTCATACAATGTATAAAAACACTTAATAGTCATGGACGTGCAAAACAACATATAAACATGCCAAGCTCAATACATATATTTAACATAAAATATATCTAAGCATGCTTTTACACAAATATACATAAAATATGGACAATTTAAAACCGCAAAAAGAGATTTTCACAAAAACCCCAAACAAGGTCAAACCAATAAAAAACCGCTTCGACAAAACAAGCGGAAACACCAATTTCTCAAAAACCAAAGTTTATTAGAAAATGATTTTTTTTTCTAAAAAACTGTTTAAGCCACGGAAATAATTTTCTATCTATCCAAACACCAAAATTATTGTATTAACGTACGAACATAAAAAATATCGTTTAAGATTGTTGGGTACGTTTAGATAAACACAATAATTTCTACGGAAAATAAATGGACAAATAAACAGAAAATGGTTTCCTCAAATATATAAATATCAATTACAAGATTTAACATAAAATAAAGTAAATGATACCGAAATGGACTAAAGTCCGAGATGAGGTAACTGCAAGCAGTTTCCCTTAAACGATATTTGCCCCGCCACCTCTGCTTCTGGCTAAATGGGGCACTTCGTTCCCAAGGTACAACGTCTATCGCATGTGACTCGGCGGAAACGGCACCGAGCCACGGTCGGGCCGTTGGTGGTGCGGTACTCTCTCTCTATATGTATGCATATGTGTTTGTGTGTGAATGTGTGTATGATGACATGAAACTTGTCTTGAAAAAAGTGTATTAAAAAATGGACCAAGACCATCATTTTTAATCATTTTCTTTGTAACTCATTTTACACTTAAAGGCACACATAAATGGGGAGAATGAATGGTTTTGTAACCACTAAATTAATAGCATTCACTACATGAAAATTACTCATTTTCCAACAAAATTACCTTTAAATCATGTCGAACTATTATGCTTTTTTTATATCAGATTCTCTGCTACAAGGAAGTCCCTTTAAGGGTAAGACCATAGATGAACGACGTGCCACTAGATCGATGCTTTTCGCTCCTTGAGAATTTTGTCGCGACACAATTCACCCATTAGAAAACTTGCGAGAAAGCATTGTAAAGAGATAACTACACGTACTACAAAATAATGTTAGATTGCAGACGAAAATAGTGACTGATTTTGTTTCCCAAATCCGTAATCAGAGAAGGCATAGTGACGGGTTTTAGTTGTACGGACATATATTGTCATTTTGATATAGATTTGTAACAGATTCTTCCGTCTTTTATTAGAAACTTTTTTGTAGTGACGTTTTCATGCATCTCTACCAAAGTTGATTCAATAATCCCTTCTTCTTCTTTTCATTACTGGTGTTTCTCTGTTTTTGCACTTTTGTTGTTGTTATTGTTGGCAAGCCTAATTGTCCTCCAAAGTGGTGTACAGAAAACAAAACAAGAAATTAATAGTTGCATGGGATATTAAGTGTAATGAACATCGAAAGTACAACTTGATATTTCTGGCTTAAGTCTGTATATGTTGCGTTTTTGTGCTATCTTCATGTAATGAGAAATGTAAAAGAACATCAAAATCATGGCACCCTAGTTTTCTCTACTTTTACAAACACCAAAAGATCTAGACAATACATATTAGGGTGGATAAACAATCCGCAAACACAATCCGTAACCCAACCCGTGCAAATTGGAGCGGGTAGAATGCCCAATAAAAATCAATCATTCCTACTCCAATCCGTTATACATTTTATGGGTTGGGTTAGGGTTCAAGTTCCTAAACCGCAGGTTAATACTCCCAACCCGTTTCTACCCACAATATAAATATATGAATTTAAAATATATATTTATATATACCTTGTGTGTATTTTAATTTACCAACCTGCCACTCTTGTTATATTTTAATTTAGTTACTTGTTCGGGAATGTTCTAAACCTACTTTAATTGGTTTTAATTTGGGTTTGTTTAAAAGATTCTCAATTTATTTTAAAATTTGGGTTGATTATCCAAACTATGCAAAATAAAGAACCGACATAAAAATTAAAAAATCAACCCACACCAACCCGCAATTTATTTTGTGGATCGGGTTGGGTTGAGATTTTAATTGTAACGGGATAGGTTGGGTTGGGTTGAGATTTAAATTTTACCAATCCGCCCCGCAATTTATTTTACTGGTTGGGTTAGGATTGATGTCAATCCGCTCCAATCCACTCCGTGTCCACCTCTAAGACATATCAAGTGTAAATTAATGTAAACCATCCCCCTTCCAATCCCAATTAGGTCAGTGTTCCGCCAGTGTTCACCCAACCGCTTTCAGTGTTCCGTTAGTGTTCACCCGACCGCTTTCTCCCTTTCCTAGAATCCTACAAGAGCAGGAGGCTAGAAAGAAGAAGAACTTCTGCATGGTATGCCTAGTGTTCTAAAAGTTATGGCTAGCCGCAAATTAGGTGAAGGATAGGCGGTGGGCAAATTCTAGAATTCTAACATATTAGAGGGGATTATGTGTGATTAGGCGAATTAAACAATGATTAAGCGGGATTAGACACTGGTCGACCAATTTACAACTAAATTTTGCCTTGCGCCTTTTAGAACATTGCATTAGACTGAATTGGGTAAAGAAAATGAGTTGCTTAATTAGTGATTGTCTCTTTGTATAATGCTTACCATGAGTGTTCGATCTTGGTATGCTCTTCTAAAATTAATACACTTCTTTACAAGTATAACTCTACAAATATAAAAAAATATATATAAAAAAATAACCGCTTCTTATTTTAGGGAGGAGAGATTATAATCCCAAACTTAAAAGGGTTGAATTTTTGTAATAATAATCACACCCACACCCTCGTAGAAACATATGCATTTGTTTGCATAAGCATAAAGACTTGAAATAAAAGTGCGGAAATGGTAAAAGGAGATGGAGGATAATATTTATATTTAAGAATACGTAGATAAAAAACAAAATAAAATTAGGCATTCTTACCCATCAAAACAAAACATTCGTCCAAACATCTTTTTATTATTATTACACAACAAGAGAAAGTTGAATTGCTAACATAAATTTATGATGCTAATAAAGGATTTATGTTGCTAATTTTGATATACTAACATAATAGCAACATAAAATTTTATCTTGTTAAAATGGCTGTGGCTAATTTCAGCAACACAAATGCTTACACAATAAAAAAATAGCAACATAATGCCAAAGATAATTTGGTGTTGGTAAATTCTCAAGTTTTGGCTTCAAAAGCGACACATTTGCAACATAAAGTTTGGTGTTGCAATGGTGTTGCTATATTATAAATTGCTTTTTATCTTTGTTTTCTTATTTTCTTTTACTATAATTTTTTTGTTTGCTACAATGTTGTTAAATATCATGTTCAATTTAATTAAATTATAATTGCAGATAATTTTTTTGTTGCTAATGCCACTGTTCTAATTTATTAAAATTAATCCTTTTGAAAGCTAAATTCAATATAAAAATAGATAAATTCAACAAAAATAAATTTAAACTCATGAACAACCATATAACTGAACTTGCAAAATAGTATCCATACACTTAATTAATCATAAAAAAGTTACCAAATAAAGTTACCAAATATTACGTACGAGATACTTACCAAACCTTGTTCACAAACTACATAACATTACACTAATCAAGTCACAAGTTGTAGCAAAATATTATACCAACCATATCAGTCATTAGTTGCGTAAAAATATAACCAAAACAATCCAATAAATATATTATTTTTCAACTAATCATCACCCGAAACGTTATAACCCTCTCTTATTCACCGCCACTAGTTACACCTTTCTTCTTTAGTAAACAAAAACTAGAGAACCGGTGTGTTGAGTTGTATGTGTTTCAAAGTAGCATCTACATACTGTGCTTATGTTCCCGGTCCCCGTTCAGAGATACACAAAAAAATTCTTCCTGCATAGAAACAAGCATAGCATAATATATATGAGTCAATTTCACACAGATCCTAAAACTATCAACAACAGAAAAAACCAGCAACCTAAAAAGGATAAACACTAATGAGGATACTTCTCATCACACTAAATATGATAATGAGATAATTATTATACCTGAAAATATACCGCCTGATATAAACACCTCTCCTTCTCAGAAAGAGTTTAAATCCCCTACCAAAAACACTACTACTAATAAAAACATCCCTCCTAGGAAAACCCCACCCAAAGGTAATGATAACTTGAATAATACCTTCTCTAGTCTTATAAATGATATAGAAACTCCTGTAAACATAGCGGACCTTATACCTATTTTTAATAAAATCATGGAAGGAAACTCTAAGCCTCTATCAACTGAACCTCTAACCATAGCCGCTAATATGATCAAACAGATTAATCCTAGTAGCTATCTAGGCCCTAGTAATACCAGCTCCCCCCTCTTACAAAGAAGAGCTCCCCTATTAAAACTGATAAATCGGATAAAAATACATCAAACAAGCTTTTGCTTGAGAAAAACTCCTTAATATATAATTTTTAATGAATACAATAGATTGCTGGAATATTAGGGGATTAAATAAACCCACTAAGCAAATGGCTGTCAAAAACCTTATTACTAAACACAAAATTTCTTGCTTTGCTATTTTAGAGACTAAAATTTCTAAGGACAACTTTGCTAGAGTTAGTAATTTCATTTTCCCAAACTGGAAGACTGATAATAATCTAGAGCATGCTCCTTATGGTAGAATTATTATTGCTTGGGACTCTAATGTTTGGAATTGTACTATTTTGCTAAAAACTACTCAACTTATTCATTGTAAACTAGAGAACATTAGTAATGGTACTACTTAGTTTGCTACTTTTGTTTATGCTGCTAACCTGTATACTATAAGGACTAATCTCTGGAGAGATATAGAAAGAATTGTCCCTAATATTGCTAATTTACCTTGGATGGTTTTAGGAGACTTCAATGCTCTTAGATACCCCTCGGATAACAAAGGGGGAACAAAGAAATGGCCTGAGTATTATAATAATTTCCCCAACTGTATAAATAATGCCATGTTAGATGACCTCATATACAAAGGGGTCTTCCACACTTGGTGTAATAATGGAGATACTCTTGTGAATAAGATTGAAATAGATAGTGTTTTAACCAACGATACTTGGATTAATAATTTTAGATTTTCCGATGCTGAATTTTTACCCTATGATATTTCTGATCACATACCAATGATAGTCACAACCGAGTGTAAATTAAATTCTGGACCTAAACCTTTTAGATTTTTTAACTATTGGACCAAAATTAATATGTTCGAGGAGACTGTTACTCAAGCATGGAGGCTCCCCTTCAAGGGAACTAAAATGTTTGTAGTATACAAAAGACTACAAGCTACTAAGGAGGCTCTCAAAGGCCTTATCGCGAAGCATGGTATTAATATGAAAGGTAAGGTTAACAAAGCTAGAGAGGATCTCCAGTCCGCTCAAATAGCTTTTGATAATGGCAACCCCTCTTACCCTTTACATGTGGTTAATTCTGAAAAAACTAAACTTCTGAATATTCTTAACTTAAAGGAAAGTATTGCCAAACAGAAAAGTAGAATTAATTGGCTTAAAGGAGGGGATCTCAACACCTCGTATTTTTATAAAGCTATAAATCAAAGAAACAATAGAAATAAAATTATCTCTGTCATTGATGAGAATGGGAATAAGTGTACCAAGCATAAATATATAGCTTCTAATTTTATTGATAACCTATGATAAAGAATTATCTATGATAAGCTGTTAGATAGCCAAAAGTCTTCCCTATACCCCGGCAAAGAAGAGCTAAAAAATTATGTCCACCAAGTTATTTCTCCTGATATGTTGTTAGGTCCTAGATCCGAGATTCTAGTGACATATTGTTTGTCATCATATTGGAAAATATAGTTTTATATATTTATAATAAACTCTCAATATACAGACATCTATTGTGTAACGATTAAGTTCAAGTTGTTCATTCAGTTGGAAGCTCAGTTGCAACCGCAGTTGGAACTGACTATGGTGGACAGATTCTGTAATATTCGGTCAAATATATTCTAGAAGAATCAAAACGTGTTGAACAGGTTTAGATGATTTGAAGCCATCTCTGAAGGATAGAAAGAATATATTAAAGATCTTTTCTTATTGGAATAGAAGACTTAAAAGGAAGACTCCTTATCAAGTAAGGAAACATAAAAAAAAAAGGAAAGATCATTTGGAGATATCTTAAAGACAGTTAAATTAAAGATCTGTATAATTTCGAATTAAACAAGATCTGATTTGTTAGAAGACAAAGACTAATTAACTAGAAAATATATATTTGAAGATCTCCAAGTCGGGGAAGGAAAGAAGATAAAGGAAATATTTTCCTTAATGATCAAGTTAGGATCTTTTGTAAAGGCTATATATAAAACCTATTAGCCATTAGTATTTTGTGTGTTGAATACAATGTAGATATACTGATATTATAGATCAACAACACTCGTTGTACATGAGAGAGAAACAAACTTAAAAAGATCGTGACGGGATACCATTAGAAATTGATAGTTGTGAGTTAGAGATGGTAACATAGACATATACGTGAGAGAGTCATGTTATTGTAAGTCTCGAGTCTTATCATCGTTCCTTTCGATATCAATAAATACTGAGTGAGGGCTCCAGAGATGTAGACAAGGTGATCATGTCGAACTCCGTTTAAAAACGTCTCGTGTTCAAAGTTTTTTTATTAACTTTATTATATTCGTCAGTTGCAACTGTGGTTACAACTGTAGTTGCAACTGAAAATGCGTAACTGCACTCGGAACTTCGGAAATATGTTTTTTCATATGTATAAGGCTATGGATAGAGTGTTTACTTCTGAGGAGATAAAAGATTGTTTCTTTAGCCTTAATCCCAATATGGCTCTAGGACCAGATGGTTTTAATGGTTACTTTTTTCAAAAAAACTTGGCGCATTCTAGGAGAAGACATTATAGCAGCCATTAAAGACTTCTTATTTACCAAATCTTTACTCAAACAAGTCAATAATACCTTCACAGTTCTTATACCTAAAGGTAATAATCATACTATAATGAAGGACTATAGACCTATCTCATGTTGTAACTCTATTTACAAATGTATTTCTAATTTAATAGCTAACAGAATTAAGCCTTGCCTTAATCAGATTATTCGGAATAATTAATCTGCTTTCATTAAAGGTAGGAGTATTAGTGACAACATTTTATTAGCTCAGGAATTATTGCATAATTATCACACTGATATTGGTAAGCCTAGAATTGCTTTAAAAGTAGACTTAATGAAGGCTTTTTATTACCTAAATTGGCAATTTATTTTTGATGTTTTGGATTTGATGGGTTTTTCTCATCACATGAAACTGTGGATCCGGGCTTGTGTTAAATCACCTAAGTACTCTCTTATCATTAATGGAGGAGAAGAAGGGTATTTTGGTGGTGCTAAAGGTATTCGACAAGAGGATCCTTTATCCCCATATATTTTTGTTATGTGCATGAATATCATCTCCCTTATTTTTTATAAGTTTTGCAAAAATTCTGATTAAACTTTTCATGACAAATGCAAAAAACTAAATTTGTCACACTTGTGCTTTACCGATGACCTGCTTATTTTTTCTTATGGTGACCTAAAGTCTATCAAAATTCTTAATGATGCCCTCTTACTTTTCTCTAAACTTTCTGGCTTAATCCCCAACCCTTTAAAGAGTTCTATCTTCCTTTGTTCTGTGGAGGAAAAAGAAAAAAAGCTTATTTTGGATTTTCTTAAATTCAAAGAGGAGAAATTACCTGTCAAATATTTGGGTGTACCCTTTATCTCCTCTAAACTAAAAGCAGTCCATTGTAATACGCTTGTTAAGAAAATTACTAATAGAATCACCTCTTGGACTAGCACATTCTTAACTTATGCTGGCCGACTCCAGCTCACTACGTCTGTGTTAATGAGTATGAATTGTTACTTGTGCTCTCATTTTATATTGCCAGCTAAAATTATCAAAGATGTGGAACAAGTTCTCTCTAGATTTTTTTGGTCTGGTACTAGTCTTAAATTTCATGGGGCAAGAGTAGACTGGTCTGACATTTCTTTTCCTTTGAAAGAGGGAGGTCTAGGTATCAAAAAACTCAAAGATTGGAATATTTCTCTCATTATAAAACATCTTTGGAATCTTTGCAATCCATCCATTGATACTCTTTGGAAAAAATGGATCTATACCTACAAACTCAAAAATAAAAGTATATGGGACATTAAAACCCCCTCTACGAGCAGCTGGGGTTGGAAAAAAATTCTCAAAAAGAGAGAGTTACTAAAAGATTTACTCTACTTTAAAATAGGTAATGGGTAATTCTCAAAAATAGCTGACTGGAGGTCCCAAGATCTAGATTCAAGGAGACAACGAAGTTGTGGGTGGTTCCGAACGAAATTACTTGGGACATTGAGGTCCCTTCCCATTCCTATGATGAAAAAGTGAACAACTTGTTCTAGCGCATATGGTTAAGCTAAGTTTTTAATGGTCCTTATACTTGGATTGACCCAAGTGCGTAAGGCAGGGTTACCCTAATAAGAGACCACCTCTAGAGCTCTCAATGAATAACCAGACACGTCTAGGGCCATAATGGACACAAAACATAACCCAAAATAAATGGCAAAAGAAACTAGTTGTGTGATTATCATTGTCTTGGTATACACTAAAAGCCGAACAGTTCGCCTTTACTGATTGGCAAGTATATCCGATGATATTTCACTACGGAGGTTCAATGTTCGAAAGGCAACCTTTCCAGATACAACAAAATTTCTACGAATTTCTTTTTCTAGAAGTCATAGGATTCCAAGGCCATGTCATTCATGTGGGGGATTGTTGTTAATATATATATATATATATAATCGGTTTTGTCCGGTTTGAGGGACCTATTTAAATGTCTTAAGTACAGAGAAATGGAACATGGATGATACTGAATTGAACTATGTTATATGAGCTTCAAAATGGTACGTCACACATTCAAAACCGATAAATAGTGTGAAAGATATTGGCCTCCAAACTGGGGGTCGTGCACCATTCTGGGTAAAACACATTTTAGCTCATTTATGCAAATGTGGAGAAAATCTTTATCACACATTGGTGAGTTTTGTGAGAATTGAGTGTTCATATACACCCACCAGGGGCTGAGTGGTTGAGGTTTGGGGCTCCAAGCTTTTCGCGTGCGATTGGGGTGAGTCTTGCTCGAGTCCCGTCTCAGGTTTGACCATTGACTTTCATGGCGACCCGTGACCCGCATCCCACGACCCACATCCCATGACCCGTATACCAAGACCCGCGACCCTTGACACATGGCATGTGGCCGTGGTCGTGGCATGGCGCGTCATGGCGTGGTGTTTCATGGCACGGCGCTGTGCGGTGTGGTGTACACGCGAGCACGTGTTCCCGACACACATAATCTTTTTACTAAGCATATGGTGTTCCTAAAACACTATATGATTATCTCCAATGGTAACAATACAAAAGTTGCGTCTTTTTGCAATTTGACTGTTGTAGTTTGAAAATGTCCCGATTTAATTCCCTGTTTCTAAAAAGTCGTGTCTGTTATGAACAGTCGTGTCTTTTGACTTCACACCGATTTGCTTCTTATTTAAAGACCCTATCCTTTTGTTTTTCTTCACTCCATTCTGCATATTCATATATCAGAATATCATTTCTCTCTCTGTCCATAGTTCATTCTGTTTACAAGAAATTTTTGTCATTTTCTGGTTCGTAAATAAAAAGTGTGCTTCCCCTTTCTTTTTTCTTGAAAGTAGTTTTATCCTATGAGGTCAGCGTCCGTATCATAGAAGGCAAGATGGTAGGGGACAAATATATCTTAAGGACAGATTGTTGAACAATCGACTCTGACTTGGAAATACATTCTGATCAGCTTAATTTATCAAAAAAAAAGGTACGCTTATTCGTTAACCGTTTACTCGGGTTTGTTTAAATATTAGAACAACATATAAGTTTCATTTTTATATCATTTATTAATACCAGTTCAGTAATTACGTTTCGTTAGTAATTATTTATTGAAACTTATTTCGTTGTACCGTCCGAAACTTTTTTCAGGTTTGGTTTTTTCCATTACAGTAAGGCACGAAATCCAAAAAATGATGCTAGGTCAATGTGTTTTTATATATAGCTAGAGAGGCTACGGTTATAGCATTTGAGGGGATGCCATGCAAGTTATGACCTGCAGAACTTAAATTCGGAACTCAAGAGTTTCCTCTAATGCTTGTAACTAATTAATTACTTGTTAATTAAAGTTGTTATGTTATGTTAGCTCTGTGGTCAGACGAAGAGTTTATCATATCATGTACAAATGAACAAATGAACAAATGAACAAATGAACAAGTTGTTATTTCTTTTCGATTTGATCTCATTTGTTTTGGATTTCATACCTTTCTTTTTAGTTTATTCCCCATTTTTTCAAGTTTATACCCAATTTTTTTGGATTTTATAATTTTTTTTTCAATTTTATACCTTCTTTTGTTTCAAAGTTCATAGCCTTTTTGGTTATTTTATGATCTTTTCAATTTTTGCGGTTTTTTCTCCTTCTAAATTTTTGGATATTTATATATATTTTTTAAAATTTATTATTTTGTTTCGTATTTTTTATGTTTTTATAAAATTTTTTTACATGTAGTCATATTTTTTTGATTTCTACAGGGAGAAAGTGTTTGTTTTTGGTTAAATAAGAGCGGTTTTGTAAATATAGTTAACATTAATGTTATATGTAACTAGTTGTAAAATAGTTTCCAAATGTGGGTTTTATTTAATTAAATAGATGGATATATATGTATTTGTCATTTTTCCAAGATTGTCTCCAAGTTGTAGCTAAAAATTAGCAGGTTCATGCCACTTTTTAAACCAGTTTTGTCTCTTTTTAAATATTACCAAAAAATGTATGTAAACATACCATAAAAGCTAAATATTACTATTTTCAAGAGTATTCTCAGAAGGTATTAGGTCAATGCTTGGAGAATTTAAAGGTATGGATTAATTAATTAAATTTTAAACTTAAGAAAAGGTTTAATTAAACCTTTAGTATTAAATAGTACTTACATTAGTTTACTACGTCTGCATACTCTGAACGGCTAAGAAAAGAAAGTATAAGAAAAGAAATTTACAATTTGTAATATTACATGAGAAAATAATTTTTCTTTATTAGTTACAATTTTGAAGAAAATTATCCGAAAAATTACAGTGGGGTCACAAATTCAATCTATAATCAACTGAGGGTAACATAGTTGGGGGATAAGGGATTATTGAAGATATTTCCGAAAATATTATACGAAAGCATATAATTATTTCGTAATTAATAACACATGAAAAGTGAAAAAATAGAATTAAAGACCGTCGAAGAAATTATTTGCTAATTTATGGAATTCAAGAAATTATACGGATAAATACATGGCTAACTTATTTCCATTGTTCAGAACCTAAACTATTCTCAAGATTTTGAATAAGTGACAGATTTGGATAGAAAGTCAGGTTTTAAGATAATATAAATTTCTATAGTTATGGCGTAGTTAATGTTTTCTATTACTTTTGTTGATATAATCTCTTACCTTATAATAATCTGTTACGAAAAACATACAACCAAAGTAATGAATCAATACATTCCAATAATCATTTTTAAAAGAAAATCCACACAAAATTTATTTTGGAATAAATGTATAAATTAGTGTAAATTAAATATTGAATATTAAAAAAATTGTCTAAAACAATATTATGTTCAAATGTTTTAAAATTTGAATACAATATAATATAAAAGTTTATAAATTTGCGGTATAAGTTGTGAAAATTTAAAATCTGAGTGAAAATAAGTAAAGGGGCACGGAAGGGGGTAGGTTATTGGGATAGAAGATTTGGACTCTCCAAAAACACACATTATAAAAACTACAACCCATGTTTAGGTTCTTCAAATTGTTTTTTTCCTTAATTCTTTTTCCTTTCAATTGTTTTTATCAACAAAATAAAAAAATACCTATGGCTTTGTGCAGAGAAGATCATGCATGCATGTTAAATTTATTGATTTTTGCTAAACATCTTTTTACCAGGACTGTATTGATGCAAAATATAATCAAAAATTAAATAAACAAGACATTAAAATCGGAGTCAAACTCGACAACAAAAATGTTGAATTCTTGATTTAGATCATCAAGTATAGGTTTTCAAATTAAAGATTAGATTAAAAGTGGTTGAGATCATCAATAAACAATAAATCAGAGTCAAACTAACCAACAAAAATGTTGATCCTTGATTTAGATCATAAATATAGGTTTTCAAGTTAAATATTCTATTGTTATTGTTTAGCGATTGAGTTGTAAATAAATATATACACCTGGTATCTGTTTATTATCATAATGAATTACTTACTTAGACGGGTGTAGAGATTCTAAGTTGAGATCCTATAAACATAGATTATCGGCAAAATCCACATTTGTCAAATGAATAAGTGATATACCAGACATACGGTAATTTCTGTTACCCTCATGTGAGTGTTTAATAATGATTACTTACGACATAGTACAATAAAAGTTTTTGTCAACAATGGTGTAATCATCACCATCGTATCAAGAAAGTGAGAGAGAAGAATATATATGCAAATACGTATAGAGAGAGAAAGATAAAGAGGAAAAAATTGTATTTGATTTTATATTAAGTTTTTTACAGCGTAGCTCACGTATAAGTAGTGAGGGTAATTACACAGTCAGTCCCATAGTACTCACATCATAGCTCAATCAGTATAACCAATACAGAATATACACATTGAACTATTAATAACATGCGAAAACATATCATAATAGCAGAAATTCCCATCTTGGACAAGAAAGAATACATATGAAGGAAATGCAGAATTTCTTTGTGTAATAGCTCTCTAATAAAGTGACAATCAGTCTCTATATGTTTAGTACGCTTATGATGAACATGATTGTGAGCTAAAGCAAGAGCTTTCCGACTATTAGTATAAAGTGCGCCACATGTGCTTGCTGATTAACGCCAAAATCTTTTAGCAAATTCAGCAAACAAATCAACTCACAAGAAGCAACAAACATTGCTCTATGCTCTTCTTCCGCACCACTATGAGAAACCACAGTTCGTTTCTTGCTTTTTCAGGAAAATATAGGGCCTCCTAAGAAAATACAGAATCCAGAAGTAGACCTTCTTGTGTCAACACATGAAGCTCAATCACTATTAGTAAATCCTTTCAACAATGGCTTACAATTGCTAGGGTAAAACAAGCATTGACTAGGACAAGTTTTCAAGCATCTCAAGATATTCATAGCAGCAGACATATGAGTATTTGTAGGAAGAGCCAAGAATCGGCTTAAACACATGAACTGAGAAGCTTAAGTGAGGCCTAATAATAGTCAAATAAAGCAACGGACGAATTAATCTTCTATAGTTATTAGCATATGTTAATGGAGTGCGATCATTGGTACTCAATTTTAGAATAGGATCCATAGGCAAAGTGAGAGGTTTGGCTTGGAGTTGTCTAAGACAGATCAAGTTGAATGTAAAACTTGGTACACAAATTACATTGTTCAACACTAATCCTGATTTAAAGATTACTGTACCCATGCACATGTGTAATCCTTGCAGTGTTCCCATTTTGTTGATTTACCAAAGATGTTATCTTACTAGGTAGTGATTTATCATAAGTAGCTGAATTTATAATGTGCTCACTAGCACTAGTGTCAACCACATGATTAGATCCAGCAATATTTTCTTGCAAATAACTGCATAAACCTTGGTTTTGGTTAGAGAATGGTTTTTCAGCAATATTTCCACCATTAGATCCACTTGTAGAGCTACTAGTTGATACATTCATTTTTGACTCCCCTTTAATGTTTGCTTGCAAATAGCTGCTCTTGAGTAACTAGAAAAGAGTGTTTTCCAATTTTAGAGAGAGGAAAAAACACATGATTACCATGATAAGTAGGAGAGTCTCATAACACACCTTTACCCCCTTTAAATTCAACCATTGATTTCCAACTTTGTGGGTAGTCATGCAACTTGTAGCACTTGTTTCTAGTGTGATTTCCATTATAGTAAGAATATTTCACACAAACAGGATCTGTAACCCCCTTTATTAGGTTTAAATTGAGTAACCAGAAGCATATAAGTATTCATATACTCAGTTATTCATTACACTGAAACAGTGGCATTTTTATGTTTCTCCTTTGGTATAAGTAAAGAATATATCTTATTTATAGCAGGAAGACGTTTCATCAATAATATTTGGCTTCTAATTCCATAATAAATTTCTTCAAGACCCATTAGAAAAACCATTTGAAAGATCTTGTGTTCCCTAGAGAGTACCATACTCATAAAGTCACAGCTACAATTCCCCAAAGTACCACAATTGCACATAGGCATTGGACTTGGAATAATCATATCATTCCATATGGTTTCTAGTTTTGTAAAGTAACTGGATATATAATGTTTCCATTAGTTCTTCAATAAAAGATTTGATACAATTCATTTAATCTGGCATCATTTCTTTGTGAAAATCTTTCAAACAATTCCTTCCACATCTTTGTAGCACTTCACAATATAGAATAGAGTATCCAATCTCAACACTAACTGAATTTAAAATCCATTCCATTACAATCATATTGTATTGATTCCAATTTGTAGTTGTTATGTCATTTGCAGCAGGACAGGGTAGGGTTTCATTTACGAATCCTATTTTATTTTCTAGAGCCCACAACTATTTCAAAACCTCTCCTCAATGAATAATAATTAGGTCCAGTTAAGATAGGATTAACTATAGATGAACCATTATTATCATTATTTCCAATAGAATAAGTACTAGTATGAGGTATTTCAAACGAATGAGCATACGGAGAAGCATTATTATCATATCCACTACCATAATAAGTAGATACCATTAATACCCAATCAATTTACAGAAACCTTTATTTTTCAATCAATTAACTAAGAAATCCCAAATCCACAGTATCAACGAATTAATCGTAATATTATTATAACCAAAAACCCTAGGTCGAGTTTAGAGAGATCTCACATAAAATATGGCACTCCATTGAAGGGTTATGTGAGGTGGAGAAGGAGTGTCAGGTCCATTAACAGATATGATACAACACTTACGTATACACATTTGTTTAAGGCTAGGGCTTTCTTTTCCAATAGCATCAAGGCTCAAATCCGTCACCCCACGACATGAAGTTATCGTTAAAGATAATAACTTTCAACCGCAAATCAATTCTCATTGCCAAAACCCCCCCTCTCGTCTCACTACTTGAAAATTACTTAACGTAAGATGTGTTTGTGCTTTCCTATAACGCCCAATAACGTTAAGAGCAAAATCGGAAAGTTTCCGACCTTGAAGAATCAATTTAGACAAGATAGATAAGGAAGACGAGAGCTCGCAAGCCACTCCATGATTGTTGATCAATGAGTTGTCTCTGATGGTGAGAAAACAATTTTTATTAGGGAAATTCAAGCCGTGGAGGGCTAGGAAAATTTTCTGAGGGAAAATAAGACTAGTAAAGTGGGTGATATTAGTCTTTCGACTATTTCCCAAGGGTACCCTTTTTTAATTACTTTTTCATTGCAATCTCTCATCTATTGGGGAGGAAGGGTTGTGTGAGGTGGCGAATGAGTGCAATCTTTTAGAGAAGTTTGATCTTAGACCACTCCATAAGATCGAGCTTCTCTAAAATATGACACTCCTTCACCACCTCACATAACCCTACGTCTCCAAAAGATGAGAAATTCCAAAGAGAGAGTACCCTTAAAGAAGGGCACCCTCGGGCAATAGCCGAAAGACCAATATCACTCACTTTACTAGCTTTATTTCCACTAATAGAAAGTTTTCCTAGCCCTCCACGGCTTGAAGCCTTAATAGAATAGTTCTCTTACCATTAGGGACATTTCATTGCTCTAAGATCAGGGAGTGGCATGTGTACTCTCGCTTCCCTTATCTATCTTGTCTAAATTGATTATTAAAGGTATGAAACTTTTTGATTTTACGTTCTTGGGCGTTATGGGAAAGCGGTCACATGTCTTGTGTTAAGTAATCTTCAAGTAGTGAGCCAAGAGGGGTTTTGGGCAATGATAATTGCTCTGGGTTGAAAAAGTTATTATCTTTAACGATAACTTGATGTCGTGGGGTGCCGGATTTGAGCCTTGGCGCTATTGGAAAAGGGTGCCCTAGCCTTAAACAAATGTGCATACGTAAGTGTTGTATTGTATCTTCTAATGGACATGACACTTGAATATGCGTTATGTACTATTCATACATATTTTTCGTCTCACCTATAATAAAATTAAATACACTAGATCTATTGATTGTATGTCGAGATTAAACAATAATCCCTCATTGTCCCTCAATTTCAATTCAAGGTTAGATCATTCTAATTAATCTATACATATCAATTACTACATTGTTGTTCAATTCCATTTGAGCCTTATTTAATTCTCATTCTTTTAGTCCGGTGTGATCTTTTTCAGATGTATGGATATAGATATAGTTTTTGAGCAAATCCAATATATTTGAACAAGAAGAAAATAAGAGAAATAAAATTTACATAAAAAGAGAGCACAAGAAGAAGCAAACAGTTAATAGTTTGTATTCATATAAAAAATTCGGTTACCAGAAGCACACAAACTGATGTACAAAACAGCACACCATATCGCTAGGTTAATTTTTTTCAATCTATAGATCATCATCTTGGTTTTGTAAGGTTTATGATGTTTTGATGGCTTTTCAATTACTATGAGTCCGTTTGTCAATTGATTTTTTTAGTTGATTTTTGGATTTTCTATTTTAAAAATATGTGGGTGATGGATTGGCAAGTCAGATTTTTCTGCTTCAAAAAATCTGATTTTTGGGCTCAAAAAAGCTATAAAATCCAAATTTTTAAAATCTGTATTTTCAGTGGATTTTTAAAATAGGTATTTGAAACCTGATTTTGCACTAAAAAATCCGTTGCCAAACGGACGATACGTTTACATTTATATGTTTTTGGAATAGTTAAGTTTGACCAATTTAATGCACTGAACTATTTCTGTCTTTATAAATCTATATATGTTGTGTTTTTGTGCTCTCTTCACTTCACGTAATAAGAAATGTAAAAGAACATGAAAAACAACCCCCAGGTTTTCCGTACTTTTTACATACACCGAACTATCTCCACTTTCTTCTTCTCTATTAGCTCTCTGATCTGTCCAATTTCAGCGAAAATAGACCAGGGAATCTTCTCTTTTTGATGAATAATATTCATTAATTTTAAACTATCCGTTTCTAGAATAACATCTTCATCTTCTATAGCTAACAGGCCCTTTAGAATAGCTAAAACTTCAATATCCAAGCTATTATTAGCATATTTAGTGTAGGAGAAACCTTTAACAAAATTACCAAAGTGATCCCGAAAAACACCCCCAATACCAGAGAAATTAGGGTTCGTTAGGTAGCTACCATTCACATTAAGTTTAAGTTTACCTACTGGTGGTTTAATTCAGTGATAAACACGGACTTTTTTAGCAGGTTTAGTATTAAAATTATCAGTAAATAAGTCAAAATTACCTTTAAATCAGGTCGTACTATTATGCTTTTTTTAGATCAGATTCTCTGCTACAAGGAAGTCCCTTTAAGGGTAAGACCATAGATGAACGACGTGCCACTAGATCGACGCTTTTCGCTCCTTGAGAATTTTGTCGAGACACAATTCACCCATTAGAAAACTTGTGAGTTCACCGCTTATTTGATGCCAAAAATACAGTTGTTTTTTTATGAAAGTTTGTTTAAAATCTGTATATGGGCTTTTTAAAACTTCTGAAGTTATATTTCTAATTAAAAAAGAGAAACTATGTATAAATAACAGCACTTAATTTTGGTCAAGCTAATTAAATGTACAATTAAATTTAAACATGCCAATTTAGGCAAGAGTTGAAAGATTATTTATTTCTATATATTTTTTAGTTGATTTCAAGTTTTATAGACAATTGATGCTTATTTATACGTTAAGGTAAAAACATGAATTTAAACGTCAAGTTTGTCAAAAGAGATGAATAAAAGTACTTATTTTACCATGAGCGTCTGAAGAAAAGACCAATAGAAAGAACAAATGGTACTTGACAAATGGGACTAGACAAGTCCTATTTGTCCTTCTCAAAAAAAAACAAATGGGACTTGACAAATCAGGGAGCAACGCAAAATGAAATATCTGCAATTTTAGCTAGCAACGGTCGAGAAAATCTGGGTATGACCGTACGATGATTAGATAACTCGATTGTTTAGGAAAAAGAAAATTGCTTGCCTCATAAACTTTAACTATGTACACAATTTGTTATATTAAGTTTGTTACAGCGTAGCTCACGTATAAGTAGGGAGGGTGATTACACAGTCAGTCCCATAGTATTCACAACATAGCACAATCAGTATAAGCAATATAGAATATATACATTGAACTATTAATAACAAAAGAGTCAACACTCCTCCTCAAGATGGAGAATGAAGAGCAGAAATTCCCATCCTGGACAAGAAAGAATACACGGGAAGGAAATGCAGAATTTCTCTATGTAATAGCTCTCTAATAAAGTGACAATCAGTCTCTATATGGTTAGTACGCTCATGATGAATATGATTGTCAGCTAAAGCAAGAGCTTCCCGACTATTAGTATAAAGGGCCACATGTGCTTGCTGATTAACACCAAAATCTTTTAGCAAATTCAGCAAACAAATCAACTCACAAGTAGCAACAAACATTGCTCTATACTCTTCTTCTGCACCACTGAAAAACCACAGTTCATTTCTTGCTTTTCCAGAAAATTATAGAATCTCCTAGGAAAATACAGAATCCAGAAGTAGATCTTCTTGTGTCAACACATCAAGCCCAATCACTATTAGTAAATCCTTTCGACAATGGCTTACAATTGCTAGGGTAAAACAAGCATTGACTAGGACAAGTTTTCAAGCATCTCAAGATATTCATAGCAGCAAACATATGAGTATTTGTAGGAAGAGCCAAGAATTGGCTTAAAACATGAACCAAGAAGCTTAAGTGAGGCCTAGTAATAGTCAAATAAAGCAACTGACGAATTAATATTCTATAGTTCTTAGCATATATAATTACTACAAGAAAAATAACCTAGGCCGACAAAAAATATTCGTTGCTAGAGTTAAAATTTCGTTGCCTAAAATTCAAGCCGACGAAAGTTTCGTCGCTAAGCCTCCGTCGCGTATGCTTTGTCGGGCTGGAACAGAGCGACGAAAAAAGAAATTCGTCGGTAAAGTTTGATTTTTCCTGACGAAATGGGCAACAAATATATTCGTCGCTAGATTTTTGGCGACGAAAAACTTCACTGGTAAATGTATTAGATAAGTTCAAGTAGCATAGATCTCCCGACAAATACTTCATCGCCAGTAGATGATGAAAAGAACACTTGTTCGCCAAAAGATTTCTAGGCTCAACTCTTATTATTTATCATTACATTTTGATGTCTACTATAATTTATTATTAAAATGAATCATTACAAATTATATTTTTATTGAATAAATGAATACACAAATATTAAGATCAATATCATTAAAAACATTCAATAAAAGAATTTACATGTAAAATATCCAATCAACACATACTTACAAAACGAGTAATAGAAATGAATAATTCAAATATAAATTCTAAATCAGAAAAACAGGAAACGCCTATCATGGAGATGTACTAACATCATCGTGTTCATCCCCGACAATCTTTTTGAACCCGACCTTCTTCTGAAAGTGTAAACCCTTGAGTGTAAAAAGGTTCTGCTAACGCTGTATAAATCTTTCTATCCGATGCATCCAGACGTCGTTCTGTATTTTCCCTAGCAGTCCTCTCATGGTCTAATTATCATTCTAACTCCTTGATACAAAACGATGCACTGCCTTTTGTGGTTTTAGATGACTCAAGGTCTCGATTGGCATGATACCAAACAAGTCAATTTATGGAACCAATATACCACCACACACTTACAGGCTCTTTACATCGATCACTTCAGTCCTTATTTCCTTGACTTATTTGGTCATTATTTAAATGCTGGTCTGAAGCCTGTCTAAACCAAATCATTAACAAGATTATAGTGTAATTTACAAAACTAAGAACTTTATATAACTTGCAAAACTAGACAAGTTTAAGAAGGAATGTCAATTGTGGCGAAGATAGCAATCTTTATTTTTTTATCCTTTTACAATGGTACAAAGTCACCAACAACAGTAACTGCGATGTGTAAAGTATGATTATATAGATTATTTCCATAGGCTAACTGTGGATTCCAGACAAACCATATATATTAGCACACTTAGCAGATGTCATAAAAAAAAAGTTGGTCAATTGCAGTTCTCATCCAAGCCTACAGTCCAAATTCGTAAAACTAATATCAGAATATAGACTCCAAACAAATAGAAATCTTATCAAAAAATGTGGAAATACAACCTTAAGATCATGGTAAACTAACTTACTACCTCTTCAGATTAGGAATGAATCCATCTTTCTACTCCATTAGGAATGGTTTGAGCTAGATTCTAACTTGTTCAAAAGCTAGTACGATATCATCTCCCTGAATAGGTTATTTTTCATTCATACTTCGACATTTAAACGGTAAGATTTCTTTTTCTTTTTCTTGTTCTGCTAGAAATAACAACCATAAAACCTGATCTTTAAACTACCTTGTTCTGCATAGAACCAAACCTAAGCTATAACAGTTCAAGACTAATGAATGACCACAATGAGCAAAATGAAATTGATATCACCCTTAATCTTGGTTTGTCGATCATATGCATCTCTTTGTACAACCCATGCTCTAAACATTTGACTCGAGATGGTTTAAGCAAGAGACACATTCCTTCTTTGGTTGTAACTTTGAGTTTAACGTATCGACTTATAACTTATAAGGTGCTTTTCATTTGGCTGGCGAGCTCAAGAGTTGAGATTTTTAAGTTTCAGTTTTATAAAAAGGGGAAGTTTTGAAGCTGGACAAACATAGATAGATATCTCTTACCCTGAAATAAGCCAACTTATTTTCCTAAAAGCTGTAACAAGATAAGCCTATAAGCAAGCATTAAGTAGTACCGTTATTTCATTATCCAGGACTTGTGGGAATTTATGGTATCGACAACATTGAACCACAAAGATTGCCTTTGCGATTTGAGAGAAGGAACCTACAGATAATGAATACTCATCAGCATATTTAAGATATTCCATTTTGAGTTGCCGAATCTTTAAAAGTCCACAAAACAAGAAAATAGGTTGATAATTAACATCATTTATATCTGAAATATAAACATGAAAGGATGCCTTTGGGGGCTTAAAAGGATAATCAGGAGGGAAGTGAATAGTCACTAGAAATACACCTCCAGCATAAGGACTATCATATGGTCCCATGATAGTTGCTTCCCAATGAAACATGTCTACAACTACATGACCTATTTTACATATATAAATAAACAAATAACAATTAAGGTTACTTAAGTTTCTTAGCAACACACTTTAAATACACAAACATCCCCCGCATCAGGAGTATCAAAGAGTAAACTTAATTAACGGGTATATGAAACTCACGTAGTTACTGCATAAGCAGAAAATTGCAAGTAAGTTCTTTTTAGCAGAAAAGTAGAACAAAACTAAGCAGGATTTGGATACTTTCATAAACTTATCATGTTATTCTAAGAGTTAAACCTCCTAGAAGTATGCTGCTTTAATTTGGACAGCACCGACTCATTTGTAATAAACTTAACTAAGTGTCAAACCTCAGTGCATGATAGGTTCCTACAAAAGAACCTAAAACATCATCTTTTTTCAGCCATTACTTCTTGAAATGACGCAACTTTTTACAAATCTAGCATTAGTATTTCTTGTCTTTCACTGGAAAGCAAATAGTGGTGAAACCAGGACATGTTCTTGTGCTAATTTCTAAAGTTCTAAATTTCTAGGTTAGTGAAATATGAGAAGAGATCATTCAAGTCAAATCAAAGATTAAATGATGCTTTCTTTTTGGGGAAAGAAGGATACTTTAAGCAAAATTGTTGGCCTACTTGAAGCGAGAAGAAATTAAGTTCATCAAGAAATATCTTCTACTTTATCAGCCAAAGAAAAAGCAAAAAAGGGTTAGTTTTTTAAGATAGCAACCAACAACATTGCAGCTTAGAATCTATACCCAAACAAGCGGTAAAGTGCAACTACAAGTATACTACTATAAAGTAACCATACCCTGTCTGCAAGTACACGACTCTGCAGTCTTAAGCTCAAATTGCAACTGGACACAACAAAATCATACGCACTTCAACCAGAGAAGACAATATAATAACAATAGGTAGTACTGTGCACCCCAAATAATAGGAGAATGAAAAAACTACTTCATGAAGTTTATTTTAAGTTTTTCAATAAAATAAACTACTTTCAGCTACGAAATACATTTCAGCTTCAAACCTATTACCAAACAACCTATGAAGTGTGAATATCGCCCATAAGTGGCCAGGGGCGGAACCAGGATAATTTGTTTGAGGGGGCCGTGGTGTAAAAAATACGTCGAATGGAAGATAAAATAAATAGGGTCTAATACAATTTTTTTTTTTAATGTTTAACATGGCATAAAATAAATATGAAGTTAAGACAAAGAGCATTGAGCAATAAAATATATTTTTTAGTAATCTTGTTTGTTTGGGAAAACACAATGGTCATTAACGAAATTTGGTAATTTCAAGATAAAAAACATAAAATTTTAAAAAAGAAGAAGCTGACAAGATTTGAACTCTTAACCGTCCAGTACATTAAAACCAATTTTACCACTACACTAACAGTTCTTCTCTTTAATTAGGGAGACCATCAATTTATATATTTTAGAAAATTTTAAATTACACATAAAAAAAAAAAAAATGAAAATCGCCGAACGGATGGTCACGGCCACCCCCTGGATCCGCCCCTGTAAGTGGGCCCATCTGTCGTCTGTGTTTAGTATCCTTTTTCATATGTTGAAATCATGATTGCTAACTTGTTTTCTCACAAGGATTACACAAAACCAAAAGTAAATAAAGTGTCCAAATGTTTATCATAAAAACAATACCATGAAATAACTCGCACCTGTAGAACAATAGGCAATTGCTCAGGTGGTTTCTTATGCTTGGATCCATGATCCAGCCACAACTCAAAAGCCGTCAATTGTTCTGTGAAAATGGACATGGCTGAAAACTTCCAAAAAAAATAAAAAAATAAAACACACTAAATACGTTTGCTTAGGTTTTTTTGGCCATTTCCTATACGACGATCTTATAAAAGTGATTGTAGAACATATGGTTATTATAATCAATACACGTACCGACTCTAAATCCTAACAAGTTACAAATTCTTAATATCAATAATTTGTGAGAAAACAAAGCCATCTCCATCTCCAACAACATAATCCAACCAAAAACAACTAAACTGAATCACATAAAAACAACAATCATATTTTTCTTGTCATCATAACACATTGACCTATATATAGTTAGTGTTAAATTTACAAAGAGAGGATAAAAGAATAACTCTATTTTGTTCCTCTCTATTGCATTAGACAGTAGATCCACATATACATACAATCATATGAAACCCAGGATACTGGGGATATGAAGTAATCAATTTCGAAATACCTAGCCATCAAGGAAACAACTACTATACAAAATAATTGGGAAAGGATCCGAGCCGTAATAAATGATATAGATATAATATCGAAGCCAATCTTAGTTTATTTGATTGAATCACTAAAAAAAATCTCTAATAAAAATTCAGATTCGTACTTTTGAGAGCTTTAGTTGATGATAATGGAATTGAGAGGGAGAAAGGGTGAGAGAGTAATTTGGGGGGCAGTTAATTAAGAACGTGTTCAGGTGGTGGGAAATTTTATGGTGGGAATTTTTTTGTTAAGTCCCCGCTGAAAATAAAAACTGTACTTATGAAAAAGAAGTTTTTCAGCTTATAACTTAACATTCACCGCCATATTACGTTTAGATAACATGATATTTTTAGCTTATAATATAAATAATCGAATTATTTATGACTTAAAAATATGTGTTTGGAGAATCCAACTTTCATTTTAGACTCAGACACTATTTATCATTAATAATTTGCATCAATAAAATAAAAATAGAGTGCATGTTTAATGCTTTATACTGTAAAATTAAATTAATAGCATAATGTAAAAAGTTCATGGTATACAAACATGAATGAAGCAACCTGCAACCAAACTAGCCCTAAGTAAGTTAAAAATATATAAATAAATGGACTTGTAGAAGATGGAAATAAATCTCTTTAAGCTCCTAGCTTTATCAGACCAGAAAACCGATCTCGATAAATTGTCGGCAACATCTCACGTGTGTACGTTTTCAATCCTGTTATAGCATCAAAATAACAACCACAGACTTCTTCAGAAGGAGATTTACGTATTGATACGGTAACAAACTAACTAAGTGTCATAACCAAGTGTAAGTGATATTTGTTATTTCAAAATCTCCAAAACAAAAAAAACAAAAAAACTCATGCTTTATTATATAGTGTATAAAAGAATAAAAAACCATGAGTGATTTAGAATCCAACACATTCGAACTTAAAAGAAACAAAAAGCAAAAATTAACTAGCTCAGTATCATCAAACGAATGAACAAATTGTTGCGAACTAAAGTTTATTTAACTTCCCATAAGCCACAAAAGCAGCAAAAAAATATACTTTTGCACCATTGGTACATACTACTTTATAATCGAGTTTGCAGACTCCAATCATCTCATCATCGTTTTAATTTCCTGTATAATTATAAATCGAGCCGACAAAATAGAACGAATTCGTCGGGAGGCACAGAGCCGACATTTTTTTTTGTCCTTTGTTACGTCGGGATTAGTATCCACAGCATCAAACCTTTTTGTTCCGATTCTGCCGACAAAATTAGTTACTTCCTTGGGTAAGGTGACTTAGAGCCGACGAATTTCGGCTTCGTCGGCAGTTTTTTGTCGGGAGAGATGTATTTTGTTGTAGATATGTTAATGGAGTGCCATAATTGGTACTCAATTTTAGATTAGGATCCATAGGCAAAGTGAGAGGTTTGGCTTGGAGTTGTCTAAGACAGATCAAGTTGAATGTAAAACTTGGTACACAAATTACATTGTTCAACACTAATCCTGATTTAAAGATTACTGTACCCATGCACATGTGTAATCCTTGCAGTGTTCCCATTTTGTAGATTTACCAAAGATGTTATCTTACTAGGTAGTGATATATCATAACTAGCTGAATTTATAATGTGCTCACTAGCACTATTGTCAACCACATGTTTAGATCCAGCAATATTTGCTTGCAAATAACTGCATAAACCTTGGTTTTGGTTAGAGAATGGTTTTTCAGCAATATTTCCACCATTAGATCCACTTGTAGAACTACTAGTTGATACATTCATTTTTTACTCCCCTTTAATGTTTGCTTGCAAATAACTGCATAAACCTTGGAATTGCCCTTGAGTAACCGGAAAAGAGTGTTGTCCAATTTTAGAGAGAGGAACAAACATATGATTAGCATGATAAGTAGGAGAGTCTCATAACACACCTTTACCCCCTTTAAATTCAACCATTGATTTCCAACTTTGTGGATAGTCATGCAACTTGTAGCACTTGTTTCTAGTGTGATTTCCATTATAGTAAGAACCTTTCACACAAACAGATCTGTAACCCCCTCTATTAGGTTTAAATTGAGTAGCTAGAGGCATATAAGTATTCATATAGTCAGTTATTCATTACACTGAAACACTGGCATTCTATGTTTCCCCTATTGTATAAGCAAAGAATATATCTTATTAATAGCAGGAAGACGTTTCATCAGTAATATTTTCCCTCTAATTCCATAATAAATTTCTTCAAGGCCCATTAGAAAAACCATTTGAAAGATCGTGTGTTCCCTAGCAAGTACCATGCTCATAAAATCACAGCTACAATTCCCCAAAGTACCACAATTGCACCTAGGCATTGGACTTAGAATAATCATATCATTCCATGTGGTCTTTAGCTTTGTAAAGTAACTGGATATAGAATGTTTCTCTTAGTTGTTCAATAAAAGATTTGATACAATTCATATAATCTGGCATCATTTCTTTGTGAAAATCTTTCAAACAATTCATTCCACATCTTTGTAGCACTTCACAATATGGAATAGACTATCCGATCTTAGCACTAACTGAATTTAAAATCCATTCCATTACAATCATATTGCATTGATTCCAATTTGTAGTCGTTATGTCATTTGCAGCAGGACAGGGTAGGGTTCCATTTAAGAATCCTATTTTATTTTCTAGAGCCCATAACTATTTCAAAACCTCTCCTCAATGAATAATAATTAGGTCCACTTAAGATAGGATTAACTATAGATGAACCATTATTATCATTATTTCCAATATAATAAGTACTAGTATGAGGTATTTCAAAAGAATGAGCATACGGAGAAGCATTATTATCATATCCATTAGCATAATAAGTAGATACCATTAATTCCCAATCAATTTACATAAACCCTAATTTTTCAATCAATAAACCAAGAAATCCCAAATTCTTCAGATAATCGATTAAATCCACAGTATCAACGAATTAATCGTAATATTATTATAACCAAAAACCTAGGTCGAGTTTAGAGAGATCTCACATAAAATATGGCACTCCATTGAAGGGTTATGTGAGGTGGAGAAGGAGTGTCAGGTCCATTAAGAGATACGATACAACACTGTATACACATTTGTTTAAGTCTAGAGCACTCTTTTCCAATAGCATCAAGGCTCAAATACGTCACCCCACGACATGAAGTAATTGTTAAAGATAATTACTTTCAACCGCAAAGCAATTCTCATTTCCAAAACCCCCCTCTCGTCTCACTACTTGAAAATTACTTAACGTAAGATGTGTTCGCGCTTTCCTATAACGCCCAATAACGTTAAGGGAAAAATCGGAAATTTCTGATCTTGAAGAATCAATTTAGACAAGATAGATAAGGAAGACGAGAGTACGCAAGCCACTCCATGATTGTCGATCAATGAGTTGTCTCTGATGGTGAGAAAATAATTTTTATTAGGGAAATTCAAGCCGTGGAGGGCTAGGAAAATTTTCTATGAGGGAAAATAAGACTGGTAAAATGGATGACATTAGTCTTTCGACTATTGCCCAAGGGTACCCTTTTTTAAGGTTACTTTTTCTTTGGAATCTCTCATCTATTGGGGACGAAGGGTTGGGTGAGGTGGCAAATGAGTGCCATCTATTAGAGAAGTTTGATCTCAGACCACTCCATCAAATCGAGCTTCTCTAAAAGATGACACTCCTTCACCACCTCACATAACCCTACATCCCCAATAGATGAGAAATTCCAAAGAAAGAGTACCCTTAAAGAAGGGCACCCTCGGACAATAGCCAAAAGACCAATATCACTCACTTTACTAGCCTTATTTCCACTAATAGAAAGTTTTCCTAGCCCTCCACGGCTTGAAGCCTTAATAGAATAGTTCTCTCACCATTAGGGACATTTAATTGCTCTAAGATCAGGGAGTGGTGTGTGTACTCTCGTCTCCCTTATCTATCTTGTCTAAATTGATTATTAAAGGTCTGAAACTTTCTGATTTTACGTTCTTGGGCATTATGGGAAAGCGATCACATGTCTTGCGTTAAGTAATCTTCAAGTAGTGAGCCAGGATGGGTTTTGGGAAATGGGAATTGCTCTGGGTTGAAAAAGTTATTATCTTTAACGATAACTTGATGTAGTGGGGTGTCGGATTTGAGCCTTTGCGCTATTGGAAAAGGGTTCCCTAGCCTTAAACAAATGTGCATACGTAAGTGTTGTATCATATCTTCTAATGGACATGACACTTGAATATGCGTTATGTACTATTCATACAGATTTTTTGTCTCACCTATAAGAAAAGTAAGTACACTACATCTATTGATTGTATGTCGAAGTTAAACAATAATCCCTCATTGTCCCTCAATTTCAATTCAAGGTTAGATCATTCTAATTAATCTATACATATCAATTACTACATTGTTGTTCAATTCAATTTCAGCCTTATTTAATTCTTATTCTTTTAGTCCGGTGTGATCTTTTTCGGATGTATGGATATAAATATAGTTTTTGAACAAATCCAATATATTTTAACAAGAAGAAAAGAAGAAAAATAAAATTTACATAAAAAGAAAACACAAGAAGAACCAAACAGATAATAGTTTGAATTCATATAAAAAATTCGGTTACCAGAAGCACACAAACTGATGTACAAAACAACACACCAGATCGCTTGGTTAATTTTTTTCAATCTATAGATCATCATCTTGGTTTTGTAAGGTTTATGATGTTTTTATGGTTTTTCAATTACTATGAGTCCGTTTGTCAATAGATTTTTTTAGTTGATTTTTGGATTTTGTATTTTAAAAATATGTGGGTGATGGATTGGCAAGTCAGATTTTTCAGCTTCAAAAAATCTGATTTTGGGCTGAAAAAGCTATAAAATCCAGATTTTTAAAATCTTTATTTTCAGTAGATTTTTAAAATAGATATTTGAAATCTGATTTTGCACTAAAAAACTGTTTCCAAACGGACCATACGTTTACATTTATATGTTTTTGGAATGGTTAAGTTTGACCAATTTAATGCACTGAATTATTTGTGTCTTTATAAATCTATATATGTTGCGTTTTTGTGCTCTCTTCATGTAATAAGAAATGTAAAAGAACATGAAAAACAACCGCCAGGTTTTCCATACTTTTTACATACACCAAAGGATCTAGAGAATACATATTTAGTGTAAATTAATTTAATACTTATGACTCATTAGACTGAACTGAGTCGAGCAAATGAGTTGCTTAATTAGTGATTGTCTCCGTGTATTATGCTTACCATGAGTGTTCGATCTTGGGACACACTTCTTAAACTAATTTGCTTATTACCTCCAAAGCTACAAGTATAAATAAAAAATTAAAAAATTATCGTTTCTTATTTTCGCTAGGAGAGATTATAATCCCAAACCTAAAAGGTTGAATTTGTGTAATAACAACCACACCCAAACCCTCTTAGAAACATATGTACTTGTTTGCATAAGAATAAAGAGTTAAAATAAATGTGTGAAAATGGTAAAAGGAAATGGAGGATAATATTTATATTTAAGAATATGTAGTACAAGTAAAAAACTAATTGCAAATATGTACCCTTACCCATAAAAACAAAACACTTGTCCAAACATCTTTTTATTATTATTACATGATAAATCACGTGTTTCGTATATCTAAGCCTTCATGATGGGGGCTTGGGGAGGAGCATCAATGGTAGTGGTAGCGGCATCAAAATATCCTTGAAGAACATCTCCTTCTTCGGCAGTGAGATCCCAGCATAGAGGTCCAACAATGTTTCTGAATGACTCGAATAGCGATACAACACCCTTGTCCTAAATAAGTCTCACCTTACATGAAAAAAAGGACGACCTCACCAATGCATGACTGGAGTTGGAACAGTGAGTCCCAGCAGTTGGGTGACTCAGTGCCCGAGTCAGGACTTGGTCCATCAAGCTTTAGCCTAGACATGAGGTTCGACAACTTCGAGCTTGATACTGGACCCATGGGACGGGCAAACACAGCTGAAGCGCCTAGCCATAAAAATATGTTGAGCATAAGCAGCGCGTTAGCATTGGATTTAGGCATCTTTTGTTTTCTTAGAGATTGAGATATTTGAAGGTGAGTGATGAAGATGATGTTAGGTTCATGTGCTTATATAGCTATAGAGGCTAGTGATGAAATGAATTGGGAAGTGCAAAAACATAACAAAAAAAGTATTAAAGCTATTACTAGTGGTACTGCAAAGAAAAACAAGGTGGGAAGTGACATGACATTAAAATGCTCTAATGTAGGGGCCAGAAAGTTTTATAAATGATTAGTGCTCTTTTCTGAAATATTAGAGGGGTGAGGAGTAAAGCTACAGTTAGAAGAATTAATAAATTGTGTAGACTAAACAATATTATGTTGCTTGTTTGTATTGATCCTAAGAAGTGAGCTGATAAAGTTGAAGGGTATAAAATAAGATTTGGTTTTAATGAATTCTTAGTTCATGATGACAATAAAATTTGGATTTTCTATATGCAAGAAATGGAAATTAATATAGCAAATAAAATGAATCAATGTGTTAACCTGGAAGTCAAAATTGATTTCCTTAATATGAAACTGAATATCTCATTAGTTTATGCTAAGTGTACACCTAGTGAAAGAGAAGCTCTTTGGAATTTTTTAGTGGATTCTTTTACAGTGGATCCTTGGATTATTGGTGCTGATTTTAATACAGTAACTTGTGAAGGTGATAAAGTAGGAGGGCTGCCAATTAACCTAAATGCAGCTAATGATTTTATTAGTTGTATGGTTAATATTTGGGTGAAATAAATGAAATTCAGTGGTTCTAAATTTACTTGGTTGAATAAAAGAAGTGCCACTAATGCTATATTTGAAAGAATTGACAAAGTTTTAACTAATTAAAATTTTGATAAGTTTTTCTTTACTAGCTATCTTGATCATTTGAGTAAAACTACATCAGATCATAGCCCTTTGTTACTAAAAATTCATATGTGTGAACAAAATTGTCCTAAAAGGTTTATTTTCCAAAATTTCTGGGTAGAAAATGAGGGGCTCTTGGATACAGTCAAAGCTAACTGGTTTAAGAGTTCTAATTACAATGCTCTCAGCAATTTAGCTAACAATTTGAAAGCTATAAGGAAAAAATTAAAATAGTGGAATTATGCTACATTTGGTAATATCTTTCAAATTGAGCATAATAAAGAGGCAGAAGACAATTTTCTTAGAGCAGAAGTGGTATTTGAGATGGATCCTTGACCTGAAAATAAAATTGAGCATAATAAAGAAGAAGTCAATCTAAAATTTAGACTCAGTATTGAAGAAAAGTATTGGAAACAAAAGGCAGATCTAAACTGGGCAAAGGAAGGGGATGGTAATACAAAGTTCTTTCATAGTGTGGTAAAGAAAAGAAGAACAAAAAATGCAATTTGTGAAATAGAGAAAGTTGATGGTATGGTAATAAATCATAAAGATCGGATTAAAAAGAGGCTGTGACTTATTTTCAGGGTTTGCTTGTAGCTAATAAACCAAGTTCCTATGTTTACAAAAGCCTGGGCATTATTCCTGAAATAATTCTAGAGGAAGATAACATTTTCATGGACAAAGAAAGATCCATCTCTTGAAGAGGTAAAAAATGATGTTTGGAATCTAAGTAAATAAAGTGCAACATGCATAGATGGATTTACAGGTAAATTTTTTGTGAGCTGTTGGAGTTATATTGGTGACGACATCTTCAAATCTATCAGTCAATTTTTCATGAGAAGTCTCTTACCTAAGTCTATTTCCACTACTGTCATAACATTTATACCTAAAAAGGCTAAACCAAATTTTTTTGCTGAATTCAGACGTACTATCCTATGTACATTCTGTAGCAAAATTATTTCAAAAATTATGTCTACAAAAATTGCTAGTATTCTTCCCAAAATTATATCTGAAAATCAATGTGGCTTGGTACAAAATAGAGACATTGTGGATAATATCCTTCTAGCTCAAGAGTTCATTTCAACTTTAAATCAAAAGAAAAGTGGAAAAAATATTGCATTAAAGTTGGACATGAAAAAGGCTTATGAAAAAATTTCTTGGCATTTTCTTACTTCTAATTTGAGGAAGTTAGGTTTCTCTGAAAAGCTTATTAATATAGTCTTGAGGTTAATTTTAGCTAATCATACTTTTATTCTGGTGAATGGTGGACCTACTGATATTTTTATGCCTACTAATGGTTTGCGACAAGGAGATCCATTATCTTCCTCACTTTTTATAATATGCTCTGAAGTATTGAGTAGGAATCTAAATGCTCTAAAATACATAAAAAAAACTGGATTGCTTTTAAATCTGCTTTCGGTTATCCTATTATCACTCACCTGGCCTTTGTTGATGACATTATAATCTTCAGCTCTGCTTCAATGAAGTCTATCAAGATGGTAAAACAAGTGCTGCAAAATTACAATGAAGATTCTGGTCAAGAGATAAGCTTGAAAAAAAGTTCTATTTACTTTTCAAAAAGTAATAACTAAACGGTACAGGGAGAGCATTTGCAAAAAACTAAATATGACAAGTAAGAAGCCTCCATATATTTATCTTGGATGCAAGTTATATGTCGGGCACAAAAAGTGCCTTTTATTCCATGAACTTATTATAAAAGTTAGAAGTAAGCTTTCAAGATGGAAATGTACATGGTTAAATTAGGGTGGTAATTAACAAAGTGGATCAAATTATTCTAAATTATTTTGGGGTACTAAAGATGGCAAAAATAAAAATCATTGGGTTAAATTGAGTAAGATCTGTAAAAAATATCAAAGAAGGAGGTCTAAATGTCAAAAGTTTCAAAGACATCTCCAAAGTTTTTTGCGATGGAATTATGATGGAAGTTTAGAATAAAGAATAATCTATGGTCTAATTTCATGCTAACAAATATTGTAGAAATAAGAATCCACTTGATATGGTCCCAAAAAAATGTAATAACACTTGGAGGAGAATGATGCAAGATAGAGATATTACTGAATCAAATATTAAGTCGGAGAATAACAAGCCTATCTGAAAGCCTACAAGTCTGGGGAATTCTACTCTTAAAAGTGCTTGGAAAATTATAAGAGAAACAGGTACAAAAAGATGGACTAGCAAGTTTATATGGGATAAATAAATACCTTTGAAGATTTCTTGTTTCATGTGGAAGTTATTTTCAAAACCTGTCTATCTGGATTGCAATTTATACAAATTTGGAATTCATCTTGCTTGCAAGTGTGAATGCTGCACTAATAATGAAGAAAACTTTGATCATCTATTCAGGAATGCTAATATAGCAAACTACATTTGGAGCTTTTTGAAAAGAAATGGGGTGTTCTAGTGCAAAACTATTCTCTTAAAGGAAAAATTTTTACTCGGTAGTCCTGTATAAATAGGAAACTGCATTATGAGGAAAGAAAAATCTGTCAAATTCTTCATTCTTTCATTATATGGTTTATATGGAAAGCTAGGTGCTCTTCCAGGTTTGAAAATATCGAGATGAAGGATAGCGCTATTATTATTCAAATTGAGGAATCCTTAAGGCTTGCTACTTATAAAGATCCCAAAATTTTCAAGGATAGATCAGAGAGTAAGATCAAAGTTCAAATGATTAAATGGACCAATCCACCCACATGGTACTCAAAGCTTAATATTGATGGGTGGTATAGATCTACTAATGGGTTAAGTAGAATTGAGGGTATACTTCGTGATTTCATAAGGGATTTTGTCTATGGCATTTCTAGAAGAATTTCAAACTATTCTGTTATTTTATCTGAGTTCAAAGCACTCTATTATGGTATACAAATTGCGCCGAAATCCAATTTGATAATTGAAAGTGACTCATTGCAAATTATCAACATCATGCAAAATAAGCAACACTGTCCTTGGAGATTACTGGAAATAAAAAACAAAATAAAAAAATTTATGATTGGAGTTACTTATCTTTTTAGCCATATCATGAGAGAGGGTAACAAAAGAGCAGATCTCCTCGCCAATTAGGGCTGTAACGAAGGAAACATCATCTCTGTATCGATAGAAGACTTTCCATCACAACTTAGAGGTATAATTTATACTGAAAAATTGTGATTATTGAATTTACGAATATAAGTGCCCAAAATTAGGGCTTGAAGGTGGGGAGTATCTCTCTCCTCTCTGGCCCAGGTGGAAATGAAGAGGCAAGGAAGAGGATCGTGGCGATATTACAGCGTTTTACATTTGTGGTCCTCCTAATTTTTTAAGTTTTCAAATTAATTTTATGTATTTTTGGTTCTAGCAAGTTAGTACGTCGGTCATAAGTATTTTCATTTTGGTTCCCACTTTCGGGGAAGTTGTAATTGGATCCCTTGTTTATTTTCTGTGGGGTTTTTCCTTATTTTTTGCAATAAAAAGTGGGTTTTCCCTACCAATTATATATATAAAAAAAATGATATTTGAGGGGATGCCAAATTATTATGACATTGCAGAATTTAAATTGTTGGCCCAAGAGTTTGCGGTAATTAATTACTACTTGTTATGTTATGTTAATTAGGTCAGAGGAAGAGTTTATTTTTTTACTGAAGTTATTTTGATATAGACGGTTTACTTTAGCATATCATGTAGAAATGAAAAAATAAAATAGAAAATCAAACTTTTTGTGTGGTCTTGCTACTGGAAATGTTTAACCAGTTCTTTCTTTAAAATTCAATATTTGCATGCATTTGCATTTGCATATACATTTTTTTTAAAATTAATGGTGGGGAAAACCCACATTTTTATTTTATTAATATGAAGAATAAAAATGTGGGTAAAAAACCCCATAAAAATATTGGGCCAAAAGTGCACCAATCTGGGAAAAAAAGTTCAATACAGCAAATTCGAAATTACCAAAGTGATCCCGAAAAACACCCCCAATACCAGAGAAATTAGGGTTCGTTATGTAGCTACCATTCACATTAAGTTTAAGTTTACCTACTGGTGGTTTAATTCAGTGATAAACACGGACTTTTTTAGCAGGTTTAGTACTAAAATTATCAGTAAATAAGTCAAAATTACCTTTAAATCAGGTCGTACTATTATTGTTTTTTTTAGATCAGATTCTCTACTACAAGGAAGACCCTTTAAGGGTAAGACCATAGATGAACGACGTGACACTAGATCGACGTGACACTATTATGGGCTTTTTAAAACTTCTGAACTTATATTTCTAATCAAAAAAGAGAAAGCATTTATAAATAACAGCACTTAATTTGGTCGGGCTAATTAAATGTACGATTAAAATTAAAACATGCCAATTTAGGCAAGTGTTGAAAGATTATTTATTTCTATATATTTTTTAGTTGATTTCAAGTTTTATAGACAATTGATGCTTATTTATACGTTAAGGTAAAAACATGAATTTAAACGTCAAGTCTGTCAAAAGAGATGAATAAAAGTACTTATTTTACCATGAGCGTCTGAAGAAAAGACCAATAGAAAGAACAAATGGGACTTGACAAATGGGACTAGACAAGTCCTATTTGTTCTTCTCAAAAAAAAACATATGGGACTTGACAAATCAGGGAGCAACGCAAAATGAAATATCTGCAATTTTAGCTAGCAAGGGTCGAGAAAATCTGGGTATAACCGTACGATGATTAGATAACTCGATTGTTTAGGAAAAAGAAAATTGCTTGCCTCATAAACTTTAACTATATACATAATTTGTTTACATTGTATTAGCTATTTTTTTATGATGTAAGTATTCCAGAGGCAGCGAGAAAGCATTGTAAAGAGATAACTACACGTACTACAAAATGATGTCAGATTGCAGACGAAAATAGTGACTGATTTTGTTTCCGAAAGCTGCAATCAGAGAAGGCATAGCGACGGGTTTTAGTTGTACGGACAGATATTGTCATTTAGATACAGATTTGTAACAGATTCTTCCGTCTTTTATTAGAAACTTTTTTGTAGTAACGTTTTCATGCATCTCTACCAAAGTTGATTCAATAATCCCTTCTTCTTCTTTTCATTACTGGTGCTTATTTGTTTTTGCACTTTTTGTTGTTGTTATTGTTGGGAAGCCTAATTGTCCTCCAAAGTGGTATATAGAAAAAAAAAACAAGAAATTAATAGTTGCATGGGATATTAAGTGTAATGAACATCGAATGTACAACTTGATATTTCTGTCTTAAAGTCTGTATATGTTGCGTTTTTGTGCTCTCTTCATGTAATGAGAAATATAAAAGAACATCAAAATCAGGGCACCCTGGTTTTCTCTACTTTTTTACAAACACCAAAAGATCTAGACAATACATATTAGGGTGGATAAACAATCCGCAAACACAATCCGTAACCCAATCTCTGTAAATTGGGGCGGGTAGAATGCCCAATTAATAAAAATCAATCATTCCCGCCCCAATCCGTTATACATTTTGGGGGTTGGGTTAGGGTTGGAGTTTCCAAACCGTAGGTTAATACGCCCAACCCGTTTCTACCCACAATATACATATATGAATTTAAAATTTATATTTATATATACCTTGTGTGTATTTTAATTTACCAACCTGCCACTCTTGTTATATTTTAATTTAGTTACTTGTTCGTGAATGTTCTAAACCTATTTTATTAGGTTTTAATTTATGTTTTTCTTTAAAAGATTTTCAATTTATTTTAAAATTTGGGTTGATTATGCAAACTATGCAAAATAAAGAACCGACATAAAAATTAAAAAATCAACCCGCACCAACCCGCAATAATCATACCACAGTGAAGGACTCGTGGTGTAACTCTATTTACAAATGTATTTCTAAGTTAATAGCTAACAGAATTAAGCCTTGCCTTAATCAGATTATTCCGAATAATTTATCTGCTTTCATTAAAGGTAGGAGTATTAGTGACAACATTTTATTAGCTCAGGAATTATTGCATAATTATCACACTGATAGTGGTAAGCCTAGAATTGCTTTAAAAATAGACCTAATGAAGGCTTTTGATTATCTAAATTGGCAATTTATTTTTGATGTTTTGTATTTGACGGGTTTTCCTCATCACATGAAACTGTGGATCTGCGCTTGTGTTACATCACCTAAGTACTCTATTATCATTAATGGAGGAGAAGAAGAGTATTTTGGTGGTGCTAAAGGTATTCGACAAGGGGATCCTTTATCCCCATATCTGTTTGTTATGTGCATAAATAACCTCTCCCTTATTTTTTATAAGTTTTGCAAAAATTCTGATTACACTTTTATTGACAAATGCAAAAAACTAAATTTGTCACATTTGTGCTTTGCCTATGACCTGCTTATTTTTTCTTATGATGACCTAAAGTCTATCAAAATTCTTAATGATGCCCTCTTACTTTTCTCTAAATTTTCTAGCTTAATCCCCAACCCTTTAAAGAATTCTATCTTCCTTTGTTATGTGGAGGAAAAAGAAAAAAAGCTTATTTTGGATTTTCTTAAATTTAAAGAGGAGAAATTACCTGTCAAATATTTGGGTGTACCCTTTATCTCCTCTAAACTAAAAACAGTTCATTGTAATACGCTTGTTAAGAAAATTACCAATAGAATCACCTCTTGGACTAGCACATTCTTAACTTATGCTGGCCGACTCCAGCTCATTACGTCTGTGTTAATGAGTATGAATTGTTACTTGTGCTCTCATTTTATATTGCTAGCTAAAATTATCAAAGATGTTGTCACGCCCCGGATTTTGGATAAACCCGGGTCGTGAATGTAAATGAAAATAAAAAGGAAAAAAATTTAAAATAACAAAACATGCGGAATGCCATTCGATAATATGCCAATCAATAGAACCAAATAAATACTTCAGGGCATGCCGATAATCACATTTGATTCACTAAATTGACCTAAGGGTAGCCAACGGTGTTCAAATGTGACAACACAAACAAAAACAAAACGTTTTTAGAAAATTTCGGCATGAGCTTCGCATATCTATTTGTTTCCAATAAATTAGACCTGTTTGACAACAAAACATATAACAAAATCGCAAAGCGATTATCACTAATTCCACATGAATAAGTCAAATTCAACCCAGCTGACATTATATACAATAACGCAATCTAAAATATACAAGTGCACGAGATAAGTTACTCCAACCAAAAGAAAATTAATCTCGTGTTAAACGCTTACTAGGCCAACAAGGCTCAAAACGATATAATGCCAAAATGAACAAAAACAAGTCTGACGTGCGCACGATCACGTGTAATATGATAATGAGCCCAATGCAAGCATTCTAAACTTCTCCACAGTCTACAGCAACACCTGTACATCGATCATGAACAAAATGTACAGAAAACAAAGAAATGAGTTAAGAAAACAATCTCGCTTTAAAAACGGCGCGTGCTACTAAGCACGCACACACAATCCTAACATGGCAAATATGATATCTTGGCAAATAATGACAAAGGCAATTGCACGAAAAACACATCAACAAATATAACTCGCAACACAAGTAAATGAACATATAATCAAGATCAACTGAATTAATAATAAAACAAAATAAAATAAAACAAAACAAAATAAAACAAGACTCAACAAAACACAAAGTCGGGATTGCCTCACATGTACCCACTTTTAGAGCCACTCTGCTCTAGGACCCAAAGTGCAATGGTTCCCTCACCCATATTCTGACACTAACATGTGACCAAAAGATATGGGGCCGGCTTTAAGGGCACTAACCCTATGGTACCGATATACCTAATCCTTGCGCAAGTTTCCGGGATCTCACCGTAAGCTGACACAGCTCCGCCTTAACACTTGGTACTGCAATCCCTAAAATAAATATAAAAGACTCCCAAAAACGTAAACGGTAAAGTCCACAAACTGAAAATAAAATAAAGAACGCCACACTTTGTAATAGTTTATTGAATCGAATATTAAAAATCACTTGAACACATCTACGTCATGATATCACCACAATGTTCACACAATATCACCAATTTCACACTTTCACCACTTTCACACTTTTAAAATATTTAATTAAATAACACATTTAAATCATTTTATTATAAAAATAGTAAAATCGCCATACACAATATAATCACCATAAAAATAACGATGCGAAGCTATTACACACACAAAATACAATAACATGATGCAATACACACTAACAATTTCACATAACCTAGCATACAACAAACAACACACAAAACCGCCTTTAAAGCGAAACCATATTCTTCCCCCTTACCTACACAAACGAGAGCTCGTTTGTCAAATACTCCCAAACTCAAGCCGAAAACCCAACGAACAGTTAGAACCAGTTCTGGACAGCCCAATAATGGTCCTTAAACAGTCTCTAAACGTAATTAAAACGAGCTACGGATTAATATAAAAGCACCTAATTCGGATTATAGCAATTATTCCTAAAAATGGGTTTTTATAAAAGTTAAAATCAGATGAAATACTATCTCAACATTTAAGTACACAAAATTCATACAATGTATAAAAACACTTAATAGTCATGGACGTGCAAAACAACATATAAACATGCCAAGCTCAATACATATATTTAACATAAAATATATCTAAGCATGCTTTTACACAAATATACATAAAATATGGACAATTTAAAACCGCAAAAAGAGATTTTCACAAAAACCCCAAACAAGGTCAAACCAATAAAAAACCGCTTCGACAAAACAAGCGGAAACACCAATTTCTCAAAAACCAAAGTTTATTAGAAAATGATTTTTTTTTCTAAAAAACTGTTTAAGCCACGGAAATAATTTTCTATCTATCCAAACACCAAAATTATTGTATTAACGTACGAACATAAAAAATATTGTTTAAGATTGTTGGGTACGTTTAGATAAACACAATAATTTCTACGGAAAATAAATGGATAAATAAACAGAAAATGGTTTCCTCAAATATATAAATATCAATTACAAGATTTAACATAAAATAAAGTAAATGATACCGAAATGGACTAAAGTCCGAGACGAGGTAACTGCAAGCAGTTTCCCTTAAACGATATTTGCCCCGCCACCTCTGCTTCTGGCTAAATGGGGCACTTCGTTCCCAAGGTACAACGTCTATCGCATGTGACTCGGAGGAAACGGCACCGAGCCACGGTCGGGCCGTTGGTGGTGCGGTACTCTCTCTCTATATGTATGCATATGTGTTTGTGTGTGAATGTGTGTATGATGACATGAAACTTGTCTTGAAAAAAGTGTATTAAAAAATGGACCAAGACCATAATTTTTAATCATTTTCTTTGTAACTCATTTTACACTTAAAGGCACACATAAATGGGGAGAATGAATGGTTTTGTAACCACTAAATTAATAGCATTCACTACATGAAAAATACTCATTTTCCAACAAAATTACCTTTAAATCATGTCGAACTATTATGCTTTTTTTATATCAGATTCTCTGCTACAAGGAAGTCCCTTTAAGGGTAAGACCATAGATGAACGACGT
The DNA here is from genome assembly GCA_963920805.1 of Primula vulgaris. Taxonomy (NCBI): domain Eukaryota; kingdom Viridiplantae; phylum Streptophyta; class Magnoliopsida; order Ericales; family Primulaceae; genus Primula; species Primula vulgaris. The sequence goes on along the minus strand of OY987215.1, from coordinate 9,639,857 downwards.
GCCACTAGATCGATGCTTTTCGCTCCTTGAGAATTTTGTCGCGACACAATTCACCCATTAGAAAACTTGCGAGAAAGCATTGTAAAGAGATAACTACACGTACTACAAAATAATGTTAGATTGCAGACGAAAATAGTGACTGATTTTGTTTCCCAAATCCGTAATCAGAGAAGGCATAGTGACGGGTTTTAGTTGTACGGACATATATTGTCATTTTGATATAGATTTGTAACAGATTCTTCCGTCTTTTATTAGAAACTTTTTTGTAGTGACGTTTTCATGCATCTCTACCAAAGTTGATTCAATAATCCCTTCTTCTTCTTTTCATTACTGGTGTTTCTCTGTTTTTGCACTTTTGTTGTTGTTATTGTTGGCAAGCCTAATTGTCCTCCAAAGTGGTGTACAGAAAACAAAACAAGAAATTAATAGTTGCATGGGATATTAAGTGTAATGAACATCGAAAGTACAACTTGATATTTCTGTCTTAAGTCTGTATATGTTGCGTTTTTGTGCTATCTTCATGTAATGAGAAATGTAAAAGAACATCAAAATCATGGCACCCTGGTTTTCTCTACTTTTACAAACACCAAAAGATCTAGACAATACATATTAGGGTGGATAAACAATCCGCAAACACAATCCGTAACCCAACCCGGGCAAATTGGGGCGGGTAGAATGCCCAATAAAAATCAATCATTCCTACTCCAATCCGTTATACATTTTATGGGTTGGGTTAGGGTTCGAGTTCCTAAACCGCAGGTTAATACTCCCAACCCGTTTCTACCCACAATATAAATATATGAATTTAAAATATATATTTATATATACCTTGTGTGTATTTTAATTTACCAACCTGCCACTCTTGTTATATTTTAATTTAGTTACTTGTTCGGGAATGTTCTAAACCTACTTTAATTGGTTTTAATTTGGGTTTGTTTAAAAGATTCTCAATTTATTTTAAAATTTGGGTTGATTATCCAAACTATGCAAAATAAAGAACCGACATAAAAATTAAAAAATCAACCCACACCAACCCGCACCAACCCGCAATTTATTTTGTGGATCGGGTTGGGTTGAGATTTTAATTGTAACGGGATAGGTTGGGTTGGGTTGAGATTTAAATTTTACCAATCCGCCCCGCAATTTATTTTACTGGTTGGGTTAGGATTGATGTCAATCCGCTCCAATCCACTCCGTGTCCACCTCTAAGACATATCAAGTGTAAATTAATGTAAACCATCCCCCTTCCAATCCCAATTAGGTCAGTGTTCCGCCAGTGTTCACCCAACCGCTTTCAGTGTTCCGTTAGTGTTCACCCGACCGCTTTCTCCCTTTCCTAGAATCCTACAAGAGCAGGAAGCTAGAAAGAAGAAGAACTTCTGCAAGGTATGCCTAGTGTTCTAAAAGTTATGGCTAGCCGCAAATTAGGTGAAGGATAGGCGGTGGGCAAATTCTAGAATTCTAACATATTAGAGGGGATTATGTGTGATTAGGCGAATTAAACAATGATTAAGCGGGATTAGACACTGGTCGACCAATTTACAACTAAATTTTGCCTTGCGCCTTTTAGAACATTGCATTAGACTGAATTGGGTAAAGAAAATGAGTTGCTTAATTAGTGATTGTCTCTTTGTATAATGCTTACCATGAGTGTTCGATCTTGGTATGCGCTTCTAAAATTAATACACTTCTTTACAAGTATAACTCTACAAATATAAAAAAATATATATAAAAAAATAACCGCTTCTTATTTTAGGGAGGAGAGATTATAATCCCAAACTTAAAAGGGTTGAATTTTTGTAATAATAATCACACCCACACCCTCGTAGAAACATATGCATTTGTTTGCGTAAGCATAAAGACTTGAAATAAAAGTGCGGAAATGGTAAAAGGAGATGGAGGATAATATTTATATTTAAGAATACGTAGATAAAAAACAAAATAAAATTAGGCATTCTTACCCATCAAAACAAAACATTCGTCCAAACATCTTTTTATTATTATTACACAACAAGAGAAAGTTGAATTGCTAACATAAATTTATGATGCTAATAAAGGATTTATGTTGCTAATTTTGATATACTAACATAATAGCAACATAAAATTTTATCTTGTTAAAATGGCTGTGGCTAATTTCAGCAACACAAATGCTTACACAATAAAAAAATAGCAACATAATGCCAAAGATAATTTGGTGTTGGTAAATTCTCAAGTTTTGGCTTCAAAAGCGACACATTTGCAACATAAAGTTTGGTGTTGCAATGGTGTTGCTATATTATAAATTGCTTTTTATCTTTGTTTTCTTATTTTCTTTTACTATAATTTTTTTGTTTGCTACAATGTTGTTAAATATCATGTTCAATTTAATTAAATTATAATTGCAGATAATTTTTTTGTTGCTAATGCCACTGTTCTAATTTATTAAAATTAATCCTTTTGAAAGCTAAATTCAATATAAAAATAGATAAATTCAACAAAAATAAATTTAAACTCATGAACAACCATATAACTGAACTTGCAAAATAGTATCCATACACTTAATTAATCATAAAAAAGTTACCAAATAAAGTTACCAAATATTACGTACGAGATACTTACCAAACCTTGTTCACAAACTACATAACATTACACTAATCAAGTCACAAGTTGTAGCAAAATATTATACCAACCATATCAGTCATTAGTTGCGTAAAAATATAACCAAAACAATCCAATAAATATATTATTTTTCAACTAATCATCACCCGAAACGTTATAACCCTCTCTTATTCACCGCCACTAGTTACACCTTTCTTCTTTAGTAAACAAAAACTAGAGAACCGGTGTGTTGAGTTGTATGTGTTTCAAAGTAGCATCTACATACTGTGCTTATGTTCCCGGTCCCCGTTCAGAGATACACAAAAAAATTCTTCCTGCATAGAAACAAGCATAGCATAATATATATGAGTCAATTTCACACAGATCCTAAAACTATCAACAACAGAAAAAACCAGCAACCTAAAAAGGATAAACACTAATGAAGATACTTCTCATCACACTAAATATGATAATGAGATAATTATTATACCTGAAAATATACCGCCTGATATAAACACCTCTCCTTCTCAGAAAGAGTTTAAATCCCCTACCAAAAACACTACTACTAATAAAAACATCCCTCCTAGGAAAACCCCACCCAAAGGTAATGATAACTTGAATAATACCTTCTCTAGTCTTATAAATGATATAGAAACTCCTGTAAACATAGCGGACCTTATACCTATTTTTAATAAAATCATGGAAGGAAACTCTAAGCCTCTATCAACTGAACCTCTAACCATAGCCGCTAATATGATCAAACAGATTAATCCTAGTAGCTATCTAGGCCCTAGTAATACCAGCTCCCCCCCTCTTACAAAGAAGAGCTCCCCTATTAAAACTGATAAATCGGATAAAAATACATCAAACAAGCTTTTGCTTGAGAAAAACTCCTTAATATATAATTTTTAATGAATACAATAGATTGCTGGAATATTAGGGGATTAAATAAACCCACTAAGCAAATGGCTGTCAAAAACCTTATTACTAAACACAAAATTTCTTGCTTTGCTATTTTAGAGACTAAAATTTCTAAGGACAACTTTGCTAGAGTTAGTAATTTCATTTTCCCAAACTGGAAGACTGATAATAATCTAGAGCATGCTCCTTATGGTAGAATTATTATTGCTTGGGACTCTAATGTTTGGAATTGTACTATTTTGCTAAAAACTACTCAACTTATTCATTGTAAACTAGAGAACATTAGTAATGGTACTACTTAGTTTGCTACTTTTGTTTATTCTGCTAACCTGTATACTATAAGGACTAATCTCTGGAGAGATATAGAAAGAATTGTCCCTAATATTGCTAATTTACCTTGGATGGTTTTAGGAGACTTCAATGCTCTTAGATACCCCTCGGATAACAAAGGGGGAACAAAGAAATGGCCTGAGTATTATAATAATTTCCCCAACTGTATAAATAATGCCATGTTAGATGACCTCATATACAAAGGGGTCTTCCACACTTGGTGTAATAATGGAGATACTCTTGTGAATAAGATTGAAATAGATAGTGTTTTAAACCAACGATACTTGGATTAATAATTTTAGATTTTCCGATGCTGAATTTTTACCCTATGATATTTCTGATCACATACCAATGATAGTCACAACCGAGTGTAAATTAAATTCTGGACCTAAACCTTTTAGATTTTTTAACTATTGGACCAAAATTAATATGTTCGAGGAGACTGTTACTCAAGCATGGAGGCTCCCCTTCAAGGGAACTAAAATGTTTGTAGTATACAAAAGACTACAAGCTACTAAGGAGGCTCTCAAAGGCCTTATCGCGAAGCATGGTATTAATATGAAAGGTAAGGTTAACAAAGCTAGAGAGGATCTCCACTCCGCTCAAATAGCTTTTGATAATGGCAACCCCTCTTACCCTTTACATGTGGTTAATTCTGAAAAAACTAAACTTCTGAATATTCTTAACTTAAAGGAAAGTATTGCCAAACAGAAAAGTAGAATTAATTGGCTTAAAGGAGGGGATCTCAACACCTCGTATTTTTATAAAGCTATAAATCAAAGAAACAATAGAAATAAAATTATCTCTGTCATTGATGAGAATGGGAATAAGTGTACCAAGCATAAATATATAGCTTCTAATTTTATTGATAACCTATGATAAATAATTATCTATGATAAGCTGTTAGATAGCCAAAAGTCTTCCCTATACCCCGGCAAAGAAGAGCTAAAAAATTATGTCCACCAAGTTATTTCTCCTGATATGTTGTTAGGTCCTAGATCCGAGATTCTAGTGACATATTGTTTGTCATCATATTGGAAAATATAGTTTTATATATTTATAATAAACTCTCAATATACAGACATCTATTGTGTAACGATTAAGTTCAAGTTGTTCATTCAGTTGGAAGCTCAGTTGCAACCGCAGTTGGAACTGACTATGGTGGACAGATTCTGTAATATTCGGTCAAATATATTCTAGAAGAATCAAAACGTGTTGAACAGGTTTAGATGATTTGAAGCCATCTCTGAAGGATAGAAAGAATATATTAAAGATCTTTTCTTATTGGAATAGAAGACTTAAAAGGAAGACTCCTTATCAAGTAAGGAAACATAAAAAAAAAAGGAAAGATCATTTGGAGATATCTTAAAGACAATTAAATTAAAGATCTGTATAATTTAGAATTAAACAAGATCTGATTTGTTAGAAGACAAAGACTAATTAACTAGAAGATATATATTTGAAGATCTCCAAGTCGGGGAAGGAAAGAAGATAAAGGAAATATTTTCCTTAATGATCAAGTTAGGATCTTTTGTAAAGCCTATATATAAAACCTATTAGCCATTAGTATTTTGTGTGTTGAATACAATGTAGATATACTGATATTATAGATCAACAACACCCGTTGTACATGAGAGAGAAACAAACTTAAAAAGATCGTGACGGGATACCATTAGAAATTGATAGTTGTGAGTTAGAGATGGTAACATAGACATATACGTGAGAGAGTCATGTTATTGTAAGTCTCGAGTCTTATCATTGTTCCTTTCAATATCAATAAATACTGAGTGAGGGCTCCAGAGATGTAGACAAGGTGATCATGTCGAACTCCGTTTAAAAACGTCTCGTGTTCAAAGTTTTTTTATTAACTTTATTATATTCGTCAGTTGCAACTGTGGTTACAACTGTAGTTGCAACTGAAAATGCGTAACTGCACTCGGAACTTCGGAAATATGTTTTTTCATATGTATAAGGCTATGGATAGAGTGTTTACTTCTGAGGAGATAAAAGATTGTTTCTTTAGCCTTAATCCCAATATGGCTCTAGGACCAGATGGTTTTAATGGTTACTTTTTTCAAAAAAACTTGGCGCATTCTAGGAGAAGACATTATAGCAGCCATTAAAGACTTCTTATTTACCAAATCTTTACTCAAACAAGTCAATAATACCTTCACAGTTCTTATACCTAAAGGTAATAATCATACTATAATGAAGGACTATAGACCTATCTCATGTTGTAACTCTATTTACAAATGTATTTCTAATTTAATAGCTAACAGAATTAAGCCTTGCCTTAATCAGATTATTCGGAATAATTAATCTGCTTTCATTAAAGGTAGGAGTATTAGTGACAACATTTTATTAGCTCAGGAATTATTGCATAATTATCACACTGATATTGGTAAGCCTAGAATTGCTTTAAAAGTAGACTTAATGAAGGCTTTTTATTACCTAAATTGGCAATTTATTTTTGATGTTTTGGATTTGATGGGTTTTTCTCATCACATGAAACTGTGGATCCGGGCTTGTGTTAAATCACCTAAGTACTCTCTTATCATTAATGGAGGAGAAGAAGGGTATTTTGGTGGTGCTAAAGGTATTCGACAAGAGGATCCTTTATCCCCATATATTTTTGTTATGTGCATGAATATCATCTCCCTTATTTTTTATAAGTTTTGCAAAAATTCTGATTAAACTTTTCATGACAAATGCAAAAAACTAAATTTGTCACACTTGTGCTTTACCGATGACCTGCTTATTTTTTCTTATGGTGACCTAAAGTCTATCAAAATTCTTAATGATGCCCTCTTACTTTTCTCTAAACTTTCTGGCTTAATCCCCAACCCTTTAAAGAGTTCTATCTTCCTTTGTTCTGTGGAGGAAAAAGAAAAAAAGCTTATTTTGGATTTTCTTAAATTCAAAGAAGAGAAATTACCTGTCAAATATTTGGGTGTACCCTTTATCTCCTCTAAACTAAAAGCAGTCCATTGTAATACGCTTGTTAAGAAAATTACTAATAGAATCACCTCTTGGACTAGCACATTCTTAACTTATGCTGGCCGACTCCAGCTCACTACGTCTGTGTTAATGAGTATGAATTGTTACTTGTGCTCTCATTTTATATTGCCAGCTAAAATTATCAAAGATGTGGAACAAGTTCTCTCTAGATTTTTTTGGTCTGGTACTAGTCTTAAATTTCATGGGGCAAGAGTAGACTGGTCTGACATTTCTTTTCCTTTGAAAGAGGGAGGTCTAGGTATCAAAAAACTCAAAGATTGGAATATTTCTCTCATTATAAAACATCTTTGGAATCTTTGCAATCCATCCATTGATACTCTTTGGAAAAAATGGATCTATACCTACAAACTCAAAAATAAAAGTATATGGGACATTAAAAACCCCTCTACGAGCAGCTGGGGTTGGAAAAAAATTCTCAAAAAGAGAGAGTTACTAAAAGATTTACTCTACTTTAAAATAGGTAATGGGTAATTCTCAAAAATAGCTGACTGGAGGTCCCAAGATCTAGATTCAAGGAGACAACGAAGTTGTGGGTGGTTCCGAACGAAATTACTTGGGACATTGAGGTCCCTTCCCATTCCTATGATGAAAAAGTGAACAACTTGTTCTAGCGCATATGGTTAAGCTAAGTTTTTAATGGTCCTTATACTTGGATTGACCCAAGTGCGTAAGGCAGGGTTACCCTAATAAGAGACCACCTCTAGAGCTCTCAATGAATAACCAGACACGTCTAGGGCCATAATGGACACAAAACATAACCCAAAATAAATGGCAAAAGAAACTAGTTGTGTGATTATCATTGTCTTGGTATACACTAAAAGCCGAACAGTTCGCCTTTACTGATTGGCAAGTATATCCGATGATATTTCACTACGGAGGTTCAATGTTCGAAAGGCAACCTTTCCAGATACAACAAAATTTCTACGAATTTCTTTTTCTAGAAGTCATAGGATTCCAAGGCCATGTCATTCATGTGGGGGATTGTTGTTAATATATATATATATATATATAATCGGTTTTGTCCGGTTTGAGGGACCTATTTAAATGTCTTAAGTACAGAGAAATGGAACATGGATGATAGTGAATTGAACTATGTTATATGAGCTTCAAAATGGTACGTCACACATTCAAAACCGATAAATAGTGTGAAAGATATTGGCCTCCAAACTGGGGGTCGTGCACCATTCTGGGTAAAACACATTTTAGCTCATTTATGCAAATGTGGAGAAAATCTTTATCACACATTGGTGAGTTTTGTGAGAATTGAGTGTTCATATACACCCACCAGGGGCTGAGTGGTTGAGGTTTGGGGATCCAAGCTTTTCGCGTGCGATTGGGGTGAGTCTTGCTCGAGTCCCGTCTCAGGTTTGACCATTGACTTTCATGGCGACCCGTGACCCGCATCCCATGACCCGTATACCAAGACCCGCGACCCTTGACACATGGCATGTGGCCGTGATCGTGGCATGGCGCGTCATGGCGTGGTGTTTCATGGCACGGCGCTGTGCGGTGTGGTGTACACGCGAGCACGTGTTCCCGACACACATAATCTTTTTACTAAGCATATGGTGTTCCTAAAACACTATATGATTATCTCCAATGGTAACAATACAAAAGTTGCGTCTTTTTGCAATTTGACTGTTGTAGTTTGAAAATGTCCCGATTTAATTCCCTGTTTCTAAAAAGTCGTGTCTGTTATGAACAGTCGTGTCTTTTGACTTCACACCGATTTGCTTCTTATTTAAAGACCCTATCCTTTTGTTTTTCTTCACTCCATTCTGCATATTCATATATCAGAATATCATTTCTCTCTCTGTCCATAGTTCATTCTGTTTACAAGAAATTTTTGTCATTTTCTGGTTCGTAAATAAAAAGTGTGCTTCCCCTTTCTTTTTTCTTGAAAGTAGTTTTATCCTATGAGGTCAGCGTCCATATCATAGAAGGCAAGATGGTAGGGGACAAATATATCTTAAGGACAGATTGTTGAACAATCGACTCTGACTTGGAAATACATTCTGATCAGCTTAATTTATCAAAAAAAAGGTACGCTTATTCGTTAACCGTTTACTCGGGTTTGTTTAAATATTAGAACAACATATAAGTTTCATTTTTATATCATTTATTAATACCAGTTCAGTAATTACGTTTCGTTAGTAATTATTTATTGAAACTTATTTCGTTGTACCGTCCGAAACTTTTTTCAGGTTTGGTTTTTTCCATTACAGTAAGGCACGAAATCCAAAAAATGATGCTAGGTCAATGTGTTTTTATATATAGCTAGAGAGGCTACGGTTATAGCATTTGACGGGATGCCATGCAAGTTATGACCTGCAGAACTTAAATTCGGAACTCAAGAGTTTCCTCTAATGCTTGTAACTAATTAATTACTTGTTAATTAAAGTTGTTATGTTATGTTAGCTCTGTGGTCAGACGAAGAGTTTATCATATCATGTACAAATGAACAAATGAACAAATGAACAAATGAACAAGTTGTTATTTCTTTTCGATTTGATCTCATTTGTTTTGGATTTCATACCTTTCTTTTTAGTTTATTCCCCATTTTTTCAAGTTTATACCCAATTTTTTTCGATTTTATAATTTTTTTTTTCAATTTTATACCTTCTTTTGTTTCAAAGTTCATAGCCTTTTTGGTTATTTTATGATCTTTTCAATTTTTGCGGTTTTTTTTCCTTCTAAATTTTTGGATATTTGTATATATTTTTTAAAATTTATTATTTTGTTTCGTATTTTTTATGTTTTTATAAAATTTTTTTACATGTAGTCATATTTTTTTGATTTCTACAGGGAGAAAGTGTTTGTTTTTGGTTAAATAAGAGCGGTTTTGTAAATATAGTTAACATTAATGTTATATGTAACTAGTTGTAAAATAGTTTCCAAATGTGGGTTTTATTTAATTAAATAGATGGATATATATGTATTTGTCATTTCTCCTAGATTGTGTCCAAGTTGTAGCTAAAAATTAGCAGGTTCATGCCACTTTTTAAACCAGTTTTGTCTCTTTTTAAATATTACCAAAAAATGTATGTAAACATGCCATAAAAGCTAAATATTACTATTTTCAAGAGTATTCTCAGAAGGTATTAGGTCAATGCTTGGAGAATTTAAAGGTATGGATTAATTAATTAAATTTTAAACTTAAGAAAAGGTTTAATTAAACCTTTAGTATTAAATAGTACTTACATTAGTTTACTACGTCTGCATACTCTGAACGGCTAAGAAAAGAAAGTATAAGAAAAGAAATTTACAATTTGTAATATTACATGAGAAAATAATTTTTCTTTATTAGTTACAATTTTGAAGAAAATTATCCGAAAAATAACTCTGAAAATTTATTTCGATGGAAACATATAGAGGATAAATGAAATTTAAATTTAAAATGTATAGTCTTATCAAGATAAAGGCAGAATAAAACTAATGTAAATTCTTTTTTTAGGTAACCAAGAGGAAAAGGGGGAGAAAAGTAAAAGGAAAGTAAGCAATAGGATGGGAAAACAATAAAAAATTTAATACACTTTAAGTAATATTCCAAATTTGATTTTTTTTGCAATAATGTTAATAAAGTTGACATATCAGGAATCCTTCTATTTCTACTATATATACTGAGAATTGTCCATCACCTTTTTATCAGGAATCCTTATATTACACAGTTAGGCATCCTTCATCTCCAGGTTATTATGATCTCCAAACTTAGGAGCTTTATAACCCTTTATTATTATTTTTTCCTTGCTTTTATCATCGCTTAAACTACATATGCGCTATGGCTAAGTTATCATATTTTCACCTGTTAAGAAATTAAGAAAACTACCTATCATTCTTTTCTTCCCCCCCCCCCCCCCCCCCCCCCCCTTTTTTTATACAGTGGGGTCACAAATTCAATCTATAATCAACTGAGGGTAACATAGTTGGGGGATAAGGGATTATTGAAGATATTTCCGAAAATATTATACGAAAGCATATAATTATTTCGTAATTAATAACACATGAAAAGTGAAAAAATAGAATTAAAGACCGTCGAAGAAATTATTTGCTAATTTATGGAATTCAAGAAATTATACGGATAAATACATGGCTAACTTATTTCCATTGTTCAGAACCTAAACTATTCTCAAGATTTTGAATAAGTGACAGATTTGGATAGAAAGTCAGGTTTTAAGATAATATAAATTTCTATAGTTATGGCGTAGTTAATGTTTTCTATTACTTTTGTTGATATAATCTCTTACCTTATAATAATCTGTTACGAAAAACATACAACCAAAGTAATGAATCAATACATTCCAATAATCATTTTTAAAAGAAAATCCACACAAAATTTATTTTGGAATAAATGTATAAATTAGTGTAAATTAAATATTGAATATTAAAAAAATTGTCTAAAACAATATTATGTTCAAATGTTTTAAAATTTGAATACAATATAATATAAAAGTTTATAAATTTGCGGTATAAGTTGTGAAAATTTAAAATCTGAATGAAAATAAGTAAAGGGGCACGGAAGGGGGTAGGGAATTGGGGTAGAAGATTTGGACTCTCCAAAAACACACATTATAAAAACTACAACCCATGTTTAGGTTCTTCAAATTGTTTTTCTCCTTAATTCTTTTTCCTTTCAATTGTTTTTATCAACAAAATAAAAAAATACCTATGGCTTTGTGCAGAGAAGATCATGCATGCATGTTAAATTTATTGATTTTTGCTAAACATCTTTTTACCAGGACTGTATTGATGCAAAATATAATCAAAAATTAAATAAACAAGACTTTAAAATCGGAGTCAAACTCGACAACAAAAATGTTGAATTCTTGATTTAGATCATCAAGTATAGGTTTTCAAATTAAAGATTACATTAAAAGTGGTTGAGATCATCAATAAACAATAAATCAGAGTCAAACTAACCAACAAAAATGTTGATCCTTGATTTAGATCATAAATATAGGTTTTCAAGTTAAATATTCTATTGTTATTGTTTAGCGATTGAGTTGTAAATAAATATATACACCTGGTATCTGTTTATTATCATAATGAATTACTTACTTAGACGGGTGTAGAGATTCTAAGTTGAGATCCTATAAGTCCCCCAAATTTACTACATTTGAAAACATAGATTATCGGCAAAATCCACATTTGTCAAATGAATAAGTGATATACCAGACATACGGTAATTTCTGTTTCCCTCATGTGAGTGTTTAATAATGATTACTTACGACATAGTACAATAAAAGTTTTTGTCAACAATGGTGTAATCATCACCATCGTATCAAGAAAGTGAGAGAGAAGAATATATATGCAAATACGTATAGAGAGAGAAAGATAAAGAGGAAAAAATTGTATTTGATTTTATATTAAGTTTTTTACAGCGTAGCTCACGTATAAGTAGTGAGGGTAATTACACAGTCAGTCCCATAGTACTCACAGCATAGCTCAATCAGTATAACCAATACAGAATATACACATTGAACTATTAATAACATGCGAAAACATATCATAATAGTCAACACTCCCCCTCAAGATGGAGAATGAAGAGCAGAAATTCCCATCTTGGACAAGAAAGAATACATATGAAGGAAATGCAGAATTTCTTTGTGTAATAGCTCTCTAATAAAGTGACAATCAGTCTCTATATGTTTAGTACGCTCATGATGAACATGATTGTGAGCTAAAGCAAGAGCTTTCCGACTATTAGTATAAAGTGCGCCACATGTGCTTGCTGATTAACGCCAAAATCTTTTAGCAAATTCAGCAAACAAATCAACTCACAAGAAGCAACAAACATTGCTCTACGCTCTTCTTCCGCACCACTGTGAGAAACCACAGTTCGTTGCTTGCTTTTTCAGGAAAATATAGGGCCTCCTAAGAAAATACAGAATCCAGAAGTAGACCTTCTTGTGTCAACACATGAAGCTCAATCACTATTAGTAAATCCTTTCAACAATGGCTTACAATTGCTAGGGTAAAACAAGCATTGACTAGGACAAGTTTTCAAGCATCTCAAGATATTCATAGCAGCAGACATATGAGTATTTGTAGGAAGAGCCAAGAATCGGCTTAAACACATGAACTGAGAAGCTTAAGTGAGGCCTAATAATAGTCAAATAAAGCAACGGATGAATTAATCTTCTATAGTTATTAGCATATGTTAATGGAGTGCGATCATTGGTACTCAATTTTAGAATAGGATCCATAGGCAAAGTGAGAGGTTTGGCTTGGAGTTGTCTAAGACAGATCAAGTTGAATGTAAAACTTGGTACACAAATTACATTGTTCAACACTAATCCTGATTTAAAGATTACTGTACCCATGCACATGTGTAATCCTTGCAGTGTTCCCATTTTGTTGATTTACCAAAGATGTTATCTTACTAGGTAGTGATTTATCATAAGTAGCTGAATTTATAATGTGCTCACTAGCACTAGTGTCAACCACATGATTAGATCCAGCAATATTTTCTTGCAAATAACTGCATAAACCTTGGTTTTGGTTAGAGAATGGTTTTTCAGCAATATTTCCACCATTAGATCCACTTGTAGAGCTACTAGTTGATACATTCATTTTTGACTCCCCTTTAATGGTTGCTTGCAAATAGCTGCTCTTGAGTAACTAGAAAAGAGTGTTTTCCAATTTTAGAGAGAGGAAAAAACACATGATTAGCATGATAAGTAGGAGAGTCTCATAACACACCTTTACCCCCTTTAAATTCAACCATTGATTTCCAACTTTGTGGGTAGTCATGCAACTTGTAGCACTTGTTTCTAGTGTGATTTCCATTATAGTAAGAATATTTCACACAAACAGGATCTGTAACCCCCTTTATTAGGTTTAAATTGAGTAACCAGAAGCATATAAGTATTCATATACTCAGTTATTCATTACACTGAAACACTGGCATTTTTATGTTTCTCCTTTGGTATAAGTAAAGAATATATCTTATTTATAGCAGGAAGACGTTTCATCAATAATATTTGGCTTCTAATTCCATAATAAATTTCTTCAAGACCCATTAGAAAAACCATTTGAAAGATCTTGTGTTCCCTAGAGAGTACCATACTCATAAAGTCACAGCTACAATTCCCCAAAGTACCACAATTGCACATAGGCATTGGACTTGGAATAATCATATCATTCCATATGGTTTCTAGTTTTGTAAAGTAACTGGATATATAATGTTTCCATTAGTTCTTCAATAAAAGATTTGATACAATTCATTTAATCTGGCATCATTTCTTTGTGAAAATCTTTCAAACAATTCCTTCCACATCTTTGTAGCACTTCACAATATAGAATAGAGTATCCAATCTCAACACTAACTGAATTTAAAATCCATTCCATTACAATCATATTGTATTGATTCCAATTTGTAGTTGTTATGTCATTTGCAGCAGGACAGGGTAGGGTTTCATTTACGAATCCTATTTTATTTTCTAGAGCCCACAACTATTTCAAAACCTCTCCTCAATGAATAATAATTAGGTCCAGTTAAGATAGGATTAACTATAGATGAACCATTATTATCATTATTTCCAATAGAATAAGTACTAGTATGAGGTATTTCAAACGAATGAGCATACGGAGAAGCATTATTATCATATCCACTACCATAATAAGTAGATACCATTAATACCCAATCAATTTACAGAAACCTTTATTTTTCAATCAATTAACTAAGAAATCCCAAATCCACAGTATCAACGAATTAATCGTAATATTATTATAACCAAAAACCCTAGGTCGAGTTTAGAGAGATCTCACATAAAATATGGCACTCCATTGAAGGGTTATGTGAGGTGGAGAAGGAGTGTCAGGTCCATTAACAGATATGATACAACACTTACGTATACACATTTGTTTAAGGCTAGGGCTTTCTTTTCCAATAGCATCAAGGCTCAAATCCGTCACCCCACGACATGAAGTTATCGTTAAAGATAATAACTTTCAACCGCAAATCAATTGTCATTGCCAAAACCCCCCCTCTCGTCTCACTACTTGAAAATTACTTAACGTAAGATGTGTCTGTGCTTTCCTATAACGCCCAATAACGTTAAGGGCAAAATCGGAAAGTTTCCGACCTTGAAGAATCAATTTAGACAAGATAGATAAGGAAGACGAGAGCTCGCAAGCCACTCCATCATTGCTGATCAATGAGTTGTCTCTGATGGTGAGAAAACAATTTTTATTAGGGAAATTCAAGCCGTGGAGGGCTAGGAAAATTTTCTATGAGGGAAAATAAGACTAGTAAAGTGGGTGATATTAGTCTTTCGACTATTTCCCAAGGGTACCCTTTTTTAATTACTTTTTCATTGCAATCTCTCATCTATTGGGGAGGAAGGGTTGTGTGAGGTGGCGAATGAGTGCAATCTTTTAGAGAAGTTTGATCTTAGACCACTCCATAAGATCGAGCTTCTCTAAAATATGACACTCCTTCACCACCTCACATAACCCTACGTCTCCAAAAGATGAGAAATTCCAAAGAGAGAGTACCCTTAAAGAAGGGCACCCTCGGGCAATAGCCGAAAGACCAATATCACTCACTTTACTAGCTTTATTTCCACTAATAGAAAGTTTTCCTAGCCCTCCACGGCTTGAAGCCTTAATAGAATAGTTCTCTTACCATTAGGGGCATTTCATTGCTCTAAGATCAGGGAGTGGCGTGTGTACTCTCGCTTCCCTTATCTATCTTGTCTAAATTGATTATTAAAGGTATGAAACTTTTTGATTTTACGTTCTTGGGCGTTATGGGAAAGCGGTCACATGTCTTGTGTTAAGTAATCTTCAAGTAGTGAGCCAAGAGGGGTTTTGGGCAATGATAATTGCTCTGGGTTGAAAAAGTTATTATCTTTAACGATAACTTGATGTCGTGGGGTGCCGGATTTGAGCCTTGGCGCTATTGGAAAAGGGTGCCCTAGCCTTAAACAAATGTGCATACGTAAGTGTTGTATTGTATCTTCTAATGGACATGACACTTGAATATGCGTTATGTACTATTCATACATATTTTTCGTCTCACCTATAATAAAATTAAATACACTAGATCTATTGATTGTATGTCGAGATTAAACAATAATCCCTCATTGTCCCTCAATTTCAATTCAAGGTTAGATCATTCTAATTAATCTATACATATCAATTACTACATTGTTGTTCAATTCCATTTGAGCCTTATTTAATTCTCATTCTTTTAGTCCGGTGTGATCTTTTTCAGATGTATGGATATAGATATAGTTTTTGAGCAAATCCAATATATTTGAACAAGAAGAAAATAAGAGAAATAAAATTTACATAAAAAGAGAGCACAAGAAGAAGCAAACAGTTAATAGTTTGTATTCATATAAAAAATTCGGTTACCAGAAGCACACAAACTGATGTACAAAACAGCACACCATATCGCTAGGTTAATTTTTTTCAATCTATAGATCATCATCTTGGTTTTGTAAGGTTTATGATGTTTTGATGGCTTTTCAATTACTATGAGTCCGTTTGTCAATTGATTTTTTTAGTTGATTTTTGGATTTTCTATTTTAAAAATATGTGGGTGATGGATTGGCAAGTCAGATTTTTCTGCTTCAAAAAATCTGATTTTTGGGCTCAAAAAAGCTATAAAATCCAAATTTTTAAAATCTGTATTTTCAGTGGATTTTTAAA
Organism: Primula vulgaris; assembly: GCA_963920805.1. Lineage (NCBI taxonomy): Eukaryota > Viridiplantae > Streptophyta > Magnoliopsida > Ericales > Primulaceae > Primula > Primula vulgaris. Next base: position 9,623,354 of record OY987215.1, on the reverse strand, counting down.
ATAGGTATTTGAAACCTGATTTTGCACTAAAAAATCCGTTGCCAAACGGACGATACGTTTACATTTATATGTTTTTGGAATAGTTAAGTTTGACCAATTTAATGCACTGAACTATTTCTGTCTTTATAAATCTATATATGTTGTGTTTTTGTGCTCTCTTCACTTCACGTAATAAGAAATGTAAAAGAACATGAAAAACAACCCCCAGGTTTTCCGTACTTTTTACATACACCGAACTATCTCCACTTTCTTCTTCTCTATTAGCTCTCTGATCTGTCCAATTTCAGCGAAAATAGACCAGGGAATCTTCTCTTTTTGATGAATAATATTCATTAATTTTAAACTATCCGTTTCTAGAATAACATCTTCATCTTCTATAGCTAACAGGCCCTTTAGAATAGCTAAAACTTCAATATCCAAGCTATTATTAGCATATTTAGTGTAGGAGAAACCTTTAACAAAATTACCAAAGTGATCCCGAAAAACACCCCCAATACCAGAGAAATTAGGGTTCGTTAGGTAGCTACCATTCACATTAAGTTTAAGTTTACCTACTGGTGGTTTAATTCAGTGATAAACACGGACTTTTTTAGCAGGTTTAGTATTAAAATTATCAGTAAATAAGTCAAAATTACCTTTAAATCAGGTCGTACTATTATGCTTTTTTTAGATCAGATTCTCTGCTACAAGGAAGTCCCTTTAAGGGTAAGACCATAGATGAACGACGTGCCACTAGATCGACGCTTTTCGCTCCTTGAGAATTTTGTCGAGACACAATTCACCCATTAGAAAACTTGTGAGTTCACCGCTTATTTGATGCCAAAAATACAGTTGTTTTTTTATGAAAGTTTGTTTAAAATCTGTATATGGGCTTTTTAAAACTTCTGAAGTTATATTTCTAATTAAAAAAGAGAAACTATGTATAAATAACAGCACTTAATTTTGGTCAAGCTAATTAAATGTACAATTAAATTTAAACATGCCAATTTAGGCAAGAGTTGAAAGATTATTTATTTCTATATATTTTTTAGTTGATTTCAAGTTTTATAGACAATTGATGCTTATTTATACGTTAAGGTAAAAACATGAATTTAAACGTCAAGTTTGTCAAAAGAGATGAATAAAAGTACTTATTTTACCATGAGCGTCTGAAGAAAAGACCAATAGAAAGAACAAATGGTACTTGACAAATGGGACTAGACAAGTCCTATTTGTCCTTCTCAAAAAAAAACAAATGGGACTTGACAAATCAGGGAGCAACGCAAAATGAAATATCTGCAATTTTAGCTAGCAACGGTCGAGAAAATCTGGGTATGACCGTACGATGATTAGATAACTCGATTGTTTAGGAAAAAGAAAATTGCTTGCCTCATAAACTTTAACTATGTACACAATTTGTTATATTAAGTTTGTTACAGCGTAGCTCACGTATAAGTAGGGAGGGTGATTACACAGTCAGTCCTATAGTATTCACAACATAGCACAATCAGTATAAGCAATATAGAATATATACATTGAACTATTAATAACAAAAGAGTCAACACTCCTCCTCAAGATGGAGAATGAAGAGCAGAAATTCCCATCCTGGACAAGAAAGAATACACGGGAAGGAAATGCAGAATTTCTCTATGTAATAGCTCTCTAATAAAGTGACAATCAGTCTCTATATGGTTAGTACGCTCATGATGAATATGATTGTCAGCTAAAGCAAGAGCTTCCCGACTATTAGTATAAAGGGCCACATGTGCTTGCTGATTAACACCAAAATCTTTTAGCAAATTCAGCAAACAAATCAACTCACAAGTAGCAACAAACATTGCTCTATACTCTTCTTCTGCACCACTGAAAAACCACAGTTCATTTCTTGCTTTTCCAGAAAATTATAGTCTCCTAGGAAAATACAGAATCCAGAAGTAGATCTTCTTGTGTCAACACATGAAGCCCAATCACTATTAGTAAATCCTTTCGACAATGGCTTACAATTGCTAGGGTAAAACAAGCATTGACTAGGACAAGTTTTCAAGCATCTCAAGATATTCATAGCAGCAAACATATGAGTATTTGTAGGAAGAGCCAAGAATTGGCTTAAAACATGAACCAAGAAGCTTAAGTGAGGCCTAGTAATAGTCAAATAAAGCAACTGACGAATTAATATTCTATAGTTCTTAGCATATATAATTACTACAAGAAAAATAACCTAGGCCGACAAAAAATATTCGTTGCTAGAGTTAAAATTTCGTTGCCTAAAATTCAAGCCGACGAAAGTTTCGTCGCTAAGCCTCCGTCGCGTATGCTTTGTCGGGCTGGAACAGAGCGACGAAAAAAGAAATTCGTCGGTAAAGTTTGATTTTTCCTGACGAAATGGGCAACAAATATATTCGTCGCTAGATTTTTGGCGACGAAAAACTTCACTGGTAAATGTATTAGATAAGTTCAAGTAGCATAGATCTCCCGACAAATACTTCATCGCCAGTAGATGATGAAAAGAACACTTGTTCGCCAAAAGATTTCTAGGCTCAACTCTTATTATTTATCATTACATTTTGATGTCTACTATAATTTATTATTAAAATGAATCATTACAAATTATATTTTTATTGAATAAATGAATACACAAATATTAAGATCAATATCATTAAAAACATTCAATAAAAGAATTTACATGTAAAATATCCAATCAACACATACTTACAAAACGAGTAATAGAAATGAATAATTCAAATATAAATTCTAAATCAGAAAAACAGGAAACGCCTATCATGGAGATGTACTAACATCATCGTGTTCATCCCCGACAATCTTTTTGAACCCGACCTTCTTCTGAAAGTGTAAACCCTTGAGTGTAAAAAGGTTCTGCTAACGCTGTATAAATCTTTCTATCCGATGCATCCAGACGTCGTTCTGTATTTTCCCTAGCAGTCCTCTCATGGTCTAATTATCATTCTAACTCCTTGATACAAAACGATGCACTGCCTTTTGTGGTTTTAAATGACTCAAGGTCTCGATTGGCATGATACCAAACAAGTCAATTTATGGAACCAATATAGCACCACACACTTACAGGCTCTTTACATCGATCACTTCAGTCCTTATTTCCTTGACTTATTTGGTCATTATTTAAATGCTGGTCTGAAGCCTGTCTAAACCAAATCATTAACAAGATTATAGTGTAATTTACAAAACTAAGAACTTTATATAACTTGCAAAACTAGACAAGTTTAAGAAGGAATGTCAATTGTGGCGAAGATAGCAATCTTTATTTTTTTATCCTTTTACAATGGTACAAAGTCACCAACAACAGTAACTGCGATGTGTAAAGTATGATTATATAGATTATTTCCATAGGCTAACTGTGGATTCCAGACAAACCATATATATTAGCACACTTAGCAGATGTCATAAAAAAAAAGTTGGTCAATTGCAGTTCTCATCCAAGCCTACAGTCCAAATTCGTAAAACTAATATCAGAATATAGACTCCAAACAAATAGAAATCTTATCAAAAAATGTGGAAATACAACCTTAAGATCATGGTAAACTAACTTACTACCTCTTCAGATTAGGAATGAATCCATCTTTCTACCCCATTAGGAATGGTTTGAGCTAGATTCTAACTTGTTCAAAAGCTAGTACGATATCATCTCCCTGAATAGGTTATTTTTCATTCATACTTCGACATTTAAACGGTAAGATTTCTTTTTCTTTTTCTTGTTCTGCTAGAAATAACAACCATAAAACCTGATCTTTAAACTACCTTGTTCTGCATAGAACCAAACCTAAGCTATAACAGTTCAAGACTAATGAATGACCACAATGAGCAAAATGAAATTGATATCACCCTTAATCTTGGTTTGTCGATCATATGCATCTCTTTGTACAACCCATGCTCTAAACATTTGACTCGAGATGGTTTAAGCAAGAGACACATTCCTTCTTTGGTTGTAACTTTGAGTTTAACGTATCGACTTATAACTTATAAGGTGCTTTTCATTTGGCTGGCGAGCTCAAGAGTTGAGATTTTTAAGTTTCAGTTTTATAAAAAGGGGAAGTTTTGAAGCTGGACAAACATAGATAGATATCTCTTACCCTGAAATAAGCCAACTTATTTTCCTAAAAGCTGTAACAAGATAAGCCTATAAGCAAGCATTAAGTAGTACCGTTATTTCATTATCCAGGACTTGTGGAAATTTATGGTATCGACAACATTGAACCACAAAGATTGCCTTTGCGATTTGAGAGAAGGAACCTACAGATAATGAATACTCATCAGCATATTTAAGATATTCCATTTTGAGTTGCCGAATCTTTAAAAGTCCACAAAACAAGAAAATAGGTTGATAATTAACATCATTTATATCTGAAATATAAACATGAAAGGATGCCTTTGGGGGCTTAAAAGGATAATCAGGAGGGAAGTGAATAGTCACTAGAAATACACCTCCAGCATAAGGACTATCATATGGTCCCATGATAGTTGCTTCCCAATGAAACATGTCTACAACTACATGACCTATTTTACATATATAAATAAACAAATAACAATTAAGGTTACTTAAGTTTCTTAGCAACACACTTTAAATACACAAACATCCCCCGCATCAGGAGTATCAAAGAGTAAACTTAATTAACGGGTATATGAAACTCACGTAGTTACTGCATAAGCAGAAAATTGCAAGTAAGTTCTTTTTAGCAGAAAAGTAGAACAAAACTAAGCAGGATTTGGATACTTTCATAAACTTATCATGTTATTCTAAGAGTTAAACCTCCTAGAAGTATGCTGCTTTAATTTGGACAGCACCGACTCATTTGTAATAAACTTAACTAAGTGTCAAACCTCAGTGCATGATAGGTTCCTACAAAAGAACCTAAAACATCATCTTTTTTCAGCCATTACTTCTTGAAATGACGCAACTTTTTACAAATCTAGCATTAGTATTTCTTGTCTTTCACTGGAAAGCAAATAGTGGTGAAACCAGGACATGTTCTTGTGCTAATTTCTAAAGTTCTAAATTTCTAGGTTAGTGAAATATGAGAAGAGATCATTCAAGTCAAATCAAAGATTAAATGATGCTTTCTTTTTGGGGAAAGAAGGATACTTTAAGCAAAATTGTTGGCCTACTTGAAGCGAGAAGAAATTAAGTTCATCAAGAAATATCTTCTACTTTATCAGCCAAAGAAAAAGCAAAAAAGGGTTAGTTTTTTAAAATAGCAACCAACAACATTGCAGCTTAGAATCTATACCCAAACAAGCGGTAAAGTGCAACTACAAGTATACTACTATAAAGTAACCATACCCTGTCTGCAAGTACACGACTCTGCAGTCTTAAGCTCAAATTGCAACTGGACACAACAAAATCATACGCACTTCAACCAGAGAAGACAATATAATAACAATAGGTAGTACTGTGCACCCCAAATAATAGGAGAATGAAAAAACTACTTCATGAAGTTTATTTTAAGTTTTTCAATAAAATAAACTACTTTCAGCTACGAAATACATTTCAGCTTCAAACCTATTACCAAACAACCTATGAAGTGTGAATATCGCCCATAAGTGGCCAGGGGCGGAACCAGGATAATTTGTTTGAGGGGGCCGTGGTGTAAAAAATACGTCGAATGGAAGATAAAATAAATAGGGTCTAATACAATTTTTTTTTTTAATGTTTAACATAGCATAAAATAAATATGAAGTTAAGACAAAGAGCATTGAGCAATAAAATATATTTTTTAGTAATCTTGTTTGTTTGGGAAAACACAATGGTCATTTACGAAATTTGGTAATTTCAAGATAAAAAACATAAAATTTTAAAAAAGAAGAAGCTGACAAGATTTGAACTCTTAACCGTCCAGTACATTAAAACCAATTTTACCACTACACTAACAGTTCTTCTCTTTAATTAGGGAGACCATCAATTTATATATTTTAGAAAATTTTAAATTACACATAAAAAAAAAAAAATGAAAATCGCCGAACGGATGGTCACGGCCACCCCCTGGATCCGCCCCTGTAAGTGGGCCCATCTGTCGTCTGTGTTTAGTATCCTTTTTCATATGTTGGAATCATGATTGCTAACTTGTTTTCTCACAAGGATTACACAAAACCAAAAGTAAATAAAGTGTCCAAATGTTTATCATAAAAACAATACCATGAAATAACTCGCACCTGTAGAACAATAGGCAATTGCTCAGGTGGTTTCTTATGCTTGGATCCATGATCCAGCCACAACTCAAAAGCCGTCAATTGTTCTGTGAAAATGGACATGGCTGAAAACTTCCAAAAAAAATAAAAAAATAAAACACACTAAATACGTTTGCTTAGGTTTTTTTGGCCATTTCCTATACGACGATCTTATAAAAGTGATTGTAGAACATATGGTTATTATAATCAATACACGTACCGACTCTAAATCCTAACAAGTTACAAATTCTTAATATCAATAATTTGTGAGAAAACAAAGCCATCTCCATCTCCAACAACATAATCCAACCAAAAACAACTAAACTGAATCACATAAAAACAACAATCATATTTTTCTTGTCATCAAAACACATTGACCTATATATAGTTAGTGTTAAATTTACAAAGAGAGGATAAAAGAATAACTCTATTTTGTTCCTCTCTATTGCATTAGACAGTAGATCCACATATACATACAATCATATGAAACCCAGGATACTGGGGATATGAAGTAATCAATTTCGAAATACCTAGCCATCAAGGAAACAACTACTGTACAAAATAATTGGGAAAGGATCCGAGCCGTAATAAATGATATAGATATAATATCGAAGCCAATCTTAGTTTATTTGATTGAATCACTAAAAAAAATCTCTAATAAAAATTCAGATTCGTACTTTTGAGAGCTTTAGTTGATGATAATGGAATTGAGAGGGAGAAAGGGTGAGAGAGTAATTTGGGGGGCAGTTAATTAAGAACGTGTTCAGGTGGTGGGAAATTTTATGGTGGGAATTTTTTTGTTAAGTCCCCGCTGAAAATAAAAACTGTACTTATGAAAAAGAAGTTTTTCAGCTTATAACTTAACATTTACCGCCATATTACGTTTAGATAACATGATATTTTTAGCTTATAATATAAATAATCGAATTATTTATGACTTAAAAATATGTGTTTGGAGAATCCAACTTTCATTTTAGACTCAGACACTATTTATCATTAATAATTTGCATCAATAAAATAAAAATAGAGTGCATGTTTAATGCTTTATACTGTAAAATTAAATTAATAGCATAATGTAAAAAGTTCATGGTATACAAACATGAATGAAGCAACCTGCAACCAAACTAGCCCTAAGTAAGTTAAAAATATATAAATAAATGGACTTGTAGAAGATGGAAATAAATCTCTTTAAGCTCCTAGCTTTATCAGACCAGAAAACCGATCTCGATAAATTGTCGGCAACATCTCACGTGTGTACGTTTTCAATCCTGTTATAGCATCAAAATAACAACCACAGACTTCTTCAGAAGGAGATTTACGTATTGATACGGTAACAAACTAACTAAGTGTCATAACCAAGTGTAAGTGATATTTGTTATTTCAAAATCTCCAAAACAAAAAAAAAACTCATGCTTTATTATATAGTGTATAAAAGAATAAAAAACCATGAGTGATTCAGAATCCAACACATTCGAACTTAAAAGAAACAAAAAGCAAAAATTAACTAGCTCAGTATCATCAAACGAATGAACAAATTGTTGCGAACTAAAGTTTATTTAACTTCCCATAAGCCACAAAAGCAGCAAAAAAATATACTTTTGCACCATTGGTACATACTACTTTATAATCGAGTTTGCAGACTCCAATCATCTCATCATCGTTTTAATTTCCTGTATAATTATAAATCGAGCCGACAAAATAGAACGAATTCGTCGGGAGGCACAGAGCCGACATTTTTTTTTGTCCTTTGTTACGTCGGGATTAGTATCCACAGCATCAAACCTTTTTGTTCCGATTCTGCCGACAAAATTAGTTACTTCCTTGGGTAAGGTGACTTAGAGCCGACGAATTTCGGCTTCGTCGGCAGTTTTTTGTCGGGAGAGATGTATTTTGTTGTAGATATGTTAATGGAGTGCCATAATTGGTACTCAATTTTAGATTAGGATCCATAGGCAAAGTGAGAGGTTTGGCTTGGAGTTGTCTAAGACAGATCAAGTTGAATGTAAAACTTGGTACACAAATTACATTGTTCAACACTAATCCTGATTTAAAGATTACTGTACCCATGCACATGTGTAATCCTTGCAGTGTTCCCATTTTGTAGATTTACCAAAGATGTTATCTTACTAGGTAGTGATATATCATAACTAGCTGAATTTATAATGTGCTCACTAGCACTATTGTCAACCACATGTTTAGATCCAGCAATATTTGCTTGCAAATAACTGCATAAACCTTGGTTTTGGTTAGAGAATGGTTTTTCAGCAATATTTCCACCATTAGATCCACTTGTAGAACTACTAGTTGATACATTCATTTTTTACTCCCCTTTAATGTTTGCTTGCAAATAACTGCATAAACCTTGGAATTGCCCTTGAGTAACCGGAAAAGAGTGTTGTCCAATTTTAGAGAGAGGAACAAACATATGATTAGCATGATAAGTAGGAGAGTCTCATAACACACCTTTACCCCCTTTAAATTCAGCCATTGATTTCCAAGTTTGTGGATAGTCATGCAACTTGTAGCACTTGTTTCTAGTGTGATTTCCATTATAGTAAGAACATTTCACACAAACAGATCTGTAACCCCCTCTATTAGGTTTAAATTGAGTAGCTAGAGGCATATAAGTATTCATATAGTCAGTTATTCATTACACTGAAACACTGGCATTTCTATGTTTCTCCTTTTGTATAAGCAAAGAATATATCTTATTAATAGCAGGAAGACGTTTCATCAGTAATATTTTCCCTCTAATTCCATAATAAATTTCTTCAAGGCCCATTAGAAAAACCATTTGAAAGATTGTGTGTTCCCTAGCAAGTACCATGCTCATAAAATCACAGCTACAATTCCCCAAAGTACCACAATTGCAACTAGGCATTGGACTTAGAATAATCATATCATTCCATGTGGTCTCTAGCTTTGTAAAGTAACTGGATATAGAATGTTTCCCTTAGTTGTTCAATAAAAGATTTGATACAATTCATATAATCTGGCATCATTTCTTTGTGAAAATCTTTCAAACAATTCATTCCACATCTTTGTAGCACTTCACAATATGGAATAGACTATCCGATCTTAGCACTAACTGAATTTAAAATCCATTCCATTACAATCATATTGCATTGATTCCAATTTGTAGTCGTTATGTCATTTGCAGCAGGACAGGGTAGGGTTCCATTTAAGAATCCTATTTTATTTTCTAGAGCCCATAACTATTTCAAAACCTCTCCTCAATGAATAATAATTAGGTCCACTTAAGATAGGATTAACTATAGATGAACCATTATTATCATTATTTCCAATATAATAAGTACTAGTATGAGGTATTTCAAAAGAATGAGCATACGGAGAAGCATTATTATCATATCCATTAGCATAATAAGTAGATACCATTAATTCTCAATCAATTTACATAAACCCTAATTTTTCAATCAATAAACCAAGAAATCCCAAATTCTTCAGATAATCGATTAAATCCACAGTATCAACGAATTAATCGTAATATTATTATAACCAAAAACCTAGGTCGAGTTTAGAGAGATCTCACATAAAATATGGCACTCCATTGAAGGGTTATGTGAGGTGGAGAAGGAGTGTCAGGTCCATTAAGAGATACGATACAACACTGTATACACATTTGTTTAAGTCTAGAGCACTCTTTTCCAATAGCATCAAGGCTCAAATACGTCACCCCACGACATGAAGTAATTGTTAAAGATAATTACTTTCAACCGCAAAGCAATTCTCATTTCCAAAACCCCCCTCTCGTCTCACTACTTGAAAATTACTTAACGTAAGATGTGTTCACGCTTTCCTATAACGCCCAATAACGTTAAGGGAAAAATCGGAAATTTCTGATCTTGAAGAATCAATTTAGACAAGATAGATAAGGAAGACGAGAGTACGCAAGCCACTCCATGATTGTCGATCAATGAGTTGTCTCTGATGGTGAGAAAATAATTTTTATTAGGGAAATTCAAGCCGTGGAGGGCTAGGAAAATTTTCTATGAGGGAAAATAAGACTGGTAAAATGGATGACATTAGTCTTTCGACTATTGCCCAAGGGTACCCTTTTTTAAGGTTACTTTTTCTTTGGAATCTCTCATCTATTGGGGACGAAGGGTTGGGTGAGGTGGCAAATGAGTGCCATCTATTAGAGAAGTTTGATCTCAGACCACTCCATCAAATCGAGCTTCTCTAAAAGATGACACTCCTTCACCACCTCACATAACCCTACATCCCCAATAGATGAGAAATTCCAAAGAAAGAGTACCCTTAAAGAAGGGCACCCTCGGACAATAGCCAAAAGACCAATATCACTCACTTTACTAGCCTTATTTCCACTAATAGAAAGTTTTCCTAGCCCTCCACGGCTTGAAGCCTTAATAGAATAGTTCTCTCACCATTAGGGACATTTAATTGCTCTAAGATCAGGGAGTGGTGTGTGTACTCTCGTCTCCCTTATCTATCTTGTCTAAATTGATTATTAAAGGTCTGAAACTTTCTGATTTTACGTTCTTGGGCATTATGGGAAAGCGATCACATGTCTTGCGTTAAGTAATCTTCAAGTAGTGAGCCAAGATGGGTTTTGGGAAATGGGAATTGCTCTGGGTTGAAAAAGTTATTATCTTTAATGATAACTTGATGTAGTGGGGTGTCGGATTTGAGCCTTTGCGCTATTGGAAAAGGGTTCCCTAGCCTTAAACAAATGTGCATACGTAAGTGTTGTATCATATCTTCTAATGGACATGACACTTGAATATGCGTTATGTACTATTCATACAGATTTTTTGTCTCACCTATAAGAAAAGTAAGTACACTACATCTATTGATTGTATGTCGAAGTTAAACAATAATCCCTCATTGTCCCTCAATTTCAATTCAAGGTTAGATCATTCTAATTAATCTATACATATCAATTACTACATTGTTGTTCAATTCAATTTCAGCCTTATTTAATTCTTATTCTTTTAGTCCGGTGTGATCTTTTTCGGATGTATGGATATAAATATAGTTTTTGAACAAATCCAATATATTTTAACAAGAAGAAAAGAAGAAAAATAAAATTTACATAAAAAGAAAACACAAGAAGAACCAAACAGATAATAGTTTGAATTCATATAAAAAATTCGGTTACCAGAAGCACACAAACTGATGTACAAAACAACACACTAGATCGCTTGGTTAATTTTTTTCAATCTATAGATCATCATCTTGGTTTTGTAAGGTTTATGATGTTTTTATGGTTTTTCAATTACTATGAGTCCGTTTGTCAATAGATTTTTTTAGTTGATTTTTGGATTTTGTATTTTAAAAATATGTGGGTGATGGATTGGCAAGTCAGATTTTTCAGCTTCAAAAAATCTGATTTTGGGCTGAAAAAGCTATAAAATCCAGATTTTTAAAATCTTTATTTTCAGTAGATTTTTAAAATAGATATTTGAAATCTGATTTTGCACTAAAAAACTGTTTCCAAACGGACCATACGTTTACATTTATATGTTTTTGGAATGGTTAAGTTTGACCAATTTAATGCACTGAATTATTTGTGTCTTTATAAATCTATATATGTTGCGTTTTTGTGCTCTCTTCATGTAATAAGAAATGTAAAAGAACATGAAAAACAACCGCCAGGTTTTCCATACTTTTTACATACACCAAAGGATCTAGAGAATACATATTTAGTGTAAATTAATTTAATACTTATGACTCATTAGACTGAACTGAGTCGAGCAAATGAGTTGCTTAATTAGTGATTGTCTCCGTGTATTATGCTTACCATGAGTGTTCGATCTTGGGACACACTTCTTAAACTAATTTGCTTATTACCTCCAAAGCTACAAGTATAAATAAAAAATTAAAAAATTATCGTTTCTTATTTTCGCTAGGAGAGATTATAATCCCAAACCTAAAAGGTTGAATTTGTGTAATAACAACCACACCCAAACCCTCTTAGAAACATATGTACTTGTTTGCATAAGAATAAAGAGTTAAAATAAATGTGTGAAAATGGTAAAAGGAAATGGAGGATAATATTTATATTTAAGAATATGTAGTACAAGTAAAAAACTAATTGCAAATATGTACCCTTACCCATAAAAACAAAACACTTGTCCAAACATCTTTTTATTATTATTACATGATAAATCACGTGTTTCGTATATCTAAGCCTTCATGATGGGGGCTTGGGGAGGAGCATCAATGGTAGTGGTAGCGGCATCAAAATATCCTTGAAGAACATCTCCTTCTTCGACAGTGAGATCCCAGCATAGAGGTCCAACAATGTTTCTGAATGACTCGAATAGCGATACAACACCCTTGTCCTAAATAAGTCTCACCTTACATGAAAAAAAGGACGACCTCACCAATGCATGACTGGAGTTGGAACAGTGAGTCCCAGCAGTTGGGTGACTCAGTGCCCGAGTCAGGACTTGGTCCATCAAGCTTTATCCTAGACATGAGGTTCGACAACTTCGAGCTTGATACTGGACCCATGGGACGGGCAAACACAGCTGAAGCGCCTAGCCATAAAAATATGTTGAGCATAAGCAGCGCGTTAGCATTGGATTTAGGCATCTTTTGTTTTCTTAGAGATTGAGATATTTGAAGGTGAGTGATGAAGATGATGTTAGGTTCATGTGCTTATATAGCTATAGAGGCTAGTGATGAAATGAATTGGGAAGTGCAAAAACATAACAAAAAAAGTATTAAAGCTATTACTAGTGGTACTGCAAAGAAAAACAAGGTGGGAAGTGACATGACATTAAAATGCTCTAATGTAGGGGCCAGAAAGTTTTATAAATGATTAGTGCTCTTTTCTGAAATATTAGAGGGGTGAGGAGTAAAGCTACAGTTAGAAGAATTAATAAATTGTGTAGACTAAACAATATTATGTTGCTTGTTTGTATTGATCCTAAGAAGTGAGCTGATAAAGTTGAAGGGTATAAAATAAGATTTGGTTTTAATGAATTCTTAGTTCATGATGACAATAAAAATTGGATTTTCTATATGCAAGAAATGGAAATTAATATAGCAAATAAAATGAATCAATGTGTTAACCTGGAAGTCAAAATTGATTTCCTTAATATGAAACTGAATATCTCATTAGTTTATGCTAAGTGTACACCTAGTGAAAGAGAAGCTCTTTGGAATTTTTTAGTGGATTCTTTTACAGTGGATCCTTGGATTATTGGTGCTGATTTTAATATAGTAACTTGTGAAGGTGATAAAGTAGGAGGGCTGCCAATTAACCTAAATGCAGCTAATGATTTTATTAGTTGTATGGTTAATATTTGGGTGAAATAAATGAAATTCAGTGGTTCTAAATTTACTTGGTTGAATAAAAGAAGTGCCACTAATGCTATATTTGAAAGAATTGACAAAGTTTTAACTAATTAAAATTTTGATAAGTTTTTCTTTACTAGCTATCTTGATCATTTGAGTAAAACTACATCAGATCATAGCCCTTTGTTACTAAAAATTCATATGTGTGAACAAAATTGTCCTAAAAGGTTTATTTTCCAAAATTTCTGGGTAGAAAATGAGGGGTTCTTGGATATAGTCAAAGCTAACTGGTTTAAGAGTTCTAATTACAATGCTCTCAGCAATTTAACTAACAATTTGAAAGCTATAAGGAAAAAAATTAAAATAGTGGAATTATGCTACATTTGGTAATATCTTTCAAATTGAGCATAATAAAGAGGCAGAAGACAATTTTCTTAGAGCAGAAGTGGTTTTTGAGATGGATCCTTGACCTGAAAATAAAATTGAGCATAATAAAGAAGAAGTCAATCTAAAATTTAGACTCAGTATTGAAGAAAAGTATTGGAAACAAAAGGCAGATCTAAACTGGGCAAAGGAAGGGGATGGTAATACAAAGTTCTTTCATAGTGTGGTAAAGAAAAGAAGAACAAAAAATGCAATTTGTGAAATAGAGAAAGTTGATGGTATGGTAATAAATCATAAAGATCGGATTAAAAAGAGGCTGTGACTTATTTTCAGGGTTTGCTTGTAGCTAATAAACCAAGTTCCTATGTTTACAAAAGCCTGGGCATTATTCCTGAAATAATTCTAGAGGAAGATAACATTTTCATGGACAAAGAAAGATCCATCTCTTGAAGAGGTAAAAAATGATGTTTGGAATCTAAGTAAATAAAGTGCAACATGCATAGATGGATTTACAGGTAAATTTTTTGTGAGCTGTTGGAGTTATATTGGTGACGACATCTTCAAATCTATCAGTCAATTTTTCATGAGAAGTCTCTTACCTAAGTCTATTTCCACTACTGTCATAACATTTATACCTAAAAAGGCTAAACCAAATTTTTTTGCTGAATTCAGACGTACTAGCCTATCTACATTCTGTAGCAAAATTATTTCAAAAATTATGTCTACAAAAATTGCTAGTATTCTTCCCAAAATTATATCTGAAAATCAATGTGGCTTGGTACAAAATAGAGACATTGTGGATAATATCCTTCTAGCTCAAGAGTTCATTTCAACTTTAAATCAAAAGAAAAGTGGAAAAAATATTGCATTAAAGTTGGACATGAAAAAGGCTTATGAAAAAATTTCTTGGCATTTTCTTACTTCTAATTTGAGGAAGTTAGGTTTCTCTGAAAAGCTTATTAATATAGTCTTGAGGTTAATTTTAGCTAATCATACTTTTATTCTGGTGAATGGTGGACCTACTGATATTTTTATGCCTACTAATGGTTTGCGACAAGGAGATCCATTATCTTCCTCACTTTTTATAATATGCTCTGAAGTATTGAGTAGGAATCTAAATGCTCTAAAATACATAAAAAAAACTGGATTGCTTTTAAATCTGCTTTCGGTTATCCTATTATCACTCACCTGGCCTTTGTTGATGACATTATAATCTTCAGTTCTGCTTCAATGAAGTCTATCAAGATGGTAAAACAAGTGCTGCAAAATTACAATGAAGATTCTGGTCAAGAGATAAGCTTGAAAAAAAGTTCTATTTACTTTTCAAAGAGTAATAACTAAACGGTACAGGGATAGCATTTGCAAAAAACTAAATATGACAAGTAAGAAGCCTCCATATATTTATCTTGGATGCAAGTTATATGTCGGGCACAAAAAGTGCCTTTTATTCCATGAACTTATTATAAAAGTTAGAAGTAAGCTTTCAAGATGGAAATGTACATGGTTAAATTAGGGTGGTAATTAACAAAGTGGATCAAATTATTCTAAATTATTTTGGGGTACTAAAGATGGCAAAAATAAAAATCAATGGGTTAAATTGAGTAAGATCTGTAAAAAATATCAAAGAAGGAGGTCTAAATGTCAAAAGTTTCAAAGACATCTCCAAAGTTTTTTGCGATGGAATTATGATGGAAGTTTAGAATAAAGAATAATCTATGGTCTAATTTCATGCTAACAAATATTGTAGAAATAAGAATCCACTTGATATGGTCCCAAAAAAATGTAATAACACTTGGAGGAGAATGATGCAAGATAGAGATATTACTGAATCAAATATTAAGTCGGAGAATAACAAGCCTATCTGAAAGCCTACAAGTCTGGGGAATTCTACTCTTAAAAGTGCTTGGAAAATTATAAGAGAAACAGGTACAAAAAGATGGACTAGCAAGTTTATATGGGATAAATAAATACCTTTGAAGATTTCTTGTTTCATGTGGAAGTTATTTTCAAAACCTGTCTATCTGGATTGCAATTTATACAAATTTGGAATTCATCTTGCTTGCAAGTGTGAATGCTGCACTAATAATGAAGAAAACTTTGATCATCTATTCAGGAATGCTAATATAGCAAACTACATTTGGAGCTTTTTGAAAAGAAATGGGGTGTTCTAGTGCAAAACTATTCTCTTAAAGGAAAAAATTTTACTCGGTAGTCCTGTATAAATAGGAAACTGCATTATGAGGAAAGAAAAATCTGTCAAATTCTTCATTCTTTCATTATATGGTTTATATGGAAAGCTAGGTGCTCTTCCAGGTTTGAAAATATCGAGATGAAGGATAGCGCTATTATTATTCAAATTGAGGAATCCTTAAGGCTTGCTACTTATAAAGATCCCAAAATTTTCAAGGATAGATCAGAGAGTAAGATCAAAGTTCAAATGATTAAATGGACCAATCCACCCACATGGTACTCAAAGCTTAATATTGATGGGTGGTATAGATCTACTAATGGGTTAAGTAGAATTGAGGGTATACTTCGTGATTTCATAAGGGATTTTGTCTATGGCATTTCTAGAAGAATTTCAAACTATTCTGTTATTTTATCTGAGTTCAAAGCACTCTATTATGGTATACAAATTGCGCCGAAATCCAATTTGATAATTGAAAGTGACTCATTGCAAATTATCAACATCATGCAAAATAAGCAACACTGTCCTTGGAGATTACTGGAAATAAAAAACAAAATAAAAAAATTTATGATTGGAGTTACTTATCTTTTTAGCCATATCATGAGAGAGGGTAACAAAAGAGCAGATCTCCTCGCCAATTAAGGCTGTAACGAAGGAAACATCATCTCTGTATCTATAGAAGACTTTCCATCACAACTTAGAGGTATAATTTATACTGAAAAATTGTGATTATTGAATTTACGAATATAAGTGCCCAAAATTAGGGCTTGAAGGTGGGGAGTATCTCTCTCCTCTCTGGCCCAGGTGGAAATGAAGAGGCAAGGAAGAGGATCGTGGCGATATTACAGCGTTTTACATTTGTGGTCCTCCTAATTTTTTAAGTTTTCAAATTAATTTTATGTATTTTTGGTTCTAGCAAGTTAGTACGTCGGTCATAAGTATTTTCATTTTGGTTCCCACTTTCGGGGAAGTTGTAATTGGATCCCTTGTTTATTTTCTGTGGGGTTTTTCCTTATTTTTTGCAATAAAAAGTGGGTTTTCCCTACCAATTATATATATAAAAAAAATGATATTTGAGGGGATGCCAAATTATTATGACATTGCAGAATTTAAATTGTTGGCCCAAGAGTTTGCGGTAATTAATTACTACTTGTTATGTTATGTTAATTAGGTCAGACGAAGAGTTTATTTTTTTACTGAAGTTATTTTGATATAGACGGTTTACTTTAGCATATCATGTAGAAATGAAAAAATAAAATAGAAAATCAAACTTTTTGTGTGGTCTTGCTACTGGAAATGTTTAACCAGTTCTTTCTTTAAAATTCAATATTTGCATGCATTTGCATTTGCATATACATTTTTTTTAAAATTAATGGTGGGGAAAACCCACATTTTTATTTTATTAATATGAAGAATAAAAATGTGGGTAAAAAACCCCATAAAAATATTGGGCCAAAAGTGCACCAATCTGGGAAAAAAAGTTCAATACAGCAAATTCGAAATTACCAAAGTGATCCCGAAAAACACCCCCAATACCAGAGAAATTAGGGTTCGTTATGTAGCTACCATTCACATTAAGTTTAAGTTTACCTACTGGTGGTTTAATTCAGTGATAAACACGGACTTTTTTAGCAGGTTTAGTACTAAAATTATCAGTAAATAAGTCAAAATTACCTTTAAATCAGGTCGTACTATTATTGTTTTTTTTTAGATCAGATTCTCTACTACAAGGAAGACCCTTTAAGGGTAAGACCATAGATGAACGACGTGACACTAGATCGACGTGACACTATTATGGACTTTTTAAAACTTCTGAACTTATATTTCTAATCAAAAAAGAGAAAGCATTTATAAATAACAGCACTTAATTTGGTCGGGCTAATTAAATGTACGATTAAAATTAAAACATGCCAATTTAGGCAAGTGTTGAAAGATTATTTATTTATATATATTTTTTAGTTGATTTCAAGTTTTATAGACAATTGATGCTTATTTATACGTTAAGGTAAAAACATGAATTTAAACGTCAAGTCTGTCAAAAGAGATGAATAAAAGTACTTATTTTACCATGAGCGTCTGAAGAAAAGACCAATAGAAAGAACAAATGGTACTTGACAAATGGGACTAGACAAGTCCTATTTGTCCTTCTCAAAAAAAAACAAATGGGACTTGACAAATCAGGGAGCAACGCGAAATGAAATATCTGCAATTTTAGCTAGCAAGGGTCGAGAAAATCTGGGTATAACCGTACGATGATTAGATAACTCGATTGTTTAGGAAAAAGAAAATTGCTTGCCTCATAAACTTTAACTATATACATAATTTGTTTACATTGTATTAGCTATTTTTTTATGATGTAAGTATTCCAGAGGCAGCGAGAAAGCATTGTAAAGAGATAACTACACGTACTACAAAATGATGTCAGATTGCAGACGAAAATAGTGACTGATTTTGTTTCCGAAAGCTGCAATCAGAGAAGGCATAGCGACGGGTTTTAGTTGTACGGACAGATATTGTCATTTAGATACAGATTTGTAACAGATTCTTCCGTCTTTTATTAGAAACTTTTTTGTAGTAACGTTTTCATGCATCTCTACCAAAGTTGATTCAATAATCCCTTCTTCTTCTTTTCATTACTGGTGCTTATTTGTTTTTGCACTTTTTGTTGTTGTTATTGTTGGGAAGCCTAATTGTCCTCCAAAGTGGTATATAGAAAAAAAAAACAAGAGAATTAATAGTTGCATGGGATATTAAGTGTAATGAACATCGAATGTACAACTTGATATTTCTGTCTTAAAGTCTGTATATGTTGCGTTTTTGTGCTCTCTTCATGTAATGAGAAATATAAAAGAACATCAAAATCAGGGCACCCTGGTTTTCTCTACTTTTTTACAAACACCAAAAGATCTAGACAATACATATTAGGGTGGATAAACAATCCGCAAACACAATCCGTAACCCAATCTCTGTAAATTGGGGCGGGTAGAATGCCCAATTAATAAAAATCAATCATTCCCGCCCCAATCCGTTATACATTTTGGGGGTTGGGTTAGGGTTAGAGTTTCCAAACCGTAGGTTAATACGCCCAACCCGTTTCTACCCACAATATACATATATGAATTTAAAATTTATATTTATATATACCTTGTGTGTATTTTAATTTACCAACCTGCCACTCTTGTTATATTTTAATTTAGTTACTTGTTCGTGAATGTTCTAAACCTATTTTATTTGGTTTTAATTTATGTTTTTCTTTAAAAGATTTTCAATTTATTTTAAAATTTGGGTTGATTATGCAAACTATGCAAAATAAAGAACCGACATAAAAATTAAAAAATCAACCCGCACCAACCCGCAATAATCATACCACAGTGAAGGACTCGTGGTGTAACTCTATTTACAAATGTATTTCTAAGTTAATAGCTAACAGAATTAAGCCTTGCCTTAATCAGATTATTCCGAATAATTTATCTGCTTTCATTAAAGGTAGGAGTATTAGTGACAACATTTTATTAGCTCAGGAATTATTGCATAATTATCACACTGATAGTGGTAAGCCTAGAATTGCTTTAAAAATAGACCTAATGAAAGCTTTTGATTATCTAAATTGGC
This sequence comes from Primula vulgaris, assembly GCA_963920805.1. Classification (NCBI taxonomy): domain Eukaryota; kingdom Viridiplantae; phylum Streptophyta; class Magnoliopsida; order Ericales; family Primulaceae; genus Primula; species Primula vulgaris. The sequence continues at coordinate 9,603,706 of OY987215.1, read as the reverse complement.
AATTTATTTTTGATGTTTTGTATTTGATGGGTTTTCCTCATCACATGAAACTGTGGATCTGCGCTTGTGTTACATCACCTAAGTACTCTATTATCATTAATGGAGGAGAAGAAGAGTATTTTGGTGGTGCTAAAGGTATTCGACAAGGGGATCCTTTATCCCCATATCTGTTTGTTATGTGCATAAATAACCTCTCCCTTATTTTTTATAAGTTTTGCAAAAATTCTGATTACACTTTTATTGACAAATGCAAAAAACTAAATTTGTCACATTTGTGCTTTGCCTATGACCTGCTTATTTTTTCTTATGATGACCTAAAGTCTATCAAAATTCTTAATGATGCCCTCTTACTTTTCTCTAAATTTTCTAGCTTAATCCCCAACCCTTTAAAGAATTCTATCTTCCTTTGTTATGTGGAGGAAAAAGAAAAAAAGCTTATTTTGGATTTTCTTAAATTTAAAGAGGAGAAATTACCTGTCAAATATTTGGGTGTACCCTTTATCTCCTCTAAACTAAAAACAGTTCATTGTAATACGCTTGTTAAGAAAATTACCAATAGAATCACCTCTTGGACTAGCACATTCTTAACTTATGCTGGCCGACTCCAGCTCATTACGTCTGTGTTAATGAGTATGAATTGTTACTTGTGCTCTCATTTTATATTGCTAGCTAAAATTATCAAAGATGTTGTCACGCCCCGGATTTTGGATAAACCCGGGTCGTGAATGTAAATGAAAATAAAAAGGAAAAAAATTTAAAATAACAAAGCATGCGGAATGCCATTCGATAATATGCCAATCAATAGAACCAAATAAATACTTCAGGGCATGCCGATAATCACATTTGATTCACTAAATTGACCTAAGGGTAGCCAACGGTGTTCAAATGTGACAACACAAACAAAAACAAAACGTTTTTAGAAAATTTCGGCATGAGCTTCGCATATCTATTTGTTTCCAATAAATTAGACCTGTTTGACAACAAAACATATAATAAAATCGCAAAGCGATTATCACTAATTCCACATGAATAAGTCAAATTCAACCCAGCTGACATTATATACAATAACGCAATCTAAAATATACAAGTGCACGAGATAAGTTACTCCAACCAAAAGAAAATTAATCTCGTGTTAAACGCTTACTAGGCCAACAAGGCTCAAAACGATATAATGCCAAAATGAACAAAAACAAGTCTGACGTGCGCACGATCACGTGTAATATGATAATGAGCCCAATGCAAGCATTCTAAACTTCGCCACAGTCTACAGCAACACCTGTACATCGATCATGAACAAAATGTACAGAAAACAAAGAAATGAGGTAAGAAAACAATCTCGCTTTAAAAATGGCGCGTGCTACTAAGCACGCACACACAATCCTAACATGGCAAATATGATATCTTGGCAAATAATGACAAAGGCAATTGCACGAAAAACACATCAACAAATATAACTCGCAACACAAGTAAATGAACATATAATCAAGATCAACTGAATTAATAATAAAACAAAATAAAATAAAACAAAACAAAATAAAACAAGACTCAACAAAACACAAAGTCGGGATTGCCTCACATGTACCCACTTTTAGAGCCACTCTGCTCTAGGACCCAAAGTGCAATGGTTCCCTCACCCATATTCTGACACTAACATGTGACCAAAAGATATGGGGCCGGCTTTAAGGGCACTAACCCTATGGTACCGATATACCTAATCCTTGCGCAAGTTTCCGGGATCTCACCGTAAGCTGACACAGCTCCGCCTTAACACTTGGTACTGCAATCCCTAAAATAAATATAAAAGACTCCCAAAAACGTAAACGGTAAAGTCCACAAACTGAAAATAAAATAAAGAACGCCACACTTTGTAATAGTTTATTGAATCGAATATTAAAAATCACTTGAACACATCTACGTCACGATATCACCACAATGTTCACACAATATCACCAATTTCACACTTTCACCACTTTCACACTTTTAAAATATTTAATTAAATAACACATTTAAATCATTTTATTATAAAAATAGTAAAATCGCCATACACAATATAATCACCATAAAAATAACGATGCGAAGCTATTACACACACAAAATACAATAACATGATGCAATACACACTAACAATTTCACATAACCTAGCATACAACAAACAACACACAAAACCGCCTTTAAAGCGAAACCATATTCTTCCCCCTTACCTACACAAACGAGAGCTCGTTTGTCAAATACTCCCAAACTCAAGCCGAAAACCCAACGAACAGTTAGAACCAGTTCTGGACAGCCCAATAATGGTCCTTAAACAGTCCCTAAACGTAATTAAAACGAGCTACGGATTAATATAAAAGCACCTAATTCGGATTATAGCAATTATTCCTAAAAATGGGTTTTTATAAAAGTTAAAATCAGATGAAATACTATCTCAACATTTAAGTACACAAAATTCATACAATGTATAAAAACACTTAATAGTCATGGACGTGCAAAACAACATATAAACATGCCAAGCTCAATACATATATTTAACATAAAATATATCTAAGCATGCTTTTACACAAATATACATAAAATATGGACAATTTAAAACCGCAAAAAGAGATTTTCACAAAAACCCCAAACAAGGTCAAACCAATAAAAAACCGCTTCGACAAAACAAGCGGAAACACCAATTTCTCAAAAACCAAAGTTTATTAGAAAATGATTTTTTTTTCTAAAAAACTGTTTAAGCCACGGAAATAATTTTCTATCTATCCAAACACCAAAATTATTGTATTAACGTACGAACATAAAAAATATCGTTTAAGATTGTTGGGTACGTTTAGATAAACACAATAATTTCTACGGAAAATAAATGGACAAATAAACAGAAAATGGTTTCCTCAAATATATAAATATCAATTACAAGATTTAACATAAAATAAAGTAAATGATACCGAAATGGACTAAAGTCCGAGACGAGGTAACTGCAAGCAGTTTCCCTTAAACGATATTTGCCCCGCCACCTCTGCTTCTGGCTAAATGGGGCACTTCGTTCCCAAGGTACAACGTCTATCGCATGTGACTCGGAGGAAACGGCACCGAGCCACGGTCGGGCCGTTGGTGGTGCGGTACTCTCTCTCTATATGTATGCATATGTGTTTGTGTGTGAATGTGTGTATGATGACATGAAACTTGTCTTGAAAAAAGTGTATTAAAAAATGGACCAAGACCATAATTTTTAATCATTTTCTTTGTAACTCATTTTACACTTAAAGGCACACATAAATGGGGAGAATGAATGGTTTTGTAACCACTAAATTAATAGCATTCACTACATGAAAAATACTCATTTTCCAACAAAATTACCTTTAAATCATGTCGAACTATTATGCTTTTTTTATATCAGATTCTCTGCTACAAGGAAGTCCCTTTAAGGGTAAGACCATAGATGAACGACGTGCCACTAGATCGATGCTTTTCGCTCCTTGAGAATTTTGTCGCGACACAATTCACCCATTAGAAAACTTGCGAGAAAGCATTGTAAAGAGATAACTACACGTACTACAAAATAATGTTAGATTGCAGACGAAAATAGTGACTGATTTTGTTTCCCAAATCCGTAATCAGAGAAGGCATAGTGACGGGTTTTAGTTGTACGGACATATATTGTCATTTTGATATAGATTTGTAACAGATTCTTCCGTCTTTTATTAGAAACTTTTTTGTAGTGACGTTTTCATGCATCTCTACCAAAGTTGATTCAATAATCCCTTCTTCTTCTTTTCATTACTGGTGTTTCTCTGTTTTTGCACTTTTGTTGTTGTTATTGTTGGCAAGCCTAATTGTCCTCCAAAGTGGTGTACAGAAAACAAAACAAGAAATTAATAGTTGCATGGGATATTAAGTGTAATGAACATCGAAAGTACAACTTGATATTTCTGTCTTAAGTCTGTATATGTTGCGTTTTTGTGCTATCTTCATGTAATGAGAAATGTAAAAGAACATCAAAATCATGGCACCCTGGTTTTCTCTACTTTTACAAACACCAAAAGATCTAGACAATACATATTAGGGTGGATAAACAATCCGCAAACACAATCCGTAACCCAACCCGGGCAAATTGGGGCGGGTAGAATGCCCAATAAAAATCAATCATTCCTACTCCAATCCGTTATACATTTTATGGGTTGGGTTAGGGTTCGAGTTCCTAAACCGCAGGTTAATACTCCCAACCCGTTTCTACCCACAATATAAATATATGAATTTAAAATATATATTTATATATACCTTGTGTGTATTTTAATTTACCAACCTGCCACTCTTGTTATATTTTAATTTAGTTACTTGTTCGGGAATGTACTAAACCTACTTTAATTGGTTTTAATTTGGGTTTGTTTAAAAGATTCTCAATTTATTTTAAAATTTGGGTTGATTATCCAAACTATGCAAAATAAAGAACCGACATAAAAATTAAAAAATCAACCCACACCAACCCGCACCAACCCGCAATTTATTTTGTGGATCGGGTTGGGTTGAGATTTTAATTGTAACGGGATAGGTTGGGTTGGGTTGAGATTTAAATTTTACCAATCCGCCCCGCAATTTATTTTACTGGTTGGGTTAGGATTGATGTCAATCCGCTCCAATCCACTCCGTGTCCACCTCTAAGACATATCAAGTGTAAATTAATGTAAACCATCCCCCTTCCAATCCCAATTAGGTCAGTGTTCCGCCAGTGTTCACCCAACCGCTTTCAGTGTTCCGTTAGTGTTCACCCGACCGCTTTCTCCCTTTCCTAGAATCCTACAAGAGCAGGAGGCTAGAAAGAAGAAGAACTTCTGCAAGGTATGCCTAGTGTTCTAAAAGTTATGGCTAGCCGCAAATTAGGTGAAGGATAGGCGGTGGGCAAATTCTAGAATTCTAACATATTAGAGGGGATTATGTGTGATTAGGCGAATTAAACAATGATTAAGCGGGATTAGACACTGGTCGACCAATTTACAACTAAATTTTGCCTTGCGCCTTTTAGAACATTGCATTAGACTGAATTGGGTAAAGAAAATGAGTTGCTTAATTAGTGATTGTCTCTTTGTATAATGCTTACCATGAGTGTTCGATCTTGGTATGCGCTTCTAAAATTAATACACTTCTTTACAAGTATAACTCTACAAATATAAAAAAATATATATAAAAAAATAACCGCTTCTTAGTTTAGGGAGGAGAGATTATAATCCCAAACTTAAAAGGGTTGAATTTTTGTAATAATAATCACACCCACACCCTCGTAGAAACATATGCATTTGTTTGCATAAGCATAAAGACTTGAAATAAAAGTGCGGAAATGGTAAAAGGAGATGGAGGATAATATTTATATTTAAGAATACGTAGATAAAAAACAAAATAAAATTAGGCATTCTTACCCATCAAAACAAAACATTCGTCCAAACATCTTTTTATTATTATTACACAACAAGAGAAAGTTGAATTGCTAACATAAATTTATGATGCTAATAAAGGATTTATGTTGCTAATTTTGATATACTAACATAATAGCAACATAAAATTTTATCTTGTTAAAATGGCTGTGGCTAATTTGAGCAACACAAATGCTTACACAATAAAAAAATAGCAACATAATGCCAAAGATAATTTGGTGTTGGTAAATTCTCAAGTTTTGGCTTCAAAAGCGACACATTTGCAACATAAAGTTTGGTGTTGCAATGGTGTTGCTATATTATAAATTGCTTTTTATCTTTGTTTTCTTATTTTCTTTTACTATAATTTTTTTGTTTGCTACAATGTTGTTAAATATCATGTTCAATTTAATTAAATTATAATTGCAGATAATTTTTTTGTTGCTAATGCCACTGTTCTAATTTATTAAAATTAATCCTTTTGAAAGCTAAATTCAATATAAAAATAGATAAATTCAACAAAAATAAATTTAAACTCATGAACAACCATATAACTGAACTTGCAAAATAGTATCCATACACTTAATTAATCATAAAAAAGTTACCAAATAAAGTTACCAAATATTACGTACGAGATACTTACCAAACCTTGTTCACAAACTACATAACATTACACTAATCAAGTCACAAGTTGTAGCAAAATATTATACCAACCATATCAGTCATTAGTTGCGTAAAAATATAACCAAAACAATCCAATAAATATATTATTTTTCAACTAATCATCACCCGAAACGTTATAACCCTCTCTTATTCACCGCCACTAGTTACACCTTTCTTCTTTAGTAAACAAAAACTAGAGAACCGGTGTGTTGAGTTGTATGTGTTTCAAAGTAGCATCTACATACTGTGCTTATGTTCCCGGTCCCCGTTCAGAGATACACAAAAAAATTCTTCCTGCATAGAAACAAGCATAGCATAATATATATGAGTCAATTTCACACAGATCCTAAAACTATCAACAACACAAAAAACCAGCAACCTAAAAAGGATAAACACTAATGAGGATACTTCTCATCACACTAAATATGATAATGAGATAATTATTATACCTGAAAATATACCGCCTGATATAAACACCTCTCCTTCTCAGAAAGAGTTTAAATCCCCTACCAAAAACACTACTACTAATAAAAACATCCCTCCTAGGAAAACCCCACCCAAAGGTAATGATAACTTGAATAATACCTTCTCTAGTCTTATAAATGATATAGAAACTCCTGTAAACATAGCGGACCTTATACCTATTTTTAATAAAATCATGGAAGGAAACTCTAAGCCTCTATCAACTGAACCTCTAACCATAGCCGCTAATATGATCAAACAGATTAATCCTAGTAGCTATCTAGGCCCTAGTAATACCAGCTCCCCCCCTCTTACAAAGAAGAGCTCCCCTATTAAAACTGATAAATCGGATAAAAATACATCAAACAAGCTTTTGCTTGAGAAAAACTCCTTAATATATAATTTTTAATGAATACAATAGATTGCTGGAATATTAGGGGATTAAATAAACCCACTAAGCAAATGGCTGTCAAAAACCTTATTACTAAACACAAAATTTCTTGCTTTGCTATTTTAGAGACTAAAATTTCTAAGGACAACTTTGCTAGAGTTAGTAATTTCATTTTCCCAAACTGGAAGACTGATAATAATCTAGAGCATGCTCCTTATGGTAGAATTATTATTGCTTGGGACTCTAATGTTTGGAATTGTACTATTTTGCTAAAAACTACTCAACTTATTCATTGTAAACTAGAGAACATTAGTAATGGTACTACTTAGTTTGCTACTTTTGTTTATGCTGCTAACCTGTATACTATAAGGACTAATCTCTGGAGAGATATAGAAAGAATTGTCCCTAATATTGCTAATTTACCTTGGATGGTTTTAGGAGACTTCAATGCTCTTAGATACCCCTCGGATAACAAAGGGGGAACAAAGAAATGGCCTGAGTATTATAATAATTTCCCCAACTGTATAAATAATGCCATGTTAGATGACCTCATATACAAAGGGGTCTTCCACACTTGGTGTAATAATGGAGATACTCTTGTGAATAAGATTGAAATAGATAGTGTTTTAACCAACGATACTTGGATTAATAATTTTAGATTTTCCGATGCTGAATTTTTACTCTATGATATTTCTGATCACATACCAATGATAGTCACAACCGAGTGTAAATTAAATTCTGGACCTAAACCTTTTAGATTTTTTAACTATTGGACCAAAATTAATATGTTCGAGGAGACTGTTACTCAAGCATGGAGGCTCCCCTTCAAGGGAACTAAAATGTTTGTAGTATACAAAAGACTACAAGCTACTAAGGAGGCTCTCAAAGGCCTTATCGCGAAGCATGGTATTAATATGAAAGGTAAGGTTAACAAAGCTAGAGAGGATCTCCACTCCGCTCAAATAGCTTTTGATAATGGCAACCCCTCTTACCCTTTACATGTGGTTAATTCTGAAAAAACTAAACTTCTGAATATTCTTAACTTAAAGGAAAGTATTGCCAAACAGAAAAGTAGAATTAATTGGCTTAAAGGAGGGGATCTCAACACCTCGTATTTTTATAAAGCTATAAATCAAAGAAACAATAGAAATAAAATTATCTCTGTCATTGATGAGAATGGGAATAAGTGTACCAAGCATAAATATATAGCTTCTAATTTTATTGATAACCTATGATAAAGAATTATCTATGATAAGCTGTTAGATAGCCAAAAGTCTTCCCTATACCCCGACAAAGAAGAGCTAAAAAATTATGTCCACCAAGTTATTTCTCCTGATATGTTGTTAGGTCCTAGATCCGAGATTCTAGTGACATATTGTTTGTCATCATATTGGAAAATATAGTTTTATATATTTATAATAAACTCTCAATATACAGACATCTATTGTGTAACGATTAAGTTCAAGTTGTTCATTCAGTTGGAAGCTCAGTTGCAACCGCAGTTGGAACTGACTATGGTGGACAGATTCTGTAATATTCGGTCAAATATATTCTAGAAGAATCAAAACGTGTTGAACAGGTTTAGATGATTTGAAGCCATCTCTGAAGGATAGAAAGAATATATTAAAGATCTTTTCTTATTGGAATAGAAGACTTAAAAGGAAGACTCCTTATCAAGTAAGGAAACATAAAAAAAAAAAGGAAAGATCATTTGGAGATATCTTAAAGACAATTAAATTAAAGATCTGTATAATTTCGAATTAAACAAGATCTGATTTGTTAGAAGACAAAGACTAATTAACTAGAAGATATATATTTGAAGATCTCCAAGTCGGGGAAGGAAAGAAGATAAAGGAAATATTTTCCTTAATGATCAAGTTAGGATCTTTTGTAAAGGCTATATATAAAACCTATTAGCCATTAGTATTTTGTGTGTTGAATACAATGTAGATATACTGATATTATAGATCAACAACACCCGTTGTACATGAGAGAGAAACAAACTTAAAAAGATCGTGACGGGATACCATTAGAAATTGATAGTTGTGAGTTAGAGATGGTAACATAGACATATACGTGAGAGAGTCATGTTATTGTAAGTCTCGAGTCTTATCATTGTTCCTTTCAATATCAATAAATACTGAGTGAGGGCTCCAGAGATGTAGACAAGGTGATCATGTCGAACTCCGTTTAAAAACGTCTCGTGTTCAAAGTTTTTTTATTAACTTTATTATATTCGTCAGTTGCAACTGTGGTTACAACTGTAGTTGCAACTGAAAATGCGTAACTGCACTCGGAACTTCGGAAATATGTTTTTTCATATGTATAAGGCTATGGATAGAGTGTTTACTTCTGAGGAGATAAAAGATTGTTTCTTTAGCCTTAATCCCAATATGGCTCTAGGACCAGATGGTTTTAATGGTTACTTTTTTCAAAAAAACTTGGCGCATTCTAGGAGAAGACATTATAGCAGCCATTAAAGACTTCTTATTTACCAAATCTTTACTCAAACAAGTCAATAATACCTTCACAGTTCTTATACCTAAAGGTAATAATCATACTATAATGAAGGACTATAGACCTATCTCATGTTGTAACTCTATTTACAAATGTATTTCTAATTTAATAGCTAACAGAATTAAGCCTTGCCTTAATCAGATTATTCGGAATAATTAATCTGCTTTCATTAAAGGTAGGAGTATTAGTGACAACATTTTATTAGCTCAGGAATTATTGCATAATTATCACACTGATATTGGTAAGCCTAGAATTGCTTTAAAAGTAGACTTAATGAAGGCTTTTTATTACCTAAATTGGCAATTTATTTTTGATGTTTTGGATTTGATGGGTTTTTCTCATCACATGAAACTGTGGATCCGGGCTTGTGTTAAATCACCTAAGTACTCTCTTATCATTAATGGAGGAGAAGAAGGGTATTTTGGTGGTGCTAAAGGTATTCGACAAGAGGATCCTTTATCCCCATATATTTTTGTTATGTGCATGAATATCATCTCCATTATTTTTTATAAGTTTTGCAAAAATTCTGATTAAACTTTTCATGACAAATGCAAAAAACTAAATTTGTCACACTTGTGCTTTACCGATGACCTGCTTATTTTTTCTTATGGTGACCTAAAGTCTATCAAAATTCTTAATGATGCCCTCTTACTTTTCTCTAAACTTTCTGGCTTAATCCCCAACCCTTTAAAGAGTTCTATCTTCCTTTGTTCTGTGGAGGAAAAAGAAAAAAAGCTTATTTTGGATTTTCTTAAATTCAAAGAGGAGAAATTACCTGTCAAATATTTGGGTGTACCCTTTATCTCCTCTAAACTAAAAGCAGTCCATTGTAATACGCTTGTTAAGAAAATTACTAATAGAATCACCTCTTGGACTAGCACATTCTTAACTTATGCTGGCCGACTCCAGCTCACTACGTCTGTGTTAATGAGTATGAATTGTTACTTGTGCTCTCATTTTATATTGCCAGCTAAAATTATCAAAGATGTGGAACAAGTTCTCTCTAGATTTTTTTGGTCTGGTACTAGTCTTAAATTTCATGGGGCAAGAGTAGACTGGTCTGACATTTCTTTTCCTTTGAAAGAGGGAGGTCTAGGTATCAAAAAACTCAAAGATTGGAATATTTCTCTCATTATAAAACATCTTTGGAATCTTTGCAATCCATCCATTGATACTCTTTGGAAAAAATGGATCTATACCTACAAACTCAAAAATAAAAGTATATGGGACATTAAAAACCCCTCTACGAGCAGCTGGGGTTGGAAAAAAATTCTCAAAAAGAGAGAGTTACTAAAAGATTTACTCTACTTTAAAATAGGTAATGGGTAATTCTCAAAAATAGCTGACTGGAGGTCCCAAGATCTAGATTCAAGGAGACAACGAAGTTGTGGGTGGTTCCGAACGATATTACTTGGGACATTGAGGTCCCTTCCCATTCCTATGATGAAAAAGTGAACAACTTGTTCTAGCGCATATGGTTAAGCTAAGTTTTTAATGGTCCTTATACTTGGATTGACCCAAGTGCGTAAGGCAGGGTTACCCTAATAAGAGACCACCTCTAGAGCTCTCAATGAATAACCAGACACGTCTAGGGCCATAATGGACACAAAACATAACCCAAAATAAATGGCAAAAGAAACTAGTTGTGTGATTATCATTGTCTTGGTATACACTAAAAGCCGAACAGTTCGCCTTTACTGATTGGCAAGTATATCCGATGATATTTCACTACGGAGGTTCAATGTTCGAAAGGCAACCTTTCCAGATACAACAAAATTTCTACGAATTTCTTTTTCTAGAAGTCATAGGATTCCAAGGCCATGTCATTCATGTGGGGGATTGTTGGTAATATATATATATATATATATAATCGGTTTTGTCCGGTTTGAGGGACCTATTTAAATGTCTTAAGTACAGAGAAATGGAACATGGATGATACTGAATTGAACTATGTTATATGAGCTTCAAAATGGTACGTCACACATTCAAAACCGATAAATAGTGTGAAAGATATTGGCCTCCAAACTGGGGGTCGTGCACCATTCTGGGTAAAACACATTTTAGCTCATTTATGCAAATGTGGAGAAAATCTTTATCACACATTGGTGAGTTTTGTGAGAATTGAGTGTTCATATACACCCACCAGGGGCTGAGTGGTTGAGGTTTGGGGCTCCAAGCTTTTCGCGTGCGATTGGGGTGAGTCTTGCTCGAGTCCCGTCTCAGGTTTGACCATTGACTTTCATGGCGACCCGTGACCCGCATCCCATGACCCGTATACCAAGACCCGCGACCCTTGACACATGGCATGTGGCCGTGGTCGTGGCATGGCGCGTCATGGCGTGGTGTTTCATGGCACGGCGCTGTGCGGTGTGGTGTACACGCGAGCACGTGTTCCCGACACACATAATCTTTTTACTAAGCATATGGTGTTCCTAAAACACTATATGATTATCTCCAATGGTAACAATACAAAAGTTGCGTCTTTTTGCAATTTGACTGTTGTAGTTTGAAAATGTCCCGATTTAATTCCCTGTTTCTAAAAAGTCGTGTCTGTTATGAACAGTCGTGTCTTTTGACTTCACACCGATTTGCTTCTTATTTAAAGACCCTATCCTTTTGTTTTTCTTCACTCCATTCTGCATATTCATATATCAGAATATCATTTCTCTCTCTGTCCATAGTTCATTCTGTTTACAAGAAATTTTTGTCATTTTCTGGTTCGTAAATAAAAAGTGTGCTTCCCCTTTCTTTTTTCTTGAAAGTAGTTTTATCCTATGAGGTCAGCGTCCGTATCATAGAAGGCAAGATGGTAGGGGACAAATATATCTTAAGGACAGATTGTTGAACAATCGACTCTGACTTGGAAATACATTCTGATCAGCTTAATTTATCAAAAAAAAAGGTACGCTTATTCGTTAACCGTTTACTCGGGTTGTTTAAATATTAGAACAACATATAAGTTTCATTTTTATATCATTTATTAATACCAGTTCAGTAATTACGTTTCGTTAGTAATTATTTATTGAAACTTATTTCGTTGTACCGTCCGAAACTTTTTTCAGGTTTGGTTTTTTCCATTACAGTAAGGCACGAAATCCAAAAAATGATGCTAGGTCAATGTGTTTTTATATATAGCTAGAGAGGCTACGGTTATAGCATTTGAGGGGATGCCATGCAAGTTATGACCTGCAGAACTTAAATTCGGAACTCAAGAGTTTCCTCTAATGCTTGTAACTAATTAATTACTTGTTAATTAAAGTTGTTATGTTATGTTAGCTCTGTGGTCAGACGAAGAGTTTATCATATCATGTACAAATGAACAAATGAACAAATGAACAAATGAACAAGTTGTTATTTCTTTTCGATTTGCTCTCATTTGTTTTGGATTTCATACCTTTCTTTTTAGTTTATTCCCCATTTTTTCAAGTTTATACCCAATTTTTTTCGATTTTATAATTTTTGTTTTCAATTTTATACCTTCTTTTGTTTCAAAGTTCATAGCCTTTTTGGTTATTTTATGATCTTTTCAATTTTTGCGGTTTTTTTTCCTTCTAAATTTTTGGATATTTGTATATATTTTTTAAAATTTATTATTTTGTTTCGTATTTTTTATGTTTTTATAATTTTTTTTTACATGTAGTCATATTTTTTTGATTTCTACAGGGAGAAAGTGTTTGTTTTTGGTTAAATAAGAGCGGTTTTGTAAATATAGTTAACATTAATGTTATATGTAACTAGTTGTAAAATAGTTTCCAAATGTGGGTTTTATTTAATTAAATAGATGGATATATATGTATTTGTCATTTCTCCTAGATTGTGTCCAAGTTGTAGCTAAAAATTAGCAGGTTCATGCCACTTTTTAAACCAGTTTTGTCTCTTTTTAAATATTACCAAAAAATGTATGTAAACATGCCATAAAAGCTAAATATTACTATTTTCAAGAGTATTCTCAGAAGGTATTAGGTCAATGCTTGGAGAATTTAAAGGTATGGATTAATTAATTAAATTTTAAACTTAAGAAAAGGTTTAATTAAACCTTTAGTATTAAATAGTACTTACATTAGTTTACTACGTCTGCATACTCTGAACGGCTAAGAAAAGAAAGTATAAGAAAAGAAATTTACAATTTGTAATATTACATGAGAAAATAATTTTTCTTTATTAGTTACAATTTTGAAGAAAATTATCCGAAAAATAACTCTGAAAATTTATTTCGATGGAAACATATAGAGGATAAATGAAATTTAAATTTAAAATGTATAGTCTTATCAAGATAAAGGCAGAATAAAACTAATGTAAATTCTTTTTTTAGGTAACCAAGAGGAAAAGGGGGAGAAAAGTAAAAGGAAAGTAAGCAATAGGATGGGAAAACAATAAAAAATTTAATACACTTTAAGTAATATTCCAAATTTGATTTTTTTTGCAATAATGTTAATAAAGTTGACATATCAGGAATCCTTCTATTTCTACTATATATACTGAGAATTGTCCATCACCTTTTTATCAGGAATCCTTATATTACACAGTTAGGCATCCTTCATCTCCAGGTTATGATCTCCAAACTTAGGAGCTTTATAACCCTTTATTATTATTTTTTCCTTGCTTTTATCATCGCTTAAACTACATATGCGCTATGGCTAAGTTATCATATTTTCACCTGTTAAGAAATTAAGAAAACTACCTATCATTCTTTTCTTCCCCCCCCCCCCCCCCCCCCCCCCCCTTTTTTATACAGTGGGGTCACAAATTCAATCTATAATCAACTGAGGGTAACATAGTTGGGGGATAAGGGATTATTGAAGATATTTCCGAAAATATTATACGAAAGCATATAATTATTTCGTAATTAATAACACATGAAAAGTGAAAAAATAGAATTAAAGACCGTCGAAGAAATTATTTGCTAATTTATGGAATTCAAGAAATTATACGGATAAATACATGGCTAACTTATTTCCATTGTTCAGAACCTAAACTATTCTCAAGATTTTGAATAAGTGACAGATTTGGATAGAAAGTCAGGTTTTAAGATAATATAAATTTCTATAGTTATGGCGTAGTTAATGTTTTCTATTACTTTTGTTGATATAATCTCTTACCTTATAATAATCTGTTACGAAAAACATACAACCAAAGTAATGAATCAATACATTCCAATAATCATTTTTAAAAGAAAATCCACACAAAATTTATTTTGGAATAAATGTATAAATTAGTGTAAATTAAATATTGAATATTAAAAAAATTGTCTAAAACAATATTATGTTCAAATGTTTTAAAATTTGAATACAATATAATATAAAAGTTTATAAATTTGCGGTATAAGTTGTGAAAATTTAAAATCTGAGTGAAAATAAGTAAAGGGGCACGGAAGGGGGTAGGGAATTGGGGTAGAAGATTTGGACTCTCCAAAAACACACATTATAAAAACTACAACCCATGTTTAGGTTCTTCAAATTGTTTTTCTCCTTAATTCTTTTTCCTTTCAATTGTTTTTATCAACAAAATAAAAAAATACCTATGGCTTTGTGCAGAGAAGATCATGCATGCATGTTAAATTTATTGATTTTTGCTAAACATCTTTTTACCAGGACTGTATTGATGCAAAATATAATCAAAAATTAAATAAACAAGACTTGAAAATCGGAGTCAAACTCGACAACAAAAATGTTGAATTCTTGATTTAGATCATCAAGTATAGGTTTTCAAATTAAAGATTACATTAAAAGTGGTTGAGATCATCAATAAACAATAAATCAGAGTCAAACTAACCAACAAAAATGTTGATCCTTGATTTAGATCATAAATATAGGTTTTCAAGTTAAATATTCTATTGTTATTGTTTAGCGATTGAGTTGTAAATAAATATATACACCTGGTATCTGTTTATTATCATAATGAATTACTTACTTAGACGGGTGTAGAGATTCTAAGTTGAGATCCTATAAGTCCCCCAAATTTACTACATTTGAAAACATAGATTATCGGCAAAATCCACATTTGTCAAATGAATAAGTGATATACCAGACATACGGTAATTTCTGTTTCCCTCATGTGAGTGTTTAATAATGATTACTTACGACATAGTACAATAAAAGTTTTTGTCAACAATGGTGTAATCATCACCATCGTATCAAGAAAGTGAGAGAGAAGAATATATATGCAAATACGTATAGAGAGAGAAAGATAAAGAGGAAAAAATTGTATTTGATTTTATATTAAGTTTTTTACAGCGTAGCTCACGTATAAGTAGTGAGGGTAATTACACAGTCAGTCCCATAGTACTCACAGCATAGCTCAATCAGTATAACCAATACAGAATATACACATTGAACTATTAATAACATGCGAAAACATATCATAATAGTCAACACTCCCCCTCAAGATGGAGAATGAAGAGCAGAAATTCCCATCTTGGACAAGAAAGAATACATATGAAGGAAATGCAGAATTTCTTTGTGTAATAGCTCTCTAATAAAGTGACAATCAGTCTCTATATGTTTAGTACGCTCATGATGAACATGATTGTGAGCTAAAGCAAGAGCTTTCCGACTATTAGTATAAAGTGCGCCACATGTGCTTGCTGATTAACGCCAAAATCTTTTAGCAAATTCAGCAAACAAATCAACTCACAAGAAGCAACAAACATTGCTCTACGCTCTTCTTCCGCACCACTGTGAGAAACCACAGTTCGTTGCTTGCTTTTTCAGGAAAATATAGGGCCTCCTAAGAAAATACAGAATCCAGAAGTAGACCTTCTTGTGTCAACACATGAAGCTCAATCACTATTAGTAAATCCTTTCAACAATGGCTTACAATTGCTAGGGTAAAACAAGCATTGACTAGGACAAGTTTTCAAGCATCTCAAGATATTCATAGCAGCAGACATATGAGTATTTGTAGGAAGAGCCAAGAATCGGCTTAAACACATGAACTGAGAAGCTTAAGTGAGGCCTAATAATAGTCAAATAAAGCAACGGACGAATTAATCTTCTATAGTTATTAGCATATGTTAATGGAGTGCGATCATTGGTACTCAATTTTAGAATAGGATCCATAGGCAAAGTGAGAGGTTTGGCTTGGAGTTGTCTAAGACAGATCAAGTTGAATGTAAAACTTGGTACACAAATTACATTGTTCAACACTAATCCTGATTTAAAGATTACTGTACCCATGCACATGTGTAATCCTTGCAGTGTTCCCATTTTGTTGATTTACCAAAGATGTTATCTTACTAGGTAGTGATTTATCATAAGTAGCTGAATTTATAATGTGCTCACTAGCACTAGTGTCAACCACATGATTAGATCCAGCAATATTTTCTTGCAAATAACTGCATAAACCTTGGTTTTGGTTAGAGAATGGTTTTTCAGCAATATTTCCACCATTAGATCCACTTGTAGAGCTACTAGTTGATACATTCATTTTTGACTCCCCTTTAATGTTTGCTTGCAAATAGCTGCTCTTGAGTAACTAGAAAAGAGTGTTTTCCAATTTTAGAGAGAGGAAAAAACACATGATTAGCATGATAAGTAGGAGAGTCTCATAACACACCTTTACCCCCTTTAAATTCAACCATTGATTTCCAACTTTGTGGGTAGTCATGCAACTTGTAGCACTTGTTTCTAGTGTGATTTCCATTATAGTAAGAATATTTCACACAAACAGGATCTGTAACCCCCTTTATTAGGTTTAAATTGAGTAACCAGAAGCATATAAGTATTCATATACTCAGTTATTCATTACACTGAAACACTGGCATTTTTATGTTTCTCCTTTGGTATAAGTAAAGAATATATCTTATTTATAGCAGGAAGACGTTTCATCAATAATATTTGGCTTCTAATTCCATAATAAATTTCTTCAAGACCCATTAGAAAAACCATTTGAAAGATCTTGTGTACCCTAGAGAGTACCATACTCATAAAGTCACAGCTACAATTCCCCAAAGTACCACAATTGCACATAGGCATTGGACTTGGAATAATCATATCATTCCATATGGTTTCTAGTTTTGTAAAGTAACTGGATATATAATGTTTCCATTAGTTCTTCAATAAAAGATTTGATACAATTCATTTAATCTGGCATCATTTCTTTGTGAAAATCTTTCAAACAATTCCTTCCACATCTTTGTAGCACTTCACAATATAGAATAGAGTATCCAATCTCAACACTAACTGAATTTAAAATCCATTCCATTACAATCATATTGTATTGATTCCAATTTGTAGTTGTTATGTCATTTGCAGCAGGACAGGGTAGGGTTTCATTTACGAATCCTATTTTATTTTCTAGAGCCCACAACTATTTCAAAACCTCTCCTCAATGAATAATAATTAGGTCCAGTTAAGATAGGATTAACTATAGATGAACCATTATTATCATTATTTCCAATAGAATAAGTACTAGTATGAGGTATTTCAAACGAATGAGCATACGGAGAAGCATTATTATCATATCCACTACCATAATAAGTAGATACCATTAATACCCAATCAATTTACAGAAACCTTTATTTTTCAATCAATTAACTAAGAAATCCCAAATCCACAGTATCAACGAATTAATCGTAATATTATTATAACCAAAAACCCTAGGTCGAGTTTAGAGAGATCTCACATAAAATATGGCACTCCATTGAAGGGTTATGTGAGGTGGAGAAGGAGTGTCAGGTCCATTAACAGATATGATACAACACTTACGTATACACATTTGTTTAAGGCTAGGGCTTTCTTTTCCAATAGCATCAAGGCTCAAATCCGTCACCCCACGACATGAAGTTATCGTTAAAGATAATAACTTTCAACCGCAAATCAATTGTCATTGCCAAAACCCCCCCTCTCGTCTCACTACTTGAAAATTACTTAACGTAAGATGTGTCTGTGCTTTCCTATAACGCCCAATAACGTTAAGGGCAAAATCGGAAAGTTTCCGACCTTGAAGAATCAATTTAGACAAGATAGATAAGGAAGACGAGAGCTCGCAAGCCACTCCATGATTGCTGATCAATGAGTTGTCTCTGATGGTGAGAAAACAATTTTTATTAGGGAAATTCAAGCCGTGGAGGGCTAGGAAAATTTTCTATGAGGGAAAATAAGACTAGTAAAGTGGGTGATATTAGTCTTTCGACTATTTCCCAGGGGTACCCTTTTTTAATTACTTTTTCATTGCAATCTCTCATCTATTGGGGAGGAAGGGTTGTGTGAGGTGGCGAATGAGTGCAATCTTTTAGAGAAGTTTGATCTTAGACCACTCCATAAGATCGAGCTTCTCTAAAATATGACACTCCTTCACCACCTCACATAACCCTACGTCTCCAAAAGATGAGAAATTCCAAAGAGAGAGTACCCTTAAAGAAGGGCACCCTCGGGCAATAGCCGAAAGACCAATATCACTCACTTTACTAGCTTTATTTCCACTAATAGAAAGTTTTCCTAGCCCTCCACGGCTTGAAGCCTTAATAGAATAGTTCTCTTACCATTAGGGGCATTTCATTGCTCTAAGATGAGGGAGTGGCGTGTGTACTCTCGCTTCCCTTATCTATCTTGTCTAAATTGATTATTAAAGGTATGAAACTTTTTGATTTTACGTTCTTGGGCGTTATGGGAAAGCGGTCACATGTCTTGTGTTAAGTAATCTTCAAGTAGTGAGCCAAGAGGGGTTTTGGGCAATGATAATTGCTCTGGGTTGAAAAAGTTATTATCTTTAACGATAACTTGATGTCGTGGGGTGCCGGATTTGAGCCTTGGCGCTATTGGAAAAGGGTGCCCTAGCCTTAAACAAATGTGCATACGTAAGTGTTGTATTGTATCTTCTAATGGACATGACACTTGAATATGCGTTATGTACTATTCATACATATTTTTCGTCTCACCTATAATAAAATTAAATACACTAGATCTATTGATTGTATGTCGAGATTAAACAATAATCCCTCATTGTCCCTCAATTTCAATTCAAGGTTAGATCATTCTAATTAATCTATACATATCAATTACTACATTGTTGTTCAATTCCATTTGAGCCTTATTTAATTCTCATTCTTTTAGTCCGGTGTGATCTTTTTCAGATGTATGGATATAGATATAGTTTTTGAGCAAATCCAATATATTTGAACAAGAAGAAAATAAGAGAAATAAAATTTACATAAAAAGAGAGCACAAGAAGAAGCAAACAGTTAATAGTTTGTATTCATATAAAAAATTCGGTTACCAGAAGCACACAAACTGATGTACAAAACAGCACACCATATCGCTAGGTTAATTTTTTTCAATCTATAGATCATCATCTTGGTTTTGTAAGGTTTATGATGTTTTGATGGCTTTTCAATTACTATGAGTCCGTTTGTCAATTGATTTTTTTAGTTGATTTTTGGATTTTCTATTTTAAAAATATGTGGGTGATGGATTGGCAAGTCAGATTTTTCTGCTTCAAAAAATCTGAGTTTTGGGCTCAAAAAACCTATAAAATCCAAATTTTTAAAATCTGTATTTTCAGTGGATTTTTAAAATAGGTATTTGAAACCTGATTTTGCACTAAAAAATCCGTTGCCAAACGGACGATACGTTTACATTTATATGTTTTTGGAATAGTTAAGTTTGACCAATTTAATGCACTGAACTATTTCTGTCTTTATAAATCTATATATGTTGTGTTTTTGTGCTCTCTTCACTTCACGTAATAAGAAATGTAAAAGAACATGAAAAACAACCCCCAGGTTTTCCGTACTTTTTACATACACCGAACTATCTCCACTTTCTTCTTCTCTATTAGCTCTCTGATCTGTCCAATTTCAGCGAAAATAGACCAGGGAATCTTCTCTTTTTGATGAATAATATTCATTAATTTTAAACTATCCGTTTCTAGAATAACATCTTCATCTTCTATAGCTAACAGGCCCTTTAGAATAGCTAAAACTTCAATATCCAAGCTATTATTAGCATATTTAGTGTAGGAGAAACCTTTAACAAAATTACCAAAGTGATCCCGAAAAACACCCCCAATACCAGAGAAATTAGGGTTCGTTAGGTAGCTACCATTCACATTAAGTTTAAGTTTACCTACTGGTGGTTTAATTCAGTGATAAACACGGACTTTTTTAGCAGGTTTAGTATTAAAATTATCAGTAAATAAGTCAAAATTACCTTTAAATCAGGTCGTACTATTATGCTTTTTTTAGATCAGATTCTCTGCTACAAGGAAGTCCCTTTAAGGGTAAGACCATAGATGAACGACGTGCCACTAGATCGACGCTTTTCGCTCCTTGAGAATTTTGTCGAGACACAATTCACCCATTAGAAAACTTGTGAGTTCACCGCTTATTTGATGCCAAAAATACAGTTGTTTTTTTATGAAAGTTTGTTTAAAATCTGTATATGGGCTTTTTAAAACTTCTGAAGTTATATTTCTAATTAAAAAAGAGAAACTATGTATAAATAACAGCACTTAATTTTGGTCAAGCTAATTAAATGTACAATTAAATTTAAACATGCCAATTTAGGCAAGAGTTGAAAGATTATTTATTTCTATATATTTTTTAGTTGATTTCAAGTTTTATAGACAATTGATGCTTATTTATACGTTAAGGTAAAAACATGAATTTAAACGTCAAGTTTGTCAAAAGAGATGAATAAAAGTACTTATTTTACCATGAGCGTCTGAAGAAAAGACCAATAGAAAGAACAAATGGTACTTGACAAATGGGACTAGACAAGTCCTATTTGTCCTTCTCAAAAACAAACAAATGGGACTTGACAAATCAGGGAGCAACGCAAAATGAAATATCTGCAATTTTAGCTAGCAACGGTCGAGAAAATCTGGGTATGACCGTACGATGATTAGATAACTCGATTGTTTAGGAAAAAGAAAATTGCTTGCCTCATAAACTTTAACTATGTACACAATTTGTTATATTAAGTTTGTTACAGCGTAGCTCACGTATAAGTAGGGAGGGTGATTACACAGTCAGTCCCATAGTATTCACAACATAGCACAATCAGTATAAGCAATATAGAATATATACATTGAACTATTAATAACAAAAGAGTCAACACTCCTCCTCAAGATGAAGAATGAAGAGCAGAAATTCCCATCCTGGACAAGAAAGAATACACGGGAAGGAAATGCAGAATTTCTCTATGTAATAGCTCTCTAATAAAGTGACAATCAGTCTCTATATGGTTAGTACGCTCATGATGAATATGATTGTCAGCTAAAGCAAGAGCTTCCCGACTATTAGTATAAAGGGCCACATGTGCTTGCTGATTAACACCAAAATCTTTTAGCAAATTCAGCAAACAAATCAACTCACAAGTAGCAACAAACATTGCTCTATACTCTTCTTCTGCACCACTGAAAAACCACAGTTCATTTCTTGCTTTTCCAGAAAATTATAGAGTCTCCTAGGAAAATACAGAATCCAGAAGTAGATCTTCTTGTGTCAACACATCAAGCCCAATCACTATTAGTAAATCCTTTCGACAATGGCTTACAATTGCTAGGGTAAAACAAGCATTGACTAGGACAAGTTTTCAAGCATCTCAAGATATTCATAGCAGCAAACATATGAGTATTTGTAGGAAGAGCCAAGAATTGGCTTAAAACATGAACCAAGAAGCTTAAGTGAGGCCTAGTAATAGTCAAATAAAGCAACTGACGAATTAATATTCTATAGTTCTTAGCATATATAATTACTACAAGAAAAATAACCTAGGCCGACAAAAAATATTCGTTGCTAGAGTTAAAATTTCGTTGCCTAAAATTCAAGCCGACGAAAGTTTCGTCGCTAAGCCTCCGTCGCGTATGCTTTGTCGGGCTGGAACAGAGCAACGAAAAAAGAAATTCGTCGGTAAAGTTTGATTTTTCCTGACGAAATGGGCAACAAATATATTCGTCGCTAGATTTTTGGCGACGAAAAACTTCACTGGTAAATGTATTAGATAAGTTCAAGTAGCATAGATCTCCCGACAAATACTTCATCGCCAGTAGATGATGAAAAGAACACTTGTTCGCCAAAAGATTTCTAGGCTCAACTCTTATTATTTATCATTACATTTTGATGTCTACTATAATTTATTATTAAAATGAATCATTACAAATTATATTTTTATTGAATAAATGAATACACAAATATTAAGATCAATATCATTAAAAACATTCAATAAAAGAATTTACATGTAAAATATCCAATCAACACATACTTACAAAACGAGTAATAGAAATGAATAATTCAAATATAAATTCTAAATCAGAAAAACAGGAAACGCCTATCATGGAGATGTACTAACATCATCGTGTTCATCCCCGACAATTTTTTTGAACCCGACCTTCTTCTGAAAGTGTAAACCCTTGAGTGTAAAAAGGTTCTGCTAACGCTGTATAAATCTTTCTATCCGATGCATCCAGACGTCGTTCTGTATTTTCCCTAGCAGTCCTCTCATGGTCTAATTATCATTCTAACTCCTTGATACAAAACGATGCACTGCCTTTTGTGGTTTTAGATGACTCAAGGTCTCGATTGGCATGATACCAAACAAGTCAATTTATGGAACCAATATACCACCACACACTTATAGGCTCTTTACATCGATCACTTCAGTCCTTATTTCCTTGACTTATTTGGTCATTATTTAAATGCTGGTCTGAAGCCTGTCTAAACCAAATCATTAACAAGATTATAGTGTAATTTACAAAACTAAGAACTTTATATAACTTGCAAAACTAGACAAGTTTAAGAAGGAATGTCAATTGTGGCGAAGATAGCAATCTTTATTTTTTTATCCTTTTACAATGGTACAAAGTCACCAACAACAGTAACTGCGATGTGTAAAGTATGATTATATAGATTATTTCCATAGGCTAACTGTGGATTCCAGACAAACCATATATATTAGCACACTTAGCAGATGTCATAAAAAAAAAGTTGGTCAATTGCAGTTCTCATCCAAGACTACAGTCCAAATTCGTAAAACTAATATCAGAATATAGACTCCAAACAAATAGAAATCTTATCAAAAAATGTGGAAATACAACCTTAAGATCATGGTAAACTAACTTACTACCTCTTCAGATTAGGAATGAATCCATCTTTCTACCCCATTAGGAATGGTTTGAGCTAGATTCTAACTTGTTCAAAAGCTAGTACGATATCATCTCCCTGAATAGGTTATTTTTCATTCATACTTCGACATTTAAACGGTAAGATTTCTTTTTCTTTTTCTTGTTCTGCTAGAAATAACAACCATAAAACCTGATCTTTAAACTACCTTGTTCTGCATAGAACCAAACCTAAGCTATAACAGTTCAAGACTAATGAATGACCACAATGAGCAAAATGAAATTGATATCACCCTTAATCTTGGTTTGTCGATCATATGCATCTCTTTGTACAACCCATGCTCTAAACATTTGACTCGAGATGGTTTAAGCAAGAGACACATTCCTTCTTTGGTTGTAACTTTGAGTTTAACGTATCGACTTATAACTTATAAGGTGCTTTTCATTTGGCTGGCGAGCTCAAGAGTTGAGATTTTTAAGTTTCAGTTTTATAAAAAGGGGAAGTTTTGAAGCTGGACAAACATAGATAGATATCTCTTACCCTGAAATAAGCCAACTTATTTTCCTAAAAGCTGTAACAAGATAAGCCTATAAGCAAGCATTAAGTAGTACCGTTATTTCATTATCCAGGACTTGTGGGAATTTATGGTATCGACAACATTGAACCACAAAGATTGCCTTTGCGATTTGAGAGAAGGAACCTACAGATAATGAATACTCATCAGCATATTTAAGATATTCCATTTTGAGTTGCCGAATCTTTAAAAGTCCACAAAACAAGAAAATAGGTTGATAATTAACATCATTTATATCTGAAATATAAACATGAAAGGATGCCTTTGGGGGCTTAAAAGGATAATCAGGAGGGAAGTGAATAGTCACTAGAAATACACCTCCAGCATAAGGACTATCATATGGTCCCATGATAGTTGCTTCCCAATGAAACATGTCTACAACTACATGACCTATTTTACATATATAAATAAACAAATAACAATTAAGGTTACTTAAGTTTCTTAGCAACACACTTTAAATACACAAACATCCCCCGCATCAGGAGTATCAAAGAGTAAACTTAATTAACGGGTATATGAAACTCACGTAGTTACTGCATAAGCAGAAAATTGCAAGTAAGTTCTTTTTAGCAGAAAAGTAGAACAAAACTAAGCAGGATTTGGATACTTTCATAAACTTATCATGTTATTCTAAGAGTTAAATCTCCTAGAAGTATGCTGCTTTAATTTGGACAGCACCGACTCATTTGTAATAAACTTAACTAAGTGTCAAACCTCAGTGCATGATAGGTTCCTACAAAAGAACCTAAAACATCATCTTTTTTCAGCCATTACTTCTTGAAATGACGCAACTTTTTACAAATCTAGCATTAGTATTTCTTGTCTTTCACTGGAAAGAAAATAGTGGTGAAACCAGGACATGTTCTTGTGCTAATTTCTAAAGTTCTAAATTTCTAGGTTAGTGAAATATGAGAAGAGATCATTCAAGTCAAATCAAAGATTAAATGATGCTTTCTTTTTGGGGAAAGAAGGATACTTTAAGCAAAATTGTTGGCCTACTTGAAGCGAGAAGAAATTAAGTTCATCAAGAAATATCTTCTACTTTATCAGCCAAAGAAAAAGCAAAAAAGGGTTAGTTTTTTAAGATAGCAACCAACAACATTGCAGCTTAGAATCTATACCCAAACAAGCGGTAAAGTGCAACTACAAGTATACTACTATAAAGTAACCATACCCTGTCTGCAAGTACACGACTCTGCAGTCTTAAGCTCAAATTGCAACTGGACACAACAAAATCATACGCACTTCAACCAGAGAAGACAATATAATAACAATAGGTAGTACTGTGCACCCCAAATAATAGGAGAATGAAAAAACTACTTCATGAAGTTTATTTTAAGTTTTTCAATAAAATAAACTACTTTCAGCTACGAAATACATTTCAGCTTCAAACCTATTACCAAACAACCTATGAAGTGTGAATATGGCCCATAAGTGGCCAGGGGCGGAACCAGGATAATTTTTTTGAGGGGGCCGTGGTGTAAAAAATACGTCGAATGGAAGATAAAATAAATAGGGTCTAATACAATTTTTTTTTTTAATGTTTAACATAGCATAAAATAAATATGAAGTTAAGACAAAGAGCATTGAGCAATAAAATATATTTTTTAGTAATCTTGTTTGTTTGGGAAAACACAATGGTCATTTACGAAATTTGGTAATTTCAAGATAAAAAACATAAAATTTTAAAAAAGAAGAAGCTGACAAGATTTGAACTCTTAACCGTCCAGTACATTAAAACCAATTTTACTACTACACTAACAGTTCTTCTCTTTAATTAGTGAGACCATCAATTTATATATTTTAGAAAATTTTAAATTACACATAAAAAAAAAAAAATGAAAATCGCCGAACGGATGGTCACGGCCACCCCCTGGATCCGCCCCTGTAAGTGGGCCCATCTGTCGTCTGTGTTTAGTATCCTTTTTCATATGTTGAAATCATGATTGCTAACTTGTTTTCTCACAAGGATTACACAAAACCAAAAGTAAATAAAGTGTCCAAATGTTTATCATAAAAACAATACCATGAAATAACTCGCACCTGTAGAACAATAGGCAATTGCTCAGGTGGTTTCTTATGCTTGGATCCATGATCCAGCCACAACTCAAAAGCCGTCAATTGTTCTGTGAAAATGGACATGGCTGAAAACTTCCAAAAAAAATAAAAAAATAAAACACACTAAATACGTTTGCTTAGGTTTTTTTGGCCATTTCCTATACGACGATCTTATAAAAGTGATTGTAGAACATATGGTTATTATAATCAATACACGTACCGACTCTAAATCCTAACAAGTTACAAATTCTTAATATCAATAATTTGTGAGAAAACAAAGCCATCTCCATCTCCAACAACATAATCCAACCAAAAACAACTAAACTGAATCACATAAAAACAACAATCATATTTTTCTTGTCATCATAACACATTGACCTATATATAGTTAGTGTTAAATTTACAAAGAGAGGATAAAAGAATAACTCTATTTTGTTCCTCTCTATTGCATTAGACAGTAGATCCACATATACATACAATCATATGAAACCCAGGATACTGGGGATATGAAGTAATCAATTTCGAAATACCTAACCATCAAGGAAACAACTACTGTACAAAATAATTGGGAAAGGATCCGAGCCGTAATAAATGATATAGATATAATATCGAAGCCAATCTTAGTTTATTTGATTGAATCACTAAAAAAAATCTCTAATAAAAATTCAGATTCGTACTTTTGAGAGCTTTAGTTGATGATAATGGAATTGAGAGGGAGAAAGGGTGAGAGAGTAATTTGGGGGGCAGTTAATTAAGAACGTGTTCAGGTGGTGGGAAATTTTATGGTGGGAATTTTTTTGTTAAGTCCCCGCTGAAAATAAAAACTGTACTTATGAAAAAGAAGTTTTTCAGCTTATAACTTAACATTCACCGCCATATTACGTTTAGATAACATGATATTTTTAGCTTATAATATAAATAATCGAATTATTTATGACTTAAAAATATGTGTTTGGAGAATCCAACTTTCATTTTATACTCAGACACTATTTATCATTAATAATTTGCATCAATAAAATAAAAATAGAGTGCATGTTTAATGCTTTATACTGTAAAATTAAATTAATAGCATAATGTAAAAAGTTCATGGTATACAAACATGAATGAAGCAACCTGCAACCAAACTAGCCCTAAGTAAGTTAAAAATATATAAATAAATGGACTTGTAGAAGATGGAAATAAATCTCTTTAAGCTCCTAGCTTTATCAGACCAGAAAACCGATCTCGATAAATTGTCGGCAACATCTCACGTGTGTACGTTTTCAATCCTGTTATAGCATCAAAATAACAACCACAGACTTCTTCAGAAGGAGATTTACGTATTGATACGGTAACAAACTAACTAAGTGTCATAACCAAGTGTAAGTGATATTTGTTATTTCAAAATCTCCAAAACAAAAAAAAAAAAAAAACTCATGCTTTATTATATAGTGTATAAAAGAATAAAAAACCATGAGTGATTTAGAATCCAACACATTCGAACTTAAAAGAAACAAAAAGCAAAAATTAACTAGCTCAGTATCATCAAACGAATGAACAAATTGTTGCGAACTAAAGTTTATTTAACTTCCCATAAGCCACAAAAGCAGCAAAAAAATATACTTTTGCACCATTGGTACATACTACTTTATAATCGAGTTTGCAGACTCCAATCATCTCATTATCGTTTTAATTTCCTGTATAATTATAAATCGAGCCGACAAAATAGAACGAATTCGTCGGGAGGCACAGAGCCGACATTTTTTTTTGTCCTTTGTTACGTCGGGATTAGTATCCACAGCATCAAACCTTTTTGTTCCGATTCTGCCGACAAAATTAGTTACTTCCTTGGGTAAGGTGACTTAGAGCCGACGAATTTCGGCTTCGTCGGCAGTTTTTTGTCGGGAGAGATGTATTTTGTTGTAGATATGTTAATGGAGTGCCATAATTGGTACTCAATTTTAGATTAGGATCCATAGGCAAAGTGAGAGGTTTGGCTTGGAGTTGTCTAAGACAGATCAAGTTGAATGTAAAACTTGGTACACAAATTACATTGTTCAACACTAATCCTGATTTAAAGATTACTGTACCCATGCACATGTGTAATCCTTGCAGTGTTCCCATTTTGTAGATTTACCAAAGATGTTATCTTACTAGGTAGTGATATATCATAACTAGCTGAATTTATAATGTGCTCACTAGCACTATTGTCAACCACATGTTTAGATCCAGCAATATTTGCTTGCAAATAACTGCATAAACCTTGGTTTTGGTTAGAGAATGGTTTTTCAGCAATATTTCCACCATTAGATCCACTTGTAGAACTACTAGTTGATACATTCATTTTTTACTCCCCTTTAATGTTTGCTTGCAAATAACTGCATAAACCTTGGAATTGCCCTTGAGTAACCGGAAAAGAGCGTTGTCCAATTTTAGAGAGAGGAACAAACATATGATTAGCATGATAAGTAGGAGAGTCTCATAACACACCTTTACCCCCTTTAAATTCAACCATTGATTTCCAACTTTGTGGATAGTCATGCAACTTGTAGCACTTGTTTCTAGTGTGATTTCCATTATAGTAAGAACATTTCACACAAACAGATCTGTAACCCCCTCTATTAGGTTTAAATTGAGTAGCTAGAGGCATATAAGTATTCATATAGTCAGTTATTCATTACACTGAAACACTGGCATTTCTATGTTTCTCCTTTTGTATAAGCAAAGAATATATCTTATTAATAGCAGGAAGACGTTTCATCAGTAATATTTTCCCTCTAATTCCATAATAAATTTCTTCAAGGCCCATTAGAAAAACCATTTGAAAGATCGTGTGTTCCCTAGCAAGTACCATGCTCATAAAATCACAGCTACAATTCCCCAAAGTACCACAATTGCACCTAGGCATTGGACTTAGAATAATCATATCATTCCATGTGGTCTCTAGCTTTGTAAAGTAACTGGATATAGAATGTTTCCCTTAGTTGTTCAATAAAAGATTTGATACAATTCATATAATCTGGCATCATTTCTTTGTGAAAATCTTTCAAACAATTCATTCCACATCTTTGTAGCACTTCACAATATGGAATAGACTATCCGATCTTAGCACTAACTGAATTTAAAATCCATTCCATTACAATCATATTGCATTGATTCCAATTTGTAGTCGTTATGTCATTTGCAGCAGGACAGGGTAGGGTTCCATTTAAGAATCCTATTTTATTTTCTAGAGCCCATAACTATTTCAAAACCTCTCCTCAATGAATAATAATTAGGTCCACTTAAGATAGGATTAACTATAGATGAACCATTATTATCATTATTTCCAATATAATAAGTACTAGTATGAGGTATTTCAAAAGAATGAGCATACGGAGAAGCATTATTATCATATCCATTAGCATAATAAGTAGATACCATTAATTCCCAATCAATTTACATAAACCCTAATTTTTCAATCAATAAACCAAGAAATCCCAAATTCTTCAGATAATCGATTAAATCCACAGTATCAACCAATTAATCGTAATATTATTATAACCAAAAACCTAGATCGAGTTTAGAGAGATCTCACATAAAATATGGCATTCCATTGAAGGGTTATGTGAGGTGGAGAAGGAGTGTCAGGTCCATTAAGAGATACGATACAACACTGTATACACATTTGTTTAAGTCTAGAGCACTCTTTTCCAATAGCATCAAGGCTCAAATACGTCACCCCACGACATGAAGTAATTGTTAAAGATAATTACTTTCAACCGCAAAGCAATTCTCATTTCCAAAACCCCCCTCTCGTCTCACTACTTGAAAATTACTTAACGTAAGATGTGTTCGCGCTTTCCTATAACGCCCAATAACGTTAAGGGAAAAATCGGAAATTTCTGATCTTAAAGAATCAATTTAGACAAGATAGATAAGGAAGACGAGAGTACGCAAGCCACTCCATGATTGTCGATCAATGAGTTGTCTCTGATGGTGAGAAAATAATTTTTATTAGGGAAATTCAAGCCGTGGAGGGCTAGGAAAATTTTCTATGAGGGAAAATAAGACTGGTAAAATGGATGACATTAGTCTTTCGACTATTGCCCAAGGGTACCCTTTTTTAAGGTTACTTTTTCTTTGGAATCTCTCATCTATTGGGGACGAAGGGTTGGGTGAGGTGGCAAATGAGTGCCATCTATTAGAGAAGTTTGATCTCAGACCACTCCATCAAATCGAGCTTCTCTAAAAGATGACACTCCTTCACCACCTCACATAACCCTACATCCCCAATAGATGAGAAATTCCAAAGAAAGAGTACCCTTAAAGAAGGGCACCCTCGGACAATAGCCAAAAGACCAATATCACTCACTTTACTAGCCTTATTTCCACTAATAATAAACTATTTAGGGACTATATGTACAATACCAGAGATTCTAGAGAGAGAAAGAGAGAGACGAATAGGGTGAAAAACCCTAGCCGCCGCAAATATGTTAGATCGTGATAATGTTTTCGATGAAACCAACGCCCAACTTATCAAACCGGACTCTCCGGTCAAATCCTTTGCTTCTATCCTAAAGAAACAAGTCGCTAAACCAAAAATTGATTTGAAGGAACTTGAATTCTATAGAGGAGAACCTATGATACAATTTTCTAAAGAGGAAATTTGCCAGCTATCCGAACCTTTTAAATATACTATAGTAGGTAAGTTTTCGCATGGTAAGCCATTGATCGAAGATATTAAGAAGGTGTTTCATACGTTAGACCTACAAGCTAATTATCAAATTGGAGTTTTAGATCACAAACATATCCTAATTAGGTGTTTTCATGAAGATGATTATCAAAGAATTTGGTTGCCAAAATCTGGCTCATTAAAGGTTTTCCTATGCGCACTTTTAAATGGACGTATGATTTTGATCCGGATGTTGAAACGTCATTGACGCCAGTATGGATATCTTTACCTAAGCTGCCTATTCATTTATATAATACATCAAGTATATTTTCAATAGCTTCAGCCTTTGGATATCCTCTTAAAGTAGATGAACCTACTGCTAAGCTGTCTAGGCCTGGGTTAGCTCGTATCTGTGTAGAAATTGATTTAAAAAAAGAGTTAATTGAACGAGTACGTATTGGATATGGTGGTGAGAAGGGTTTCTGGCAAGTCTGTAGGTATGAAGATGTACCTAAATTCTGTAACTTTTGTAGTAGGCAAGGGCATGAAGAAGCCTTTTGTCTTATAAAAATTCAGGAAAGCAAGAATATAGTAAAGGACATGAATGAAAAGGCCCCAGAACAAGGGCAAATACAACAAAAGGAAGGACATAAAAAGGACTTATTACAAAAAATTGCACCAGGAAAAAGTATATATAAAAGAATAGAAAGGGAGGGTACTAAGGAATGGGTTAGTAGAAATTTTGGTAAAAGCAGCATGGTGGTGGAAAAGTCTTCTTCAATGGTAGAACAGTCTTCTTTAGTAAAAGATGTAGAGAATCCTGTAGAAAAAGTTCAGCAAATTACTACATTAGCAACTACTGGTGTTATAGAAGATAATATTATTGAGGTTAATGAAGGGAATTCTACTGATTTTCTAATTCAAGAACTGGAATATGTTGCACCAGCCAAAGATAAGGAAGATATTGGAAGTGAAAAACAACTCATTTCTACTGAAGAAGTAATAGAACCAAATGAGGTAAGTGATTTTTTAGAGCATACAGAAATGGAAGCTATAAGTTGATTGAAAGTGCTATCAAGCATACTGAAACTGAAGATAATAATGTTATTGATGAATTGAGAGATACTAATGTACTAGAGGATTTGAATTTATCACCAAGAAATATACCACTAGAGCCTGAAGCTGAAGAATGGGAAGTTTGCATGTCTAATAGTGCAAAAAGAAAACAGAAAAAAAGAGATTACAAAATTGCTGAAAAGGAGAATATGATTCTGAGATCCTCTAATGTAGGGGCTAAAAAAGTGTATAAATGATTAATGCTCTCATTTGGAATGTTAGAGGAATGGAAGGTAAAGGTGTTACAAGTAGAAGATTGAAGTTATTTTGCAAGTTATACAAGCCTGTGTTACTAATATGTTTGGAACCTATGACCTGCAGTACTAAGATTGATTTTTACAAGTATAAATTTGGGTTTGATAATGCTTTTTCTCAAGACTATAACAAAATTTGGGTGTTCTATAATATTGGTATTAATGTGGAGGTGTCTAATCAAATGGAGCAAGGTATTAGTTTTGTTATCAAAGGGGGTTTTACTATGCAGCAAATAAAATTTACAGCTGTATATGCTAAGTGTACAAGAGAAGAAAGAATACCTTTATGGGATTGGCTGCAGCAAGAGAGTACTAATGAGCCTTGGATTATTGGAGGAGACTTCAACACTGTTTCAAAAGAAGAGGATAAGATAGGTGGTCTTGATTTAAACATGGAAGCAGCCAGTGATTATATAGACTGTATTAATAATGTGAACATGGAAGAAATGAATTTTTCTGGTTCTAGATTTACTTGGTGGAATAAAAGAAGTGAGGAAGCAGCTATTTTTGAAAGAATTGATAAAGTTTTGGTTAATCAGAATTGTCTAGATATATTTCAGCATATGGATTTAGAACATTTAAACAAAGCTTCATCAGATCACAGTCTATTGTTAATTAGATGTAAAACTGATTTTGATAATAACCCAAAAAGGTTTATTTTTCAGCAGTTCTGGACTAAACATCAAGATTATAACAAGGTAGTATCTGCAGTATGGGTGCCTTATTCTAAAGGTGATGCTCTATATTCTCTAGTTAATAATTTGAAAAGAACTAAGAAGGCCTTATCTGTGTGGAACAGAAAAGCTTTTGGGAATATATTTCAGAAGGTAATTGATGCTGAAGATGAGGTGCTCAGAATGGAGAGAATTTTTGTTACTGATCCTACAATGAGCAATAAAATTGTGTTAAGTAAAGCTGAAGCTAACTTGAAATACAGAATTAAAATTGAGGAGGAGTTCTGGGCTCAAAAAGCTAATATAAAATGGGTCAATGAAGGAGATGCAAATACCAAATATTTTCATAGTATAGTGAAAAAAAGAAGAGCTAGAAGCTATATCACTAATATCAAAAAGACTACAGGGGAGGTGATCACAGAGAAAATAGATATTCAAAATGAAGCTGTTAAGTATTTTACAGGTTTATTAGATGCTCACAAAGGTTTTCAGAGTTCTTATAAGAGCTTGAATGGCATTTCTAAGCTTATTCACGATGTTGATAATGAAATGTTAAACAAGTTTCCTGATGAAAAAGAGATTAAAGAAGCAGTGTGGGGTCTAAATAAGAACAGTGCTCCAGGTGTGGATGGTTTTACTGGCAGTTTTTTTACTTCTAATTGGGATCTAATTGGTCAAGATGTGTGCTATGCAATAGGTTCTTTTTTTGCTGGGCAACTACTTCCTAAAGGGATTAGCAGTACTGTTATTGCTCTCATTCCTAAAAATCAAGCTCCTAATGATTTTTCAGAATATAGACCTATTAGTCTATGTACTTTCATCAACAAAGATATATCTAAAATTGTGGCTAAGAGGTTATCTACTATCTTGCCTTCTATTATTTCTTCTAATCAAAGTGGTTTTGTTCAAAACAGAGATATAGTGGAGAATATATTATTGGCACAAGAATTTATTGCAACTCTTAATCAGAAAAATAGTGGGAAAAATCTGGCCATTAAGCTTGATATGAAGAAAGCATATGATAAAGTCTCTTGGCATTTTCTTATATGTGTTCTAAGGAAGTTTGGGTTTTCTGAAGTATTTATAGACAGGATATGGAGAATTATATCATGCAATGGGACTTCTATTCTGGTAAATGGTGTATCTACAGGGTATTTTTTTCCTTCTAATGGGCTGAGGCAAGGTGATCCAATCTCAGCAAGTCTTTTCATAATATGTTCAGAAGTGTTAACTAGAAATCTAAATGCTTTAGTGGAAAAAAAGAGTTGGAAAGCTTTCAAATCTCCTCTAAATGGTCCTATTATAACTCATTTAGCTTTTGCAGATGATATTATCATTTTTAGTGCTGCTAATAAAAGGTCAATTCTTAATGTTAAAAAAGTATTAAAAGGTTATAATGAAGATTCTGGGCAAGAAATTAGTTTGAACAAAAGTTTTGTTTATGTTTCTAAGTGTGTTAACAGAGAAATCAAGAAAGTTATTACTGAAGAATTGCATATAGAAGTGAAGAAGACTCCTTTTACTTATCTTGGTTGCAAGCTGTTTTCTGGACACAAAAAGTGTGTTTTGTTTCATGAGCTAATCCTGAAAGTAAGGAAAAAATTAAGCAATTGGAAAAGTCAGTGGTTAAATATGGGTGGAAGACTTATTTTGATTAGATATGTTCTTCAGTCTATTCCAGTGTACACCCTATCAGCTATGAACCCTCCTAAACAGGTTATAAAGAAAATTGATCAAATATTGGCTAATTTTTTGTGGGGAACAACTGACCAAATAAAAAAACATCAGTGGGTTAAGTGGAAAAAAGTTTGTTCTCCAGTGGATGAAGGTGGTTTAGGATTAAGAAGCTTTACTGAATTATCTAAAGCATTTGCTGCTAAACTATGGTGGAACTTCAGAACTAAAAATAGTTTGTGGGAAAGTTTTTTGCAAGCTAAATTTTGTAGAAGAAAGCATCCTAACTGTGTTAATAATGGGAAAGGTGATAATACTTGGTCCAGGATGTTAAAAGTGAGAAAAGAGGTTGAAAATCACATTGTTTGGTTAATAGGTGAGGGTAATATTTCTATTAATCAAGATAATTGGACTGGTGAAGGACCTTTACAGAATGCTAGTTTGGATAATGAGATTATGGTTTCAAATGTTCTTACTAATGGTGAATGGGATAGAGAGAAAATTGATAATATTATTCCTCAAAACTTGAGACATTTGTTTTCAGGTGATATAAGTATAAATAAGCTCAGAAAAGATACTCCAATTTGGAAGATCAATAAATTGGGTACTTTCAGTACAAAATCAGCTTTGGAGTTAATAAGAAGCAAGAATTCTATAAACTGGATAAACAAATTATGCTGGGATAAGATTATACCTGTGAAGATATCTTGTTTCATATGGAAATTCTTCAATAAAGCTCTGCCTTTGGATCCTGCAATTCAAAAATTGGGAATTATGCTATCTTCTAAGTGTGAGTGTTGTGGTTGTAATGTGGAAGATTCAGAGCACTTATTCAGTAATGGGCCTATAGCTTCAAAAGTTTGGAATTATTTTAATAGCTTGATGGGTGTTCTTAATAATTCAGAACAAGCAAGGGGCAAATTTATTTCTTGGTGGTCACAGTCAGGTACTGCTAAATCTAAGCTTTATTGGAAAATTTGTAAAATTATGCATGTGTTCATAGTTTGGGAAATTTGGAAAGCAAGATGCAGTAGTAGATTCAACAATAAACATATGTGTGGAGATATTATATGTGAGAATGTACACAAGTTGTTTACATGCTACTCCAGAAGGGATAATAGTTTTCCCTCTAATTTTGATCTCAAATGTGGGATTACTGATAAGATTACTAATATTAAAAAGATGAAAGTGGTCAAGTGGCTATGTCCTCCTAAGGGTTATAATAAAATCAATATTGATGGGAGTTTTAGAAGATCCAATAATAAAAGTGGTATTGGGGGTATTATGAGAAATGAAAAAGGTAAATTCTTATTAGGGTTTTATACTTCAATTTCAAGTAATTCTGGGCTTGAATCTGAGATGAAATCTCTTTTATTGGGTGTTCAAATTGTTGAGGAAGCTAATATATTATTTGAATCAGACTGTCTACAATTGGTGAATATTATACAAGAGAAAAGTAATTGTCCTTGGCAATTAATTTATTATATGGATCAAATTAAACAGCAATTCAAAATTCGTAATTTAAAAATTATGCATATAGAAAGAGAAGGTAATAAGGGAGCAGATCACCTGGCGAACTTGGGGTGCGATGAAGATCCAATTATTTCGAATTGTTTGGAAGACTTCTCAGATTATTTTAAAGGGGTAATCATCACTGAAGCTCAAGCAATTCCGTACTTAAGAATCAAATGATTTTTGAAGGTTTTGGAAGATGAAGAGAAGGAAGAAAGACAGTCTCTTTCTAAAGGAAAGAGAAGATGATCCACAGTATGCGAAGGGTTTCACAGTAGTTAACACTGGGACGCGTGTTAAATATTTTGTTCTTTTCATTTTGGTCCTCAAGTTTTCTGTCGGCTAGCATTTTGCTCCGTTATCTAGTAATTATGACAATTTGGTTCCATTTGTTCTTTTAATAAAATTTGTGGGTCTCCCACTGGTTATTTAAAAAAAGAAAAATTTCCACTAATAGAAAGTTTTCCTAGCCCTCCACGGCTTGAAGCCTTAATAGAATAGTTCTCTCACCATTAGGGACATTTAATTGCTCTAAGATCAGGGAGTGGTGTGTGTACTCTCGTCTCCCTTATCTATCTTGTCTAAATTGATTATTAAAGGTCTGAAACTTTCTGATTTTACGTTCTTGGGCATTATGGGAAAGCGATCACATGTCTTGCGTTAAGTAATCTTCAAGTAGTGAGCCAAGATGGGTTTTGGGAAATGGGAATTGCTCTGGGTTGAAAAAGTTATTATCTTTAACGATAACTTGATGTAGTGGGGTGTCGGATTTGAGCCTTTGCGCTATTGGAAAAGGGTTCCCTAGCCTTAAACAAATGTGCATACGTAAGTGTTGTATCATATCTTCTAATGGACATGACACTTGAATATGCGTTATGTACTATTCATACAGATTTTTTGTCTCACCTATAAGAAAAGTAAGTACACTACATCTATTGATTGTATGTCGAAGTTAAACAATAATCCCTCATTGTCCCTCAATTTCAATTCAAGGTTAGATCATTCTAATTAATCTATACATATCAATTACTACATTGTTGTTCAATTCAATTTCAGCCTTATTTAATTCTTATTCTTTTAGTCCGGTGTGATCTTTTTCGGATGTATGGATATAAATATAGTTTTTGAACAAATCCAATATATTTTAACAAGAAGAAAAGAAGAAAAATAAAATTTACATAAAAAGAAACACACAAGAAGAACCAAACAGATAATAGTTTGAATTCATATAAAAAATTCGGTTACCAGAAGCACACAAACTGATGTACAAAACAACACACCAGATCGCTTGGTTAATTTTTTTCAATCTATAGATCATCATCTTGGTTTTGTAAGGTTTATGATGTTTTTATGGTTTTTCAATTACTATGAGTCCGTTTGTCAATAGATTTTTTTAGTTGATTTTTGGATTTTGTATTTTAAAAATATGTGGGTGATGGATTGGCAAGTCAGATTTTTCAGCTTCAAAAAATCTGATTTTGGGCTGAAAAAGCTATAAAATCCAGATTTTTAAAATCTTTATTTTCAGTAGATTTTTAAAATAGATATTTGAAATCTGATTTTGCACTAAAAAACTGTTTCCAAACGGACCATACGTTTACATTTATATGTTTTTGGAATGGTTAAGTTTGACCAATTTAATGCACTGAATTATTTGTGTCTTTATAAATCTATATATGTTGCGTTTTTGTGCTCTCTTCATGTAATAAGAAATGTAAAAGAACATGAAAAACAACCGCCAGGTTTTCCATACTTTTTACATACACCAAAGGATCTAGAGAATACATATTTAGTGTAAATTAATTTAATACTTATGACTCATTAGACTGAACTGAGTCGAGCAAATGAGTTGCTTAATTAGTGATTGTCTCCGTGTATTATGCTTACCATGAGTGTTCGATCTTGGGACACACTTCTTAAACTAATTTGCTTATTACCTCCAAAGCTACAAGTATAAATAAAAAATTAAAAAATTATCGTTTCTTATTTTCGCTAGGAGAGATTATAATCCCAAACCTAAAAGGTTGAATTTGTATAATAACAACCACACCCAAACCCTCTTAGAAACATATGTACTTGTTTGCATAAGAATAAAGAGTTAAAATAAATGTGTGAAAATGGTAAAAGGAAATGGAGGATAATATTTATATTTAAGAATATGTAGTACAAGTAAAAAACTAATTGCAAATATGTACCCTTACCCATAAAAACAAAACACTTGTCCAAACATCTTTTTATTATTATTACATGATAAATCACGTGTTTCGTATATCTAAGCCTTCATGATGGGGGCTTGGGGAGGAGCATCAATGGTAGTGGTAGCGGCATCAAAATATCCTTGAAGAACATCTCCTTCTTCGACAGTGAGATCCCAGCATAGAGGTCCAACAATGTTTCTGAATGACTCGAATAGCGATACAACACCCTTGTCCTAAATAAGTCTCACCTTACATGAAAAAAAGGACGACCTCACCAATGCATGACTGGAGTTGGAACAGTGAGTCCCAGCAGTTGGGTGACTCAGTGCCCGAGTCAGGACTTGGTCCATCAAGCTTTAGCCTAGACATGAGGTTCGACAACTTCGAGCTTGATACTGGACCCATGGGACGGGCAAACACAGCTGAAGCGCCTAGCCATAAAAATATGTTGAGCATAAGCAGCGCGTTAGCATTGGATTTAGGCATCTTTTGTTTTCTTAGAGATTGAGATATTTGAAGGTGAGTGATGAAGATGATGTTAGGTTCATGTGCTTATATAGCTATAGAGGCTAGTGATGAAATGAATTGGGAAGTGCAAAAACATAACAAAAAAAGTATTAAAGCTATTACTAGTGGCACTGCAAAGAAAAACAAGGTGGGAAGTGACATGACATTAAAATGCTCTAATGTAGGGGCCAGAAAGTTTTATAAATGATTAGTGCTCTTTTCTGAAATATTAGAGGGGTGAGGAGTAAAGCTACAGTTAGAAGAATTAATAAATTGTGTAGACTAAACAATATTATGTTGCTTGTTTGTATTGATCCTAAGAAGTGAGCTGATAAAGTTGAAGGGTATAAAATAAGATTTGGTTTTAATGAATTCTTAGTTCATGATGACAATAAAATTTGGATTTTCTATATGCAAGAAATGGAAATTAATATAGCAAATAAAATGAATCAATGTGTTAACCTGGAAGTCAAAATTGATTTCCTTAATATGAAACTGAATATCTCATTAGTTTATGCTAAGTGTACACCTAGTGAAAGAGAAGCTCTTTGGAATTTTTTAGTGGATTCTTTTTACAGTGGATCCTTGGATTATTGGTGCTGATTTTAATACAGTAACTTGTGAAGG
The DNA here is from genome assembly GCA_963920805.1 of Primula vulgaris. Lineage (NCBI taxonomy): Eukaryota > Viridiplantae > Streptophyta > Magnoliopsida > Ericales > Primulaceae > Primula > Primula vulgaris. The sequence continues at coordinate 9,564,394 of OY987215.1, read as the reverse complement.
TGATAAAGTAGGAGGGCTGCCAATTAACCTAAATGCAGCTAATGATTTTATTAGTTGTATGGTTAATATTTCGGTGAAATAAATGAAATTCAGTGGTTCTAAATTTACTTGGTTGAATAAAAGAAGTGCCACTAATGCTATATTTGAAAGAATTGACAAAGTTTTAACTAATTAAAATTTTGATAAGTTTTTCTTTACTAGCTATCTTGATCATTTGAGTAAAACTACATCAGATCATAGCCCTTTGTTACTAAAAATTCATATGTGTGAACAAAATTGTCCTAAAAGGTTTATTTTCCAAAATTTCTGGGTAGAAAATGAGGGGTTCTTGGATATAGTCAAAGCTAACTGGTTTAAGAGTTCTAATTACAATGCTCTCAGCAATTTAGCTAACAATTTGAAAGCTATAAGGAAAAAATTAAAATAGTGGAATTATGCTACATTTGGTAATATCTTTCAAATTGAGCATAATAAAGAGGCAGAAGACAATTTTCTTAGAGCAGAAGTGGTATTTGAGATGGATCCTTGACCTGAAAATAAAATTGAGCATAATAAAGAAGAAGTCAATCTAAAATTTAGACTCAGTATTGAAGAAAAGTATTGGAAACAAAAGGCAGATCTAAACTGGGCAAAGGAAGGGGATGGTAATACAAAGTTCTTTCATAGTGTGGTAAAGAAAAGAAGAACAAAAAATGCAATTTGTGAAATAGAGAAAGTTGATGGTATGGTAATAAATCATAAAGATCGGATTAAAAAGAGGCTGTGACTTATTTTTAGGGTTTGCTTGTAGCTAATAAACCAAGTTCCTATGTTTACAAAAGTCTGGGCATTATTCCTGAAATAATTCTAGAGGAAGATAACATTTTCATGGACAAAGAAAGATCCATCTCTTGAAGAGGTAAAAAATGATGTTTGGAATCTAAGTAAATAAAGTGCAACATGCATAGATGGATTTACAGGTAAATTTTTTGTGAGCTGTTGGAGTTATATTGGTGACGACATCTTCAAATCTATCAGTCAATTTTTCATGAGAAGTCTCTTACCTAAGTCTATTTCCACTACTGTCATAACATTTATACCTAAAAAGGCTAAACCAAATTTTTTTGCTGAATTCAGACGTACTAGCCTATGTACATTCTGTAGCAAAATTATTTCAAAAATTATGTCTACAAAAATTGCTAGTATTCTTCCCAAAATTATATCTGAAAATCAATGTGGCTTGGTACAAAATAGAGACATTGTGGATAATATCCTTCTAGCTCAAGAGTTCATTTCAACTTTAAATCAAAAGAAAAGTGGAAAAAATATTGCATTAAAGTTGGACATGAAAAAGGCTTATGAAAAAATTTCTTGGCATTTTCTTACTTCTAATTTGAGGAAGTTAGGTTTCTCTGAAAAGCTTATTAATATAGTCTTGAGGTTAATTTTAGCTAATCATACTTTTATTCTGGTGAATGGTGGACCTACTGATATTTTTATGCCTACTAATGGTTTGCGACAAGGAGATCCATTATCTTCCTCACTTTTTATAATATGCTCTGAAGTATTGAGTAGGAATCTAAATGCTCTAAAATACATAAAAAAAACTGGATTGCTTTTAAATCTGCTTTCGGTTATCCTATTATCACTCACCTGGCCTTTGTTGATGACATTATAATCTTCAGTTCTGCTTCAATGAAGTCTATCAAGATGGTAAAACAAGTGCTGCAAAATTACAATGAAGATTCTGGTCAAGAGATAAGCTTGAAAAAAAGTTCTATTTACTTTTCAAAAAGTAATAACTAAACGGTACAGGGAGAGCATTTGCAAAAAACTAAATATGACAAGTAATAAGCCTCCATATATTTATCTTGGATGCAAGTTATATGTCGGGCACAAAAAGTGCCTTTTATTCCATGAACTTATTATAAAAGTTAGAAGTAAGCTTTCAAGATGGAAATGTACATGGTTAAATTAGGGTGGTAATTAACAAAGTGGATCAAATTATTCTAAATTATTTTGGGGTACTAAAGATGGCAAAAATAAAAATCATTGGGTTAAATTGAGTAAGATCTGTAAAAAATATCAAAGAAGGAGGTCTAAATGTCAAAAGTTTCAAAGACATCTCCAAAGTTTTTTGCGATGGAATTATGATGGAAGTTTAGAATAAAGAATAATCTATGGTCTAATTTCATGCTAACAAATATTGTAGAAATAAGAATCCACTTGATATGGTCCCAAAAAAATGTAATAACACTTGGAGGAGAATGATGCAAGATAGAGATATTACTGAATCAAATATTAAGTCGGAGAATAACAAGCCTATCTGAAAGCCTACAAGTCTGGGGAATTCTACTCTTAAAAGTGCTTGGAAAATTATAAGAGAAACAGGTACAAAAAGATGGACTAGCAAGTTTATATGGGATAAATAAATACCTTTGAAGATTTCTTGTTTCATGTGGAAGTTATTTTCAAAACCTGTCTATCTGGATTGCAATTTATACAAATTTGGAATTCATCTTGCTTGCAAGTGTGAATGCTGCACTAATAATGAAGAAAACTTTGATCATCTATTCAGGAATGCTAATATAGCAAACTACATTTGGAGCTTTTTGAAAAGAAATGGGGTGTTCTAGTGCAAAACTATTCTCTTAAAGGAAAAATTTTTACTCGGTAGTCCTGTATAAATAGGAAACTGCATTATGAGGAAAGAAAAATCTGTCAAATTCTTCATTCTTTCATTATATGGTTTATATGGAAAGCTAGGTGCTCTTCCAGGTTTGAAAATATCGAGATGAAGGATAGCGCTATTATTATTCAAATTGAGGAATCCTTAAGGCTTGCTACTTATAAAGATCCCAAAATTTTCAAGGATAGATCAGAGAGTAAGATCAAAGTTCAAATGATTAAATGGACCAATCCACCCACATGGTACTCAAAGCTTAATATTGATGGGTGGTATAGATCTACTAATGGGTTAAGTAGAATTGAGGGTATACTTCGTGATTTCATAAGGGATTTTGTCTATGGCATTTCTAGAAGAATTTCAAACTATTCTGTTATTTTATCTGAGTTCAAAGCACTCTATTATGGTATACAAATTGCGCCGAAATCCAATTTGATAATTGAAAGTGACTCATTGCAAATTATCAACATCATGCAAAATAAGCAACACTGTCCTTGGAGATTACTGGAAATAAAAAACAAAATAAAAAAATTTATGATTGGAGTTACTTATCTTTTTAGCCATATCATGAGAGAGGGTAACAAAAGAGCAGATCTCCTCGCCAATTAGGGCTGTAACGAAGGAAACATCATCTCTGTATCTATAGAAGACTTTCCATCACAACTTAGAGGTATAATTTATACTGAAAAATTGTGATTATTGAATTTACGAATATAAGTGCCCAAAATTAGGGCTTGAAGGTGGGGAGTATCTCTCTCCTCTCTGGCCCAGGTGGAAATGAAGAGGCAAGGAAGAGGATCGTGGCGATATTACAGCGTTTTACATTTGTGGTCCTCCTAATTTTTTAAGTTTTCAAATTAATTTTATGTATTTTTGGTTCTAGCAAGTTAGTACGTCGGTCATAAGTATTTTCATTTTGGTTCCCACTTTCGGGGAAGTTGTAATTGGATCCCTTGTTTATTTTCTGTGGGGTTTTTCCTTATTTTTTGCAATAAAAAGTGGGTTTTCCCTACCAATTATATATATAAAAAAAAATGATATTTGAGGGGATGCCAAATTATTATGACATTGCAGAATTTAAATTGTTGGCCCAAGAGTTTGCGGTAATTAATTACTACTTGTTATGTTATGTTAATTAGGTCAGACGAAGAGTTTATTTTTTTACTGAAGTTATTTTGATATAGACGGTTTACTTTAGCATATCATGTAGAAATGAAAAAATAAAATAGAAAATCAAACTTTTTGTGTGGTCTTGCTACTGGAAATGTTTAACCAGTTCTTTCTTTAAAATTCAATATTTGCATGCATTTGCATTTGCATATACATTTTTTTTAAAATTAATGGTGGGAAAAACCCACATTTTTATTTTATTAATATGAAGAATAAAAATGTGGGTAAAAAACCCCATAAAAATATTGGGCCAAAAGTGCACCAATCTGGGAAAAAAAGTTCAATACAGCAAATTCGAAATTACCAAAGTGATCCCGAAAAACACCCCCAATACCAGAGAAATTAGGGTTCGTTATGTAGCTACCATTCACATTAAGTTTAAGTTTACCTACTGGTGGTTTAATTCAGTGATAAACACGGACTTTTTTAGCAGGTTTAGTACTAAAATTATCAGTAAATAAGTCAAAATTACCTTTAAATCAGGTCGTACTATTATTGTTTTTTTTTAGATCAGATTCTCTACTACAAGGAAGACCCTTTAAGGGTAAGACCATAGATGAACGACGTGACACTAGATCGACGTGACACTATTATGGGCTTTTCAAAACTTCTGAACTTATATTTCTAATCAAAAAAGAGAAAGCATTTATAAATAACAGCACTTAATTTGGTCGGGCTAATTAAATGTACGATTAAAATTAAAACATGCCAATTTAGGCAAGTGTTGAAAGATTATTTATTTCTATATATTTTTTAGTTGATTTCAAGTTTTATAGACAATTGATGCTTATTTATACGTTAAGGTAAAAACATGAATTTAAACGTCAAGTCTGTCAAAAGAGATGAATAAAAGTACTTATTTTACCATGAGCGTCTGAAGAAAACACCAATAGAAAGAACAAATGGGACTTGACAAATGGGACTAGACAAGTCCTATTTGTGCTTCTAAAAAAAAAACATATGGGACTTGACAAATCAGGGAGCAACGCAAAATGAAATATCTGCAATTTTAGCTAGCAAGGGTCGAGAAAATCTGGGTATAACCGTACGATGATTAGATAACTCGATTGTTTAGGAAAAAGAAAATTTCTTGCCTCATAAACTTTAACTATATACATAATTTGTTTACATTGTATTAGCTATTTTTTTATGATGTAAGTATTCCAGAGGCAGCGAGAAAGCATTGTAAAGAGATAACTACACGTACTACAAAATGATGTCAGATTGCAGACGAAAATAGTGACTGATTTTGTTTCCGAAAGCTGTAATCAGAGAAGGCATAGCGACGGGTTTTAGTTGTACGGACAGATATTGTCATTTAGATACAGATTTGTAACAGATTCTTCCGTCTTTTATTAGAAACTTTTTTGTAGTAACGTTTTCATGCATCTCTACCAAAGTTGATTCAATAATCCCTTCTTCTTCTTTTCATTACTGGTGCTTATTTGTTTTTGCACTTTTTGTTGTTGTTATTGTTGGGAAGCCTAATTGTCCTCCAAAGTGGTATATAGAAAAAAAAAACAAGAAATTAATAGTTGCATGGGATATTAAGTGTAATGAACATCGAATGTACAACTTGATATTTCTGTCTTAAAGTCTGTATATGTTGCGTTTTTGTGCTCTCTTCATGTAATGAGAAATATAAAAGAACATCAAAATCAGGGCACCCTGGTTTTCTCTACTTTTTTGCAAACACCAAAAGATCTAGACAATACATATTAGGGTGGATAAACAATCCGCAAACACAATCCGTAACCCAATCCCTGTAAATTGGGGCGGGTAGAATGCCCAATTAATAAAAATCAATCATTCCCGCCCCAATCCGTTATACATTTTGGGGGTTGGGTTAGGGTTGGAGTTTCCAAACCGTAGGTTAATACGCCCAACCCGTTTCTACCCACAATATACATATATGAATTTAAAATTTATATTTATATATACCTTGTGTGTATTTTAATTTACCAACCTGCCACTCTTGTTATATTTTAATTTAGTTACTTGTTCGTGAATGTTCTAAACCTATTTTATTTGGTTTTAATTTATGTTTTTCTTTAAAAGATTTTCAATTTATTTTAAAATTTGGGTTGATTATGCAAACTATGCAAAATAAAGAACCGACATAAAAATTAAAAAATCAACCCGCACCAACCCGCAATAATCATACCACAGTGAAGGACTCGTGGTGTAACTCTATTTACAAATGTATTTCTAAGTTAATAGCTAACAGAATTAAGCCTTGCCTTAATCAGATTATTCCGAATAATTTATCTGCTTTCATTAAAGGTAGAAGTATTAGTGACAACATTTTATTAGCTCAGGAATTATTGCATAATTATCACACTGATAGTGGTAAGCCTAGAATTGCTTTAAAAATAGACCTAATGAAGGCTTTTGATTATCTAAATTGGCAATTTATTTTTGATGTTTTGTATTTGATGGGTTTTCCTCATCACATGAAACTGTGGATCTGCGCTTGTGTTACATCACCTAAGTACTCTATTATCATTAATGGAGGAGAAGAAGAGTATTTTGGTGGTGCTAAAGGTATTCGACAAGGGGATCCTTTATCCCCATATCTGTTTGTTATGTGCATAAATAACCTCTCCCTTATTTTTTATAAGTTTTGCAAAAATTCTGATTACACTTTTCATGACAAATGCAAAAAACTAAATTTGTCACATTTGTGCTTTGCCTATGACCTGCTTATTTTTTCTTATGATGACCTAAAGTCTATCAAAATTCTTAATGATGCCCTCTTACTTTTCTCTAAATTTTCTAGCTTAATCCCCAACCCTTTAAAGAGTTCTATCTTCCTTTGTTATGTGGAGGAAAAAGAAAAAAAGCTTATTCTGGATTTTCTTAAATTTAAAGAGGAGAAATTACCTGTCAAATATTTGGGTGTACCCTTTATCTCCTCTAAACTAAAAACAGTTCATTGTAATACGCTTGTTAAGAAAATTACCAATAGAATCACCTCTTGGACTAGCACATTCTTAACTTATGCTGGCCGACTCCAGCTCATTACGTCTGTGTTAATGAGTATGAATTGTTACTTGTGCTCTCATTTTATATTGCTAGCTAAAATTATCAAAGATGTTGTCACGCCCCGGATTTTGGATAAACCCGGGTCGTGAATGTAAATGAAAATAAAAAGGAAAAAAATTTAAAATAACAAAACATGCGGAATGCCATTCGATAATATGCCAATCAATAGAACCAAATAAATACTTCAGGGCATGCCGATAATCACATTTGATTCACTAAATTGACCTAAGGGTAGCCAACGGTGTTCAAATGTGACAACACAAACAAAAACAAAACGTTTTTAGAAAATTTCGGCATGAGCTTCGCATATCTATTTGTTTCCAATAAATTAGACCTGTTTGACAACAAAACATATAACAAAATCGCAAAGCGATTATCACTAATTCCACATGAATAAGTCAAATTCAACCCAGCTGACATTATATACAATAACGCAATCTAAAATATACAAGTGCACGAGATAAGTTACTCCAACCAAAAGAAAATTAATCTCGTGTTAAACGCTTACTAAGCCAACAAGGCTCAAAACGATATAATGCCAAAATGAACAAAAACAAGTCTGACGTGCGCACGATCACGTGTAATATGATAATGAGCCCAATGCAAGCATTCTAAACTTCGCCACAGTCTACAGCAACACCTGTACATCGATCATGAACAAAATGTACAGAAAACAAAGAAATGAGTTAAGAAAACAATCTCGCTTTAAAAACGGCGCGTGCTACTAAGCACGCACACACAATCCTAACATGGCAAATATGATATCTTGGCAAATAATGACAAAGGCAATTGCACGAAAAACACATCAACAAATATAACTCGCAACACAAGTAAATGAACATATAATCAAGATCAACTGAATTAATAATAAAACAAAATAAAATAAAACAAAACAAAATAAAACAAGACTCAACAAAACACAAAGTCGGGATTGCCTCACATGTACCCACTTTTAGAGCCACTCTGCTCTAGGACCCAAAGTGCAATGGTTCCCTCACCCATATTCTGACACTAACATGTGACCAAAAGATATGGGGCCGGCTTTAAGGGCACTAACCCTATGGTACCGATATACCTAATCCTTGCGCAAGTTTCCGGGATCTCACCGTAAGCTGACACAGCTCCGCCTTAACACTTGGTACTGCAATCCCTAAAATAAATATAAAAGACTCCCAAAAACGTAAACGGTAAAGTCCACAAACTGAAAATAAAATAAAGAACGCCACACTTTGTAATAGTTTATTGAATCGAATATTAAAAATCACTTGAACACATCTACGTCACGATATCACCACAATGTTCACACAATATCACCAATTTCACACTTTCACCACTTTCACACTTTTAAAATATTTCATTAAATAACACATTTAAATCATTTTATTATAAAAATAGTAAAATCGCCATACACAATATAATCACCATAAAAATAACGATGCGAAGCTATTACACACACAAAATACAATAACATGATGCAATACACACTAACAATTTCACATAACCTAGCATACAACAAACAACACACAAAACCGCCTTTAAAGCGAAACCATATTCTTCCCCCTTACCTACACAAACGAGAGCTCGTTTGTCAAATACTCCCAAACTCAAGCCGAAAACCCAACGAACAGTTAGAACCAGTTCTGGACAGCCCAATAATGGTCCTTAAACAGTCCCTAAACGTAATTAAAACGAGCTACGGATTAATATAAAAGCACCTAATTCGGATTATAGCAATTATTCCTAAAAATGGGTTTTTATAAAAGTTAAAATCAGATGAAACGGCTTACACAGATAGATAGCTCTCGAAAAATAGGCTAAGAAAACATATTTGATTGTCGAAAACGGACCCCCGATGACCTCGTAATCGGCTCCCAAAGTCGCTGCCCTAAAACCCTAAACCGCACCCACTACCGCCACCTACCACCACAGCCTGACCAGCCCCTTTCCGGCGACCTAACCCCTTCTCCGACGTTCGTCTCTCTCTCTATATATATATCTCGTCACTGGTCTCTCTCTCTATATCTCTCTCCGTATATATGTATATATGTATCTATGTATATATGTAATATGTAATATGTATATGTATATATGTATATGTATTTATCTTATATATTTAGGTTTTAGTAATTTACTAATTAGTCCATTTACTAATTACACGATACCAATCACCACCACAACTATTATATACACCCAATTTCATATCACACATGTATATTTCACACAAATACGTAATCACCCACAAAACTAAATATCACTATCTTATTACTAAAATTAATAATAAAGTACAAAATTTCCGAGACGTTACATTCTCCCCAACTTAAAAGAATTTCGTCCCGAAATTAAACACATACCCGAATCAATAAATAAGTCTGGATACTTAGCACGAATCTCCAGCTCACGTCCCATGTTGCCTCTTTGGTTCCATTGTGACTCCACAATACTTTCACCAAAGGAATAACACGCCTTCGTAGTACCTGCTCACGTCTATCAAGTATACGGACCGGACGAACCACATAAGAAACGTCCTCATGTACTCGAAGATCGGAAAAATTCAGAATATGAGATGGGTCTGGCTCGTACTTCCGGAGCATCGAAACATGAAACATTGGGTGTACATTCACCAATTGCGGTGGCAAAGCCAACTGATAGGCCAGATCACCAATTCTCTCCAAAATCAAGAAAGGTCCAATAAACCGCGGTGACAACTTCCCATGCCTCCCAAAATGCATAATGCCCTTACGCGGCAATATTTTAAGGTACACATGATCACCCACCCCAAACTCCAACGGTCGCCTTCGTCTATCCGCGTAACTCTTTTGACGGCTTCTCGCTGTCTCTAGCTTTTGCTTAATCAAAAGAATCTTCTCTGTAGTCTCTCGAACAACATCTGGTCTTAACAATGACGATTCACCAGCCTCCGTCCAACACACAGGAGATCTACAAGGTCGCCCATATAGGGCCTCATAAGGGGCCATCTCAATGCTCGAATGATAACTATTATTATAAGCGAACTCAATCAACGCCACATGTTTCTCCCAACCGCCACCACAATCAAGTACACACGCACGAAGCATATCCTCCAAAGTTTGGATAGTCCTCTCCGGCTGCCCATCGGTCTGAGGGTGATATGCCGTACTCAAATCTAGTTTCGTCCCTAACGCCTTCTGAAGGCTCTGCCAGAAACAAGACACAAAACGAGGATCACGATCAGACACAATAGAAATTAGGACGCCATGTAAGCGAACAATCTCACAGACATAAAGCTCGCATAGCTGCTCGACTTTGTCGCTAACACGCATCGGGAGAAAGTGGGCCGATTTCGTCAACCGATCCACTACGAACCATATCGCATCTTTCCGCCTACTAGATCTCGGCAACCCCACTACAAAGTCCATAGTTATACGTTCCCACTTCCACTCGGGTATATGCAAAGGTTTAAGCAACCCTCCCGGCCTCTGATGTTCTATCTTCACCTGCTGACAGGTAAGACATTTACTAACAAAGTCCGCCACATCCTTTTTCATTCCACTCCAATAAAATTGTTGAGCTAGGTCGTGGTACATCTTGGTACCACCAGGATGAACTACCAATCGAGAATGGTGGAATTCTCTCATAACCTCCACGTGCATACTCATATGTACAAACAAACGATCCATAAATCTCACTCCGCCATCTGAGCCAATCTTCCCTCTGTTGAGTCTCAACTCGCTCGAAACTTTAACTCGTAAGTCTCTAGATTCCTCGTCCCCTTGTTGGGCCTCAATTACCCTCGAGACTAACGACGGTTGCACCTTCACCGAGAACAACACGGCTGAATTTTCTTCTTCCCCCATCTCCAAGTCGAACTCGTTAAGAACATTTAGCATTCCCCATTCACGAATAGCGACGCATGCCAAAGAACACCTAGTCTTGCGACTCAAGGCGTCTGCCACCATATTTGCTTTACCGGGATAGTATTGTAAGTCGAAGTCATATTGCTCGAGATACTCCATCCACCTCCTCTGTCTTAAGTTTAAGCACGCTGGGTGAAAATATACTTGAGAGTCTTGTGATCCGAAAACACGTTGAATCTCTCTCCAAACAAGTAGTGCCGCCAACACTTCAAAGAAAACACCACTGCAGCCAACTCGAGATCATGAGTGGGATAATTCTTCTCATGGACCTTTAACTGTCGGGACGCATAAGCAACAACCTTGCCATATTGCATTAAAACTGCTCCGAGTCCTTCCTTCGAGGCATCACAATAAACACAATACTCCACACCTCTCTGGGATAATGAGAATAGGAGCAGATGTCAAGCGACGCTTCAATTCTTAGAAAGAAAGCTCACATTTCTCGTCCCATTCGAATTTAACACCTTTCTTCGTAAGCCGAGTTAGTGGACCTGCCAAACGAGAGAAATTTTGTATGAATCTTCGATAACAGCCCGCAAGTCCCAAAAAACTTCGTATCTTGAACACACTTCTTGGTTGCACCCAGTCAGTTACCGCCTTGATCTTAGAAGGATCAACTAATACTCCACCTGCAGACACTACGTGGCCAAGAAACTTCACCTCTGACATCCAAAACTCACTTGGAAAACTTAGCATAGAGCTTGTGCTCTCGTAAAAGAGTAAGCACAGAATATATGTTCTTCCTCAGATGAAGAGTATACCAGAATATCATCCACAAACATCACGACAAACTTATCCAGAAAGGCTCTAAAAACACGGTTCATCAAGTCCATAAAAGCAGCAGGTGCATTCGTTAACCCGAATGGCATCATTAGAAACTCATAATGACCATACCGAGTACGAAATGCAGTCTTAGGAATATCCATCTCACGAACTCGAAGTTGATGATACCCTGAGCGAAGATCAATCTTCGAAAAACACTTCGACCCTTTCAGCTGATCGAAGAGGTCATCGATTCGTGGCAGGTGATACTTATTCTTTATCGTAACTCGATTCAGCTTACGATAATCAATACACATACGCATACTACGTACCATCCTTCTTCTAGACAAATAATGTTGGCGCACCCCATGGAGACACACTAGGACGTATAAATCCCTTACCCAACAAATCATCCAACTGTTCCTTTTAACTCTTTCAGTTCAGTTGGTGATAAACGATAAGGAGACATAGCAACAGGAGCAATCCCTGGTGCTAAATCTATGGAAAACTCCACCTCATGCTGAGGAGGAAGTTCGATAAGATCATTAGGAAACACCTCGGGAAACTCACACACCACCGGAGGTAGCTCGACGTCAGTAGACACTTCATCACTAACCGATAAGCTAGCTAATAAACCACCCAAATCATCAACCACGTTCCATGACGGGGAAAAACGAATACATCGGTCTCCAGAGAAAATAATACGATCACCAGAAGGGGTAATAAAAGATACACGTCGACGCTCACAATCGATAATGGCATGGAAGAAAGATAACCAGTCCATGCCCAAGAATAACATCAAAGCTAGTTATATCAATCACAATAAAGTCGAACACAAAAGCGTGTTCAGAAATATAAAGCACACAGTCACGACATATACGATCAAGCCGAACACAACCACGAATAGGAGTTTCAACCACAATAGCACGATCCTGAATACTGAATAATAAACCCATAGATAAAGTAAAACGAGAGGAAATAAATGAACGAGAAGCGCCGGTATCAAATAAGACATTAGCCCAAGAAGAGCAAACGAGTAAGGCACCTCGAATAACTGAAGGTTCACCCCTGTCAGTATTAACTTGAGGCAGGGCGAACACACGAGCTTGAGTACCCTAAGAAGATTGAGAAGACTGGTGCTGCTGATAACCACCACGACTGGAACTCTGAAAACCACCGCGAGTTGCCATAGAATTATGAGGAATAGGAGCCTTAGAACCGGAATAAGAAGGCGCAATAGAATAGTTCTGAGTAGTTGGAGTAGTACGAATAGGAGCTGAGGAAATGGCACTAGTTCCCTTTGACATGCACTGACTCTGAAGATGTCCTAAACCACCACACTTATGACACTTAGCCCTAGGACAGTCTCGAACCCTATGAGCCCAAGAACCACCTTAACACTTAAAAATGATACCATATACACACGGCATACAGAGTACAACGAAAACATGAAACAAACTAAACGCCTACATATCCTACTTGTCTACACAAATATCAATCCTTCTTAACCCGTCATAATTTAGTTTCAGTCACTAACAATCATAAAAACAATCCGTTGGAAGGCACCACCACAATCCACGATCAATACATGTAGCACATAAAAGATATTCATATATAATCACACCACGAGTAACACACAACTGGATACAAAACACGTCCACCAACTAAAACCGTTCACATTCAACAAACACGACACCGTTTAACAAGAACCATATATACACCCATTAAAATGGATCAACTCACAATACAATATAAGTCAACCAAACTTGAATGTAAACAAACAACCAAATACACCACATGGATTTTGAAAAATGCAGATTTTCTTAAAATGTCTTACACCACCAAGTATCACCCGTCCCCGTGTGTGCCTATCCTACCCAACAGGTAACCAAGTTAATCGGAACCCGGTTAGCTCTGATACCAAGCTGTCACGCCCCGGATTTTGGATAAACCCGGGTCGTGAATGTAAATGAAAATAAAAAGGAAAAAAATTTAAAATAACAAAACATGCGGAATGCCATTGGATAATATGCCAATCAATAGAACCAAATAAATACTTCAGGGCATGCCGATAATCACATTTGATTCACTAAATTGACCTAAGGGTAGCCAACGGTGTTCAAATGTGACAACACAAACAAAAACAAAACGTTTTTAGAAAATTTCGGCATGAGCTTCGCATATCTATTTGTTTCCAATAAATTAGACCTGTTTGACAACAAAACATATAACAAAATCGCAAAGCGATTATCACTAATTCCACATGAATAAGTCAAATTCAACCCAGCTGACATTATATACAATAACGCAATCTAAAATATACAAGTGCACGAGATAAGTTACTCCAACCAAAAGAAAATTAATCTCGTGTTAAACGCTTACTAGGCCAACAAGGCTCAAAACGATATAATGCCAAAATGAACAAAAACAAGTCTGACGTGCGCACGATCACGTGTAATATGATAATGAGCCCAATGCAAGCATTCTAAACTTCGCCACAGTCTACAGCAACACCTGTACATCGATCATGAACAAAATGTACAGAAAACAAAGAAATGAGTTAAGAAAACAATCTCGCTTTAAAAACGGCGCATGCTACTAAGCACGCACACACAATCCTAACATGGCAAATATGATATCTTGGCAAATAATGACAAAGGCAATTGCACGAAAAACACATCAACAAATATAACTCGCAACACAAGTAAATGAACATATAATCAAGATCAACTGAATTAATAATAAAACAAAATAAAATAAAACAAAACAAAATAAAACAAGACTCAACAAAACACAAAGTCGGGATTGCCTCACATGTACCCACTTTTAGAGCCACTCTGCTCTAGGACCCAAAGTGCAATGGTTCCCTCACCCATATTCTGACACTAACATGTGACCAAAAGATATGGGGCCGGCTTTAAGGGCACTAACCCTATGGTACCGATATACCTAATCCTTGCGCAAGTTTCCGGGATCTCACCGTAAGCTGACACAGCTCCGCCTTAACACTTGGTACTGCAATCCCTAAAATAAATATAAAAGACTCCCAAAAACGTAAACGGTAAAGTCCACAAACTGAAAATAAAATAAAGAACGCCACACTTTGTAATAATTTATTGAATCGAATATTAAAAATTACTTGAACACATCTACGTCACGATATCACCACAATGTTCACACAATATCACCAATTTCACACTTTCACCACTTTCACACTTTCACACTTTTAAAATATTTAATTAAATAACACATTTAAATCATTTTATTATAAAAATAGTAAAATCGCCATACACAATATAATCACCATAAAAATAACGATGCGAAGCTATTACACACACAAAATACAATAACATGATGCAATACACACTAACAATTTCACATAACCTAGCATACAACAAACAACACACAAAACCGCCTTTAAAGCGAAACCATATTCTTCCCCCTTACCTATACAAACGAGAGCTCGTTTGTCAAATACTCCCAAACTCAAGCCGAAAACCCAACGAACAGTTAGAACCAGTTCTGGACAGCCCAATAATGGTCCTTAAACAGTCCCTAAACGTAATTAAAACGAGCTACGGATTAATATAAAAGCACCTAATTCGGATTATAGCAATTATTCCTAAAAATGGGTTTTTATAAAAGTTAAAATCAGATGAAACGGCTTACACAGATAGATAGCTCTCGAAAAATAGGCTAAGAAAACATATTTGATTGTCGAAAACGGACCCCCGATGACCTCGTAATCGGCTCCCAAAGTCGCTGCCCTAAAACCCTAAACCGCACCCACTACCGCCACCTACCACCACAGCCTGACCAGCCCCTTTCCGGCGACCTAACCCCTTCTCCGACGTTCGTCTCTCTCTCTCTCTATATCTCGTCACTGGTCTCTCTCTCTATATCTCTCTCCGTATATATGTATCTATGTATATATGTAATATGTATATGTATATATGTATATGTATTTATCTTATATATATTTAGGTTTTAGTAATTTACTAATTAGTCCATTTACTAATTACACGATACCAATCACCCCCACAACTATTATATACACCCAATTTCATATCACACATGTATATTTCACACAAATACGTAATCACCCACAAAACTAAATATCACTATCTTATTACTAAAATTAATAATAAAATACAAAATTTCCGACACGTTACAGATGTGGAACAAGTTCTCTCTAGATTTTTTTGGTCAGGTACTAGTCTTAAATTTCATAGGACAAGAGTAGACTGGTATGACATTTCTCTTCCTTTGAAAGAGGGAGGTCTAGGTATCAAAATACTCAAACATTGGAATATTTCTCTCACTATAAAACATCTTTGGAATTTTTGCAATGCATCTATTGATACTCTTTGGAAAAAATGGATCTATACCTACAAACTCAAAAATAAAAGTATATGGGCCATTAAAAACCCATATACGAGCAGCTGGGCTTTGAAAAAAATTCTCAAAAAGAGAGAGTTACTAAAAGATTTACTCTACTTTAAAATAGGCAATGGGGAATTTATTTATTTTTGGTATGACTCTTGGCTTCCTTTTTTTTTTCCGATCCCTTTTTCTAAAACGGGTGCAACACGAGGGCTTCCCAGGGGGTCACCTATCCTTGTACTACTCTCGTCCAAGCATAATTAACTGCGAAGTTCTGATAGGATCCGATGTATTAGTGCTGGTATGATTGCACCCTACTGCGCGTATTTTACCTAGAGATAATTCTAGACCTCTCTTTCTTGCTGCTGGTATAGGGCCAAATGATAAGCTTTCGGCTATCATCACTCATAATGAGTGTAATTGGCCTCTGACCAGGTCACATGAACTTACTCTTATCAAGAATACTCATCACCCGACTGTTAACTCTGGGGAGGACTCCCTTAAATGGGCCTAATTTCAAAGCAATAGCTACTCTGTGAAATGTATGTGGGAAGCTATTAGAGTAAAAAAGAATCCCATCAACTGGAATTATTTGGTGTGGTTCCCTAATTATATCCCTAAATGTAGCCTTATTCTTTGGCAAGGTATTAAGAATAGGCTTCCCACTGCTAATAAAGTGGTTATTTGGAACAATAATGCTAATCCTATATGCCCTCTTTGTAATAGCTTTCCAGAAAATATGGATCACTTATTTTTCAACTGCAGCTTAATTTTCTAGTAGAATTATTAGAAATGCTCTGCTTATAGCTGGTTTTACTTATAATTGCAAAAGTTGGAAAGAGTGGATTGATTGGGCTAAAATCCATTTTAAAGGGAAAAAGTTGTCGACTATTTTAGGGAAACTTATTTTTTTCTTGTAGCATCTATCTCATTAGGAGAGAAAGGAATGCCAGAAACCATAAGGATAGAAGTTCAGAACCGAGCACCATTATCACTCACTGAGATTTTCTAACCAAAACTAAGATGGACTATATTGAAAATATTCCCAAAAATAGAAGAAATGAGTGTATCACCAAAGCTTAGAACATATATCACTGATGCTCCCTTGTTTGGCTTGGAGTGGGGATGTTGTTACCCCACTAAATGGCAACTTTATAGCTGGAGTTTACTTATTTTTCACTCTCTTATGATTATCATGTACATCTCTTTATTACAACTCATGAGTAGGAGCAAATGTCACCAGCTTAACGCTAGGAGACTTTGTTTTATAAATGCGGCAAATAATGCCTTGAAGTTAAACTACCACAGCTTGTTTGAACTTACTATGAAGAGATTAGTGAGACCTTCTATGGTGTTTTGGAGTTGAATAAAACAATTGGTGTTATAAATTTTACTCATATTGATAAAGAAATGAATTTCAAGATGGTTCCTACACCCATTAATGCAATAGCTAAGAGAATAATTGAAGATAAGGAAAATGAATGAAAGAATCACTTTCAAATGGCAGCTGTAGATCCATCAAGATCAGGGGATAAGAAGATTAAAAGAAAAAGTTTTTTGAACGTCTGTAATCACAGTAATTGAAGAATGACTTTATTCCTTACTTTTATGCTCGTGTATAACTAGGAAGTCGTCTTATCGCGGAGTGTTTATACTCTGTTAAACCCCGCTTAATTCTGATAACTCAGGTTGTGAGTAGCGGAGTTGTTTTATTCCCATGTTTACTTGTTTGGTTTGTTTGGTTAATATATGCTTAATTTTCAAAAAAAAAAAAAACAAGAGAAAAAAAAAACTTATGTATAATAAACTTGTAAATATCATATTCTTCACTAACCTTCACTATTTGCCTAACAAATTCACACAGATCCTTAAGTGCAAGATTTATGACCGGCACAATCAAAATACATCAAAATTCAACATTCTGTTTATTACTTGCTCTATTCCTACAAGCAAACTCTACTGAAATTCATTTCAATCAAATTCCAAGCCCAAGTTTCTTACTAATAAACTTGAGCTGTTGAGCATCATATGATAAGTACAGCCTTTGAATCCATTAACGAACTAACTTTCATATGGACCAGTATGTAGTGCCGCGGTAACGAGGTTAAAGAATGAATTTCAAAAATAAACAATGTACCATTGATAATGCCTTGATAGCAAAATCACGACTTGTATAATTTTTGGTTTTTTTATCACATTATACTGCTATATTAGGTTTTCTTTATTTGAAACTCAAGTAAACGCCGTTTATGAACATGTATAGGAAGCCTTTCCAACTATATGTTTCCACGTAATTTATATAATCAATTTCTTGTGGAGTTAAACCAAAACATATAGGTTCTGCTTTCTGTAATCCAACAAAAATTATGTTACCAATATAGCTTATTAGTCTGCTACTCCAAGTATGTTACAACACTACTACAACAACGAGCAAAATTATGAGTATAATGACAAGCAAATACAAATGTATTATCTATTGGTGGAATCTTCATAACTTTAGAATCAAATTAATTTAAAAACCAAGTATATTATTGCTGGAACCTCATTTACAACTGTCCTATTGCGTTTTTTGCCATTTTTTGCTCCTCAATCAAAGATACTTTAGATAGAAAAAACTCACCACCTTTATGATAACAAATCCAGTTATAAATGTAATTCATAGATTAAACAAGCAGATCGTAAAGACAGTCAATATGGAAAATAAAATAGTATTATATTCTTGGTCACCAAAAACAAGATAACAAAGCCAATTATCAACGTAATTCATGCATCATACTTTGAAGCAGTTTGACTGTTGTATTTTGTTGAACTTGCCTCACAACTTATGCAAGGGCATAACATTACTTCATGCGTTTTGGCATAGTTTATAGCTTGTTCAATAAATTTCATATGTGCATTTTCATACTCAGATAGAAGCCTATCAAGTGACAAGTTTGTTACATCACCAACTTAATGCGCAAACAAAAGGAAAAGTTTGAAAGACAGGAAAAAAAACTTGCAGGCAGGCGCATCCATTCTGTATCCATTTCGTAAATGACCCGGACCTAAAAATTAAGATGAATTTGATAAAAAAAGATTACAAAAATGTTCAACCAAAAAATAACCTTACAAATGTCTTTCCAAAGTTTCTCTTTTGTAACTAGGAAATTCACTTAATCAGTGTAAATCAGGTCAGTTTTTTTTACTAAGACACTATATAGTGTTGCAGTCTTTTCTAGTTGAACATTAATAATCCACTTTCCAAAATAGAGCAACAACAACAACAAACTGATAAGAGTCCCTTTTATTAGATAGCCAATATTCTTTGTCCTGATAGCAAAATGATAAGCATATAAAAGCCCAAAACTTAAGCCTGACACAATGCGAAACTTTAGCAATAAAACCCAGTCGCCTAAACAACATACAAAGACATTAACAGACCAATATGACCAGAATAGTAGTTAGTACATGAAATCGTAAGGAACCCGATTAAGAACATATACTAAATTTATAAATACATACCATTGTTAAGGGTTCCAGTTTGAAATTGCTGCACAGCAGCATATCAAACAGACAACAAGACTCCATTAGCTGAATGTCATCATGTGGAAGCCTGCAAATTGCATGAATACAAAATTTTAGCTACTAAAAATTGCATGAATACAAACTACATAAGTTTTATACAGAACAAAACAAACTTGAAACACCTTCCCAACTACAAATGGGGATGCTTTTGATAACTCTTAGTCTTTTCAAGCCAGTGATAACTCTTTGTCTTTTCAACTCGTTTATTTGCAATTATTTTATGAAATCAACAAGGCCTTTATATAGACACAAGGCACTAATTACTCTCACCCCTTGGCCTTTCATCTACAAAGACTCTTGACCTTTTATTTTTTTCACTAACTTCTAAATTTAAGAACTCATTAAAAATAACATTTAATGTTTATTCAACAAAACTCCCCCGTAAACTTAAATGCTTCTACCATCCGTCATGCCAATCATCTTCTTGCATTTGTCGAGAAGTACTTTCGGTAGCGGTTTTGTGAAGATATCCGAAGCTTGATCCTGA
The DNA here is from genome assembly GCA_963920805.1 of Primula vulgaris. Lineage (NCBI taxonomy): Eukaryota > Viridiplantae > Streptophyta > Magnoliopsida > Ericales > Primulaceae > Primula > Primula vulgaris. The sequence goes on along the minus strand of OY987215.1, from coordinate 9,544,425 downwards.
CTTGCCACATGCACCAATTCCACACTTCCTTCCTTCACATGATCTCGGATAAAGTGAAAACGAACGTCGATGTGTTTGCTTCTTTCATGGTTCATTGGGTTCTTTGCCAACTCAATTGCTGATTTGTTGTCAACTTGAATCACGGTTGCACCTAGTTGCTTTAGCTCCATCTTGCTCAACAAATTTCTAAGCCATATCGCATGACATACACACCAAGATGCTGCCACATTCAGCTTCACACGTCGAGAGCATCACGATCGGTTGCTCCTTTGAAAGCCAAGTAAACGCAGTATCTCCCATAAAGAACACATATCCCGAGGTACTTTTTTGATCGTCTATGTCTCCACACAAATCGCTGTCGGAGTAGCCAACCAACTTGTAATCTTCTGCTTTTGAGTAGAACAACCCGAGTGACACCGTTCCTTGGATGTACCGTAGGATTCGCTTCAACGCCTTCCAATGTGAATAAACTGGCTCCTCCATGAACCGACTTACAATGCCTACACTTAATGAAAGATCCGTCCTTGTGCATGTGAGATAGCGAAGGCTTCCTACCAAACTCCGGTATCTACTCGCATCGACACGTTCTCCTCCATCGAACTTCGAGAGTTTTGCACCTGGTTCCATTGGAGTTGATACCGGGTTGCAATTTCCCATCTTGTACTTCTTCAAAATCTCTTTTGCATATGTCTCATGTGATACAAAAATACCTGTCTCTACTTGTCTAACCTCCAAACCAAGAAAAAACTTCATCAAGCCCAAGTCTGTCATCTCAAATTCCTGTGTCATTGTGCCCTTAAACTCTTCTATCATCTCATCATTGTTACCCATAAAAATGAGATCATCGACATAAAGAGCAACAAATAATACCTTACCTCCATTCTTCTTTGCATAAAGGGCATGCTCGTAGGGACATTGCTTGAACCCGTTCTCCTTGAAATATGAATCGATACTTGTATTCCATGCCCGCGGTGATTGCTTCAACCCGTAAAGCGCCTTCTTCAATTTTAACACCTTCTTCTCTTCTCCGACTTTCATATACCTGGGTGGTTGTTCAATGTAAACATCTTCTTCGAGCACACCATTCAAGAATGCCGACTTGACATCCATTTGAAATATCGGCCATTTGAATTGAGCAGCTTGTGAAATGAGTAATCGGATTGTCTCTATTCTTGCAACAAGAGCAAATACCTCATCATAGTCGATTCCTGCCTTTTGCTTGTATCCCTTTGCAACAAGTCGCGCCTTGTACCGTTCTATCTCGCCTTGAGCATTCATCTTTTTCTTGAATACTCACTTCACACCAATAGGCTGACTTCCTTTCGGCAATTCTGCTAGCTCCCATGTGTTGTTGATGTCAATCGCCTTAATCTCCTCGTTCATGGCAGTTTGCCACTTCTTGTCTCGCAACGCCTCTTCAAAGCTGATGTTTTCAGCATCTGCCAAAAGACATACAACATGTACCTCATTTGTCGAATCATACAAATCTTGCAAACTTCGCACTTTGGGTTGTCGTGGTTCATCTTCATTATCGGTAGTTTCATAGTTTGTTGGTATGCTTGTTGGTGCAACGACTGATGATTCTCGAACTTCGAAGATAACCGCTGTCGAATTGTTCCAGTCCCACTCGCTTGCTTCGTTTACTCGGACATCACGACTCACCATCACCTTCTTGCTTATCGGGTCGAGTAGCTTGTACCCTTTTGTCTTCTCATCATACCCAATAAAAATATACCTTTTGCTTTTGTCTTCGAGCTTCGTTCTTCATTGATCCGGTACGTGTGCATAAGCCACACTACCGAACACTTTGAGATGAGAAACTGTCGGCTTTTGTCCGCTCCATGCCTCTTGTGGTGTTTGATCATCTAACTTCACATGTGGACATCGATTTTGTACATAGATGGTACATTGCACGGCTTCTACCCAGAATTCTTTCGGCATCTTCTTGCTCTTGAGCATTGATCGAACCATGTCGAGAATAGTCCGGTTCTTCCTCTCGGCCACACCGTTTTGTTGAGGAGAGTATGGTGCGGTTAGAAATCGCCTTATGCCTTGCTCCTCGCAATACTCCATGAAAGCCGTCGAAGTATACTCGCCACCTCTATCGGATCGTACGGCTTTGACGTGTCTACCAATTTCCTTCTCCACCATCACTTTGAACCTTTTGAACACCTCGAATGCCTCGGATTTTTCTTTCAAAAAATAAACCCAAGTCTTTCGTGAGAAATCATCGATGAAGGAGATGAAATACCTTTTACCGCTGACAGATTCTGGGGTGATTGGTCCACAGATGTCGGTATGAATCAACTCGAGAGTATGCTTAGCTCGATATTCTGCCTTCTTTTGAAAAGAGGTTCTACCTTGCTTGCCAAGCACACATTCTTCACAAAATTTTCCCTCATAGTCTATGTCCGGCAGCCCGTGCACCATGTTCTTCTTTGCTAACTTTTTTAGACCACCATGATGTAGGTGAACAAAGCGGAGATGCCATAGCGACGCCTTGTCTTCTACGTCGACTCGCAAACATTTTTCTCGCACGCTTCTCAAATTCAGTTTGTACATCCGATTTCTTCCCATCTCGACTCGAGCAACCAGACGCCCTTGCTTGTCCTTCAAGTGTAGTACCCGGTCTTTTAAAAGTATCGAGTAACCTTTCTCCGTGAGTTGCCCCAAACTTAGAATATTGGTCTTGAGGTCTGGTACGTAATAAACATCTTGGATTGACCCTATTAAGCCATCCTTTTGTAAGTAACAAACCATACCTCGGCCTTTGACCTCCACCTTTGATGCATCTCCAAACGACACATGACCATCTTCATTCTTTTGCATCTCTTTGAATAGGTACTTGTGACCGCACATATGGTTGCTTGCCCCTGAGTCGAGGTACCACAGAGTGTCATTGTTTATGTTGACTTCATTTTGAGCCATCAAGAGAAAGCCTTCATTCGCTTCGTCTTCCAAGGCTAGGTTGGTTGTTTCTTCCACCTTTTTATCGGCTCGACAATCTTTTGCAAAATGCCCCATTTTACCACAATTATAACATTTGTCGGAGTTGCAATCCTTCGCGTAGTGACCATACTTGTAACACTTGTAGCACTCGATGTCGGAATAGTTTGACCGGCCGCCTCTTCCTTGACCGCGTCCTCCTCTACGCCAATTTGGTTGGCTTGTGTTGAACTTAGAGTTCAATAATGGATTTTGATTATAACTTTGATTATGTTTTTAATGATTTTACGATTTCTCTATTTCGTTGATATAATGCTTGTCTTTTCCAAAAAGAGAATTTGTAAATTTCAGCACGCCAGAAAGATAGATCATTCGAAAACGAAGCCGGCGGTTCAAGACGAACCAGAATCGGTGCTAAAACGAAGGAGTTATGAGCATTCGAAGAATAGCAGAAATACTGAAGAAACGACCGATCGACAACGACCGATCGTTTTTGGTCCAAATTCTTCCAGAGAGACTGTTATAAAAACGATCGATCGAATCTATAAAATGACCGATCGACTGGTGAAAAACGACCGATCGACTGGTGAAAAACGACCGATCGTTTTCTGCAGAATTCGAAAACAGCTTTTCAGCTTATTCTGGGGAACAGCTTAAAACCTTTGGATAAAAGCCTCAACCACTTCCAACGGTCATATACATAAAAACAGACCTTTGATCTATATAAACCACCCCAAATAACTCTCCAAATACATCCATTCATACCAATCTATCATCCTTCAACCTCTATCATTCAAAACCCTAAATATCACCATTTTGGTGTATATATTCGAAAAAGAGGGAAATTAAGGAGAAAGCAATTTAAGCTCAACCAACATCAAAGACTCACAAATTAGCTTATTTAGAAGCAATTAAAATAGTGAGTGTAGTTACATTATTGTAACAAATTTTGTAAAGAGCAAATTATAAGCTCATTGTGAGTGAGTGTTTGGGTAGAAGCTTTTAAGCCAAAATGTTGGTTAAAAGTTCTAGGTTAAACACTTGGGTACTCATATATTGAGGGGGAGTCGTTGACTCGTAAAAAGTGTTCGCTTGCACTTATATCAAGAGTAGGACCTCGGGTAGAGGGTGAGCCAATCGGTCGATTGAGCTCGATAGGATTCTAATATCCGAAAGAAGATTATTTTTAGTGAATTACTCGGTAGTACCGAGGAGAGGACGTAGGCCATTTGCCGAACCTCTATAAATTGCGGTGTCATTTTCTTTCCCTATCTTTTACTTTCCGCAGATATTTATTATTGCTTATTTTCTTGCTTGCGTTTAGTAATTCTAGCAATTCATTAACTCTTGTTAAAACGCTTAAGATTAGAATTGCATAAGTTGGGTTAGTAGTTGCGCTTAGATTTTAATTAGGCGAAAAGCGCCAAAAACCTTATTCACCCCCCCCTATAAGGTTTAGCCGCACCGGGGCCAACAGCTTGACTGTCCCTTCTCCTTATAGTATCCTTCATGACTGCTTCCTTGACCACCGCGACCATTTCCACGACTTCCATGGCCACGACCTCTACCTCAAAAATTTTGAGAATAGAGTACATTTTTGTCTTTAATTGACGCCTTGGGTTGAAGTGCTTGCTCGAGTGTCTCCTTCTTCTTTTTCTTCTTACGTTGTTCGTGTGCCTCGAGAGAACCAGCAAGCTCATCGACTGTGAGCGTCGCAAGGTCCTTTGACTCTTCTATCGCACATACAATATTCTCAAAACTGTCGGTTAATGATCTCAAATTCTTCTCCACAACTCGCGCATCAGTTAACGCTTCGCCATTACGAATGAGTTGGTTCACCACGGCTTGTACACGAGTGATGTAGTCAGATACACTTTCCGACTCCTTCATCTTCATGCTCTCCAACTTGCCAGGAAAAGTTTGGAGACGCACTTGCTTGACTCGGTCGGCTCCTTTGAACACTTTTTCTAAAATGTCCCACGCTCTTTTTGAAGTAGTTGCACCGGCAATCTTCTCAAAGCCCGACTCATCAACGGCTCGGAACAACATGTATAGTGCTGCCTTATCTTTTGATCGCGCCTCTTTCAACGCCTTGTTTTGAGCCGCCGTATATCCTGTGGTATTTGTTGGTTCTTCGAGACCTTCTTCGACCACCTCCCACGCATCTTGAGATCCGAGAAGAGCTTTCATTTGAATGCTCCAGTTCTCATAGTTCGCCTTCGTTAGTCGTGGTAGCGGCATTTGGCCCATCATATTTGCCATTAGCTCTGGTACCAATTTGATAACTCTTAGTCTTTTCAAGCCAGTGATAACTCTTTGTCTTTTCGACTCGTTTATTTGCAATTATTTTACTCTCACCCCTTGGCCTTTCATCTACAAAAACTTCATCAAGCCCAAGTCTGTCATCAAGCCCAATCGACTATGATGAGGTATTTGCTCCTGCTGCAAGAATAGAGACAATCCGATTACTCATTTCACAAGCTGCTCAATTCAAATGGCCGATATTTCAAATGGATATCAAGTCGGCATTCTTGAATGGTGTACTCGAAGAAGATGTTTACATTGAACAACCACCCGGGTATATGAAAGTCGAAGAAGAGAAGAAGGTGTTAAAATTGAAGAAGGCGCTTTACGGGTTGAAGCAATCACCGCGGGCATGGAATACACGTATCAATTCATATTTCAAGGAGAACGGGTTCAAGCAATGTCCCTACGAGCATGCCCTTTATGGAAAGAAGAATGGAGGTAAGGTATTATTTGTTGCTCTTTATGTCGATGATCTCATTTTTATGGGTAACAATGATGAGATGATAGAAGAGTTTAAGGGCACAATGACACGGGAATTTGAGATGATAGACTTGGGCTTGATGAAGTTTTTTTTTTTTTTTTTTTTTTTTTTTTTTTTATGAAATCAACAAGGCCTTTAGATAGACACAAGGCACTAATTACTCTCACCCCTTGGCCTTTCATCTACAAAGACTCTTGACCTTTTATTTTTTTCACTAACTTCTAAATTTAAGAACTCATTAAAAATAACATTTAATGTTTATGTTTCACACAAATTTTTCTATCTAATATACCAAGACAAAAAATAAATGGAGAAAGCAAAATAATTTATTTATTTAATATTTAGCGGGTACAATCTCTGAATATTTTCTAAAATAAAGAAAATAGAAATGCTTTGATTAATCTCTTCACAAATGAGTTCGTATTGGCTCCAATAGTTTGGTGAGGATTGACTTGTTGATTTGCTTGACCTTTGAGGTTGATCTTGACTTGTATTTCTTTGTGAGTTTGATCTTGGAAAACGCTTGATTTGTGGTTTTGAAATGTTTTTGAGGATCGAATGAGGATCTTGCTTGAATTTGTTGACGAGCTTGATTGGAGGTCTTCGGGCTTGATGAAGATCTTCGAATGCTTGGTCTTGAAAAACACTTAATTCGCGGCCTTCGGAGCTTCTTGCGGATCGAATGGTGGATTTGTCTTGGATTTGTTGATGAGCTTGCTTGAAGTTCGTCGGGTTTGATGAAGATCTTCGAATGCTTGGTCTTGAAAAACACTTAATTCACGGCCTTTGGAGCTTCTTACGGATCAAATGGTGGATTTGTCTTGATTTTGTTGATGAGCTTGCTTGAAGTTCTTCGGGTTTGATGAAGATCTTCGAATGCTTGGTCTTGAAAAACACTTAATTCGCGGCCTTTGGAGCTTCTTGCGGATCAAATGGTGGATTTGTCTTGGATTTGTTAATGAGCTTGCTTGAAGTTCTTCGCGTTTGATGAAGATCTTCGAATGCTTGGTCTTGAAAAACACTTAATTCGCGGCCTTTGGAGCTTCTTGCGGATCAAATGGTGGATTTGTCTTGGATTTGTTGATGAGCTTGCTTGAAGTTATTCGCGTTTGATGAAGATCTTCGAATGCTTCGGTGGTTGATGGCTTGACTTCGGTAGAGCTTCTCTCTCTCTTGGATTTAGTTTCACCTTTGTCTTTCAACTTGTGTTTTTCAAGTGAGGGTAGCCCCCTATTTATAGGCTCGAGGAGTATTTATTCGCAAGGATGCCTCCTATATTTTTGAGTTCTTCTCAAATTTGGCAATGATCAATGAGTTTACTAATAAATTGCCCAATAGTTTGTAGAAATTATAAATTAGTAGAAAAACTATAAAACTTACCAATTTCAAATATAAATTAATCATTGGAACAAATCATCAATCTATTTGTTATTTCACCAAGATAAAAGAAAACAAAAAAAACTTGTTTCCATCATTTCCTTTAAGATACTATTTTTTTTATTTAATAAATGAATTAAAACTCATTTTTTAAAACATGTGACATATTTTTATTAGTTGAAAATTTTGCATGTCTACAGTTTATTCAACAGCTTTATAGCAGGTAAATTTAAGACCAACAACCAAATGAATTAAGACGAATTAAGTATCAGATTTTTCAGGAAGTTGAAGGGATCGAAATAACCAAATCAAATTGAACCAACTTTTAGAAGAATGCCAAATCAATGTTACCAAACAAACCATTAGTTCTATAACATAATAGCAAGCCTTTGAGCTTAAAAGTTCAGTATATAGATAGTAGTTTACTTGACAAAATAAGAAAACCACATATCAAAAACGTTACTTTATAGGATTATGGAACTCAAGGAGATGGAGGGGGTTAAAATGAAAATACAAAACACAAATACAAACACCTCCGAGGTACCTATGGGAAGAGCTTTTATAAGCATGGTCTGTCACTCTAATTACCCAAATAGTACTTTTAACTCAATTTTAGTCCAGAGTACATCTTAATTTGTAGTTTGTACATAGATAAATTTTACAAACAGATTTAATTCAGTCAAATACTACAACATTCTTGAACTTGTTAGCTAATCAAATACTACAACATACTGTAACATGATTTTTGAAACCCTCTCGATCCCCAAATGCAATTAAACTAAATATTCAAACCCAAAATTCAAGCTTGTTTGGTTGCAACTTATAAACACATAAGTTTGGTAATTTAAATTGTCCAACCAAAAGTATGTCGTTTTTCAAGCAAATAGGATATGCTTAAAAGCTGTAATCTAGTTACATTAAAATAGAGCTGGTTTGCCGTTTGGCTTTTAGAGAGAGGAGCATAGGCTAGGGCTTTCACTTTTCAGACAACTTTTATGGGAAAATAATTGAGTCAAAGTATATAAGACCATTCCTTTGGAGTCAAAATAGTTAAGTCAAAAGGGCGGAACTTTTAAATTTTTGGTAAAACATATCGTGAAAATAAAATAATGGAGGCAAAGTAAATACAAACACCCAATACTTTGGAGCCAAACAAATATGGAAAAAATAGCTGAACTGGTAAATTTTTAGCTGATCATTGGGAAAAAGGTGGGAAATAATAGGAGAAAATTAAAATAGAGCATAAACCAACAACATATTTATAAAATTCACATAATTTGACTATATTATTAATAAAAAGGGATCTTTAGCTTTTTGGGTGCTTTTTTTACTCATAATCCGTAGTTTTTTTGGCGTTATTTTTAGCTTCGTTCGAAAAAATCACATAAAAAAACATATTACAAAAGTAGAACTGTAAAACCATGTCATATTAAAACATAAATATTGTCCTTTTACATTACATAAAATATACTATCAAATAAAATAGTATATTTTTTTAATGTGTTAGGACCAGATTCCTGGTCTAAATTCTATTTGTTGTCTAATGGTTTTCACTAAATAATCCTATCTGTTTATTATGAACTAAGACAGGTGTTGTTAGGTTTCAAGCAATGTTGCAACCTCAGTTACAACCTATGTTGATAGGTTTCTAGTAATGTTGTAAGCTCAGTTACAACCACAGTTACAACCTGCTTAGACAGCGTTGGTGGTTTCAAGTACCAGTTGCAACCTCAGTTGCAACCTGCTGTTCAGCAGAATTCTGTCTAGTTCTGTAAAACTGCATAACTGTTCTTTATTGATTAATATTTGTTCTACAGTATGCAGGATATATTCTCATATGATCTTAAAGGTTTAATATGGGTAAATTGAGAATATCAAAGTGTTAAGGAAAGATGTTTTCTAAAAGATATAAAGAGATAAGTTTATAAGGTTATGTTTCCTTTTAAATATGATCTCTATTCTTATGCTTGTCCTTATCACTTGTTTCAATCTTTTGTTCCTTATCTATATTCAGTATAATTCGTTTAAAGATTGAATGTAATATGGAGTTAGGTGTTTCATATATATATGGAAAGATATTATCTCTAAAAGATATTATCTTTATATGTTTCCTAGTTATAGGAAAAGACTAACTCCTATTTTCAAGCTAGTTATTTAACAGGTATTAACTTATGAAGATTGGAGTCAATCCTACGCTGAAGAGTCTCGTTACATGGAAAGATTGAAGCCAATCAAAACAAGTCAAAAGCAATCTTCAAGATCCTAAAGAAAGAAGATTATTTTACTTGTATAAATAGTTGATAACCTAGCTTGTAAAAAGTGTGTGTTCTAAATTATAAAGAACTTATTTTCTAGAGAGAATACACCTGAGCTTCAAAAAGAAAACAATGGTGGGATGCCATTGATTTATAAGTGATAGTTATAGAGTAGGAGCAATATAGTGATAGGCAGAAAAACCTAGAGGGAGTCTAAGTTTTTCATTAAGACTTGAGTCATATATTGTAAGCTTTTTATAATATCATAATCTGGGTAAGTGCCCCGGAGACGTAGCCTAGTTAGGTGAACTCCGTTGTTAAATGTGCGTGTGAATTATTTTCAAGTACATTTAATTTTAAAACAGTTCTGTCCATTAATACACTTGGTTCCAACTGCAGTTCCAACCTCACTTGGAACCTTATACACTTGGTTCCAACTGCAGTTCCAACCCCACTTGGAACCTTAATGCAAAACTGCATCTAGAACAGCGGATAGGAATTTCAATTGGTATCAGAGCTTTACACTAGACCTTACTTAGTGTCGATCCTGTGTTCTAGTAAAAATGGACTTAATGAGGGAAGGAAACGCTTTCAACAAACCTCCATTGCTTGAAGGAGGAGTAAACTATGGAGTATGGAAGATCAGAATGAGGTCTTTCATCAAACAGCAGAATGAACATGCATGGAAAACTGTGATGTATGGATGGGAGGCTCCAACTAGCATTGATAGTGAAGGAGAACTGGTTTTTATACCTGAAGACAGATGGTCTGCTGATGAAGACAGAAAATCAAGTGCCAACTCAACAGCCATAAATTTGATTTTTGCTGGTGTAACTCTCAGTGTATTCAGGTATATCTCTCACTGTGAAACTGCCAAAGAGGCATGGGATATTTTGCAAGTTACTTTTGAAGGAACTACCAAAGTAAAAGCTTTCAAACTTCAGCAGTTAACTACTCAATTTGAAAACCTTAGAATGGAGGAAGATGAAAACATTGAACAATTTAATGGTAGAATCTGCCACATTGCTCATCAAGCTGGAACCTTAGGTGAAAAATACAGTGATGCTAAACTTGTTAAGAAAACTCTTAGATCACTTCCAGAAAGGTTTGAAATAAAAGTTACTACTATTGAAGAATCAACAGACTTAGATAATCTTAAACTTGAAGAACTTATAGGAAATCTAAGCACTCATGAGCTGAAATTTTTTAAACCAAAAAGACCAGAAAAGGGAATAGCATTTCAGGCTAAGAAATCTGAACCTAATGTCTGTGATAAAATAAGTGATGAAGAACAGCTAGCTTTCTTTGCTAAAAAGGTTTTCAAAAAGTTTTACAAGAGAAAAGAGGATGATACTGGTTCTTCTAAAAACTTTCAGAAAAGGGATAACCAATTTAAGACAGAATCCAGGTTCAATAATAACTCTACTGGTAAATGGAATTCTAAAGAGAAGGATAACAAAGATTATAAGCCTAAAGATATTCAGTGTAGAGAATGTAGAGGCTTTGGTCATATTCAGGCTGAGTGTGCTAATACTTTAAAAAGGAACAAAAATGCCTATATATCCACTCATAGTGATAGTGATTCTGAGAGCAACAGTGATGAAGAGGATGAGTCTAATTTTGTTAACTTTATGGGAATAATCACTGAAAAAGAACCTACTTATGAAAGTGACTGTGAACATGTTTCAACCATAGTTAAAACCACTCTTAAAACCTACAGCAGTGATGAGGAAGAACCTTCTGATGAAGACATTTCCCAGCAATATCTTGTTCTTTATGAAAAGTATAAATGTCTGAGTAAAAAAACCTTGATCATAAGCAAACTTAATGTTAATCTAAAAGATGAGGTTAAAAGTCTTACTGAGAAGATGAACTTACAACTGGCTGAACTTACTGAAACTAAAAAGAAAATAAAACTGATGAATGTTTCTGCTTCAGAAAAATTAGATGACATGCTGTCATATTCTAGAGGCTCTAAAGATATCAGTGGTCTAGGTTACTATGGTGGTAAAAGTACAGGAAAAACTACCTTTATTGAAGCTGTTGCTAGAGCTAAAACTCATAATTTTGACAATAAGGTTAGAAGTTCAGTTGCAACCAGATTTGCAACCAGGAACAAAACTCAAGTTTTTGTAGAGAAGGTTAGAAGCTCAGTTATAACCAATGTTGCAACCATGAATAAACTGAACAGCTTTAGGTATAAAAATAACTTTAGGATGAAGCTGTGTAATTTCTGCAAGAAACCTGGTCATTCTGAAATCCAGTGTTATTTAAAAAGAAACAGGAAGTATATTTCTCAGAAAACTTGGTTGGCTTCTGTTAATAAAAATCTGAACTGGGTCTGGAAAGTTAAAGAAAAAGCTACCTCAATTGCTAACAACAAAGCTGTCATTAACTCCTTGAATGTTGTTACCTCTAATGATTGGTATTTTGATAGTGGTTGCTCTAAGCACATGACAGGTACTACAAGTCTCTTAAAAAATGTCACCATTCTCACTGGAAACACTGTTGTGTTTGGAGGTGGAGATACAGGTAAAATTGTTGGTAAAGGTACCTTAAACAAACCTGGAATGCCTGTTATTGAGGATGTTTTTCTTGTAGATGGTCTAAAAGCTAACCTTATAAGTATCAGTCAACTTTGTGATAACAAAATGATTGTTAAATTTGACAAAGAAAGGTGTCTAATTACTAATCTTAACAATGATTTAATCATGACTGGAGTTAGATCAACCAACAGCTGCTATGTGTTTGAAAAAGCTGAAAAAGAATTGCCTCAAAGTAGGTGTAATCAAGCCATTACTAATAATGTGGATATTTGGCATAAAAGGCTTGGGCATGTGAATTACAAAACTCTTGATAAGCTTGTTAAAAATGAATTGATAAGAGGAATTCCTAAACTAAGTGCTAAAACTCAAAGTGTCTGTGGTGACTGTGCTATAGGTAAACAAACCAAAAGTATTCACAAAAGTATAAGTCAAATCTACACTAAGAGAGTCCTAGAACTTCTTCATATTGACTTGATGGGGCCTATGCAAACTGCTAGTATAGGTGGTAAGAAGTACATTCTGGTAGTTGTTGATGACTTCTCTAGATACTCTTGGGTAGTGTTCTTAAAAGATAAGACTGAAACTTTTGAACTGTTCAAAACTTTGTGCTTAAAACTTCAACTTGAAAAAGGTTCAACCAGTGGTAATATTGCTAGGGTTAGAAGTGATCATGGAACAGAATTTGAGAACAGTAAGTTTAGAGAATTCTGCAACTCCTTAGGTATTAGTCATGAGTTCTCTGCTCCTAAGACTCCACAGCAAAATGGCATAGTTGAAAGGAAAAATAGAACCATTCAGGAAATGGCTAGAGTCATGCTTAACTCTAAGAAACTTGCCAACAGATTTTGGGCTGAAGCTGTTAATACTGCCTGTCATATAGTTAATAGAGTTTATATTACTAAAGGCACTTCCATGACAGCTTATGAAATATGGAAAGGTAGAAAACCCAATGTTAAGTATTTTCAAGTCTTTGGGTGTGTCTGTTACATTCTCAGAGATAGAGAGCATCTTGGTAAATTTGACTCTAAAAGTGATAAAGGGATCTTTCTTGGTTATGCTCAAAATAGTAGAGCATTCAGAGTCTTCAATCAAAGAACCAACTGTGTTATGGAATCTTATAATGTGTTATTTGATGACCTAAAAACTGTTGATGAGATTACAGGTGATAATGAACAGCCTGAGATTGCAGAAAAAGACAAAGAAGAAACTCAACAAACTAGGAGTCCCATAGTGGTTGGAAGTCCAGTTGCAACTGAAGTTACAACTGAGGTTGGAACTGAGGTTGGAACTGAAGTTGAAACTCAGAATTCAACAGAATCAGAAGAAGATGGATCTGCTATGACAACAACAAGCAAGCCACGCTATGTAAGGACTCAGAAAAATCACTCTCTTGACAATGTCATAGGAGAAGTTGCTTCAGGTATGAAAACCAGAGGTAAAAGAAATAATGTTGTTCACTTTGCTTGTTATATTTCTCAGATAGAACCTAAGAATATAAAAGAAGCTTTAGAAGATAGTGAATGGATTATAGCTATGCAAGATGAGTTGCATCAATTTGAGAGAAATGATGTATGGACTTTAGTACCCAGACCTTCTAATAAAAATGTTATAGGGACTAAATGGATTTCTAGAAATAAAAGTGATGAGGATGGAGTGATTATCAGGAATAAAGCTAGGTTGGTAGCTCAGGGTTATACACAAATTGAGGGAATTGACTTTGATGAAACATTTGCTCCTGTAGCTAGAATTGAATCCATTAGAATGCTATTATCTCTTGCATGTCTGTATGATTTTAAACTGTTTCAACTTGACATAAAGAGTGCTTTTCTGAATGGTGTGATAAATGAAGAGGTTTATGTCTGTCAACCTAAGGGATTTGAAGATCCTATCTTTCCTGAACATGTTTATTTGCTGAAAAAGGCCTTGTATGGTCTTAAGCAAGCTCCTAGAGCTTGGTATGATAGATTAACCAAGTTTTTGCTTGAAAAAGGTTTTAACAGAGGGGGAGTTGATAAAACTCTGTTTACCAAGAAAACTACAAAGGATATTATCATTGCTCAAATCTATGTTGATGACATTGTTTTTGGCTCTACTTCTAATAAGAGAATAGAAGAATTCATTTCAGATATGAAGAATGAATTTGAAATGAGTGGTGGAGGTGAATTAACTTACTTTCTAGGATTGCAAGTTAAACAGAATGAGAAAGGCATTTTCTTATGCCAAAGTAAGTATGCAGACAATCTTGTTAAGAAGTTTGGTCTGAATGAGAGTAAAGAGAAGAGAACCCCTATGAGTACCACTCTTAAACTATCAAAAAATGATAAGGGAAAAAGTGTTTGTCCAAGTCTGTATAGATCCATGATTGGAAGTTTGCTGTATTTAACTGCTAGTAAACCAGACCTTTGCTTAAGTGTAGGAGTTTGTGCCAGATATCAGGCAAACCCTTTAGAACCTCATCTTCTAGCTGTCAAAAGAATTCTAAGGTATGTAAAAGGAACACTTCACCTAGGCCTATGGTATTCTAAAGATACAAACCATTTTCTAAGTGGCTACTGTGATGCAGATTGGGCAGGAAACATAGATGATAGAAAGAGTACTTCTGGTGGTTGTTTTTATTTTGGAAACAACCTTGTTTCTTGGTTCAGTAAAAAGCAAAATTGCATATCTTTATCTACTGCTGAGGCAGAATATGTTGCAGCTGGAAGTGGATGCACTCAACTTATTTGGATGAAACAGATGTTAACTGATTATAATGTCAAACAAGAAATATTAACTTTGTTTTGCGATAACAAAAGTGCTATAGATTTAGCTAAAAATCCAGTTCAACATTCCAGAACCAAACATATTGATCTAAGGCATCATTTTATTAGAGAACTAGTTGAAGAAAAGAGCTTAATTTTAGAACATGTTTCAACTGAAAGACAATTAGCAGATATTTTCACAAAGCCCCTTGATACAAACAAGTTTGAATCATTAAGGAGTGACATAGGGGTATGTCATTATCAATCTAATTAAATATTCTTGCTAAATATGTCTGTATTGAGTACGTTAAATAATTTTTATTTCTAAGGTTAAGTCTTAATTGAGCTATGATGTTTTTGTTTTGAAAAAGCCGCTTTTTGGTGTCTCAAAAACAGATGTGAGGTAACTTGTCCTTGAAAACCTCTCTGGTAATAGAGTTGCAAGCACAAAGTGCAATTTTGTAAGCTGGTTGCAAGTTCAGTTGCAACCTCAGTTGAAACCTCATACTCTCAATAGCTGGTTGGAAGTTTAGTTACAACTCCAGTTGAAACCTCGTGTTAAAAAAAAATACTGGTTGCAAGCTCAGTTGCAACATCAGTTGAAACCTCAGTCTATTCTATAACCGCCAAGACAAAGTCTTGTTATTTTTGACATCACTTATACTCTTTCCTTGCTGAGGTCATCAAACTAGTTTTTGTGTAGAGATAAAAACGGATTTGCTCAATTTAAGCTCCCCAAATTTAATCTTTATTAGAGTTATTCTTTGATAAACATATTTTCTTGAGTAAATTGCTAGATTTTTTTGTTCTCCTAAAAGTTAGATATTTGTTTAATTGATCTTTATCTTGAATCAAGTCAAATTTCCTTAATAAGCTTCAACTTTTGAATTTTCAAATTTTGGATAAATCTGTTTTGTAAAAGGAATGTTTATCTGTTTAATTGGCTGGATTTATCTTTCCTTCGTGATCTTGCTGAGATTTCTTTATACTAATTGATAAGTTATTTCCTAAATTTTCGCCAAAATCTGTCTCATAATTGATTTGCATGTATCTCTTTCGAATTGTAAAAAGATTTGGACTTTATTGCTATTTATACTAAACTCTTTTATTTTTCAAATCAATCACAATTATCAGATTTATTCTCTCTCTCTTTCTACTTATCAAAGAAACCCTAAGCTTTCTGGAAACCCACACAGCGAAGTTCTAAGTGCAGTTCCAACCGTAGTTGAAACCATGTCTTCAGACATACCTCGTGACTAGTTTGTCTGGCTTATGACAAATAGGGAGAGATGAGTTTATGGTTCATTTTCATGTTTACAGTTTCAAGTTTTAATTTCAATTTCAAACTTTATGTTGCTGTTTTAAATTTCAGTTACAATTGCTATATTAAGACTATTCTGTGCCAGCATTGTTTGGCCTTACAATTTCTGCAATTTGTTTTTTGAAGTATGACTATGTTTGAAATTAAATCTGTTCTGAAACTCGGTGAATGGATACATTCTGTGCTTATATGATACCTGCTATTCTAACTTGCAGGGGGAGCTAAATAGGTGTTACAAAAGCACTGATAAATGAAATACAGTAAAAGACTGTACTGCTAACTTATTGCAGGTGGATTAGTGTTTATATAAACTTAGATGATTTGTCAAAACCAATGACAAAGGGGGAGATTGTTAGGACCAGATTCCTGGTCTAAATTCTATTTGTTGTCTAATGGTTTTCACTAAATAATCCTATCTGTTTATTATGAACTAAGACAGGTGTTGTTAGGTTTCAAGCAATGTTGCAACCTCAGTTACAACCTATGTTGATAGGTTTCTAGTAATGTTGTAAGCTCAGTTACAACCACAGTTACAACCTGCTTAGACAGCGTTGGTGGTTTCAAGTACCAGTTGCAACCTCAGTTGCAACCTGCTGTTCAGCAGAATTCTGTCTAGTTCTGTAAAACTGCATAACTGTTCTTTATTGATTAATATTTGTTCTACAGTATGCAGGATATATTCTCATATGATCTTAAAGGTTTAATATGGGTAAATTGAGAATATCAAAGTGTTAAGGAAAGATGTTTTCTAAAAGATATAAAGAGATAAGTTTATAAGGTTATGTTTCCTTTTAAATATGATCTCTATTCTTATGCTTGTCCTTATCACTTGTTTCAATCTTTTGTTCCTTATCTATATTCAGTATAATTCGTTTAAAGATTGAATGTAATATGGAGTTAGGTGTTTCATATATATATGGAAAGATATTATCTCTAAAAGATATTATCTTTATATGTTTCCTAGTTATAGGAAAAGACTAACTCCTATTTTCAAGCTAGTTATTTAACAGGTATTAACTTATGAAGATTGGAGTCAATCCTACGCTGAAGAGTCTCGTTACATGGAAAGATTGAAGCCAATCAAAACAAGTCAAAAGCAATCTTCAAGATCCTAAAGAAAGAAGATTATTTTACTTGTATAAATAGTTGATAACCTAGCTTGTAAAAAGTGTGTGTTCTAAATTATAAAGAACTTATTTTCTAGAGAGAATACACCTGAGCTTCAAAAAGAAAACAATGGTGGGATGCCATTGATTTATAAGTGATAGTTATAGAGTAGGAGCAATATAGTGATAGGCAGAAAAACCTAGAGGGAGTCTAAGTTTTTCATTAAGACTTGAGTCATATATTGTAAGCTTTTTATAATATCATAATCTGGGTAAGTGCCCCGGAGACGTAGCCTAGTTAGGTGAACTCCGTTGTTAAATGTGCGTGTGAATTATTTTCAAGTACATTTAATTTTAAAACAGTTCTGTCCATTAATACACTTGGTTCCAACTGCAGTTCCAACCTCACTTGGAACCTTATACACTTGGTTCCAACTGCAGTTCCAACCCCACTTGGAACCTTAATGCAAAACTGCATCTAGAACAGCGGATAGGAATTTCATAATGTAAAAGACAATATTCTTGTGTTGCATCAGGGGAAAAACGACTTTGTTTTGTGCAATCAGGGACCGACATCTAAGCTAACCGACTTATTTAGCTTATAGAAGAACCGTCTCTCACGTGAATTTTCCAACCAGGTTGGGGATCATTTAGCGAAGCAGAATCAATGTGTGTGCTAGTAACTCTATGTCTAATTATCTCATTATCTTGGAATGTCGCGGATTGTTCCGGCATATGATTTGAAAGTTGAGTGAATAAAATATGCCTCATTGTACTCTTCTCTACTTAGTGTTCTTTGTTTTAATTATAAAAACAATATAATAAATAAGTTTTCTTAAATTAGATTTAATATTATTTACTTTTATATAGATATACTGATTTCTTTGCTTGAATTAGATTAAAAGGTCCTATTTGTAAAAAAAAGTAATAAATTACCAACAAAAACAATTATGATGCACAACTTTTGGTTGCAAATTTTTCAGCATCAAATATTTATGTTGCTATTTTGTTGGTATTGTGTTGCTAATATTAGGCGGAAAACACTGGTTACTCGTTTAGCAACATATTATTGTTGTTGCTAAATACATGTTCCTGAAATGTTGCAATTATGTTGCTAAATGGAATATGCTTTAATTTTGTTGATGTTATGTCGCTATACTGTTACAATTTAGCAACATAAATATGTTTGTTTCTGTATTATGTAAGTAAATGGATATTTTCTTGTAGTGTTACATGGTAAACTACATGTTTCGTGTATCTAAGCCTTCACGGTGGGTCTTGTGGAGGAGCAACAATGATAATGGTAGCTGCGTTGCAATATCCTTGAAGAACATTTCCTTCTTCGGAAGTGAACAAGGGATCCGAGCATAGAGGGCCAACAATGCTTACAATCCCAATTAGGTTAGTGTTCCGCTAGTGTTCACCCAGCCCCTTCCAGTGTTCCGTTAGTGTTCACCCAGCCCCTTCCAGTGTTCCGCTAGTGTTCACCCGACCGCTTTCTCCCTTTCCCAGAATTCTACAAGAGCAGGAGGCTAGAAAGAAAAAGAACTTCTGCAAGGTATGGCTACTGTTCTAAACGGTATGCCTAGCCGAAAATTAGGCAAAGCATAGGCGGCAGGAAAATCCTGGAATTCTAATAGATTAGACGGGATTATCTGTGATTAGGCGGATTAAACAGTGATTAAGCGGGATTAGACGCTGGTCGACCAACTGACGACTAAATGTTGCCTTGCGCCTTTTAGAACATTGCATTAGACTTAACTCGATAAAGAAAATGAGTTGCGTAATTAGTGATTGTCTCTTTGTATTATGCTTAACATGAGTGTTCGATCTTGGTATGCGCTCCTAAAATTAATATACTTATCTACAAGTATAACTCTACAAATATTAAAAAAAAAAAAAAAACGCTTCTTAGTTAAGGGAGGAGAGATTATAATCCCAAACTTAAAAGGGTTGAATTTGTGTAATAATAATCACACCCACACCCACACCCTCGTAGAAACATATGCATTTGTTTGCATAAGCATATAGAGTTGAAATAAAAGTGCGGAAATGGTAAAAGGAGATGGAGGATAATATTTATATTTAAGAATACGTAGATAAAAAAGAAAATGAAATTAGGCATTCTTACCCATCAAAACAAAACATTCATCCAAACATTTTTTTATTATTATTTTATGGTAAACTACGTGTTTCGTATATCTAAACCTTCACGATGGGGTCCTGTGGAGGAGCATCAATGATAATGGTAGCGGCATCGCAATATCCTTGAAGAACATTTCCTTCTTCGGCAGTGAACAAGGGATCCGAGCATAGAGGGCCAACAATGCTTCTGAATAATGCGGATAGCACTACAACACCCGTCCTAAATAAGTCTCGCCATCATGAAAAAAAGGACGACCACGCCAGTGCATGAATGGAGCTGCAACAACGAGTCCCAGCAGTTAGGTGAGTCATCAGAGCCTGGCTCATCAAGCTTTAACCTTGCCATGAGGCTCGAGGATTTTGAGTTTGACACTCGACTAATGGGTCGGGTCAACACAGCCGAAGCTTTTAGCCATAAAAATATGATGGACATTAGTAGAGACTTAGCATTGGATTTAGGCATCTTTTGTTTTTTGTTTTCTAAAAGATTGATATATTTGAAAGTGAGTGATGAAAATGATGCTAGATTAATGAGTTTTTATATATAGCTAGAGAGGCTACGGTTATGGTATTTGAGGGGATGCCATGCAAGTTATGACTTGCAGAACTTAAATTGGGAACTCAAGAGTCTGCACTAATGCTTGCAACTGATTAATTACTTGTTAATTAAAGTTGTTATGATATGTTAGCTCTGTGGTCAGACGAAGTGTTTATCATATCATGTACAAATGAACAAGTAAATTGAAATCAAATTAACTTTTTTTGTGATCAAACTTGCTATTGGAAATGTTTCATGCGACTCCAAATCATTTTCTAAAATTCAACATTTTCATTTGCATATACTATAATAAGGTTGTACTGTATGATGTGTGGTATGTTTAGATCAAATTTTAGTACAAGGAACTTAGGAAGACCTTTTAAGGGTAAAATCTAGTATATGAGCAACGTGACACTAGATAGATCGATGCTTTACGCTCCTTGAGAATTTTCACCAGACACACTTTGTTAGTTCATGGCTTATTTCATGCCCAAAACAAAATTGTTTTTGAAATGAAAGCTGTACACGGGTTGTTTTAAGCTTCTGAACTTATATTTCTAACAACCGAAGAAAACATTATCTAAATTACAACACTTTGGTCGAGCTAATTAAATGTACGATTAACCTTTGAATGTGCCAATTTAGGCAAGTGTTGAAAAATGATTATTACATGCTCTATATGTTTTATAGTTGATTTCAAGTTTTCTAGACAGATGCTATTTATACATTAAGGTAAAAACATGAATTTCAACATCACAATATATATATAAATACATGACTTATTTATCATGAATATCTGATCAAATTGTATTGTGATGTTGAAAGGAAATTAATTTTCATTACTTCCATTTAGGTGGCATTGTGGCAAACAGTTTTGTTAAACTTGTATCTATTATTTTCATCATAGAATTGGTCCTTTTTCAATTTCCTATCGTTTTCTTTTTTAGTTCCTACCGCATTTTTTTCAAGTTGATGACCCCTTTTTTTCAAGTTCATATCTCCCTTTTTTTCAACTTCATACCGTTTTTTTTCCGATTTCATACCCCATTTTTTGCGATTTCATAGCCCTTTTTTTGAGTTTATATCATGTTTTTTTTCTTCGTGTCTATCACCTGTTTTTTTCGAGTTCATACCCCATTTTTTTTTAGTTCATAACCTTATTTTGTCAAGTTCATACCCTTTTTTCGAGTTCATATCTTTTTTTTTCCGATTTTACACCTTCTTTTGTATCAAACTTCATATAGCCTTTTGGGTTATTTTATGATATTTTCAATTTTTTGTTGTTTTTTTTCCTTTTAAATTTTTGGATACTTATATATATATATATATATATATTAATTTATTTATTTTAATTTATATTTTTTTTTTGTATTTTTTATGTTTGTATTTTTTATGTTTTTATGAATTGATTTTACATGTAGTCATATTTTAGTTGATTTCTAGAGAGATAATGTGTGTGTTTTTAGTCGAATAAGAGCGTTTTTGTAAATATAGTGAACATTAATGATATATGTATCTAGTTGTAAAATAGTTTCCGGATGTGGATTTTATTTAATTGAGTATATTGATATGTAGATATTTGTCATTTCTTCTAGATTGTTTCCAAGTTGCAGCTAAAAAGTAGTAGGTTCATACCACTTTTTAAATAGTTTTGCCTCTTTTGAAATATTACCAAAAAAATATATGTTAACATACCATAAAAGCTATAACAAAATAAATTAATATTTCTATTTTCAAAAGTTTTCTTATAAGTATTAGGTCAGTGCTAGGAGAACTTGAAGGTAGGGATTAATTATTTAAATTTTAAACTTAAGAAAATGTTTAATTAAACCTATTATATTAAACAGTACTTACATTAGTTTACTGAGTCTGCATGCTCTGAACGGCTAAGAAAAGAAAGTATATATAAGAAAATAAATTTACAATTTGTAATATTACATGAGAAAATAATTTTTCTTTATTAGTTACAACTTTGAAGAAAATTATCCGAAAAATAACTCTGAAAATTTATTTCGATGGAAACAAGCGGAGGATAAATTAAATTTAAATTCGAAATGTTTAGTCTTATCAAGATAAAGGCAGAATCAAAATAATGTTAATTCTTCTTTTTAGGTTACCAAGAGGAAAAGGGGGGAGAAAAACAAAAGGAAAGTAATTCACTACTCCAAAATCGGTCAAAAAAGGCGGTTAATTACCGCCTTAAAAGGAAGCAAAACCGCCTTAAAAGCCTTTCAAGGCGGTTTGTCAGGCGGATGTATAACCGCATTCAATGCTTGTGTTGTAAAAGTTTTAAGGCGGTTTTACAACCGCCTTAAATGATAAAAGGCGGTTTTAAAATAATATATAAGGCCGTTAAGAACGACCTTATTTGACTTCAGAAAATCTAGAAATTATCAATTAAGGCCTTTATCTACGGCCTTTTACGGTATGAATAAACGGGTTGATAAAGCCTTTTGACAGATGTTTACAACCTAAAAGGTACATTGTATGAACTTAAGTACGTACAATAAAATATGTAATTGCAAATAACGTCGAAACAAAATATGTTTCATTCTCAAAATAGAATATGTACAAAGATAAGGGTATTCATGAAAATGAACTTTCGTGTACCCACATACATAGAAATCAAGTCGGTAAAACATAGTAGTAGCTAGAAACTAAACCATATGAGTTTTTCTTCTCCGAGAACGTTCGCGAAAAAGGAAAAAAAAAGAAGCTAAAAACTTGAAATAAAGTACCTGAAACAAATCAAGTCAGTAAAACATTATAGTCATGTCTTCCGTATAACCTCCATTGGCCATCTACTTTTCTTGACCTGAAAACAAATAAAAGTATTTATATGTAATGATTGTTATATAATATGACAAAAAATATGACATTAAACAAATAAAAAGAAAGACAAACTAAGACAGTTTCCATACAAATTGAGTAAATTTTAAAAGGTTTTAATTACTTGTTTTTAGGAAAGAAGCATTTACTGTAAAGGCCACATACCCCGATGGGAGTACTCAAATGCATGTATATAATTTAAAAATTATTCTCTTACCATGAAATATTTTACTAACATAATTTACTTACGCTGGTGGAACGCCAAAACACGCTTTGTTTTTTTCTCGAAAGCCTGACCAACTGTGCATGCGTTGTCACGACAAACCAATATATTTTCATTGAAGTGATTTGTTGAACGATGCTCTTCAAATCGATTATTTTAATGATAACAAAATTTGTAAAACATAATAAAAGCTCATTTTGCGTACTAATCATTTATTGAGTGTATTAAAGGTTCAAAATGATAGAATACGTAATTACGAAGCCATTGGTTCAAGAGGAACCTAAATCGGTGTTGGAACGAATTAGTTACGGGGTTTCGAAGTTTGTCGAGAAAACCGAAACTAACCCAGAACAACAAAAAAACGACTGATCATATACCCTAAACGATCGATCTTAAATGTGCGTATTTCTTCTAGTAAGCTCAACCTAAAAACGACCGATCGCTACCCTAAAAGGACCGATCGTTTTAGGCAGAAATTTTCTTCCAGTGAGCTCAACACAAAAACGACCGATCGCCAGGCTTAAAACGACCGATCATTTTTAGTGTGATTTCTTCCAGTGAGCACAGATGAAAAACGACCGATCGTTTTTCAGAAACGACCGATCGTTTCTGTAGAATTTCAAAATTCCAGCTTTTAAGTCTTTCCTGAAAAATGGGCGAACTGCTGAATAACCAGCATTCAATTCAGCCAACAACCAGCAACGGTCTGAAATTAATTGTTGAACCTTTTCACTCTACAAATAGCCCCAAAGTCCATTGGAGAGATTATCCAAGCATACACAACATTTAAGCAAATCCTACTAAGAAATTCTTCAAGCTTATACTTCCAAAATCTCACTTGTATTCATAATTTTTCTCGAGAGTATTATTCTTGTAATTCTATAAACTTCGAGATATTAATTGTTAGTGAGTGATACAAAAAAATTCAATCTTGTAAAAGAGTGTTTTATAAACTCATTTGTGAGCGAGTGATTGGGTAGAGGCTTTTAAGCAAGTGTAGCTTAAAAGCTCTAGGTCATTTATTCGGGATACTCATAAAGTGAGGGGGAGCGTAATCGGTTGATTAAGCTCGTTAAGGTGTAACCTTGGAACGGAGATTTTTTAGTGAAACACTCGGTAGTGAAAATACCGATAAGAGGACGTAGGCGCAATTTGCCGAACCTCTATAAATCTTGCGTTATTTCTTTTCCCTCAACTTTTACTTTTCGTAAATTATTAATTGCTTATATTCATTGCTTGCATAGATTAAATTAGCAATTATTTGTTAACGTAATTGTTTAAGTTATAAAAACCGCTAATTTGCTTAGTAAATAACACATAGATTTTATTCCGCGAAAAACGTACAAAACCTTATTCACCCCCCCTCTAAGGTTTAGACTCTTACGGACCAACATGATTCACTTTGGTTATGCGCACTACCCAAAATCCAACTTCAAATTGCAGTTCATCTAAATGATAATTTGGGTCTTTTGATATTATAATATCTTCTGCAATAACTTTTTTTGGTATCTTAACATTAAGAAGATCAACCACCATTCCCTCCTATACAAAAATATCAAAAGAACATAGGAATAACATGCGATAAAATTCAATCTAAAAAATATAATAAAGCATCCAAAACTAAAATTTAATACCTCAAATGCGGAATTTATATGCGGAATTTATATGGACTATAAGCATATGGTGAGAGCTTTCAGCATCTGACAGTTGCTGCAACATGAAAATGATAAACATGCATCAAACCATGATAATATATATATGAAGAATAAATTCCTAACATATAATGATACTTTATTCACAAAAACTTTCACTTTTAAGTAAATAAACTGAATTTTCATATTGTAAATTTGTACTACTTGAACACTACGTAAAACTAATTAAAACTATTGGCCCATCAAATTCTCCCATACTTATATAAGAGCACACAAATCCGTAATTACCAATCTACAAATTAAAAAATCAAACCTAATCAAAATATCAAAATCCAATGGCAGTATGTTGTTAAGTTAATAGACAAGAATGAAGATTGCGTGTTTTTCCCTTGCAATAATCCACTATTTAATTCGGAAAAAAACCAACAGAAAAAGAGGCTATATTCAAACTACATAAACCCAAATAATTCTCCCATCTAAACTTCTTGACAAGTTCAGTGAAATATTATCTAATTCGGTTAATACACAAGAAATATTTCATTATCTCAAAATGTTTTGATTGCCTAACCGGAGATCTGGGCCTTTGATTTCCTATATCACATATTTTATCGTTTATTTTTGCAAAATTACGCTGTAGATTTCTAATAGTAAAAAATATGTTTCTTTCTTCCCGTCCCTCTTCTCGAGCCTTTTCCAAGTCATGAATATTTGGCTCGCTAGATAGATCACTCTTTCTTTCAAATATTTCAGTTGGTGAAGGACCTGAACCATAAGTACGAACACGGCCATGGTTGCCATGTTAGTAGCAAAGTAAACGTCTAATCTGTCAGGCTCCTTGTCATCCACCGTCATCTTTGTTGGAAAACAATATGTACTACTTTCATGAATACAAATAAAGAAAAAATAATGTGAAGATCCCTAACAACTGCGTGGGACTTTCGACGGGACTTTCGACCCGTTGCATGGGCCATGACTTTCTGCATTTAATTTGCCTTATTAATCACGCTTTTCTCCTGTCTAGGTAACAAAAAATACACTAATATACAATGAATCTAAATAAAAACTAAATTACTAGAAGTAACAGCATAAAATGGTCAAAGGCCTAATTACAACATAGTTCAAATAAAAGGGGATTGTGAAAATAAAAAATGACAAAACAAACTTATAACTTATGGACTAAAGCTAAAATTTTCAAATGGCCGTAGTCAGAACTTCTCATTTCCTAAATAATGATTTAGCCGCCTTGGTTCTCCGGGTGTCAGATGCACCTCACAAGCAACTAGGTAAAAACTTTATTTTATGCCATGTTCACAAATCCAGCTGGTAATACCCTGTCAGGTATCACAAACCCTGTCAGCTGGTAATACCCTGTCAGGTATTACAAACCCATTTAGCTTACAAGCTACAGTTAAACAAACCCATGTAGGGTTACATTCTTTGCCCTGTCAGTTCCCAAATATTAAACAAATAATTCCCAGTACCCTGGTAATACCCTGTCAGGTACATTTGCAAGCCTTTCTTCGTCAGTGTCGAATTTGGAGTAATGATTAGATTTTAAACATTCCTTCCAATATTTCCATTTCTGCCCGACTTACCGTAAACAGTTCTTTTTGTAAGCTATTGACGTATTGGTGTTATCCTTCAAATATAGAATATAATAATATTAATATAACTAACAAAAAATCAAAATAATTGATTTAAAACGGAAGTATTAATATGGATATATTAACCGGACATCTTTCCATACACGTTCTTTATATGTACGGAGTTCTTTGCATCTCCAGTCAGTATAGGTTATTGGACAAAAAATCCCGTTTCGTGCTATGACACCCTATTGGCTTGCCAGTTCACATGCCGTTTTCCCGATAGGTTGATTATAACGGTTCAGCTTGACATCGAGTTTCTTTCCTGTTCCCCAATCTTATTAGGATAAGCATAACCTCTCCTTTTCGTGAGTGTCTATTGGATCAGAGAGTCAGCCGAAAGGTCTGCATGATCAAAATTTATCAAAATAAAAATTAAATAATGAATAGAAGATCTTAACTATAAAAATTCTTTAGATTATTTATCTAAAATTATTTAACTTCTTCTTTTCAATAACTTTAGTTCTTTTATAGTTATATTTGTCATAATGCATGAAAAAAAAACAGGTAGTTAGATTTCCATACAAATTTTGTTATTAAAGAAGAAAGTAATTTTCTTAAATCGCGAAAACCTGCTGCAGTATCTTCGTTTCCTGGGGAACCCTAGTTTGGATCGACAAGGATTTCATCGGGATTATGATTATTAGACGTTGACTGTCGTAAACAATCAGCCATCGGTCCAATAGTCCAACGAGTACGAGGTCTTCCCATTCTTTTCCTGTATAAGAAATTCATACACAAAGCTAATGTAAAGAAAAGTAAAAAAAGAAAACAATTGATGTAAAACTAATTCTACCATACGACTCCACAAAAAAAAATATAGTTTATGTTTCTCAATAAAATCACAGTTTTGTACAAAATTACGACCAATTCTAGATGAAGAAACGAGTTCAAACAAGGATTTACAGAATAATCAGGCAATATATGATGAAACACATTGTTGACAGAACTAAGTTTTAAATCTCAAGTGTCCAAGTATAGGATTTTAAATTAAGTGCGGAGCAGATGAAAAAGTTGACATATCAGGAATCCTTCAATTTCGCGATAGGATGGGAAAACAATAAAAAATTTGATACACTTTAAACAATATTCCAAATTTGTTTTTCTTTTTTTTGCAATAATGTTAATAAAGTTGACATATCAGGAATCCTTTTATTTCTACTATATATACTGAAAATTGTCCATTAGGTTTTATATTTCTCAACGATGCATCCTTCATTTCCAGGTTAGAATCTCCAAACTTAGGGGCTTTACCCTTTATTCTTTGTTTTTCCTTGCTTTTATCAGCGCTTAACCTACTTATGGGCTATGGCTAAGTTGTCATATTTTCACCTGTTAAGAAATTAAGAAACTACCTGTTATTCTTCTTTTTTTCTCCCGCGTTTTTATACAGTGGTGGAGTCAGGAATTTATGCTAGCAGGGTCACAAATTCAATCTATAATCAACCGAGGGTAACATAATTGGGGGGTAACGGATTATTGAAAATATTTCCGGAAATATTATACGAAAGCATATATAGTATTTCGTAATTAACAACACGTGAAAAGTGAAATTAATAGATTTAAAGACCATTGAATGAATTAATTGCTAATTTATGGAAGTCAACAAATTATACGGATAAATACATGGCCAACTTATCTTCATTGTTCAGAAACTTAACTATTTTCAAAATTTTGAATATGTGACATATTTGGATAGAAAGTCAGGTTTTAAGATAATATAGATTTCTATAGTCATGGTGTAGTTAATTTTTTTCTATTATTTTTGTTGATATAATCTCTTACCTTATAATCTCTTACCAAAAACATACAACCAAAGATTAAAAAACTACAACCCAGGTTAGGTTCTTCAAATTGGTTTTTTCCTTTATTCTGTTTCCTTTCACTTGTTTTTATCAACAAAATTAAAAAGATACCTATGGCTTTGTGCAAAGAAAATCATGCATGCATGTTAAATTTATTGATTTTTGTTAAACAGCTATTTTACCAGGACTGTATAGATGAAAAATATGATCAAAAATTAAATAAACAAGACTTTAAAATCGGAGTCAAACTGGACAACAAAAATGTTGAATTCTTGATTAAGATCATCAAGTATAGGTTTTCAAATTAAAAATTAGATTAAAAGTGGTTGACATCGTGGATAAACAATAAATCAGAGTCAAACTGGCCAACAAAAGTTTTGATCCTTGATATAGATCATCAATATAGGTTTTCAAGTTAAATATTATATTGTTATTGTTTAGCGGTTGAGTTGTAATGAATTACATACACTTGGTATCCGTCTATTATCATAATGAATTACTTAGACGGGTGTTGAGATTTTAAGTTGAGTCCTATTATCAACCAAATTTGTTACATTTGAAAACATAGATTTCTTGCTTTCTGTGTGCAGTCCTCCTGTTACTATATATCTCTATCACTTTAGGGGATATATTATCTAATTTTGTTAATCTTGCGGGGATTAGGTTTTAAGCGTTACTTAAATATGACTCAAACTGTTTTTCAAATGACTCGGACTGTTTTTAAAATTACTTAAAATGACTAAGACTGTTTTTAAAATGACCTAAAATGGATCAGACTATTTTTAAAATTACTCGAAATTAACTCAGACGTTTTTAAAATTACTCACATTATTTCTAAATTACTTAGACTATTTTTAAAATCACTGAAAATGACTCAGACTGTTTTTAAAATGACTGAAAACAACTCAGTCTGTTTTTAAAATAAGTTAAAACGACTCAGTCTATTTTTAAAATAATTTAAAACGACTAAATGTGTTTTTTAAATTACTCAGACTGTTTTTAAAATAAATTAAAACGACTCATATTATTTTTAAAATGACTTAAAACGACTCATATTATTTTAAAATGACTTAAAACGACTCAGACTGTTTTTAAAATGACTCAGATTGCTTTTAAAATGACTTAAATTGACTCAGACTGTTTTTAAAATGACTCAGACTGTTTTTAAAATGACCCATACAATTTTTAAATGACTTAAAACGACTCAGATTATTTTTAAAATGACTTAAAACGAGTCAGACTGTTTTTTAAATTACTTAAAACGACTTACGACTGTTTTTAAAATAAATTAAAATGACTCAGACTATTTTTAAAATGACTCAAACTGTTTTTATTCGGGGATTTTCGGGTTTTGCCTCTTTAATTTTTTTTTTTTTCATTTTTCCATTTTTATTTTCTTGATTTTTTCTATTTTTTCTTATTTTTTACATTTTTATTGGTTAGTTAGGGGAAATTGACCAATTATTAATTAGTTTCTGTATCATGGACTAATACTTAATTAAGTTGTAGATAAAATAGCAATTCAAAATTTACTTTTGAAAAACAATATGGGCTGGCATATCATTGTTTGGATGTTCGTATCATTACCTTAATTTAATGCATTATGTATCAATGCGGTAATAGAATTATATAATTGTTACCAACTTATCATCATTTTATATATATATATATATCTTTATTTTGGGTGACGAAATGCCTTATGTCGTGTTTTGTTACTGAATTAACTTAGGGTTAAGTTAAAAAAAAGTTATGAATTCACCTATGGTGATATTGATCATGACTACTAAAACTAATTCGGGAACTTTATAAAATGTGCTTAACAAGCACGGACTTACAAACCTTACAATGTTATTATGCTTGAAAATATTATTTTCATGTCCTTAACAAGTATTGAGTTACAAACATTACCATGTTTTTAAGGTTGAAAATATTCTTTTCTTGTTCCAGAAAAAAAATATTTGGTTATTAATTTAGGTAGGCAACCGTCCGTTTACTCTTTACCGAAAAACTCTATCAAGCATGCTTCCAACTGTGTAGTAAACTTGTTTATAAGGAGTTTCCTTACCATCACATACCTCAATTAGATGCAATTTTTTTGAAATGGTACTACTGCTTATTATACTCTGAAAATTGTCTTTTGAAATATATAAGTGAATTATAGTTACTTATATTACTGCACCGTCCATTAATTAATTATTTATGAAATCCACATTATTCTTAAATAAATCGTTTTTTTGTTTTCTCCTATATTTAGAAGGTGTATGTATTTAGTTATAGTTTTATTTAATTATCAATCTTTTTGCCCACTATTATAAATGAAAATATTTTGAAAAACTCTACCTCTATCTTCTAAGACGATAGTTTCGTACAGGAACAAACCTATTTTCTTACCCACTGATTTATAAACACACATATTGGCTTTACTCTTTATATGGAAGGATGTTTTTTTTTTTGACAACATTAAAAGTTTCATCCATAAAAATAAGTATGTTGGTGTGGAAGAGACAAAGGCAGAGGAAGAAGATGAAAATGATGAAACAGATTATCGGCAAAATCGACATTTGTCAAGCGAATAAGTGATCTACCAGACATACGGTAATTTGTCTTTCCCTCATGTGAGTGCTTAATAATAATTACTCACGACATAGTACAATAATTTCTTGTCAACAATGGTGTAATCATCACCATCGTATCAAAAAAATGAGAGGGAAGAAGATATATACAGATACGTATAGAGAGAGAAACATAAAGAGGGAAAATTGTATTTGATTTTCTATATACAGCTTACGCATAAGTAGGGAGCTGATTCCACAATCAGTCCCATAGTTCTCACAGCATATCACAATAAGTACAACCAATATTGAATATACACATTGGACTATTAATGACACGAAAAAACATATCATAATAGTCAACACTCCCCCTCAAAATGGAGAATGAACAGCAGGAATTCCCATCTTGGACAAGAGAGAAGTAAAAGCTTGATGACCCAGTGCTTTTATAAATAAGTCAGCTAACTAACGAGAGAAATATACATGAAGCATATGCATAATTCCTTTGTGTAATTGCTCTCTAATAAAGTGACAATCAGTCTCTATATGCTTAGTACGCTCATGATGAACATGACTGTGAGTTAAAGTAAGAGCTGACCGACTATCAGTATAAAATGCCACAGGTGCTTGCTGATTAACACCCCAATCTTTTAGCAAATTTAGAAACCAAATCAACTCATAAGAAGTAACAAACATTGATCTATACTCTACTCCTGCACTAATGTGAGAAACCACACCTTGTTTCTTACTTTTCCAGAAAATTAAAGAGTCTCCTAAGAAAATACATAATTTACAAGTAGATCTTCTTGTGTCAACACATGAAGCCCAATCACTATCAGTAAATCCTTTCAATAGTAGCTCACAAATGATAGGGTAAAACAAGCCTTGACTAGGACAAGTCTTCAAGTATCTCAAGATAATCATAGCAAGAGCCATATGAGTACTTGTAGGAAGAGCCAAAAATTGGCTTAAAACATGAACTGGGAAGCTTAAGTCAGGAACAGTAATTGTTAAATAAAACAACTGACCATTCAATATTCTATATTTCTTAGCATCTGTTAATGGAGTGCCATCATTGGTATTAATTTGAGATTAGGATCCATAGGCAAACTGAGAGGTTGGGCTTGGAGTTGTCAAAGAGAGATCAAGTTGAATGTAAAACTTGGTACACAAAGTATATTGTTCAACCCCAATACTAATTTAAAGATCACTGTACTTACATGTGTAATCCTTGTAGTGTTCCCATTTTGTAGATTTACGAAAGATGTAATACTACTAGGTAGTGAAATATAATAACTAGCTGAATTTATAATGTGCTCACTAGCACCAATGTTAATAATCCAAGCAGTATTAGGCAACTTTTTTTTAAATTAATGGTGGGGAAAACCCACATATTTTATTGATAAATAGTGGGTGAAAAACCCCACTGAAACAAAAAACATGAACCAATTGAATCATTCTACAAAGTTACAGTACTTAATAGAAAATAAATAAAACTTGCTAGAAAAATCGTTAATAATTGAAATAGCTTTCTAATATAGGGGACCAAATATGCAATTGACCAATAAAGGCCACCGCATCATCTTCTCTACCTCTTCATTTCCCATTTCATTACCTTCTTAGATACAGAGAGAAGAGAGAGACAGTCATCCATCTTCTTCCACCCTCAGACGAATATATGGTACACCCTTTTCTTCCAGTTTCAGAATCTTCCTTAGTTTAATGGAAAAATCATCTATGTTCTCTGAGATTACTGGATCATTAGTACAACCCAGATTCGCCAATAGATCAGCACCAGAATTCCCCTCTCTTTCCACGTAATTCAAAAGATAAGTAATCTTCTCCAACTGCTCTTTTATTTTATAAATTAGTGATTTTATTACCCAATGACACTTACTTTTATCTTTTAATATGTTGATAAGTTGTAAATTGTCACTCTCTAGAATGATATTTGTTTGATTCACCACAGTAAGACCTTGTAATATAGCTTTAGCTTCTGCTTCAATCTCAG
Organism: Primula vulgaris; assembly: GCA_963920805.1. NCBI lineage: Eukaryota > Viridiplantae > Streptophyta > Magnoliopsida > Ericales > Primulaceae > Primula > Primula vulgaris. The sequence continues at coordinate 9,511,947 of OY987215.1, read as the reverse complement.
ATTTGCCAATAATTTTACCATAGAAGCCTTTTATAAATTTGCCCTGATGATCCCTAATAAGACCACCTACTCCACTGGAATTTGTGGAGCTTTTAAAACAACCATCTGTATTCAATTTTACATAACCACTAGGAGGATTTACCCACTTAACAACGCTAGCTTTTTTACCATTCCTTATTGACTGTAACAGACTTATTTCTTCCCATTTCCAACCTTTAGGGAAGCTTTTATCATTTTGTGAATAACTCTGGCTTGATCTAATAATTTCCATGGTAATATTTTGAGCCTTCATTCTTCTGTTATCAAATTTACTTGCACAACGAGCTTTCCAAATACACCAAATAATAAGCATAGGTAGAGCCTTTATAATCTTTTTTCTAGTTGATAGCTTCTTTTAGTCTCATGAATCCACCAAGAAATAAATCTCCCTCTTATTGTTAATACATTCTGCTTAACCCCAAACAATTGATCAAAATACTTCCAAACTTCTCTAGCAATTACACTAGTACTTAGTAGATGCTCTAAACTTTCTTCCTCTTTTCTGCAGCATTCACAGCTGGAAGCTAACTGTACACCCAATTTTTGAACTGCAAGATCCACTGGTACTACATCTTGGATACACTTCCATGCAAAACAGGAGACTTTCAAAGGTATTATTTTCCCCCAAATCATTTCATAAAGCCAATTTTTTGAATACTTCTGTCTCATAATATTCCAAGCTGATTTAAATGAGAAATCACCATGAATGTCTTCCATCCAAATAGCTAGATCTGGTGCATTCTTTTTATAGATTAAGTCTTTAGTGAACAAACCTTGTTGATAACTAGGAAATCCATCTGTTATAACTTCATAATTCCACTCTCCATTAATAATAAAACTTGATAGCTTCAGCTTATTATCCATGTTTTGAGCCTTGAATGATCCCATGCCCACCCAATTATCTAGATTAACAGAAACATTACCATACCCAATCAACCAAAGAATATATTTTTCTGCAACATCCCTGACCTGTATCATTCTAGACCAAGTGTTAGTGCCTTTAGTAACAATAATCTCATTTGGATGCTTTTTCTTACAGTACTCTACTCTCACATACTGAGCCCATAGTGAGTTTTTTGTTCTAAACTTCCACCAAAGTTTAATAGCAAAAGCTTCAGATATATCTTTAAAACTTCTCAAACCTATACCACCTTCAATAGTAGGTCTACAAACTTTACTCCATTTAACCCAGTGATGTTTATGTTTACCATTAGAATTTCCCCACAGAAAGTTTGCTATAATTTGATCTATCTTCCTTATGACCAATTTTGGAGGATTCATGGCAGCCATAGTATAAATAGGAATAGTTTGAAGTACATATCTAGCCAAAAGTAGTTTGCCTCCCATAGTTAGAAACTGAGTCTTCCACCCTAATAGTTTACTTCTTACTTTGAGAATAAGTTCATGATACAATAGACACTTTTTATTTCCAGAATACAATTTACACCCTAGGTAGGTGAAAGGAGGTTTCTTAACTGCAATTTTCAGTACATTGCATATAGCTTCCTTCTGCTGAACTGTAACCCCTTTAGAAACATACATGTAGCTCTTCTCTAAATTTACCTCTTGCCCAGAATCTTTATTATACATCATCAGAACCCTCTGAATATGTTTTATAGAATTAATATCAGCACCACTGAAAATTATAATATCATCTGCAAAAGCCAAATGAGTAATAATAGGAGTTCCTATGCCTGTTTTGAAAGATTTCCAACTCTTTTTGATCATCAAATGATTAAGATTTCTAGACAAAATCTCAGAACATAGAATAAATAGACCTGAGGATAGAGGATCCCCTTGCCTTAACCCATTAGATGGCTTGAAATAACCTGCAGGAGCACCATTAACCAGAATAGAAATACCATTATTAGAAATTATTCTCCAAATTCTGTCTATCCATATTTCTGAGAAGCCAAATTTTCTTAGAACACTAACAATAAAGTGTCAGGAGATTTTGTCATAAGCTTTCTTCATATCTAACTTCAAAGCTATATTCTTCCCACTATTCTTCTTGTTAAGTGTAGATATAAATTCTTGAGAAAGAAGAATGTTATCCACAATATCCCTATTTTTCACAAAACCACTTTGATTTTCTGAAATAATATTAGGCAGCACAATAGAAAGTCTAGTGGACATAATTTTAGAAATAACTTTATTGCAAAATGTACACAAACTTATTGGTCTGAAGTCAGAATACTTATCTGCATTGGCCTTCTTTGGAATTAGAGCAATAAGAGTAGAACACATAGCATTAGGTAACTCAAAACCAGCAAAAAATTGCTTAACTGCCTGTAATACATCCTCACCAACAATATCCCAGCAGTGAGTATAGAATAAACCATTAAAGCCATCAATACCAGGAGCACTACCTTTCTTCAAATCCCAAACTGCAGTTTTAACTTCTTCCATAGAAATCTCTCTTATTAAATTATCATTATCCTCTTTTGTAACACACTTGGAAATAATATCCAAAGAAGCATATTTGTAGTCAGTAATATTATTAGCTGCTAAAAGATTTTGAAAATAATTAATAGCCTCCTTCTGTATGTCTTCCTTAGCTGTTAATTCTTGCCCATTATCATCAATTATGCTATGAATAATACCTTTCCTCCTTCTATTTTTAACAACTCCATGAAAAAACTTAGTATTTGCATCACCTTCTAATACCCATCTTAAATTGGCTTTTTGATTCCAGAACTCTTCTTCTATTTTTAACCTGTAGTTTAGATCAGCTTTTAATCTACTTAGCTCACTTCTATTTTCAGGTGATGACTCTTCTTCAAAGTGTTGTTCTGCACCCAGAACCAAGTCCTCAGCATCAATAACCTTCTGAAAAATATTACCAAAGGTAACTCTACTCCAAATAGATAGAATTTTACGATTTTTTTTTAAGTTTTGCACCATAGAAACCAGGGCATTACCTTCCTTATAATTTAACCAATTATCTTTAATAATACTGTTAAATTCTTGATGTGATAGCCAAAATTTCTGAAAGATGAATCTTCTAAAATTATGATCCCCTTCATTATTAAAAGTAATTAATAAAGGGCTATGATCAGAATTAACTTTATATAGGTGCTCCAGTGAGATACTTTGAAACATATCTGAACAGGTTTCATTAACACAAACTTTATCAATTCTCTCAATAATCAAGCCTTCACCCTCCCTTTTATTCCACCAAGTAAACCTGGATCCCTTAAAATTCAGTTCATATACCCCACACTTGTCCAAGCATTCCAAATAGTCAATAGCTCCATTGACATTAATAGCCAAACCTCCTATTTTGTCTTCTTCTTTAGAAACAGTATTAAAATCCCCAGCTATTATTCAAGGATTACTGGTTTTAGATGCTTCCAAAAATTGCCACAAATTATTTCTTTCTTGAACTGTGCACTTAGCATATACAGCAGTAATTTGAACAGTAGAATTCCACAGCTTAACTTCAAAATTGATGCATTGACTACCTTCATTGCCCATAGTAATTTCTAAATCATCATTAGAAAACACCCAAATTTTATTTTCTTTATGTGCAAACACATTGTCAAAGCCTATTTTCCTTTTATAAATGGCAATTTTATCTTGCTGCACCATAGGTTCTATACAGATCAGCAGCACAATCTTATTAATAAGACACAGTTTTTTTATTCTTCTTAAAGTAGATCTGTTCCCAATACCCCTCACATTCCATACTAGGGCCTTAATCATTAAATATACCTTTTCCTGTCCCCCACATTAGAGGATGATCTTAGCTGCATTAAGCTTTCTTTCTCTTGACTCTTCTTATTTGCCCTTTCTATCTTTTTTTTCTTTTTTTGCTGGCTCTTTGTGAGCTGAACTTCCCATTCATTTGTTTCTTCATTCATGTTTCCCAGCTCCTGATCTTCAACTTGCTTCTTACTTACTCTTTCTTCCTCATTATTACCATTTGGACTATTTTCAGTAACTTCTGTAATTACAAAACTGTTATTTATAGCACTAATATCTTGATAATACACAATAGTCATACCCTTTTCTCCACCAATTTTGTTCCCATCAGAATTACCTTCAATATCTTTAGCACAGTTATCAGAACTTTTTACTTTATTGCTAGCAACCTCAGGATCACATATAATTTCTTCATCAACCCTTTCATTTGTTTCCTCATCCTCTATATTAACTATAACCAAATCTTGTTTCTGTTTTGCAGGGGAACTCTTATCAACTGCTATGGTCTGCTGCTGTGAATGGAACTTGGCTCTATACACCCACTCTTTTGTACTTTCTTTCTTTCCTTTTATTTCCTTAGAAGTCCTGTTTGTAATGGTCTCTTTTCCTTGATTATGTTTAAATATTATGGCCTCCTTCTCACTTTTCTTTTGCTGCTGCTTAACAATAATATCTTCTTTTTTATTTCCCATCTTATTGTCCAAAGCTAGCTCTGTATTTTTGAACTTACATTCTTTTTCTTTATGACCTTGTTTAGAGCAAAAACTACAATAATCTGGTAGATCCTCATATATACAATACTGCCAGAAACCTCCTTCTTCCCCATAGCCTATTCTAACACGTTCAAACAGCTCTGTTTTTAGTTCAATTTCTACACATATACGAGCTAGACTAGGTCTAGTTAATTTAGATGTAGGCTCATCAACCCTAAGAGGTTTTCCAAAGGCGCTTGCTATAGAATAAATACTAGATGTGTTGTATAAGTGAATAGGCAGTTTTGGCAAATTTATCCAAACAGGTGCCACTGATGTTTCAACTTCAGTATCAAAATTATAAGTCCACTTAAACACCCTCATAGGATAGTCTTCTATGTACCAAATATGTTTTAACCAAATTCTAGTGAAATCTTCCTCGTGAAAGCAGCGAATTAGAACATGTTTATGATCCAGAATTCCTATATTACAAATAGCTTTTAATTCTAACTTTCCAAACATTTTTCTTATAACTGCTATTTCTGGGTTACCAGGTGTAAATTTTCCAACTATGGTATATTTAAAAGGTTCAGCAAGTTGCTTTATATCTTTCATAGAGAATTGAATTAATGGTTCACCTTTATAAGAACCAACTTCTTTTAGAGGTATTTCTGGTTTTTTTGGTATTGCACTAACCACCGACGCAAAAGATTTAGTAGGGGTGGGATCTGGCGGCATTAGCTGCATATTTATGACTGGGGAGGATTTAATAGGGGAGTATTTATCGAAGTCGACCATGCTTTCGGCGGCTAGGGTTATTTACCCTAGTCGTCTCTCTCTCTGTAGTGCTATGTATCGTTTTTGGTATGAGTTTCAGTATTAGGCAACTTATATTGCATAAAAACAACATTAATATAGGGATAAGTAGATAGACATGTCGTTCCTGTATAAGGTTAGATAATGGTGTTTCAGCAATATTTCCACCATTAGATCCACTTGTAGAGCCACTGGTTGATACATTCACGGTTGACTCCCCCCTTAATGTTTGCATGCTAATAACTACATAAACCATGGAATTGCTCGAGTAACTGGAGAAGAGTGTTTTCCAATTTCAGAGAGAGGAACAAACACATAATTAGCATGATGAGTATGAGAGGCTACTAACACACCTTTACCCCCTTGAAAGTCAACCCTGATTTTCAATTTGTAGCCATGCAACTTGTGACATTTGTTTCTAGTGTGATTTCCATTACAGTAAGATCATTTCACACCAACCGATATGTAACCCCCCCCCCCTTTTATTAGGCTTAAATTAAGTAGCCAAAGACATAGAAGTATTCATATTCTCAGTTATTTCTTGCACTGAAACACTGGCATTTCTCTATTTCTCCTCTTGTATAAGCATAAATTATATTTTATTTATAGCAGGAAGACGTTTCATCAGGAATAACTTTTATTAAGACCCATTAGAAAAACCATTTGAAAGGTTTTGTGTTCTTTACTAAGTACCCTGCTCATAAAATCACAGCTACAATCCCACAAAATATCACAACTGCACCTAGGTATTGGACTTAGAATACTCATACCATTCCATGTGGTATCTAACTTTGTAAAGTAACTGGATACAGAATGTTGCCCTTAGTTGTACTATAAAAGATTTGATACAATTCATGTAATCTGGCATCATTTCCTTGTAAAAAAATTTTAAACAATTTCTTCCACATCTTTGTAGCACTATTACAATAGAGAATAGATTGTAAATCTCAACACTTACTGAATTTAAAATTCATCCCATTACAATCATATTGCATTGATTCCAATTTGCAGTCATTATGTCTAGGGATGACAATTGGGTCGGGTCATCCAAAACCCGACCCGACTCATGTACAAAGTTACACTTTTAGTCATTTGACCCGACCCAACCCATTTGACCTGTTTTTTTTTATAATAATAAAAAAATCCCTTTGAAAAATAAATCTCATAAATGTCAAAATTTGAAAAAAAAATTATTAAAAATCTATATTGTAAAGTAAAAAATTATTTGATTTAGAAAGATAATATATAAATACTAATGTGGCATTAAATATTCTTTCATATTAATTTAGTGATTTAAATTTTACAATATTATTTTTGACATTTTCATATTTATTGAATTAATTTTGCCTCATTAATTTCGTCAATTAATTGTAAAAGTGTAATATAAACGTATATGATTGATATAATGATTTGTTTTCCGTAACTTTTTCTAAAAATAATGACGATAATGTATCATTAAAGTCATTATTACATTAACATTTATCATAAATATCATTAATTAATGTATACAAGATTTATTTAGGAAACCACCAAAATATATGTATATGTATTACATACCATTATTATAGGAGAAATAGAGAAATTAAGACGTGTGAGCGCTTTCCCATAACACCCAATAACGTTAAGGGAAAAATCAGAAAGTTTTCGACCTTGAAGTATCAATTTCGACAAGATGGATAAGGGAGACGAGAGAACACAAGCCACTCCTTGATTGTCGATCAATGAGATGTCCCTGATGATGAGACAACAATTTATATTAGTGAACTTCAAGCCGTGGAGGGCTAGGAAATTTTCTATTAGAAGAAATAGGGAAAGCGTTCACCCTTAACGTTATTGGGTGTTATGGGAAAGCGAGTGATATTGTTATTTCAACTATTAAAGTGAGTGATATTGTTATTTCAACTATTGTCCAAGGGTATCCTTTTTTAAAAAGGTATTTTCTCTTTGAAATTTCTCCTAATAGTTGGGGATGAAGGGTTATGTGATGCGGCGACAAAGTGACATCTTTTAGAGATGCTCAATCTGAGGGAGTGGCCTGAGATCGAGCTTCTCTAAACGATGGTACTCCTTCACCATCTCACATAACCCTTCGTCCTCAATAGATGAAAAATTCCAAAGAGAAAGTACCCTTAAAGAAGGGCACCCTCGAGCAATAACTGAAAGACTAATATCACTCACTTTACTAGCATTATTTCCCCAAATAGAATTTTTTCCTAACCCTCCATGGCTTGAAGCCCTAATAGAAATTCTTCCCTCACCATCAGGGACATCTCATTGATCGGCGATCAGGGAGTGGCCTGCATACTCTCATCTCCCTTATCTATCTTGTCTAAATTAAGTCTTCAAGATCTGAAACTTTTTTATTTTTCCCTTAACGTTCTTGGGCATTATGGGAAAGCGCTCACATGTGTTATGTTAAGTAATCTTCAAGTAGTGAGCCAAGAGGGGTTTCCTATAATGCCCAATAATGTTAAGGGAAAAATTGGAAAGTTTCTGACCTTGAAGAATCAATTTACACAAGATAGATAAGGAAGATGAGAGCACGCAAGCCACTCCTTGATTGTCGATCAATGAGTTGTCTCTGATGGTGAGAAAACAATTTTTATTAGGGAAATTCAAGCCGTGGAGGCATAGAAAAATTTTCTATTAGGGGAAATAAGACTAGAAAAGTGGGTGATATTAGTCTTTCGACTATTGCCCAAGGGTAGCCTTTTTTAAGGGTACTTTTTCTTTGTAATCTCTCATCTATTAGGGACGAAGGGTTGTGTGAGGTGGAGAATGAGTAGTATCTTTTAGAGAAGTTTGATCTCAGGCCACTCCCTCATATCGAGATTCTCTAAAAGACGACACTCCTTCACCAGCTCACATAACCCTACGTCCCTAACAGATGAGAAATTCCAAAGAGAGAGTACCCTCAAAGAAGGGCATCCTTGGGCAATAGCCGAAAGACCAATATCACTCACGTTACTAGCCTTATTTCCACTAATAGAAAGTTTTCCTAGCCCTCCACGACTTGAAGCCTTAATAGAATAGTTCTCTCACCATCAGGGACATCCCTAAGATCATGGAGTGGCGTGTGTACTCTCGTCTCCCTTATCTATCTTGTCTAAATTGATTATTAAAGGTTTGAAACTTTCAGATTTTACGTTCTTGGACGTTATGGGAAAGCGGTCACATGGCTTAAGTTAAGTAATCTTCAAGTAGTGAGCCAAGAGGGGTTTTGGGCAATGGGAATTGCTCTGGGGTTGAAAAAGTTATTATCTTTAACGATAACTTCATGTCATGGGGTGCCGGATTTGAGCCTTGGCGCTATTGGAAAAGGATACCCTAACCTTAAACAAGTTTGTATACGTAAGTGTTGTATCGTATATGCTAATGGACATGAAACTTGAATATGCGTTATGTACTATTCATACATATTTTGTGTCTCACCTATAATAAAAGTAAATACACTATATCTATTGATTATATGTCGAGGTTAAAAAAATAATCCCTCATTGTCCCTCAATTTCAATTCAAGGTTAGATCATTCTAATTAATCTATACATATCAATTACTACATTGTCGTTCAATTCAATTTCAGCCTTATTTAATTCTTATTCTTTTAGTCCGGTGTGATCTTTTTTCGATGTATGGATATAGATATAGTTTTTGAACAAATCCAATATATTTTAACAAGAAAAAACAAGAGAAATAAAATTTACATAAAAAGAAAACACAAGAAGAAGAAAAAAGATAATGGTTTGAATTCATATAAAAATTCGGTTACCAAAAGCACACAAATTGATGTACAAAACAACACACCAATTGATTATGCAAACTATTGATTATGCAAACTATTGGAAGCCCAGTACCGTTGTTATATAAACTATGCAAAATAAAGGACCGAAATGAAAATTAAAAAATCAACCCGCACTAACCCGTATCTATCCGCAATTTATTTTGCGGATCGGGTTGGTTTGGGATTTTAATTGTAACGGGTTAGGTTGGATTTGGTTAATATTTAAATTTTACCAAGCCGCTCCAATCCGTCCCGCAATTTATTTTACTGGTTGGGTTAGGATTGAACTCAATCCGCCCCCTTCCAATCCCAATTAGGTTAGTGTTCCGCTAGTGTTCACCCAACCCCTTCCAGTGTTCCGCTAGTGTTCACCCGACCACTTTCTCCCTTTCCCAGAATTCCAAGAGCAGGAGGCAAGAAAGAAAAAGAACTTCTGCAAGGTATGGCTACTGTTCTAAACGGTATGCCTAGCCGCAAATTAGGCGAAGGATAGGCGGTAGGAAAATCCTGGAATTCTAATAGATTAGACGGGATTATGTGTGATTAGGCGGATTAAACAGTGATTAAGAGGGATTAGACGCTGGTCGACCAATTTACGACTAAATTTTGCGTTGTCCCTTTTAGAACATTGCATTATACTTAACTGGGTAAAGAAAATGAGTTGCGTAATTAGTGATTGTCTCTTTGTATTATGCTTAACATGAGTGTTCGATCTTGGTATTCACTCCTAAAATTAATATACTTCTCTACAAGTATAACTCTACAAATATATAAAAAAAACCGCTTCTTAGTTTAGGGAGGAGAGATTATAATCCCAAACTTAAAAGGGTTGAATTTGTGTAATAATAATCACACCCACACCCTCGTAGAAACATATGCATTTGTTTGCATAAGCATATAGACTTGAAATGAAAGTGCGGAAATGGTAAAAGGAGATGGGGGATAATATTTACATTTTAGAATACGTAGATAAAAAAGAAAATGAAATTAGGCATTCTTACCCATCAAAACAAAACATTCATCCAAACATTTTATTATTATTATTTCATGGTAAACTACGTGTTTCGTATATCTAAACCTTCACGGTGGGGTCTTGTGGAGGAGCATCAATGATAATGGTAGCGGCATCGCAATATCCTTGTAGAGCATTTCCTTCTTCGGCAGTGAACAAGGGATCCAAGCATAGAGGGCCAACAATGCTTCTGAATAACGCGGATAGCGCTACAACACCCGCCCTAAATAAGTCTCGCCATCATGAAAAAAAGGACGACCACGCCAGTGCATGAATGGAGCTGCAACAACGAGTCCCACTAGTTAGGTGAGTCATCAGAGCCTGGCTCATCAAGCTTTAACCTTGCCATGAGGCTTGAGGATTTTGAGTTTGACACTCGACTAAAGGGTCGGGCCAATACAGCCGAAGCTTTTAGCCATAAAAATATGATGGACATTAGTAGAGACTTAGCATTGGATTTAGGCATCTTTTGTTTTTTGTTTTCTAAAAGATTGATATATTTTGAAAGTGAGTGATGAAAATGATGCTAGGTTAATGAGTTTTATACATAGCTAGAGAGGCTACGCTTATGGTATTTGAGGGGATGTCATGCAAGTTATGACTTGCAGAACTTAAATTGGGAACTCAAGAGTTTGCACTAATGCTTGCAACTAATTAATTGCTTTTTAATTAAAGTCGTTATGTTATGTTAGCTCTGTGGTCAGACGAAGAGTTCATCATATAATGTACAAATGAACAAGTAAATTGAAATCAAATTAACTTTTTTTGTTATCAAACTTGCTACTGGAAATGTTTCATGTCACTCTAAATCATTTTCTAAAATTGAATATTTTCTATAATCAGGTTGTACTGTATGATGTGTGGTATTTTTAGATCAAATTTTAGTACAAGGAAGACCCTTTAAGGGTAAAATCTTGTATATGAGCGACGTGACACTAGATAATAACCAGAGAAATTTGTGACCCTTTAAAACCGATGCTTTTCACCCCTTGAGAATTTTCACAAGACGCAAAAAATTGTGAGTTCATGGCTTATTTCATGCCCAAAACAAAATTGTTTTTGCAATGAAAACTTATATATATGAAAGCTGTATACGGGTTGTTTTAAGCTTCTGAACTTATATTTCTAATAACCAGAGAAAACATTGTCTAAATTACAACAATTTGGTCGAGCTAATTAAATGTACGATTAACCTTTGAATGTGCAAATTTAGGCAAGTGTTGAAGACGATTTATTACATGTTCTATATGTTTTATAGTTGATTTCAAATTTTCTAGACAGATGCTATTTATACGCTGGTAAAAAAATGAATTTGAACATCACAATAGGAAGTTATCGTTATATTGATAAACTTATTAATGTGATGTTCAAATTCTTTAATAAGTCAGATATCTTTATATTGATGATACTCCCTTGAGGAAATCTTATAAGTTTTGTTCGTGTAAACCATGCAGGTGAATTTATAATCCGACACGACAAATAAGTTAAACGGACAGGCTTAGGGATAATACGTTTATTAAATAAGAAATCAGTCAGTGATTTAATTTAATAAATGAGTATCTGATTAATCTTTACGTGGGGAGATAATGAACATGTTTGACAATTGTAACGAATTGGATATTCGGATTATGGTAGAGAGATCAGTCGTGATTTTTAGTGGAATAAATCATGATTTAAATTGATTGTGTATATCTCGGGTTTTAAAGAGATATGATAACAAGAAATCTTTTTAAGGAGCTCTATCCTAATTAGCCTACAAGTCTCTATCTTATCCTACATATACCACGCCTCTTTGTCTTGGCAGAATAAGTTTTTAAAATATATAATTTCGAGATTGCCTAGAGAGAACGAAAGAGCCCATCCTCTTTCAAGTAGCAAGGTTCTAGTTCATGAATAAAGTAGAAGAGTTGAGGCAAATCTGTTTTATCACAGCCGCCATCTATTCCCTTCTGTTATTCGGTATGATCTATACCTATATGGTAAAACAAGATTTATTTTGATAATATACGTACATACTAAACCTAAGAATCTGGGCATATTTTTTCCGCTGTGCAAACTGATTTTCTATCAGCAGCTTCCCAGCCGGTCGTTGATGCTCAACCTTCACTTGTTGACAAGTTAGACAATGTCGAACAAAATCATCCACATCACGCTTCATTCCTGACCACCAATATTGTATCGACAAATCGCGGTACATCTTTATACTACCGGGATGTATAGCGAATCTTCAACCATGAAATTCACGAATTATAACCATTTGCAACTCCTCATTATGTGGAACAACAACATCGTCTCGAAACATGAGACACCCATTAGCTCGAATCGACTAATTCTCAATGGTCTCACCCGAGTTCAGGCGCGAACGAACTTGGTGTATCTCGGGATCTCCCCATTTTCCTCCTATCACATGACTCAGAAAATCTGGCATCATGGTCACGCTATACAATGAACCCTTTGATCTTTGGTACTTAAGGTGGAAGTCACCAAACATCTCCAAGTTGTTCCAAGGTTCAATAGCTACAAGTCGACCTAACATGCCCTTCGTTTTACGGGTTAGCGCATCAACTACCATATTAGCTTTGCCTGGATGGTACTATAATGAGAAATCATAATCGTCGACGTACTCCATCCAACGTCGTTGGTGTAGGTTCAAATCTTTCTGTGTAAACAAGTACTTAAGGCTCTTGTGATCCGAGAACACTTCAAACGCAACCTCATACAGGTAGTGTCGCCACATCTTTAACGCAAAGATAATAGCTTCCAATTTTAAATCATTTGTCGGATAATTCTTCTCATGTGGTCGAAGCTGCCTCGAGCCATATGCCACCACTCGTCCTTCTTGCATTAGAACACAACCTAATCCATCACCTGAAGCGTCACAGTAAATGATATACGGTGCATCCTGTTCCGGTATGATAAGTATGGGTGCTTCCGTTAACCGTCTCTTCAATTCCATAGAAGCATTCTCACACTCTTCATCCCATTCAAACCTCACGCCCTTACGGATTGTGTCATAGGGGCATCCAATCTAGAGAAATCCCTAATAAACCATCGATAGTAACCAGCTAGACCCAAGAAACTACGAATCTCAAAGATCGACTCCGGTCGTTTCCAACTCATAAACGCCTCAACCTTACTGGGGTCGACTGAGATTCCATCCGCGGAGATAACATGCCCAAGGCATCTCAGCTGTTCTATTTATCAGAACGTTTGCTGTTTTTTGTGTCCGACTTAGAAAATTCCTAACTGTCTCATTTGTTCTTCAAAAATTGCAAACTCAATAGTTTTAGAAATCTTGTCATGTTTAATTTAACATATAAAACCAGTAAATCTTAATATGCCATTAATAGTGAGTGTTCTGAACTCAAGTTCATACCAGAATTTACACTAACTTGTAATAAACAGATTTAAAGCTTATAAGCAACTTATAACCACAAAACTTGCATATAAATGAATTAACATGAGTGTATGGAAGATTTCTATCATTCTACCTCAGTTCCGTGGAGTGATGGTGCGGAAAACAGAACCGAAAGAAACAAAACCGATGGAACCGTAAGCTAATAGGTTTTTCAAAACCAAACACAACGACTTGAATACGTGAATGCTAACAGACAACCAAAGCTTACAGTCCTCACCGTCTCCGGGCAACCAACTTTATCTCAAAACTTAACTATAAGTATCTCAGTATATAGTTTTTATTGTGAAAAATAAACGTTTGCCTAATGTTCCTAGTGCAGTTACGCATTTCAGTTGCAACTGAGTTTTGTTTCAGTTATAACTGAATAGTTAAGACAGAATAGTAAATAATACGAGACGTTTTTAAACGGAGTTCGACATGCTCACTTTGTCTACGTCTCTGAGGCACTCACCCAGTTTTTATTGTTATTGAAAGGAACAAGGTAAGACTCGAGACTTACAATAACATGACCCACTCACGTATATGTCTACCTTATCATATCTAACTCACAACTATCAATCTCTAATGACATTCTGCCACGATCTGTTTAAATTTGTTTCTCTCTCGTGTATCTCGGTGTTTAATCTCTCTAATCAGATGTCGACATTGTAAAATACGCGAAATATTAAATGCTAATGGCTTTATTTATATACTTACAAAACAATTCTAATCAAAATAAAATATGAATTATTTCATTTTTTCTCTATTTTCTTCTTTGACTATGAGTCGTCTTTCCTTGTTCTTCAAGTCTTATATTTCTTCTATTCCAACAAGTAAACATTTTCAATAGCTTCATTCCGATCTTCTGATATTGCTTCAAATCTTCTAGACTTGCTTTTCACACGTTTTGTACCTTCTATAATATATTTGACTAAATCTTGAGCTCCAATTTTCTATCCGTCAGTTTCAGTTATAATTGAAGTTGCAATTTACACATGTACTTGATCATATCTTGACTGAAACGTTACATAATACGTGTGTATATACTGAGAGTTTATTATGAATATCTTAAACTATCAAACTATACCAATATGATGACAATAATATGTTACAAGAATCTCGGATGTAGTATCTAACATATTATTTTCAAAAGGAAGGAAAATATAGTATTATAGACAAGTGAAATTCTCATTTATATTTTTCTCTTTTCTTCCCAGTTCGTATGCTGATACATATGTATATTAGTAGTGAATCATGCTTGACATGGCATGGTGACTCCTGAGTGGGTGTGAAGTGTGATGTGGCTAAAAAAGCGGGTACATAGTGTCAATTAGATGGTCCAATGAGAAATGAGTTGGTGGCAATATGATCAATGTCAATATGCAGTAACGCATTTTTTTTCCTTGATCTAAAAACTTAAGTCTTCATTACCCCTTATTTTCTATTTTAAAGTGACAACTTAATTAAGACTAAATAGGTTTAATATTTAACTAAATCAGTTTTTTAAAATGGGTACATGAACGGAAAATAAATAAATAGTACCAAAATCGGGTCGTTATACCACCGCATGTCGGAGTTGAACTAGAAATTCTACCACACGTATAAATTCAGAATTACGGGTTACCGTTTTTTATTTATAATTATTTAATTATTAAAAATCATAAAAAATTATTAAAAAATAATACAAAATCTAAAAATAGCTATACTAGTTAACAAATGAGTAAAAATATTTTTAAATTAATTCTAATTTTTTTTACTTATTTTTATTATATTTTTGTCTTTTATTACTACTTTTTACAAAAAATACCACAAAAATTATAAAATCAATACAACATAGTTGTAAAATTAATATCTAACTTTTCCAACCATGTTTTGTTAATTTTCCAATTTTTGTAATATTTTTTTTTTCTAAAAAGTAGCAATAAAAGATAAACAAATTAATAAAAATCAGTAAAAAAATTTAAAATTAACTTTGAATTTTTTTTTACTCACCTTTTAAGTAGTATAACTATTTTTAAATTTTTTATGATTTTTTTTCACAAAAAAATCAAAAATAAAATCAAAAGCTAAATCTTAAATTAAAATTACGGTTTATAATTTGAATTTACAGTTTTGATGTGAAAAGTATTTTTTGACGTCGAAAAATCAGCCTCGTTTATATGCACTCAGGACAAATAACATTGAATCTGGGCCATTCAATTTTAATCAACAGTGCATATTAAGTAATTGCCACAGCTATTGCCGCATTCCAATTGCTACCCCACTTCCGTTAAAATTAGCTTGTGTAAATGTAATTTAGTGGTTATTTTTTTTCTTATTTATTACTCCTTTTAAAATTGGGGCACTATATATTTACGTGCAATTTTGATCGACAAATAACTCGTGCTGAAATTGTTGAAATCTAAATTTTACAAATTTGTTCAAATAGTTTAACATTTGAACTATTTAATTAAATTTTAAAAAATTCTATTCCGACTCTGAATCTATACTATTAATTTATATGATGAGGGCTTACGAGGCCTTAAAACAAATATTTATAAAAATACCCAACTAATTACAGAATTTACAAAAAACCCAAACTAGTTTTTTTTTTCATTTAAAAAATGTAACTGCACATGAAGTAACCGTTTCAATAGTATTATGGATTCAATTCCTTTGTCCCATTACTCTGGTTTAGTCTGTTATTTTCTTTGTCTCTCCTTCTCTGCAAAATACAAAGTAAAAAAATATTGAAAATATGGAGAAATTTTTTACTATAATCAAACTTACAGCATAGGTGAGTATAGTTTCTTTCAACTTTATTGTATTTTTTTTATATGATTAACAATTGAAAAATTAAAAAAATATATGGGTTAAACGGCGTAATCCATGTCCAAGGTTTCTTTAGTTATAAATTATTTGTGGGTAAAAATATATTAGTTACGTATAGTTGTCAAACGGAAGCTGATAATTGAATTTTATTTCGTATGATGTATATAGCTACAGAAAAAGTGATGAGTAATTTAAAAAAGTAAAATACAAGATTTGGCAAGAGAGAGAGAGAGAGATGGGGAAGATGACGATAATGGAGCCAAACACATGCATACGTGGCTGTTGTTATAGTTACACTATCCCTCTCCACCTCCCTTCTTCCTCTTACTCTCTCTCTAACCCCATCGCCAGAGGTCACTTTTTTTTTTTTTTTTTTTTTACCGCTCTAAGTAATTTACCATTAAACTGCTGTATTAAATCACTGATTAAACAGAACCTAAACGGAGACCGGAAACATGCTCCGTTCCTAATTAATTGTCATCCGACTATTTTGAATCACTGATTAAACTACTGTATTAAATCACTGATTATACGGTATAATTTAATATTTGAACTATATGATTTACTTTTGAAAATTTTCATTCCGACAAGCTTGATACCAGTTATTGGGCGGTCAAAATTGCACGTAGTTTCGTAGTGGACAATTAATTGGAAACGGAGGGAATATTAGTTTTTCATTTTATATTATTTATGAAATTATGGTATTAGGGTAATTATTTTTTAAAAAAAGTGGGTATTTTTTGGAAAAAACTGCGAAAATTTGGCAGCCTCAAAAATATTTGCTTGACTTATCATAGTAGTATGATATATAATTTTATGTAAAATAATGAGAAATGAAAGGGTTTTTTTTTAATTAAAAAAAACGGGGTTTTTCGGTAACTATGTGTTGATATTATGGAGTTTTGTGTTTTGGTTTAAATAATAGGAGCTGAGAGTGTAGTGTATGAGGCAACTTTGTATGGGAAAAAAGTGGCTGTGAAGAAACCCATTTTGTCTACTTCTCAAGACATTGATAACTTCCACAAGGAATTGCAAATGCTATGGTATTTGTTTATACTCTCTTTTCTTTATATTTTTCTTAATTGGCATTTGTTTTGGCAACATTTGGGACTTGGGAGGAGTATTTATCCTCTTTTTTTTGTTTAGTTAGGGGTGTCAAACTTTTGTAAATGTCTATAGTTTAGGTTTATTATAAAATAAAGGGAAAAAGTTGTTTACTATCTCAACAACCTTTTGCTTTTTACCGTTTTGGTACCCGACCTTTAAGTTTTACTAATTTAGGTCCCCAACGGCCTATTTCCGTCCGATCAGAGGATTGTTGTTAAATAAAATGACGGAATTTCAGCCATGTGCTCTCACCTGATGAATAGTAAGTGCAATTCCGCCGAATCAGGAATAGATTCTAAATGTGAGATAAAGTGACTGCAATTCGGTTAAATGTTGTCGGACTTCTAATTGGATGTAAATTTGAGATATGGTGACTGCAATTCTGCCAAGATATTGTTGTCGGACCCTTAATTAAATGAAAAAGTGAGATAGAGTGACTGTTATTCCGTCAAGTTACTGTTGTCAGACTCCTAAGTGAATGTAAAGGTGAGATGTAGTGACTGTAATTCCGTCAATTTATTGTTGTAAACTTATAACTAATATTTTGTTGACTTTCATTTTGGCAATTGCCATGACTGAACGAGTACATGGCTGGGTCGGTATTAACATGGGCGAAGCCAGAATTTGTAAATAGAGGGTTCCGGATTTACATAAAAATTATATCAAATAGAAAAGAAAATTATGAGGGGTGTCAAATCACTGTCTTCAATAAATTGTGGTAAAAATACATGAACAAAGTTTAGTTACAGGTGTGGCACCGATTGTCTCACCCCTTAGCTTTGACCTTATTATATCAATTAATGTTGTTTAGTTACAGGTGTCAAGCAATTGTAAATTAAAAATGTAGGCTTATCGTACAAATTGATACATATGTGGACTTACAATTATGAGGGAGATGGGAATGTCTACTTCTGATGATATTAATAGAATTCACAAGGGAAAGCAAATGCTATGGTTTGTACTCACTTCCATTTTAACTATAAATATAAAAGTCATTCTTTTTGGCAATGGCTGAATTATTTCTTGGTTGGATTGGGTGCTCAATTATATCGAAATCGTTACTTTAGTGAGGGGTGTCGAATATGGTAAGTGTAAAGTTTAGGCCTGTGAAACAAGAAGATACATATATGAACTTATAATTATGAGTGACGTTTGTTTCGAAGGGGTGTTGAGTTCATATTATCCATTTGTGTTGTTTTCTGAGGGGTGTCAAACTATTGTAATTGTAAAATTTAGGCTTAAAATGCAAAAGTGCTGTTTAAGAAGTTATGATTACGGTCGGTGTGATGGTCCCAATACCTATTCCTTGCCTTCCATTGTGGATTATTTGGTGGCAGTTTTGACCTTTTGTTTTTTAAACTCTGTCGTGTTAATTTACCAATTCTATTAGAAGCTCATAGGTAAATTTTAATACTAGTTGTTTGAAGATTGTTTGCAGGAGTCCAATATGGGTTTTTCCCAAGGGACGGGATGTAATTCGTATGGGTGAGGGGAGGCAATGGTAATGTGGTGAATTAATTTAAGGTGTCAACCTGAGTAGAAATGTCAATGTTAGGATTAAAATACAAATTGATATATACAATCATGAATCATCATTATCATCAAACTATGCCTTATTAGGGGTGTGGTGAACTCTTACTGTTACTGCCTATTGCAGTTTGGGGCTAATTGGTTGCAGATTTAAAGCTTTGTTTTTTAACATTAAAGTTAAACTAGTTCCATTAAAAGCTCATGGGCAAATTTTGATTGTTTGCATGGGTACGACATGGATTTTCTTTCAGGGGAAAGGTTATAATTATTACATAAGGCTATTTGTTTATGTGCGAGGGGAGCAATTCCCTATAGTTTCACATTTTCACAAAAGTTGTGCAGTAGAACTTTTGTTGTTTGAAAACTAATTCAGATGTTGTTACTGTCATCGTGTAATTTGTATTTGTTTGTTTGATTGAAACTCTTAAGCTCTCTTTTCCTTTTCTAAGATATATTGCAATCGATTGGCAATCTTAAAAGATAGTTTCTTTTGGTTTCTATCCTGAAAAAGTTAGAAGCCATAAGCTGAAAGATCAGTTATTTATGTCCCCAGACCAGACAGATTGGTTGCTCTAAATTCTAATACAACAGTCAACCTATACAATTCCCAAATGTTTTTGACTAAAGTATACAACTTAGTTCTTTTCTCGGCTTAAAAAGAAGAACATTCCATGCATTAAAGTTCCATTTAAAAAAAGCAGATGGGATTCTCAGACAGGGTCATAAGAAAATAATCCGCAAATAGGCTTAATGGGGAAATAATTGATGATGTCGGATTTCGTGATTTGTACATCTTGGAGTAAAAAGATCCTAGTTAAAAAACCATGTTGCAGTCTATCTTGCTATCAAATCTAGAGATTGTATAATTGTTCCAGTCATGCATACTCTTGTCTATGAATTTGTTTAAATGTGATATTCAAGTTTTCTGCTGATAACTTTTTTTCTTAAATTCGTGTGCTGAAGCAAGTTGGATCATCCAGGGTTGGCCACATTGGTCGCAGCGCATGCAAAGCCGCCAAATTACATGTTCTTTTTCAAACTTTACGACTCTCGGAATCTTGGAGAGAAATTACATGTAGAAGAGTGGACCCCTAGTATTGACCAGACACTGTCTATTATGATTCGTCTAGGTTTAGTTCTATAATCCCGACTTTATATTTTCTATGTGAGCCTTTGATACCTTATTAATATTCTCTTTGTGAGGTTCTTCAATTTCTATAGTGCATGGCACACTTGTAGTAGGTGGTCCTTTATCTCTGAATACTGTTGGCGTGATTATAAATTATTTCATCTTGACTAACCACTCACATTTTTCTTCAACGTGAATAATCAAGAACTACACTTCTTAGTACAGTAAAGTTCAAAAGAAAAGGGTATAAAAGTTTAAGCCGAGTTCGTGCTATTTGCTTATAGCAATTAGCAAGTGGTGATTAAATATCGGGTTGCAATTCATTTACATTTATGCTACATTTTCGATTGACTTTTGGTTTATCTCAATGTTCTTTTTTATCCTTATTTTGTCATTTTTTAAATCCTGTATTTTTTGTTCTTGTGATTGCAGCCAGATCTTTGCAACATCTACATAGCCTTGGAATTGTACACAGGGATGTGAAACCAGCTAATATACTTGTAAATTCTTTTCCTTATTCGCTGTTCATTGTATCCTTTCCTTTCACATTGATTCTCTTTTTCTTTTTTCCAGACCATCTTGAGTTTTCTACATCAAGTGTTTGAATATTTTGCTGTTTTTATGCAGCTTGACAAAAACCTGTGCCCGCACCTCACAGATTTTGGTATAGCAGAGTACAAGAATGATCTTAAGAAAGTTTCTGTGGATAACTGGAAATCAACTGGGAAACCAACTGGGGGTTTTCATAAAAAGAATATGGTTGGCACCATCATTTATATGGCACCTGAAATACTGAGGAAAGAGATTCATACTGAAAAGTCAGATGTATATAGTTTCGGAGTAACAATCAAGTAATTTTTTTTGTCTGTTATTAAATTATCCGTTTCTGGCATCTAATTTTGACTTGATTTTTTGGCAACATAAACATTTCTTAATCCTGAAGTTTGCCAATAACATCTCTTGTTCATCGATAAAACTTAAAGTAAAATGAGTGGACATGCACACACATTTTAGCTTGTATTTAGGTCTAAACACGTGTTATGTTCAACATTTACTTCTGACTTCTGTGTTTTTCCCTTTTAATATTGTTTCTAAAAATTTTGATTTCCGATTGTGGCAGTGAATTGCTTACTGGCGTTGTTCCATACACCGATCTTCGTGCTGAAGCTCAGGTTTTCTTTTCTAAACGATGCCGTCACACTTACATTTCATTTAGTAATTAAAAACAACTTCGAGAAACACCTTTGAATTTCTGACAATATGCTTAATATCGAACTTCTTCCTCTTGTTTTATAGTTATTGCATTAAAACAAAGAAGGTTTCAGTTCCAATTACTTAAATACTTGTAGCTAATTAAAGTGGTTTCCATGGTATGCCGGCAGGCTCACACGGTGTTGGAAATGAATTATACAGAACAGCAACTAACAGCAGCTGTAGTATCTGAAGGATTACGACCTCAACTTGCGGATCCCAATTCCGGTGTACCGTCATTTCTTCTTTCATTAATCGAGAGATGTTGGGATACGAACTCCCAAAATAGACCATCTTTTGATGATATTGTTCTCGAACTAAACATCTGTCTAGATCATATAAAGGTAGCAGAAGAGGAAAAAACATCGGACAAAACTCCTCTTTCTACTGCTGGTGATGATATCCCTGGCGTTATTAATTATCAGGAAAGTGTTAACTGGTCTACTGAGGGAGAAAACTTTGGAAAAAGGTCTATATATGCTGATGATTCTAGTATCCGAATCTTAACTGATACTGTTAATGATCCTTTATGTTATAATCCCGTGTTGTCGTGGGGATCCTTTGCTACCTGTGGTAAGAGAGAGACAATGGAGGACACTCACTTTCTTTTGTCCCGTATTGGAAGTGAGAAAAATATTAACGCATTTGGAATATTTGATGGTCATCGAGGTACACCATAAGATTCTATTTATCCCTTTCTACGTTCACAGCATAGTTAGAACTAAATTATATTTAAGGAACTACTACTTTTGTACACCGCCATATCAGTTTCTATATATCCCTTTCCACGTTCACAGCTACCATTAAAGTTCACAATTTAGACACGGGTCTGGGCACGTTTGAACATTCACGACATGTGGGTTTATTTCAACTAAAAAAATTAATAATTTACCAAATGTACAGACAAGTCGCCGTACTAATCACCATGCTATGTCAAAATAAGCATCACTCCGATGTTTAATTAAAACTCTTAACCACCCCTGAAATTTCATTGGGTTGGTGTTACTGATGTGAGATTTTGTTTTGAGAAATGTATAAATTTAAACATTTCATAGGCCGGTGAAGGAGTTTGTTTGATTTTTTGTATTTTGGTTTTTAATTGTGAACTTTAATTGTATGGTGTGTATTGAATTTAAATAGATAGGTCGTACAAAAGTGATACTTTTTCCCTTCCAGATAATGATATCATCTAAATACTGTGTAGGTGCTGCAGCTGCAGAGTTCTCGGCTCATGCTCTCCCTGGATTTTTGCAAAAAATTAATTCTATGCAAAGGTTTCTTCTATTTGACTATTTGATGTGCTTTACCTTTTAAAGAGTTCTACTGATCTGGAAACGTAACTTTTATTTATAATGGTGGTGCAGCTTATCTAATGCACTACTAGAAGCATTTCTCCAAACAGATGAAGCTTTTAGAAATCAATTGGATTCACATCGCAATTCAAAACGTGTTACTCAAAAAAACTGGCACCCTGGATGCACTGCAATTGTGGCTTTGATATTGAAAAACAAGCTTTTTGTCGCTAATGTTGGTGATTGTAGGGCAATATTATGCAGAGCAGGTGGCGCATATGCTCTAAGCAAGGTGAGAAGGAAATTAATTTTTTTAACATACTGTATTTCTTTGATTTTGTTCAGCAATAATCTATTTTCCAAACGGTAGGATCATGTTGCAAGTTGTCTAAAGGAGAGAGAACGTGTTATGAATGCGGGGGGAGAAGTTAAATGGCAAGTTGACACATGGAGGGTTGGACCTGCTGCTCTCCAGGTTTACATCTTAACCACCAATGGTTTCTTTAATTTAGTGCTTGAAATTATCATATATGGTTCTTTAGGTGCTTGAATTTGTAACAAGATGAAGTACATAATGTAGTATTGATTAAAATCGTTTGTTAGGTGACTTCTGTCTTTCTGTTTGATTCCAAATTATTCCGTGTACTTGTTCTGCTCTTGCGTTAGGTTATCTGTTTGTGTGAGTTGAGGTTTATTAACTAGTTGGCTTTTGTTGTCCGCTGGAAATTATAATTGTTAATATACACTTTATACCAATGTAATTGAATATATTTAGTAAAATCTTTAAGTTAAATTTTCTTTTTAAAAGTTGTAAGTTAACATATACCTGAACACCTTTAGCACCTGATGATACAGAGAGACCTTGCTTCTAGTAAATCATCCTACATGGTAAAAATCATTAAAATTGTAAATATAGGTTCTCCATTATCTCTTACATGCTTGTGAAACAGTGTACCTTCGCAATTTCCTTGGTAAAATTGTTGTGGTCAGGTTTTATGCTCTACTTAAATTAAGTGAGATGGGCCTCAATATTAGTGTGTTCCAAAAAGTTATGAGCTGTGAGTAGCGTGCTTGAAGAGCATAAATTTGTTTCCAGAAAAAAGAAAACCTTGCTTGCCCATTTCTTTCCTTATCTCGGCATGCAATATTATAGTCGCAATACATGGAAGTATCTGAGATGTTTTGGGCTAGTGGAAGTCTAACTAAATGAACTTTTTTTTTTCATAGGTTACACGCTCCATCGGCGATGATGACCTGAAGCCTGCTGTTACCGCAGAACCTGAGATAACCGTGACTGCATTGTCTGGGGACGATGAATATTTGGTAATCTCTTAAAAATTGCATACTCACTCTATCCCAAAACATAATCACAGTTCCACTTTGGCATGTCCTAAAATACTTGGAATTTTCCTACATTAGAAAGTACAATATAATCAAATTTCCTTTTTCCATAATTCAAATTGAGATAAGTACGCAATACATCAGATACATCTGAATAAGTGTGGGATTTTCCATTATATAGAGTAGTCGTTTTTGTAACTTAAGTGCAATAATTTTAAATGCTTAACGAGTTGGATTCTGAAAGGTTTCAACTAATTTGGGACAGAATTGTTTGTCGCATTTCGTCATAAACTTAACTTTTTAAGGATGGTTGTTTACTATTTCCTTACTGGATTCATATATGTCGTATGTATTTTGAATGTTCTTTTTAATCAGGTTATGGCGAGTGACGGGCTTTGGGATGTTATGAATAATACAGATATTATCGGAATAATTAAGGACACGGTAAAAGAGCCAGGCATGTGTTCAAAGAGGTTGGCAACTGAAGCTGTTGCGCGTGGTAGTAACGATAATATCACTGTAATTGTCGTATTCCTGCGTCCTGTATCTACTGCAGAGAGGATTTACTAGGTAATTCTTGAAGATAAATACTTATTCTTTCATATCAACCGAATACAAGGTGGTTGTATCTTGAATTTGTTGGAATGAGGTAGAAGAGAAATAGCACGTGTAAAAGTTTTTTTTTATGTATTTTTTGCCATGAAAACTAAGAGTGCACTTCCTCTTTTTTGAAGTTGTATTACCGTTTAATTGTAAATGTTGGTTATACAAGAAGTATGGACATTAAATTTGATTAAATAAGGATATCTTTGGTCTGATTTGTATCAATTTCGATGTCACATGCAGTCAAGCAAAATGATATGCTGGTGCTCACAGATGTATATCTGATGGGGCCGTATGGCTTGATAATTTAGAGTGATATCATCAGGTATTTTAGTAATAAAAAAAATATCTTCTTAATGCAAGAATGAATA
This sequence comes from Primula vulgaris, assembly GCA_963920805.1. Taxonomy (NCBI): domain Eukaryota; kingdom Viridiplantae; phylum Streptophyta; class Magnoliopsida; order Ericales; family Primulaceae; genus Primula; species Primula vulgaris. The sequence goes on along the minus strand of OY987215.1, from coordinate 9,487,070 downwards.
TTTCCAACTAAATTATGTATATACTAAAAATCATAAGTCGTAATTGAAATTTTTAAAAGTCGAGGACTGTTACTGTTAATTAAATACTAGGAGAACCAAAACTTAATTTTGGTCTTCTAGAGTTTGCCTCTAATCTATTCTCTGAAATTTGTTCTCATCAAATCCTGTTATACAAATCCAAAGATTCAATTGTCAGATGTTATCTATTTACAGAATAATTTGTATATATTGTGCGTTAAAATATCAACCACTAATAAAGACGGTTTATATCTACGTTTTCAACTTGCACTAGTATTTGGTATCATATAGTACAACTCAACTTCATAGTAACACCTCTTTATAACCTCATAGCCTTCGCTAGGTTAACATATATTATTTCCACCAGATAACTTCTCTAATCCCACTAAACCTTTCACAAAATCAGTTTTTGTCACGAGTTCATATAGTTTAATATCTTTAATGCAAACTGCGATTGATCTCTTCATATTCGCTTCTGAGGCTTTCTCTGAACGCATAATCGTTGTTTTTCTTTGATTTCTGTGTTCACTGCTCTGTTTTGAGCTGGTCCTATCTGTGTAAATCTGCTCGTGCTATGCATAAGTAAATACGTTTATCATGATGACTTCTGGGGTGGGCCCAGTGTTTTACGGTGATGATGCCTCTGATATCGCAGAGGTTTCCCGAAGCGGCAGGTATATACGGTATCACGAGATAGTAGAGGAAAGAGGGAATAAGGTGGGTTATAAGGGCTTCGACGAAGAATAGGGAAGAGACATGATTTGGAACAAGATCCGGGTTGGCGATTCGTCCAAAGCCGGGAAGCTTTTGCGAGTCTTGAATCAGTTTTTGAAGCCCTTGAAACACAAGAATATTGTCGAGTATTATAGCTTGTGGGTGGACCACAAGTTACATCAAACTCATCATCGACGTTTTCACTTCGGGGTGTTTGAGAAACTACCGAAACAAGCATAAACGTGTTGATACATATGCGATCAAGAAGTGGGCGTGACAGATTCTAGAAGCGCTGTGTTTTCTCCACACTCATGATCCACCAATAGTTCATGGAAGCTTGACTTGTGATAATATATTTATCAACGGTCACACCGGAGAGGTTAAGGTTGGGGATCCAGGGTTGGGGAATATTATTCAGGATCCGCCTATGGAGCTTTTCGAAGAGGAGTTCAATGAATATTTTGACGTATATTCTTTTGGTATATGTATGCTCGAATTAGCAACATCTCAAAATCCCATCTCGGAATTTGAAACCATAAGAGATGTATAGAAAGAGGATTGCTACGGGTGCAATTTCAGCTTCTTTAGAGAAAGTTGAAGACGAGGAATTTAAGAAATTTATCGAGAAGTGTCTTGATTCCCAATCCGCAAAGGTGTCGTCTAAAGAGCTTTTGCAGGACCCGTTTCTCCAACAGACAATTCCAGCTTCCCTAGTTTGGGAATGTGAATGCAGAAAGATTATCCGGAAGAGCGAGTGTAAACTAATAAGAGGAGAGATATTACGAAAAGGCACAGTTTTGTTCAGATTAGGTGTTGATAACTTGAAGGGAAAGAAGCTCGAGGTTGAATTTGAATTTGGTCTTGGAACAGAGAAAACTCTGGAAGTTGCTAGGGAGATGATTGGCGCGTTTGATTTATTGAGCGAGGACGTGACTTTAGTAGCCTGAGCTGATGGACAATTTGATAGTTAGAATGGTTCCATGGACCATGTTGGAAGCCATCTCTCTTCGACTTTTGTAATGTAGTAAAGCAGTCATGCACATTTAGTTCCTGCAATTTGAGAAAATTCATTTCTTGTAAACAGTTTCCGAATTATGTATAAATCTAGCTATTTGTTTATGTTATGATTTAGCGCATACTTCTGATTTATTTCACTGTGTTTTGGGGTGATAATTGTGTTTTCTTTTTGACGACTCTACGAATTAAACCAAGATGAAAAAGGCAGAATCTTCTCATCTTGGTTTATTTCCCACCACTAGAAATCATGTTTTTCTTTTGAGAAGCTGGGAAATTTCAATTTCAATTTTGTACTAATTAATTCATACAACTAATTATATTATACACAGAGGTACATGCGTATATACCTATACAAATATATAACATACAGAGTAACAAGTAATTAATTAACTGCAACCAATATATTGCAAACTCTTGGGTTCCCAACCTTAGTTTTACAAGTCATAAAAACTTGGGATCCCCTCATATACCATAACCGTAGCCTCTCTAGCTATATAAACACATGAACCTAACATCATTTTCATCACTCACCTCCAAATATCTCAATCTCTTAGAAAACAAAAGAACAAAAGATGCCTAAATCCAGTGCTAAAGCTCTACTTATGCCCATTATATTTTTATGGCTAAGCGCTTCGGCTGTGTTGGCCCGTCCAATGGGTCCAGTGTCGAGCTCAAAGTCCTTGAGCCTCATAGCTAGGTTAAAGCTTGATGAACCCAGCCCTGACTCACCCAACTGCTGGGACTCGCTGTTCCAGTTCAAGTCATGTACTGAGGAAGTCGTCCTTTTTTTCATGAACGGAGAGACTTATTTAGGACAAGGGTGTTGTAGCGCTATTCGAGTCATTCAGAAGCATTGTTGGCCCTCTATGCTCGGATCCCTTGGGTTCACTGCCGAAGAAGGAGATGTTCTTCAAGGATATTGTGATGCCGCTACCACTACCAGTGATGCTCCTCCGCAAGCCCCCACTGCCAAGTCTTAGATATACGAAACACTTAGTTTACCATGTAATAATAATAATAAAAAGATGTTTGGACTATTGTTTTGTTTTGATGAGTAAGAGTACTTATTTGCAATTAGTTTTTTACTTGTACTCTATATTCTTAAATATAAATATTATCCTCCATCTCCTTTAACCATTTTCCGCACATTTATTTTAACTCTTTATGCTTGTGCTAACAAATACATATGTTTCTACGAGGGTGTTCGTGTGGTTGTTAATAACATGTACGATAAATGATAATCGTAGAATATGTTTAAACTCTTAATTCTGATTTTATTAATTAATCATGTACGAGAAATGATAATCGTTTTAATTTATAAAAAAGTGTGATTCTTTACGAGTCATAAACTCAGTGAGTTGGACGGTGACGTTTTAAATATAGTGTTTATTAGTAAATGAAGAAATCCATGTCTCGGTAATGGGATTGATGATACCCCTTAAAAGCTTATAAGTATTTTTGTATCAAACCCTGCAGATAGATTTATTAATCCGATACATTAATTAAGTTAAGTGGTATTTATTAAGTAATACAATATGCTTACTAAGTATAAATCGTAAGTGGATATCTGTTTAATCTTAACGTGAGGATGATTTAAACATAATGACATGGAACGAATTATCTTTTAGAAGTTTCGGAATATATGAAAGAGATTTCAGTTAGACTTCTTTAGTGGAATGGACTCTAACTTAATCAGATAAGAAAAGATTCATGTTGATGAGTTTGAGTTCGAATCTGATTAGGATAAGCTTTTATTTATTCAGCCTATCAGATCTCTAACGTAGCCTATATAAACATGCTTCGTATCACTATGAAAAATACAGATGTCATAAATACGTTTTTCTAGTGAGAGAGAGTCCATGCTCTTTCCAGAAGGCAGGCGTTTTTTAGGAATACGTTAGAAGACCTGATTCTTTCAGAAAGACAAGCTCAGCATCACTGTAAGCTTCTAAACATTAAGGGTAAAATAATAACAGTTTTAAATAGTTTCGTACACAATTTTAATAAGCTTTCTGGGCACTTTTCTGATGCTATAAAATTTTCAATTGGCACTAGAGCCAAGGTTAAATAATGTGTACGTTAACTATTATCCATGTTCTCCACAATGAAACTGAGATATATGCATGTTTAGGATATATGGGGCATATGCTAACTTTGTTTTGTAGAGATCTATTCGGTTATCATGATCAATTGTGTATGTTTATTTAATTATGTTCATACATATGTTTAATGATGTTATTATGCATGTGTTTCTCCTGATTGTGTAAAGGAGACATGTAATTGTTTTATCAGTTTTAATTATGCATGTGTTTCTCCTAATATGTGTAAAGGAGGCATGTATTTTGTTTTTCAGTTTTATTGATGTAATTGTAAAATCTGTAAATTTTTTTATTATGTATTCGTTCACATCAATAACCCAGAATATGAAAAAAAGGATGTTATTGTAGTAGCAATTATGTAATATGTTAAACCCATAGTCAGGAGGATTAGATATGGGCAGATACTGTTTTTTTTTTACATTGAAAATTGCATGCAATATGGTTCGTGTTTTATTTTTTTCTCGAAGGGGACTCTGCCCCCTAATTATGTAATATGTATTTTGTTTTTCAGTTTTATTGATTTAATTGTAGAATCTGTAATTTTTCAGGTTGAACACCCAAGAGGGAAACCCCCTTGACCCCCGTCGAAGTGGCAAACATGAAGTTATGGAGGCAATAAGAGTCATTATAACCGAATGAATATTTTATTTATTATTTTCATGTTATCATGTGATTTTTATCTTTTTTATGTTCATGTGATGATTACCTTATTCATGTTATCATCTGATGTTTATCTTATTCATATGAGGTTTATCTTTATCATGCTACTAGTTATTTAGTGGGATAACATGGAGAAAAGATATTGTTTAAGATAATGTTGTGATTTAATTTATCATAGTAATTTGTACATATCAACAAGATAATAAAAAGCATGTTTTATTTGTTAAGTGTATTTAGATAATTACTAAAATTGATATTTAAATCATAAGAAGTCCCTTCATTTTTCTAAAATACTAAGTGGAGAGAATTTTATTTAAATCTCATGGTCTCTATTACTCCCTTCGTTCCCATTTAATTGTCCACTACGAAACTACGTGCAATTTTGACCGGTTTATAACTTATATCAAAATTGTCGGAATGAATTTTTTTAAAATCTAATCATAAAATTTAACATTTGAACTATATTATCAAGTTTTAAAAATTTTTATTCCGTAATTTTGATACAAGTTCTTGGCCGGTCAAAATTGCACGTAGTTTCGTAATGGACAATTAAATAGGAACGGAGGGAGTAATGATTTGTAGATGATTTAATTAATTACTTTCCCCATCAGATTGAATTAATTAAAGAATTATCAAGTACAAACTCTATTAATTGTTATTAATGTATCACCTTCCCATCGAAGGGGTTTATTATAGTACAATGGATATAAATGTCATTAATGGTATACACTATGCTATAACTAACAGTATACTCTCTATGTGAGCCTCTACTATTTTTTATTGGACCAAATTAATCCACTAATTGATTTTGTTTGACAATGTTGATTGTCTAGATAACATAATTAATCTTTTTTATAACACGTAACGTAATTTGAAAACTTACATATCGAAGCAAACTATTTTTACTGTTAATGAAATGTTGGTGAATTCTTTTTAATAATAGTTGAGGGATTTCTATTTTTATTTATGAATTCAAAGTTAATTAAATTGCTCAAAATGTAATTATTTACATGTATAATTCTCAGGATTAAAATGTCGTCATTCAACCCACTAGCTCAAAACCTAAAAGAAAACAAAATTGTTGGCTCAAAGTATGTCGATTGGAAAAGAAACTTCGATCTTGTTTTAACTTTTGCAGACCAAAAATTTGTGCGTACTGATCTTTGTCCAGCTGTTCCTGGTGACGGGGCTCCTGAAGAGGAAACCCAGGCTTACCAGAAATGGAAAAAGGCTGATGAGATGGCAAAGTGTTACATTTTGGCTTCAATGTCAAATGTTTTGCAGCATCAAAATCAGCACTATGGAACTGCTTTCGACATCTTGCTTAATCTCAAGGAAATGTTTGGAAGTCAGGGTCAGTCTTGAAGGTTGGGTTCTATGCAAAAGCTCATGAACACACGTATGTCTGAGGGTACACATGTAGAGGATCATGTTATAAAGATGATGGGTCTTTTGAATGAACATGAGATTCTTGGAGGTTATATTGATGGGGAAACCGAGGTCGATATGGTACTCAGTTCTCTACCTGGCTCTTTTTCACAGTTTAGCCTAAATTATAGTATGAATAAAACCAACTTAAATTTGGCGAGTTTGCTAAAAGAGCAAGGCGGCTGAGGCTCTCATGAAAAAGCCAGTCATTGCTTATGTTGCTGAAAAGGGTAAAACTTCTAAAACGAAAGGCAAGAAGAAGCAATACAAAATTCAGAAACAAGTAGAAGGTCCTAAAGTTGAAGGAAAGAAGTGCAAAGGCAAGTGTTTTGTTTGCGGAAAGACTGATCATTGGAAACCTCAGTGTCCTGTCTGGCTGGCAGGGAAACAAGCTATATGTAACTCTTTTTCACTTGTGGTTGAAACATGTTTAGCGGTTTTATCTACGGATACTTATTATGTAGATACTGGAGCCACTAATCATATTTGCAATTCATTACCGACGTTTTAGATAACCAGGCACCTAAGTAATGGAAAGATCTACATTTATTTGGAAGATGGCACTAGAGTGCAGGATGTTGCAGTAGGCTCGATTAGTATTTCGTTTGGTAATGATAGACTATTAGTTTTGAGGGATGCTCTTTATGTACCTTCAATTAGAAGAAATTTGATTTCAGTTTCTAGTTTAGTGAAAGACGGATATTCAGTTTATTTTAATAAATCAGTTATTATTAAATTAAATAAGCGAGTTATATGTTCTGTTTCATTGATGAATGGTCTCTTTATTATTAATAATGCCTCGACTGCACTGCAACTATCTAAATCTAATAATATTTTTAATCTACCTCATAAAAGGAAAAGGTTTTCCGAATTGAATCAAACGTATATTTGGCACTTACGCCTTGGTCATATTAATCTAAATAGGATTTCACGGCTGGTCAAAGATGTGGCTTTAGGCTCATTAGAAGTGGAGGCACTTCAGGTTTGTGAATCTTGTTTAGAAGGTAAGATGACTAAGAGGCCCTTTTCGGCCAAAGGTTATAGAACTTAAGAGACGCTAGAGTTGATTCATTCTGATTTCATGGACCTATGAATATCCAAGCTAGAGGAGCTTTTGAGTATTTTGTCACTTTTATTGACGATTACTCAAGATACGGATATATTTACTTGATGCGCCACAAGTCTGAATGCTTTGAGAAATTCAAAGTATTTAAGGCATAAGTGGAAAACCGTCAATGAAAATGTATCAAGACACTACAATCTGATCGTGGTGGTGAGTACCTCTTTGAGAAATTCCTGGAATACTTATCAGGTGCATGTATTACATCACAGTTGTCGGCACCTGTTATGCTACAACAGAATGGTGTAGCAGAAAGAACAAACAGAACTCTTGTGGACATGGTTATTCAGATTTACCTAATTCGTTTTAGGGACATGCCTTAGAAATGGAAGCATATGTTCTTAACTTGGTGCCATCTAAATCAGTTCCAACTACTCCCACTAAATTGTGGACTGGACGAAAACCTAGTCTGTGATATATTCGGATATGGGGTAGTCCAACACATGTGCTGAAAGGAAAAGGTGATAAGTTGGAAGAAAGAACAGATGTTGGTTTCTTTGTAGGGTACCCTAGAGGAACGAAAGATGGTTTATTCTATTGTTCTGAGAGTCGAAAGGTAATAGTTAGCACTAATGCCAGATTCTTATAAGAAGACTTTGTAGCAAACCACAAACCCAGAAGTAGAATTGCCTTAGAAGAGCTTATGGGAGACTTGCTTATACAAAATTATAGACATCTAATAATTGAACAAGAAATAGGACAAGGAACCGAGTCAACACCAGTACCATTAGATAATGCTAGGGTTCTAGGAGTGTCACGTGTTAGTGGGAGAATTATTACTCCACCGGTAAGGTATACATTATTGGGAGAGACTTTCGAGAGAATCCCTGAGATAATGGATGCCGAACAAACTAACTATAAGGATGCAATGAAAGATAAAGATGTAGATCTTTGGCAAAAGGCTATGAATTCAGAGATAGAATCTATGTATTCTAATCAAGTCTGGGAGCTTGTAGAACCACCCGAAGGGATAAACCCATCAGATGTAAGTGGGTCTATAAGAAAAAGATAGGGGTGGACGGGAAGGTGGAAACCTTCAAGGCAAGGCTTGTTACGAAAGGGTTTACTCAAAAAGAAGGGATCGATTATGAGGAAACTTTTTCGCCAGTAGTTATGCATAAGTCTATTCGGATCCTCTTGTCCATTGCAGCTCATTTTGATTACGAAATTTGGCAAATGGATGTCAAGACGGATTTTCTTAATGGAAGTCTTGATGAAAGCATCTTTATGGTGTAACCAGATGGATTTGTAGCAAATGGCCAAGAGTACATGTTGTGCAAGCTTAAGAAGTCCATTTATTGGCTTAAGCAGGCATGTAAATCTTGGAACACTCGTTTTGATCAAACCATTAAATCTTATGGTTTTAATCAATGTTATGACGAGTCATGTGTTTACATGAAGCATGATGGAGGTGTCGTTGTGTTCTTAATACTTTATGTGGATGATATACTACTCATTGGAAACGATGTTGGAGTGTTGTCATCCATAAAGGTATGGTTGTCCGGTCAGTTTGAAATGAAGGACTTGGGAGAAGCCAGTCACATTGTTGGGATCAAGCTCACGCGAGATCGCAAGCAAAGAATGTTGGGCTTATCACAAGCTACCTATATCGACGAGATTCTTGCACGTTTTAGCATGAAGGATTCTCTACCTTTCAGACATGGGATTCATCTTTCTAACGACCAGTGTCCTAAGACGCAAATCGAGAAAGATAAAATGAAGGCAGTTCCTTACGCTTTGATAGTAGGAAGCCTCATGTATGCAATGTTGTGTATTAGACCCGACATCTGTTATGCCGTAGGCATGGTAAGTAGATATCAGTCTAACCCAGGGCGAGAACATTAGACTGCAGTAAAACTCATAATCAATTATTTGAAAGGAACTAGAGATTATATGTTAGTTTACGGTGTGTGGAGTCTTACTCCAGTCGGGTATACAGACTCGGATTTCCAAGCTGATAGAGACTGAAGAAAGTCTAGCTCAGGAAATGTATTTGTCCTAGGAGGTGGAGGCACTGGTTGGAGGAGTATCAAGCAAGATTGTGTTGCTGATTCCACTATGGAGGCCGAGTATGTGGCTACCGGTGAGGCAGCCAAAGAAGCTGTATGGCTAAGAAACTTTCTTTTAGATTTTGAGATAGTACCTTTAGCACAACTGCCTGTAACACTTTATTGTGATAACAGTGGGGCGATTGCAAATGTGAAGGAGTCCCGAACACACAAGAAGGCGAAGCACATTCAGGGAAAGTATCATCTTATACGAGAGTTCGTGAAGAGAGGTGATATAGTGGTGACAAAGATCACATCAGCAAATAACCTGGCTGATCCATTTACCAAAAATCTACCATCTAGTACTTTTGGTAGGCATGTGGAGAACATGGGAGTGAGATTCATGTCAACATGGCTTTGAATTATTTAGTGGGAGATTGTTAGGAAATACGATTAAAAGACATGTTGTTTTTGGTTTAGTATTTTTTTTATCAGACGTTGTTACATTTTATGAGATTTTATATTGGAAATGTGTTATTTGTTTTATTTATTAATGCGTAAATAAGTGTCTAATATTATAATTCGTAGATAGTCTAATGTGTAGAGTACGACTTACACACAGAAGATTAGACTATCGGTCCTTATATAATATAAGTAAAATGTTGGAAATGGACAGACCATCGGTACAGTTGTAGTGTATAATATTAGTAGATTTGTATTGACTACAGGGAATAGAGTATTCCAACTTTATACGCTAGTGCACTCTAAGTGTATTAAACAGGACCGCAACAAGGGGATTATTTTTGTACTAATTAGATAAAATAATTAATGCCTTGGGTCATAGAATATGTTTAAACTCTTAATTCTGATTTTATTAATTAATCATGTATGAAAAATGATAATCGTTTTAATTCATAAAAGAGTGTGATTCTTTACGAGTCATAACCTCAGTGAGTTGGATGGTGACATTTTAAGTATAGTGTTTATTAGTAAATGAAGAAATTCATATCCCGGTAATGGGATTGATGATACCCCCTTAAAAGCGTATAAGTATTTTTGTATCAAACCCTGCAGGTGGATTTATTAATCCGATACATTAATTAAGTTAAGTGGTATTTATTAAGTAATACAATATGCTTACTAAGTATAAATCGTCAGTGATTTAAATTGGTAAGTGGGTATCTGTTTAATCTTAATGTGGGGATGATTTAAACAAAATGACATGCAACGAATTATCTTTTAGAAGTTTCGGAATATATGAAAGAGATTTCAGTTAGACTTCTTTAGTGGAATGGATTCTAACTTAATCAGATAAGAAAAGATTCATGTTGATGAGTTTAAGTTCGAATCTGATTAGGATAATCTTTTATCTATACATCCTATCAGGTCACTAACGTAGCCTATATAAATATGTTTCGTATCACTATCAAAAATACTGATTTCATAAATACGTTTTTCTAGTGAGAGAGAGTCCATGCTATTTTCAGAAGCAAATCGTTTTTTAGGAATACGTTAGAAGAACCGAATCTTTCAGAAAGACAAACTCAATATCACTGTAACCTTCTAAACATTAAGGGTAGAATAATAACAGTTTTAAATAGTATCGTACACAATTTCAATAAGTTTTCTGGGCACTTTTCCGTTTCTATAAAATTTTCAGTTCCATTCTACGAGAATTGAAGATTTTCCGACCTTCTCTAAAGGCATCGTGGTGATGGATGCCAAAAATCAACCCAGTTTTAGATGGTAATAAGGATTTTCTGTGTTTGGTTTGGATGGTTAGAAAGCGCTCGCTCTCTGCCTCTTCATTGTCTCAGACAACTCTGGTGAAAAGACTACACGTGGGATACTTGAAGGAAAAGTGGTGCTTTTAACATTAGAAGCCCTCGCAATTCTTATAAGTTTTCTTTTTAGTTTTTCAAGTTGTAATTTGTTTTTTTATTTTGCTGAACCTTTTCTTTTTGTAACAATTTAGTATCACTTATTTCGGTGATTCTTTTTGTGGGGTTTTTCCCCGTATTTTTATTTTTCTCAATAATTAATAAATAAAAATGTGGGTTTTCTCCACCAATTATATATAAAAAAAAACAAAATAAGGTACATTAGGAAGATGAACGTATTTTTTTTATTCATTTTTTCATGAATGGATTCTTTTTAATCTCGAGTACTATTATTTGTTTGATTCTTGAGTAACAATAAAATAAAATAAAAACATCAGAAGAAAAGAAAAGGCAGGCCATCCAAATACTTTTAGTTTTATAGTGTTTTTTTTCCTAATGTGTAATTTTTACAATTTCTAATTTTTATTATAAAGTTTTATAACTATGTGGACTATAATTTAACTTATAAAACAGTTTGCATCAAAAAAAAGTGACAGGACATAACAAAGCGAAGTTTTTATAAAATGCACATTACAATATTGAAGTTGCCAAAGAATCCCGTTTTTTCGTTCGTCTCATATTCTCCTCCCCATTTCAACCCTCTTCTCTTGTTTACATTAAAAGCTTTTCTGCTCTATTGAAGGGCGAGTTTGACCTCGAACTAGTTCGTCTTGCAACTCCTCACAAAAACCAGTAAATATAAATAAAATTATAAAAAAGATGTAAACAATATATTTGGTGAATTCGTCTACATCTTTTTGAATTGGATTGGGTGTTGGTTTGACTTTTTAGTCATAATATTTAGTTTGAACTGATGGAAGTTTAAAATTAGGTTTAGGACCTTATAGCGATTGTAATGCACGCGGCCTGAAACCTAGAAATGAAGATGGAGTTAATGAGTATTTAATGACCCCATCGAGGGGAGAAGATAGGGTTATAAACCCGCTTCACTCGCCAAAGAGTTTATCAGGGAGATATCCTCTACAAGATACTCATGTATCTAAAACAATCAATCAGATATTCTATGAATGAAATAAGACACCAAATGTATACAAACATAACTCATAAATATAGGGTCAAACCCTTAAAGATACGTTCCTTAATCACAAAGGAAAATATATCCGGCAAGAAGACTAAAAGATAGGCGAGTAGCCCACGTCAGGGCCTACTCGCAGAGGGATATTCAATCATCCAAAGGGATAAAGCTATAAGATCAATGCCTCCGAAGGCTAAAGAAAGAGACATGGTCTCTCGGAAGAGCTCCTCTCGCCTGCGAGGAGAAGCGTCGTCGTCCATTCAGTTTAGCCAAGTCGATGGAAAATTACAGGAGATATAACACAATATATCTTAGGATGACATTAGGGAAACGGAAGATAGGAAGAACTAGTGATGGATAATAGATATCAATCACAAAATATAGACCCTAGATTGCCTCCACCACTTATATAAGGGACTCATAATCTAAGAAGAAGATCATCTAAACCCATATAAACTCTGACATACACTTAATTATCAGGTACTACTTACCTTACTTACATTTAATAGATATTTACATTCACTATCAAAAACTTAAGATGTTTAACCTTCTCACTGCTCCGTTAGGCGGAGGAGGTTAAACCGGAGGAGGTTAAACGGTGGTCAAACCAATAAGTCCCCCTTGATCTAGCTATTTATGCGCAGGTCATAAATAGCTACCAAGAATTCCTGGCCAAGCCCTAGAAAGAAACTATCTCATTGGCTCATAGCCCGTGAGTAGAGTTCACTCACTAGACTTAAAATATAAGGTCTATCAAATGGCGCCGTCAACAGAAAACATCCACAGTTAAAAGCTTGGATTCGCTCTGCTAAAGAATTTAAGAACGACCGATTCAAATAAAGTGAATCACCGACTTACTAATCTTTCCTCCGATGGCCGGAAAGACACCAAGTCAAACAGGTAGTAACCCACCCAAAGAAGTAAGCACACGTAAGGATGGACCAACAAAGAAACAACGACGCAGCAAAACCGGTGTGACGGAAGGAAAAATGAAGAAAACCGCAAGCCCGCCAAGTTTCGGTCCCGAAGATCTGATAGACCTCCCCGCTCTCCATAACCTTCCACTGTGTATCGAAGTGTCAATCGACTCACTGAATGTTGGACCCACGTTTATCGACCAGGGAAGCGCGGTCAACATTATTCCTATGTCTTGGGTACACCACGGAGGATCTCGAATCAGTTGAGGAGCCGCTCTATGACTTCAACACAATCCATGCGTTCACTCTCGGATCGATCAAACTCCCACTCGCCACAAGAAGAGACACAATGACCGTTACCATTTATGTCTTGAATATCTCATCGGCCTTTAAAGTCCTCCTTGGGAGGTCATGGTTGCACTCTGTTAGAGGGGTTGCCTCAACCTTCCACCAAAAATTCAAAATACCATAGCAGGGGGGAATCGAAAAAATTCATGGAAGACCTTCGCCCACTTGAAAGGCAATCAACATGGCAGTAGAAGCAAGAAGGAACCTCTCGGCACCCTCCGAATGACACAACCCGTCGGAAGGTCTCTGCCAATAGATCGAAGAGAGGCCAGACCTCGAACCCAAACACAAAGTAATAGAAGATCTAAGAAAAGTGCAAATACTAGGGAGAGACCCCAAAAGGTATTTCCTCATCGGAGGCAATCTTTATAAAGATGAAGCCGAGAAGATTGAGACCCTCCTCCTGGCTAAACTGGATAACTTCGCATGGACACCCAACAAAATGTCAGGCTTAGACCCGGAGCTGGCATGTCATAGACTAAGCTTTAGACTGGATGCAAATCCGATCATGTAGAGAGGAAGATGACCATCCCCTCAGCATGCAGATGCCATCAACGCTGAAGTCGAGAGGCTCCTGGCAACATGGGCAATTCACAAGGTGATGTACTACGAATGGTTCGCCAACACTGTGGTGGTGAAGTAAAAGAACCAGGAATGGAGGTTCTGCGTCGACTACACTGAGCTCCACAAGGGCTGTCCGAAAGATCATTCCCCCCTCCCAAAAACCGACCAACTAGTGGATTCCACCTCTGGGTCCGAAATGATGAGTTTCCTTGATGCATACTCAGGATATCACTAGATCCCCATGCATGAGGAAGACCAAGAGAAATCTGCCTTCATAACCCCGAAAGGCAATTACTTCTATAAGGTAATGCCATTCGGCTTAAAAAATGCCGGATCCACCTATCAACGGATGATAACCAAGCTGTGCTCGGAGCACATAGGGACGAGAATGGAGATATATATCGATGATATGGTCGTCAAGAATGCCAAAAAGACAGATCACCTGGAGGACCCGGAGAGGGTATTCACCATGCTCCGAAAGCACGATCTCAAGTTTAACGCTTCCAAATGCGTCTTCGGGGTAGGATCAGGGTAGTTTTTGGGCTTCCTGGTCACCCATCAGGGAATAAAGGCCAACCAAGAGCATATCGATGCCCTCCGAGGCTTACAGGCACCTGAGACAGTCAAACATGTGCAGAAATTGGTCGAAATGGTGGCGATACTAAATAGATTCGTCAGCCAATCAGCGGACAAGTGTCACCCTTTCTTCCAAACTCTCAAGAGACCGGGTAAATTTTTATGGGATTCCGACTGCAAATCGTGCTTCACCGAACTCAAAAGTTATTTTGAGAAGCCTCTACTCCTCGTAAAACCTTCCCCAAAGGACATACTCACCCTATATCTGGCCATCTCCGACCATGCCGTCAGCACGATTCTTGTTAGAAATGAGGATCAGGAACAGAGACTAATTTACTACGTGAGCAAAACCCTGGCAGATGCAGAGACAAGATACCTCATGATGGAGAAGTTGGGGCTCACCCTCATGATGGCCACAAGGAAACTGTCCCACTATTTTCTGGCACACCAGGTCATGGTGCATACAACATATCCCATTCATGAGATATTCTGAAGAGCCGAGATTTCAGGCTGACTGGCTAACTGGGCAGTAAAGCTCGGAAGGTATGATGTGCAATTCAAACCAATGACTGTTATCAAAGGGAAGGTTCTCGTCGACTTTGTCACATAATTCACTAGAAAGCTAGAAGGGCCGTGGTATACGAACCCACGGTTAGGTGGGAGCTCTATGTTGACGGATCCTTGACTAAGGACGGATCCGAGGCAGGGGTAATCCTCATGTCCAGCGACAAAATCACTCTTGAAAAGGAATTGCTACTGGGCTTCCCATGACAAACAACGAAGCTGAATATGAAGTTCTCATTGTAGGGATGGTTCTCGCCAATGACCTCGGGTGCACACTTCTAACCACCCACTCCGATTCTTAAATCGTCGTCAGCCAAGTCCTCGAGGAATTCCAAGCGAAGGACGAAAGAATGATACTTTACCAGCAAAGGGTTGTCGAAGTCATCCGAATTCCATGATTTCAAACTCCTGCAGATATTAAGGAACGAAAACATGCATGCAGAAGCCCTCGCCACCCTGACCTCCTCGATGAAGTCTCGGGGGTGGGGGGAGAACAATCTCGGTGGAGCAAATGTCCGAACCAAGCATAGAAAAAAGAAAGGCCGAGATCCATGACAGGATACTCCCTAGCGACAAGGCGAAGGCAATTGCCATTCAAATGAGAGCTCCTGGATTCTGTTTGTTCGAGGAAGGACACCTATACAAGAAATCTTATATGGTGCCCCACCTATGATGCATCCCCCTTGAGGCAATCGGGGATCTTCTTGAAGAACTGTATGAAAGATCGTGTGGGGTTCCACATGGCGGGGTGCTCACTCGCTCATAGGGTGCTCATCAAAGGTTATTGGTGGCCCTACATACAAAGAGACGTTGAAGTCTACACAAAGAAATGTGATAAGTGCCAACACTATGCAACCAGACCAAAGATACCAGCAGAGTACATGCTGGCAATTACATCCCCCTGGCCCTTCGCCAAATGGAGACTGCACATCATGGCGAAGCTTTTGAAGGTCCCAAGCCAAGTGGAATATCTGCTAGTAGCCACCGATTATTTTACCAAATGGATAGAGTCCGTCCCTCTTGCTTGCATAACAGGGCCAGATGTCAAGAGGTTCCTTTCAGAAAACATCATAACAAGATTTGGAGTACCATACTGCTTCATCGTAGATAATGGCCCCGGTTATGGGATTGAAGAGTTCAATAATTCTATTAGAATTACGGAATAAGGTTGTACTTCTCGACTCCAGTGCATCCCAAAAGTAACGACCAAGCCTAAAATGTCCAATAGAACCATACTTGACGGACTAAAGAAAAAGCTACCCTCGATCCTGTGGTCATATCATACAACACCTGGGAAAAGTACAAAGAAAACACCTTTTAGCCTGGCGTACGACATGGAGGCTATTATTCCCACCGAAGTCAGCATCCCAACATGAAGAACCAAGTTAGTCACTTCAGAAGAAAATGATCGAAAGATCAAAGAGGAACTCACCATGCCTGAACCAGGGAGGATCCAGGAGGCTCTCGCCATGGCAGAATTCCAGAAATAAGACAAACCTAGCATACGACGGAAAGGTCAAAAAGAGCAAACAATTCAAGGACGAACAACTAGTGCTTTGCCGTGTAACCACTTACGCAAAGAAAGAACATAAGGGGAAAATGAAATCCAACTGGGAAGGACCATACATTGTTATCAAAAAGGTGGGGCATGCAGCTTACAAACTCGAGAGCATCCTGCCCAAGGCTGGAAGGGGAGAAGACAATCCCTAGAGCGCAAAAGATCTTATTAGTTTTAAAAGGAAAAGTTGTAATGAATTATCTTTCGAATTTATCAATATAAACAAATTCATTGAGTTTTTCGTCTATGCTACAAGCAATGCTGAATGAAAAATTGCAAAGAACACATACTCTAACGAGGCTACTCCCCCCAGACGGAGGCCGCACTCTGGGGGAAAGGCGCTAAGAAAGCCTTCGAGTATCGCCCGAGTACATGGGGACTGTGCAGGGGTAAACGTTTTGCATCGATTCAAGTAAGGAAGGGGCCCTCTCTCATCGTCAGGAGGGCTTCATCTGTAAAGATAGACGTTAACCCACAGGTCGTCAAGATAAATAGGATAATGTGTGAGAAAAAAGGCTAGTTCTGCCTGCATGAGTTTCTCGACAACAAGACTAAAACTACGAATAAGAAAAAATGCGTAAACATGACATCAAAGGAGAACACCGTGGGAGCTAACTACGGATGCCAAGACAAAATGTTTACCAATCGGATACCCTACGAGCAGCCCTCATAGGGAAAAGTCATCTTCTCACCCCCGCATGCAAAGGGGAGAAGAGACACAGGCGAACTACAAAGATATAATACTGTGAGGAGCATAAAAAAACATGCACAAAAAAAAAGGAAATAAGCGAAGGATCGCGGAATAGCAAGTAAAAATTCATATATACACAAAAGAGTATGTTGTGAAATCTGAGATAGTAAAAAAGAATAAAGAAAAAAAGAGCGTAGGATCTCACAGAGCCTCAGCAGGCCTAAAACATCTAACTATATTCCTCTTCGAAAAAGAAAGCATATCCCTTGCTACTGCTCTTCGAAATTGAAGCTCCGATGCCTCCATCAGATCACCTCGCCCCTCGGAATCACGAATCTGATGATCCAAAGACTTCACATCGGAGTAATCCTCGAAATAAGCCCAGAAAACATCAATAGAGCTCAGGCGTCATCCAATTGATGGTGCAGCCTACCATAATTCATCTCTAGGGAAACAAGCTGCCCACTCAGCTCCGTAACCCTGTTAGAGTTACACAAGATAAACTCTTGAAGAGGCTTCTTCTCAACAAAGGATAATCCATGAGAGGGTTCCCTCTCCTCCAATTCCGTGATCCGAGAATCACGATTACGAATCTCGACCAGAAGACCGTCCTTCTCTCTTTTCAGGCGCCCGACCAAACCCAGTAAATGAGGGGATTCTGTGATAGGGTGAGGAACCGGAATCGAAGGGGCTAAGATGAGTGTGAGTGAGCTTTCGATAGCGAAGGATGCGGGAAGGAGCATTTTCCAGCACAACAACATCTGACAAAGTCTCCCACTCGGGCTCCACGTAGAGTCCCGTATGAGCAAGAACCCGGTCCAAGTGAACTACCAGGTCCGACTTTTCCACCTCCAGTGGGCCCACCATAGTCTTAGCATCAACGATCTTCAGTCTGAGCCTGTTGCATATCCCTATGAGCCGTTCGTCGAAGCCCTCCACCCCCGAAGAGTAAGGGATCAGCGAAGGGGCCTCCTATGATTGGAAATCTTACAGGAGGAGAATGGCTGCCTCGAGGGCTTGATTCTTTAATGAAAGCTCTTATCTCTCTCTATAATGATGAGCCCTAAGGTCCTCTATCTCAGCCTCATATCTCTGAAGGGACTCCATCAACGCCCCTCTCTCTCAGTGAAGGAAGGACAACTTTTGCTTCTTACTCTTCGAAGCAGCACTCGTCGATGACTCGCCCCTCTGGGATGAGGAAACAACTTGTGGATGCATTGGGCAAGCCAGTAAAAGGATTGAACAAAAGAAAGGAAGGCAACAGAACAATGCAAAGTAAGATTTATCTCAGACCCCAGAAGGGGAGGAAGTGCAGATAATACACCCTATATCTCACCACAGGAAGAAGGGGAGTGGGCATAGTGGAATGAGAATCGAAGCCATTGAGAATCATTCGAAAGGAGCCCTACTAGTCAAAGGGCCATAACGTGAGCCGCCAGAACCGCGACATTAACCCTCCATGCCTCCTCCTCACAGATACGCACAACTTCTGCCTCAGTGAGAGATCCGACCCTCTGCTGTTCTTCCCTCCTGACCACCCCGAGAAGGTTGGGAATGTCCTCCGGAAAGACCCCTTCGTTCTCCAATTTCTGTAGCCTTTCCTGTAGATTCTTTCTATTCACCAACTGCTACGCTCGGCCCTCTTTCATGAATGCTTGGAGACCAGCTAGCTGGGAAAGGGACTCCTTCAGCCCCTCATTCCATACGTCCTCAATCTTCTCGAAGGAGGCAAATAAGTCTCTTTTCTGGGCGTCTGAGGTAGGGCCTAAGGTGGAGAAGAGATCCTGAAAGGAGAAAAGAAAAAACATGACAAAAGAGAAAATATATACGAATGGCATGCGAGGTAAGAAGAAAGAAGTGTAACTCGGCAAGATGTCAAAGCCTATTTACGAAAATGGGAAGTCTCCCGCCCCAGTAATTAGGGGGCACGTTTGGGGTATAAGGACCACTGACCAGCTCTTCAATTGAGGATGAAGGGAGGGCCCACTTGGGGAGCACTACTCGGAGGGGGAATAATCACTTCATGAGGAATGTCCTCCTTTTCAGGAGGAACGGAAGTACCCCTCTCAGGCATGAAAGTTCTCTCCTCGGGGGGAGGCACAACAAATTTGGATGCTTGGGAAGGCCGAGATCCCCGGAAGACACGTCGGGATGCCAACTCTTGCATCAGCAACATTGAGGATGCGGAAGGAGCCTAGGATGAGGCCGGGCCTCCACGTGGCCTTTTTCGGCTCAAAAAAGGTTTTGAGGGTGGTTATTCTTCAGGGGGAAAGCTAGAATTCTGACTAGGGGATTCGGGTAAAGTCGCTTGTGCCGCAAAGTAAATAGGAACAACCACAATGGCTGGACTCCCTACGTCCTCCAGTAGTTTGTCCCTCACAGTTTCGAGATCGCTGGATGATATAGAAATGATGGTAGAAGAAGGAGAAGATGGTTCCATTATTGTCTGGCTTGAGGAGAAACTCTATCTCTCTCTAAAAAGACAAGAAGGCAATTGAAGAAGATGATAAAAATTCAAAAGGATAGAAAACAAAAAGGAGATGGGCCCTAATGATGAAGGCGCACTACCCCATTTTTCAGCATTCGTACAAAAGTGGGGAAGTGAAAAATATTTAAACCTCCGATAGGTCCTACCAGCGCCGCCATTTATTGAGAAATTGATGCACGTTGCATAGAGGAAAAAGGAAAATCCAACCCTTGCTTTACAAGTGGAAAAAAGAACACTCCCCACTTCCCCCCACTAACTTCCCTCTAAATGCCGTGACAAGACCAATGAGTGAGAAAAAATCCAACCATAAAAAGACACCCTTCTTTTATAATTAGAAATGGGGAAAACAAAACGGCGAATCAGGAAGGTGGCCTATGATGAGCCGAGGATCTCCCAAGGAGAAGAATAAAACAATAGCTCTAGGAGAAAGAATAAAGGTTTCAAAACTGCAAGAGTCTGATCCTCGCACTCCCATAGTTGGGCAGCTGTTGATGGATGTTAAAAATTAGGGTTAGGACCTTGGAACGATTGTAATGCATGCGGAATGAAACCAAGCAATGAAGACGGAGTTAATGAGCATTTAATGACCCCAAGAAGGGGAGAAGATAGGGTTCTCAACCCGCTTCCATCGCCGAGAAGCTGATCAATGAGATATCTTCTAAACGATACTTATGTATCTAAGACAATCAATCAGATATTCCATGAAGGAAACAATACACCAAATCTACACAGACATATCTCATAAATATAGGGTCAAACACTTAAAGATACGTTCCTTAAGCACAAAGTAAGGCATATCCGGTAGCAAGACTAAAAGATAGGCGATGAACCCATGTCAGAGCCTCCTCGCCGAGGGATATTCAACCATTCGAAGGGATAAAGCTATACGATTAATGCATATCTAAGACAATCAATCACATATTCCATGAAGGAAACAATACACCAAATCTACACAGACATATCTCATAAATATAGGGTCAAACACTTAAAGATACGTTCCTTAAGCACAAAGTAAGGCATATCCGGTAGCAAGACTAAAAGATAGGCGATGAACCCATGTCAGAGCCTCCTCGCCGAGGGATATTCAACCATTCGAAGGGATAAAGCTATACGATTAATGCCTCCGAAGGCTAACGAAAGAGACATGGTCTCTCGAAAGAGCTGCCCTCGCCTGCGAGGAGAAGCGGCGTTGCCCCTTCAGACTAGCCATGTCGGTAGAAAGATACATGAGATATATCTCAGCATGGCATTAGGGAAACGGAAGATAGGAAGGATATGTGATTGATAATACCATATCAATCACAAAAGATACACCCTATATTGCCTCCACCACCTATATAAGGGGCTCATAATCCAAGAAGAACTCATATGAAGTCAGATATACACTCAATCATCGGGTATTAATAACCCTACTTACATTTAATAGATATTTACATATGATGCAACGAGATGTGGAAAAGTTTGTAACAAGAATCTTAAGTGTGTCGAATGGTATATCGAAATATGAAGATTATGTTATTTCACTTTTTTTGTGTAATTATGTTATTTCATTACCACTAATATTAATTCTTGAAAGTTTTTTTTTATTGTTTTTATTTAAATTTCTGTTGTAATAAGGTCGAAAACCATTATTATTAATGAAATATTGGGTCTTCTAATAATTTATATACATATATAAGAAAGTTGCCAAAGAACAGTTTTCCAAGTTTTTTTTTTCAAGTTTCTCTCTCTGTGTACGATTATGTCATTCTAATACCATATTCTTCGGTGCTCTCTGTGTATCTTTTTTACCCCATATTTTTATTCTCACCCTTTATTAATAAAATAAAAATGTAGGGTTTACCAACCATTTATATATATAAAAGAATCACCAAATAATAGGTCATCCAAGTGAAAAAATACATCTCACAAAAACATAATTAACCCTTTAACCAAAGCGTAGATATTTTTAAAAGTTAAGGCATAAATTAATTGGAACTACATCGTCTACTTTTGAACTGGTGACCAATTCGGAAAATCCCATGAAAACATGTTTTTCCAATACTTCATACTTCCATGAAAAAAAGTTTTACAAAGCTTAGCCTTAGATTGTTTCCAAGTTGAAGCTAAAAAGTAGCAGCTTCATGGCACCTTTTCAATCAGTTTTGCAACTTTTGAAATATTACCAAAAAATATATGCAACTCCTAATATGTTAACATGCCATAAAAGCTATAACAAAGTAAATAAATATTTCTATTTTGATGAGTTTTCTTAGAAGTTTTAGGTCAATGCTAGGAGAACCGGAAGTTATGGATTATTACTTCAATTTTAAAGCTAAGAAAAAGTTTAATTAAACCAATTGTATTAAATAGTACTTACATTAGTTTATCCGGTCTGCATGCCGCAGCTGCTAAGAGAAGAAAGTATAAGAAAAGTAATTTACAATTTGTAATATTACATCAGAGAAAAAAATCTTTATTAGTTACAACTTTGAAGAAAATTATCCGAAAAATAACTTTGAAAAATTATTTCGTTGGAAACAAACAAAGGATATATTAATTGAAATTTGAAATGCATAGTCTTATCAAGATAAAGGCAGATCAAATTAATGCATAGTCTTTATATTTCTCAACGATGCATCTTTCATCTCCAAGTTAGTATCTCCAAACTTAGGGGCTTTACCTTTTATTCTTTTTTTTTCCTTTGCTTTTATAAGTGCTTATTTTTTAAATAAAAAAAACTACTTATGGGCTATGTCATATTTTCACGCATATTAAGAAATTAAGAAAACCTACCCTTTATTCTTCTTCTTTTCTCCCTCGTTTTTATACACTGGTGGAGCACCCAATTTATGCTATCGGGGTTACAAATTCATTCTATAATTAACCGAGGGTACCATAAATTTTTTTTGGAGGGGGGAGGGGTAGGGAATTTTTAAAGAAGTTTTTGGAAATATTATATACGAAACCATATTATTTCTTAATTAATAACACGTGAAAAGTGAAAACATTAGATTTAAAAACCACAATTAATGAAAGTCAAGAAATTATACGGATAAATACATGGCCAGCTTCTCTCCATTGTTCACAAACTTAACTATTCTCAAGATTTTAAATAAGTGACATATTTGGATAGAAAGTCGGCTTTTAAGATATATAAATTTCTGTGTAGTTAATTTTTTCTATTCTTTTGTTGATATAATCATTTACCTTATATTGGGGGTTTAAGATCTTGTAACCTTCTTTGCTGTTGAGGGCTACCGATTGAAAATAGAAGTAGAAAGACTTGAAGGAACTTGAATTGAAACTATGATGACCCTATTTATAGTTTATCCTATTTCCCTTTCATAGTTTATTGTATAATAATACTACACAAAAGACATATAAAACTATGGGTGAATGACCAAAAAGTACCATATATCTAACATGGAAAAAAAGTTATGAATTGAACTATGGTAATATTGACTACTAAACCTAGTTCCGAAACCTTTTAAAATGTGCTTAACAAGCACCGACTTGCAAACCTTACAATGTTATTAAGGTTGAAACTCTTATTTTCATGTCCAGTTAAGTAGGCGACTTACAAATCTTACCATGCTATTTAGGTTGAAAATATTATTTTCTTATTTCAGGAAAAAAAATATTTGGTTACTAATTTAGGTAGGTAACCGTCCGATTTACTTTTAGATTAGATACGGAAGAAATCATGTGCAATTATTTTAAAATGGTACTACTACTTATTATACTCTGAAATTTGTCTTCTGAAATATAGAACCAAATTCTAGTTACTTATATTTCTGCGCCGTCATTAATTTATATGAAATACACATTATTCATAAATGTATCGTTTCTTGTTTTCTCCTATATTTAGAAGGTGTATGTATTTAGTTTTAGTTTTATTCCATTATCAATCTTTTGCCCACTGTAATAAATGAAACAATTTTGACAAACTCTACCTCCATTTTCTATGACGATAGTTTCTTACCCCAGATTTATACACACATAGGATTTACTCTTTATCTGAAAAATGAAGTATGTTGGCGTGGAAGAGATAGATGCAGAAGAAGAAGATGAAATTGATGAAACAGATTATCGGCAAAATGCACATTTCTCAAGCGAATAAGTTATCTACCAAACATGCGGTAATTTCTCTTTGCCTCACGTGAGTGTTTAATAATGCTTACTTACGACATAGTAAAGTAAAAGTTCTAAAGAAAATTATAGGACGAATGTTAATCTTCTCATGTTAACCAATGGAACTCTATTTTTTATTATTATCATACCTGAATTTATGAACGAGTCATTTATAAAAAAACATTCATTTTAGTGGATCCTCTAGTTGCAATCAGAAGTTGTGTTTTTGTAACAGCCCGTGTCAAGAGCTGTAAAGGTAAATAAATTCTTAAATTGGTTTTCAAAATAAATTCTTAATAATACCAAAACGTACAACCTTCTCACATTACAAGATATTATATTCAGAAGTTAGTCAATCCGTTTTAGGATTTAAGTTGATTGAAAAGTCGCAAAAGACCATCCTTCAGTCACTCCTTCCTGTGCGGAAGGCAGTTAGCTATTTTATTCACTGTTGTGTGTAAGCCCTTGATCTTTAGCTTGCAACGTAAAGAATCACCATTCTTCCTTTGCTTTCCGTATAAGAAAGAGATAGATTATTCTTTCGTTGCTGCTTTTAAGTATTTTACTCTCTAATCAGAGTGAAAGTTCTATCTTGTACGGTGTCTCATAAGACCTTCCGAAAGGCTCTATATGAGCTTAAACCCCGTCTTAGAATAGAGATGACTACGACAGGCAGGGACCTCTTCGCTCTATCAAGACCGGCTCAGATCCTTTTTGGCAAATTTTCCCTCCCATCATGAACCCCCTCCTGAAAAGGTCCTATAAAGATAGAATCTGCCTTGCTGGCATGGCAGCAGGGTATGACTGAAGAACTGGCAGCACTAGAGCAAAATCAAACATGGGACTTAATTTCTCTTCTTTCACGATCAGTTGTGGTTGGGTCTATCAAGTTAAGACCCGCTGTGATCGTTCATTCTTCTTTCTTTCGTTGGTCTTTCGTTTCGTCACATTCCTAATAAATTATCCAATTACAACGTATTATCCATAATGTAAGCCGATAACCTATAAATCACACAATAGTAACACTTGCTATAACATATTCGATAGGGAAAACCTCATCATACAATCAATAAATGTAGTTTTTCTACTTTTAGTATTGGTGAGACATAAAAATCTGTATGGATACTACATAATGTATATTCAAGTGTCAGGCCCATTAGGCGCGATGCTCTGCTCCAAAGTGTAGTTTCATCCTTTGGCTAGCTATTCAAAATATATTATCTACGTTGGACCGTTTGCAAAGGATGAACCTCTTTGGGGTTAAAGGATGCCCTTTTTGTTTGAGTAATGCGGAGAGTGTGGACCATTTATTCTACGATTGTGGGTTCTTGAGACGGATTTGGAGAATTGGATGTTTGCGCTTGGGTTTCTTAGGAAACTCTTTGTCTTGGGCGGGTTGGATCTCTTGGACTACAAATGTCTTCAAGGGTAATTCCCCATCCGGACTCTTAGGGAAATGTGTTTTGGCTTCCACGGTGTTTTGTATTTGGCGTGAAAGGAACTCTTGGCTTCATGGCAGTATCGTTTTGAGTCTGGGAAAAGTGTTCAAAAACGTGGAATATTTTGTGACAAGTAGTTTAAACAAACTTTGTAACGTAAGCAATAGATTTATCCAGCGGAATTGAAGACTAAGTACGGAGTTTGTCAGTGACTAGTCCCGTACTTTTTTGTTAGCCGACTGGTCGGCCCCCTTCCCCAACTGGTGGGCAGCAAAAAATATTCTGGCAATTGTCTAAGTGATCGGCCATGGCTACTGGTCGGCCTACGGGACTATTTTTTCGCGTTTCTTCATTCCCTAGCTCTTTGTTTGGTGTACTCTTTATGGTTCTTGACCCTCATTATTTATATAGGATCGTTTACCCTCCAAAAAATAAAGTGTCTGGTCCATTAGAATATACGATACGAAACTTACGTCTACACATTTGTCCTCCAAAATATGACACTCCTTCGTCACCTCACATAACCCTTCGTCCTCAATAGATAAGGAATTCCAAAGAGAAATTACCCCTAAAAAAGGGCACCCTCGGGCAATAGCCGAAGGACCCATTTTACTCACTTTACTTACCTTATTTCCCCTAATAGAAATTTATCCTAGCCCTCTATAACTTGAAGTTCCTACAGAAATAGCCGCAAGTCTAATATCAGTCGCTTTTTTCAATTCCAAACACCTTGTAAGATCCATTATCTCACACAACATCGTTCGCTAACTCATCTTCTTTGCTCACACTCGGCGCTTAGAGATACAATTGATCAAAGAAGACGAGTTAGCTAACGATACTGAGTGTGATAATAGACATTTTACAAGGTGTTTGAAAGTGAAAAGAGTAGCTGATATTAGACTTGCGGCTATCTCTGTTGGTACTTCACGCCCTGGAGGGCTAAAAAAATTATATTAGAGGAAATAAGTCTAATAAAGTGAGTGATATTGGTCTTTCAGCTATTTACCAAGGGTGCGCTTCTTTAAAGCTACTTTTTCTTTGAAATGTCTTCTCTATTACGAACGAAGGGTTATGTGAGGTGGCGAAGGAGTTCCATCTTTTAGAGAGCACGATCTCAACCATTTCCCTTTGATTTCAGACAAATGTTTGATTGCAATTGAACAAAACTTCCCCCTATCTCAGTGATTTAACGATCGAGTCTTGTATGAAAATCAGGAACGAAAGCTTACAACCTATTGCAAAGTTGTTCCCGAAGATATTTTCTCTTATATCTCTTATCTATCTTGTCTTAATTGATTCTCCAAGATCTGAAACTTTCCGATTTTTCCCTTAACAATATTGAGCGTTATGGGAAAACGCTCACATGTGTCACGTTAAGTAATCTTCAAGTAGTAAACCAAGAGGGGTTTCGGGAAATGAGAATTCCTCTGGGGTTGAAAAATTTATTATCTTTAACGATAACTTCATGTCGTGGGGTGATGAATTTGAGCCTTGTTGCTATTGGAAAAGGGTGTCCTTGCCAGAAATAAATGTGTATACGTAAGTGTTGTATCGTATCTTCTAATGGACATGACACTTGAATATGCATTATGTAGTATTCATACAGATTTTTGTGTTTTACCAGTACTAAAAGTATATACACTACATCTATTAAAAGAGACTGCTGTCGATCTGGTTTTAACTTTAAATACAACCTGTCCCCAACCTCGAACTCAATTGCTTGGCGGTTCTTATTCGCGTATTGTTTCATTTGGCTTGCGGCCTTAACAAAATTCTCTTTCAAAGCTCACAAAATTTAATCTTGTGTTCGCAACTCGGAGTCAACCCCGGCCATCGCGGCATCACCGTCATAAAGAACCGCCAAGCAATTAAGTAGTGTAATACCAATATTCCTCCCATGCCAAGTAATTTTCACACCTTTTTCGGTTTTCGCTCACAAAACATTTCAATTATTACTCCAAACATGTGAACACTACTTCCGTCTGCCCATGTTTTTGCGGGTGCTACGCAAAGCTCCTGCAAGCGAAAAAACTCATGCCATAATAGAACCAAATCCCAATTATTTCGGTTAACCATCAATAAAATCCCTCAAAATATCACCCCCACATTTTACTTAGTATCAGTAACGGCACAAGTAGACCCGCACATGTAGGAAATATCGCATTGTTGAACGTATTGGTGAACATCATCCCGCATACCCTCGCACCTAAAAACTTGACACAAACGACGAAGTGTTTGGAAGCCCTTCGAATGCCCCCCATGCTAGTAACATGAAACTTGTACAATAGAGGATTTTGTAGAGCTTATCAAGAGAAACTAAAATACGACTATTTTGGACCACACACCCGCCCCCTTAAAGAATACCATTCGAGTGAGTTTGGACCCACCTCCAACTTGTCTATCACTAATAGTCAGGTCGTTCTAGTTTTTTGTCAGAGCAATGGACAAAGATCACATTATTACCTATAGACTTCCACTAAACCATGTCTACCCATTTACCCCACTTGCTTCATCAGAAGTCACTGCCAAGTCTACAACAGATGCCCTCGCTAACGACAGGTCAACTATGCCCCCATCCGTTGTGGTGGTGAGCTCTGGTTTCCCCCCGGTTCGGGCCCCTCAACCTTTTTTCTGTCTAAACTTTCTTGCTATTTTTTACATTTCCCATTTCCATACAACTCCATAGTTAAATTATCGTAGTCACACACAATACCAGCCAATTTCGTAACCAAGCAATATCCAATATCTGGTGTCACGCCCCGGATTTTGGAGAACCCGGATTGTAAATTTAAAAGAAAACAAAACTAAAAACAAATATTTCACACATGCTAATATTCCACAAAAATCTGTCTTTTCCACACATTAATTTACAATTACACCTTATACTACCACATAAATACGCCAAATCATTCCCGCCTCGGGTCCCTCTATAATAATATAAATATACACAAATGAGAAACAGAACCAAAAGTGAGTCAACTAAATCCATCACATATACAAACTAAAAATAATAATGCAAACTATTTGTGTTTTGATCTTTTATATAGTGTTTCGTCTTTTTTTTTATAACTCCTGTTGGAAAGAAATGGATAGTCGGAAAAAAGGCTTGTACCACAACTATGAAAAACTCACAAAATAAATGGGGAACAAGTAACTTTTATATAAATTTCCTATTTTATTTGATGGTGTTTACAATTGAAGAATCAACACTTATTTATACTAATATGAAGAAAAAATGAAAAGACATAAGTTATGCTTATTCTTAATTACATTGCAACTCAAAGGTTTATAACTTAAAAAAAAATAAAAGCTGAATATTTAAAACCAAATAAGTTAGGAATTTCAACACTCCCCCTTAAACTTGTTTGGTAACTTCAAGCAAATTTCGTAATCGTCTTCATTTTTGTCCCAATCCCATGTTCGCTCTTCATCGAACTCAACATCTCGACTAATAACAAATTTTCCATTTTTCGGATTATATAATTTATAGCCTTTCGCCCTCGAGTCGTAACCGATAAATAGAATTTTTTCGCTTTTGTCATCTAGTTTGGACCTTTTTTGATCCGGAACATGAGCATACGCAATACTCCCAAAAACTCGTAAGTGAGAAATAACTGGTTTTGTTTCGCTCCATGCTTCCTCAGAAGTTTTACCCCAAACACTTCGGGATGGAGAACGGTTCGATAAATAAACCGCACTATCCACGGCCTCAGCCCAAAACTCTTTCAGAACATTTTTACTTTTAAGCATGCTACGAGCCATATTTAAAAGAGATCGGTTTTTTCTTTCAACAACCCCATTTTGTTGTGGGGTATAAGCAACCGTCAAAGGATGAAAAATTCCATTTTCTTCGCAATATTTTTCAAAATCATTTGAAAGAAATTCTCCCCCTCGATCTGATCTCATAGAATTTATTTTGTGAGCACTTTTATTTTCAACACGAGCTTTAAATTTTTTGAAAGTATCAAAAACATCGGATTTTTGTTTTAAAAAATAAACCCAAGTCTTTCGACTAAAATCATCAATAAAAAGAGCAAAATAATTGCTTTTTCCAAGAGAACTTGGTTTAATAGGACCACAAATATCCGTATGAACAAGTTCCAACGGTTTTTTAGCTCTTGTAGTCGCTTGTTTTGGAAAACTTTTCATCAGTTGTTTTCCAAACAAACATTCCTCACAAAGTTCATCAAAATGATCAATATGAGGTAAACCTTTCACTATATTTTTACTACTCAACAATTTCAATCCACCAAAATTAAGATGCCCAAATCTCAATTGCCAAAGCCACGATTTTTCTTTAAAACACGCTTTTAAACATTTAACCCCGCCATTTTAAATATCCAAAGAAAACATTCTATTTTTCGACATCGGGACTTTTGCAACCAAATTTCCATTTTTATCACTTAATAAAATATTATAATTTTTCGAATGAATATCATAGCCCTCTTCCAAAAGTTGTCCCAAACTCAAAATATTAGACTTCATATTTGGCACATAATAAACGTTCGAGATAAAATCATTTTCTCCATTTTTCAATTGGATTAAGACTTTTCCCTTCCCTTTCACCGGAATTTTAGATTTATCACCAAAATAAATATCTCCATTTGCCGTTTCATCAATTTCGGTAAACATATTTTTATTACCACACATATGGTTGCCAGCCCCCTTATCTAAATACCACGTAGTATTTTCTCCGCTTTTATTTTCATTATGGGCAAATAAAAGTGTAGAACGTTCTTAATTTTCTCTAGAAAAATTAGCTCTTTCCTCAAATTTATTATTACTCAATCTACACTCGGAAGCGTAATGCCCAAATTTTTGACAATTATAACATTTAATTTGGGACTTATCATACCTCGGTTTTCCATTATAATTTCCTTCTCTTCCACTGCCTCTCGTCGGATAAGAGTTTTGTCTCCTCTCTTCTTTTTCGAAAGAGTTGTAACCACCATGACCATAATTTTGACCTCGAGCTCTTCCTCGCTGGCTTTTCGGGTTACCAAAATTCTTCTCGTTCAGAGTAAACTTTGTTTGGAGAGCTTGTTCAAGCGACTCTTCTTTGATAACTTTTTTATTTAGTTTGTCTTCATGAGCTTGAAGCGATCCGAATAGTTGATTCACAGTCATAGATTGTACGTCTTTAGATTCCTCTATAGCCACAACAATATAATCCCATTTGCAATCTAAAGAGCGTAGAATTTTTTCGACAACACGAGCGTCATCTAAATCTTCACCGCATGATTTCATTTGATTTGCAATTGTTTCAATACGTGATGAAACATAATCATCAATCGATTCGGAAACTTTCATATGTAAAGCCTCAAAATCACCATGCAAGCTTTGAAGTCGAACTTTTTTCACCTTGTCAACTCCTTTAAAAGAGTTTTCTAAGATATCCCACGTTTCCTTACTCGCGGTTGCACACGCCACCTTTTGAAACATAGTTTCATCCAACGCTTGATGGATGATAGTGAGAGCCTTCCATTCCTTTTTCTTCAAATCTTTCGCTGCATCCCGTAGAGCTTGAGTTAGAGCGGCACCTTCCATGGGTTCGTCATACCCGGTTTCGACGGTTTCCCACACATATTGCGAACCAAGGAACACTATCATTCTATTGCTCCAATTATCGTAAAATCCCTTCTTGAGTATAGGGATAAATGGGGTCATTCCACTGGCCATTTTGGGACCGTTGGCTCTGGTACTACTGTTAGAAAGAAATGGATAGTCGGAAAAAAGGCTTATACCACAACTGTGAAAAACTCACATAATAAATGGGGAACAAGTAACTTTTATATAAATTTTCTTTCTTATTTGGTGGTGTTTACAATTGAAGAATCAACACTTATTTATACTAATATGAAGAAAAAATGAAAAGACATAAGTTATGCTTATTCTTAATTACATTACAACTCAAAGGTTTATAACTTAAAAAAAAAAAAATCTGAATATTTAAAACCAAATAAGTTAGGAATTTCAACAACTCCGCTCCTACACCCCTACACCTCGTCTAAATCTCGACTAAAAACGCCAAATGGCATGACTCTACCAACGACTCAATGACTCATGCAATACAACACCGCTAGTTAATAGAATCACGACAACACAAAACCGCTACTCAATTACCCAACCTCATTATTCTACTTTGTGCATGCGTTATATGGTACAACACTTACAAATTTATAATGTACAGCCATTGAAATATCATATCATTTGCATTAGCTACCATCATGTAACAAATGTTACAGCTAGTGAAATCGCAACAACACAATCATACACATCATTTGCACCAACTTTCATACACTTTGATAATTTACTATAAATAACACAACAAATAGTTAAATTACTACAGTAAAACACATTTAAAATGAACCTAAGCAAGGAACCGATTCGTGTCTAAATTTATATAGAACGCTTCTTTTGAGGACCGGACACTGTAACTCATCAAAGCTAATCAACTAAAATCTACCATTAACAACAACTACTATGAGTGATAAAACTATAAGCTACACACAAGATAAGAAGGAAACCGATTCCTGCCTAATATCACCACTGAACTCTCCTTTTAAGTACTGAAACGGTACCACGAAAAGCCTGCAAACCTCTAATATACAATCACTACCACAAGAATTAATGTTGTTATAAACAATATAAAGCAAACGCAAGAAAATATAAGTAGGAAATATATTCCTGCCATCGCAACGGGCAAATTTGACTTTTCGTACCGACACGGTACCTCGATAAAGTCATTGTACAGCAAGGTACAACTCTATAATCTCAACTACAAGTATTAATTCTACTATAAATAATGAACACAAAAAAAGACTCCCCTTTAAGTACCAAAACGGTATCTTAGAGCAGCTTAACAACAGATGAAGAACAGGACAGCGGAAAGAGTGTCCGTTAACGCCTTGAATCTGGAGAGCTAATCCCCAACGATGTATCTCAAGATATTCTCCTCTGATTTTTTCTTTTCTGATTACTATATATACTATAGTTTGTTACTAACAATACTTCATTTCAAGAGGCACTAAATGAGGTAAACTCATCGATCAGAGAATATGAGTTATACTTTATAATTTTATAGTGCGGAGGGAACAATTGTAAGCAGAAGGCATACATTAATTTTAGAGTTAATCACATAGTTCAAATGTTAAACTATATGAACAAAATTTGAAAATTTACATTTCGACAATTTAAATATGAGATATTTACGGTTAAAATTGCACGTATATGCATAGAACGCCAATATTTTGGGACGGATGGAGTATTAACATATACGTACAATTTTCTTTAAAAAATAAATGTATTTTATATGCATAAACATAAACATAAAAATCAGGTTGTTACATTTTGGCTATAATCCGTTAACAAAAGTCGTCCTCACGGGTATTCGTATCCCTTTTACAATACCCAACCGTAATATATCAACTTCAGCTATGTATTCGTGGAGTGTACCCTTTGGTTTTAACTTTTTCCAATTCCCCAACAAATCCTCAGTACCCCATTTTTTTCCGAATTGAGAATCCTTACCAAGAATGTATGCCACCACATACATGCTTCCCCATCTAAATAATATACTGCAAAACGTACTTTTTGAGCACTGTCTTACACATGAGAGAGTACTTTTTGCATGGAAGAAAACCATTCGTAGCATTGCTTCACCCTCAAGCCTTTTTTTCCCTCTCATGGGCCCCACCGTAACATCCCTAGGCTGCGTCTAGCAATGGCCCCCCATCCTTCATCGGTTCATGCCCATCAATTTCACAATTCCCCAGATAATTCTCTTGTCAGCTGCTGCCAGTTTCAAAATCGAGTCTTCCAACTTCGCGAGCATAATTCTGTATCAATCATATAAAGTAAAAAAAAAACATGCTCGTCGTTGAATGATCTGGATACAAATTGATGGATTAAAGCCACCTCATAGGTTGTTGCACAACCCAATCGCACAACTTGGTTATCTTCCAAATTTAAAAGAATAACTCGTTAACTTTGAAACTAAGGTAAGAATTACATTATTTTGTACTTCATAATTTTTGCTTAATGCATAAATAATGGAATGAATGTCTTTAAAAAACTTGGAACTCAATTGGGCCAAAAGAAAAATACTAAATAGTGTCGGAGTAAAGTAATAGAAATTAACAGATAGAAATAACAACAATAAATGCGTCATTCGTACCTAGCAATGCGTCTTCCAAATGTCACTGTGATTTGAGTTAGAAAGTGTCATATTTTGGCATTAATTATAGTGTTAAATCCAACTTTATATTGCGTAAATATGCATTATTATATCAATTTACTATTTTTATTTATTTTGAGGCCATTTATCTATTATGAGTGAAAATTGCCCTTTTTATGTGCATTTATTTGAAAATTGGAGACGAAATGACTCAAGATAGAAGTTGGAGAAGATAAAGGATCTAAAATAAGAGGATATTAAACTTATATTCTGTCAAACTAGCTAGAATTAGGGAACAAGGAAGAGATCAAGCCAAAAAGTAAATAAAATTCAGTTCCCCGCCATGTGATTTGAATCAGACACCCTCCACCGCCATAAATTGATGATTTAGCGCAATATGATTGGTCAACGCCTTCTGATTCGAATCAGACAACTCTGATTCGAATCAGAGGTTTTTTAGGAATTATATTGCGAATTTTTCTAAGTACAACACTATAAATACAAGTGTAATTGATGTAAATTTTTGGGCTCTGCGTCAGGCAGAAACATTCATTCAATATAATTTCTCTCTCTTTATTTATATTGGCTTATATTTGTTATCTTTATTTCCCTTACGATGTCTCACCCTAAATCTCCTTCTACCCTTTTACTGAGATCATGGTGATTTATTCTCTCTAAACTCCGCCTTTCTTGGTAATATCCTTCTTCCCCATTTTCTTTTATTTATTGTTTATATTAATTCATGCGTTTTTATTTATTGTCTAGATTAGATTTTATTTGTAGATTAACGCGTTATTCTTGTTCTAGTTTATAGTAGTTTAGATTAAACGACAAATAGCGCGAGTTTAATTGTTATAAAAAAACTTGAAAAACTTGTGTTTAAACATATTATTATTATTTTACGTAATCTCATTCGGGAACTCGTACTTGCTACGATTATATAAATTTTATTACTACAATTGGGCCTAGTGCTCTTGTTATGTAAAAAAAGGCTTTATTTTTATAAACATATTTTTAAGCCGATCAAGTTGGGTTCTAGTATCCGGTCGGCCCTACAAGATCCTCTCCATCAAATTCACATGTGAAATTTGTCCCTCAAAAGAGTCATCACCTTGAATGAAATTAAAAACCAAGAAAAATATAAGGAGTCATGAGCTAATAGATTAGAATTAAATAAGGTGGTGGAAATTTTAAATAGGCGGACATTTTTATCTGCCCAACCGATACTCAAAAGCATTTGGGTGTTTTGGGGCACTTTGAAATTTTAATCCTTTGAAAAGTTTAAGTGTTTGTAGTTTTTAACAATATATTCATAATTGAGATTTAGGATGTGGGAGACTCGGAAGAGGCATCTATTGGTGTAACCTACTCGATTCAGGGTTTCACTCGTGTTTGGACGATTATGCAACTTAAGAATCTATAGGAAATGTGTTAGGATCATATTTTTGGCCTTATGAACTCTCAATTGTCAATTGGTTTGAACAAATTAATCTGAGTTAAGTGCTAAGAATTAAGACAATTATGTTACAGATGAAATAGCAACCTAAGTTGCAACCATAGTTCTAAACTGCCAATACGTAGGATTCTATCTTACTGTATTAATTGTTCTGCAAGTTGATTATTCTAACTAAAGTATGCATGAAATATTCTCATATATTTACAGAGATTTAATTTATATATGTTGAGAATATTTTGGTGATAAAGAATGCAATGTTCTTTATGGATATATGGAGATTAGTTTTAAAGAGATTTAATCTTGTTAAACATATTATCTAGTTCCTTTAATTATGCTAATCAAATCTCCTATTGTTATGCAAGTTTTTATCACAATTTCAATCTTACTGATTCTGAAATCTTGTTATATATGTCGTATAGATTGACATTATATATGGAGATATTTTATTTTTAATATAATTTGTTTATCAAAAAAATATTATCATGTGTAGATCATTTTGAAGGAAACAATATCTTCTATTGTCAAGCAAGCTACTATTTCATGCTAACCATTGCAGATTGAGATCAATCTAGATGTTACATTATCTTGTGTGATTTATGGGAAAATTTAAATCAAATTAAAGAGTCAAAGTCAATCAAGAAGATTGAAGAATAAATATTAATGAATATCTTAAAAGATTGTTTTTACTCTTATAGTAGCTATACTTGTAAAATGTGTGTTCTAAAATATAAAGAACTCATATTTGAGAGAATACGCGTGAGAACTTTTAAAACAAGAAAAATAATAGTGGAATGCCAATGATATTTTGAGTGACAGTTATATAGTAAAAGGAGTACTAAGATAGGCAGAAAAATTTAGAGAGATTATGAGATTTGTTCGTAAGTCTTGAGTTTTGTATTGTAGGAGTTTATAATATCACTAATATGGGTGAGTGTCCCGGAACGTAGCCCAGGGATTGGGTGAAATCCGTTGTTCAACTTGCGTGTGAATGTTTCTTACAAGTACGTTTAATATTCTGTCTTGTTCATTAACATACTTAGGTTTCAACTGTGGTTACAACTGTAGTTACAACCTAAAAGTTTAACAGCAACTAAAAGAGTGGATATGTATTTCAAAATGTCAGCAGAAGGCAACTTTAATAAGATTTTTGTTGGAAAATTAAAACTCCTAGCAATTCAGGAAACGGAAGAGAGAGAAATGCAACACTAAGAATATAATGGGAGAACAACTGGGAATTTGATATATGTTCAATAGAAAGTAGAAAATTTTAATTTACAAACATTAAGATGTGGTGAAAAGATGTTGATGGACCTTAAAAACTAGATCCAGTGTGTGAATCTCAGTTTCCAAGGTTTGAACCAATAGAAAAATTCCATTATAGGGTCTTTCCCATTGTCACACTTACGGACTTTCCGGTGCTTTGATCCAATAGGAAAATTCCATTGTAGGGCTTGCCCGTGTTCTCTGCTTATAGCTAATTAATATCTGCACATTCAAGCTAAGATCAAGGGAAACTTGATGATTTGACCACCGTTCACCCTCTTTTACCTGGAGGAGTTGTAAGAAGCTGTGAACCTCTTATGCTGTATATAATATAATAATATAAAGTGTTTAATAGAAGTAGGGTTTAGAGATACCCGTATTTAGTGTATATTTGTAGATAGATATTGAGAGATTGGATCTCTTTATTTGTGTTTAATGAGCTCCTTATACAGACGGATGGACTAAATCTTTGAGAAACACAATCTTGGCAATCATATGTTATCATATTATAATATATCTCTTGCCTTATCAAAGATACATTATAATGATCTCCTCTGTATCTTTCCATATGTATACGTCAACTTTGACTTTCTCTTTCTCTTAGAGAAGAGTGTCGATTGCGGCCTACTCAAGGAAGGGCTTCCCCGAGGGCCACGATCATCGATATATATAGACTAAGGTGAAGACCCCCTTTTCAGTTGGCATTGCGTCTCTGTCGAACTCAAAAATCATACTTCTCAGAGAGAGGCATAATCTCATAGGAGATTCTGTTTTCTTGTGAGATAAGGAATATATATTTATCGTTAGACAATATCTTTATATGACGTCTCCCGTATAGATTTAATGTTATCTTTTCTTTGCTTATTACGATATTCTCTTCTTTACAGTGTTTTATCAGTAGTTTCTCGTGCTTATCTCGCATGTCAACTCATCGAGGGAGACGGGTGAAAACTCTAACTGTCCCTTTCACAAGGGTCATTAATTTCTCATTTATTGCTCATTAATTTCTAGGTTAATTGACAGGTCAGACCACATGTATTGCAACCGTTACGAAGTTCTAACCCTAAATTTTAACCTCCATCAACAGCTCCCCGATTATGGGAGAGCGAGAATCGGCCTCTCGCAGTTGGAATTTCCTTCCCCTTCTTCGGACTCAAATGTTGTCCATCTCTTCCGGAGAGTTTAAGTCATCAATGTCATGCCAGTTCCTTCTATCGAGTTCTATCGTCACGATGTTCCTTGACAGACAATTGGGCTGGACCCCGACCGTTGTCCTTGAATCAGTCATGGAACGAAGAATGAATCCGGTCTTTTTGGTGACCATTATCCACTTGTCTCCCCCTCCTAGGTGAACCATTTTCTTGTTTCGAAGAGAGATGAACGTCTCCAGAGAGACAAAACTCGTCTGAAAAGAGCTCTGAATCCGGTCTTTTTCAGTTCCGTTATCGGTTAGGTTTTTCCGGGTTTTCGTCCGGCCTTTTTGTTGTATATGGAGGAGTAATTAGTGGGAATAGGACACCTAAAATCCATTCCAGAGGACCATTATACTATCATTTAGGCTTTTCGACCACTTGGAGATA
Organism: Primula vulgaris; assembly: GCA_963920805.1. NCBI lineage: Eukaryota > Viridiplantae > Streptophyta > Magnoliopsida > Ericales > Primulaceae > Primula > Primula vulgaris. The sequence goes on along the minus strand of OY987215.1, from coordinate 9,449,377 downwards.
CGGGTTGATGATTTATTTGTTCATTTGTAATAATTTGAATTCTGAGTAGGATTATTCTTGATTTATCTCTAATCAAGTAATCATCATATTTACATTGTATTAAATATATGAAATAATGTCAGTTCATAAAGACACATATGGCCTACATAAAGATCTTGATCAATTAAAAATGATAATCCCAAATTTTATTTGCTTCTCTATCTTCGAAAATATACTTCAAAAAAATCTTCAATTAATTTGCGCATCGTATTGAATTATATCTTTAGTTGTAACTAAGTTGTTCTTTAACAATGTCTTATTGAAGATTGTTAATTAAATAACTAATATTTAGGAGTTTATGTTGTGCGGAAGCGTCATACGAACATAAATAAACAATTAAATGAATCTGAAACTATAACACCAAATTTTATGTGGTCTCCAAGAATCACAAATAATTGTGATTCTTGACTAATCACGGGAGAGATTATTGGGGGTGTTAAGTATTGTAATCTTCTTAACTGTTGAGTGCTACTGATTGGAAATAGAAGTAGAAAGACTTAGTGGAACTTGAATTGAAACTATGATAACCCTTTTTATAGTTTATCCGATTTCCTTTTAATAGTTTATTATAATAACGGTTTTGCTAACATGTGTCCCTTGAGCACATTTTAATATAAATTTTATTTTCTATTATAATTTAATATGAACTTTTATACTGTTAATATAAGCTAATTGATATTTAATTATTAATGCATAGACACTATTGTGTTAAAAAATATTATTATCACATTGTAGTTAAGTATTTACCATTTGGAATAGCAGGATTGTTTTCATGCAAAATATGATCAAAAATTATTTTATTCTGTTCAGTACCATAAAATAATATCACTTTATCATGTTCAATATACTCTAAGTATACTAGCACAAAGAGTCGGAACTCAACCGTTCCCTTTAGTCAAGACAGACCTACTAAAACTATGTGTTACAACTATACCGAGGGTTGTCCACTCCATCTAAAGTTGTGAACGATAAAAATATATTATGTTAGAACCAGTCATTTGATCTTCCGTGTGTAAGCCGTACTCTACACATATACATATAAATAACATGTACAACATTGCTCAAAATTATTCTCAAATAAATCATTAATTGTTAATAAATAAATACTAAAACCAACAATATTGACTGCTAAAACTAGTTCCGGAGAGATTACAATACCAAATCTAAAAGGTTGAATTTGTGTAATAACAACCACACCCACACCCTCTTAGAAACATATGTACTTGTTTGCATAAGCATAAAGAGTTAAAATAAAAGTGCCAAAATGGTAAAAGGAAATGGAGGATAATATTTACATTTAAGAATATGTAGTACAAGTAAAAAACTAATTGCAAATAGGTACCCTTGCCCATAAAAACAAAACATTTGTCGGAACATCTTTTTATTATTATTACATGGTAAACTACGTGTTTCGTATATCTAAGCCTTCACGGTGGGGGTTTGCGGAAGAGCATCAGTGGTAGTGGTAGCCGCATCACAATATCCTTGAAGAACATCTCCTTCTTCGGAAGTGAACCCAAGGGATCCCAGCATTGAGGGCCAACAATGCTTCTGAATGACTCGAATAGCGCTACAACACCCTTGTCCTAAATAAGTCTCGCCGTTCATGAAAAAAAGGACGACCTCGCCAGTGCATGTCTGGAGTTGGAACAGTGAGTCCCAGCAGTTGGGTGAGTCAGGGCCCGAGTCAGGACTTGGCTCATCAAGCTTTAGCCTAGCCATGAGGTTCGACAACTTCGAGTTTGATACTGGACCCATGGGACGGGCCAACACAGTCGAAGTGCTTAGCCATAAAAATATGATGGGCATAAGTAGCGCTTTAGCATTGGATTTAGGCATCTTTTATTTTCTAAGAGATTGAGATATTTGAAGGTGAGTGATGAAGATGATGTTAGATTCATGTGCTTATATAGCTATAGAGGCTACGGTTATGGAATTTGAGCGGATGCCAAATTATTATGACATTGCAGAACTTAAGTTGTGAACCCAAGAGTTAGCAGTAATTAATTACTACTTGTTATGTTATGTTAATTAGGTCAGACGAAGAGTTTAGCATATCATGTAGAAATGAAAAATAAAATAGAAAATCAAACTTTTTTTGTGGTCTTGCTACTGGAAATGTTTAATCAGTTCTTTCTTTAAAATTCAATATTTGCATGCATTTGCATTTGCATATACTATAAATCAGGTCGTACTATTATGCTCTTTTTAGATCAGATTCTCTACTACAAGGAAGACCCTTTAAGGGTAAGACCATAGATGAACGACGTGACACTAGATCGATACTTTTTGCTCCTTGAGAATTTTGTTGAGACACAATTCGCCCATTAGAAAACTTGTGAGTTCACCGCTTATTTGATGCCCAAAATACAGTTGTTTTTTTTATGAAAGTTTGTTTGAAATCTGTATATGGGCCTTTTAAAACTTCTGAACTTATATTTCTAATCAAAAAAGAGAAAGCATTTATAAATAACAGCACTTAATTTGGTCGAGCTAGTTAAATGTACGATTAAAATTAAAGCATGCCAATTTAGGCAAGAGTTGAAAGATTATTTATTTCTATATGTTTTTTAGTTGATTTCAAGTTTTATAGACAATTGATGCTTATTTATACGTTAAGGTAAAAACATGAATTTAAACGTCAAGTTTGTCAAAAGAGATGAATAAAGGACTTATTTTACCATGAGCATCTGAAGAAAAGACCAATAGAAAGAACAAATGGTACTTGACAAATGGGACTAGACAAGTCCTATTTGTTCTTCTAAAAAAAACAAAACAAATGGGACTTGACAAAATCAGGGAGCAAGCCAAAATGAAATATCTACAATTTTAGCAAGTAATGGTCGAGAAAATCTGGGTACCACCGTACGATGATTAGATAACTCGATTGTTTAGGAAAAAGAAAATTGATTGCCTTATAAACTTTAACTATATACACAATTTGTTTACACTGTATTAGCCATATTTTTAGGATGTAAGTATTCCAGAGGCAGCAAGAAAGCATTGTAAAAAGATAACTACACGTACTACAAAATAATGTTAAATTGCAGACAAAAATAGTGACTGATTTTGTTTCCCAAATCCATATTCATAGAAGGCATAGCGACGGGTTTTAGTTGTACGGACAGATATTGTCATTTAGATACAGATTTGTAACAGATTCTTCCGTCTTTTATTAGAAACGTTTTTGTAGTGACGTTTTCATGCATCTTTACCAAAGTTGATTCAATAATCCCTTCTTCTTCTTTTCATTACTGGTGCTTATTTGTTTTTGCACTTTTGTTGTTGTTATTGTTGGCAAGCCTAATTGTCCTCCAAAGTCGTGTACAGAAAACAAAACAAGAAATTAATAGTTGCATGGGATATTAAGTGTAATGAACATCGAAAGTACAGCTTGATATTTCTGTCTTAAGTCTGTATATGTTGCGTTTTTGTGCTCTCTTCATGTAATCAGAAATGTACAGTCTCTTTAAAAGTAATACACTTGGAACCACAAAAAGTTATTCATTTAGCGAGTTTATTAATTTATCGATAAATGAATAAATTATTCATTTATCGATAAATGAATATTTTAAATCGAGTTTTCCAATATAACATATATACATTGTATATATAACATATATACATTTTATATATAACATATATTCAGCGGAAGTTAGCGAATTAGATGAAGATATCCAAGGATTATATGATGTCATTTCCAATTTACGATATAAAAATGTGATGGATGTTGAACATATTTTGAACTATCCGAACGAGAATGATGCAGTTATGGAATCACAATTCAATCGGTAATGAACAATGATGATGAAAATGATCCCAAACCAGATGATAGTAGCCTTATCATCTAATGAGAAATATACAGTTAAACCTCTTTAAACTATTACACTTGGGACCAGATGATAGTAGCCTTATCTCAAATGTGTCGTCAAATGAGGCATTTCAAGCAATAGTCGACTTAAGCAACTACTTACTCCAACATGAGCAAAATATTCTGAAAATTATACAAACTTTAAAAAAAGTCAACAATGAGGTTCATTTTGTTTTAGGTGAAAAATAATAATAATCAACTATAGATAACCAATCCGCAAACCCAATCCGTCCAAATTGGGGCGGGTAGAATGCCCAATAAAAATCAATCCGCCCCGCACCAATCCGTTATACATTTTGCCGGTTGGGTTAGGGTTGGACTTTCCAAACCGCAGGTTAATGCGCCCCAAACCGTTTCTACCCACAATATACATATATGAATTTAAATATATATATATATATATATATATATATATATATATATATATATATATATATATATATTGTGTGTATTTTAATTTACCAACCTGCCACTCTTGTTATATTTTAATTTAGTTACTTGTTCGGGAATGTTCTAACGTACTTTAATTGGTTTTAATTTATGTTTTTATTTAAAATATTTTCAATTTATTTTAAAATTTGGGTTGATTATGAAAACAATGCAAAATAAAGGACCGAAATGAAAATTAAAAAATCAACTCGCACCAACCTGCAATTTATTTTGCGGATTGGGTTGGGATTTTAATTGTAACGGGCTAGGCTGTGTTGGGTAGAGATTTAAATTTACCAACCCGCCCCAATCCGCTCCGTGACCACCCCAAATACATATAAAGTGTAAATTAATGTAAACCATCCCCCTTCCAATCCCAATTAGGTTAGTGTTCCGCTAGTATTCACCCAGCTGCTTCCAGTGTTCTGCTAGTGTTCACCCGACCGCTTTTTCCCTTTCCCAGAATCCTACAAGAGCAGGAGGCTAGAAAGAAGAAGAACTTCTGCAAGGTATGCCTAGTATTCTAAAAGGTATGCCTAGCCGAAATTAGGCGAAGTAAGGTGGTAGGCAAATCCTATAATTCTAATAGATTAGACGGGATTATATGTGATTATGCGGATTAAACAATGATTAAGCGGGATTAGACACTGGTCGACCAATTTACGGCTAACCCAATAAAAATCAATCCGCCCCGCACCAATCCGTTATACATTTTGCGGGTTGGGTTAGGGTTGGACTTTCCAAACCGCAGGTTAATGCGCCCCAAACCATTTCTACCCACAATATACATATATGAATTTAAATATATATATATATTGTGTGTATTTTAATTTACCAACCTGCCACTCTTGTTATATTTTAATTTAGTTACTTGTTCGGGAATGTTCTAACCTACTTTAATTGGTTTTAATTTATGTTTTTATTTAAAATATTTTCAATTTATTTTAAAATTTGGGTTGATTATGAAAACAATGCAAAATAAAGGACCGAAATGAAAATTAAAAAATCAACTCGCACCAGCCTGCAATTTATTTTCAACTATCCGATCGAGAATGATGCAGTTATGGAATCACCTACAGACGAAGAAATTATTCAATCGGTAATGAACAATGATGATGAAAATGATCCCAAACGAGATGATAGTAGCCTTATCATCTAATGAGAAATGTAAAGTTAAACCTCTTTAAACTATTACACTTGGGACCAGATGATAGTAGCCTTATCCCAAATGTGTCGTCAAATGAGGCGTTTCAAGCAATAGTAAACTTAAGCAACTACTTACTCCAACACGAGCAAAATATTATGAAAATTATACAAACTTTACAAAAAGTCAAGAATGAGGTTCATTTTGTTTTAGGTGAAAAATAATAATAATCAACTATAGATAATCAATCCGCAAACCCAATCCGTAACCCAACCCGTCCAAATAGGGGAGGGTAGAATGCCCAATAAAAATCAATCCACCCCGCACCAATCCGTTATACATTTTGCGGGTTGGGTTAGGGTTGGACTTTCCAAACCGCAGGTTAATGCGCCTCAAACCGTTTCTACCAACAATATACATATATGAATTTAAAAAATATATATATATATTGTGTGTATTTTAATTTACCAACCTTCCACTCTTGTTATATTTTAATTTAGTTACTTGTTCGGGAATGTTCTAACCTACTTTAATTGGTTTTAATTTATGTTTTTATTTAAAATATTTTCAATTTATTTTAAAATTTGGGTTGATTATGCAAACAATGCAAAATAAAGGACCGAAATGAAAATTAAAAAATCAACCCGCACCAGCCTGCAATTTATTTTGCGGATTGGGTTGGGATTTTAATTGTAAAGGGCTAGGTTGTGTTGGGTTGAGATTTAAATTTACCAACCCGCCCCAATCCGCTCCGTGACCACCCCAAATACATATAAAGTGTAAATTAATGTAAACCATCCCCCTTCCAATCCCAATTAGGTCAGTGTTCCGCTAGTATTCACCCAGCCGCTTCCAAGGTTCTGCTAGTGTTCACCCGACCGCATTCTCCCTTTCCCAGAATCCTACAAGAGCAGGAGGCTAGAAAGAAGAAGAACTTCTGCAAGGTATCCCTAGTATTCTAAAAGGTATGCCTAGCCGAAATTAGGCGAAGTAAGGTGGTAGGCAAATCCTATAATTCTAATAGATTAGACGGGATTATAGGTGATTATGCGGATTAAACAGTGATTAAGCGGGATTAGACGCTGGTCGACCAATTTACGGCTAAATTTTACTTTGTGCCTTTTAGAACATTACATTAGACGCTGGTTGACCAATCCCTGCAAGCCGTTCGTCCAAGCCCTCCACCCCCGAAGAGTAAGAGATCAGCGAAGGGGCCTCCTATGATTGGAAATCTTGCACGAGGAGAATTGCTGCCTTGAGCGCTTGATTCTTTAATGAAAGCTCTTTTCTCTCTCTGTAATGATGAGCCCTAAGGTCCTCTATCTCGGCCTCATATCTCTGAAGGGATTCCATCAACGCCCCTCTCTCTCAGCGAAGGGAGGACAACTTTTTCTCCTTACTCGTCAAAGCAGCACTTGTCGATGACTCGCCCCTCTGTGACGAGGAAACAACTTGTGGATGCATTGAGCAAGCCAATAAAAGGACTTAACAAAAGAAATGAAGGCAGCAGAACAATGCAAAGTAAGATTTATCTCAGACCCCATAAGGGGAGGAAGAGAAGATAATTCACCCTATATCTCACCATGGGAAGAAGGGGAGTGGGCATATGGGAATGAGAATCGAAGCCATCGAGAATCATTCGAAAGGAGCCCTACTAGTCCAAGGGCTATAACATGAGCCGCCAGAGCCGCGACATTAACCCTCCCTGCCTCCTCCTCACGGATATGCGCAACTTCTGCCTGAGCGAGAGATACGGCCCTCCGTCGTTCTTCCTTCCTGACCTCCTCATGAAGATTGGGAATGTCCTCCTTCAGAAAGAGCCCTTCGGTCTCCAACTTCCACAGCCTTTCCTGCAGATTCTTTCTATTCACCAACTACTATGCTCGGGCCTCTCTCATAGATGTTTGGAGACCAGCTAGCTGGGAAAGGGACTCCTTCAGCCCCTCATTCCATACGTCCTCCATCTCCTCGAGGGAGGAAAATAACTCTCTTTTCTAGGCGTATGAGGAAGAGCCCAAGGAGGAGAAGAGATCCTGAAAGAAGAAAAGAAAAAACATGACAAAAGAGAAAATATATACGAATGACATTCATGGTAACACGAAAGAAGTGTAACTTGGCAAGATGTCGAAGCCTATTTATGAAAATGGTAAGTCTTCCGGCCCAGGAATTAGGGGACACGTTTGGGGTATAAGGACCACTGGCCAGCTCCTCGATCGAGGATGAAGGGATGGATCACTTGGGGAGCACTCCTCAGAGAGAGAATAATCTCTTCACAAGGAATGTCCTCCTTTTCAGGAGGAACGAAAGTACCCCTATCAGTCTTGGAAGTTCCCCCCTCGGGGGGAGGCACAACAAATTTGGATGCTTGCGAAGGCCGAATGCCCTGGAAGACATGGCAGGATGCCAACTCTTGCATCAACAACATTAAGGATGCGGAAGGAGCTTGGGATGAGTATGCGCCTGCACGTGGCCTCTTTCGGCTCGAAAAGGGTTTTGAGGGTGGTTCTTCTTCAAGGGGAAGCTAGCATTCTGACCAGCCAATCCGGGTAAAGTCGCATGTGCCGCAAAGGAAATAGGAACAACCACAATGGCTGGACCCCCTACGTCCTCCAGTAGTTTGTCCATCATAGTTTCGAGATAGCTGGATGATATAGAAACGATGGTAGAAGAAGGAGAAGATGGTTCCATTGTTGTCTGTCTTGATGAGAAGCTCTCTCTCTCTCTAAAAAGACAACCAGGCAATTCAAGAAGATGATAAAAATTCAAAAGGATAGAAAACAAAAAGGAGATGGACCCTAATGATGAAGGCACACTACCCCACTTTTCAGCATCCGTACAAGAGTGGGGAAGTTGATAATATTTAAACCGCTGATAGGTCCCACCAGCACCGCCATTTATTGAGAAACTGTTGCACGTTGCATAGGAAAAAGGAAAATCCAACCCTTGCTTTACAAGTGGCAAAAAGAACACTCCCCACTTCCCCCATTAACGGCCTTCTAAATGCCGTGACAAGACCAATGAGTGAGAAAAAATCCAACCATAAAAGACACCCTTCTTTATAATTAAAAAGGGGAAAACAAAACGGCGAATCGTGAAGGTGGCCCTCGGCCTCTCGCGAAGTAGAAAGAACTATGATGTGCCGAGGATCTCCCAAGGAGAAGAATAAAACAATAGCTCTAGGGGAAAGAATAAAGGCTTCAAAACTACAAGAGTCCGATCCTCGCACTCCCATAGTTGGGGAGCTATTAATGGAGGTTCAAAATTAAGGTTAGGACCTTGTAGCGATTGTAATGCATGCCGTATGAAACCTAGCAATGAAGACAGAGTTAATGAGCATTTAATGACCCCAACAAGGGGAGAAGATAGGGTTCTGAACCCGCTTTCCTCGTCGAGGAGCTTATGAACGAGATATCTTCTAAACGATACTCATGTATCTAAGACAATCAATCAGATATTCCACGAAGGAAACAATACACCAAATCTACATAGACATATCTCATAAAGATAGGGTCAAACAATTAAAGATACGTTCCTTAAGCACAAAGGAAGGCATATCCGGCAGCAAGACTAAAAGATAGGCGATGAGCCCATGTCAAAGACTCCTCGCCGAGGGATATTCAATCATCCGAATGGATAAAGCTACAAGATTAATGCCTCCAAAGGCTAACGAAAGAGACATGGTATCTTGGAAGAGCTACCCTCGCCTGTGAGGAGAAGCGCCGTCGCGCCTTCAGACTAGCCAATTCGGTGGAAAGATACATGAGATATAGCAGTATATATCTCAGCATGGCATTAGGGAAACGAAAGATAGGAAGAATATGTGATTGATAATACCATATCAATCACAAAAGATATACCCTATATTGCCTCCACCACTTATATAAGGGGCTCATAATCCAAGAAGAAAATCATCTGAACTCATATGAAGTCAGACATACACTTAATTATCGGGTATTACTAACCCTACTTATATTTAATAGATATTTGCATTCACTATCAAAACCCTAAGAGTTTTAACTTTCTCAATACTCCGTTAGGCGGAGTAAGTTAAACGGTGGTCAAACCACCAAGTCGCACTTGATTTTAGCTATTTATGTGCAGGTCATAAAGAGCTGCTAAGAATTCCGGGTCATGTTCTAGAAAGGAACTATCTCATTGGCTCATAGCCCGTGAGTAGAGTTCATGCACTAGACCTAAAATTAAAGATCTTTCATGAACCATTAGGTCGAGTTAATTAGTGTGTTGATACACTGATTGTGCTTAGTGCGAGTATTACTAATTGTAAAATTAAGGCCCTATGTTGTCCTGTATTAGTAAAGGAAAATTAGATATCCAAGAATTGCTAATAATGTTTACTCGATTAGATTTTGAAAAGATTTTTTTGTCAAAAAATTGGCGATAACAAACATATGATGTAACAAGATGTGGAAAAGTTTGTAACAAGAATCTTAAGTGGGTCGAATGACATATCGAAATATGAAGATTATGTTATTTCACTTTTTTTTTGTAATTATGTTATTTCATTACCACTAATATTAATTATTGAATGTTTTTTTTTTATTGTTTTTATTTAAATTTCTGTTGTAATAAGGTCGAAATCCATTATTATTAATGAAATATTGGGTCTTCTAATAATTTATATACATATATAAGAAAGTTGCCAAAGAACAGTTTTCCAAGTTTTTTTTTTCAAGTTTCTCTCTATGTGTACGATTATGTCATTCTAATACCATATTCTTTGGTGCTCTCTTTGTATCTTTTTTACCCCATATTTTTATTCTCACCCTTTATTAATAAAATAAAAATGTAGGGTTTAGCAACCATTTATATATATAAAAGAATCACCAAATAATAGGTCATCCAAGTGAAAAAATACATCTCACAAAAACATAATTAACCCTTTAACCAAAGCGTACATATTTCTAAAAGTTAAGGCATAAATTAATTGGAACTACATCGTCTACTTTTATCATAGTTAATCCAAAGTAAACTTAAACCTCCATATAAAGTAAATCAAATCTAAACTATTTTGTTGTTTAATATCTTGGGTGTTCCGGGAAGCAATGTTAATAAATGCTAATATTTGAAGTTGGTAATTATAGAAATGTGTTAATGGTAGTCTATTCAGATTTTGTTTCATTGTGCAGTGTCAGTCAAAGATTAATCATTTCTAAAATGGAACTTGTATTTTTTTTTTATTAGCAGAGAAATTCATATCCTTTTCCGGATATGGTCGGGGAACCGATATAAGATCTATATCGGCTTAGAGATGGGATGAGAAAGTGTAAATTAAAACCTCTATTAATAACCTAATTAAACATAGCCATGTTATATATTTTTGACTCGTGTCGCAAAACCTTAGAGTGGGATAAGTAAAATTTAAACGGTTTTCGCCTAGTTAAAATCTAAGAGCAACTAACAAGACAATTAATTCCATTTTTATCTTACGAATGAAAATTGTGCGATGTCGTTAGATAAATAAACTAAAGGATGTACACAATTACAAATATAAATAGCGGAAAGTAAACAGTAAGGAAGAAAGATAGACACCGCGATATATAATCACACCTAATATTCGTCCTTTTAATTTACTATAGCGAGTATTATCACTATAATCTTCTCAGAACATTACAAAATCGATTAAGCTCTATGTCAACCTGAGTTTTCTGCTCTTAATATAGGTGGAAGCATGTCTACGAGTCGATTAATCGACTTCCTTTCATTCTATGAGTATACAGGTGTTTGTCATAGGTCATGAGGTCATCATAGTGTGTATTGGAAATCAGCAATAACACCATATTTTATTGGTCATCTGTCTCATCTTGATTACCAAAGTCAAAATTTCTTATCTTATTTATATGAATGGTAGGCTTGTCTATGCATTATAAAATTATATTGTTTGTCCAACAAAATGAGCACACTCTTCTAATAAGTTTTGTGACTTACAATACTCAAATGCGTATGTCCAACTTAACTCCTCAAAACTTAAAACGGTATTAAAACCATACTAACCCACTACACACTCTTCAGTCACCCAAATGTTTCTTGTATTAAAACCATAAACATTTGGGTGGCTTTCCCACCCCTTTATTTTGTCACTCTCTTCCCAAATTCCAGATTTCGTCTCTCCATGTTGCAACTTCGGAGCCAATTTCCATTCACACCCATTCACCGAATAGGTCATGCGATATACCGTTTCGAATGCTGGTGCTATTACACACAAAGTATGATCCTGTAAATTTCTTTGCGGAAACAGCATTGTCTCTGTTGTCAGAGCGTGTACGCTTGACGTTGGAGCTTTCGATCACATTGGCCTTTGCCATCGAGATATTAGCACCACTACCTTTCCTCACAGAATGGATGTTGCTCACCTCGATATTGAGCTTCTCAATGAGCCCCTCCAGCCTCATTTCTTTCTGCTTATGCTTCAGGTAATTTTGAAAGTCTTTCCATGATGGTGGCAGTTTCTGAATCATGAGTGCCACCTGTAAAGGCTCATCAATAACTAGCCCTTTAGCTTCAAGGAGATGGTAAATGAGTTGGAGCTCCTCACCTTGATCTATGAGACCCCAACTGTCAGTCATAAGGTACTCGTGAAAGTCCATGACAATAAATCTCTATTTACCAGCGTTATTCATTTTGTACGTGTTCTCGAGAGCTTCCCACAACTCATTTGCAGTAGCTTTGGACACGAAAACACTAAACAACGTGTCATCTATAGCACACAGAGTATAGTTCTTGCATAGGTAGTCGGCATGTCTCCATGCCTCAACCGCATAGAACCACTTCTCGTCCAGATCGTCTTCGCTTAGGACGGGAGCAGTCTCCTTAAGAAAACGGGTCAGATTAAGGGTGGTAAGATAAAACAGCATATTTTGCTGTGAACGTTTGAAGTTGTCCCCCTTACACTTTTCCGGTTTCTCTAGATGAGAAGTCGGCAAAGTAGGCACTGCCGAATACATTGTTGCGTTGACCTTGGCCCTAGCCACAACCTTGGCTTTGGCCGTAGCATCTGCCATAGCCTCAGCCGCGGCGGCCTCAGCCGTTGCACCTACGTCCTCTGCATTAGCCCCCACATTCGCATCGCCCCCAATGTTATGGACATTCCCACCAACCACTAGGTTATGCTCACTTCCAAAAGTCAACTCGTTGGATGAAGTGTTCGTCATCTGAAATGACAACCCAAAACGTATGAGATACATGTACAATAAATTCTATTAACAAAACACCAAAACTGCAATTTTGATTTGTAAAAGAATTTTATTTTTTAAAACAAACAAATTAAAACGGTTTCCTTTCGAATACCAATACGGTTGGTATCAAAAGGATTAAGAATCGGTTCTTCTTGAATACCAATACGGTTGGTATTAAAAAGATCCTTAAAAAAAAAAAAAATTGTTTGGAATTTTTCCTTGCAAATCAAATTCTAATATGATTTAGAGTTGAAAGCAAAAAAGCATTATTCCTTATTATTTAAAATAAATATATATTGTACTAATTAGTGCATGAAAGAAACAACAAATATCGGTTAAGATTGTTGGATTTCGTGTACGAACTAACAATTAATAAATAACAAAGTACTAAAAAGAATAAACAAATAGTGTATTCTTTATTAATTCAGAATTAAAACTGAAATTACAGATTACAAAACTGAACGTACTAAATAGTAATGATAACAAATGTAAGTCAGATTATTATTAATTAATAATCTGACGGACTGAATTGTAATAAATAGAAACTGCCGGACTGAAAAGTATAAACTTAACAGCCGGACTGTTCTGATTGAAAATTAATTTACAGAACTGAAATGAAACTATTCTAATTACAGAAATTAAATTACAGAAATTCAATTATAGAATTGAAATTACAAAACATAAACAGTATTTTAAGGAAATTACAAAAAAGTAAAAACAGAATTGAAATATTACAGCTAAGTACAGTAAATTAAAATAATGAAAAAAAATTACGGAATTGAAATGACAGAATATAAATTGCAGAAATGAAAAGACGAGGCGATTGTCAAATAGTCGGCCCTTAACCGATATTCGCCCAACCACCTTAAGTTTCTGTTTGCGTTGTTGGCGCATCGATCCCAAGGTACAACGTTTCAGATCACTCGTCGAAAACTGGCGACGAGTCAAGGTCGAGCTGTTGGTGGATGGTTCTCTCTCTTTCTAGAATGTTGTGAAAAAATTATGCATGCAGTATTTTCAGAATGTAAAAAAATTTTGAACCGGTGACCAATTCGGAAAACCAGAAAACATGTTTTTCCAATACTTCATACTTCCATGAAAAAAAGTTTTACAAAGCTTAGCCTTAGATTGTTTCCAAGTTGCAGCTAAAAAGTAGCAGCTTCATGGCACTTTTTCAATCAGTTTTGCAACTTTTGAAATATTACCAAAAAATATATGCAACTCCTAATATGTTAACATGCCATAAAAGCTATAACAAAGTAAATAAATATTTCTATTTTCATGAGTTTTCTTAGAAGTTTTAGGTCAATGCTAGGAGAACCGGAAGTTATGGATTATTACTTCAATTTTAAAGCTAAGAAAAAGTTTAATTAAACCAATTGTATTAAATAGTACTTACATTAGTTTATCCGGTCTGCATTTTTTTTTTTTTTTTTTTTTGAAAAAAAAAAATCTTATTAAAGAGGATCAAGGGATTTCACACCTTCCCCCTTTGACAAGACTCGAACCCTGTACCTAAACTATTCTAGCGGGTTCTAGCCCACTAGGGATTTCACATCTTATCCAGTCTGCATGCCGCAACTGCTAAGAGAAGAAAGTATAAGAAAAGTAATTTACAATTAGTAATATTACATCAGAGAAATTTTTTTTATTAGTTACAACTTTGAAGAAAATTATCCGAAAAGTAATTTTGAAAAATTATTTCGTTGGAAACAAAAAAAGGATATATTAATTGAAATTTGAAATGCATAGTCTTATCAAGATAAAGGCAGAATCAAATTAACGGTACTTCTTTTTTTTGTAGGTTACTGAGGAAAAGAAGGGAGGAAAATTAAAGCAAAGCAAGCGACATAATGGGAAAACAATAAAAAGTTTGATACACTTTAAATAATATTCTATATTTGATTTTTTTTGCAATAATGCTAATAAAGTTGACATATAAGGAATCCTTCTATTACTACTATATATACTGAGATTTGTCCACCCCTTTTCATCCGTTTCTATTAGGTTTTATATTTCTCAACGATGCATCTTTTATCTCCAGGTTAGTATCTCCAAACTTAGGGGCTTTACCTTTTTTTTTTTTTCCTTTGCTTTTATAAGTGCTTATTTTTTAAATAAAAAAAACTACTTATGGGCTATATCTAAGTTATCATATTTTCACACATATTAAGAAATTAAGAAAACCACCCAATTTATGCTATCGGGGTTACAAATTCATTCTATAATTAACCGAGGGTACCATAGTTTTTATTTTTTTTTGGGGGGGGGGGGGTGAGGAATTTGTAAAGAAGTTTTCGGAAATATTATATACGAAACCATATTATTTCTTAAAGTGAAAACAGTAGATTTAAAGACCACAATTTATAAAAGTCAAGAAATTATACGGATAAATACATGGCCAGCTTCTCTCCATTGTTCACAAACTTAACTATTCTCAAGATTTTAAGTAAGTGACATATTTGAATTGAACTATGGTAATATTGACTACTAAACCAAGTTCCGAAAGTTTTTAAAATGTGCTTAACGAGCACCGACTTACAAACCTTTCAATGTTATTAAGGTTGAAACTATTATTTTCATGTCCAGTTAAGTAAGTGACTTACAAATCTTACCATGCTATTTAGGTTGAAAATATTATTTTCTTATTTCAGAAAAATAAAATATTTGGTTACTAATTTAGGTAGGTAACCGTCCGATTTACTTTTACCGAAAAACTCAATCAAGCATGCTTTCAATACAAAACCTCTTTGTTTAGTAAACTTGTTTCAAGGAGTTTCCTTACCATTACAAACCTCAATTAGATACGGAAGAAATCATGTGCAATTATTTTAAAATGGTACTACTACTTATTATACTCTGAAATTTGTCTTCTGAAATATAGAACCAAATTCTAGTTACTTATATTTCTGCGCCGTCATTAATTTATATGAAATACACATTATTCATAAATGTATCGTTTCTTGTTTTCTCCTATATTTAGAAGGTGTATGTATTTAGTTTTAGTTTTATTCCATTATCAATCTTTTGCCCACTATAATAAATGAAACTATTTTGACAAACTCTACCTCCATTTTCTAATACGATAGTTTCGTACAGGAACAAACCTATTTCTTACCCCAGATTTATAAACACACATAGGATTTATAAACACATCCATAAAAATGAAGTATGTTGGTGTGGAAGAGATAGATGCAGAAGAAAAAGATGAAATTGATGAAACATATTATCGGCAAAATGCACATTTCTCAAGCGAATAAGTTATCTACCAAACATACGGTAATTTCTCCTTGCCTCACGTGAGTGTTTAATAATGCTTACTTACGACATAGTAAAGTAAAAGTTCTAAAGAAAATTATAGGACGAATGTTAATCTTCTCATGTTAACCAATGGAACTCTATTTTTTATTATTATCATACCTGAATTTATGAACGAGTCATTTATAAAAAAACATTCATTTTAGTGGATCCTCTAGTTGCAATTAGAAGTTGTGTTTTTGTAACAGCCCGTGTCAGGAGCTGTAAAGGTAAATAAATTCTTAAATTGGTTTTCAAAATAAATTCTTAATAATACCGAAACGCACAACCTTCTCACATTACAAGATATTATATTCAGAAGTTAGTCAATCCGTTTTAGGATTTAAGTTGATTGAAAAATCGCAAAAGACCATCCTTCAGTCACTCCTTCCTGTGGGGAAGGCAGTTAGCTATTTTATTCACTGTTGATCTTTAGCTTGCAACGTAAAGAATCACCATTCTTCCTTCGCTTTTCGTATAAGAAAGAGATAGATTATTCTTTCGTTGCTGCTTTTGAGTATTTTACTCTCTAATCAGAGAGAAAGTTCTATCTTGTATGGTGTCTCATAAGACCTTCCGAAAGGCTCTATATGAGCTTAAACCCAGTCTTAGAATAGAGATGACTACGACAGGCAGGGACCTCTTCGCTCGATCAAGACCGGCTCAGATCCTTTTTGGCAAATTTTCCCTCCCATCATGAACCCCCTCCTGAAAAGGTCCTATAAAGATAGAATCTGCCTTGCTGGCATGGCAGCAGGGTATGACTGAAGAACTGGCAGCACTAGAGCAAAATCAAACATGGGACTTAATTTCTCTTCTTTCACGATCAGTTGTGGTTGGGTCTATCAAGTTAAGACCCGCTGTGATCGTTCATTCTTCTTTCTTTCGTTGGTCTTTTGTTTTGTCACATTCCTAATAACTTATCCAATTACAACGTATTATCCATAATGTAAGCCGATAACCTATAAATCAGACAATAGTAACACTTGCTATAACATATTCGATAGGGAAAACCTCATCATACAATCAATAAATGTAGTTTTTCTACTTTTAGTATTGGTGAGACATAAAAATCTGTATGGATACTACATAATGTATATTCAAGTGTCAGGTCCATTAGGCGCGATGCTCTGCTCCAAGGTGTAGTTTCATCCTTTGGCTAGCTATTCAAAATATATTATCTACGTTGGACAGTTTGCAAAGGATGAACCTCTTTGGGGTTAATGGATGCCCTCTTTGTTTGAGTAATGCGGAGAGTGTGGACCATTTATTCTACGATTGTGGGTTCTTGAGACGGATTTGGAGAATTGGATGTTTGCGCTTGGGTTTCTTAGGAAACTGTTTGTCCTGGGCGGGTTGGATCTCTTGGACTACAAATGTCTTCAAGGGTAATTCCCCATCCGGACTCTTAGGGAAATGTGTTTTGGCTTCCACGGTGTTTTGTATTTGGCGTGAAAGGAACTCTTGGCTTCATGGCAGTATCGTTTTGAGTCTGGGAAAAGTGTTTAAAAACGTGGAATATTTTGTGACAATTAGTTTAAACAAACTTTGTAACGTAAGCAATAGATTTATCCAGCGGAATTGAAGACTAAGTACGGAGTTTGTCAGTGACTAGTCCCGTACTTTTTTGTTAGCCGACTGGTCAGCCCCCTTCCCCAACTGGTCGGCAGCAAAAAATATTTTGGCAATTGTCTAAGTGATCGGCCATGGCTACTGGTCGGCCTACGGGACTATTTTTTCGTGTTTCTTCATTCCCTAGCTCTTTGTTTGGTGTACTCTTTATGGTTCTTGACCCTCATTATTTATATAGGATCGTTTACCCTCCAAAAAATAAAGTGTCTGGTCCATTAGAATATACGATACGAAACTTACGTCTACACATTTGTCCTCCAAAATATGACACTCCTTCGTCACCTCACATAACCCTTCGTCCTCAATAGATAAGGAATTCCAAAGAGAAATTACCCCTAAAAAAGGGCACCCTCGGGCAATAGCCGAAGGACCCATTTCACTCACTTTACTTACCTTATTTCCCCTAATAGAAATTTATCCTACCCCTCTATAACTTGAAGTTCCTACAGAAATAGCCGCAAGTCTAATATCAGTCGCTTTTTTCCCTTCCAAACACCTTGTAAGATCCATGATCTGACACAGCATCGTTCGCTAACTCATCTTCTTTGCTCACACTCGGCGCTTAGAGATACGATTGAGCAAAGAAGACGAGTTACCTAACGATACTGAGTGTGATAATAGACATTTTACAAGGTGTTTGAAAGTGAAAAGAGTAGCTGATATTAGACTTGCGGCTATCTCTGTTGGTACTTCAAGCCCTGGAGGGCTAAAAAAATTATATTAGAGGAAATAAGTCTAATAAAGTGAGTGATATTGGTCTTTCAGCTATTTACCAAGGGTGCCCTTCTTTAAAGCTACTTTTTCTTTGAAATGTCTTCTCTATTAGGAACGAAGGGTTATGTGAGGTGGCGAAGGAGTTCCATCTTTTAGAGAGCACGATCTCAACCATTTCCCTTTGATTTCGGATAAATGTTTGATTGCAATTGAACAAAACTTCCCCCTATCTCAGTGATTGAACGATCGAGTCTTGTATGAAAATCAGGAACGACAGCTTACAACCTATTGCAAAGTTGTTCCCGAAGATATTTTCTCTTATATCTCTTATCTATCTTGTCTTAATTGATTCTCCAAGATCTGAAACTTTCCGATTTTTCCCTTAACAATATTGAGCGTTATGGGAAAACGCTCACATGTGTCACATTAAGTAATCTTCAAGTAGTGAACCAAGAGGGGTTTCGGGAAATGAGAATTCCTCTGGGGTTGAAAAATTTATTATCTTTAACGATAACTTCATGTCGTGGGGTGATGAATTTGAGCCTTGTTGCTATTGGAAAAGGGTGTTCTTACCAGAAATAAATGTGTATACGTAAGTGTTGTATCGTATCTTCTAATGGACATGGCACTTGAATATGCATTATGTAGTATTCATACAGATTTTTGTGTTTTACCAGTACTAAAAGTATATACACTACATCTATTAAAAGAGACTGCTGTCGATCTGGTTTTAACTTTAAATACAACCTGTCCCCAACCTCGAACTCAATTGCTTGGCGGTTCTTATCCGCGTATTGTCTCATTTGACTTGCGGCCTTAACAAAATTCTCTTTCAAAGCTCACAAAATTTCATCTTGTGTTCGCAACTCGGAGGCAACCCCGGCCATCGCGGCATCACCGTCATAAAGAACCGCCAAGCAATTAAGTAGTGTTATACCAATATTCCTCCCATGCCAAGTAATTTTCACACCTTTTTCGGTTTTTCGCTCACAAAACATTTCAATTATTACTCCAAACATGTGAACACTACTTCCGTCTGCCCATGTTTTTGCGGGTGCTACACAAAGCTCCTGCAAGCGAAAAAACTCATGCCATAATAGAACCAAATCCCAATTATTTCGGTTAACCATCAATAAAATCCCTCAAAATATCACCCCCACGTTTTACTTAGTATCAGTAACGGCACAAGTAGACCCGCACGTGTAGGAAATATCGCATTGTTAAACGTATTGGTGAACATCATCCCGCATACCCTCGCACCTAAAAACTTGACACAAACAACGAAGTGTTTGGAAGCCCTTCGAATGCCCCCCATGCTAGTAACATGAAACTTGTACAATAGCGGATTTTGTAGAGCTTATCAAGAGAAACTAAAATACGACTATTTTGGACCACACACCCGCCCCCTTAAAGAATACCATTCGAGTGAGTTTGGACCCACCTCCAACTTGACTATCACTAATAGTCAGGTCGTTCTAGTTTTTTGTCAGAGCAATGGCCAAAGATCACATTATTACCTAGAGAATGCCACTAAACCATGTCTACCCATTTACCCCACTTGCTTCATCAGAAGTCACTGCCAAGTCTACAACAGATGCCCTCGCTAACAACAGGTCAACTATTCCCCCATCCGTTGTGGTGGTGAGCTCTGGTTTTCCCCCCGGTTCGGGCCCCTCAACCTTTTTTCGGTCTAAACTTTCTTGCAATTTTTTACATTTCCCATTTCCATACAACTCCATAGTTAAATTATCGTAGTCACACACAATACCAGCCAATTTCATAACCAAGCAATATCCAATATCTGGTGTCACCCCCGGATTTTGGAGAACCCGGGTTGTGAATTTAAAAGAAAACAAAACTAAAAACAAATATTTCACACATGCTAATATTCCACAAAAATCTGTCTTTTCCACACATTAATTTACAATTACACCTTATACTACCACATAAATACGCCAAATCATTCCCGCCTCGGGTCCCTCTATAATAATATAAATATACACAAATGAGAAACAGAACCAAAAGCGAGTCAACTAAATCCATCACATATACAAACTAAAAATAATAATGCAAACTATTTGTGTTTTGATCTTTTATATAGTGTTTCGTCTTTTTTTTTTATAACTCCTGTTGGAAAGAAATAAATAGTAGAAAAAAGGCTTATACCGAAAGTTTTGAGGAGCGTAGAGTACCTTTTCATCTTTAATAGATACCTTGTCTTGTAGCGCTTCCTCAAGCGACTCTTTTTTCTTCTTCTTCTTTCGCTGTTCATGCGCCTCAAGTGAACCAGCGAGATCATCGATGGTCATCTCTTCCAAATTTTTCGACTCCTCAATTGCGCAAACAACATTCTCAAAATTTTCTGTCAATGACCGCAAAATCTTCTCCACAACTCTTGCATCAGTTAGGATCTCTCCATTGCGTTTAAGTTGATTCACCACTGTTTGCACACATGTGATGTATTCAGATATTCCTTCTGACTCCTTCATTTTCATGGCCTCCAATTCGCCTCGAAGTGTTTGAAGTCGTACTTGTTTAACTCGGTCAACGCCTTTGAATACCTTTTGCAAAGTATCCCAAGCCTCCTTTGACGTGGTTTCACCAGCAATCTTCTCAAAACCTGACTCATCCACCGCTTGGAATAAGAGATAGAGACCAGTCTTGTCTTTCATACGCGTCTCTTTCACCGCCTTTAACTGGTTCGCTGTTATGTTACCGGTAACTTCCGGTTCTGTATAGCCGTTTTCGACTAATTCCCACACATCTTGTGCACCGAGCAACACACGCATTTGAATACTCCAATTGTCATAGTTCGACTGGTAAGCCGTGGCAGCGGCATCAGCCCCAACGATGTATTCCCAGAATTCATCCCAACGCTCTGATACCAATTTGATAAGATGTGGGTATTTATTATTTATAAGGAGGCGAGTACACGACGAACACAATCTTCTTATTATACTTTCTTCTTCTTTTTTGTGTTGTGATCTTTACAAAGTTCTACATCAATTTATAGACTATAAAATAGACTCTTGAAATTCCAGATACACTTAATTCTAACCTTCTGTTACTAAAACATTCATAACTTATTATAGAGAACTCCAAACGACTTGAAACTTTCACCATTCCAATCTAGACTTAAAGACCTTGAATTTGATAGGTCATACACCTAAATTGAGCAACTTTTACCCCTTCAATTTCACTCTTTAATTAACCTCACAGAAACTGTTCAACGTGGAGTCTCAACTTTAATGTCGAATTAAGTTTATTTTTCAACAAACAAATGGGGAACAAGTAACTTTTATATAAATTTCCTCTTTTATTTGATGGTGTTTACAATTGAAGAATCAACAATTATTTATACTAATATGAAGAAAAAATGAAAACACATAAGTTATGCTTATTCTTAATTACATTGCAACTCAAAGGTTTATAACTTAAAAAAAAATAAAAGCTGAATATTTAAAACCAAATAATTTAGGAATTTCAACACTCCCCCTTAAACTTGTTGGGTAACTCCAAGCAAATTTCTCAATCTTCGAAAATCTTCATACTTGAGTGCCTTAGTAAAAATATCTGCTAATTGGTCTTGTGATTTTGTGTACTTCACTTCAACATCTTTCCTTTCAATACATTCACGAATAGAATGATAACGCGTGTCGATATGCTTACTTTGATCATGAAATACCGGATTTTTGGCTAGGACAATCGCAGACTTATTATCAACAAATACTTTCGTAGCTTCATTTTGTGGCATCCCCAGTTCCTTCAACAAATTTTGTAGCCAAATTGCATGACAAATACAAGAATTAGCGGCAACATATTCGGCTTCACATGTAGATAGTGTCACAATTGGTTGTTTTTTCGAACTCCAAGTAAAAGCCGTATCTCTCATATAAAAAACAAAGCCACTTATACTTTTACGATCATCAATATCGCCTCCCCAATCACTATCACTATAGCCAATCAACTCAAAATTATTATAAAATGAGTAATTTAATCCAAAATCAACCGTACCTTTTATATAACGGATGATTCGTTTTGCGGACTTCCAATGCGACAAAGTTGGAGCTTCCATATAACGGTTAATAAGACCAACTCCATATAAAATATCCAGTCGAGTAATAGTTAAATATCGTAAGCTTCCAACAAGACTCTTAAAAAATGTCGGATCCACACTTTCATCCTCAAAATATTTCGATAATTTTGTGCACAATCTACCGGGATATTTATCGGCTTACACCCATCCATTTTAAACTTTTTAAGGATGTTTTTTGCAAACCCTTATTGCGAAATAAAAATTCCATTTTTATTTTGTTTCACCTCAATTCCAAGATAATACGACATAAGACCAATATCCGTCATTTCAAATTCACGACTCATTACCCTTTTAAAATCCTCAAATAATTTCGGATTATTTCCCGTAAAAATCAAATCATCAACATATAGGCAAACAATCAACAAATCACCATTTTTATCAATTTTCACATAAAGAGAATGCTCATGGGGACACCTTATAAAATTATTTTCTTGGAAGTACTTATCAATTCTAGTATTTCAAGCTCTCGGGGCTTGTTTCAAACCGTAAAGCGCTTTTTTCAATTTTAAAACTTTATTTTCAAACCCATTAATCTCATAACCCGTTGGTTGTTTCAAGTAAACCTTTTCTTCTAAATTTCCATTTAAAAACGCCGATTTCACATCCATTTGGTTTATTTTCCAATTATTTTGGATGGCCAAATAAATTAAAAATCTAATAGTTTCTAGACGAGGCACGGGAGAAAATAACTCATCAAAGTCGATACTGGCCCTTTGGTTGTATCCTTTTGCGACCATCCTTGCTTTATATTTTTCGATTTCTCCTTTTGCATTTCTTTTCTCTTTATAAACCCATTTAGCGCCAATAGCTTTGTGCCCTTTCAGTAAATCCGTCAACTCCCACGTATCATTTTTTATTATCGAGTCCATTTCCTCATCCATAGCATTTCTCCAATTTTTATTCTCCATCGCTTCTCCATAACCTATCGGTTCACATCCCGTAAAAAGACAAAATAGAGTAACATTATTAACATTTTCCGTTACCTCATATAACTTTTGCATAGTGTGAAAATGTGGCGTTCATTCGGTAGAACTTTCATCGATTGGGGATTGTGGTTGGACTTGTGAGTGGGGTGATGGAGTTGGAGTAGTGAGGTCTTCTTCCATTTCACTTTGCTCTTCTTTTTCATCGCCATAATAAGGGGAAAAATCATAATCGTCTTCATTTTTGTCCCAATCCCATGTTCGCTCTTCATCGAACTCAACATCTCGACTAATAACAAATTTTTCATTTTTCGGATTATATAATTTATAGCCTTTCGCCCTCGAGTCGTAACTGATAAATAGAATTTTTTCGCTTTTGTCATCTAGTTTGGACCTCTTTTGATCCGGAACATGAGCATACGCAATACTCCCAAAAACTCGTAAGTGAGAAATAACCGGTTTTCTTTCGCTCCATGCTTCCTCAGAAGTTTTACCCCAAACACTTCGGGATGGAGAACGGTTCGATAAATAAACCGCACTATCCACGGCCTCAGCCCAAAACTCTTTCAGAACATTTTTACTTTTAAGCATGCTATGAGCCATATTTAAAAGAGATCGGTTTTTACTTTCAACAACCCCCATTTTGTTGTGGGGTATAAGCAACCGTCAAAAGACGAAAAATTCCATTTTCTTTGCAATATTTTTCAAAATCATTTGAAAGAAATTCTCCCCCTCGATCTGATCTCATAGAATTTATTTTGTGAGCACTTTCATTTTCAACATCAGCTTTAAATTTTTTGAAAGTATCAAAAACATCGGATTTTTATTTCAAAAAATAAACCCAAGTCTTTCGACTAAAATCATCAATAAAAAGAGAAAAATAATTGCTTTTTCCAAGAGAACTTGGTTTAATAGGACCACAAATATCCGTATGAACAAGTTCCAACGGTTTTTTAGCTCTTGTAGTCGCTTGTTTTGAAAAACTTTTCCTCAGTTGTTTTTCAAACAAACATTCCTCACAAAGTTCATCAAAATGATCAATATGAGGTAAACCTTTCACCATATTTTTACTACTCAACAATTTCAATCAACCAAAATTAAGATGCCCAAATCTCAAATGCCAAAGCCACGATTTTTCTTTAAAACACGCTTTTAAACATTTAGCCCCACCATTTTAAATATCCAAAGAAAACATTCTGTTTTTCGACATCGGGACTTTTGCAACCAAATTCCTATTTTTATTACTTAATAAAATATTATAATTTTTCGAATGAATATCATAGCCCTTTTCCAAAAGTTGTCCCAAACTCAAAATATTAGACTTCATATTTGGCACATAATAAACGTTCGAGATAAAATCATTTTCTCCATTTTTCAATTGGATTAAGACTTTTCCCTTCCCTTTCACCGGAATTTTAGATTCATCACCAAAATAAATATCTCCATATGCCGTTTCATCAATTTCGGTAAACATATTTTTATTACCACACATATGGTTGCCAGCCCCCGTATCTAAATACCACGTAGTATTTTCTCCGCTTTTATTTTCATTATGCGCAAATAAAAGTGTAGAACGTTCTTAATTTTCTCTAGCAAAATTAGCTCTTTCCTCAAATTTATTATTACTCAATCTACACTCGGAAGCGTAATGCCCAAATTTTTGACAATTATAACATTTAATTTGGGACTTATCATACCTCGGTTTTCCATTATAATTTCCTCCTCTTCCACTGCCTCTCGTCGGATAAGAGTTTTGTCTCCTCTCTTCTTTTTCGAAAGAGTTGTAACCACCATGACCATAATTTTGACCTCGAGCATTCTCTTTAAAACCAAATAAGTTAGGAATTTCAACAACTCCGCTCCTACACCCCTACACCTCGTCTAAATCTCGACTAAAAACGCCAAATGGCATGACTCTACCAACGACTCAATGACTCATGCAACACAACACCGCTCGTTAATAGAATCACGACAACACAAAACCGCTACTCAATTACCCAACCTCATTATTCTACTTTGTGGATGCGTTATATGGTACAACACTTACAAATTTATAATGTACAGCCACTGAAATATCATATCATTTGCATTAGCTACCATCATGTAACAAATGTTACAGCTAGTGAAATCGCAACAACACAATCATACACATCATTTGCACCAACTTTCATACACTCTGATAATTTACTATAAATAACACAACAAATAGTTAAATTACTACAGTAAAACACATTTAAAATGAACCTAAGCAAGGAACCGATTCGTGTCTAAATTTATATAGAACGCTTCTTTTGAGACCGGACACTGTAACTCATCAAAGCTAATCAACTAAAATCTACCATAAACGACAACTACTATGAGTGATAAAACTATAAGCTACACACAAGATAAGAAGGAAACCGATTCCTGCCTAATATCACCACTCAACTCTCCTTTTAAGTACTGAAACGGTACCACGAAAAGCCTGCAAACCTCTAATATACAATCACTACCACAAGAATTAATGTTGTTATAAACAATATAAAGCAAACGCAAGAAAATATAAGTAGGAAATATATTCCTGCCATCGCAACGGGCAAATTAGACTTTTCGTACCGACACGGTACCTCGATAAAGTCATTGTACAGCAAGGTACAACTCTATAATCTCAACTACAAGTATTAATTCTACTATAAATAATGAACACAAAAAAAGACTCCCCTTTAAGTACCAAAACGGTATCTTAGAGCAGCTTAACAACAGATGAAGAACAGGACAGCGGAAAGAGTGTCCGTTAACACCTTGAATCTGGAGAGCTAATCCCCAACGATGTATCTCAAGATATTCTCTTCTGATTTTTTCTTTTCTCATTGCTATATATACTATAGTTTGTTACTAACAATACTTCATTTCAAGAGGCACGAAATGAGGTAAACTCATCGATCAGAGAGTATGAGTTATACTTTATAATTTTATAGTGCGGAGGGAACAATTGTTAGCAGAAGGCATACATTTTTACATGACTGAGTTTCTCGATATATATAGTTGCTGATTAAACCAAATTCATTCGGCAACGTGCTTGCATAAATTGCTGGTAGTGACTGAATTAGGCGTTATATATACAGGAGCATATATTTGGAAGTGAAGGGTGGGAGGATATATTTTTACCCCTTGAATCTGGAGAGCTAATCCTTAATTCTTATCAGGTTTGGAAGTGAAGGGTGGGAGGATAGATTTTAAAATGGGCCCCACTTCACATTTATCTTGTGCACTACAAATGAGTATATGTACTTCTCCCTCCGTCCCAAATTGTTAGTGTTATCCGAAATTACATGAAATTTTAACCAAAAAATAACTCATATATAAGTTGTCGAAATAGAATTTTTAAAAAGTTAATCACATAGTTCAAATGTTAAACTATATGAACAAATTTTGAAAATTTACATTTCGACAATTTAAATATGAGATATTTACGGTTAAAATTGCACGTATATGCATAGAACGCCAATATTTTGGGACGGATGGAGTATTAACATATACGTACAATTTTCTTTAAAAAATAAATGTATTTTATATGCATAAACATAAACATAAAAATCAGGTTGTTACATCTTGGCTATAATCCGTTAACAAAAGTCGTCCTCACGGGTAGTTGTATCCCTTTTACAATACCCAACTGTAATATATCAACTTCAGCTATGTATTCGTGGAGTGTACCCTTTGGTTTTAACTTTTTCCAATTCCCCAACAAATCCTCAGTACCCCATTTTTTTCTGAATTGAGAATCCTTGCCAAGAATGTATGCCACCACATACATGCTTCCCCATCTAAATAATATACTGCAAAACGTACTTTTTGAGCACTGTCTTACACATGAGAGAGTACTTTTTGCATGGAATAAAACCATTCGTGGCATTGCTTCACCCTCAAGCCTTTTTTTCCCCCTCATGGGCCCCACCGTAACATCCGTAGGATGCGTCTAGCAATGGCCCCCCGTCCTTCATCGGTTCATGCCCATCAATTTCACAATTCCCCAGATAATTCTCTTGTCAGCTGCTGCCAGTTTCAAAATCGAGTCTTCCAACTTCGCGAGCATAATTCTGTATCAATCATATAAAGTTAAAAAAAAAACGTGCTCGTCGTTGAATGATCTGGATACAAATTGATCGATTAAATCCACCTCATAGGTTGTTGCACAACCCAATCGCACAACTTGGTTATCTTCCAAATTTAAAAGAATAACTCGTTAACTTTGAAACTAAGGTGAGAATTACATTATTTAGTACTTCATAATTTTTGCGTAATGCATAAATAATGGAATGAATGTCTTTAAACAACTTGGAACTCAATTGGGCCAAAAAATACTAAATAGTGTCGGAGTAAAGTAATAGAAATTAACAGATAGAAATAACAACAATAAATGCGTCATTCGTACCTAGCAATGCGTCTTCCAAATGTCACTGTGATTTGAGTTAGAAACTGTCATATTCTGGCATTAATTATAGTGTTAAATCCAACTTTATATTGCGTAAATATGCATTATTATATCAATTTACTATTTTTATTTATTTTGAGGCCATTTAACTATTATGAGTGAAAATTGCCCTTTTTATGTGCATTTATTTGAAAATTGGAGAAGAAATGACTCAAGATAGAAGTTGGAGAAGATAAAGGATCTAAAATAAGAGGATATTAAACTTATATTCTGTCAAACTAGCCAGAATTGGGGAACAAGGAAGAGATCAAGCCAAAAAGGAATAAAATTCAGTTCCCCGCCATGTGATTTGAATCAGACACCCTCCGCCGCCATAAATTGATGATTTAGCGCAATATGATTGGTCAACGCCTTCTGATTCGAATCAGACAACTCTGATTCGAATCAGAGGTTTTTTAGGAATTAGATTGCAAATTTTTCTAAATACAACACTTTAAATACAAGTGTAATTGATGTAAATTTTTAGGCTCTGCGTCAGGCAGAAACATTCATTCAATATAATTTCTCTCTCTTTATTTATATTGGCTTATATTTTTTATCTTTATTTCCCTTACGATGTCTCACCCTAAATCTCCTTCTACCCTTTTACTGAGATCATGGTGATTTATTCTCTCTAAACTCCGCCTTTCTTGGTAATATCCTTCTTCCCCTTGTCTTTTATTTATTGTTTATATTAATTCATGCGTTTTTATTTATTGTCTAGATTAGATTTTATTTGTAGATTAACGCGTTATTCTTGTTCTAGTTTATAGTAGTTTAGATTAAACGACAAATAGCGCGAGTTTAATTGTTATAAAAAAACTTGAAAAACTTGTGTTTAAACATATTATTATTATTTTACGTAATCTCATTCGGGAACTCATACTTGCTACGATTATATAAATTTTATTGCTACGATTGGGCCTAGTGCTCTTGTTATGTAAAAAAAGGCTTTATTTTTATAAACATATTTTTAAGCCGATCAAGTTGGGTTCTCGTATCCGGTCGGCCCTACAATATCCTCTCCATCAAATTCACATGTGAAATTTGTCCCTCAAAAGAGTCATCACCTTGAATGAAATTAAAAACCAAGAAAAATATAAAGAGTCATGAGCTAATAGATTAGAATTAAATTAGGTGGTGGAAATTTTAAATAGGCGGACATTTTTACCTGCCCAACCGATACGCAAAAGCATTTGGGTGTTTTGGGGCACTTTGAAATTTTAATTCTTTCAAAAGTTTAAGTGTTTGTAGTTTTTAACAATATATTCATAATTGAGATTTAGGATGTGGGAGACTCGGAAGAGGCATCTATTGGTGCAACCTACTCGATTCAGGGTTTCACTTGAACCGTGTTTGGACGATTATGCAACTTAAGAATCTATAGGAAATGTGTTAGGACCATATTTTTGGCCTAATGAACTCTCAATTGTCAATTGGTTTGAACAAATTAATCTGAGTTAAGTGCTAAGAATTAAGACAATTATGTTACAGATGAAATAGCAACCTAAGTTGCAACCATAGTTCTAAACTGCCAATACGTAGGATTCCATCTTACTGCATTAATTGTTCTGCAAGTTGATTATTCTAACTAGAGTATGCAGGAAATATTCTCATATATTTACAGAGATTTAATTTATATATGTTGAGAATATTTTGGTGATAAAGAATGCAATGTTCTTTATGGATATATGGAGATTAGTTTTAAAGAGATTTAATCTTGTTAAACATATTATCTAGTTCCTTTAATTATGCTAATCAAATCTCCTATTGTTATGCAAGTTTTTATCACAATTTCAATCTTATTGATTCTGAAATCTTGTTATATATTTCGTATAGATTGACATTATATATGGAGATATTTTATTTTTAATATAATTTGTTTATCAAAAAACTATTATCATGTGTAGATCATTTTGAAGGAAACAATATCTTCTATTGTCAAGCAAGCTACTATTTCGTGCTAACCATTGCAGATTGAGATCAGTCTAGCTGTTACATTATCTCGTGTGATTTATGGGAAAATTGAAATCAAATTAAAGAGTCAAAGTCAATCAAGAAGATTGAAGAATAAAGATTAATGAATATCTTAAAAGATTGTTTTTACTCTTATAAATAGATAGTAGCTATACTTGTAAAATGTGAATTCTAAAATATAAAGAACTCATATTTGAGAGAATACGCGTGAGAACTTTTAAAACAAGAAAAACAATAGTGGGATGCCATTGATATTTTGAGTGACATTTATATAGTAGAAGCAGTACTAAGATAGGCAGAAAAATTTAGAGAGAGTATGAGATTTGTTCGTAAGTCTTGAGTTTTGTATTGTAGGAGTTTATAATATCACTAATATGGGTGAGTGTCCCAGAACGTAGCCCAGGGATTGGGTGAACTCCGTTGTTAAACGTGCGTGTGAATGTTTCTTACAAGTACGTTTAATATTCTATCTTGTTCATTAACATACTTAGGTTTCAACTGTGGTTACAACTGTAGTTACAACCTAAAAGTTTAACAGCAACTAAAACAGTGGATATGTATTTCAAAATGTCAGCAGAGGGCAATTTTAATAAGATTTTTGTTGGAAAGTTAAAACTCCTAGCAATTCAGGAAACGGAAGAGAGAGAAATACAACACTAAGAATATAATGGGAGAACAACTGGGAATTTGATATATGTTCAATAGAAAGTAGAAAATTTTAATTTACAAACATTAAGATGTGGTGAAAAGATGTTGATGGACCTTAAAAACTAGATCCAGTGTGTGAATCTCAGTTTCCAAGCTTGGAACCAATAGAAAAATTCCATTATAGGGTCTTGCCCATGTTCATCATTTTTGTCACACTTACGGACTTTCCGGTGCTTTGATCCAATAGGAAAATTCCATTGTAGGGCTTGCCCGTGTTCTCTGCTTATAGCTAATTAATATCTGCACATTCAAGCTAAGATCAAGGGAAACTTGATGATTTGACCACCGTTCACCCTCTTTTACCTGGAGGAGTTGTAAGAAGCTGTGAACCTCTTATGCTGTATATAATATAATAATATAAAGTGTTTAATAGAAGTAGGGTTTAGAGATATTGAGAGATATTTGTAGAGAGATATTGAGAGATTGGATCTCTTTATTTGTGTTTAATGAGCTCCTTATACAGACGGATGGACTAAATCTTTGAGAAACACAATCTTGGCAATCATATGTTATCATATTATAATATATCTCTTGCCTTATCAAAGATATATTATAATGATCTCCTCTGTATCTTTCCATGTGTATACGTCAACTTTGATTTTCTCTTTCTCTTAGAGAAGAGTGTCGATTGCGGCCTACTCAAGGAAGGGCTTCCCCGAGGGCAACGATCATCGCTATATATAGACTAAGGTGAAGACCCCCTTTTCACTTGGCATTACGTCTCTGTCAAACTCAAAAATCATACTTCTCAGAGAGAGGCATAATCTCGTAGGAGATTCTGTTTTCTTGTGAGATAAGGAATATATATTTATCGTTAGACAATATCTTTATATGACGTCTCCCGTATAGATTTGATGTTATCTTTTCTTTGCTTATTAGGATATTCTCTTCTTTACAGTGTTTTATCAGTAGTTTCTCTTGCTTATCTCGCATGTCAACTCATCGAGGGAGACGGGTGAAAACTCTAACTGTCGCTTTCACAAGGGTCATTAATTTCTCATTTATTGCTCATTAATTTCTAGGTTAATTGACAGGTCAGACCGCATGTATTGCAACCGTTACGAAGTTCTAACCCAAAATTTTAACCTCCATCAACAGCTCCCCGATTATGGGAGAGCGAGAATCGGACTCTCGCAGTTGGAATTTCCTTCCCCTTCTTCGGACTCAAATGTTGTCCATCTCTTCCGGAGAGTTTAAGTCATCAATGTCATGCCAGTTCCTTCTATCGAGTTCTATCGTCACGATGTTCCTTGACAGACAGTGGGGCTGGACCCCGACCGTTGTCCTTGAATCAGTCATGGAACGAAGAATGAATCCGGTCTTTTTGGTGACCATTATCGACTTGTCTCCCCCTCCTAGGTGAACCATTTTCTTGTTCCGAAGAGAGATGAACGTCTCCAGAGAGACAAAACTCGTCTGAAAAGAGCTCTGAATCCGGTCTTTTTCGGTTCGGTTATCAGTTAGGTTTTTCCGGGTTTTCGTCCGGCCCTACTGTTGTATATGGAGGAATAATTAGTGGGAATAGGACACCTCAAATCCATTCTAGAGGGCCATTATACTATCATTTAGACTTTTCGACCACTTGGAGATACGGGTTGATGATTTATTTGTTCATTTGTAATAATTTGAATTCTGAGTAGGATTATTCTTGATTTATCTCTATTCAAGTAATCATCATATTTACATTGTATTAAATATACGAAATAATGTCAGTTCATAAAGACACATATGGCCTACATAAAGATCTTGATCAATTAAAAATGATAATCCCAAATTTTATTTGCTTCTCTATCTTCGAAAATATACTTCAAAAAAATCTTCAATTAATTTACGCATCGTATTGAATTATATCTTTAGTTGTAACTAAGTTGTTCTTTAACAATGTTTTATTGAAGATTGTTAATTAAATAACTAATATTTAGGAGTTTATGTTGTGCGGAAGCGTCATACGAACATAAATAAACAATTAAATGAATCTGAAACTATTACACCAAATTTTATGTGGTCTCCAAGAATCACAAATAATTGTGATTCTTGACTAATCACGGGAGAGATTATTGGGGGTGTTAAGTATTGTAATCTTCTTAACTGTTGAGTGCTACTGATTGGAAATATAAGTAGAAAGACTTAGTGGAACTTGAATTGAAACTATGATAACCCATTTTATAGTTTATCCGATTTCCTTTTAATAGTTTATTATAATAACGGTTTTGCTAACATGTGTCCCTTGAGCACATTTTAATATAAATTTTATTTTATATTATAATTTAATATGAACTTTTATAAAGTTAATATATTCTAATTGATATTTAATTATTAATGCATAGACACTATTGTGTCAAAAAATATTATTATCACATTGTAGTTAAGTATTTACCATTTGGAATAGCAGGATTGTTTTGATGCAAAATATGATCAAAAATTATTTTATTCTGTTCAGTACCATAAAATAATACCACTTTATCATGTTCAATATACTTTAAGTATACTAGCACAAAGAGTCGGAACTCAACCGTTCCCTGTAGTCAAGACAGACCTACTAAAACTATGTGTTACAACTATACCGATGGTTGTCTACTCCATCTAAAGTTGTGAACGATAAACATATATTATGTTAGAACCAGTCATTTGATCTTCCGTGTGTAAGCAGTACTCTACACATATACATATAAATAACATGTACAACATTGCTCAAAACTATTCTCAAATAAATCATTCATTGTTAATAAATAAATAATAAAACCAACAATATTGACTGCTAAAACTAGTTCCGGAGAGATTATAATACCAAACCTAAAAGGTTGAATTTGTGTAATAACAACCACACCCACACCCTCTTAAAAACATATGTACTTGTTTGCATAAGCATAAAGAGTTAAAATAAAAGTACGAAAATGGTAAAAGGAAATGGAGGATAATATTTACATTTAAGAATATGTAGTACAAGTAAAAAAACTAATTGCAAATAGGTACCCTTGCCCATAAAAACAAAACATTTGTCGGAACATCTTTTTATTATTATTACATGGTAAACTACGTGTTTCGTATATCTAAGCCTTCGCGGTGGGGGTTTGAGGAGGAGCATCAGTGGTAGTGGTAGCGGCATCACAATATCCTTGAAGAACATCTCGTTCTTCGGAAGTGAACCCAAGGGATCCCAGCATTGAGGGCCAACAATGCTTCTGAATGACTCGAATAGCGCTACAACACCCTTGTCCTAAATAAGTCTCTCCGTTCATGAAAAAAAGGACGACCTCGCCAGTGCATGTCTGGAGTTGGAACAGTGAGTCCCAGCAGTTGGGTGAGTCAGGGCCCGAGTCAGGACTTGGCTCATCAAGCTTTAGCCTAGCCATGAGGTTCGACAACTTCGAGTTTGATACTGGACCCATGGGACGGGCCAACACAGTCGAAGTGCTTAGCCATAAAAATATGATGGGCATAAGTAGCGCTTTAGCATTGGATTTAGGCATCTTTTATTTTCTAAGAGATTGAGATATTTGAAAGTGAGTGATGAAGATGATGTTAGATTCATGTGCTTATATAGCTATAGAGGCTATGGTTATGGAATTTGAGCGGATGCCAAATTATTATGACATTGCAGAACTTAAGTTGTGAACCCAAGAGTTAGCAGTAATTAATTACTACTTGTTATGTTATGTTAATTAGGTCAGGCGAAGAGTTTAGCATATCATGTAGAAATGAAAAATAAAATAGAAAATCAAACTTTTTTTGTGGTCTTGCTACTGGAAATGTTTAATCAGTTCTTTCTTTAAAATTCAATATTTGCATATACTATAAATCAGGTCGTACTATTATGCTCTTTTTAGATCAGATTCTCTACTACAAGGAAGACCCTTTAAGGGTAAGACCATAGATGAACGACGTGACACTAGATCGATGCTTTTTGCTCCTTGAGAATTTTGTTGAGACAGAATTCGCCCATTAGAAAACTTGTGAGTTCAGCGCTTATTTGATGCCCAAAATACAGTTGTTTTTTTATGAAAGTTTGTTTGAAATCTGTATATGGGCCTTTTAAAACTTCTGAACTTATATTTCTAATCAAAAAAGAGAAAGCATTTATAAATAACAGCACTTAATTTGGTCGAGCTAATTAAATGTACGATTAAAATTAAAGCATGCCAATTTAGCCAAGAGTTGAAAGATTATTTATTTCTATATGTTTTTTAGTTGATTTCAAGTTTTATAGACAATTGATGCTTATTTATACGTTAAGGTAAAAACATGAATTTAAACGTCAAGTTTGTCAAAAGAGATGAATAAAGGACTTATTTTACCATGAGCATCTGAAGAAAAGACCAATAGAAAGAACAAATGGTACTTGACAAATGGGACTAGACAAGTCCTATTTGTTCTTCTCAAAAACAAAACAAATGGGACTTGACAAAATCAGGGAGCAAGGCAAAATGAAATATCTACAATTTTAGCAAGCAATGGTTGAGAAAATCTGGGTACCACCGTACGATGATTAGATAACTCGATCGTTTAGGAAAAAGAAAATTGATTGCCTTATAAACTTTAACTATATACACAATTTGTTTACACTGTATTAGCCATATTTTTAGGATGTATGTATTCCAGAGGCAGCAAGAAAGCATTGTAAAAAGATAACTACACGTACTACAAAATAATGTTAGATTGCAGACAAAAATAGGGACTGATTTTGTTTCCCAAATCCATAATCAGAGAAGGCATAGCGACGGGTTTTAGTTGTACGGACAGATATTGTCATTTAGATACAGATTTGTAACAGATTCTTCCGTTTTTTATTAGAAACGTTTTTGTAGTGACGTTTTCATGCATCTCTACCAAAGTTGATTCAATAATCCCTTCTTCTTCTTTTCATTACTGGTGCTTATTTGTTTTTGCACTTTTGTTGTTGTTATTGTTGGCAAGCCTAATTGTCTTCCAAAGTGGTGTACAGAAAACAAAACAAGAAATTAATAGTTGCATGGGATATTAAGTGTAATGAACATCGAAAGTACAGCTTGATATTTCTGTCTTAAGTGTGTATATGTTGCGTTTTTGTGCTCTCTTCATGTAATCAGAAATGTACAGTCTCTTTAAAAGTAATACACTTGGAACCACAAAAAGTTATTCATTTAGCGAGTTTATTAATTTATCGATAAATGAATAAATTATTCATTTATCGATAAATGAATATTTTAAATCGAGTTTTCCAATATAACATATATACATTGTATATATAACATATATACATTTTATATATAACATATATTCAGCGGAAGTTAGCGAATTAGATGAAGATATCCAAGGATTATATGATGTCATTTCCAATTTACGATATAAAAATGTGATGGATGTTGAACATATTTTGAACTATCCGAACGAGAATGATGCAGTTATGGAATCACAATTCAATCGGTAATGAACAATGATGATGAAAATGATCCCAAACCAGATGATAGTAGCCTTATCATCTAATGAGAAATATACAGTTAAACCTCTTTAAACTATTACACTTGGGACCAGATGATAGTAGCCTTATCTCAAATGTGTCGTCAAATGAGGCATTTCAAGCAATAGTCGACTTAAGCAACTACTTACTCCAACATGAGCAAAATATTCTGAAAATTATACAAACTTTAAAAAAAGTCAACAATGAGGTTCATTTTGTTTTAGGTGAAAAATAATAATAATCAACTATAGATAACCAATCCGCAAACCCAATCCGTCCAAATTGGGGCGGGTAGAATGCCCAATAAAAATCAATCCGCCCCGCACCAATCCGTTATACATTTTGCCGGTTGGGTTAGGGTTGGACTTTCCAAACCGCAGGTTAATGCGCCCCAAACCGTTTCTACCCACAATATACATATATGAATTTAAATATATATATATATATATATATTGTGTGTATTTTAATTTACCAACCTGCCACTCTTGTTATATTTTAATTTAGTTACTTGTTCGGGAATGTTCTAACGTACTTTAATTGGTTTTAATTTATGTTTTTATTTAAAATATTTTCAATTTATTTTAAAATTTGGGTTGATTATGAAAACAATGCAAAATAAAGGACCGAAATGAAAATTAAAAAATCAACTCGCACCAACCTGCAATTTATTTTGCGGATTGGGTTGGGATTTTAATTGTAACGGGCTAGGCTGTGTTGGGTAGAGATTTAAATTTACCAACCCGCCCCAATCCGCTCCGTGACCACCCCAAATACATATAAAGTGTAAATTAATGTAAACCATCCCCCTTCCAATCCCAATTAGGTTAGTGTTCCGCTAGTATTCACCCAGCTGCTTCCAGTGTTCTGCTAGTGTTCACCCGACCGCTTTTTCCCTTTCCCAGAATCCTACAAGAGCAGGAGGCTAGAAAGAAGAAGACCTTCTGCAAGGTATGCCTAGTATTCTAAAAGGTATGCCTAGCCGAAATTAGGCGAAGTAAGGTGGTAGGCAAATCCTACAATTCTAATAGATTAGACGGGATTATATGTGATTATGCGGATTAAACAATGATTAAGCGGGATTAGACACTGGTCGACCAATTTACGGCTAACCCAATAAAAATCAATCCGCCCCGCACCAATCCGTTATACATTTTGCGGGTTGGGTTAGGGTTGGACTTTCCAAACCGCAGGTTAATGCGCCCCAAACCATTTCTACCCACAATATACATATATGAATTTAAATATATATATATATTGTGTGTATTTTAATTTACCAACCTGCCACTCTTGTTATATTTTAATTTAGTTACTTGTTCGGGAATGTTCTAACCTACTTTAATTGGTTTTAATTTATGTTTTTATTTAAAATATTTTCAATTTATTTTAAAATTTGGGTTGATTATGAAAACAATGCAAAATAAAGGACCGAAATGAAAATTAAAAAATCAACTCGCACCAACCTGCAATTTGTTTTGCGGATTGGGTTGGGATTTTAATTGTAACGGGCTAGGTTGTGTTGGGTAGAGATTTAAATTTACCAACCCGCCCCAATCCGCTCCGTGACCACCCCAAATACATATAAAGTGTAAATTAATGTAAACCATCCCCCTTCCAATCCCAATTAGGTCAGTGTTCCGCTAGTATTCACCCAGGTGCTTCCAGTGTTCTGATAGTGTTCACCCGACCGCTTTTTCCGTTTCCCAGAATCCTACAAGAGCAGGAGGCTAGAAAGAAGAAGAACTTCTGCAAGGTATGCCTAGTATTCTAAAAGGTATGCCTAGCCGAAATTAGGCGAAGTAAGGTGGTAGGCAAATCCTATAATTCTAATAGATTAGACGGGATTATCTGTGATTATGTGGATTAAACAATGATTAAGCGGGATTAGACGCTGGTCGACCAATTTACGGCTAAATTTTAATTTGTGCCTTTTAGAACATTACATTAGACGCTGGTTGACCAATCCCTGCGAGCCGTTCGTCGAAGCCCTCCACCCCCGAAGAGTAAGGGATCAGCGAAGGGGCCTCCTATGATTGGAAATCTTGCACGAGGGGAACGGCTGCCTTGAGCGCTTGATTCTTTAATGAAAGCTCTTTTCTCTCTCTGTAATGATGAGCCCTAAGGTCCTCTATCTCGGCCTCATATCTCTGAAGGGACCCCATCAACGCCCCTCTCTCTCAGCGAAGGGAGGACAACTTTTTCTCCTTACTCGTCAAAGCAGCACTTGCCGATGACTCGCCCCTCTGTGACGAGGAAACAACTTGTGGATGCATTGGGCAAGCCAATAAAAGGACTGAACAAAAGAAATGAAGGCAGCAGAACAATGCAAAGTAAGATTTATCTCAGACCCCATAAGGGGAGGAAGAGCAGATAATTCACCCTATATCTCACCATGGGAAGAAGGGGAGTGGGCGTATGGGAATGAGAATCGAAGCCACCGAGAATCATTCGAAAGGAGCCCTACTAACCCTCCCTGCCTCCTCCTCACGGATATGCGCAACTTCTGCCTCAGTGAGAGATATGGCCCTCTATCATTCTTCCCTCCTGACCGCCTCGTGAAGCTTGGGAATGTCCTCCTTCGGAAAGAGCCCTTCGGTCTCCAACTTTCGCAGCCTTTCCTGCAAATTCTTTCTATTCACCAACTACTTCAGCCCCTCATTCCATACGTCATCCATCTCCTCGAAGGAGGCAAATAACTCTCTTTTCTGGGCGTATGAGGAAGAGCCCAAGGAGGATAAGAGATCCTGAAAGGAGAAACGAAAAAACATGACAAAAGAGAAAATATATACGAATGACATTCATGGTAACAAGAAAGTAGTGTAACTTGGCAAGATGTCGAAGCCTATTTACGAAAATGGTAAGTCTTCCGGCCCAGGAATTAGGGGACACGTTTGGGGTATAAGGACCACTGGCTAGCTCTTCGATCGAGGATGAAGGGATGGACCACTTGGGGAGCACTCCTCAGAGAGGGAATAATCTCTTCACAAGGAATGTCCACCTTTTCAGGAGGAACGAAAGTACCCCTATCAGTCTTGGAAGTTCCCCCTTCGGGGGGAGGCACAACAAATTTGGACGCTTGCGAGGGCCGAATGCCTTGGAAGACATGGTAGGATGCCAACTCTTGCATCAGCAACATTAAGGATGTGGAAGGAGCTTGGGATGAGTACGCGCCTGCACGTGGCCTCTTTCGGCTCGAAAAGGGTTTTGAGGGTGGTTCTTCTTCAAGGGGAAGCTAGCATTCTAACCAGCCAATCCGGGTAAAGTCGCATGTGTCGTAAAGGAAATAGGAACAACTACAATGGCTGGACCCCCTGCTTCCTCCAGTAGTTTGTCCATCATAGTTTCGAGATAGCTGGATGATATAGATATGATGGTAGAAGAAGGAGAAGATGGTTCCATTGTTGTCGGGCTTGAGGAGAATCTCTCTCTCTCTCTAAAAAGACAGCAAGGCAATTGAAGAAGATGATAAAAATTCAAAAGGATAGAAAACAAAAAGGATATGGGCCCTAATGATGAAGGCACACTACCCCACTTTTCAGCATCCGTACAAGAGTGGGGAAGTTGATAATATTTAAACCGCTGATAGGTCCCACCAGCACCGCCATTTATTGAGAAATTGTTGCACATTGCATAGGAAAAAGGAAAATCCAACCCTTGCTTTACAAGTGGCAAAAAGAACACTCCCCACTTCCCCCATTAACGGCCTTCTAAATGTCGTGACAAGACCAATGAGTGAGAAAAAATCCAACCATAAAAGACACCCTTCTTTATAATTAAAATAGGGGAAAAAAACGGCGAATCGTGAAGGTGGCCCTCGGCCTCTCGCAAAGTAGAAAGAACTATGATGAGCCGAGGATCTCCCAAGGAGAAGAATAAAACAATAGCTCTAGGGGAAAGAATAAAGGCTTTAAAACTACAAGAGTCCGATCCTCGCACTCCCATAGTTG
Source organism: Primula vulgaris (assembly GCA_963920805.1). NCBI lineage: Eukaryota > Viridiplantae > Streptophyta > Magnoliopsida > Ericales > Primulaceae > Primula > Primula vulgaris. The sequence goes on along the minus strand of OY987215.1, from coordinate 9,409,520 downwards.
GGGAGCTGTTGACGGAGGTTCAAAATTAAGGTTAGGACCTTGTAGCGATTGTAATGCATGCGGTATGAAACCTAGCAATGAAGATAGAGTTAATGAGAATTTAATGACCCCAACAAGGGGAGAAGATAGGGTTCTGAACCCGCTTCCCTCGTCAAGGAGCTTATGAACGAGATATCTTCTAAACGATACTCATGTATCTAAGACAATCAATCAGATATTCCACGAAGGAAACAATACACCAAATCTACATAGACATATCTCATAAAGATAGGGTCAAACACTTAAAGATACGTTCCTTAAGCACAAAGGAAGGCATATCCGGCAGCAAGACTAAAAGATAGGCGATGAGCCAATGTCAAAGACTCCTCGCCGAGGGATATTCAATCATCCGAATGGATAAAGCTACAAGATTAATGCCTCCGAAGGCTAACGAAAGAGACATGGTATCTTGGAAGAGCTACCCTCGCTTGCGAGGAGAAGCACCGTCGCGCCTTCAGGTTAGCCAATTCGGTGGAAAGATACATGAGATATAGCAGTATATATCTCACCATGGCATTAGGGAAACGAAAGATAGGAAGAATATGTGATTGATAATACCATATGAATCACAAAAGATACACCCTATATTGCCTCCACCACTTATATAAGGGGCTCATAATCCAAGAAGAAAATCATCTGAACTCATATGAAGTCAGACATACACTTAATTATCGGGTATTACTAACCCTACTTACATTTAATAGATATTTTGCATTCACTATCAAAACCCTAAGAGTTTTAACTTTCTCAATGCTCCATTAGGCGGAGTAAGTTAAACGGTGGTCAAACCACCAAGTCCCACTTGATTTTAGCTATTTATGTGCAGGTCATAAAGAGCTGCTAAGAATTCCGGGTCATGTTCTAGAAAGGAACTATCTCATTGGCTCATAGCCCGTGAGTAGAGTTCATGCACTAGACCTAAAATTACAGATCTTTCATGAACCATTAGATCGAGTTAATTAGTGTGTTGATACACTGATTGTGCGTAGTGCGAGTATTACTAATTGGAAAATTAAGGCCCTATGTTGTCCTGTATTAGTAAAGGAAAATTAGATATCCAAGAATTGCTAATAATGTTTACTCGATTAGATTTCGAAAAGATTTTTTTTGTCAAAAAATTGGCGATAACAAATATATGATGTAACAAGATGTGGAAAAGTTTGTAACAAGAATCTTAAGTGTGTCGAATGACATATCGAAATATGAAGATTATGTTATTTCACTTTTTTTTGTAATTATGTTATTTCATTACCACTAATATTAATTATTGAATGTTTTTTTTTATTGTTTTTATTTAAATTTCTGTTGTAATAAGGTCGAAATCCATTATTATTAATGAAATATTGGGTCTTCTAATAATTTATATACATATATAAGAAAGTTGCCAAAGAACAGTTTTCCAAGTTTTTTTTTCAAGTTTCTCTTTATGTGTACGATTATGTCATTCTAATACCATATTCTTTGGTGCTCTCTGTGTAGCTTTTTTACCCCATATTTTTATTCTCACCCTTTATTAATAAAATAAAAATGTAGGGTTTACCAACCATTTATATATATAAAAGAATAACCAAATAATAGGTCATCCAAGTGAAAAAATACATCTCACAAAAACATAATTAACCCTTTAACCAAAGCGTACATATTTTTAAAAGTTAAGGCATAAATTAATTGGAACTACATCGTTTAATTTTATCATAGTTAATCCAAAGTAAACTTAAACCTCCACATAAATTAAATCAAATCTAAACTATTTTGTATTTAATATCTTGGGTGTTCCGGGAAGCAATGTTAATAAATGCTAATATTTGAAGTTGGTAATTATAGATATGTGTTAATGTTAGTCTATTCAGATTTTGTTTCATTGTGCAGTGTCAGTCAAAGATTAATCATTTCTAAAATGGAACTTGTATTTTTTTTTATTAGCAGAGAAATTCATATCCTATTCCGGATATGGTCGGGGAACCGATATAAGATCTATATCGGCTTAGAGATGGGATGAGAAAGTGTAAATTAAAACCTCTATTAATAACCTAATTAAACATAGCCATGTTATATATTTTTGACTCGTGTGGCAAAACCTTAGAGTGGGATAAGTAAAATTTAAACGGTTTTCGCCTAGTTAAAATCTATGAGCAACTAACAAGACAATTAATTCCATTTCTATCTTACGAATGAAAATTGTGTGATGTCGTTAGATAAATAAACTAAAGGATGCACACAATTACAAATATAAATAGCGGAAAGTAAACAGTAAGGAAGAAAGATAGACACCGCGATATATAAAGATTCGAATCACACCTAATATTCGTCTTTTTAATTTACTATAGCGAGTATTATCACTATAATCTTCTCAGAACATTACAAAATCTATTAAGCTCTCTGTCAACCCGAGTTTTCTACTCTTAATATAGGTGGAAGCATCTCTACGAGTCGATTAATCGACTTCCTCTCATTCTATGAGTATACAGGTGTTTGTCATAGGTCATGAGGTCATCATAGTGTGTATTGGAAATCAGCAATAACACCATATTTTATTGGTCATCTGTCTCATCTTGATTACCAAAGTCAGAATTTCTTATCTTATCTATATGAATGGTAGGATTGTTTATGCATTATAAAATTATATTGTTTGTCCAACAAAATGAGCACACTCTTCTAATAAGTTTTGTGACTTACAATACTCAAATGCGTATGTCCAACTTAACTCCTCAAAACTTAAAACGGTATTAAAACCATACTAACCCACTACACACTCTTCAGTCACCCAAATGTTTCTTGTATTAAAACCATAAACATTTGGGTGGCTTTCCCACCCCTTTGTTTTCTCACTCTCTTCCCAAATTCCAGATTTCGTCTCTCCATGTTCCAACTTCGGAGCCAATTTCAATTCACACCCATTCACCGAATAGGTCATGCGATATACCGTTTCGAATGCTGGTGCTATTACACACAAAGTATGATCCCGTAAATTTCTTTGTGGCAACAGCATTGTCTCTGTTGTCAGAGCGTTTGCGCTCGACGTTGGAGCTTTCGACCACATTGGCCTTTGCCATCGAGATATTAGCACCACCACCTTTCCTTACAGAATGGTTGTTGCTCACCTCGATATTGAGCTTCTCAATGAACCCTCCAGCCTCATTTCTTTCCGCTTATGCTTCAGGTAGTTTTGAAAGTCTTTCAATGATGGTGGCAGTTTCTCAATCATGAGTGCCACCTGGAAGGCTCATTAATAACTAGCCCTTTAGCTTCAAGCCGATGGTAAATGAGTTGGAGCTCCTCACCTTGGTCTATGAGACCCCAACTGTCAGTCATAAGGTACTCGTGAAAGTCCATGACAATAAATCTCTATGTGCCAGTGTTATTCATTTTGTATGTGTGCTCGAGAGTTTCCCACAGCTCCTTTGCCGTAGCTTTGGGTACGAAAACACTGAACAACGTGTCATCTATAGCACACAGGATATAGTTCTTGCATAGGTAGTCGGCATGTCTCCATGTCTCAACCGCATAGAACAACTTCTCGTCCAGATCGTCTTCACTTAGAACGGGAGCAGTCTCCTTAAGAAAACGGGTCAGATTAAGGGTGGTAAGATAAAACAACATCTTTTGCTGCGAATGTTTGAAGTTGTCCCCCTTAAACTTTTCCGGTTTCTCTAGATGAGAAGTCGGCAAAGTAGGCACTGCCGAATACATTTTTGTGTTGACCTTGGCCCTAGCCGCAACCTTGGCTTTGGACGTAGCATCTGCCATAGCCGCAGCCACGGCGGCCTCAGTCGTTGCACCTATGTCCTCTGCATTAGCCCCCACATTCGCATCGCCCCCAGTGTTATGGACATTCCCACCAACCACTAGATCATGCTACTTCCGAAAGGAAACTCGTTGGGTGAAGTGTTCGTCATCTGAAACGACAACCCAAAACGTATGAGATACGTGTACAATAAATTCTATTAACAAAACACCAAAACTGCAATTTGGATTTGTAAAAGAATTTTATTTTTTAAAACAAACAAATTAAAACGATTTCCTTTCGAATACCAATACGGTTGGTATCAAAAGGATTAAGAATCGGTTATTCTTGAATACCAATACGGTTGGTAATAAAAAGATCCTTAAAATAAAATAAAAAATTGTTTGGAATTTTTCCTTGCAAATCAAATTCTAATATGATTTAGAGTTGAAAGCAAAAAAGCATTATTCCTTATTATTTAAAATAAATATATATCGTACTAATTAGTGCATGAAAGAAACAACAAATATCAGTTAAGATTGTTGGATTCCGTGTATGAACTAACAATTAATAAATAACAAAGGACTAAAAAGAATAAACAAATAGTGTATTCTTTATTAATTCAGAATTAAAACTGAAATTACAGATTACAAAACTGTACGTACTAAATAGTAATTATAACAAATGTAAGTCAGATTATTATTAATTAATAATCTGACGGACTGAATTGTAATAAATAGAAACTGCCGGACTGGAAAGTATAAACTTAACAGCCGGACTATTCTGATTGAAAATTAATTTACAGAACTGAAATGAAACTATTCTAATTACAGAAATTAAATTATAGAAATTCAATTACAGAATTGAAATTACAAAACATAAACAGTACCTTAAGGAAATTACAAAAAAGTAAAAACAGAATTGAAATATTACAGCTAAGTACAGTAAATTAAAATAATGAAAAAAAATTACAGAATTGAAATGACAAAATATAAATTGCAGAAATGAAAAGACGAGGCGACTGTCAAATAGTCTGCCCTTAACCGATATTCGCCCAACCGCCTTAAGTTTCTGTTTGCGTTGGCGCATCGATCCCAAGGTACAACGTCTCAGATGACTCGTCGAAAACTGACGACGAGTCAAGGTCGAGCTGTTGGTGTGGTTCTCTCTCTTTCTAGAATGCTATGGAAAAATTATGCATGCAATATTTTCAGAATGTAAAAAACTTTTGAACTGGTGACCAATTCGGAAAACCCCATGAAAACATGTTTTTCCAATACTTCATACTTCCATGAAAAAAAGTTTTACAAAGCTTAGCCTTAGATTGTTTCCAAGTTGCAGCTAAAAAGTAGCAGCTTCATGGCACTTTTTCAATCAGTTTTGCAACTTTTGAAATATTACCAAAAAATATATGCAACTCCTAATATGTTAACATGCCATAAATGCTATAACAAAGGAAACAAATATTTCTATTTTCATGAGTTTTCTTAGAAGTTTTAGGTCAATGCTAGGAAAACCGGAAGTTATGGATTATTACTTCAATTTTAAAGCTAAGAAAAAGTTTAATTAAACCAATTGTATTAAATAGTACTTACATTAGTTTATCCAGTCTGCATGCCGCAACTGCTAAGAGAAGAAAGCATAAGAAAAGTAATTTACAATTTGTAATATTACATCAGAGAATTTTTTTTTATTAGTTACAACTTTGAAGAAAATTATCCGAAAAGTAATTTTGAAAAATTATATCGTTGGAAACAAACAAAGGATATATTCATTGAAATTTGAAATGCATAGTCTTATCAAGATAAAGGCAGAATCAAATTAATGGCACTTCTTTTTTTGTAGGTTACTGAGGAAAAGAAGGGAGGAAAATTAAAGCAAAGTAAGCGACATAATGGGAAAACAATAAAAAGTTTGATACACTTTAAATAATATTCTATATTTGATTTTTTTTGCAATAATGTTAATAAAGTTGACATATAAGGAATCCTTCTATTACTACTATATATACTGAGATTTGTCCACCTCTTTTCATCCGTTTCTATTAGGTTTTATATTTCTCAACGATGCATCTTTTATCTTCAGGTTAGTATCTCCAAACTTAGGGGCTTTACCTTTAATTATTTTTTTTCCTTTGCTTTTATAAGTGCTTATTTTTTAAATAAAAAAAACTACTTATGAGCCATGTCTAAGTTATCATATTTTCACACATATTAAGAAATTAAGAAAACCACCCAATTTATGCTATTGGGGTTACAAATTCAATCTATAATTAACCGAGGGTACCATAAATTTTTTTTTTTTTGGGGGGGGGGGTTAAGGAATTTGTAAAGAAGTTTTCGGAAATATTATATACGAAACCATATTATTTCTTAAAGTGAAAACAGTAGATTTAAAGACCACAATTTATAAAAGTCAAGAAATTATAAGGATAAATACATGGCCAGCTTCTCTCCATTGTTCACACACTTAACTATTCTCAAGATTTTAAATAAGTGACATATTTGAATTGAACTATGGTAATATTGACTACTAAACCTAGTTCCGAAACCTTTTAAAATGTGCTTAACAAGCACCGACTACAAACCTTACAATGTTAATAAGGTTGAAACTATTATTTTCATGTCCAGTTAAGTAAGTGACTTACAAATCTTACCATGCTATTTAGGTTGAAAATATTATTTTCTTATTTCAGAAAAAAAAATATTTGGTTATTAATTTAGGTAGGTAACCGTCCGATTTACTTTTACTGAAAAACTCAATCAAGCATGCTTTCAATACAAAACCTCTTTGTTTAGTAAACGTGTTCCAAGGAGTTTCCTTACCATTACAAACCTCAATTAGATACGGAAGAAATCATGTGCAATTATTTTAAAATGGTACTACTACTTATTATACTCTGAAATTTGTCTTCTGAAATATAGAACCAAATTCTAGTTACTTATATTTCTGCGCCGTCATTAATTTATATGAAATACACATTATTCGTAAATGTATCGTTTCTTGTTTTCTCCTATATTTAGAAGGTGTATGTATTTAGTTTTAGTTTTATTCCATTATCAATCTTTTGCCCACTATAATAAATGAAACTATTTTGACAAACTCTACCTCCATTTTCTAATACGATAGTTTCGTACAGGAACAAACTTATTTCTTACCCCAGATTTATAAACACGCATAGGATTTACTCTTTATCTGAAAGGATGTTTTTTTTTATATAATTATTAGATTCATCCATAAAAATGAAGTATGTTGGTGTGGAAGAGGTAGATGCAGAAGAAGAAGATGAAATTGATGAAACAGATTATCGGCAAAATGCACATTTCTCAAGCGAATAAGTTATCTACCAAACATACGGTAATTTCTCTTTGCCTCACGTGAGTGTTTAATAATGCTTACTTACGACATAGTAAAGTAAAAGTTCTAAAGAAAATTATAGGACGAATGTTAATCTTCTCATGTTAACCAATGGAACTCTATTTTTTATTATTATCGTACCTAAATTTATGAACGAGTCATTTATAAAAAAACATTCATTTTAGTGGATGCTCTAGTTGCAATCAGAAGTTGTGTTTTTGTAACAGCCCGTGTCAAGAGCTGTAAAGGTAAATAAATTCTTAAATTGGTTTTCAAAATAAATTCTTAATAATACCGAAACGCACAACCTTCTCACATTACAAGATATTATATTCAGAAGTTAATCAATCCGTTTTAGGATTTAAGTTGATTGAAAAGTCGCAAAAGACCATCCTTCAGTCACTCCTTCCTGTGCGGAAGGCAGTTAGCTATTTTATTCACTGTTGTGTGTAAGCCCTTGATCTTTAGCTTGCAACGTAAAGAATCACCATTCTTCCTTTGCTTTTCGAGTTTTCGTATAAGAAAGAGATAGATTATTCTTTCGTTGCTGCTTTTAAGTATTTTACTCTCTAATCAGAGAGAAAGTTCTATCTTGTATGGTGTCTCATAAGACCTTCCGAAAGGCTCTACATGAGCTTAAACCCAGTCTTAGAATAGAGATCACTACGACAGGCAGGGACCTCTTCGCTCGATCAAGACCGGCTCAGATCCTTTTTGGAAATTTTTCCCTCCCATCATGAACCCCCTCCTGAAAAGGTCCTATAAAGATAGAATCTGCCTTGCTGGCATGGCAGCAGGGTATGACTGAAGAACTGGCAGCACTAGAGCAAAATTAAACATGGGACTTAATTTCTCTTCTTTCACGATCAGTTGTGGTTGGGTCTATCAAGTTAAGACCCGCTGTCATCGTTCATTCTTCTTTCTTTCGTTGGTCTTTCGTTTCGTCACATTCCTAATAACTTATCCAATTACAACGTATTATCGATAATGTAAGCCGATAACCTATAAATCAGACAATAGTAACACTTGCTATAACATATTCGATAGGGAAAACCTCATCAAACAATCAATAGATGTAGTTTTTCTACTTTTAGTATTGGTGAGACATAAAAATCTGTATGGATACTACATAATGTATATTCAAGTGTCAGGTCCATTAGGCGCGATGCTCTGCTCCAAGGTGTAGTTTCATCCTTTGGCTAGCTATTCAAAATATATTATCTACGTTGGACCGTTTGCAAAGGATGAACCTCTTTGGGGTTAATGGATGCCCTCTTTGTTTGAGTAATGCGGAGAGTGTGGACCATTTATTCTACGATTGTGGGTTCTTGAGACGGATTTGGAGAATTGGATGTTTGCGCTTGGGTTTCTTAGGAAACTGTTTGTCCTGGGCAGGTTGGATCTCTTGGACTACAAATGTCTTCAAGGGTAATTCCCCATCCGGACTCTTAGGGAAATGTGTTTTGGCTTCCACGGTGTTTTGTATTTGGCGTGAAAGGAACTCTTGGCTTCATGGCAGTATCGTTTTGAGTCTGGGAAAAGTGTTCAAAAACGTGGAATATTTTGTGACAATTAGTTTAAACAAACTTTGTAACGTAAGCAATAGATTTATCCAGCGGAATTGAAGACTAAGTACGGAGTTTGTCAGTGACTAGTCCCGTACTTTTTTGTTAGCCGACTGGTCAGCCCCCTTCCCCAACTGGTCGGCAGCAAAAAATATTTTGGCAATTGTCTAAGTGATCGGCCATGGCTACTGGTCGGCCTACGGGACTATTTTTTCGCGTTTCTTCATTCCCTAGGTCTTTTTTTGGTGTACTCTTTATGGTTCTTGACCCTCATTATTTATATAGGATCGTTTACCCTCCAAAAAATAAAGTGTCTGGTCCATTAGAATATACGATACGAAACTTACGTCTACACATTTGTCCTCCAAAATATGACACTCCTTCGTCACCTGACATAACCCTTCGTCCTCAATAGATAAGGAATTCCAAAGAGAAATTACCCCTAAAAAAGGGCACCCTCAGGCAATAGCCGAAGGACCCATTTCACTCACTTTACTTACCTTATTTCCCCTAATAGAAATTTATCCTAGCCCTCTATAACTTGAAGTTCCTACAGAAATAGCCGCAAGTCTAATATCAGTCGCTTTTTTCCCTTCCAAACACCTTGTAAGATCCATTATCTCACACAGCATCGTTCGCTAACTCATCTTCTTTGTTCACACTCGGCGCTTAGAGATACAATTGAGCAAAGAAGACGAGTTAGCTAACGATACTGAGTGTGATAATAGACATTTTACAAGGTGTTTGAAAGTGAAAAGAGTAGCTGATATTAGACTTGCGGCTATCTCTGTGTGTACTTCAAGCCCTGGAGGGCTAAAAAAATTATATTAGAGGAAATAATAAAGTAAGTGATATTGGTCTTTCAGCTATTTACCAAGGGTGCCCTTCTTTAAAGCTACTTTTTCTTTGAAATGTCTTCTCTATTAGGAACGACGGGTTATGTGAGGTGGCGAAGGAGTTCCATCTTTTAGAGAGCACGATCTCAACCATTTCCCTTTGATTTCGGACAAATGTTTGATTGCAATTGAACAAAACTTCCCCCTATCTCAGTGATTTAACGATCGAGTCTTGTATGAAAATCAGGAACGAAAGCTTACAACCTATTGCAAAGTTGTTCCCGAAGATATTTTCTCTTATATCTCTTATCTATCTTGTCTTAATTGATTCTCCAAGATCTGAAACTTTCCGATTTTTCCCTTAACAATATTGAGCGTTATGGGAAAACGCTCACATGTGTCACATTAAGTAATCTCCAAGTAGTGAACCAAGAGGGGTTTCGGGAAATGAGAATTCCTCTGGGGTTGAAAAATTTATTATCTTTAACGATAACTTCATGTCGTGGGGTGATGAATTTGAGCCTTGTTGCTATTGGAAAAGGGTGTCCTTGCCAGAAATAAATGTGTATACGTAAGTGTTGTATCGTATCTTCTAATGAAGATGACAGTTGAATATGCATTATGTAGTATTCATATAGATTTTTGTGTTTTACCAGTACTAAAACTATATACACTACATCTATTAAAAGAGACTGCTGTCGATCTGGTTTTAACTTTAAATACAACCTGTCCCCAACCTCGAACTCAATTGCTTGGCGGTTCTTATCCGCGTATTGTTTCATTTGGCTTGCAGCCTTAACAAAATTCTCTTTCAAAGCTCACAAAATTTCATCTTGTGTTCGCAACTCGGAGTCAACCCCGGCCATCGCGGCATCACCGTCATAAAGAACCGCCAAGCAATTAAGTAGTGTTATACCAATATTCCTCCCATGCCAAGTAATTTTAACACCTTTTTCGGTTTTTCGCTCACAAAACATTTCAATTATTACTCCAAACATGTGAACACTACTTCCGTCTGCCCATGTTTTTGCGGGTGCTACGCAAAGCTCCTGCAAGCGAAAAAACTCATGCCATAATAGAACCAAATCCCAATTATTTCGGTTAACCATCAATAAAATCCCTCAAAATATCACCCCCACGTTTTCCTTAGTATCAGTAACGGCACAAGTAGACCCACACGTGTAGGAAATATCGCATTGTTGAACGTATTGGTGAACATCATCCCGCATACCCTCGCACCTAAAAACTTGACACAAGCGACGAAGTGTTTGGAAGCCCTTCGAATGCCCCCCATGCTAGTAACATGAAACTTGTACAATAGCGGATTTTGTAGATCTTATCAAGAGAAACTAAAATACGACTATTTTGGACCACACACCCGCCCCCTTAAAGAATACCATTCGAGTGAGTTTGGACCCACCTCTAACTTGACTATCACTAATAGTCAGGTCGTTCTAGTTTTTTGTCAGAGCAATGGCCAAAGATCACATTAGTACCTAGAGACTGCCACTAAACCATGTCTACCTATTTACCCCACTTGCTTCATCAGAAGTCACTGCCAAGTCTACAACAGATTCCCTCGCTAACGACAGGTTAACTATGCCCCCATCCGTTGTGGTGGTGAGCTCTGGTTTTTCCCCCGGTTCGGGCCCCTCAACCTTTTTTCGGTCTAAACTTTCTTGCAATTTTTTACATTTCCCATTTCCATACAACTCCATAGTTAAATTATCGTAGTCACACACAATACCAGCCAATTTCATAACCAAGCAATATACAATATCTGGTGTCACGCCCCGGATTTTGGAGAAGCCAGGTTGTGAATTTAAAAGAAAACAAAACTAAAAACAAATATTTCACACATGCTAATATTCTACAAAAATCTGTCTTTTCCACACATTAATTTACAATTACACCTTATACGACCACATAAATACGCCAAATCATTCCCGCCTCGGGTCCCTCTATAATAATATAAATATACACAAATGAGAAACAGAACCAAAAGCGAGTCAACTAAATCCATCACATATACAAACTAAAAATAATAATGCAAACTATTTGTGTTTTGATCTTTTATATAGTGTTTCGTCTTTTTTTTTTTATAACTCCTGTTGGAAAGAAATAAATAGTCGGAAAAAAGGCTTATACCACAACTATGAAAAACTCACTAAATAAATGGGGAGCAAGTAACTTTTATATAAATTTCCTCTTTTATTTGATGGAGTTTACAATTGAAGAATCAACACTTATTTATACTAATATGAAGAAAAAATGAAAAGACATAAGTTATACTTATTCTTAATTACATTGCAACTCAAAGGTTTATAACTTAAAAAAAAAAAAAAAGCTGAATATTTAAAACCAAATAAGTTAGGAATTTCAACACTCCCCCTTAAACTTGTTGGGTAACTCCAAGCAAATTTCTCAATCTTCGAAAATCTTCATACTTGAGTGCCTTTGTAAAAATATCCTCTACTTGGTCTTGTGATTTTGTCTACTTCACTTCAACATCCTTCCTTTCAATACATTCACGAATAAAATGATAACGGGTGTCGATATGCTTACTTTGATCATGAAATACCGGATTTTTGGCAAGGACAATCGCAGACTTATTATCAACAAATACTTTCGTAGCTTCATTTTGTGGCATCCCCAGTTCCTTCAACAAATTTTGTAGCCAAATTGCATGACAAATACAAGAATTAGCGGCAACATATTCGGCTTCACATGTAGATAGTGTCACAATTGGTTGTTTTTTCGAACTCCAAGTAAAAGCCGTATCTCTCATATAAAAAACAAAGCCACTTATACTTTTACGATCATCAATATCGCCTCCCCAATCACTATCACTATAGCCAATCAACTCAAAATTATTATAAAATGAGTAATTTAATCCAAAATCAACCGTACCTTTTATATAAGGGATGATTCGTTTTGCGGACTTCCAATGCGACAAAGTTGGAGCTTTCATATAATGGTTAATAAGACCAACTCCATATAAAATATCCAGTCGAGTAAAAGTTAAATATCGTAAACTTCCAACAAGACTCTTAAAAAATGTCGGATCCACACTTTCATCCTCAAAATATTTCGATAATTTTGTACACAATCTACCGGGATATTTATCGGCTTACACCATCCATTTTAAACTTTTTAAGGATGTTTTTTGCAAACCCTTATTGCGAAATAAAAATTCCATTTTTATTTTGTTTCACCTCAATTCCAAGATAATACGACATAAGACAAATATCCGTCATTTCAAATTCATGACTCATTACCCTTTTAAAATCCTCAAATAATTTCGGATTATTTCCCGAAAAAATCAAATCATCAACATATCGGCAAACAATCAACAAATCACCATTTTTATCCATTTTCACATAAAGAGAATGCTCATGGGGACACCTTATAAAATTATTTTCTTGGAAGTACTTATCAATTCTAGTATTTCAAGATCTCGGGGCTTGTTTCAAACCGTAAAGCGCTTTTTTCAATTTTAAAACTTTATTTTCAAACCCATTAATCTCATAACCTGTTGGTTGTTGCAAATAAACCTTTTCTTCTAAATTTCCATTTAAAAACGCCGATTTCACATCCATTTGGTTTATTTTCCAATTATTTTGGATGGCCAAATAAATTAAAAATCTAATAGTTTCTAGACGAGGCACGGGAGAAAATAACTCATCAAAGTCGATACTGGCCCTTTGGTTGTATCCTTTTGCGACCAACCTTCCTTTATATTTTTCGATTTCTCCTTTTGCATTTCTTTTCTCTTTATAAACCCATTTAGCGCCAATAGCTTTGTGCCCTTTCAGTAAATCCATCAACTCCCACGTATCATTTTTTATTATCGAGTCCATTTCCTCATCCATAGCATTGCTTCAATTTTTATTCTCCATCGCTTCTTCATAACCTATCGGTTCACATCCCGTAAAAAGACAAAATAGAGTAACATTATCAACATTTTCCGTTACCTCATATAACTTTTTCATAGTGCGAAAATATGGCGTTCATTCGGTAGAACTTTCGTCGATTGGGGATTGTGGTTGGACTTGTGAGTGGGGTGATGGAGGTGGAGTAGTGAGTTCTTCCTCCATTTCAATTTTCTCTTCTTTTTCATAGCCATAATAAGGGAAAAAATCGTAATCGTCTTCATTTTTGTCCCAATCCCATGTTCGCTCTTCATCGAACTCAACATCTCGACTAATAACAAATTTTCGATTTTTCGGATTATATAATTTATAGCCTTTCGTCCTCGAGTCGTAACCGATAAATAGAATTTTTTCGCTTTTGTCATCTAGTTTGGACCTTTTTTGATCCGGAACATGAGCATACGCAATACTCCCAAAAACTCATAAGTGAGAAATAACCGGTTTTCTTTCGCTCCATGCTTCCTCAGAAGTTTTACCCCAAACACTTCGGGATGGAGAACGGTTCGATAAATAAACCGCACTATCCGCGGCCTCAGCCCAAATCTCTTTCAGAACAGTTTTACTTTTAAGCATGCTACGAGCCATATTTAAAAGAGATCGGTTTTTTATTATAACAACCCCATTTTGTTGTGGGGTATAAGCAACCGTCAAAGGACGAAAAATTCCATTTTCTTCGCAATATTTTTCAAAATCATTTGAAAGAAATTCTCCCCCTCGATCTGATCTCATAGAATTTATTTTGTGAGCACTTTCATTTTCAACACCAGCTTTAATTTTTTTGAAAGTATCAAAAACATCGAATTTTTGTTTCAAAAAATAAACCAAAGTCTTTCAACTAAAATCATCAATAAAAAGAGCAAAATAATTGCTTTTTTCCAAGAGAACTTGGTTTAATAGGACCACAAATATCCGTATGAACAAATTCCAACGGTTTTTTAGCTCTTGTAGTCGCTTGTTTTGGAAAACTTTTCCTCAGTTGTTTTCCAAACAAACATTCCTCACAAAGTTCATCAAAATGATCAATATGAGGTAAACCTTTCACCATATTTTTACTACTCAACAATTTCAATCCACCAAAATTAAGATGCCCAAATCTCAAATGCCAAAGCCACGATTTTTCTTTAAAACACGCTTTTAAACATTTAGCCCAACCATTTTAAATATCCAAAGAAAACATTCTATTTTTCGACATTTGGACTTTTGCAACCAAATTCCCATTTTTATCACTTAATAAAATATTATAATTTTTCGAATGAATATCATAGCCCTTTTCCAAAAGTTGTCCCAAACTCAAAATATTAGACTTCATATTTGGCACATAATAAACGTTCGAGATAAAATCATTTTCTCCATTTTTCAATTGGATTAAGACTTTTCCCTTCCCTTTCACCAGAATTTTAGATTCATCACCACAATAAATATCTCCATTTGCCGTTTCATCAATTTCGGTAAACATATTTTTATTACCACACATATGGTTGCCAGCCCCCGTATCTAAATACCACGTAGTATTTTCTCCGCTTTTATTTTCATTATGCACAAATAAAAGTGTAGAACGTTCTTAATTTTCTCTAGCCAAATTAGCTCTTTCCTCAAATTTATTATTACTCAATCTACACTCGGAAGCGTAATGCCCAAATTTTTGACAATTATAATATTTAATTTGGGACTTATCATACCTCGGTTTTCCATTATAATTTCCTCCTCTTCCACTGCCTCTCGTCGGATAAGAGTTTTGTCTCCTCTCTTCTTTTTCGAAAGAGTTGTAACAAACATGGCCATAATTTTGACCTCGAGCTCTTCCTCGTTGGCTTTTCGGGTTGCCAAAATTCTTCTCGTTCAGAGTAAACTTTGTTTGGAGATCTTGTTCGAGCGACTCTTCTTTGATAACTCTTTTATTTAGTTTGTCTTCATAAGCTTGAAGCGATCCGAATAGTTGATCCACAGTCATAGATTGTACGTCTTTAGATTCCTCTATAGCCACAATAATATAATCCCATTTGGAATCTAAAGAGCGTAGAATTTTTTCGACAACACGAGTGTCGTCTAAATCTTCACCGCATGATTTCATTTGATTTGCAATTGTTTCAATACGTGAAACATAATCATCAATCGATTCGGAAACTTTCATATGTAAAGCCTCAAAATCACCATGCAAGCTTTGAAGTCGAACTTTTTCACCTTGTCAACTCCTTTAAAAGAGTTTTCTAAGATATCCCATGCTTCCTTACTCGCTGTTGCACACGCCACCTTTTGAAACATAGTTTCATCCAACGCTTGATGGATGATAGTGAGAGCCTTCCGTTCCTTTTTCTTCAAATCTTTCGTCGCATCCCGTAGAGCTTGAGTCAGAGCGGCACCTTCCACGGGTCCGTCATACCCGGTTTCGACGGTTTCCCACACATATTGTGAACCAAGGAGCACTTTCATTCTATTGCTCCAATTATCGTAAAATCCCTTCTTGAGTATAGGGATAAATGGGGTCATTCCACCGGACATTTTGGGACCGTTGGCTCTGGTACTACTGTTAGAAAGAAATGGATAGTCGGAAAAAAAGGCTTATACCACAACTATGAAAAACTCACATAATAAATGGGTAACAAGTAACTTTTATATAAATTTTCTCTCTTATTTGGTGGTGTTTACAATTGAAGAATCAACACTTATTTATACTAATATGAAGAAAAAATGAAAAGACATAAGTTATGCTTATTCTTAATTACATTACAACTCAATGGTTTATAACTTAAAAAAAAATAAAATCTGAATATTTAAAAACAAATAAGTTAGGAATTTCAACAACTCCGCTCCTACACCCCTACACCTCGTCTAAATCTCGACTAAAAACGCCAAATGGCATGACTCTACCAACGACTCA
This sequence comes from Primula vulgaris, assembly GCA_963920805.1. Lineage (NCBI taxonomy): Eukaryota > Viridiplantae > Streptophyta > Magnoliopsida > Ericales > Primulaceae > Primula > Primula vulgaris. Next base: position 9,393,189 of record OY987215.1, on the reverse strand, counting down.
ATGACTCATGCAACACAACACCGCTCGTTAATAGAATCACGACAACACAAAACCGCTACTCAATTACCCAACCTCATTATTCTACTTTGTGCATGCGTTATATGGTACGACACTTACAAATTTATAATGTACAGCCACTGAAATATCATATCATTTACATTAGCTACCATCATGTAACAAATGTTACAGCTAGTGAAATCGCAACAACACAATCATACACATCATTTGCACCGACTTTCATGCACTCTGATAATTTACTATAAATAACACAACATATAGTTAAATTACTACAGTAAAACACATTTAAAATGAACCTAAGCAAGGAACCGATTCGTGTCTAAATTTATATAGAACGCTTCTTTTGAGGACCGTACACTGTAACTCATCAAAGCTAATCAACTAAAATCTACCATAAATGACAACTACTATGAGTGATAAAACTATAAGCTACGCACAAGATAAGAAGGAAACCGATTCCTGCCTAATATCACCACTCAACTCTCCTTTCAAGTACTGAAACGGTACCATGAAAAGTCTGCAAACCTCTAATATACAATCACTACCACAAGAATTAATGTTGTTATAAACAATATAAAGCAAACGCAAGAAAATATAAGTAGGAAATATATTCCTGCCATCGCAACGGGCAAATTAGACTTTTCGTACCGACACGGTACCTCGATGAAGTCATTGTACAGCGAGGTACAACTCTATAATCTCAACTACAAGTATTAATTCTACTATAAATAATGAAAACAAAAAAAGACTCCCCTTTAAGTACCAAAACGGTATCTTAGAGCAGCTTAACAACAGATGAAGAACAGGACAGCGGAAAGAGTGTCCGTTAACGCCTTGAATCTGGAGAGCTAATCCCCAACGATGTATCTCAAGATATTCTCCTCTGATTTTTTCTTTTCTCATTACTATATATACTATAGTTTGTTACTAACAATACTTCATTTCAAGAGGCACGAAATGAGGTAAACTCATCGATCAGAGAATATGAGTTATACTTTATAATTTTATAGTGCGGAGGGAACAATTGTAAGCAGAAGGCATACATTTTTACATGACTGAGTTTCTCGATATATATAGTTGCTGATTAAACCAAATTCATTCCGCAACGTGCTTGCATAAATTGCTTGTAGTGACTGAATTAGGCGTTATATATACAGGAGCATAGATTTGGAAGTGAAGGGTGGGAGGATAGATTTTTACGCCCTGAATCTGGAGAGCTAATCCTTAATTTTTATCAGGTTTGGAAGTGAAGGGTGGGAGGATAGATTTTAAAATGAGCCCCACTTCACATTTATCTTGTGCACTACAAATGAGTATATGTACTTCTCCCTCCGTCCCAAATTGTTAGTGTTATCCGAAATTACATGAAATTTTAACCGAAAAATAACTCATATATAAGTTGTCGAAATAGAATTTTTAAAAAGTTAATCACATAGTTCAAATGTTAAACTATATGAATAAATTTTGAAAATTTACATTTCGACAATTTAAATATGAGATATTTACGGTTAAAATTGCACCTATATGCATAGAACGCCAATATTTTGGGACGGATGGAGTATTAACATATACGTACAATTTTCTTTAAAATATAAATGTATTTTATATGCATAAACATAAACATAAAAATAAGGTTGTTACATCTTGGCTATAATCCGTTAACAAAAGTCGTCCTCACGGGTATTCGTATCCCTTTTACAATATACCCAACTGTAATATATCAACTTCAGCTATGTATTCGTGGAGTGAACCCTTTGGTTTTAACTTTTTCCAATTCCCCAACAAATCCTCAGTACCCCATTTTTTTCTGAATTGAGAATCCTTGCCAAGAATGTATGCCACCACATACATGCTTCCCCATCTAAATAATATACTGCAAAACGTACTTTTTGAGCACTCTGTCTTACACATGAGAGAGTACTTTTGCATGGAAGAAAACCATTCGTGGCATTGCTTCGGCCTCAAGCCTTTTTTTCCCTCTCATGGGCGCCACCGTAACATCCCTAGGCTGCGTCTAGCAATGGCCCCCCATCTTTCATCGGTTCATGCCCATCAATTTCACAATTCCCCAGATAATTCTCTTGTCAGCTGCTGCCAGTTTCAAAAACGAGTCTTCCAACTTCGCGAGCATAATTCTGTATCAATCATATAAAGTTAAAAAAAAAACGTGCTCGTCGTTGAATGATCTGGATACAAATTGATGGATTAAAGCCACCTCATATGTTGTTGCACAACCCAATCGCACAACTTGGTTATCTTCCAAATTTAAAAGAATAACTCGTTAACTTTGAAACTAAGGTGAGAATTACATTATTTAGTACTTCATAATTTTTGCGTAATGCATAAATAATGGAATGAATGTCTTTAAACAACTTGGAACTCAATTGGGCCAAAAAATACTAAATAGTGTCGGAGTAAAGTAATAGAAATTAACAGATAGAAATAACAACAATAAATGCGTCATTCGTACCTAGCAATGCGTCTTCCAAATGTCACTGTGATTTGAGTTAGAAACTGTCATATTCTGGCATTAATTATAGTGTTAAATCCAACTTTATATTGCGTAAATATGCATTATTATATCAATTTACTATTTTTATTTATTTTGAGGCCATTTAACTATTATGAGTGAAAATTGCCCTTTTTATGTGCATTTATTTGAAAATTGGAGAAGAAATGACTCAAGATAGAAGTTGGAGAAGATAAAGGATCTAAAATAAGAGGATATTAAACTTATATTCTGTCAAACTAGCCAGAATTGGGGAACAAGGAAGAGATCAAGCCAAAAAGGAATAAAATTCAGTTCCCCGCCATGTGATTTGAATCAGACACCCTCCGCCGCCATAAATTGATGATTTAGCGCAATATGATTGGTCAACGCCTTCTGATTCGAATCAGACAACTCTGATTCGAATCAGAGGTTTTTTAGGAATTAGATTGCAAATTTTTCTAAATACAACACTTTAAATACAAGTGTAATTGATGTAAATTTTTAGGCTCTGCGTCAGGCAGAAACATTCATTCAATATAATTTCTCTCTCTTTATTTATATTGGCTTATATTTTTTATCTTTATTTCCCTTACGATGTCTCACCCTAAATATCCTTCTACCCTTTTACTGAGATCATGGTGATTTATTCTCTCTAAACTCCGCCTTTCTTGGTAATATCCTTCTTCCCCTTGTCTTTTATTTATTGTTTATATTAATTCATGCGTTTTTATTTATTGTCTAGATTAGATTTTATTTGTAGATTAACGCGTTATTCTTGTTCTAGTTTATAGTAGTTTAGATTAAACGACAAATAGCGCGAGTTTAATTGTTATAAAAAAACTTGAAAAACTTGTGTTTAAACATATTATTATTATTTTACGTAATCTCATTCGGGAACTCATACTTTCTACGATTATATAAATTTTATTGCTACGATTGGGCCTAGTGCTCTTGTTATGTAAAAAAAGGCTTTATTTTTATAAACATATTTTTAAGCCGATCAAGTTGGGTTCTCGTATCCGGTCGGCCCTACAATATCCTCTCCATCAAATTCACATGTGAAATTTGTCCCTCAAAAGAGTCATCACCTTGAATGAAATTAAAAACCAAGAAAAATATAAAGAGTCATGAGCTAATAGATTAGAATTAAATTAGGTGGTGGAAATTTTAAATAGGCGGACATTTTTACCTGCCCAACCGATACGCAAAAGCATTTGGGTGTTTTGGGGCACTTTGAAATTTTAATTCTTTCAAAAGTTTAAGTGTTTGTAGTTTTTAACAATATATTCATAATTGAGATTTAGGATGTGGGAGACTCGGAAGAGGCATCTATTGGTGCAACCTACTCGATTCAGGGTTTCACTTGAACCGTGTTTGGACGATTATGCAACTTAAGAATTTATAGGAAATGTGTTAGGACCATATTTTTGGCCTAATGAACTCTCAATTGTCAATTGGTTTGAACAAATTAATCTGAGTTAAGTGCTAAGAATTAAGACAATTATGTTACAGATGAAATAGCAACCTAAGTTGCAACCATAGTTCTAAACTGCCAATACGTAGGATTCCATCTTACTGCATTAATTGTTCTGCAAGTTGATTATTCTAACTAGAGTATGCAGGAAATATTCTCATATATTTACAGAGATTTAATTTATATATGTTGAGAATATTTTGGTGATAAAGAATGCAATGTTCTTTATGGATATATGGAGATTAGTTTTAAAGAGATTTAATCTTGTTAAACATATTATCTAGTTCCTTTAATTATGCTAATCAAATCTCCTATTGTTATGCAAGTTTTTATCACAATTTCAATCTTATTGATTCTGAAATCTTGTTATATATTTCGTATAGATTGACATTATATATGGAGATATTTTATTTTTAATATAATTTGTTTATCAAAAAAATATTATCATGTGTAGATCATTTTGAAGGAAACAATATCTTCTATTGTCAAGCAAGCTACTATTTCGTGCTAACCATTGCAGATTGAGATCAATCTAGCTGTTACATTATCTCGTGTGATTTATGGGAAAATTGAAATCAAATTAAAGACTCAAAGTCAAACAAGAAGATTGAAGAATAAAGATTAATGAATATCTTAAAAGATTGTTTTTACTCTTATAAATAGATAGTAGCTATACTTGTAAAATGTGTGTTCTAAAATATAAAGAACTCATATTTGAGAGAATACGCGTGAGAACTTTTAAAACAAGAAAAACAATAGTGGGATGCCATTGATATTTTGAGTGACAGTTATATAGTAGAAGCAGTACTAAGATAAGCAGAACAATTTAGAGGGAGTATGAGATTTGTTCGTAAGTCTTCAGTTTTGTATTGTAGGAGTTTATAATATCACTAATATGGGTGAGTGTCCCAGAACGTAGCCCAGGGATTGTGTGAACTCCATTATTAAACGTGCGTGTGAATGTTTCTTACAAGTACGTTTAATATTCTGTCTTGTTCATTAACATACTTCGGTTTCAACTGTGGTTACAACTGTAGTTACAACCTAATAGTTTAACAGCAACTAAAACAGTGGATATGTATTTCAAAATGTCAGCAGAAGGCAACTTTAATAAGATTTTTGTTGGAAAATTAAAACTCCTAGCAATTAAGGAAACGGAAGAGAGAGAAATGCAACACTAAGAATATAATGGGAGAACAACTGGGAATTTGATATATGTTCAATAGAAAGTAGAAAATTTTAATTTACAAACATTAGGATGTGGTGAAAAGACGTTGATGGACCTTAAAAACTAGATCGAGTGTGTGAATCTCAGTTTCCAAGCTTGGAACCAATAGAAAAATTCCATTATAGGGTCTTGCCCATGTTCATCGTTTTTGTCACACTTACGGACTTTCCGGTGCTTTGATCCAATAGGAAAATTCCATTGTAGGGCTTGCCCGCGTTCTCTGCTTATAGCTAATTAATATCTGCACACTCAAGCTAAGATCAAGGGAAACTTGATGATTTGACCACCGTTCACCCTCTTTTACCTGGAGGAGTTGTAAGAAGCTGTGAACTTCTTATGCTGTATATAATATAATAATATAAAGTGTTTAATAGAAGTAGGGTTTAGAGATACCCCTATTCAGTGTATATTTGTATAGAGATATTGAGAGATTGGATCTCTTTATTTGTGTTTAATGAGCTCCTTATACAGACGGATGGACTAAATCTTTGAGAAACACAATCTTGGCAATCACATGTTATCATATAATAATATATCTCTTGCCTTATCAAAAATATATTATAATGATCTCCTCTGTATCTTTCCATGTGTATACGTCAACTTTGACTTTCACTTAGAGAAGAGTGTCGATTGCGGCCTACTCAAGGAAGGGCTTCCCCGACTCAAAAATCATACTTCTCAGAGAGAGGCATAATCTCGTAGGTGATTCTGTTTTCTTGTGAAATAAGGAATATATATTTATTGTTAGACAATATCTTTATATGACGTCTCCCGTATAGATTTGATGTTATCTTTTCTTTGCTTATTAGGATATTCTCTTCTTTACAGTGTTTTATCAGTAGTTTCTCGTGCTTATCTCGCATGCCAACTCATCGAGGGAGACGGGTGAAAACTCTAACTGTCCCTTTCGCAAGGGTAATTAATTTCTCATTTATTGCTCATTAATTTCTAGGTTAATTGACAGGTCAGACCGCATGTATTGCAACCGTTACGAAGTTCTAACCCTAAATTTTAACCTCCATCAACAGCTCCCCGATTATGGGAGAGCGAGAATCGGACTCTCGCAGTTGGAATTTCCTTCCCCTTCTTCGGACTCAAATGTTGTCCATCTCTTCCGGAGAGTTTAAGTCATCAATGTCATGCTAGTTCCTTCTATCGAGTTCTATCGTCACGATGTTCCTTGACAGACAGTGGGGCTGGACCCCGACCGTTGTCCTTGAATCAGTCATGGAACGAAGAATGAATCCGGTCTTTTTGGTGACCATTATCCACTTGTCTCCCCCTCCTAGGTGAACCATTTTCTTGTTCCGAAGAGAGATGAACGTCTCCAGAGAGACAAAACTCGTCTGAAAAGAGCTCTGAATCTGGTCTTTTTCGGTTCGGTTATCGGTTAGGTTTTTCCGGTTATGGAGGAGTAATTAGTGGGAATAGGACACCTCAAATCCATTCCAGAGGGCCATTATACTATCATTTAGACTTTTCGACCACTTGGAGATACGGGTTGATGATTTATTTGTTCATTTGTAATAATTTGAATTCTGAGTAGGATTATTCTTGATTTATCTCTAATCAAGTAATCATCATATTTACATTGTATTAAATATATGAAATAATGTCAGTTCATAAAGACACATATGGCCTACATAAAGATCTTGATCAATTAAAAATGATAATCCCAAATTTTATTTGCTTCTCTATCTTCGAAAATATACTTCGAAAAAATCTTCAATTAATTTGCGCATCGTATTGAATTATATCTTTAGTTGTAACTAAGTTGTTCTTTAACAATGTCTTATTGAAGATTGTTAATTAAATAACTAATATTTAGGAGTTTATGTTGTGCGGAAGCGTCATACGAACATAAATAAACAATTAAATGAATCTGAAACTATTACACCAAATTTTATGTGGTCTCCAAGAATCACAAATAACTGTGATTCTTGACTAATCACGGGAGAGATTATTGGGGGTGTTAAGTATTGTAATCTTCTTAACTGTTGAGTGCTACTGATTGGAAATAGAAGTAGAAAGACTTAGTGGAACTTGAATTGAAACTATGATAACCCTTTTTATAGTTTATCCGATTTCCTTTTAATAGTTTATTATAATAACGGTTTTGCTAACATGTGTCCCTTGAGCACATTTTAATATAAATTTTATTTTCTATTATAATTTAATATGAACTTTTATACTGTTAATATATGCTAATTGATATTTAATTATTAATGCATAGACACTATTGTGTTAAAAAATATTATTATCACATTGTAGTTAAGTATTTACCATTTGGAATAGCAGGATTGTTTTGATGCAAAATATGATCAAAAATTATTTTATTCTGTTCAGTACCATAAAATAATACCACTTTATCATGTTCAATATACTCTAAGTATAGTAGCACAAATAGTCGGAACTCAACCGTTCCCTGTAGTCAAGACAGGCCTACTAAAATTATGTGTTACAACTATACCGATGGTTGTCCACTCCATCTAAAGTTGTGAACGATAAAAATATATTATGTTAGAACCAGTCATTTGATCTTCCGTGTGTAAGCCGTACTCTACACATATACATATAAATAACATGTACAACATTGATCAAAACTATTCTCAAATAAATCATTCATTATTAATAAATAAATACTAAAACCAACAATATTGATTGCTAAAACTAGTGCCGGAGAGATTATAATACCAAACCTAAAAGGTTGAATTTGTGTAATAACAACCACACCCACACCCTCTTAGAAACATATGTACTTGTTTGCATAAGCATAAAGAGATAAAATAAAAGTGCGAAAATGGTAAAAGGAAGTGGAGGATAATATTTACATTTAAGAATATGTAGTACAAGTAAAAAACTAATTGCAAATAGGTACCCTTGCCCACAAAAACAAAACATTTGTGGGAACATCTTTTTATTATTATTACATGGTAAACTACGTGTTTCGTATATCTAAGCCTTCGCGGTGGGGGTTTGCGGAGGAGCATCAGTGGTAGTGGTAGCGGCATCACAATATCCTTGAAGAACATCTACTTCTTCGGAAGTGAACCCAAGGGATCCCAGCATTGAGGGCCAACAATGCTTCTGAATGACTCAATAGCGCTACAACACCCTTGTCCTAAATAAGTCTCGCCGTTCATGAAAAAAAGGACGACCTCGCCAGTGCATGTCTGGAGTTGGAACAGTGAGTCCCAGCAGTTGGGTGAGTCAGCGCCCGAGTCAGGACTTGGCTCGTCAAGCTTTAGCCTAGCCATGAGGTTCGACAACTTCCAGTTTGATACTGGACCCATGGGACGGGCCAACACAGTCGAAGTGCTTAGCCATAAAAATATGATGGGCATAAGTAGCGCTTTAGCATTGGATTTAAGCATCTTTTATTTTCTAAGAGATTGAGATATTTGAAGGTGAGTGATGAAGATGATGTTAGATTCATGTGCTTATATAGCTATAGAGACTATGGTTATGGAATTTGAGTGGATGCCAAATTATTATGACATTGCAGAACTTAAGTTGTGAACCCAAGAGTTAGCAGTAATTAATTACTACTTGTTATGTTATGTTATGTTAATTAGGTCAGACGAAGAGTTTAGCATATCATGTAGAAATGAAAAATAAAATAGAAAATCAAACTTTTTTTGTGGTCTTGCTACTGGAAATGTTTAATCAGTTCTTTCTTTAAAATTGAATATTTGCATGCATTTGCATTTGCATATACTATAAATCAGGTCGTACTATTATGCTCTTTTTAGATCAGATTCTCTACTACAAGGAAGACCCTTTAAGGGTAAGACCATAGATGAACGACGTGACACTAGATCGATGCTTTTTGCTCCTTGAGAATTTTGTTGAGACACAATTCGCCCATTAGAAAACTTGTGAGTTCACCGCTTATTTGATGCCCAAAATACAGTTGTTTTTTTTATGAAAGTTTGATTGAAATCTGTATATGGGCCTTTTAAAACTTCTGAACTTATATTTCTAATCAAAAAAGAGAAAGCAATTTGAAATTCCTATCCGTTGTTCTAGTTGCAGTTTTGCAGTTAGGTTCCAAGTGATGTTGCAAACACAGTTGGAACCAAGTGTATTAATGGACAGAACAGTTTATTTAAATGTACTTGAAATAAATCACAGGTATATTTAACAACGGAGTTCACCCAACTGCTCTACGTCTCCGGAGCACTTACCTAGATTATGATATTATAAAAGCTTGCAATATAGGATTCAAGCCTTAATGAAAAACTCTCAGACTCCCTCTAGGTTTTTCTGCCTATCTCTATATTGCTCCTACCTTATAACTATCAATTATAAATCAATGGCATCCCACCATTGTTTTCTTTTAAAGCTCACTGTGTATTCTCTCAAGAATGAGTTCTTTATAATTTAGAACGCACACCTATTTACAAGCTAAGTTATCAACCTTTTATATAAGTAAAACAATCTTATTGTCTTCAAGATCTTTTATGATTGCTTTGACTCTTTTGATTGGCTTCAATCTTTCCATGTATCACAAGACTCTTCAGCGTAGGATTGACTCCAATCTTCATAAGATAAAACCTGTTTAATAACTAGCTTGGAAATAGGAGTTAGTCTTCTCCTATTGCAAGGAAACATATAAGATAATATCTTTTAGAGATAATATCTTTAAATATTCATATGAAACATTAACCTCATATTTCATTCAATCTTAAACGTATCATACTGAATTTGATCAGGGACAAAGATTGAAACAAGTGATAAAGATTTGCATAAGAATAGAGATATAGATTTACCTATCTAAAGGAAACATATCTTTATAAGCTAATCTCCTTATATCTTTTAGGAAACATCTTTCCTTACCACTTTAATATTCTCAATATAAACGAACTAAACTGTTAAGAGCATATGAGAATATATCCTGCATGCTTTAAAACAAATAATTATCATTAAAGAATAGTAATGCAGAATTACAGAACTAGACAGAATCCTGCAGAACAACAGGTTGGAACTGTGGTTGCAACTGAGGTTGCAACATTACTTGAAACCAACAACGCTGTCTTAGTAGGTTGTAACTGAGGTTGCAACATTGCTTGAAACCAACAACACTGTCTTAGTTGGTTGTAACTGAGGTTGCAACATTGATTGAAACCAACAACAATGTCTTAGTTCTTAACAAACAAGTAGGATTATTTAGTGCAAAGCAATAGACAACAAATAGTATTTAGACCAGAAATCTGGTCCTAACAATCTCCCCCTTTGTCATTGGTTTTGACAAATCATCTAAGTTTATAAAAACATCAATCCACCTGCAAATACAATTTTCAACACAGTCTTTTACTGTAAATTATATATCAGTGCTTTTGTGACAACTATTTAAGCTCCCCCTACAAGTTAGAATAGCAAGCATTATATAAGCACAAAATATATATCCATTCACCAGAGTTTGAGAACATATTCAATTTAAAGATAGTCACAATTCAAAAGGAAATTGCAGAAATTCTAAGGCCAAACAAATGCTGGCATAACATAGTCTTAACACATCAATTGTAATTGAAATTTAAAAATAGCAGCAACATAAAGTCTTGAAATTGAAATTGAAACTTAAAACATAAACTTCTTCTTCTTCATCTTCCCCTAATTGTCATAATCCAGACAAACTAGTCAAGAGGCCTATTTGAATGAGTTGCTCTTTCCCTTAGAGGTTCATCTCTGACAATATCCTCCTCTTCTTCATCACTACTTATTGAGAAAACATCATCACTGTCACTATTATCACTGTCACCATCATCCCCACTTTCTGTGAGATTCACCAATAGCTTCTTGATTTGATAATCATCTGCATCTAGTTCAGCTCTTCTTTCTTGATTGTAAGTCAGCTTTTGTTGCAGATACCACCTCACACCTTTCTTCTTTGAAAGAGCACTAGATGTCTCCTTTTCTTTTCCTTTTTCTCTAGAGATGTCATTGACATGCCCTTCCTTTAGTAGTTTGGCAGAAATATACAGGGCAGGAGGACATCTTTCAGATGGTTCAGAGGAGATTCTAATAGGATGTGTGCAAGATATAGGTATGACTTGAGCCATAATGACTCCAGTGATTAAGCATGGAAAGGGTAGCAGGATGGAGGGTGAATTAGTATCACTGAAATCTCTTATGAGATTGAAAACATGATTACCAAAATTAATAGGCAATGAGGACATGATCTTATAAATAAATACAGCCATATCTTTGTTCACTCTAGAGGGTTGTTTGGTAGGAGTCCAATTAAACCTACAAATTTTGTGTAGCACAGAAGCACACAGAGTGAGTGAGGATGTTTTGATGGAAGAGCCATCAAATCTGTTATTATTTCCAGTAAGAACAAGAGCAATAACTTCCATGTCAGAATCAACATTATTCACAGAAGGACTAGAAGAACTCAGAAATTCATTGATTAACTTAGGGGTAAAATCTAAAGTTAGACCCCTCAAAAATACTCTGCCATAGGCAGGATTACCCTCATCAAAGACTTTGCTACTTAGATTAGCATAAAACTCCTTAACAACAGCAGGATAATAAGAATCAGCATAGCAAATAGTTCTATTTAAGCCAACATCAGACAACAGTTTCTTAACATGCACCTGTATGTGCTGATAACTAACTAAATTTAGTCTCCTTTCACAGTGAATTTCCCTACTAGCAAAAGACCGGAATCTCCTAAACATCTTCCTATTCCAGAATCTAGGATCAACCTCATAGAATTTAGGATCATAAGTAAAAGCAGCAGAGATAGGATCATTCTCTAGGTTTCTCCTAGCACGTTTCTTAGACCTATGTTTCTTGAGAGAGGAAGACTCACTTACCTTAGCCTTAGAGTCTGGACTGGTTGTAGATTTAATCAAGAAGTCCCTAAGAGTATTATCATTTTCATAGCTGAGATTGGGGTTATTAGGAGAGTTGGAAGACATGGTTTCAACCTAGGTTGCAACTGCACTTAGAACTTCGTTGTGTGGGTTTTTGAGAAAACCTAGGGATAGAATAGAAAGAGAGAGAGAGTAATTATGATATTGTTAATGATTTGGGATAGTAAAAGAGATTAGTATAAATAGCAATAAAGCCCAAATCTTTGTACAATTAGAAAAAGATACACTCAAATCAATTTTTGAAACAAATTTGGCTAGAATTAAGGAAGTTTCTTTGCAACAGAAATTTAAAAATTAAATATCTAAGGAAACAGTTTTCAGTAAGATAAATCCAGCAAATTATATAGATAAACATTCCTTGTAAACAGATTAATCCAAAATTTGAATACACAAGAGTTGAAGTTTTTGAAGGAAATTTGACTTGTTTTAAAAAAAACAATAGCAGTTATATAAGATATAGAACGTTTGAAAAGCAAGAATCTAGCCATTTACTCAAGAAGATATATTTATCATTGAATAACTTTAATAAAAATTAAATCTTAGGAGCTTATATTGAGCAAATTAATTTTTTTTCTCTACACAAAAACTAAATTAATGACCTCAGCAAGTAAAGAGTATAAGTGATGTCAAAAATAACAAGACTTTGTCTTGGCTTTTTCATTTGATTTTATCACCATGACAGTCATTAGGCAAACACTGATCTGTTTTGTATATTGCGAACGTGGTTTCAACTAGGGTTGCAACTGAGCTTGCAACCAGCTTGAAAAATTTGCACTTTGTGCCAGCAACTCTATTACCAGAGAGGTTTTAAGACAAGTTACCTCACATCTGTTTTTGAGACACCAAATAGCGGCTTTTTCAAGAAAGAAAAACTTCAAAGCTCAATCAAGACTTACCTTAGAAATAAAATGTATTGAAGGTACTCAAAACACACATATATAGCAAAAGTATTCAGTTAGATCTATAGTGACATACCCTTATATCACTTCTTAATGATTCAAACTTGATTGTATCAAGGGGCTTTGTGAAAATATCTGCTAATTGTCTTTCAGTTGAAATATGTTCTAAAATTAAGCTCTTTTCTTCAACCAGTTCTCTAATAAAATGATGTCTTAGATCAATATGTTTAGTTCTAGAATGTTGAACTGGATTCTTTGCCAAATCTATAGCACTTTTGTTATCACAAAACAAAGTTAATATTTCTTGTTTAACATTATAATCATTTAACATCTGTTTCATCCAAATAAGTTGAGTGCATCCACTTCCAGCTGCAATATATTCTGCCTCAGTAGTAGATAAAGAAATGCAGTTTTGCTTTTTACTTAACCATGAAACAAGGTTGTTCCCAAAATAAAAGCAACCACCAGAAGTACTCTTTCTATCATCTATATTTCCTGCCCAATCTGCATCACAGTAGCCAACAAGAAAATGGTTTGTGTCTTTAGAGTACCATAAACCTAGGTGGATTGTGCCTTTTACATACCTTAAAATCCTTTTGACAGCTAGAAGGTGAGGTTCTAAAGGGTTTGCCTGATACCTGGCACAAACTCCTACACTTAAGCAAATATCTGGTCTACTAGCAGTTAAATAAAGAAGACTTCCAATCATGGATCTGTAAAGACTAGGACATACACTCTTACCCTTATCATTTTTGGACAATTTTAAAGTGGTACTCATAGGGGTTCTTTTCTCTTTACTCTCACTCAGACCAAACTTCTTAACAAGATTATCAGCATACTTACTCTGACATAGAAAAATACCTTTTTCACTCTGTTTAACTTGCAATCGTAGAAAGTAAGTTAATTCACCTCCACCACTCATTTCAAATTCATTCTTCATATCATAAATAAATTCAACAATTCTATTATTAGAAGTGGAACCAAACACAATGTCATGAACATAAATTTGAGCAAAGATGATATCCTTTGTAGTTTTCTTAGTGAACAGAGTTTTATCAACTCCCCCTCTGTTAAAACCTTTTTCAATTAAGTACTTGGTTAATCTATCATACCAAGCTCTAGGAGGTTGCTTTAAACCATACAAGGCCTTTTTCAGCAGATAAACATGTTCAGGGAATTTAGGATCTTCAAACCCCTTAGGTTGACAAACATACACTTCTTCATTAATCACACCATTCAAAAAAGCACTCTTAATATCAAGTTGAAACAATTTAAAATCATACAGACATGCAAGAGAGAGTAGCATTCTAATAGATTCAATTCTAGCTATAGGAGCAAAGGTTTCATCAAAGTCAATTACCTCAATTTGTGTGTAACCCTGAGCTACCAACCTTGACTCCATCTTCATTACTTTTATTTCTAAAGATCCATTTAGTCCCAATAACATTTTTATTAGAAGGTCTAGGTACTAAAGTTCATACATCATTCCTCTGAATTTGATAAGGAACAAAGATTGAAACAATTGATAAAGATTTGCATAAGAATAGAGATATAGATTTACCTGTCTAAAGGAAACATATCTTTATAAGCTAATCTCCTTATATCTTTTAGGAAACATCTTTCCTTACCACTTTAATATTCTCAATATAAACGAACTAAACTGTTAAGAGCATATGAGAATATATCCTGCATACTTTAAAACAAATAATTATCATTAAAGAATAGTAATGCAGAATTACAGAACTAGACATTATCCTGCAGAACAGCAGGTTGGAACTGTGGTTGCAACTGAGGTTGCAACATTACTTGAAACCAACAACGCTGTCTTAGTAGGTTGTAACTGAGGTTGCAACATTGCTTGAAACCAACAACACTGTCTTAGTAGGTTGTAACTGAGGTTGCAACATTTCTTGAAACCAACAACACTGTCTTAGTTATTAACAAACAAGTAGGATTATTTAGTGCAAACCAATAGACAACAAATAGTATTTAGACCAGAAATCTGGTCCTAACACATTTATAAATAACAGCATTTAATTTGGTCGGCTAATTAAATGTACGATTAAAATTAAAGCATGCCAATTTAGGCAAGAGTTGAAAGATTATTTATTTCTATATGTTTTTTAGTTGATTTCACGTTTTATAGACAATTGATGCTTATTTATACGTTAAGGTAAAAACATGAATTTAAACGTCAAGTTTGTCAATAGAGATGAATAAAGGACTTATTTTACCATGAGCATCTGAAGAAAAGACCAATAGAAAGAACAAATGGTACTTGACAAATGGGACTAGACAAGTCCTATTTGTTCTTCTCAAAAAACAAACAAATGGGACTTGACAAAATCATGGAGCAAGGCAAAATGAAATATCTACAATTTTAGCAAGCAATGGTCGAGAAAATCTGGGTACCACCGTACGATGATTAGATAACTCGATTGTTTAGGAAAAAGAAAATTGATTGCCTTATAAACTTTAACTATATACACAATTTGTTTACACTGTATTAGCCATTTTTTTAGGATGTAAGTATTCCAGAGGCAGCAAGAAAGGATTGTAAAAAGATAACTACACGTACTACAAAATAATGTTAGATTGCAGACAAAAATAGAGACTGATTTTGTTTACCAAATCCATAATCAGAGAAGGCATAGCGACGGGTTTTAGTTGTACGGACAGATATTGTCATTTAGATACAGATTTGTAACAGATTCTTCCGTCTTTTATTAGAAACGTTTTTGTAGTGACGTTTTCATGCATCTCTACCAAAGTTGATTCAATAATCCCTTCTTCTTCTTTTCATTACTGGTGCTTATTTGTTTTTGCACTTTTGTTGTTGTTATTGTTGGCAAGCCTAATTGTCCTCCAAAGTAGTGTACAGAAAACAAAACAAGAAATTAATAGTTGCATGGGATATTAAGTGTAATGAACATCGAAAGTACAACTTGATATTTCTGTCTTAAGTCTGTATATGTTGCGTTTTTGTGCTCTCTTCATGTAATCAGAAATGTACAGTCTCTTTAAAAGTAATACACTTGGAACCACAAAAAGTTATTCATTTAGCGAGTTTATTAATTTATCGATAAATGAATAAATTATTCATTTATCGATAAATGAATATTTTAAATCGAGTTTTCCAATATAACATATATACATTGTATATATAACATATATACATTTTATATATAACATATATTCAGCGGAAGTTAGCGAATTAGATGAAGATATCCAAGGATTATATGATGTCATTTCCAATTTACGATATAAAAATGTGATGGATGTTGAACATATTTTGAACTATCCGAACGAGAATGATGCAGTTATGGAATCACCTACAGACGAAGAAATTATTCAATCGATAATGAACAATGATGATGAAAATGATCCCAAACCAGATGATAGTAGCCTTATCATCTAATGAGAAATGTACAGTTAAACCTCTTTAAACTATTACACTTGGGACCAGATGATAGTAGCCTTATCCCAAATGTGTCATCAAATGAGGCATTTCAAGCAATAGTCAACTTAAGAAACTACTTACTACAACACGAGCAAAATATTCTGAAAATTATACAAACTTTACAAAAAGTCAAGAATGAGGTTCATTTTGTTTTAGGTGAAAAATAATAATAATCAACTATAGATAATCAATCCGCAAACCCAATCCGTAACCCAACCCGTCCAAATTGGGGTGGGTAGAATGCCCAATAAAAATCAATCCGCCCCGCACCAATCTGTTATACATTTTGCGGGTTGGGTTAGGGTTGGACTTTCCAAACCGCATGTTAATGCGCCCCAAACCGTTTCTACCCACAATATACATATATGAATTTAAAAAATATATATATATATATTGTGTGTATTTTAATTTACCAACCTGCCACTCTTGTTATATTTTAATTTAGTTACTTGTTCGGGAATCTTCTAACCTACTTTAATTGGTTTTAATTTATGTTTTTATTTAAAATATTTTCAATTTATTTTAAAATTTGGGTTGATTATGCAAACACTGCAAAATAAAGGACCGAAATGAAAATTAAAAAATCAACCCGCACCAACCCGCACCAATCCGCTCCGTGACCACCCCAAATACATATAAAGGGTAAATTAATGTAAACCATCCCCCTTCCAATCCCAATTAGGTCAGTGTTCCGCTAGTATTCACCCAGCCGCTTCCAGTGTTCACCCGACCGCTTTCTCCCTTTCCAAGAATCCTACAAGAGCAGGAGGCTAGAAAGAAGAAGAACTTCTGCAAGGTATGTCTAGTATTCTAAAAGGTATGCCTAGCCGAAATTAAACAGTGATTAAGCGGGATTAGACGCTGGTCGACCAATTTACGGCTAAATTTTACTTTGTGCCTTTTAGAACATTACATTAGACGTTGGATCAGCAAAGGGGACTCCTATGATTGGAAATCTTGCACAAGGAGAATGGTGTTGGAAAAAGTTGGGAAAATATGTAGTTTAAACATATTTGTTTCAAGTGGTCTGGGACCACCTTTGAGTCAATTTTTAATGCGACTCCTCAGTTTTTCTGAGGCCATACTCTATGCGTTTGAGTAGCTCGTGCGACGAGCTTCGAAACGGTATATCGCATGACCAATTCGGAGGAATGGTGTGAATGATAATTGGACTCGAATGTTGGTACTCGAAAGAGGGAAAAACCGAAATCTGGAAAATGGAGTAGAGAGTGGGAATAAACCATGGGGTTATCCCACATTGGAAAATCAAGGTTGATTTTCACTCTATATATACAAACCCATCCCATGTAGTTGGTAAACTAATTAAGTCCACATACCCATGAGTGGGTTAGTGTGTACCACACACGCGCGCGCTCGCTCGGGTCTTGGGACTCGGGTCTCGGGACTCGGGCCTCGGGCCGTGTGATGCGGGATTTGGGATTTGGGGAATGGGGAATGTCTCGGGTCTTGGGTCTTGGGTCTTGGGTCTTGTACTAAATCTGAAAAGGGACTTTTGCATATTTGCAAGAGCAGTCCCTAGAGTTCCAGAAAGGTTGAAACTCCAGCAGTAATGGAGGCGGATTCTGGGGATGTAACTCCCAGAATTAAATGACCACATTCAATTCTGCGGTTTCAGAATCCTCTATGAAGAGGCAGCCATCCCTTCACATTTCATACATTCAAAATCAGTATCTCCTTCTCTCTAAAAGCTGCATATAATTTTTTCCTTCATAGCATATTAGACCAAAGAGAACCACCCACTAAAAGCTCGACTTAGACTCGTCGCCAGTTTCCGGCGAGTCTTCCGAGAGACGTTGTACCTTGGGATCGAAGCGCCAACGCAACCAGAAACCTTAAGGTGGTTGGGCGAATATCGGTTAAGGGCATACTGTTAACAGTAGCCTCGTCCGTTTATTTTTACATTCTGTCCGTCTATTTTTCGCACTTAAATTCAGTCTTTTACATTCTGGTTTTTCAATTCAGTATTTATATTTCAGTTTTTAATATTCTGTCCCTAGCTGTAGCTTTTCTATTCTGTTTGTACTATTCTGTAATTAGTTTAAAGTTCTGTTTCTGTTCTGTAATTTCAATTCTGTAATTTAATTCTGTAATTAGATTAGTTCCAATTCAGTCCTGTAATTTAAATTCATAACAGAACAGTCCGGCTGTTAAGTCTATACTTTCCAGTCCGGCAGTTTCTTTTAATTCCAAATCAGTACATCAGATTATTAATTAATAATAATCTGATTACGTTTGTTTCTATTTACAATTCAGTACCTATATGTTGTAATCAGTTTATTGCATTTCATTTGGAAATTAATAAAGATTACACTGGGTTTATTTAATTATTGTTTAGTCCTTTATTTATTATTAATTGTTATTTCGTACACGGAAACCAACAAATGGTTGCCTCGAGGGCTTGATTCTTTAATGAAAGCTCTTTTATCTCTCTGTAATGATGAGCCCTACGGTCCTCTATCTCGGCCTCATATCTCTGAAGGGACTCCATCAACGCCCCTCTCTCTCAGCGAAGGGAGGACAACTTTTTCTCCTTACTCGTCAAAGCAGCACTTGCTGATGACTCGCCCCTCTGTGACGAGGAAACAACTTGTGGATGCATTGGGCAAGCAAATAAAAGGACTGAACAAAAGAAATGAAGGCAGCAGAACAATGCAAAGTAAGATTTATCTCAGACCCCATAAGGGGAGGAAGAGAAGATAATTCTCCCTATATCACCATGGGAAGAAGGGGAGTGGGCGTATGGGAATGAGAACCGAAGCCATCGAGAATCATTTGAAAGGAGCCCTACTAGTCGAAGGGCCATAACATGAGCCGCCAGAGCCGCGACATTAACCCTCCCTACCTCCTCCTCACGGATATGCGCAACTTCTGCCTCATCGAGAGATACGGCCCTCTGTCGTTCTTCCCTCCTGACCGCCTCGTGAAAATTGGGAATGTCCTCCTTCGGAAAGAGCCCTTTGGTCTCCAACTTTCGCAGCCTTTCCTGCAGATTCTTTCTATTCACCAACTGCTATGCTCGGGCCTCTCTCATAGATGTTTGGAGACCAGCTAGCTGGGAAAGGGACTCCTTCAGCCCCTCATTCCATACGTCCTCCATCTCCTCGAAAGTGTAAATTAAAACCTCCATTAATAACCTAATTAAACATAGCCATGTTATATATTTTTGACTCGTGTGGCAAAACCTTAGAGTGGGATAAGTAAAATTTAAACGGTTTTCGCCTAGTTAAAATCTAAGAGCAACTAACAAGACAAATAATTCCATTTCTATCTTACGAATGAAAATTGTGTGATGTCGGTAGATAAATAAACTAAATGATGCACATAATTACAAATATAAATAGCGGAAAGTAAACAGTAAGGAAGAAAGATAAACACCGCGATATATAAAGGTTCGAATCAAACCTAATATTCGTCTTTTTAATTTACTATAGCGAGTATTATCACTATAATCATCTCAGAACATTACAAAATCGATTAAGCTCTCTGTCAACCCGAGTTTTCTACTCTTAATATAGGTGGAAGCATGTCTACGAGTCGATTAATCGACTTCCTCTCATTCTATGAGTATACAGGTGTTTGTCATAGGTCATGAGGTCATCATAGTGTGTATTGGAAATCAGCAATAACACCATATTTTATTGGTCATCTGTCTCATCTTGATTACCAAAGTCAGAATTTCTTATCTTATCTATATGAATGGTAGGCTTGTCTATGCATTATAAAATTATATTGTTTGTCCAACAAAATGAGCACACTCTTCTAATAAGTTTTGTGACTTACAATACTCAAATGCGTATGTCCAACTTAACTCCTCAAAACTTAAAACGGTATTAAAAACATACTAACCCACTACACACTCTTCAGTCACCCAAATGTTTCTTGTATTAAAACCATAAACATTTGGGTGGCTTTCCCACCCCTTTGTTTTCTCACTCTCTTCTCAAATTCCAGATGTTTCAACTTCGGAGCCAATTTCCATTCACACCCATTCACCGAATAGATCATGCGATATACCATTTCGAATACTAGTGCTATTACACACAAAGTATGATCCCGTAAATTTCTTTGCGGCAACAGCATTGTCTCTGTTGTCAGAGCGTTTACGCTTGACGTTGGAGCTTTCGACCACATTGACCTTTGCCATCGAGATATTAGCACCACCACCTGTTCTTACAGAATGGCTATTGCTCAACTCGATATTGAGCTTCTCAATGAGCCCCTCCAGCCTCATTTCTTTCCGCTTATGCTTCAGGTAGTTTTGAAAGTCTTTCAATGATGGTGCCAGTTTCTCAATCATGAGTGCCACCTAGAAAGGCTCATTAATAATTAGCCCTTTAGCTTCAAGGGGATGGTAAATGAGTTGGAGCTCCTCACCTTGGTCTATGAGACCCCAACTATCAGTCATAAGGTACTCGTGAAAGTCCGTGACAATAAATCTCTATGTGCCAGCGTTATTCATTTTGTATGTGTTCTCGAGAGTTTCCCACAGCTCCTTTGCAGTAGCTTTGGGCACAAAAACACTGAACAACGTGTCATCTATAGCACACAGGATATAGTCCTTGCATAGGTAGTCGGCATGTCTCCATGCCTCAAACGTATAGAACGACATCTCGTCCAGATCGTATTCGCTTAGGACGGGAGCAGTCTCCTTAAGAAAACGGGTCAGATTAAGGGTGGTAAGATAAAACAACATCTTTTGCTGCGAACTTTTGAAGTTGTCCCCCTTAAACTTTTCCGGTTTCTCTAGATGAGAAGTCGGAAAAGCAGGCACTGCCAAATACATTGTTGCGTTGACGTTGGCCCTAGCCGCAACCTTGGCTTTGGCCGTAGCATCTGCCATAGCCGCAGCCGCGGCTGCCTCAGCCGTTGCACCTATGTCCTCTGCATTAGCCCCCACATTCGCATCGCCCCCAGTGTTATGGACATTCCCACCAACCACTAGATCATGCTCACTTCCGAAAGGCAACTCGTTGGGTGAAGTGTTCATCATCTGAAACGACAAGCCAAAACGTATGAGATACGTGTACAATAAATTCTATTAACAAAACACCAAAACTGCAATTTGGACTTGTAAAATAATTTTATTTTTTAAAACAAACAAATTAAAACGGTTTCCTTTCGAATGCCAATACGGTTGGTATCAAAAGGATTAAGAATCGGTTCTTCTTGAATACCAATACGGTTGGTATTAAAAAGATCATTAAAAAAAAATAAAAAATTGTTTGGAATTTTTCCTTGCAAATCAAATTCTAATATGATTTAGAGTTGAAAGCAAAAAAGTATTATTCCTTATTATTTAAAATAAATATATATTGTACTAATTAGTGCATGAAAGAAACAACAAATATCGGTTAAGATTGTTGGATTCCGTGTACGAACTAACAATTAATAAATAACAAAGGACTAAAAAGAATAAACAAATAGTGTATTCTTTATTAATTCAGAATTAAAACTGAAATTACAGATTACAAAACTGTACGTACTAAATAGTAATTATAACAAATGTAAGTCAGATTATTATTAATTAATAATCTGACGGACTGAATTGTAATAAATAGAAACTGCTGGACTGGAAAGTTTAAACTTAACAGCCGGACTGTTCTGATTGAAAATTAATTTACAGAACTGAAATGAAACTATTCTAATTACAGAAATTAAATTACATAAATTAAATTACATAATTGAAATTACAAAACATAAACAGTACTTTAAGGAAATTACAAAAAAGTAAAAACAGAATTGAAATATTACAGCTAAGTACAGTAAATTAAAATAATGAAAAAAAATTACAGAATTGAAATGACAGAATATAAATTGCAGAAATGAAAAGACAAGGCGACTGTCAAATAGTATGCCCTTAACCGATATTCGCCCAACCACCTTAAGTTTCGGTTTGCGTTAGCGCATCGATCCCAAGGTACCACGTCTCAGATGACTCGTCGAAAACTGACGACGAGTCAAGGTCGAGCTGTTGGTGGATGGTTCTCTCTCTTTCTAGAATGCTATGGAAAAATTATGCATGCAGTATTTTCAGAATGTAAAAAACTTTTGAACTGGTGACCAATTCGGAAAACCCCATGAAAACATGTTTTTCCAATACTTCATACTTCCATGAAAAAAAGTTTTACAAAGCTTAGCCTTAGATTGTTTCCAAGTTGCAGCTAAAAAGTAGCAGCTTCATGGCACTTTTTCAATCAGTTTTGCAACTTTTGAAATATTACCAAAAAATATATGCAACTCCTAATATGTTAACATGCCATAAAAGCTATAACAAAGTAAATAAATATTTCTATTTTCATGAGTTTTCTTAGAAGTTTTAGGTCAATGCTAGGAGAACCGGAAGTTATGGATTATTACTTCAATTTTAAAGCAAAGGAAAAGTTTAATTAAACCAATTGTATTAAATAGTACTTACATTAGTTTATCCAGTCTGCATGCCGCAACTGTCAAGAGAAGAAAGTATAAGAAAAGTAATTTACAATTTGTAATATTGCATCAGAGAAAATTATCCGAAAAGTAACTTTGAAAAATTATTTCGTTGGAAACAAACAAAGGATATATTAATTGAAATTTGAAATGCATAGTCTTATCAAGATAAAGGCAGAATCAAATTAACGGTACTTCTTTTTTTTGTAGGTTACTGAGGAAAAGAGGGGAGAAAAATTAAAACAAAGTAAGCGACATAATGGGAAAACAATAAAATTTTTGATACACTTTAAATAATATTCTATATTTGATTTTTTTTGCAATAATGTTAATAAAGTTGACATATAAGGAATCCTTCTATTACTACTATATATACTGAGATTTGTCTACCCCTTTTCATCCGTTTCTATTAGGTTTTATACTTCTCAACGATGCATCTTTTATCTCCAGGTTAGTATCTCCAAACTTAGGGGCTTTACCTTTTATTTTATTTTTTCCTTTGCTTTTATAAGTGCTTATTTTTTAAATAAAAAAAAACTACTTATGGGCTATGTCTAAGTTATCATATTTTCACACATATTAAGAAATTAAGAAAACCACCCAATTTATGCTACCGGGGTTACAAATTCAATCTATAATTAACCGAGGGTACCATAATTTTTTTTTTTGGGGGGGTGGGGGGTAAGGAATTTGTCAAGAAGTTTTCGGAAATATTATATACGAAACCATATTATTTCTTAATTAATAACACGTGAAAAGTGAAAACATTAGATTTAAATTTATTTATTTATTTTTTTTTTTTAAATAGATGGTGGGGAGAACCCACTTTTATTGATGAAATGTAGGTAAATTACCTTACAAAATTAAAACTTAGTATTCATGCTGAAAGAAACGCAAATAAAAGGATCAAATAGGAAAAACATAAAACTATTACATCCAATAGAAATTAATGAAACATAATACTCTTTAATCTGAATAGCCAATAGATTGATGACGAGAACTTGAGGGACTAGTACTGTGAATAGCTGTAATAACTTCACAGGTGTCGTTTGCACCTCTTCATTTCCAGTGAGTAATTGAGTCCAGAGAGAGAAAACCCTATCTCCATTTCCATCGCCTTCTTAGGTTAGAAAGACCTTTCGCCTCTGTTAAAATAACCTCTTTTAAAATATGAGGAAAATCATCCAAACAATTAGAAGAGATGTTACCCTCCCAGTTTGCCAGAAGATCAGCAGCCTTATTACCTTCTCTGGCCACGTAATTGAATAGGTAATCACCATCTTTTAACAAGATTTTAATAAGGTTAAACAGTTCTATAATCTTCCAAGGACACTTTTGTTTACCCTCTATGATTTTAATTAATACCTGTGAATCACTCTCAATAATAATCTGTTTATTAGGGGAAATAAGTAGACCATAGTATAGGGCTTGAAACTCTGAGAAGATAGCTGAAGAACTGATTATAGATCTAGAATAACCTTTAATAAAACCCCCTTTTTCATCTCTTATAAGACCTCCAATACCATTTCTGATATTTGATTGTTTAAAGCAACCATCTATATTAAGCTTTAGAACCCCAATAGGAGGATGAAGCCACTTAATAATAGTGGTCTTATCAGTATACTTCTTAACACTGAAATTGGAATAAGAAAAGCCCTTCTCCTTGTAGCCAGATAGAATAATCAACTCTTCAGTTTTCCTGATGATATAACTTGATTTCATTTTGACATTATCAAATTTGAAAGAACATCTTGATTTCCAAATGTGCCAAATAAGGATAGAAGGAAGAACCTGACAAATCTTCCTCTCAGAGAAATAATTTTTCTTATTAATATAAGACCACCAACTGTTAATTCTCCCCAATAAGGAGTTGTTTTGAATAAATATCCCCCATTTCCTCTCAAAAAATTCCCAAGCTTCATTTGCTATTAACCCAGTACTAAAGAGATGATTGAATGTTTCTTCTGATGCTTTACAGCAACCACACATAGAAGCCAAACTAATATTAAATTTGTGCAGATTGCAATCCAAGGAGACTGCTTGATTAAACAGCTTCCACATGAAACAAGATATTTTCAAAGGTATCATTCTGTTCCAAATAAAAGCACTTCTCCAATTAATATAACCTACTTTTCTGGTAATTTCCCATGCTGAATTAATAGTAAAATGCCCAAGATTAGTAGGTTTCCATATAGGTACCCCATTGCCAGATATAATAGAATTACTATCTGTCAATTCTCTTACTTGAAGCATTCTGCACCAAGTGTTAGAACCTTTTTTTATAGGGATGTCTTCTGCTTGTTTATTTCTACAATTTTTAGCTTTCAAGAATTTGGTCCACAATGAATCTTTAGTTTTAAATTTCCACCATAATTTCATTGCAAAAGCAGTAGATATATCATGAAAACTTTTAATATTTAATCCCCCTTCTTTTACTGGAGTACAAATCTTACTCCATCTAATCCAATGGTGCTTGTTTTTTCCATTTTTGTTACCCCAGAAGAAGTTTGACAGCAATTGATCTATTCTTTTAATCACAAGTGTAGGAGGATTCATAGCAGCCAAAGTATAGATAGGTATAGATTGTAGTACATGCCTTATTAATATTAATTTACCACCCAAATTGAGCCAATTACCCTTCCATGTAGACAGCTTACTTCTAACTTTTAATATAAGCTCATGAAAAAGAATACACTTTTTATGACCAGAATATAATTTGCAACCAAGATAGGAAAAAGGAGGAGTCTTACTATATATAGAAAGCACTTTGCAAATATTTGTTTTCTGTGGTGTACTTACACTTTTAGAGAAGTATACAAAACTCTTGTCTAGACTGATTTCCTGACCAGAATCTTTGTTATAACATTGCAGGGTATCCCTAATCTTCCTTACAGAATGGAGGTCAGCTGAACTAAAAATAAGTAAATCATCAGCAAAAGCAAGGTGAGTAATAATATGACTTCCAATAGGTGATTTAAAAGCTGTCCATCTCTTGTTATCAATTAAGCCATTTAAATTTCTGCTTAATACTTCAGAACATAATAAGAATAGACTAGAAGAGAGAGGATCCCCCTGTCTCAGGCCATTTCTAGGAGTAAAAAGCTCTGTAGGGCTGCCATTTACCATGATTGAAGTATGATTGCCAGAAATAATTCTCCATACTATATCTATAGTCTTCTCAGAAAAACCCATTTTCCTTAGAGTAGAAATAAGAAAATGCCAAGAAATACGATCATAAGCTTTTTTCATATCTAGCTTTAGAGCTATGTTTTTACCACTGGTCTTTTTGTTGAGAGTAGATATAAATTCCTGAGCTAGAAGAATATTGTCCACAATGTCTCTTGATTTAACAAACCCACTTTGATTCTCAGAAATTATATTAGGAAGAATAGCTGCAAATCTAGTAGACATAATTTTAGAGATAATTTTGCTACAGAAAGTACATAAGCTGATGGGTCTGAATTCAGCAAAGTTCTTTGGCTTAATCTTCTTTGGTATTAGAGCAATAACAGTAGTGGATAGAGATTTAGGAAGTAGATTCCCCATAAAGAATAGTGAAATAGCTTTGATAATGTCTTCTCCAATAAACTCCCAACAAGATACAAAGAACTGACCTGTAAAGCCATCTATTCCAGGAGAACTTGATCTGCTTAGATTAAAGACAGCTTCTTTTATCTCCTCATTAGTAGGGTCTTTATCTAAGAAATTATTAATCTCTGTAGATATAAGATTAGGAATATTATTCAAACTATTATAACCACTAGAAAGAGGGAGATTTGCTGCCAATAAGCTTTTGAAATAAACAATAGCTTCTTTTTTAATGATTTCTGGGTCTTTAGTGCAAGTACCATCTTCTTTTTCTATTTCATAAATGCCACTCTTTAATCTTCTTTTCTTCACTACACTGTGATAGAATTTAGTATTAGCATCCCCAAGTAAAGCCCATTTCAGATTAGCTTTTTGAGCCCAGAATTTTTCTTCAATGCTTAATTTAGCTTTTAACAAAGCTTCCACTTTATTAACCTCAGTTCTGTTAACAGGTGTTGGATCCATTTCAAGTTGCTGCTCTGCTTTTAGAAGGAGATCTTCTACTTTGATTATTTCTTGGAATATATTCCCAAAGGTATTGTAGTTCCACTCTTTCAATCTCTTCCTAGTAGCCTTCAAATTAGCAGCAAGATTATCTAATGCATTAGAATTTGAACAAACCCATACTTCTTTAACTGAGTTAGAAAATTCTTCATGATCTACCCAGAAATTCTGAAATATATATCTTTTTGGACTATTGACTGGAATTACCTGTAGCTTTAATAATAATGGACTATGGTCTGAAGTAGCTTTGCTTAGATGATCCAGAAAAATATTACAGAATAAGTTTGCAAACTCTTGATTGAAAAGAATCTTATCAATTCTTTCAAAAATAGCATCCACTCCACTGCGTTTGTTCCACCAAGTGTATTTAGAGCCACTATATGTGGATTCTGTAACACCCAGATTGGTCATACAAGATAGGAAATCATTAGCAGAATTAATATTAATAGGTAGACCCCCAATCTTATCTTCCTCATTAGAAACAGTATTAAAATCCCCACCAATCACCCAAGGTTTAGTAGTAAAAGAATTTCCTAAGAAATCCCAAAGAGCTTTTCTTTCAGTAGCTGTGCATTTGGCATAGATCACTGTAACTTGAAGCTGAAGACCCAAATTATTAATAGAAACTTCCAAATTAACTGCTTGGTTCATTTGGTTAATAATAGAGATGTTAATTTCTTGCATATAGAAGATCCACATCTTATTATCTTCATGTGTAATAACTTCATCAAATCCAAATTTCCTTTTATAAAACTCAACTTTATCATTAGAAACCTTAGGTTCTATACAGACTAAGAACATAATGTTATATAATTTACACAGCTTAATGATACGCCTAGTGGTAGCTTTATTACCCACTCCTCTAATATTCCAAAATAGTGTATTAATCATTTAAAACTTTTCTTGACCCCTACATTAGAGGATCTCAAGATCATGGCATCTTTAGCAACACTAGTTGAAAATTTTCCCAATTTTCTTTTGTTTTTAGGAGTTTTCCATTCTCCTTCTTCTGGAATCTTTGGAATTTCCCTAGGAGATAACCCAAGATCAATTCTCAAGTGTTTAGAAATATCAGGGGCATCAATTAGATTAGAATCCCTCATTGTCACATTATCATCAAAGTTATGAATGATCTTTAAAGGACTTAGAGGAGTTTCACCTGTAAATATAACCATATCAGTGTTTGCATTACCCACTTCTTCTCTATTATCTTCTAATAACACTTTGTTTTTTCCCTTTTCAGAAATATCTGCAGTTGGATTAGCTGCTGTGTCTTCAGAAATTCTTGCCTCCTTACTATTGAAGTTTTTTGTAACCCACTCCTTTGTGCTTATTTTATTTTGGGATTTGTAATAATTGGCCTTTTTGTTATTTTCTTTGGCTTTTCCACCATTTAATTCTGTCTCTTTAATATCTTTTTCCCCTTTCTCAGAATTTCCTTCTTTTCTTTTTTCTTCTGCTATATCTAATTTAGTGAACAAACAGGTCTCTATAGAGTGACCTATTTTAAAACACTGCGAACAGTATTTAGGAACTTCTTCATATATGCAGTATTGCCAAAAACCTTCATTATTCCCATAGTTTATTCTTACTCTATTTATCAGTTCTTTTCTTAGATTAATTTCTACACAGATTCTGGCTAGACCAGGTCTAGTCAGTTTCGAAGTAGGTTCATCTACTTTAAGAGGTTTTCCAAAAGCTGAAGCTATACTAAATATGCTGCTTTTGTTGTATAAATGAATAGGTAGTTTGGACAGAGAAATCCACACAGGTGTAACTGGAGATTCTTTTTCTGGACTAAAATCATAGGACCATTTAAAGGTTCTCATAGGACTATTGTCTATCTACCAAATTTTCCGCATCCAAATTCTTAGGAAATCTTCTTCATAATAACATCGGATCAAAATGTGTTTTGAATCAATAACTCCAATATGATAATTGGCTTTCAAATCCATAGAACTAAACGTTTTACGAATTACATCTATATTAGGCTTACCGTGTGAGAATTTCCCTACAATAGTATATTTGAAAGGTTCTGATAGGGTTTTAAGATCATCAACTGAATAATGAATCATTGGTTCACCTTCATAGGATTCGATTTCTTTTACTGGAACTTTAGGAGTCACGGATTGGGTTTTTAAGATAGAAGCGAATGATTTAGTAGCAGGTGGGTCTGGGGAGAGGGTTTGGTTGGGATCGGGTGGTTGAATATCGGTCATTTTATCGGCTGCTAGGGTTTTTCACCCTAGTAGTCTCTCTCTCTAGGGCCGGCCTGACTTCCTTATCAATTATTGTAGATATGCTCTATAATAATATAAATATACACAAATGAGAAACAGAACCAAAAGTGAGTCAACTAAATCCATCACATATACGTATACAAGCTAAAAATAATAATGCAAACTATTTGTGTTTTGATCTTTTATATAGTGTTTCGTCTTTTTTTTATAACTCCTCTCCTACACCCCTACACCTCGTCTAAATCTCGACTACAAACGCCAAATGGCATGACTCTACCAACGAATCAATGACTCATGCAATACAACACCACTCGTTAATAGACTCACGACAACACAAAACCGCTACTCAATTACCCAGCCTCATTATTCTACTTTATGCATGAGTTATATGGTACAACACTTACAAATTTATAATGTACAGCCACTAAAATATCATATCATTTGCATTAGCTACCATCATGTAACAAATGTTACAGCTAGTGAAATCGCAACAACACAATCATACACATCATTTGTACCAACTTTCATATACTCTGATAATTGACTATAAATAACACAACAAATAGTTAAATTACTACGGTAAAACACATTTAAAATGACCCTAAGCAAGGAACCGATTCATGTCTAAATTTATATAGAATGCTTCTTTTGAGGACCGGACACTGTAACTCATCAAAGCTAATCAACTAAAATCTACTATAAACGACAACTACTATGAGTGATAAAACTATAAGCTACACACAAGATAAGAAGGAAACCGATTCCTGCCTAATATCACCACTCAACTCTCCTTTCAAGTACTGAAACGGTATCACGAAAAGCTTGCAAACCTCTAATATAAAATCACTACCATAAGAATTAATGTTGTTATAAACAATATAAAGCAAATGCAAGAAAATATAAGTAGGAAATATATCCCTGCCATCAAAACGGGCAAATAAGACTTTTCGTATCGACACGGTACCTCGATAAAGTCATTGTACAGCCAGGTACAACTCTATAATCTCAACTACAAGTATTAATTCTATTATAAATAATGAACAAAAAAAAAGACTCCCCTTTAAGTACCAAAACGGTACCTTAGCGCAGCTTAACAACGGATGAAGAACAGGACAGCGGAAAGAGTGTCCGTTAACGCCTTGAATCTGGAGAGCTAATCCCCAACGATGTATCTCAAGATATTCTCCTATGATATTTTCTATTGTCATTACTATATATACTATAGTTTGTTACTAACAATACTTCATTTCAAGAGGCACGAAATGAGGTAAACTCATTGATCAGAGAGTATGAGTTATTCTTCATAATTTTATAGTGCGGAGGGAACAATTGTAAGCAGAAGGCATACATTTTTACATGACCGAGTTTCTCGATATATATAGTTGCTGATTATACCAAATTCATTCGGCGACGTGCTTGCATATATTGCTTGTAGTGACTGAATTAGGCGTTATATATACAGGAGCATAGATTTGGAAGTGAAGGATGGGAGGATAGATTTTTACGCCTTGAATCTGGAGAGCTAATCCCCAATTCTTATCAGGTTTGGAAGTGAAGGGTGGGAGGATAGATTTTAAAATGGGCCCCACTTCACATTTATCTTGTGCACTACAAATGAGCATATGTACTACTTCCTCCGTCCCAAATTGTTAGTGTTATACGAAATTACGTGAAATTTTGACTGAAAAATAACTCATATATAAGTTGTCGAAATAGAATTTTTAAAAAGTTAATCACACAATTCAAATGTTAAACTATATGAACAAATTTTGAAAATTTACATTTCGATAATTTAAATATGAGATATTTACGGTTAAAATTTCACGTATATGCATAGAACGCCAATATTTTGGGACGGATGGAGTATTAACATATACGTAAAGTTTCTTTAAAAAGGAAATGTATTTTATATGCATAAACATAAACATAAAAACCAGGTTGTTACATCTTGGTTGTAATCCGTTAACAAAAGTCGTCCTCATGGGTTTTCGTATCCCTTTTACAATACCCAACTGTAATATATCAACTTCAGCTATGTATTGGTGGAGTGTACCCTTTGGTTTTAACTTTTTCCAATTCCGAAACAAATCCTCAGTACCCCATTTTTTTCCGAATTGAGGATCCTTGCCAAGAAAGTATGCCACTACATACATGCTTCCCCATATAAATAATATACTGCAAAATGTACTTTTTGAGCACTTTGCCTTACACATGAGAGAGTACTTTTTGCATGGAAGAAAACCATTCGTGGCATTGCTTCACCCTCAAGCCTTTTTTTCCCTCTCATGGGCCCAGCCGTAACATCCCTAGGCTGCGTCTAGCAATGCCCCCCCGTCCTTCATCCGTTCATGCCCATCAATTTCACAATTCCCCAGATAATTCTCTTGTCAGCTGCTGCCAGTTTCAAAATCGAGTCTTCCAACTTCGCGAGTATAATTCTGTATCAATCATATAAAGTTTTAAAAAAATGTGCTCGTTGTTGAATGATCTGGATACAAATTGATGGATTAAAGCCACCTCATAGGTTGTTGCACAACCCAATCTCACAACTTGGTTATCTTTCAAATTTAAGAGAATATCTCGTTAACTTTGAAACTAAGGTGAGAATTACATTATTTAGTACTTCATAATATTTGCTTAATGCATAAATAATAGAATGAATGTCTTTAAACAACTTGGAACTCAATTGGGAAAAAAAAATTTACTAAATAGTGTCGGAGTAAAGTAATAGAAATTAACAGATAGAAATAACAACAATAAATGCGTCATTCGCACCTAGCAATGCGCGCTCGTGCGTAGTCTTCCAAATGTCACTGTGATTTGAGCTTGAAACTGTCATATTCTGGCCTTAATTACAGTGTTAAATCCAACTTTATATTGCGTAAATATGCATTATTATATCAATTCACTATTTTTATTTATTTTGAGGCCATTTATCTATTACGAGTGAAAATTTCCCTTTTTATGTGCATTTATTTGAAAATTGGAGACGAAATAACTCAAGATAGAAGTTGGAGAAGCTAAAGGATCTAAAATAAGGGGATATTAAATTTATATTCTGTCAAACTAGCAAGAATTGGGAAACAAGGAAGAGATCAAGCCAAAAAAGAAATAAAATTCAACTCCCCGGCATGTGATTCGAATCAGACACCCTCCGCCGCCATAAATTGATGATTTAGCGCAATACGATTGGTCAACCCCTTCTGATTCAAATCAGAGGTTTTTTAGGAATTAAATCGCGAATTTTTCTAAGTACAACAATATAAATACAAGTGTAATTGATGTAAATTTTTAGGCTCTGCGTCAGGCAGAAACATTCATTCAATATAATTTCTCTCTTTATTTATATTGGCTTATATTTTTTATCTTTATTTCCCTTACGATGTCTCACCCTAATTGAGCATCTCCTTCTACCCTTTTACTGAGATCATGGTGATTTATTCTCTCTAAACTCCACCGTTCTTGGTAATATCCCTTTTCCCCTTGTCTTTTATTTATTGTTTATATTAATTCATGCGTTTTTATTTATTGTCTAGATTAGATTTTATTCGTAGATTAACTAAAATTGAGGATTGACAACCCTTTGTGATGCATTATTCTTGTTCTAGTTTATAGTAGTTTAGATTAAACGACAAATAGCGCGAGTTTAATCGTTATAAAAAAATTGAAAAACTTGTGTTTAAACATATTATT
This sequence comes from Primula vulgaris, assembly GCA_963920805.1. Lineage (NCBI taxonomy): Eukaryota > Viridiplantae > Streptophyta > Magnoliopsida > Ericales > Primulaceae > Primula > Primula vulgaris. The sequence goes on along the minus strand of OY987215.1, from coordinate 9,360,266 downwards.
ATTATTTTACATAATCCCATTTGGGAACTCGTATTTGCTACGATTATATAAATTTTATTACTAAGATTGGGCCCAGTGATCTTGTTAGGTAAAAAAAGGCTTTATTTTTATAAACACATTTTTAAGCCGATCAAGTTGGGTTCTCATATCCGGTCGGCCCTACAAGATCCTCTCCATCAAATTCACCAATGAAATTTGTCCCTCAAAAGAGTCATCACCTTGAATATAATTAAAAACCAAGACAAATATAAAGAGTCATGAACTAATAAATTAGAATTAAATTAGGTGGTGGACATTTTTACCTGCCCAACCGATACTCAAAAGCATTTGGGTGTTTTGGGGCACTTTAAAATTTTAATCTTTTCAAAATTTTAAGTGTTTCTAGTTTTTAACAACATATTCATAATTGAGATTTAGGATGTGGGAGACTCGGAAGAGGCATCTATTGGTGCAAACTACTCGATTCAGGGTTTCACTTGAATCGTGTTTGGACGATTATGCAACTTAAGAATCTATAGGAAATGTGTTAGGATCATATTTTTTGCCTAATGAACTCTCAATTGTCAATTGATTTGAACAAATTAATCTGAGTTAAGTGCTAAGAATTAAGATAGTTATGTTACAGATGAAATAGCAACCTAAGTTGCAACCATAGTTTAAAACTGCCAATACGTAGGATTCTATCTTACTGCATTAATTGTTCTGCAAGTTGATTATTCTAACTAAAATATACAGGAAATATTCTCATATATTTGCAGAGATTTAATTTATATATGTTGAGAATATTTTGGTGATAAAGAATGCAATGTTCTTTATGGATATATGGAGATTAGTTTTAAAGAGATTTAATCTTGTTAAACATATTATCTAGTTCCTTTAATTATGCTAATCAAATCTCCTATTGTTATGCAATTATTTATCACAATTTCTATCTTATTGAATGAGAAATCTTGTTATATATTTCGTATAGATTGAAATTATATATGGAGATATTTTATTCTGGATATAATTTGTTTGTCAAAAAAATATTATCACGTGGTGATCATTTTGAAGGAAACAATATCTCCTATTGTCAAGCAAGCTACTATTTCGTTCTAACCATTGCAGATTGAGATCAATCTAGATGTTATATTATCTCATGTGATTTATGGGAAATGTGAATTATGGGAAGATTGATATCATTGAAAAATGAAGATTAATGAAGATCTTAAAAGATTGTTTTTACACTTATAAACGTAGCTATGCTTGTAAAATGTGCGTTCTAAAATATAAATAACTCATATTTGAGAGAATACGCGTGACAACTTTTTATACAAGAAAAAAATAGTGAGATACCATTGATATTTTGAGTGACAGTTATATAGTAGAAGCAGTACTAAGATAGGCAGAAAAATTTATAGAGAGTTTGAGATTTGTTCGTAAGTCTTGAGTCTTGTATTGTAGGATTTTATAATATCACTAAGATGGGTGACTGGCCCAGAAACGTAGCACAGGGACTGGGTAAACTCCGTTGTTAAACGTGCGTGTGAATTTTTCTTACAAGTACGTTTAATATTCTGTTTTGTCCATTAACATACTTAGGTTACAACTGTGGTTACAACTATGGTTACAACTGTAGTTACAACCTAATAGTTTAACAACAACTAAAATAGTAGATATGTATTTCAAAATGTCAGCAGAAGGCAACTTTAATAAGATTTTTGGAAAATTAAAACTCCTAGCAATTGAGAAAACGCAAGAGAGAGAAATGTAACACTAAGAATATAATGGGAGAACAACTGGGAATTTGATAAATGTTCAATAGAAAGTAAAAAAATTTAATTTACATATATTAAGATGTGGTTAAAAGATGTTGATGGACCTTAAAAACTAGATCCAGTGTGTGAATCTCAGTTTCCAAGCTTGGAACAATAGAAAAATTCCATTATAGGGTCTTGCCCATGTTCATCGTTTTTGTCACTTTTACGGACTTTCCGGTTCTTTTATCTAATAGTAAAATTCAATTGTAGGGTTTGCCCGCGTTCTCTGCTCATAGTTAATTAATATATGCACACTCAACCTAAGATCAAGGGGAACTTGATGGTTGGACCACCGTTAACCCTCCTTCACCTGGAGGAGTTGTAAGAAGGTGTGAACCTCTTATCCTGTATATAATATAATAATATAAAGTGTTTAATAGAGGTAGGGTTTAGAGACACCCGTATTTAGTGTATATTTGAAGAAAGATATTGAGAGATTGGATCCCTTTATTCATGTTTAATGAGCTCCTTATTTGTGCTTATCTCGCATGTCAGCTCATCGGGGGAGACGGGTGAAAACCCTAACCGTCCCTTTCGCAAGGGTCATCAATTTCTCATTTATTGCTCATTAATTTCTAGGTTAATTGACAGGTCAGACCGCGTGTATTGCAACCGTTACGGAGTTCTAACCCTAAATTTTAACCTCCATCAACAGCTCCCCAACTATGGGAGTGCAATAATCGGACGCTCGCAGTTTGAATTTCCTTCCCCTTCTTCGGACTCAAATGTTGTCCATCTCTTCCGGAGAGTTTAAGTCATCAATGTCATGCCAGTTCCTTCTATCGAGTTCTATCGTCACGATGTTCCTTGATAGACAGTGGGGCTCGACCCCGATCGTTGTCGTTGAATCAGTCGTGAAACGAAGAATGAATCCGGTCTGCTTGGGGACCATTGTCCACTTGTCTCTCCCTCCTCGGTGAACCATTTTCTTGTGCCGAAGAGAGATGAACGTCTCCAGAGAGACAAAACCCCTCTAAAAAGAGCTCTGAATCTGGTCTTTTTCGGTTAGGTTTTTCCGGGTTATCATCCAGCCCTACTGTTGTATATGGAGGAGTAATTAGTGGGAATAGGACACCTCAAATGCATTCCAGAGGGCCATTATACTATCATTTAGACTTTTTGACCACTTGGAGATACGGGTTGATAATTTATTTGTTCATTTGTAATAATCTGAATTCTGAGTATGATTATTCTTGATTTATCTCTGATGAAGTAATCATCATATTTACATTGTATTAAATATACGAAATAATGTCAGTTCATAAAGACACATATATAGCCTACATAAAGATCTTGATCAATTAAAAATGATAATCCCAAATTTTATTTGCTTCTCTATCTTCGAAAATATACTTCAAAAAAATCTCCAATTAATTTGCGCATCGTATTGAATTATATCTTTAGTTGTAACTAAGTTGTTCTTTAACAATGTCTTATTGAAGATTGTTAATTAAATAACTAATATTTAGGAGTTTATGTTGTGCGGAAGCGTCATACAAACATAAATAAACAATTAAATGAATATGAAACTATTACACCAAATTTTATGTGGTCTCCAAGAATCACAAATAATTGTGATTCTTGACTAATCACGGAAGAGATTATTGGGGGTGTTAAGTATTGCAGTCTTCTTAACTGTTGAGTGCTACTGATTGGAAATAGAAGTAGAAAGACTTAGTGGAACTTGAATTGAAACTATGATAACCCTTTTTATAGTTTATCCGATTTCTTTTTAATAGTTTATTATAATAACGGTTTGGCTAACATGTGTCCCTTGAGCACATTTTAATATAAATTTTATTTTCTATTATAATGAAATATGAACTTTTATGATGTTAATATATGGTAATTGATATTTAATTATTAATGCATAAACACTATTGTGTTAAAAAATATTATTATCACATTGTAGTTAAGTATTTACCATTTGGTATAGCAGGATTGTTTTGATGCAAAATATGATCAAAAATTATTTTATTCTGGTAAGTATCATAAAATAATACCACTTTGTCATGTTCAATATACTCTAAGTATATTGGCACAAAGAGTCGGAACTCAACCGTTCCCTGTAGTCAAGACAGACTTACGAAAACTATGTGTTAGAACTATACTGATGGTTGTTCACTCAATCTAAAGTTGTGAACGATAAAATATATTATGTTAGAACCAGTGATTTGATCTTCCATGTGTCAGCCATACTCTACACATGTACATATAAATAACATGTACAACATTACTCAACACTATTCTCAAATAAATAATTCATTGTTAATAAATAAATACTAAAACAAACAATAAATCATGTATTTTAGTATATCATTCTAACAATATTGATTGCTAAAACTAGTTCCGGAGAGATTATAATACCAAACCTAAAAGGTTGAATTTGTGTAATAACAACCACACCCACACCCACACCCACACCCTCTTAGAAACATATGTACTTGTTTGCATAAGCATAAAGAGTTGAAATAAAAGTGCGAAAATGGTAAAAGGAAAGGGAGGATAATATTTATATTTAAGAATATGTAGTACAAGTAAAAAACTAATTGCAAATAGGTACCCATGCCCATAAAAACAAAGCACTTGTCGGAACATCTTTTTATTATTATTACATGGTAAACTACGTGTTTCGTTTATCTAAGCCTTCACGATGGGGGCTTGCGGAGGAACATCAGTGGTAGTGGTAGCGGCATCACAATATCCTTGAAGAACATCTCCTTCTTTGGCAGTGAACCCAAGGGATCCCAGCATAGAGGGCCAACAATGCTTCTGAATGACTCGAATAGCGCTTTAACACCCTTGTCCTAAATAAGTCTTGCCATTCATGAAAAAAAGGACGACCTCGCCAGTGCATGACTGGAGTTGGAACAGTGAGTCCCAACAGTTGGTTGAGTCAAGGCCCGAGTCAGGACTTTTCTCATCAAGCTTTAGCATAGCCATGAGGTTCGACAACTTCGAGCTTGATACACGACCCATAGGACGGGCCAACACAGCCGAAGTGCTTAGCCATAAAAATATGATGGGCATAAGTAGCGCTTTAGCATTGGATTTCGGCATCTTTTGTTTTCTAAGAGATTGAGATATTTGAAGGTGAGTGATGAAGATGATGTTAGATTCATGTGCTTATAGAGCTATAGAGACTACGGTTATGGAATTTGAGGGGATGCCAAATTATTATGACATTGTAGAACTTAACTTGTGAACCCAAGGTGGCCCTCGGCCTCTCGCGAAGTGGAAAGAACTATGATGAGCCGAGGATCTCCCAAGGAGAGGAATAAAACAATAACTCCAGGAGAAAGAATAAAGTCTTCAAAACTGTAAGAGTCCGATCCTCGCACTCCCACAATTGGGGAGCTGTTGATGGAGGTTAAAAATTAAGGTTAGTATCTTGTAGCGATTGTAATGTACGCGGCATAAAACCTATCAATGAAGACGGAGTTAATGAGCATTTAATGACCCCAACAAGGGGAGAAGATAGGGTTCTGAACCCGCTTCCCTCGTCGAGGAGCTTATCAACGAAATATCTTCTAAACAATACTCATGTATCTAAGACAATCAATCAGATTTTCCACGAAGGAAACAATACACCAAATCTACATAGACATATCTCATAAAGATAAGGTCAAACACTTAAAGATACATTCCTTAAGCACAAAGAAGGCATATCCGGCAGCAAGACTAAAAGATAGGCGATGAGCCCATGTCAGAGCCTCCTCGTCGAGGGATATTCAACCATCTAAAGGGATAAAGCTATAAGATTAACGCCTCCGAAGGCTAACGAAAGAGACATGGTCTCTTGGAAGAGCTGCCCATGCCTGCGAGGAGAAACGCCATCACCCCTTTAGGCTAGCCAAGTCGGTGGAAAGATACATGAGATATAGAAGGATATATCTCAGATGGCATTAGGGGAACGGCAGATAGGAAGAATATGTGATTGATAATACCATATCAATCAGAAAAGATACGCCCTATATTTCCTCCACCACCTATATAAGGGGCTCATAATCCAAGAAAAAAATCATCTAAACTCATATGAAGTAAGACATACACGTAATTATCAGGTATTACTAACCTTACTTATATTTAATAGATATTTGCATTCACTATCAAAACCCTAAGAGGTTTAACCTTCTCACTGCTCTATTAGGTGGAGTAAGTTAAACGGTGTTCAAACCACCAAGTCCCACTTGATTTTAGCTATCTATGTGCAGGTCATAAAGAGCTACTAAGAATTCCGGGTCATGTCGTAGAAAGGAGCTATCTCATTGGCTCATAGCTCGTGAGTAGAGTTCATGCACTAGACCTAAAATAAAATATACGTTATGAACCTTTAGATCGAGTTAATTAGTGTGTTGATACCCAGATTGGGCTTAGTGTGAGTCTTACTAATTGGAAAATTAAGGCCCTATGTTGTCCTGTATTACTAAAGGAAAATTAGATATCCAAGAATTGCTAATAACAAGAATCTTAAGTGTGTCAAAAAGATTTTTTTTGTCAAAAAACTGGCGATAACAAACATATGATGCAACGAAATGTGGAAAAGTTTGTAACAAGAATCTTAAGTGTGTCGAATGACATATCGAAATATGAAGATTATGTTATTTCACTTTTTTTTGTAATTATGTTATTTCATTACCACAAATATTAATTCTTTATTGTTTTTATTTAAATTTCTGTTGTAATAAGGTCGAAAACCATTATTATTATTGAAATATTGGGTCGTCTAATAATTTATATACATATATAAGAAAGTTGCCAAAGAACAGTTTTCCAAGATTTTTTTTTTGAAGTTTATCTCTGTGTACGATTCTGTCATTCTAATACCATACTCTTTGGTGCTCTCTTTGTAGCGTTTTTACCCCATATTTTTTTTTCTCTCCCTTTATTAATAAAATAAAAATGTATAGGGTTTACCAACCATTTATATATATAAAATAATGACCAAATACTAGGTTATCCAACTGAAAAAATACATGTCATAAAAACATAATTAACCCTTTAATCAAAGCGTACATATTTCTAAAAGTTAAGGCATAAATTAATTGGAACTACATCGTCTACTTTTATCCTAGTTAATCCAAAGTAAACTTAAACCTCAACATAAAGTAAATCAAATCTAAACTCTTATGATGTTTAATATCTTGGGTGTTCCGGGAAGCAATGTCAATAAATGCTAATATTTGAAGTTGGTAATTATAGATATGTGTTAATTAATGTCAGTCTATTCAGATTTTGTTTCATTGTGCAGTGTCAGTCAAAGATTAATCATTTCTAAAATGGAACTTGTATTTTTTTTTTTGTTAGCAGAGAAATTCATATCCCAATCCTTATCTGGTCGGGGAACCAATATAGTATCTATATCGGCTTAGAGATGGGATGAGAAAATGTAAATTAATACCTCTATTAATACCCTAATTAAACATAGCCATGTTATATATTTTTGACTCATGTGGCAAAACCTTAGAGTGGGATGAGTAAAATTTAAACGGTTTTCGACTAGTTAAAATCTAAGAGCAACTAACAAGACAACTGATTCGATTTCTATCTTACGAATGAAAATTGTGTGATGTCGTTAGATAAATAAACTAAAAGATGCACAAAATTACAAATATAAATAGCGGAAAGTAAACAGTAAGGAAGAAAGATAGACACCGCGATATATAAAGGTTTGAATCACACCTAATATTCGTCTTTTTAATTTACTATAGCGAGTATTATCACTATAGTCTTCTCAGAACATTACAAAATCGATTAAGCTCTCCGCCAACACGAGTCGATTAATCGACTTCCTCTGTTTCTATGAGTATACATGTGTCTGTCATAGGTCATGAGGTCATGATAGTCTGTATTGGAAATCAGCAATAACAACATATTTTATTGATCGTCTGTCACATGTTGATTACCAAAGTCAAGAATTTATTATCTTATCTATATGAATGGTAGGCTTGTCTATGCATTATAAAAATATATTCTTTGTCCAACAAAATAAGCACACTCTTCTAATAAGTTTTGTGACTTACAATACTCAAATTTGTATGTCCAACTTAACTCCTCAGAAATTAAAACAGTATTAAAACCATGCTAACCCACTACACACTCTTCAGCCACCCAAATGTTTCTTGTATTAAAATCATAAACATTTGGGTGGCTTCCCAACCCCTTTATTTTACCACTCTCTTCCCAAATTTCAGATTTCGCCTCTCCATGGTCCAACTTCGGAGCCAATTTTCATTCACACCCATTCACCGAATAGGTCATGTGATATACCGTTTCGATGACCGGTCATGTTACACACAAAGTAGGTTTCCACAAATTTCTTTACGGCAACAGCACTGCCTCTGTTGTCAGAGCATTTACGCTTGACGTTGGAGCTTTTGACCACATTGGCCTTTGCCATCAAGATATTAGCACCACCGCCTTTTCTTACAGAACGGTAGTTGCTCACCTCGATATTGAGCTTCTCAATGAGCCCTTCCAACCTCATTTCTTCTGCTTATTCTTTAGTTAGTTTTGTTAGTCTTTCCATGATGGTGGCAGTTTCTCAATCATGAGTGCCACCTGGAAAGGCTCATTAATAACTAGCCCTTTAGCTTCAAGGCAATGGTAAATGAGTTAGAGCTCCTCAACTTTCTCTATGACACACCTACTATGAGTCATAAGGTACTCGTGAAAGTCTGTGACAACAAATCTCTATGTGCCAGCATTATTCATTTTGTACTTGTTCTCGAGAGTTTCCCACAACTCCTTTGCAGAAACTTTGGGCTCGAAAACACTGAACATCGTGTCATCTAGAGCACACAGGATATAGTTCTTGCATAGGTAGTCGGCATATCTCCATGCCTCAACCGCAGAGAACGACTTCTCGTCCAGATCGGCCTCGCTTAGGACATGAGCAGTCTCCTTAAGAAAACGGGTCAGATTAAGGGTGGTCAGATAAAACAACATCTTTTGCTGCCAACGTTTGAAGTTGGCCCCTTAAACTTTTCCGATTTCCCCAGATGAGAAGTCGGCAAAGTAGGCACTGCCGAATACATCGGTGCCTTGACCTTGGCCCTAGCCGTAGCCTCGGCTTTGGCCATAGCATCTGCCATAGCTGCAGCCGCGGCGGCCTCAGCCGCTACATCTACGTCCTCTGTGTTAACCCCCACATTCGCATCGCCCCAGTGTTATGGACATTCACACCAACCACTAGGTCATGATCACTTCCGAAAGGCAACTCCTTGGGTGAAGTGTTCGCCATCTGAAATGACAACCCAAAACGTATGAGATATGTGTACAATAAATTCTATAAACAAAACACCAAAACTGCAATTTGGGTTTGTAAAAGAATTTTATTTTTTTAAACAAACAAAATTAAAACGGTTTCCTTCCGAATACCAATACGGTTGGTATCAAAGGGATTAAGAATCAGTTCTTCTTGAATACCAATACGATTGGTATTGAAAAGATCCTTAAAAACAAAAACAAAATTGTTTGGAATTTTTCTTTGCGAATCAAATTCTAATATGATTTAGAGTTGAAAGCAAAAAAGCATTATTCCTTATTATTTAAAATAAATATATATTGTACTAATTAGTACATGAAAGAAACAACAAATACCGGTTAAGAGTGTTGGATTCCGTATACGAACGAACAATTAATAAATAACAAATGACTAAAAAGAATAAACAAACAAACAGTGTATTCTTTATTAATTCAGAATTGGAACTGAAATTACATATTACAAAACTGTACGTACTGAATAGTAATTATAACAAACGTTAGTCAGATTATTAATTAATAATCTGACTGAATTGTAATAAATAGAAACTGACGGACTGGAAAGTATAAACTTATCAGCCAGATTGTTCTGATTGAAAATTAACTTACATGACTGAAATGAAACTATTCTATTTACATAAATTAAATTACAGAATTAAAATTACAGAACAGAAACAATATTTTAAGAAAATTACAGAAAAGTAAAAACAGAATTGAAATATTACAGCTAAGTACAACAAATTAAAATGCTGAAAAAAAATTACAGAATTGAAATGACATAATATAAATTACAGAAATGAAACGACGAGGCGACTGTTAAACAGTCTGCCCTTAACCGATATTCGTCCAACCACCTTAAGTTTCTGTTTGCGTTGGCGCTTCGATCCTAAGGTATAACGTCTCAGATGACTTGCCGGAAACTGGCGACGAGTCAAGCTCGAGCTGTTGGTGGATGATTCTCTCTCTTTCTAGAATGCTATGGAAAAATTATGTATACATTATTTTCAGAATGTAAAATTTTTTTGCACCGGTGACCAATTCGGAAAACCTGGTGACCAATTCGGAAAATCCCATGAAAACACGTTTTTCCAACACTTCATACTTCCATGAAAAAAAGTTTTGCAAAGCTTAGCCTTAGATTGTTTCTAGGTTGCAGCTAAAAAGTAGCAGCTTCATGGCACTTTTTTAATCAGTTTTGCATCTTGTGAAATATTACCAAAAAATATATGCAACTCCTAATATGTTAACATGCCATAAAAGCTATACCAAAATAAATAAATATTTCTATTTTCATGAGTTTTCTTAGAAGTTTTAGGTCAATGCTAGGAGAACCGGAAGTTATGGATTATTACTTCAATTTTAAAGCTAAAATTAATTAAAACAATTGTATTAAATAGTACTTACATTAGTTTATCCAGTCTGCATGCCGCAACTGCTAAGAGAAGAAAGTATAAGAAAAGTAATTTACAATTTGTAATATTACATCAGAGAAAAAAAAAATTATTAGTTACAACTTTGAAGAAAATTATCCGAAAAATAACTTTGAAAAATTATTTCGTTGGAAACAAACAAAGGATATATTAATTGAAATTTGAAATGCATAGTCTTATCAAGATAAAGGCAGATCAAATTAATGGTACTTCTTTTTTTGTAGGTTACCAAGAGGAAAAGAGGGGAGAAAAATTAAAGCAAAGTAAGCGACATAATGGGAAAACAATAAAATTTTTGATACACTTTAAATAATATTCTATATTTGATTGTTTTTTTGCAATAATGTTAATAAAGTTGACATATAATGAATCCTTCTATTACTACTATATATACTGAGATTTGTCCACCCCTTTTCATCCGTTTCTATTTCTCAACGATGCATCTTTTATCTCCAGGTTAGTATCTCCAAACTTAAGGGCTTTACCTTTTATTCTCTTTTTTCCTTTGCTTTTATAAGTGCTTATTTTTTAAATAAAAACAACTACTTATGGGCTATGTCTAAGTTAACATATTTTCAAGCATTTTAAGAAATTAAAAAAACCACCCAATTTATGCTATCGGGGTTACATCTATAATTAACCGAGGGTAACATAATTTTGTGGTGGGGGGGGGGGGGGGTAGGGAATTTTGAAAGAAGTTTTCGGAAATATTATATACGAAACCATATTATTTCTTAATTAATAACACGTGAAAAGTGAAAACAGTAGATTTAAAGACCACAATTTATGAAAGTCAAGAAATTATTCGGATAAATACATGGCCAGCTTCTCTCCATTGCTCACAAACTTAACTATTCTCAAGATTTTAAATAAGTGACATATTTGGATAGAAAGCCCGCTTTTAAGATATATAAATTTCTATAGTTATGGTGTAGTTGATTTTTTCTATTCTTTTGTTGATATAATCATTTACCTTATATTGGGGGTTTAAGATCTTGTAATCTTCTTTGCTGTTGAGGGCCACCGATTGAAAATAGAAGTAGAAAGACTTGAAGGAACTTGAATTGAAACTATGATGATCCTATTTATAGTTTATCCTATTTCCCTTTCATAGTTTATTGTATAATAATACTAAACAAAAGACATATAAAACTATGGGTGAATCACCAAAAAGTACCATATAGCTAACATGGAAAAAAAGTTATGAATTGAACTATGGTAATATTGACTACTAAACCTAGTTTCGAAACCTTTTAAAATGTGCTTAACAAGCACCGACTTACAAACCTTACAATGTTATTAAGGTTGAAACTATTATTTTCATGTCCAGTTAAGTAAGTGACTTACAAAATCTTACCATGCTATTTAGGTTGAAAATATTATTTTCTTATTTCAGAAAAAAAAAAAGAAATTGGTTACTAATTTAGGTAGGTAACCGTCCGATTTACTTTTACCAAAAAACTCAATCAAGCATGCTTCCAATACAAAACCTCTTTGTTTAGTAAACTTGTTTCAAGGAGTTTCTTTACCATCACAAACCTCAATTAGATACGGAAGAAATCATGTGCAATTATTTTAAAATGGTACTACTACTTATTATACTCTGAAATTTGTCTTCCGAAATATAGAACCAAATTCTAGTTACTTATATTTCTGCGCCGTCATTAATTTATATGAAATACACATTATTCATAAATGTATCGTTTATTGTTTTCTCCTATATTTAGAAGGTGTATGTATTTAGTTTTAGTTTTATTCCATTATCAATCTTTTGCCCACCATAATAAATGAAACTATTTTGACAAACTCTACCTCCATTTTCTAAGACGATAGTTTCGTACAGGAACAAACTTTTTTCTTACCCCAGATTTATAAACACACATAGGCTTTACTCTCTATCTGAAAGGATGTTTTTTTTTTTACATCATTATTAGATTCAACCATAAAAATGAAGTATGTTGGTGTGGAAGAGATAGATGCAGAAGAAGAAGATGCAATTGATGAAACAGATTATCGGCAAAATCCACATTTTTCAAGCGAATAAGTGATCTACCAAACATACGGTAGTTTCCCTTTGCCTCACGTGAGTGTTTAATAATGCTTATTTACGACATAGTAAAGTAAAAAGTTCTAAAGAAAATTATAGGACGAATGTTAATCTTCTCATGTTAACCAATGGAACTCTATTTTTTATTATTATCATACCTGAATTTATGAACGAGTCATTTATAAAAAAACATTCATTTTAGTGGATCCTCTAGTTGCAATCAGAAGTTGTGTTTTTGTAACAGCCCGTGTCAAGAGCTTTTAACTTAGTAAAGGTAAATAAATTGTTAAATTGGTTTTCAAAATAAACTCTTAATAATACCGATACGCACAACCTTCTCACATTACAAGATATTATATTCAGAAGTTACTCAATCCGTTTTAGGATTTTAGTTGATTGAAAAGTTCAAAAGACCATCCTTCAGTCCCTCCTTCCTGTGCGGAAGGCAGTTAGCTATTTTATTCACTGTTGTGTGTAAGCCCTTGATCTTTTGCTTGCAACGTAAAGAATCACCATTCCTCCTTTGCTTTTCGTATAAGAAAGAGATAGATTATTCTTTCGTTCCTGCTTTTAAGTATTTTACTCTCTAATCAGAGAGAAAGTTCAATCTTGTATGGTGTCTCATAAGACCTTCCGAAAGGCTCTATATGGGCTTAAACCCAGTCTTAGAATGAAGATGACTACGACAGGCAGGGACCTCTTTGTTGGTGATTTTAGTATCATCAATGTATTTTAGTAGTAATGTGATTTATTATAGGCCGATGCAATAATGCGTTAAACTCGGAAACGAGTTAGGGAAGTGCGGAGTGCACGCTCGTCGAGCCAACGTATAATTGAATATGAATAATTGAAACGGGGTTCCAAGGGGCAGAGCCCCTGGCGGGGTCCTAGGGGCAGAGCCCCTGGCGGGGTCCAAGGGGCGAGAGCCCCTGGCTGGGGCGAAAAGTTGCTTGCTTCATTTCCGAACTGTTGCTTCCTTTCCGAACAATTGCTTGCTTCCTTTCCGAACAGTTGCTTGCTTCATTTCCGAACAGTTGCGTGCTTCCTTTCTGAACAGTTGCTTGCTTCATTTCCGAACAGTTGCCTGCTTCCTTTCTGAACAGTTGCTTGCTTCATTTCCGAACAGTTGCTTCCTTTCCGAACAGTTGCTTGCTTTCAGTTTCAGTTATTGATCTCCTATATAAGAAGTCATTTGGCCTCGATTTCAAAGACATAAACAGATAAGAAAATTCTCTCTACATTTCCTAATCTATTCTCCTTGCCAGAAACAGATTGTTCTTCAAGAATTATCCCCACAAAGATTTCGTGAACCCAGGCAATAATAGGGTCGAAATACTTTGTTCGGAAAGTGTACGAACACGATTCTTCGAAGTTATCCAGGATTATCATACCCTAATTTTCTAACAAACGAACAAAGTAATTCTCTGATAATCATGGCTGGAGGAAGCACCGTCAAGGAGATGACTACAAATTTCGGAAAATTGGACAAGTTTCAAGGACAAGACTTCAGGCGTTGGCAGAAGAAGATGCATTTCATGTTGACAACGTTAAAGGTGGTGCACGTCCTGTCTACACCGATTCCAGAATTTGTAGAGGATGACACGGTTGAAAATCTAAGACACAGATCAAAGTGGGAGAACGACTACTACATTTGCAGAGGGCACATTCTCAACGGTATGTCTGATCCCTTATTTGATATTTACCAAAACGTGGAATCTGCAAAGGAATTGTGGGGTTGTCTCGAATCCAAGTACATGGCAGAGGACTCATCCAGTAAAAAGTTCCTGGTAACCGATTTCAACAATTACAAAATGGTTGAATCGAGGTCTGTCATGGAACAATTCAATGAACTCCTCCGAATCCTTGGACAATTCACACAACACGGATTGAAGATGGATGAAAAAATATCTGTCTCAAGCATCATAGACAAGTTGCCTCCTTCGTGGAAGGATTTCAAACACAATCTGAAACATGGAAAAGACGAACTGTCTTTGATCCAACTTGGAAGTCACTTGCGCATAGAAGAATCTCTAAGAGCGCAGGAGGATGACAAAGGAAAGGGCAAACAAATTGCTGGACCCTCGGTTAATATGGTTGAAGAGGGTGGTAAGAACGATAACAACAGAAACAAAGCAAAGAAGCGTGCTTTCAAGAACAATAAGGGCAGTTTCGGTGCTAACAAGAAACCGAAACTAGAATGCTGGAAGTGTGGCAAAACAGGCCACTTCAAGAGGGATTGCCGTTTCGGCAAAAGGCACGACAACGCGAATGCAAGTGGTTCAGGAAAAGGGTCTAAGGACAAATCCGAAAACCAAGGTCAGAAATCAATTCGTGATTTGAATAGTTTGATTAAACATTCGGTTTCACTAAATTCTGAAGCATTTTATGTGCAGGATGATGCTATCGCGTGGTGGATTGATTCTGGCGCCACAACACATGTTTGCAAGGATCGTTTCTGGTTCAAGAATTTTATTCCAGTGGAAGATGGTTCTGTCCTCTACATGGGAGATGATCACTTCGCTCCCGTTGAAGGCAAAGGAAACGTGGTGCTAGAATTCAGTTCTGGAAAGACTATTACTTTGTTTAATGTTTTGTATGTTCCTAAATTATGTAAGAATTTAATTTCTGGTCCTGTATTAAATAAGCTTGGATACAAGCAAGTGTGTGAATCCGATAAATATGTTTTATCAAAGTCTGGTGTGTTTGTAGGATTTGGATATTATAATAATGGTATGTTTATGATGAATTTGAATGGAGTTCCTAATGATTCTGGTTCTGTATTTATGTCTTCTTCGGATGTTATCAATTTCTCGTTATGGCATGCTCGTCTAGGACATGTACATTATAAAAGAATGCATGAAATGTCTAAAGATGATTTAATTCCTGTTTTTAATGAACATGTAGAAAAATGTAAAACTTGCATGTTAACAAAGATCACTAGGCAACCTTTTAAAAGTATAACAAGGAAATCTGTCATTCTTGAATTAATACATAGTGATTTATGTGATTTGAATGCTACTCCATCATTAGGGCATAAAAAATATTTTATCACTTTCATAGATGATGCATCTAGATTCTGTTATGTCTATTTGTTGCACGCTAAGGATGAAGCCTTAGATAAATTCAAAATTTGTAAAACTGAAGTTGAAGTGCAACAGAATGTGTTGATTAAAACATTGCATACAGATAGAGGTGGTGAATATTATGATCCTATATTTTTCCAATCCGTAGGAATCATTCATGAGACTACGGCACCTTATACACGTCAACAAAATGGTGTGGCTGAAAGGAAAAATAGAGTTCTTAAAGAAATGGTGAATGCCATGTTATCTTACTCTGGTTTAAGTGAAGGGTTCTGGGGAGAAGCTATGTTAACGGCTTGCTATTTGTTAAATAGGGTTCCTAATAAAAGGAACAAGACTACCCCATATGAACTTTGGTATAAGAAATGACCAAACTTAACATTTTTACGTGTTTGGGGTTGTAGGGCCGTGGTTAGACTCCCGGACCCAAAAAGGAAAACTTTGGGTGAAAAGGGTATAGCTTGCATCTTTGTTGGATATGCTGAGCACTCCAAGGCCTATAGGTTTTATGTTATAGAACCTAATGACTCGATTTCTATTAACACGATTATAGAATCGAGAGATGCCATATTTGATGAGAATTGTTTCTCTTCTATACCTAGACCAAAGGATTCTATACCTAATTCAGATGAATCTCTAAGGGATGATCATTCAATTGATGTGCCAAGTGAGACACTTGAACCCCGTAGGAGCAAAAGAGCTAGAAAATCTAGATCTTATGGATCTGATTTTCAACTATATTTAGTTGAGGGATCAAGAGATCAGATTGGTACTCAATACTATTATTGTTATAGTATAGAGGAGGATCCAAGAACGTATGATGAAGCTGTGAAATCTCGAGATTCTGTTTTTTGGAAAGAAGCAATTGATGAAGAGATTGTTTCTATCATGGGAAATAATACTTGGGTATTATCTGATTTACCACCATGTTGCAAACCATTGGGTTGCAAATGGATCTTCAAAAGGAAGATGAAAGTCGATGGTACAATTGACAAGTTTAAAGCTAGATTAGTTATCCAAGGCTTCAGACAAAAGGAAGGGATTGATTATTTCGATACCTATGCTCCAGTTGCCCGTATCACTACTATTAGATTGTTGATTGCCTTGGCGGCTATTCATAATCTAGTGATTCATCAAATGGATGTCAAAACAGCATTTCTGAATGGTGATTTGGAAGAAGAAGTGTATATGAAGCAACCTGAAGGATTTGTAATGCCTGGTAATGAGCATAAAGTGTGTAAGCTAGTTAAGTCGCTGTATGGGCTGAAACAAGCTCCCAAGCAGTGGCATCAAAAGTTTGATGAAGTTGTTTTGTCTAATGGTTTCATTCTAAACCAAGCAGACAAATGTGTATATAGCAAATTTAATACATCCGGTAAAGGAGTTTTCATTTGTCTATATGTTGATGACATGTTGATCTTTGGCACCGACCAAAATCAAGTTGATAAAACGAAGAATTTCTTGTCATCAAAGTTCTCCATGAAAGATATGGGAGAAGCGGACGTTATTCTTGGTATTAAGATTAAACGGGAGAATAAGGGGATTGTAATTACGCAATCTCATTACATTGAGAAAATACTCAAGAAGTTCAATTATGAAAGTTGTTCTCCAGTAAGTACTCCCATGGATCCGGGAGAAAAGCTTATGCCAAATACAGGTAAACCTGTGGATCAACTTGAATACTCAAGAGCTATAGGCTCTTTGATGTATGCTATGATTAGCACTAGACCAGATATTGCTTATGCGGTTGGAAAGTTGAGCAGATTTACTAGTAATCCTAGTAGACATCATTGGCATGCGATAACTAGGCTATTCAAGTACTTGAAGGGTACTATGAATTATGGATTGGCATATATGGGATTTCCTTTGGTGTTAGAGGGTTATTCGGATGCTAGTTGGATAAATAATGCTGAAGACTCATCCTCTACAAGTGGATGGGTGTTCTTGCTTGGGGGAGGTGCCATCTCATGGGCTTCCAAGAAGCAAACATGTATAACTGGTTCCACAATGGAATCTGAGTTTGTAGCATTAGCAGCTGCTGGTAAAGAAGCGGAATGGCTCAGGAACTTGGTATATGAGATTCCGATATGGCCTTCATCTATATCGCTTTGTCTAAATCCACATAGAGATAAAACCGTGACCACA
Organism: Primula vulgaris; assembly: GCA_963920805.1. NCBI lineage: Eukaryota > Viridiplantae > Streptophyta > Magnoliopsida > Ericales > Primulaceae > Primula > Primula vulgaris. The sequence goes on along the minus strand of OY987215.1, from coordinate 9,342,499 downwards.
TTCATGGCTGCATACTCAGTTTTTCGGAAACTACTAAACTGATAAAGTAGGGGACTATTATAAAGTAGGGGAAATCAACCATCTCGTAATCAATTCCAAGGTGTGAGAGAAGCCTTGCGCTACTAGGCGAGCATTCTACAATCTCATTATTTTCATCAATTTTCCTTACGAATAACCAAATAAACGAACTCGTTTAACATTGGTGGTGTTGGAGCTACAGGTCCGAACACACTTTCGCTAAGGAGTCTACTTGGATTGCAAGTTTGCATTAGTCCAGTCTATTCTACGTTGACTTCAGGCAACGGTACATGGTTCTTTGTCATAATTTGTTCATATTATCAGTCGTAACCGAATATATGAACAAGTAATCAATAACAGTCTCGTTTCGCTTCAATATCGTCTAAGATATCATGATCGACAGATATTTCGAGATTCTTAGGATGAGGAGGAAATCACACATCTCCTTGATCCTTTATAATCTCGTCCGACAAACGAGTTTCAGTTCACCACCTCTGGGGATGAACGAATTTGGAACCGGTCAACTTCCTCGTATCTTGGGAAGGACAACAGACTGACGGCCGACGGCAGCGACCTTTGCTTAGCGGGTTCGGCCAAAGCAACGTGTTACGACAGGAACACGGCGTCCGACAGGGACATCTATCCTTGCAAGCATTTTTGCAGCAGGTATAAATGATCTCGTGACATCTCATAAAGTCATTAAATGCATCTGGCATTTAGTTAGACTTGAGGGAGTCTATGCACTTACTTATCACTAAGTGCAGTTTTGGGGATCAAGCTAAGACTGAGTGGGTTATGCCACGTTACTTCACGTCGTTCCTTATCAACGGTAACGTGAAAATCTCCCCCTAAGGACGGGGAGAACAGTCTTAGCGATGTCACTTTCGCATATCATGCGGTAAAAAGATCGCTTGCCAAAGGTTACTCTATCAAATGATAGGCATGAGATTCATAATCAACTTATGTCCTATTCAGAGGTCCATATTTTGAACGCTAGAGTGGCTCAATCAAAATATTAATTAATCACTCTAAACACGTGTTAATATGAGACTTCTGGCTCATAACCAGTAACCAGCTAGTACGCATATGGTGTTTGAGTGTCTATGGGCCTCATAACGGACCAATGCAGCAAAATAGCATAACCCCACACGGAAATATAAATCTTGGTGCACAAGACCAAGAAATGCGTACAATCATTTGCAGTCGCATCATCAAACTTTCCGTGAGTCCATTTGGGTCTGAACATAATCGACAGGATGTTCAATTTCAAATTCCAAACTCAAGTCATTCAAATCGAAATTTCGATTATTACTCTTCGGAATTATCAAGTCGACTAGACTTTTCAGGATAATCCAGATCATGAGCTATCAACTTAATGATAGGGCTAAAAGTTTGGAAAGTGCTGCATTTATGTGGACAACATGAAAATATGACCATATTGTCGATGCATCAACCATAACCATTTGTATTTATGGTCCGTCTTATGGTTGGATAAGTCCACAATAACTCCTTCAATTCTTTACAAGAATTCTACGAGTTATTTCGTGATCTTTACACATACTAGTCTTTCAAAGTGAGCATTAATGGCATGAATTTCGGATTAATCGCGAAACATATTCTCAGAGAGAATCCAAATGCGATGCGATTATAAATCAAGCATCGTCTTTTGACCCGAGAATATCTCATCCGGTCAATTCCACAATATCAAAATGCTCTTATCAATCGACGACAGGCGAATGATAGTACAGACAATCATGTCTTAGCATCTAAATCATTTATCATTTCGACGACAGGCGAAATGATAAGGTAACTTTAAATGCTTTAAAGAATGTGGTAGCAACCACTTGAAAGACATTTCAACTCCTCTAAAATACGCTTTTGGTTGTATTGAATGGAGGCTATGTAAAGAAATTTTAATTCTTTCATGAGCTATTACCAGATAACACTGGTTTTCTCGAATATTTTATAACTCAACAAGGTACGACAGGACCTATAGGAGTATAACGCCTCATATTTGACAAATCAATTTGGCTTTACCAAAGATTTCGATTTGGAACGACAGGTCCAGAATCATAATGGGTGCTCTTTTACGAAAGTAGTTGGTGAAATTATATGGTACACTGTTACCCACTATTTCCAAAAAACCAACTACACCACAAGTATTGCCTAAAATTTCAAATTTAAAGTTTGGTCACATTTTTCAAAGGAATTTGCTCAAAACACTTCAAATTATTTCGAGAAATTTCGTAAACCGGCAAACCATAATCCAAAAGTATGTCCAAATGGAAAACATAATCCAGATGAGCGAAAAAATGGCTCAATGATTTATCAAAATCAATAATGAAAGGTACCAAACTTATTTGAGCCACAAAATCGGGGTCTCAAGAGTTTCCTTTCAGTTAACTTTAACCACATTAGCATCGGTTTTTCCACCTTTATAATAGTTGTGAACTATTTAAGGAGTAACTGTGCATGACCTTTGCCTTTATAGCATAGAGTTGGCTCCTTGAGCATTATCTCTTGCTTTGTGACAACGGCTCATATTGTTCCTTTCAATTACTGTCTTGGAGCCGCAGGTTTTCGATTTTGACGATTATCTAAAATCTCGCTTGGCTAGGCGATTCATCGGGATCGCGACAGTTCAAGACAAATAACACTTGTCTCGGTTCTCGATTCGTGAAAAAAAAATGTACACCGGGCTAAAACTATTCACCGGGGTAATTTTCTTATCCAATAATAGATGGGTGATAAAGGAACATGGTGAATATAAATTCACAATACTGCTTATGGAATACAATTTCCAAGCTAGTATTTTGGTGAAGGATTGCTCCAATATGTCAATTTCAGACATTTGTTCACCATAGACGTCATCATGTCTCAAATGTGGCGGCGGAATAAAATTTACGCCTTAGCATTCATCCTGAGGGTAACAACAAACTCGTGTTTTATTCATCAAAGATGACATCCAAAAATAATTTGGGCATCACATTTTCACACATCAGGGTGAGTAACATGTGGTGACAGATTAAAATCGACGTTTAAACAGTCATTTCGCAAGTATGTTTTTACGATTTTTCTCATCATAGATTGCATCCAACATTTGTTGGGAGTTCTGGATTATTTATCATATAAAACGACTGGTTTATATGTTTATGGTTTGCACAAGCACAAACGTTTTTTCAAAACGACAGGTTCGAAAACATTAGTTTTGCTTCTCATGTGAATCGGTTCTCATTGATCGAACGACGGATCGATATTGAAACACCAACTCGGCGAAACATACATCACTATATAAACACACTCGGGGAAATTATTATTTAGTCAACCCCTTTCGGTAGCTCTATTTGAACACGACCAGGAAAGACGGTGAGGGGGTGGGCACGAATGCCTCTTAAAAACCGACCTCATTAGGAGAACGACTTCCGCCTTTATCTTTCCTAGACATCGTATCCAAATAGGTTAGCCTATTTGGGGAAGATTCATAATTTTTCCAACTTAAATGTGAATATATACGATTTTCGCATTTTGTATATGGCAATAATATTAACAGTATAGACAATATCTATCTAGATTAACCACATATATATAAATAGGCAGTAAATATATTTCAGGATATATCTAATCATGCAGTAGATTTGGTGTTATAAACAAATCAATTTAAGATTATCAATCACAAAGATTATATCATACCAAATCAAATCAAATCAATTAGATCTAATCTAATAATTTACTGACATATGTGATATTTATATATATGATATTACCAAAAGATATGATTATGCTAACAAGATATCAATCAATTATCTATGTTTATCGCCATATGTTTAATTCTATACATGGTAGTTTTAACATGCAAGCAAACAATATATTTTTAATTACCAATCAATTCTATATATGGTAAAAAAATATTTTTAACATGCAAAGAGGTTAAATTTACATGGAAACATATCAATTTATTCAATTAACATGCAATTTTTATTCGTTTGCCTTTAGGTACTTTAATTAAACCTAATACAGTGTATTATATTGCATGTTTACTGCATAATGATTCGGTTATATATCATACAAGATTTTTTTTAACAGACCTTATATACCCATGGCAATTTAAGTGGTATTAGTAATATAGTCACAAGAAGCTAACACGACATCATACTATACGTACAAATTTATTTAATTTGCAGTTTCATGATCATGGAGATTTTTTTTTCTCTTTTACTGTTGGTAGTACACGTAAACATGCAATTTTACATAGTACTATAGTAGTAACAATAACATGTTTGTTACGGGATATGTTGTGACAGTAAACTAAACATCATGCACGCTATTAACATATTATACTTAACAGTTAACATTTGATGCTATGAAGTGGTCTATGACAGTAACAAGATTTGATAATATACCTTTCTTTCGGTATGTTGTGAAGGTTGATAGAACAAATTTACCCAAAACTTTTAAAAAAGTTTATGCTCAATCTCTAAGTTTATACTCGAGCAAAGTGCTGATAACGTGTTGTAATACAACTATTAGCTATGTATTTAGGGAGACAGAAGTAGAGAGAGAGGGAGAACAGTATCGTCTTTATTATGAATGAATCTGAATGAATGTAAAATACAAGACCCCTAGCCCTCTTTATTATTACTGCTATTATGTATAATATATGTAAATTTGCGAAGTCATATATTTTCACATTTAAGTTGGAAAAATTATGAACCTTCCCCAACTAGGCTCACCTATTTGGATACGATGTCTAGGAAAGATATAGGCGGAAGTCGATATCCTAATGAGGTCGGGTTTTAAGTGACATTCGTGCCCTCCACCCTCACCGTCTTTCCTGGTCGTTTTTCAAGTAGAGCTACCGAAAGGGGTTGACTAAATAATAATTTCCCCGAGTGTGTTTATATAGTGATGTATGTTTCGCCGAATTGGTGTTTCAGTATCGACCCATCGTTCGATCAATGAGAACTGATTCACATGAGACGGAAAACCAATGTTTTCGAACCTGTCGTTTCAAAAAAACGTTTGTGCTTATTCAAACCATAAACATATAAACTAGTCGTTTTATATGAAAAATAATCCAGAACTCCCAACACATGTTGGATCCCATCTATGATGAGAAAATTCGCAAAACATAATTGCGACTGTTTAGACGTTGTTGTTATTCCGTCACCAGATGTTAGTCACCCTGATGTGTGAAAATATGATGCCCAAATTTTTTTTTTGGATGCCATCTTTGATGAGTAAAACACGAGTTTGTTGTTACCATCAGGATGAATACTAAGGCGTTGATTTTATTCCGCCGCCACATTTGAGACGTGATGACGTCTATGGTGAACAAATGTCTGAAATTGACATATTGGAGAAATCCTTCACCAAAATACTAGCTTGGAAATTGTATTCCATAAGCAATATCGTGAATTTATATTCACCATGTTCCTTTATTGCCCATCTGTTATTGGATACAAAAAAAAAATTGCCCCGGTGAGTAATTTTAATCATATTGGGTCAATGGCGAATTGTTTACCTGATATTAATGCTCTTCGTGTACATTTTTTTTTCACGAATCAAGAACCGAGACAAGTGTTATTTGTCTGGAACTGTCGTGATCCCGATGAATCGCTTAGCCAAGAGAGATTTCAGACAATCGTCAAAATCGAAAACCTGTGGCTCCAAGACAGTAATTGAAAGGAACAATATGGCCCGTTGTCACAAAGCAAGAGATAATGCTCAAGGAGGCAACTTTATGCTATAAATACAAAGGTCATGCACGATTACTCCTTAAATAGTTCAAAACTATTATAAAGGTGAAAAACCCGATGCTAATGTGGTTAAAGCTAACTGAAAGGAAACTTTTGAGACCCCCGATTTTGTGGCTCAAATAAGTTTGATACGTTTCTTTATTGATTTTGATAAATCATTGAGCCATTTTTTCGCTCATCTGGATTATGTTTTCCATTTGGATTATGATTTTTCCATTTGGACATACTTTTGAATTATGGTTTGCCTGTTTACGAAATTTCTCGAAATAATTTAAAGTGTTTTGAGTAAATTCCTTTGACAAATGTGACCAAACTTTAAATTATGAAATTTTAGTCAATACTTGTGGGGTACTTGATTTTTTTGGAAATAGTGGGTAACCGTGTACCACATAATTTCACCAACTATTTGCCTAAAATAGTACTCAGTGACAACGATTCTGGACCTGTCGTTCCAAATCAAAATCTTTGGTAAAACCAAATTGATTTGTCAAATATGAGGTCTTATACTCATGTAGGTCCTGCCGTACCTTGTTGAGTTATAAAATATTCGAGAAAACCAGTGTTATCTGGTAATAGCTCATGAAAGAATTAAAATTTCTTTACATAGCCTCCATTCAATACGACCAAAAGCGTATTTTAGAGGAGTTGAAATGTCTTTCAAGTGGTTGCTACCACATTCTTTAAAAGCATTTAAAGTTACCTTATCATTTCGCCTGTCGTCGAAATGATAAATGATTTAGATGATAAGACATGATTTTCTATACTATCATTCGCCTATCGTCGATTGATTAGAGCATTTTGATATTTTGGCATTGACCGGATGAGATATTCCCGGGTCAAAAGACGATGCTTGATTTATAATCGCATCGCATTTGGATTCTCTCTGAAAATATATTTCGCGATTAATCCGAAATTCATGCCATTAATGCTCACTTTCAAAGACTAGTATGTGTAAAGATCACAAAATGAACTCGTAGAATTCTTGTAAAGAATTGAAGGAGTTATTGTGGACTTATCCAACCATAAGACCGACCATAAATATAAATGGTTATGGTTGATGCATCGACAATATGTCACATGATTATTGTTGTCCACAGAAATGCAGCATTTCCCAAACTTTTAGCCCTATAATTAAGTTGATGGCTCATGATCCGGATTATCCTGAAAAGTCTAGTCGACTTGATAATTCCGAAGAGTAAGAATCGAAATTTCGATTTGAATTACTTGAGTTTGGAAATTGAAATTGAACATCCTGTCGATTATGTTCAGACCCAAATGGACTCAAAGAAAGTTTGATGATGCGACTGCAAATGGTTGCACGCACTTCTTGGTCTTGCGCACCAAGATTTATATTTCCGTGTGGGGTCATGCGATTTTGCTGCATTGGTCCGTCTGAGGACCATAGTCACTCAAAACACTAAATGCGTACCAGTTGGTTACTGGTTATGAGCCAGACGCCTCATATGAACGCGTGTTTGAGTGCTTAATATTTTGATTGAGCCGTTATAACGTTCAAAATATGGACCTTTGAAGGGGACATAAGTCGATTATGAATCCCCTGCCTATCATTTGATAGAGTAACCTTGGCAAGCGATCTCTTTACCGCATGATATGCGAAAGTGACATCGCTAAGACTGTTCTCCCCATCGTTAGGGGGAGATTTTCACGTTACCGTTGATAAGGAACGACGTGAAGTAACGTGGCATAACCCACTCAGTCTTAGTTTGATCCTCAAAACTGCACTTAGTGATAAGTAAGTGCATAGACTCCCTCAAGTCTAACTAAATGCCAGACGCATTTAATCACTTTATGAGATGTCACGAGATCATTTATACTTGCTGCAAAATGCTTGCAAGGATAGACGTCCCTGTCGGACACCGTGTTCCGGTCGTAACACGTTGCTTTGGTCGAACCCGCCAAGCAAAGGACGCTGCCATCGTCCGTCAGTCTGTCATCCTTCCCAAGATATGAGGAAGTTGGCCGGTTCTTAATTCGTTCAGTCCTAGAGGTGGTGAACTGAAACTCGTTCGTCGCACGAGATTATAAAGTATCTAGGAGATGTGTGATTCCTCTTCATCCTGAGAATCTTGAAATATCTGTCCATCATGATATCTTAGACGATATTGAAGCGAAACGAGACTGTCATTGATTACTTGTTCATATATTCGGTGACGACTGATAATATGAACAAATTATGACAGGGAACCATGTACTGTTGCCTGAAGTCAATGTAGAATAGACTGGACTAATGAAAACTTGCAATCCAAGTAGACTCCTTAGCGAAAGTGTGTTCGGACCTGTAGCTCTAACACCACCAATGTTAAATGAGTTCGTTTATTTGGTTATTCATAAGGAAAAGTGATGAGTATAATGAGATCGTAGAATGCTCGCCTAGTAGCGCAAGGCTTCTCTCACACCTTGGAATTGATTACAAGATGGTTGATTTCTTCGTAATGGACGCTATAACGGTCCCCTACTTTATCAGTTTAGTAGTTTCCGAAAAACTGGTTATGCAGCATGTGATTGTGGTCACTGTTTTATATCTATGAGGATTTATAGAAAGAGATATAGATGAAGGTCCCCGTGTGACTTCATAATGCTTGAATCAGGTAGGTCCTGACCACGGAACACGATCTCAATTAAATGAGACGTTCACAATATGGATTAATATAATCTGAGCGGATGTGGTATACCCGCCTAAGTGAGTACTTGATCAGCTGGGGATACTTGAACAAGTATTATGCCCTTGCGCGTTTTATTATGCGATCCATTTTTGGATTTGCCTTCGAGATGAAGGATCTTGGGAAGACACGGTAGTGACTCGGCCTGATGATCGAGTCCCGTAAAGATTGAATCTAAATCCATGATTCAGACTACACCCAGAAGGTGTTATGACGTTGTAGTCATCATGACGTTAAGTCGTCAGATTCTCCCATGATCGTTCGATCACTAGACATTGATATAGACCCAATCCGTCCCTGATGTGACGATGAAGAGATATTGAACCATGATGTTCATATCTAAGTACAATAATCGCATTATTGTACTTGGTCTAATGTGCTAGGACGAACATCTCGTATGCTGTGAATGGTATAGCTCGACATAGCATCGCGCTAACGCGCTGCCATCGAAATGGCATAAAAGACATTTTCCCATTACCTTAAGGTAACTGTAGATGAGGGCTTGTCTTATCCCATTTTGCGTCACCGAGTGTACCTACCCCCTTCGGTACTCGAATTTACGCAACCCTTTTTCGGTTATACCGATGCCGATTACTTATCAGATCCGCATAAGGCATATTCCTAACATGGTTTGTCTTTACCATTAGGAATAAGGCGATATCTTGGAGGTCTTGGAATGACTCTAAGTGAATAACTCTGATCTATTCGTGCTCTATGAGACGACTAGAGAGTGTATATGGCTTCGAGCTAGTATTAGCCATATTCGAATTACATATGCTCTGTCTCACGATGCAGATAAAACACTTGTTATAGAAGACAACTTGTTGTCATCGATCAAGAGAGACATGACTACATTATGCTATTTAGTATTTATCGTCAATATAAATCTTCACATATGAAGTTTAAGAGCATCCTGTCGAATGCTCGTTCTATTCCACGTTATATTTTCTTGCATATAGTCGTGTGCAAGTAAATGAGGCATCCAGTCGAATGCTCGTACTCTTTATTCGAATATGAAATCATTGCACCCAGTCGTGTGCAAGTGAGGGGAAGCATCCAGGTGAATGCTTATTGCACTAATTACTACTTCGTCGAAATCCTCCCACCCTGTCGTTTGTAAGTGAGGGGGAGCATCCAGTCGCATGCTCGTGTACTCTTTTTGTCTTTAGACCAAGGTTTTTTTCCCACTGTGTTTTCCTTGGCAAGGTTTTTAGCGAGACACGCTCCCATCTTATCTCACTTAAGATTGCCGAAATTAGGGGGAGTATCATGTTGTATACTTTTTACCACTGTGTACTATTTTGTCCTTCGACTAGAGCTTTTTCCCACTGGGTTTACTCTAGCAAGGTTTTGATGAGGCACCTATTTTGTGGTTGATCCCCAGTACTACCATTGTTGCACTCTTTTTCCTTCGATCAGAGATTTTCCCATTGGGTTTGCTCTGGCAAGGTTTTGATGAGTCACACTGTTTTGTGGTTAGTTAGTTACATGATATTTCGGCCTATATCATTCGGCTACACAGTTTCTCCTAGGTACCGGTTTTGTCCCACACTGGGTTTTCCGGCCCTAAGGTTTTTATGTATTTAGCACTGCGAATGAACTCGACTCAGATTGACAGCATGAAGACGAAGAAATCAAGACGTCCAAAGGGGGAGTGTTGTAGGTTATTATTGGACTCTTGGGCCTTACTCATAGTGGGCCTAAGTTAGCCTTTCTACCTTGTATAACCCTAACCTCTATTATATAAAAAAGGTTAGGGTGCTCTTGTATTGATACATTCTGATTAATAAAGACTCTGTTGTTGTCTCTCTCTATATCTATATACATATATATGTGAGCTAATATGTCACACAACAATTATCACATTGTAGTTAAGTATTTACCATTTGGTATAGCAGGATTGTTTTGATGCAAAATATGATCAAAAATTAAACAAACAAGGCTTTAAAATCGGAGTCTAATTGGAGACCAAAATTTTTTAATCCTTGATTAAATCATGAGTATAGGTTTTCAAAATAAATATAAGATTAAAAGTGGTCGAGATTATCAATAAAAAATAAATCAGAGTCAAACTGGCACACAAACATGTTGAATCCTTGATTTAGATCATCAATATATTTTACTGTTAATGTTTAGTGGTTGACTTGTAATGAATTATCTAGACTCGTATTACTATATATATCTATCATATTAATAGAAATATCATCTGATTTTGTTCATCTAACAGGGTTTCTGTTTTAAGCATTAACAAGCATGGTGAAAATTCATAAAAGATAAGTTAGAAAAGCTAGTCGAAACTTTAATTCGTGTATCATTAGTTAGGTTGAAAAAAGATACGGTTGTATATTTTTCCTGCCATATCATTGTACGGATATCTATATCATTAGCATAATTTAATGCAATATATATCAATGATCAGCTACTAGAATTATAAAAATGTTACCAAGTTACCATCAATTTATATATATCTTATATTTGCGTGACCAGATGCCTTATGTCGTATTTGGTTACTGAATTAACTTAGGGTTAACTTGAAAACAAGTTATGAATTGAACTATGGTAATATTGACTGCTAAAACTAGTTCCGGAGAGATTATAATACCAAACCTAAAAGGTTGAATTTGTGTAATAACAACCACAACCACACCCTCTTAGAAACATATGTACTTGTTTGCATAAACATAAAGAGTTAAAATAAAAGTGTAAAAATGGTAAAAGGAAATGGAGGATAATATTTATATTGAAGAATATGTAGTACAAGTAAAAAACTAATTGCCAATAGGTACCCTTGCCCATAAAAACAAAACATTTGTCGGAACATCTTGTTATTATTATTACATGGTAAACTACGTGTTTCGTATATCTAAGCCTTCACGATGGGGGCTTGCGGAGGAGCATCAGTGGTAGTGGTAGCGGCATCACAATATCCTTGAAGAACATCTCCTTCTTCGGCAGTGAACCCAAGGGATCCCAGCATAGAGGGCCAACAATGCTTCTGAATGACTCGAATAGCGCTACAACACCCTTGTCCTAAATAAGTCTCGCCGTTCATGAAAAAAAGGACGACCTCGCCAGTGCATGACTGGAGTTGGAACAGTGAGTCCCAGCAGTTGGGTGAGTCAGGGCCCGAGTCAGGACTTGGCTCATCAAGCTTTAGCCTAGCCATGAGGTTCGACAACTTCGAGCTTGATACTGGACCCATGGGACGGGCCAACACAGCCGAAGTGCTTAGCCATAAAAATATGATGGGCATAAGTAGCGCTTTAGCATTGGATTTAGGCATCTTTTGTTTTCTAAGAGATTGAGATATTTGAAGGTGAGTGATGAAGACTATGTTAGATTCATGTGCTTATATAGCTATAGAGGCTACGGCTATGGAATTTGAGGGGATGCCAAATTATTATGACATTGCAGAACTTAAGTTGTGAACCCAAGAGTTAGCAGTAATTAATTACTACTTGTTATGTTATGTTAATTAGGTCAGACGAAGAGTTTAGCATATCATGTAGAAATGAAAAATAAAATAGAAAATCAAACTTTTTTTGTGGTCTTGCTACTGGAAATGTTTATTCAGTTCTTCCTTTAAAATTCAATATTTGCATGCATTTGCATTTGCATATACTTTTTTTTTAAATAATTAGTGGGAATCACACATTTTATTGATGAAATTGGAGGGAATAAACCTCCAATTGAAACAAAAGAAATTGAGTAGATATTTACAAACTTCATGGCCCCCAAAAATATAAAATCAAACTATTATACTCAATTGAGTTAATAGAAACTTGAAATCCGAAACTGAAACGCTTGGATCCAATAGCATAGTGGAGTAAACTTGAAGGACTAAATTGATAATAGATGTAATGAAACCATCTGTCTTCTCCACCTCTTCATTTCCAACTCTACCTTTACTGAGAATAAACCCTAGGAGAGAGAACCTCTCCATCGCCTTTCTTCTCCCTCCTCATCTAACCCTTAGATTTGAAATTCCTTTAGCCTCCATTAAAATAATTCCTTTCAAAAGCTTTGGATAATCATCCAGACAAGAAGAAATGAGGTCTTTATCCCAGTTAGCAAGTAAATCAGCAGCTTTGTTACCTTCACGCATCACGTGTTTGAACTGGTAATCTCCTTCCTTTAACAAATCTTTGATTGAGTAAAATAAGTTTAAAATCTTCCAAGGACATGTATGTTTACCTTCTATTATATTAATTAATTGAAGAGAATCACTCTCAATAATTAACTGCTTGTTTGGAAATAATTGAAGGCCATAATAGAGAGCTTGAAACTCAGAAAAAAGAACTGAATTGCTGTATATAGACTTTGAAAAACCCTTCACAAAAGAACCTTTTTCATCTCTAATCAAACCCCCAATACCATTAAGGACCTTTGATTGTTGGAAACAGCCATCTATGTTAAGTTTCAAGAACCCAATAGGAGGATGAAGCCACTTTATAATGGTGACTTTGTTAATTTTCTTTTTGCCACTTAAGATAGAATATGAGAAATCCTTTTCCATATACCCAGATTGAATAATCATCTCTTCAGAATTTCTGATAATACTGCATGTCTTCATTTTGATATTCTCAAACTTACAAGAGCATCTAGATTTCCAGATATTCCAGATAATAATAGAAGGTAGAACCTGGCAAATCTTTTTCCCAGAAAAAGTCTTTTTCTTAATGATATAAGACCACCAACTGTTAATTCTTCCATATAAAGAGTTATTCTGAATAAGAATTCCCCATTTTCTTTCAAAATAGTTCCAAACTTCATTTGCAACTTTAGCAGTACTGAATAGATGGTCAAATGACTCCTCTGCTTTTTTACAACAACCACACATGGAAGCTGTGCTAATACCAAATTTATACAGGTTGCAGTCCAGAGATACAACTTTGTTAAAGAGTTTCCACATAAAGCAAGATACTTTTAAAGGTATCATTCTATTCCATATAAAATTGCTTCTCCAGTTTTCAATACCTACTTCTCTAGAAATTTCCCATGCTGACTTAATAGTGAAATTTCCAAAAGTATTAGGTTTCCATATATATTTACCCCCATTTTTAACTGTAGTAGAATTACTATCAGTCAATTCTCTAACTTGGAGCATTCTGCACCAAGTATTATTTCCTTTTTTAATAGGAATGTCTTCTGGTAGCTTATTTCTACAATACTTAGCCTTCATAAATGTAGACCACAAAGAGTCTATTGTCTTGAATTTCCACCATAGTTTCATGGCAAATGCTTTTGATATATCATGAAAGCTTTTAACATTCAAACCCCCTTCTTTAATAGGTGTACACACTTTGCTCCATCTAACCCAATGGAACTTATTTTTCCCATTGTTGTTCCCCCAGAAAAAATTGGACAGTATAAGATCTATTTTTTTAATAACTTGTATAGGTGGATGCATAGCTGCCAAAGTATATATAGGTATAGATTGGAGTACATGCCGTATCAATATTAATTTCCCACCCAGATTTAACCAATTACCCTTCCAAGTAGACAACTTACTTCTAACTTTTAGGATAAGTTCATGAAACAAAATACACTTTTTATGCCCAGAATATAATTTACAACCAAGATAAGTAAAAGGAGGTTTCTTACTTGTAATGTTCAGAACTTTACAAATTTTCCTTTTTTGAATAGAGCTGACACTCTTAGATAAATAGACAGAACTTTTGTCTAAGCTTATTTCTTGACCAGAATCTTTGTTGTAACATTGCAGAGTATTGCATATCTATCTGATGGAGTGAAGATCTGCTGAGCTAAATATAAGAAGATTATCAGCAAAAGCCAGGTGAGTAATAATAGGGCTTACAATAGGAGCTTTAAAAGCTGACCACCTTTTGTTGTTAATCAAACCATTTAAGTTTCTGCTTAACACCTCAGAACAAATAATAAATAGGCTAGAGCTTAGAGGATCCCCCTGTCTAAGACCATTTTTTGGAATGAAAAGCTCAGTAGGATATCCATTCACCAATATAGAAGTATGGTTTCCAGATATAATTCTCCATACTAGGTCTATAACCCTCTCTGAGAAACCCATTTTCCTTAGTGTAGGTATAAGAAAATGCCAAGATATTCTGTCATAAGCTTTTTTCATATCTAACTTTAGAGCAAGATTTTTACCACTAGCTTTTTTACCAAGAGTTGAAATAAACTCCTGGGCTAGGAGAATGTTGTCCACTATATCTCTAGATTTGACAAAACCACTTTGATTTTCAGAAATGATATAAGGTAGTACATAAGTAAATCTAGAAGCCATAATTTTAGATATGATCTTGCTGCAGAAGGTACATAAGCTGATAGGTCTGAATTCAGCAAACTTCTTTGGTTTTACCTTCTTTGGAATAAGACTAATAATAGTTGTAGAGAGAGATTTAGGTAGTAGATTACCCATAAAAAATAGAATAATAGCTTGAGTGACATCTTCTCCAATTAGGTCCCAACATGAAACAAAGAACTGGCCTGTAAAACCATCAATACCTGGTGCACTAGATTTACTAAGAGCAAATACAGCTTCTTTTATCTCATCTTTAGAAGGATCTTTGTCCAATAGAAAATTGAATTCTTCAGAGATTAATAAAGGAATTTTATTTAAACTTGAATATTCAAACCCCTGAGATTGTTCTGCTGCTAATAGGCTTTGAAAATAAACAATAGCCTCTCTATTAATAGCCTCTGGATCTCTAATACAAGAACCATCTTCTAATTCAATTTCACCAATAGAACACTTCATTCTTCTTTTCTTAACAATACTGTGATAAAATTTAGTATTAGCATCCCCCTGCAAAACCCATTTCAAATTAGCCTTTTGGGCCCAGAATTTCTCTTCTGTACAAAGTTTAGCTTTGATAAAAGCTTCCTTCTTATTGAGCTCCATTCTGTTGGCAGGTGATGGACTCATTTCAAATAATTGCTCTGCCCTCAAGAGGTTGTCTTCAGCTTCTATAACTGCTTGGAAAATATTCCCAAAGGTAATATGATTCCATTCTTTCAATTTCTTTCTAGTAGCTTTTAAATTAGAGGCAAGATTTTCCAGAGCATTAGAATTAGAACTAGGTGTCCAAAGAGCTTTCACTAGATCTTGAAAATCTTCATGGTCTACCCAGAAATTTTGAAAAATGAATCTTCTAGGGCAATTGACTTGTACCAATTGTAATTTTAGCAATAAAGGACTGTGGTCTGAAGTGGCTTTACTCAGATGATCTAGGTATATGTTGCAAAATAAGTTGGCAAATTCTTGATTAAATAAAATCTTATTTATTCTTTCAAAAATAGCATCCACCCCATTACGCTTATTCCACCAAGTATATTTAGACCCACTGTATTTAGCTTCTTTAACACCCAACTTCTCCAAACAAGATAGATAACCATTAGCTGAATTAATATTGATGGACAAACCCCCAATTTTTTCCTCTTCAGATGAAACAGTATTAAAATCCCCTCCAATCAACCAAGGATTATCAGTAAAAGAGTTTTCTAGAAAACTCCAAAGAGCTTCTCTTTCAGCTGCTAAACATTTGGCATAAACGACTGTGATCTGTAACTTTAATCCCAAATAATCAATAGAAACTTCCAAATTAACAGCTTGATTCATTTGATTAATAATATTAATATTAATCTCTTGCATATAGAAAACCCAAATTTTGTTATCTTCATGTACTGAAACCTCATCAAACCCAAACTTTCTTTTGTAGAACTCTGCTTTCTCTTGGTTTTGCATTGGTTCCAAGCAGACTAAAAACATTATATGGTGTAATTTACAAAGAGTTTTAATACGCCTAGTTGTAGATTTTGTACCCACTCCTCTAACATTCCAGAAGAGTGTATTAATCATTTGAAACTCCTTTTAACCCCTACATTAGAGGATCTAAGAATCATAGCATCTTTACCAATAGCAGTTGAAATTTTGCCCTGCTTTCTTTTAATTTTTGGAGTTCTCCATTCTCCTTCTTCTAGGATTATTGGTATTGCTCTAGGAGAGAGACCCAAATCAATTCTGAGATTTTTTGATATGTCTGGGGCATCAATGAGACTAGTGTCCCTCATAGTAACATTTTCATCAAACATATGAGTGGTATTTAATGGACTAAGAACTGGTGAATCACCATTACATGAATCACCAGTGAATAAAACCATATCAGTGTTTAGATTACATATATCACCATTACCATCCTCCAGTAATGAAACTATTTTGTTATTTTCAGGTTTTTCTGCAGCTGACTCTACAACTGCTTCTTCATCAATCAATTCCTTATTAAAGTTCTTTGTAACCCATTCTTTAGTACTTAATTTCTCCTTGTTTTTGTAATAATTGGCCTTTATACTCTTTTTCTTTGCTAGATTTTCAGTACCTTCTTTATTGGTTTCTTCACTGGTCTTAGCAGGCTCTTTCTTTTTGTTATCAGTAACTTCTTTGTTGTCATCCCCTTTCCTAGAAATCTTACAAATCTCAATAGAATGACCTAGCTTAAGGCATTGAGAACAATAATTAGGAATTTCTTCATATTTACAGAGTTGCCAGAATCCTTTACTTTCACCATAGTTAATTCGTACTCGTTTTACTAAATCTTTCCTTAGATCAATTTCAACGCAGATTCTTGCTAGACCTGGTCTAGTCAGTTTCGCTGTTGGTTCATCTACTTTTAGGGGCTTTCCAAAAGCTGAAGCAATACTAAAAATACTACTTTTATTGTAAAGATGTATAGGGAGCTTAGATAGGGATATCCAAATAGGAGTTACCGGAGATTCAATTTCTGGACTAAATTCATAGGACCATTTGAAAGTTCTCATAGGGCAATTATCAATAAACCAGGTTTTGCGCATCCAAAGTCGTAGAAAATCCTCTTCATAATAGCACCGAATTAATATATGTTTTGAGTCAATAACTCCAATATGGTAGTTGGCTTTCAAATCCATAGAACTAAACGTTTTACGAATAACATCTATGTGAGGCTTACCATGAGAGAATTTTCCAACTATGGTATATTTGAAAGGTTCAGATAGTGTATTTAGATCGTCGATCGAGTAGTGAATCATTGGTTCTGCTTCATAAGATTCGATTACTTTAATAGGGACTTTAGGTAACACGATTTGGGTTTTAAGTATAGAAGCAAAAGATTTAGATGAAGGTGAGTCCGGGGATAGGGTTTGATTTGGATCAGGTGATTGCGTTTTGGATTTAAGAATAGAAGCATAGGTTTTAGCTGTGGGTTGTTCCGAGGGGATGATGTGATTGGGATCAGGTGGTTGATTAGCGGTCATCTTAGCGGCGGCTAGGGTTTTTCACCCTAGTCATACTATTATGCTCTTTTTAGATCAGATTCTCTACTACAAAGAAGACCCTTTAAGGGTAAGACCATAGATGAACGACGTGACCCTAGATCGATGCTTTTCGCTCCTTGAGAATTTTGTCGAGACACAATTCGCCCATTAGAAAACTTGTGAGTTCACCGCTTATTTGATGCCCAAAATACAGTTGTTTTTTTATGGAAGTTTGTTTGAAATCTGTATATGGGCTTTTTAAAACTTCTGAACTTATATTTTGAATAAAAAAGAGAAAGCATTTATAAATAACAGAAATTAATTTGGTCGAGCTAATTAAATGTACGATTAAAATTAAAACATGCCAATTTAGGCAAGAGTTGAAAGATTATTTATTTCTATATGTTTTTTAGTTGATTTCAAGTTTTATAGACAATTGATGCTTATTTATACGTTAAGGTAAAAACATGAATTTATACGTTATGCTTATTTGTCAAAAGAGATGAATAAAGGACTTATTTTACCATGAGCATCTGAAGAAAAGACCAATAGAAAGAACAAATGGTACTTGACAAATGGGACTAGACAAGTCCTATTTGTTCTCAAAAAAAAAACAAATGGGACTTGACAAAATCAGGGAGCAAGGCAAAATGAAATATCTACAATTTTAGCTAGCAACGGTCGAGAAAATCTGGGTACCACCGTACGATGATTAGATAACTCGATTATGTAGGAAAAAGAAAATTGCTTGCCTTATAAACTTTAATTATATACACAATTTGTTTACACTGTGTTAGCCATTTTTTTACAATGTAAGTATTCCAGAGGCAGCGAGAAAGGATTGTAAAGAGATAACTACACGTACTACAAAATAATGTGAGATTGCAGACGAAAATAGTGACTGATTTTATTTCCCAATTCCGTAATCAGAGAAGGCATAGCGACGGGTTTTAGTTCTATGGACATATATTGTCATTTAGATACAGATTTGTAACAAATTCTTCCGTCTTTTATTACAAAGTTTTTTGTAGTGACGTTTTCATGCATCTCTACCAAAGTTGATTCAATAATCCCTTCTTCTTATTTTCATTACTGGTGCTTATTTGTTTTTGCACTTTTGTTGTTGTTATTGTTGGCAAGCCTAATTGTCCTCCAAAGTGGTGTACAGAAAACAAAACAAGAAATTAATAGTTGCATGGGATATTAAGTGTAATGAACATCGAAAGTACAACTTGATATTTCTGGCTTAAGTCTGTATATGTTGCGTTTTTGTGCTCTCTTCATGTAATGAGAAATGTATAGTTAAACTTCTTTAAACGTAATACATTTGGAACCACAAAAAATTATTCATTTAGCAAGTTTATTAATTTATCGATAAATGAATAAATTATTCATTTATCAACAAATAAATATTTAATATTTTAAATCAAGTTTTCCAATATAAAATATATACATTGTATATATAACATATATTCAGTGGAAGTTAGTGAATTAGATGAAGATATCCAAGTATTATATGATGTCATTTCTAATTTACGATATAGAAATGTGATGGATGTTAAACATATTTTGAACTATCCTAACGAGAATGATGCAGTTATGGAATCACCTACAGACGAAGAAATTATTCAATCGGTAATGAACAATGATGATGAAAATGATCCGAAAACAGATGATAGTAGCGTTATCCCAAATGTGTCGTCAAATGAGGCATTTCAAGCAATAGTCAACTTAAGCAACTACTTGCTCCAACACGAGCAAAATATTCTGAAAATTATACAAACTTTACAAAAATAATAATAAACTATAGATACATATTTTAAAAGAAAATAATTATTGTGATGGTATTGTTGATTGATTGAACATTTTGGTCTACATTATATATTTTTCTTTATGAAAATTAATAATTATTACTTTATATTTTTATTGGGTCCTTAAGAATTAATTTTTTTTTTATTTCTTAATGCATTTAACGATAATATTACTTTACTCCATTGGCCCAACTCGGTACCGGAAGAAATTATTATATTAGGAAGGTTATTATTTTATCGAACATTACTTTATCGAGGTTTAACTGTAAAAGAACATCAAAATCATGGCACCCTGCTTTTCTCTACTTTTTACAAACACCAAAAGATATAGACAATACATATTAGGATGGATAAACAATCCGCGAACCCAATCCGTAACCCAACCCGTGCAAATTGGGGCAGGTAGAATGCCCAATAAAAATCAATTCTCCCCACACCAATCCGTTATACATTTTGCGGGTTGGGTTAGGCTTGGACTTTCCAAACCGCAGGTTAATGCGTCCCAACCCGTTTCTACCCACAATATACATATATGAATTTAAAATATATATTTAAATATATATATATTTAAACATATATATATATATATATATATATATATTGTGTATTTTAATTTACCAACATGCCACTCTTGTTATATTTTAATTTAGTTACTTGTTCGGGAATGTTCTAAACCTACTTTAATTGGTTTTAATTTATGTTTTTCTTTAAAATATTTTCAATTTATTTTAAAATTTGGGTTGATTATGCAAACTATGCAAAATAAAGGACCGAAATAAAAATTAAAAAATCAACCCACACCAACCTGCAATATATTTTGTGGATTGGGTTGACATTTTAATTGTAACGGGTTAGATTGTGTTGGGTTGAGATTTAAATTTACCAACCCGCCCCAATCCGTCCCGCAATTTATTTTACTGGTTGGATTAGGATTGAGCTCAATCCGCCACAATCCGTTCCGTGCCCACTCCAAATACATATAAAGTGTAAATTAATGTAAACCATCCCCCTTCCAATCCCAATTAGGTCATTGTTTCGCTAGTATTCACCAAGCCTTTTCCAGTGTTCCGCTAGTGTTCACCCGACCGCTTTCTCCCTTTCCTAGAATCCTACAAGAGCAGGAGGCTAGAAAGAAGAAGAACTTCTGCAAGGTATTCCTAGTATTCTAAAAGGTATGCCTAGCCGCAAATTAGGCGAAGTAAGGCGGTAGGCAAATCCTAGAATTCTAATAGATTAGACGAGATTATGTGTGATTATGCGGATTAAACAGTGATTAAGCGATTTTAGATGCTGGCCAACCAATTTACGACTAAATTTTACTCCGTGCCTTTTATAAAATTGCATTAGACGCTGGTCAACCAATCACTGTGAGCCGTTCATCAAAACCTTCCACCCCCAAAGAGTAAGGGATAAGAGAAGGGGCTTCCTATGATTGGAAATCTTACAGGAGGAGAATGGCTGCCTCGAGGGCTTGATTCTTTAATGAAAGCTCTTCTCTCTCTCTGTAATGATAAGCCCTAAGGTCCTCTATCTTGACCTCATATCTCTGAAAGGACTCCATCAACGCCCCTCTCTCTCAACGAAGGGAGGACAACTTTTGCTTCTTACTCTTCAAAGCAGCACTCACCGATGACTCACCCCTCTAGGATGAGGAAAGAACTTGTGGATACATTGGGCAAGCCAATAAAAGGATTGAACAAAAGAAAGGAAGGCAGCAGAACAATCAACGTAAGATTTACCTCAGACCTCGAAAAGGGAGGAAGAGCAGATAATACACCCTCTATCTCACCACAGAAAGAAGGGGAGTGGGTATAGGGGAATGAGAATCAAAGCCATAGAGAATCATTCAAAAGGAGCCCTAATAGTCGAAAAGCCATAACATGAGCCGCTAGAGCCGCGACATTAACCTTCCCTGCCTCCTCCTCATGGATATGCGCAACTTCTGCCTCAGCATGAGATCCGTCCCTCTGTCGTTCTTCCCTCCTGACTACCTCGAGAAGGATGGGAATGTCCTCCTTCGGAAAGACCCGTTCGGTCTCCAACTTCCGTAGCCTTTCCTGTAGATTCTTTCTATTCACCAACTGCTATGCTCAGACCTCTCTCACGGACGGTTGGAGACCAGCTAGCTGGGAAAATGGACTCCTTCAGCCCCACATTCCATACATCCTCCATCTCCTTGAATGAGGCAAAGAAATCTCCCTTCTGGGCATCTGAGGAAGGGCCCAAGGAGGAACAGAGATCTTGAAAGGAGAAAAGAAAAAACATGACAAAAGAGAAAATATATACGAATGACATGCGCGGTAACAAGAAAGAAGTGTAACTCGGCAAGATGGCGAAGCCTATTTACGAAAATGGGAAGTCTCCCGACCCAGGAATTAGGGGGCACGTTTGGGGTATAAGGATCACTGGCCAGCTCTTCGATCGAGGATGAAGGGAGGGACCATATGGGGAACACTCCTTGGAGGGGGAATAAACTCTTGACGAGGAATGTCCTTCTTTTCAGGAGGAACGGAAGTACCCCTCTCGGTTATGGAAGGTCCTCCCTTGGGGGGAGGTGTAACAAATTTGAACTCTTGCAAAGGCCGAGAGCGCCGGAAGACATGGCGGGATGCCAACTCGTGCATCAGCAACATTGAGGATGTGGAAGGAGCTTGGGATGAGGACGCCCCTGCACGTGGTCTCTTTTGGCTCGAAAAGGGTTTGGAGGGTGGTTCTTCTACAGGGGGCAAGCTAGCATTCTAACCAGGCGATCCGGGTAAAGTCGCATGTGCCGCAAAGGAAATAGGAACAACCACAATGGCTGGACCCCCTACGTCCTCCAGTAGTTTGTCCATCATAGTTTTGAGATCATTGGATGATATAAAAACAATGGTCGAAGAAGAAGAAGATGGTTCCATTGTTGTCTGGCTTGAGGAGAAACTCTCTCTCTCTAAAAAGGCAACAAGGCAATTGAAGAAGATAATAAAAATTTAAAAGGATAGAAAACAAAAAGGAGATGGGCCCTAATGATGAAGGCGCACTACCCCACTTTTCAGCATTCGTACAAGAGTGACAAAGTTGAAAATATTTAAACCACCGATAGGTCCCACCAGGACCTCCATTTACTGAAAAACTACTGCACGTTGCATAGAGGAAAAAGGAAAATCCAACCCTTGCTTTACAAGTGGCAAAAAGAACACTCCCCACTTCCCCAACTAATGTCCCTCTAAATGACGAGACAAGACCAATGAGTGAGAAAAAATCCAACCATAAAAAGACACCCTTGTTTATAATTAAAAAAGGGGAAAACAAAACGGCAAATCGTGAAAGTGGCCCTCGTCCTTTCGCGAAGCGGAAAGAACTATGATGAGCCGAGGATCTCCCAAGGAGAAGAATAAAACAATAGCTCTAGGAGAAAGAATAAAGGCTTCAAAACTGCAAGAGTCGGATCCTTGCACTCCTATAGTTGGGGAGCTGTTGACGGAGGTAAAAATAAAGGTTAGGACCTTGCAGCGATTGTAATGCACGCGGCATGAAACCTAACAATGAAGACGAAGTTAATGAGCATTTAATGACCCCAACAAGTGGAGAAGATAGGGTTTTAAACCCGCTTCCCTCACCGAGGAGCTTATCATTGAGACGATACTCATGTATCTAAGACAATCAATAAAATATTCCATGAGGGAAACAATACACCAAATCTACACAGACATATCTCATAAAGATAGGGTCAAACACTTAAAGATACATTCCTTAAGCACAAATGAAGGCATATCTGGCAGCAAGACTAAAAGATAGGCGATGAGCCCATGTCAGAGCCTCCTCGCTGAGCGATATTCAACCATCTGAAAGGATAAAGCTATAAGATTAACGCCTCCAAAGGCTAACGAAAGAGACACGGTCTCTCAGAAGAGCTGTCCTCGCCTGCGAGGAGAAGCGTTGTCGCCCCTTCAGGCTATCCAAGTCGGTGGAAAGATACATGAGATATAATAGGATATATCTTAGCATGGCATTAGGGAAATGGGAGATAGGAAGAATATGGTATTGATAATACCATATCAATCACAAAAAATACACCCTATATTGCCTCCACCACCTATATAAGGGGTTCATAATCCAAGAAGAAATTCATATGAACTCATATGAAGTCAGACATACACTTAATTGTTAGGTATTACTAACCCTACTTACATTTAATAGATATTTTCATTCACTATCAAAACCCTAAGAGGTTTAACCTTCTCACTGCTCCGTTAGGCGGAGTAAGTTAAACGGTGGTCAAACCACCAAGTCCCACTTGATTTTAGTTATTTATGTGCATGTCATAAAGAGCTACTAAGAATTTCGGGTCATGTCCTAGAAAGGACCAATCTCATTGGCTCATAGCCTGTGAGTAGAGTTCATGCACCAGACCTAAAATTAAAGATCTGTCATGAACCTTTAGATCGAGTTAGTTAGTGTGTTGATACACCGATTGGGCTTAGTGTGAGTCTTACTAATTGTAAAATAAAGGCCCTGTGTTGTCCTCTATTAGTAAAGGAAAATTAGATATCCAAGAATTGCTAATAATGTTTACTCGATTAGATCTCGAAAAGATTTTTTTTGTCAAAAAACTGGCGATAACAAACATATGATGCAACGAGATGTGGAAAAGTTTATAACAAGAATCTTAAGTGTGTTGAATGACATATCAAAATATGAAGATTATGTTATTTCACTTTTTTTTTGTAATTATGTTATTTCATTACCACTAATATTAATTCTTGAAAGTTTCTTTTATCGTTTTTATTTAAATTTTTGTAATAAGGTCGAAAACCATTATTATTAATGAAATATTGGGTTTTCTAATAATTTATATACATATATAAGAAAGTTGCCAAAGAACGGTTTTCCAAGATTATTTTTTTTCAAGTTTCTCTTTGTGTACGATTATGTCATTCTAATACCATACTCTTTGCTGCTCTCTTTGTAGTGTTTTTACCACATATCTTTATTTTCACCCTTTATTAAAAAAATTAAAATGTAGGGTTTACCTACCATTTATATATATAAAAGAATGACCGAAGAATAGGTTATCCAAGTGAAAAAATACATGTCACAAAAACATAATTAACCCTTTAGTCAAAGCATATATATATATGTTTCTAAAAGTTAAGGCATAAATTAATTGGAACTACATCGTCTACTTTTATTATAGTTAATCCAAAGTAAACTTAAACCTCCACATAAAGTAAATCAAATATAAAATCGTATGTTGTTCAATAGCTTGGGTGTTCTGGGAAGCAATGTTAATAAATGCTAATATTTGAAGTTGGTAATTATAGATATGTGTTAATGTTAGTGTATTCAGATTTTGTTTCATTGTGAAGTGTCAGTAAAAGATTATTCATTTCTAAAATGGAACTTGTATTTTTTTTTTTATTAACGGAGAAATTCATATCCCAATCCGGATCTGGTCGGGGAACCGATATAAGATCTATATCGGCTTAGAGATGGGATGAGAAAGTGCAAATTAACACCTCTATTAATACCCTAATTAAACATAGCCATGTTATATATTTTTGACTTGTGTGGCAAAACCTTTGAGTGGGATGAGTAAAATTTAAACGGTTTTCGCCTAGTTAAAATCTAAGAGTAACTAACAAGCCAACTAATTCGATTTCTATCTTACGAATGAAAATTGTGTGATGTCATTAGATAAATAAACTAAAGGATGCACCCAATTACAAATATAAATAGCGGAAAGTAAACAGTAAGGAAGAAAGATAGACACCACGATATATAAAGGTTTGAATCACACCTAATATTCGTCCTTTTAATTTACTATAGCGAGTATTATCACTATAATCTTCTCAGAACAATACAAAATCGATTAAGGTGGAAGCATGTCTACTATTAATATAGGTGGAAGCATGTCTATGAGTCAATTAATCGACTTCCTCTCATTCTATGAGTATACAGGTGTTTGTCATAGGTCATGGGGTCCTCAGTCTGTATTGGAAATCAGCAATAACACCATATTTTATTGATCATCTGTCACATGTTGATTACCAAACTCAGAATTTCTTGTCTTAATTATATGAATGGTAGGCTTGTCTATGCATTATAAAATTATATTCTTTGTCCAACAAAATGAGCACACTCTTCTAATAAGTTTTGTGACTTACAATACTCAAATGTGTATGTCCAATTTAACTCCTCAGAATTTAAATCGGTATTAAAACCATGCTAACCCACTACACACTTTTTAGCCACACAAATGTTTCTTGTATTAAAACCACTATAAACATTTGGGTGGCTTTCCCACCCCTTTGTTTTCCATTCTCTTCCCAAATTCCAGATTTCGTCTCTCCATGGTCCAACTTCGGAGCGTATTTCCATTCACACCCATTCACCGAATAGGTCATCTGATATACCATTTCGAAACTCGTCACACGAGATACTCAAACCATTTGAGTACGGTGTCTAAACTTTGGATTGTTCGCATGGAATTTGACCAAACTTTTGGACTCGTGACCAATTCGGAAAACCCCATGAAAACATGTTTTTCCAACAATCTCCCACATGAATGCAATTGGCTCGGAAGCCCATGTCCGAAATGCATATCAAGAGAACTGCATAAGTTCACTGTCTAAGGTCAGGTAGCACGCGCCTTGAACCTGGCGTAGCGTAATATCATCCGGAATACTGCTATTAGGTAGCATAAATGCTTTGAACCCTTTAGATTTGTGTATCCCATTATGATACCCACACAGTCTCCTTTTTGCCCACATACTAGGCCCTTTAGTTGTTGTCCATATTTAGCTTGTACTGCCTTGGCAACTTCAACTGAGTGCTCTAGTGATTTAGCCCAAGCTCATCACATAGTATCGGCCTTACACACTCATTATAGGTGGTTCCAAGTCAAAGGTGTCCTGACTCACCAAACTCGACCGTCGAGTTACTTGGATCATTAAGAGCCTCAAGCTCACCCTTACTATGGTACATGTCTATCACTCTTCCATCGTGAAAATGGACTGTGAACTATAGGTTCCCGAGTGCTGTGTTTGTTTGCAATCATAGTTCAGTTTCCCTTTGAACCTAGTAGGAAAGATTTCGTTTAGGTTGAGTTGCGTATGGGGAGCGCACCAATTTAATCGGCTTTAATCCCATTCCGTTCGATGATGCTTCGACTCCTTCTTGAGTGAAGCCCTTTATTAATGGATCCGCAATGTTTTCTTTTAATCTCACAAAATCTAAGGATACCACACCATTAGATAACAACTCTATTACGGATTTATGTCTACGACGTATATGTCGAGACATTCCATTATACATATGATCCTGAGCCCTCGCAATAGCTGATTGACTATTATAATGCATGCTTATCGCGGGAACAGGTTTCGGCCACATTGGAATTCCTTCCAAGAGACTTCTCAACCAATCTGCCTCCTCAGTTGCTAGGTCTAACGCTATGAATTCTAATTGCAAAGTTGACCTTGCGATACATGTCTGTTTGGAGGATCTCCAAGACAAGACAACTCCTCCCATTATAAACACATATCCACTCGTGGATCTTGGGCTATTGGAGTCTGATATCCTGTTGAATATTTGGTATAGTGCAACCGGTAATCGGCTGTAAACCTCATATATCTGAGAAGTTTCATGATGGCCTTCCAGTGTTCCTCATTAGGATTGCTGGTGTACCTGCTCAGTCTACTCACTGAGTTTGCTATGTCTGTTCTAGTGCAATTCATTATATATATGAGACTGCTTTTGAGCCTAGAGAACTCTAATTGATTCACACTCTTACCGAAATTCTTTTTCAGGTTACCCTTAAACTCAATTGGAGTTCTGGACATCGCTTTACTGCCCTTGTCAAACTTGTCTAGTACTTATTTAACATAATCACTTTGTGATAGAGCATACCCCTTTGATGTTTTGGTAATGTTCATACCATGTATTACATCAGCTATACCCAGGTCCTTCATATCGAAGTGTTGTGACAACATTTTCTTTGTGGAGGTGATTCTATCAATACTCCCAATTATAATCATGTCATCCACATAGAGACAAACTACCACACATTCCACTTCCGTTAGTGTAGACACATTTATCGCACTCATTAATGCAAAATCCGTTTGATAACATAATTCTATCAAACTTCTCGTGCCATTACTTAGGTGCTTGTTTGAGTTCATATAGAGACTTGAAAAGTTTGCACACTTGGTGCTCTTTACCAGGAACTACAAACCCTTCCGGTTGTTCCATGTAAATTTCTTCTTCCAGTTCTCCATTCAGAAACGCCATCTTGACATCCATTTGATGTATTTCCATATCAAACAATGCTACGAGAGCAATAACGATTCGGATAGACGTTTCCTGGAGACGGGAGCATACGTGTCAAAATAATCGACACCTTCAGTTTGCCTGAAGCCCTTGACTACAAGTCTCGCCTTGTATTTCTCAATCGTGCCATCAACCCTTAACTTCCTCTTGAAGATCCACTTGTGACCTAGGGGATTACATCCTTGTGGAAGATCCACTAGTTCCCAAGTGTGGTTTTGCATGATTAATTCAATCTCATTTTGGATAGCTTTTTCCAAATATTGGGAATCCGGTGTTGACATAGCTTGTTTATACGTCACCGGTTTGCCTTCAACCATGAAGGTTAAAAAATCAGATCCAAAGGAAGTTTCCTTTCTTGTAATTCTGCTACGTCGAGGCTCTTCCTCTTCCTCTGTCGGTTCACTACCCCCCACATTTCCTTTACTGTTCAACTCTTGAGTTGGTACAGATGTTGGTAATTTACGGGGAAATATATCCTCAAAGAAAGAGGCCTCTCGACTTTCCATATACGTATCTACGTGCACATCGGGATTGTCCGACTTGTGTACGAGAAACTGATATGAACTACTATTATGAGCATATCTGATAAACACACAGCCCACCATTTTAGGACCAATTCTCATCCTCTTAGGAGTGGAAACTAGGACCTTCGCGAGGCAACCCCAAACTCGCAGGTTCTTGTAACTGGATTGATGACATTTCCATAATTCATATGGTGTTTTATCTCTCTTCTTATGTGGTAATTTGTTTAAAACATAGTTTGCGGAAAGTATCGCTTACCCCCACATGTTCTGAGGTAACCCATAACTAATTAGCAAAGCATTCATCATTTCCTTTAGCGTTCTATTTTTACGCTCGGCAACCTTATTTTGCTCGGGAGTGTATGGGGCTGTGGTCTGATGTATAATGCCGTTTTTAGTACATATTTGCTCAAACAGTGATTCATATTCACTGCCTCTATCACTTCTCAATGTTTTAATCCTTTTATTCAGTTGATTTTCAACTTCGGTCTTATAAAGAGTAAATTTCTCTACCGCTTCGTCTTTACTTTTCATTAAGTAAACATAGCAGTATCTAGTAAAATCATCTATAAATATGATAAAGTACTTTTTCCCTCCTCGTGTTTGTATAAAATTTAAGTCACATACATCCGTGTGTATTAGACCGATAGGTTCACTTTCTCGTTCAACATGTTGAAACGATGATTTGGTTAATTTTGCCTCTACACATATTTCACATTTGTGTTGCTTATTAAAGAAAAAATTAGGTTTTAGTTTTAGTGATATTAATTTCTTTAACGAATTATAATTCACGTGACCTAATCTACCATGTCACAAATGAAATGACTCAAAGATATAAGCAAAATCAGAATTCTTATTATTGGTCTCTTTGACAACAGTCATTACATTTCTAGTGCTACCATCGACTTTAGGACCTTTATTGGGAGCTGGTGTCCTTACATTCAATTTAAACATGTAATTGGTCATATAGCCACGGCCTACATGGACACAATTTTTGCTGATTATAATTTTATCAGATTGAAAAACAAGTTTAAAACCGTTCTTCACCATCACAAACCCGGATACTAGATTCTTACGGATATCCAGAACATGGAGCACCCCTGTCAACCTCAGCTCTTTTCTAGAGGTCATGGTCATCACCACCGTTCATTTTCCTTCAACCTTGCAAGTAGCAGAATTCCCCATGAAGCAGCTTTCTCCCTCTACTGCCTGTAGGTCAGAGACCACAGTAGTGAAGTGGTCATCATTTTTTCCTCCCTTGGATAGATGTGCCTGAGCTAGAGCATTGCTCTTTCCCTTTCCCTTGAAGTTCTTCGGGGGAGGGGGGGGGGGGCTTAGGCTTAGTAGTGCGTTTATCGTCATAACATTCCACGACACGATGGCCGGTCTTGTTACACAAAAAGTAAGTTCCCGCAAATTGTTTTGCGGCAACATCACTGTCTCTGTTGTTAGAGCATTTACGCTTGACGTTGTAGCTTTCGACCACATTGGCCTTTGCCATCGAGATATTATCACCACCGTCTTTCCTTACAGAACGATAGTTGCTCACCTCGATATTGAGCTTCTCAATGAGCCCATCCAGCCTCATTTCCTTCTGCTTATGCTTCAGGTAGTTTTGGATGACTTTCCATGATGGTGGCAGTTTCTCAATCATGAGTGCCACCTGGAAAGGCTCATAATAACTAGCCCTTCTACTTCAAGGTGATGGTAAATGAGTTAGAGCTCCTCAATTTGCTCTATGACACCCCTACTGTCGGTCATAAGTTACTCGTGAAAGTCCGTGACAACAAATCTCTTTGTGCCAACGTTATTTATTTTGTACTTGTTCTCGAGAGTTTCCCACAACTCCTTTGCAGTAACTTTGGGCTCAAAAACACTGAACAATGTGTCATATAGAGCACACATGATATAGTTCTTGCATAGGTAGTTGGCATGTCTCCATGCCTCGCTTAGGACGGGAGCAGTCTCCTTCAGAAAACGGGTCAGATTAAGGGTGGTCAGATAAAAGAGCATCTTTTTCTACCAAGGTTTGAAGTTTTCCCCCCTAAACTTTTCCGGTTTCTCCATATGAGATGTCGGCAAAGTAGGCACTGCTGAATATATCGGTGCCTTGCCCTTGGCCGCAGCCTTGGCTCTAGCGGCGGCTTTGGCCGTAGCATCTGCCATAGACGCTGCCATGGCGTCCTCAGCCGCTGCAGGTACGTCCTCGGCGTTATCCCCCGCATTCGCATCCCCCCCAGTGTTATGGACATTCCCACCAACCACTAGGTCATGCTCACTTACGAAAGGCAACTCGTTGGGTGAAGTGTTCGTCATCTGAAATGACAACCCAAAACGTATGAGATACGTGTACAATAAATTTTATAAACAAAACACCAAAACTGCAATTTGGGTTTGTAAAAGAATTTTATTTTTTTAAGCAAACAAAATTAAAATGATTTTCTTTTTAATACCAATACGGTTGGTATCATACGGATTAAGAATCGTTTCTTCTTGAATACCAATACGGTTGGTATTAAAAATATCCTTAAAAACAAAAACAAAATTGTCTAGAAATTTTCTTTGCAAATCAAATTCTAATATGATTTAGAGTTGAAAGAAAAAAAAAAGCATTATTCCTTATTATTTAAAATAAATATATATTGTACTAATTAGTGCACGAAAGAAAAAACAAATACCGGTTAAGATTGTTGGATTCCGTGTACGAACTAACAATTAATAAATAACAAAGGACTAAAAAGAATAAACAAACAAACAATGTAATATTTATTAATTCAGAATTGAAACTGAAATTACGTATTACAAAACTGTACGGATTGAATAGTAATTAGAACAAACGTTACTCAGATTATTATTAACAGACTGAATTGTAATAAATAGAAACTGCCGAACTAGAAAGTATAAACTTAACAGCCTGACTGTTCTGATTGAAAATTAACTTACAGGACTGAAATGAAACTATTATAATTACAGAAATTAAATTAAAGAATTGAAATTACAGAACAGAATCAGTAATTTAAGAAAATTACAGAAAAGTAAAAACAGAATTGAAATATTACAGCTAAGTACAACAAATTAAAATACTGAAATAAAATTGCAGAATTGAAATGAGAGAATATAAATTGCAGAAATGAAAAGACGAGGCGACTGTTAAACAGTCTGTCATTAATCGATATTCGCCCAACCACCTCAGGTTTTTGTTTGCGTTGGTGCTTCGATCCTAAGGTACAACGTCTCGGATGACTCGCCGGAAACTGGTGACGAGTCAAGGTCGAGTTGTTGGTTGATGGTTCTTTCTCTTTCTAGAATGCTATGGAAAAATTATGTATGCAGTATTTTCAGAATGTAAAAAACTTTTAGACTGATGACCAATTCGAGTCGGAAAACCCCATGAAAACATGTTTTTCCAACACTTCATACTTCCATGAAAAAAAGTTTTACAAAGCTTAGCCTTAGATTGTTTCCAGGTTGCAGCTAAAAAGTAGCAGCTTCATGGCACTTTTTCAATCAGTTTTGCATGTTTTGAAATATTACCAAAAAATATATGCAACTCCTAATATGTTAACATGCCATAAAAGCTATAACAAAATAAATAAATATTTCTATTTTCATGAGTTTTCTTAGAAGTTTTAGGTCAATGCTTGGAGAACCGGAAGTTATGGATTATTACTTCGATTTTAAAGCTAAAAAAAAAGTTTAATTAAACCAATTGTATGAAATAGTACTCTACATTAGTTTATCCAGTCTGCATGCCGCAACTGCTAAGAGAAGAAAGTATAAGAAAAGTAATTTACAATTTGTAATATTACATCAGAGATTTTTTTTTTGTTAGTTACAACTTTGAAGAAAATTATCCCAAAAATAACTTTGAAAAATTATTTCGTTGGAAACAAACAAAGGATATATTAATTGAAATTTCAAATGCATAGTCTTATGATCAAGATAAAGGCAGAATCAAATTAATGGTACTTCTTTTTTTGTAGGTTACCAAGAGGAAAAGAGGGGAGAAAAAATTAAGCAAAGTAAACGACATAATGGGAAAACAATAAAAATTTTGATACACTTTAAATAATATTCTATATTTGATTTTTGTTGCAATAATGTTAATAAAGTTGACATATAAGGAATCCTTCTATTACTACTATATATACTGAGATTTGTCCACCCCTTTTCATCCGTTTCTATTAGGTTTTATATTTCTCAACGATGCATCTTTTACCTCCAGGTTAGTATCTCCAAACTTAGGGGCTTTACCTTTCATTCTTTTTTTTCCTTTGCTTTTATAAGTGCTTATTTTTTAAATAAAAAAAACTACTTATGGGCTATGTCTAAGTTATTAAGAAAACCACCAAATTTATGCTATCGGGGTTACAAATTCAATCTATAATTAACCGAGGGTACCATAATTTTCGGGGGGGGGGGGAATTTTTAGAGAAGTTTTCGGAAATATTATATACGAAACCATATTATTTCTTAATTAATAACACGTGAGAAGTCAAAACGGTAGATTTAAAGACCACAATTTATGAAAGTCAAGAAATTATACGGATAAATACATGGCCATCTTCTCTCCATTGTTCACAAAGTTAAGTATTCTCAAGATTTTAAATAAGTGACATATTTTGGATAGAAATTCGACTTTTAAGATATATAAATTTCTATAGTTATGGTGTAGTTAATTTATTTTCTATTCTTTTGTTGATATAATCATTTACCTTATATTGGGGGTTTAAGATCTTGTAATGTTCTTTGCTGTTGAGGGCTACTGATTGAAAATAGAAGTAGAAAGACTTGAAGGACCTTGAATTGAAACTATGATGACCCTATTTATAGTTTATCCTATTTCCCTTTCATAGTTGATTGTATAATAATACTACACAAAAGACATATAAAACTATGGGTGAATGACCAAAAAGTACCATATATCTAACATGGAAAAAAAGTTATGAATTGAACTATGGTAATATTGACTACTAAACCTAGTTCCGAAACCTTTTAAAATGTGCTTAACAAGCACCGACTTACAATGTTATTAAGGTTGAAACTATTATTTTCATGTCCAGTTAAGTAAGTGACTTACAAATCTTACCATGCTATTTAGGTTGAAAATATTATTTTCTTATTTCAGGAAAAAAAATATTTGGTTACTAATTTAGGTAGGTAACTGTCCGATTTACTTTTTCGGAATAACTCAATCAAGCATGCTTCCAATACGAAACCTCTTTGTTTAGTAAACTTGTTTCAAGGAGTTTCCTTACCATCACAAACCTCAATTAGATACGGAAGAAATCATGTGCAATTTTTTAAAATGGTACTACTACTTATTATACTCTTAAATTTGTCTTCTGAAATATAGAAACAAATTCTAGTTACTTATATTTCTGCGCCGTCATTAATTTATATGAAATACACATTATTCATAAATGTATCGTTTCTTGTTTTCTCCTATATTTAGAAGGTGTATGTATTTAGTTTTAGCTTTATTCCATTATCAATCTTTTGCCCACTATAATAAATGAAACTATTTTGACAAACTCTACCTCCATTTTCTAATACGATAGTTTCGTACAGGAACAAACTTTTTTCTTACCCCAGATTTATAAACACACATAGGCTTTACTCTCTATCTGAAAGGATGTTTTTTTTTTACATCATTATTAGATTCAACCATAAAAATGAAGTATGTTGGTGTGGAAGAGATAGATGCAGAAGAAGAAGATGCAATTGATGAAACAGATTATCGGCAAAATCCACATTTTTCAAGCGAATAAGTGATCTACCAAACATACGGTAGTTTCCCTTTGCCTCACGTGAGTGTTTAATAATGCTTATTTACGACATAGTAAAGTAAAAAGTTCTAAAGAAAATTATAGGACGAATGTTAATCTTCTCATGTTAACCAATGGAACTCTATTTTTTATTATTATCATACCTGAATTTATGAACGAGTCATTTATAAAAAAACATTCATTTTAGTGGATCCTCTAGTTGCAATCAGAAGTTGTGTTTTTGTAACAGCCCGTGTCAAGAGCTTTTAACTTAGTAAAGGTAAATAAATTCTTAAATTGGTTTTCAAAATAAACTCTTAATAATACCGATACGCACAACCTTCTCACATTACAAGATATTATATTCAGAAGTTAGTCAATCCGTTTTAGGATTTTAGTTGATTGAAAAGTCGCAAAAGACCATCCTTCAGTCACTCCTTCCTGTGCGGAAGGCAGTTAGCTATTTTATTCACTGTTGTGTGTATGCCCTTGATCTTTTGCTTGCAACCTTAAGAATCGCCATTCCTCCTTTGCTTTTCGTATAAGAAAGAGAGAGATCATTCTATCGTTCCTGCTTTTAAGTATTTTACTCTCTAATCAGAGAGAAAGTTCAATCTTGTATGGTGTCTCATAAGACCTTCCGAAAGGCTCTATATGGGCTTAAACCCAGTCTTAGAATGAAGATGACTACGACAGGCAGGGACCTCTTCGCTGGATCAAGACCGGTTCAGATCCTTTCTGGCAATTTTTCCCTCCCATCATGAACCCCCTCTTGAAAAGGTCCTATAAAGATAGAATCTGCCTTGCTGGCATGGCAGCAGGCGATGACTGAAGAACTGGCAGCACTAGAGCAAAATCAAACATGGGACTTAATTTCTCTTCTTTCACGATCAGTTGTGGTTGGGTCTATCAAGTTAAGACCCGCTGTGATCGTTCATTCTTCTTTCTTTCCTTGGTCTTTCGTTTCGTCACATTCCTAATAACTTATCCAATTACAACGTATTATCCATAATGTAAGCCGATAACCTATAAATCACACAATAGTAACACTTACTATAACATATTCGATAGGGAAAACCTCATCATACAATCAATAGATGTAGTTTTTCTACTTTTAGTATTGGTGAGACATAAAAATCTGTATGAATACTACATAATGCATATTTAAGTGTCAGGTCCATTAGGTGCGATGCTCTCCTCCAAGGTGTAGTTTCATCCTTTGGCTAGCTATTCAAAATATATTATCTACGTTGGACCGTTTGCAAAGGATGAACCTCTTTGGGGTTAATGGATGCCCTCTTTGTTTGAGTAATGCGGAGAGTGTGGACCATTTATTCTACGATTGAGGGTTCTTGAGACGGATTTGGAGAATTGGATGTTTGCGCTTGGGTTTCTTAGGAAACTGTTTGTCCTGGGCTGGTTGGATCTCTTGGACTACAAATGTCTTCAAGGGTAATTCCCCATCCGGACTCTTAGGAAAATATGTTTTGGCTTCCACGGTGTTTTGTATTTGGCGTGAAAGGAACTCTTGGCTTCATGGCAGTATCGTTTTGAGTCTGGGAAAAGTGTTCAAAAACGTGGAATATTTTGTGACAATTAGTTTAAACAAACTTTGTAACGTAAGCAATAGATTTATCCAGCGGAATTGGAGACTATGTACGGAGTTTGTCAGTGACTAGTCCCGTACTTTTTTGTTAGCCGACTGGTCGGCCCCCTTCCCCAACTGGTCGGCAGCAAAAAATATTTTGGCAATTGTCTAAGTGATCGGCCATGGCTACTGGTTGGCCTACGGGACTAATTTTTCGCGTTTCTTCATTCCCTAGCTCTTTGTTTGGTGTACTCTTTATGGTTCTTGACCGCCATTATTTATATGGGATCGTTTACCCTCCAAAAAATAAAATGTCTGGTCCATTAGAATATACGATACCAAACTTACGTCTACACATTTGTCCTCTAAAATATGGCACTCCTTCGTCACCGTAATCCTTCCTCCTTAATAGATAAGGAATTCCAAAGAGAAATTACCGCTAAAAAAGGGCACCCTCGGGCAATAGCCGAAGGACCCATATCACTCACTTTACTTACCTTATTTCCCCTAATAGAAATTTATCCTATCCCTCTATAACTTGAAGTTCCTACAGAAATAGCCGCAAGTCTAATATCAGTCGCTTTTTTCCCTTCCAAACACCTTGTAAGATGTCCATTATCTCACACAGCATCGTTCGCTAACACATCTTCTTTGCTCACACTCGGCGCTTAGAGATACAATTGAGCAAAGAAGACGAATTAGGGAACGATACTGAGTGTGATAATAGACATTTTACAAGGTGTTTGAAAGTGAAAAGAGCAGCTGATATTAGACTTGCGGCTATCTCTGTAGGTACTTCAAGCCGTGCAGGGCTAAAAAAATTATATTTGAGGAAATAAGTCTAGCAAAGTGAGTGATATTGGTCTTTCAGCTATTTACCAAGGGTGCCCTTCTTTAAAGCTACTTTTTCTTTGAAATGCCTTATCTATTAGGAACGAAGGGTTATGTGAGGTGGCGAAGGAGTTCCATCTTTTAGAGAAGCACGATCTCAACCATTTGCCTTTGATTTCGGACAAATGTTTGATTGCAATTGAACAAAACTTCCCCCTATCTCAGTGATGTAACGATCGAGTCTTGTATGAAAATCAGGAACGAAAGCTTACAACCTATTGCAAAGTTGTTCCCGAAGATATTTTCTCTTATATCTCTTATCTATCTTGTCTTAATTGATTCTCCAAGATCTGAAACTTTCCAATTTTTCCCTTAAAAATATTGAGCGTTATGGGAAAACGCGCACATGTGTCATGTTAAGTAATCTTCAAGTAGTGAACCAAAAGGGGTTTCGAGAAATGGGAATTCCTCTGGGGTTGAAAATTTTATTATCTTTAACGTTAACTTCATGTCGTGGGGTGATGAATTTGAGCCTTGTTGCTATTGGAAAAGGGTGCCCCTGCCAGAAATAAATGTGTATACGTAAGTGTTGTATCGTATCTTCTAATGGACATGACACTTCAATATGCATTATGTAGTATTCATACAGATTGTTGTATCACCCCCACCTCTTACTTAGTATTAGTAACGGCACAAGTAGACCGACACGTGTCGGAAATATCACATTGTTGAACATATTGGTGAACATCATCCCGCATACCCTCGCACCTAAAACCTTGACACAAACGATGAAGTGTTTGGAAGCCCTTCGAATGCCCCCCATGCTAATAACATGAAACTTGTACAATAACGGATTTTGTAGAGCTTATCAAGAGAAACTAAAATACGACTATTTTGGACCACACACCCGTCCCCTTAAAGAATACCATTCGAGTAAGTTTGGACCCACCTCTAACTTGACTATAACTAATAGTCAGGTCGTTCTAGTTTTTTGTCAGAGCAATGGCCAAAGATCACATTATTGCCTAGAGACTGCCACTAAACCATGTCTACCCATTTACCCCACTTGCTTCATCAGAAGCCACTGCCAACTCTACAACAGACGCCCTCGCTAACGACAGGTCAACCATGCCCCCATCCATTGTGGTGGCGAGCTCTGGTTTTCCTCCCGATTCGGGCCCCTCAACCTTTTTTCGGTCTACACTTTCTTGCAATTTTTTACATTTCCCATTTCCATACAACTCCATAGTTAAATTATCGTAGTCACTCACAATACCAGCCAATTTCACAACAAAGCAATATCCAATATCTGGTGTCACGCCCCGGATTTTGGAGAACCCGGGTTGTGAATTTAAAAAAAAAACAAAACTGAAAACAAATATTTCACACATGCTAATATTCCACAAAAATCTGTATTTTCCACACATTAATTTACAATTACACCTTATACTACCACATAATACGACATAAGACCAATATCCGTCATTTCAAATTCATGACTCATTACCCTTTTAAAATCCTCAAATAATTTCGGATTATTTCCCGTAAAAATCAAATCATCAACAGATAGGCAAACAATCAACACATTACCATTTTTATCCATTTTCTTATAAAGAGAATGCTCATGGGAACACCTTATAAAATTATTTTCTTGGAAGTACTTATCAATTCTAGTATTCCAAGCTCTCGGGGCTTGTTTCAAACCGTAAAACACTTTTTTCAATTTTAAAACTTTATTTTCAAACCCATTAATCTCATAACCCGTTGGTTGTTGCAAATAAACTTTTTCTTCTAAATTTCCATTTAAAAACGCCGATTTCACATCCATTTGGTTTATTTTCCAATTATTTTGGGCGGCCAAAGAAATTAAAAATCTAATAGTTTCTAGACGAGCCAGGGGAGCAAATACCTCATCAAAGTCGATACTGGCCCTTTGGTTGTATCCTTTTACGACCAACCTTGCTTTATATTTTTTGATTTCTCCTTTTGCATTTCTTTTCTCTTTATAAACCCATTTAGCGCCAATAGCTTTGTGCACTTTCGGTAAATCAGTCAACTCCCACGTATCATATTTTATTATCGAATCCATTTCCTCATCCATAGCATTTCTCCAATTTTTATTTTCCATCGCTTCTCCATAACCTATCGGTTCACATCCCGTAAAAGGACAAAATATAGTAACATTATCAACATTTTTCGTTACCTCATATAACTCTTGCATAGTGCGGAAACGTGGCATTCTTTTGCTAGAACTTTCGTCGATTGGGGATTGGGGATTGTGGTTGGACTTGTGAGTGGGGTGATGGAGGTGGAGTAGCGAGTTCTTTTTCCATTTCGATTTGCTCTTCTTTTTCATCGCCATAATAAGGGGAAATATCGTAATCGTCTTCATTTTATTCCCAACCCCATGTTCGCTCTTCAACGAACTCAACATCTCGACTAATACCAAATTTTCCATTTTCCGGATTATATAATTTATAGCCTTTCGCCCTTGAGTCGTAACCGATAAATAGAAACTTTTCGCTTTTGTCATCTAGTTTGGACCTTTTTTGATCCGGAATATGAGCATACGCAATACTCCCAAAAATCCGTAAGTGACAAATAATCGGTTTTCTTTCGCTCCATACTTCCTCAGGAGTTTTACCCCAAACACTTCGGGATGAATAATGGTTCGATAAATAAACCGTACTATCCACGGCCTCAGCCCAAAACTCTTTCGGAACATTTTTACTTTTCAGCATGTTACGAGCCATATTTAAAATAGATTGGTTTTTTCTTTCAACAACCCCATTTTGTTATGGG
Source organism: Primula vulgaris (assembly GCA_963920805.1). NCBI lineage: Eukaryota > Viridiplantae > Streptophyta > Magnoliopsida > Ericales > Primulaceae > Primula > Primula vulgaris. The sequence continues at coordinate 9,303,149 of OY987215.1, read as the reverse complement.
ATATAAGCAACCGTCAAAGGACGAAAAATTCTATTTTCTTCGCAATATTTTTCAAAATAATTTGAGAGAAATTCTCCCCCTCGATTTGATCTCATAGAATTTATTTTGTGACCACTTTCATTTTCAACACGAGCTTTAAATTTTTGGAAAGTATAAAAAATATTGGATTTTTGTTTCAAAAAATAAACCCAAGTCTTTCGACTAAAATCATCAATAAAAAGAGCAAAATAATTGCTTTTTCCAAGAGAACTTGGTTTAATAGGACCACAAATATCCGTATGAACAAGTTTCAGCAGTTTTTTAGCTCTTGTAGTCGATTGTTTTGGAAAACTTTTCCTCGGTTGTTTTCCAAACAAACATGCCTCACAAAGTTCATCAAAATGATCAATATGAGGTAAACCTTTCACCATATTTTTACTACTCAACAATTTCAATCCACCAAAATTAAGATGCCCAAATCTCAAATGCCAAAGCCACAATTTTTCTTTAAAACACGCTTTTAAATATTTATCCCCACCATTTTGAATATCCAAAGAAAACATTCTATTTTTCGATATCGGGACTTTTGCAACCAAATTCCCATTTTTATCACTTTATAAAATAATATAATTTTTCGAATGAATATCATAACCCTTTTCCAAAAGTTGTCCCAAACTCAAAATATTAGACTTCATATTTGGCACATAATAAACGTTCGAGATAAAACCATTTTCTTCATTTTTCAATTGGATTAAGACTTTTTCCTTCCCTTTCATCGGAATTTTAGATTCATCACCAAAATAAATATCTCCATTTGCCATTTCATCAATTTCAGTAAACATATTTTTATTACCACACATATGGTTGCTAGCCCCTGTATATAAATAACACGTAGTATTTTCTCCGCTTTTATTTTCATTATGCGCAAATAAAAGTGTAGAACGTTCTTAATTTTCTCTAGGAAAATTAGCACTTTCCTCAAATTTATTATTACTCAATCTACACTCGGAAGCGTAATGCCCAAATTTTTGTCAATTATAACATTTAATTTGGGACTTATCATACCTCGATTTCCATTATAATTTCCTCCTCTTCCATGGCCTCTCGTCGGATAAGAGTTTTGTCTCCTCTCTTCTTTTTCAAAAGAGTTGTAACCACCACAACCATAATTTTGACCTCGAGCTCTTCCTCGTTGGCTTTTTGGGTTACCAAAATTCTTCTCGTTCATAGTAAACTTTGTTTGGAGAGCTTGTTCAAGCGACTCTTCTTTGACAACTCTTTTATTTAGTTTGTCTTCATGAGCTTTAAGCGATCCCAATAGTTGATCCACAGTCATAGATTCTACGTCTTTAGATTCCTCTATAGCCATAAAAATATATCCCATTTGAAATTTAAAGACCGTATAATTTTTTCGACAACACGAGTGTCGTCTAAATCTTCACCGCATGATTTTATTTGATTTGCAATTGTTTCAATATGTGAAACATAATCATCAATCGATTCGGAAACTTTCATATGCAAAGCCTCAAAATCACCACGCAAGCTTTGAAGTCGAACTTTTTTCACCTTGTCAACTCCTTTAAAAGAGTTTTCTAAGATATCCCACGCTTCTTTACTCGCGGTTGCACACGTCACCTTTTGAAACATAGTTTCATCCAACGCTTGATGGATGATAGTGAGAGCCTTCCGATCCTTTATCTTCAAATCTTTCTCCGCATCCCGTAGAGCTTGAGTTAGAGCGGCACCTTCCACGGGTTCGTCATACCCGGTTTTGACGGTTTCCCACACATATTGGGAACCAAGGAACACTTTCATTATAATGCTCCAATTATAGTAAAATCCCTTCTTGAGTATAGAGATAAATGGGGTCATTCCTCCGGCCATTTTGGGACCGTTGGCACTGGTACCACTGTTGGAAAGAAATGGATAGTCGGAAAAAAGGCTTATACCACAACTATGAAAAACTCACAAAATAAATGGGGAACAAGTAACTTTTATATAAATTTTCTCTCTTCTTTGGTGGTGTTTACAATTGAAGAATCAACACTTATTTATACTAATATGAACAAAAAATGAAAAGACATAAGCTATGCTTATTCTTAATTACATTAAAACTCAAAGGTTTATAACTTCAAAAAAATAAAAGCTGAATATTTAAAACCAAATAAGTTAGGAATTTCAACAGCTCCGCTCCTACACCCCTACACCTCATCTAAATCTCGACTACAAACGCCAAATGGCATGACTCTACCAACGACTCAATGACTCATGCAACACAACACCACTCGTTAATAGAATCACAACAACACAAAACCGCTACTCAATTATCCAGCCTCATTATTCTACTTTGTGCATGCGTTATATGGTACAACACTTACAAATTTATAATGTACAACCACTGAAATATCATATCATTTGCATTAGCTACCATCATGTAACAAATGTTACAGCTAGTGAAATCGCAACAACACAATCATACACATCATTTGCACCAACTTTCATACACTCTGATAATTTACTATAAATAACACGACAAATAGTTAAATTACTATAATAAAACACATTTAAAATGACCCTAAGCAAGGAACCGATTCGTGTCTAAATTTATATAGAACCCTTCTTTTGAGGACCGGACACTGTAACTCATCAAAGCTAATCAACTAAATTCTACCATAAACGTCAACTACTATGAGTGATAAAACTATAAGGTAAACACAAGATAAGAAGGAAACCGATTCCTTCCTAATATCACCACTCAACTCTCCTTTCAAGTACTGAAATGGTACCACGAAAATCCTGCAAACATCTAATATACAATCACTACCACAAGAATTAATGTTGTTTATAAACAATATAAAGCAAACGCAAGAAAATATAAGTAGGAAATATATCCCTGCCATCGCAACGGGCAAATTAGACTTTTCCTACCGACACGGTACCTCGATAAAGTCATTTTATAGCCAGGTACAACTCTATAATCTCAACTACAAGTATTAATTCTACTATAAATAATGAACACAAAAAAAGACTCTCCTTTAAGTACCAAAACGGTACCTTAGCGCAGCTTAACAACGGATGAAGAACAGGACAGCGGAAAGAGTGTCCGTTAATGCCTTGAATCTGGAGAGCTAATCCCCAACGATGTATCTCAAGATATTGTCCTCTGATTTTTTCTTTTCTCATTACTATATATACTATAGTTTGTTACTAACAATACTTCATTTCAAGAGGCACGAAATGAGGTAAACTCATCGATCAGATAGTATGAGTTATACTTTATAATTTTATAGTGCGGAGGGAACAATTGTAAGCAGAAGGCATACATTTTTACATGACTGAGCTTCTCGATATATATAGTTGCTGATTAAACCAAATTCATTCTGTGACGTGCTTGCATAAATTGCTTGTAGTGACTGAATTAGGCATTATATATAGAGGATTGGGTGGATTGCTTGTAGTGGGATGCCATTGATATTTTGAGTGACAGTTATATAGTAGAAGTAGTACTAAGAATTAATAGGGGTGAGTGTCCCAGAAATGTAGCCCAGGGATTGGGTGAATTCCGTTGTTAAACGTGCGTGTGAATTTTTCTTACAAGTACGTTTAATATTCTTATTTGTCCATTAACATACATATGTTTCAACTATTGTTACAACTGTAGTTACAACCTAATAGTTTAACAGCAACTAAAACAGCGGATAAGTATTTCAAAATGTCAGCAGAAGGCAACTTTAATAAGATTTTTGTTGGAAAATTAAAACTCCTAGCAATTCAGGAAACGGAAGAGAGAGTAATGCAACACTAAGAATATAATGGGAGAACAACTGGGAATTTGATATATGTTCAATAGAAAGTAGAAAATTTTAATTTACATACATTAAGATGTGGTGAAAAGATGTTGATGGACCTTAAAAACTAGATCCAGTGTGTGAATCTCAGTTTTCAAGATTGGAACCAATAGAAAAATTCCATTATAGGGTCTTGCTCGTGTTCATCGTTTTTGTCATGCTTACGGACTTTATGGTGCTTTGATCCAATAGGAAAATTCCATTGTAGGGCTTGCCCGCGTTCTCTATTTGTAGCTAATTAATATTTGCACACTCAAGCTAAGATCAAAAGAAACTTGTTGATTTGACCACCTTCCACCTGGAGGAGTTGTAAGAAGTTGTGAATCTCTTATGCGGTATATAATATAATATTATAAAGTGTTTAATAGAAGTAGGGTTTAGAGATACCCCTATTTAGTGTATATTTGTAGAGAGATATTGAGAGATTGGATCCCTTTATTCGTGTTTAATGAGCTCCTTATACAGACTGATGGACTAAATCTTTGAGGAACACAATATTGGCAATCATATGTTATCATATTATAGTATATCTCTTGCCTTATCAAAGATATATTATAATGATCTCCTATGTATCTTTCCATGTGTATACGCCGACTTTGACTTGCTCTTAGGGAATAGTGTCGATTACGGCCTACTCAAGGAAGTGCTTCCCCGAGGGCCACGATCATCGCTATATATAGACTAGGGTGAAGACTTCCTTTTCACTTGGCATTGCGTCTTTGTCGAAATCAAAAATCATACTTCTTAGAGAGAGGTTGTTGTGAGATAAGGAATATATATTTATTGTTAGACAATATCTTTATAGGACGTCTCCCGTATAGATTTGATGTTATCTTTTCTTTTCTTATTAGGATATTCTCTTCTTTACAGTGTCTTATCAGTAGTTTCTCGTGCTTATCTCGCATGTCAGCTCATCGGGGGGACGGGTGAAAATCCTAACCGTCCCTTTCGCAAAGGTCATTAATTTCTCATTTATTGCTCATTAATTTCTAGGTTAATTGATAGGTCAGACCGCATGTATTGCAACCGTTACGGAGTTCTAGACCTAAATTTTAACCTCCATCAACTGCTCACTAACTATGGGAGTGCGAGAATCGGACTCTCGCTATTTGAATTTCCTTCCCCTTCTTCGGACTCAAATGTTGTCCATCTCTTCCGGAGAGTTTAAGTCATCAATGTCATGCCAGTTCCTTCTATCGAATTCTATCGTCATGATGTTCTTTGACAGACAGTGGGGTTGGACCCTGACCATTGTCCTTGAATCAATCGTGGAAAGAAGAATGAATCCGATCTGCTTGGGGACCATTGTCCACTTGTCTCCCCCTCCTCGGTGAACCATTTTCTTGTTCCAAAGAGAGATCAACATCTCTAGAGAGACAAAACTCCTCTGAAAAGAGCTCTGAATCCGGCCTTTTTCGGTTCGGTTATCGGTTCTGTTTTTCCGGGTTTTCGTCCAGCCCTACTGTTGTATATGGAGGAGTAATTAGTGGGAACAATTTCATTGCTAAAACGTATAGACATATATTTTACTGTTAATGTTTAGTGGTTGACTTGTAATGAATTATCTAGACTCGTATTACTATATATCTCTATCATTTTAATAGAAATATCATCTGATTTTGTTCATCTAACAGGGTTTCTGTTTTAAGCATTAACAAGCATGGTGAAAATTCATAAAAGATAAGTTAGAAAAGCTAGTCGAAACTTTTATTCGTGTATCATTAGCTAGGTTGAAAAATGATACGGTTGTATATTTTTCCTGCCATATCATTGTACGGATATCTATATCATTAACTTAATTTAATGCATTATGTATCAATGATCAGCTAGTAGAATTACAAAAATGTTACCAAGTTACCATCAATTTATATATATCTTATATTTGCGTGACGAGATGCCTTATGTCGTATATGGTTACTGAATTAACTTAGGGTTTAACTTGAAATCAAGTTATGAATTGAACTATGGTAATATTGACTGCTAAAACTAGTTCCGGAGAGATTATAATACCAAACCTAAAAGGTTGAATTTGTGTAATAACAACCACACCCACACCCTCTTAGAAACATATGTACTTGTTTGCATAAGCATAAATAGTTAAAATAAAAGCGCAAAAAATGGTAAAAGGAAATGGAGGATAATATTTACATTTAAGAATATGTAGTACCAGTAAAAAAACTAATTGCAAATAGGTACCCTTTCCCATAAAAACAAAATATTTTTCGGAACATCTTTTTAATATTATTACATGGTAAACTACGTGTTTCGTATATCTAAGCCTTCGCAATGGGGGCTTGCGGAGGAGCATAAGTGGTAGTGGTAGCGGCATCACAATATCCTTGAAGAACATCTCCTTCTTCGGGAGTGAACCCAAGGGATCCCAGCATAGAGGGCCAACAATGTTTCTGAATGACTCGAATAGCGCTACAACACCCTTGTCCTAAATAAGTCTCGCCGTTCATGAAAAAAAGGACGACCTCGCCAGTGCATGTCTGGAGTTGGAACAGTGAGTCCCAGCAGTTGGGTGAGTCAGGGCCTGAGTCAGGAGTTGGCTCGTCAAGCTTTAGCCTAGCCATGAGGTTCGACAACTTCGAGTTTGATACTGGACCCATGGGACGGGCCAACACAGCCGAAATGCTTAGCCATAAAAATATGATGGGCATAAGTAGCGCTTTAGCATTGGATTTAGGCATCTTTTATTTTCTAAGAGATTGAGATATTTGAAGGTGAGTGATGAAGATGATGTTAGATTCATGTGCTTATATAGCTATAGAGGCTACGGTTATGGAATTTGAGGGGATGCCAAATTATTATGACATTGCAGAACTAAAGTTTTGAGCCCAATAGTTGGCAGTAATTAATTACTACTTGTTATGTTATGTTAATTAGGTCAGACGAAGAGTTTAGCATATCATGTAGAAATGAAAAATAAAATAGAAAATCAAACTTTTTTTGTGGTTTTGCTACTGGAAATGTTTAATCAGTTCTTTCTTTAAAATTCAATATTTGCATGCATTTGCATTTGCATATATATATACTATAAATCAGGTCGTACTATGATGCTCTTTTTAGATCAGGTTCTCTACTACAAGGATGACCCTTTAAGGGTAAGACCATAGATGAACGACGTGACAGTAGATCGATGCTTTTTGCTCTTTGAGAATTTTGTCGAGACACAATTCCCCCATTAGAAAACTTGTGAGTTCACCGCTTATTTGATGCCCAAAATACAGTTGTTTTTGTATCAAAGTTTGTTTGAAATCTGTATATGGGCCTTTTAAAACTTCTGAACTTATATTTCTAATCAAAAAAGAGAAAGCATTTATAAATAACAGCACTTAATTTGGTCGAGCTAGTTAAATGTACGATTAAAATTAAAGCATGCCAATTTAGGCAAGAGTTGAAAGATTATTTATTTCTATATGTTTTTTAGTTGATTTCAAGTTTTATTGACAATTGATGCTTATTTATACGTTAAGGTAAAAACATGAATTTAAACGTCAAGTTTGTCAAAAGAGATGAATAAAGGACTTATTTTACCATGAGCATCTGAAGAAAAGACCAATAGAAAGAACAAATGGGACTAGACAAGTCCTATTTGTGTTGGTTTCCATGTACGAAATAACAATTAATAATAAATAAAGGACTAAACAATAATTAAATAAAACCAGTGTAATCTTTATTAATTTCCAAATGGAATACAATAAACTGATTACAACATGTAGGTACTGAAAAGTAATTAAAACAAACGTTTATCAGATTATTATTAATTAATAATCTGATGTACTGATTTGTAATTAAAAGAAACTGCCGGACTGGAAAGTATAAACTTAACAGCCGGACTGTTCTGTTTTAAATTGAAAGTAGATGACTGAATTGAAACTATTCTAATTACAGAATTAAATTACAGAATAGTAATTACAGCAAAAAACAGAACTTTAAACTAATTACAGAAAGGTACAAACAGAATATAAAAGCTACAACTAAGGACAACAATGTAAAATACTGAAATTAAAATTACAGAAAATTAAATTGCGTAATTGAAATAACAGAATTGTAAATGGATAGAATTATAAAACTGGACAGAATTGAAAACAAAAATAAGACGAGGCTACTGTTAACAGTATGCCCTTAACCGATATTCGCCCAACCACCTTAAGGTTTCTGGTTGCGTTGGCGCTTCGATCCCAAGGTACAATGTCTCTCGGAAGACTCGCCGGAAACTGGCGACGAGTCTAAGTCGAGCTTTTAGTGGGTGGTTCTCACTGGTTTCTAAGTACTATGAATAAAAATATATGTTGTTTTTCTTAGAGAGAAGATACTGATTTATTGTGGTCATTTAATTCTGGGAGTTACATCCCCAGAATCCGCCTCCATTACTGCTGGAGTTTCAAACTTTCTGGAACTCTAGGAAATGCTCTTGCAAATATGCAAAAGTCCCTTTTCAGATTAGTACAAGACCCGAGACCCGAGACATTCCCCAAATCCCGCATCCCGCGGCCCGAGTCCCGAGACCCGAGCGAGCGCGTGCGTGTGTGGTACACACTAACCCACTCATGGGTATGTGGACTTTATTAGTTTACCAACTACATGGGATGGACTTGTATATATAGAGTAAAAATCAACCTTGATTTCCCAATGTGGGATAACCCTCATGGTTTATTCCCACTCTCTACTCCATTTTCCAGATTTCGGTGTTTCCCTCTTTCGAGTACCAACCTTCGAGTCCAATTATCATTCACACCCTTCCTCCGAATGGGTCATGCGATATACCGTTGCGAAGCTCGTCGCACGAGCTACTCAAACGCATAGAGTATGGCCTCAGAAAAACTGAGGAGTCGCATTAAAAATTGACTCAAATATGGTCCCTGACCACTTCGAACAATCATGTTTAAACTACATGTTTTCCAACTTTTTCCAACAATTTGTTCTTCTCAAAAAAAGAACAAATGGGACTTGACAAAATCAGGGAGCAAGGCAAAATGAAATATCTACAATTTTAGCAAGCAATGGTCGAGAAAATCTGGGTAACACCGTACGATGATTAGATAACTCGATTGTTTAGGAAAAAGAAAATTGCTTGACTTATAAACTTTAACTATATACACAATTTGTTTACACTGTATTAGCCATTTTTTTACGATGTAAGTATTCCAGAGGCAGCGAGAAAGCATTGTAAAGAGATAACTACACGTACTACAAAATAATGTTAGATTGCAGACGAAAATAGTTACTGATTTTGTTTCCCAAATCCGTAATCAGAGAAGGCATGGTGATGGGTTTTAGTTGTACGGACAAATATTGTCATTTTGATACAGATTTGTAACAGATTCTTCGTCTTTTATTAGAAACTTTTTTGTAGTGACGTTTTCAGGCATCTCTACCAAAGTTGATTCAATAATCCCTTCTTCTTCTTTTCATTACTGGTGCTTCTTTGTTTTTGCACTTTTGTTGTTGTTATTGTTGGCAAGCCTAATTGCCCTCCAAAGTGGTGTACAGAAAACAAAACAAGAAATTAATAGTTGCATGGGATATTAAGTGTAATGAACATCGAAAGTACAGCTTGATATTTCTGTCTTAAGTCTGTATATGTTGCATTTTTGTGCTCTCTTCATGTAATCAGGAATGTACAGTCTCTTTAAAAGTAATACACTTGGAACCACAAAAAATTATTCATTTAGCGAGTTTATTAATTTATCGATAAATGAATATTTATTATTTTAAATCGAGTTTTCCAATATAACATATATACATTTTATATATAACATATATTCAGCGGAAGTTGCTAAATTAGATGAAGATATCCAAGGATTATATGATGTCATTTCTAATTTATGATATAGAAATGTGACGGATGTTGAACATATTTTGAACTATCCGAACGAGAATGATGCAGTTATGGAATCACCTACTGACGAAGAAATTATTCAATCGGTAATGAACAATGATGATGAAATTAAATGATCCCAAAGCAGATGATAATAGCCTTATCATCTAATGAGAAATGTACAGTTAAACCTCTTTAAACTATTACACTTGGGACCAGAAAAAATTATTCATTTAGCAAGTTTATTAATTTATCGATAAATGAATAAATTATTCATTTATCAACAAATAAATATTTAATATTTTAAATCGAGTTTTCCAATATAACATATATACATTGTATATATAACATATATTCAGCGCAAGTTTGTGAATTAGATGAAGATATCCGAGGATTATATGATGTCATTTCTAATTTAAGATATGGAAATGTAATGAATGTTGAACATATTTTGAACTATGTTAACGAGAATGATGCAGTTATGGAATCATCTACAGACGAAGAAATTATTCAATCGGTAATGAACAATGATGATGAAACTGATCCGGAACCAGATGATAGTAGCCTTATCCCAAATGTGTCATCAAATGAGGCATTCCAAGCAATAGTCAACTTAAGCAACTACTCGCTCCAACACGAACAAAATATTCTGGAAATTATACAAACTTTACAACAAGTCAAGAATGAGGTTCATTTTGTTTTAGGTGAAAAATAATAATAATCAACTATAGATAATCAATCCGTAAACCCAATTTGTAACCCAACCCGTGCAAATTGGGGCGGGTAGAATGCCCAATAAAAATCAATCCGCCCCGCACCAATCCGTTATACATTTTGCGGGTTGTGTTAGGGTTGGACTTTCCAAACAGTAAGTTAATGCGCCCCAACCCGTTTCTACCCACAATATACATATATGAATTTAAAAAATATATTTATATATATATATATATATATTGTGTATTTTAATTTACCAACCTGCCACTCTTGTTATATTTTAATTTAGTTACTTGTTCGGAAATGTTCTAAACCTAATTTAATTGGTTTTAATATATATTTTTCTTCAAAATATTTTCAATTTATTTTAAAAGTTGGGTTGATTATGCAAACAATGCAAAATAAAGGACCGAAATGAAAATTAAAAAATCAACCCGCACCAACCTGCAGTTTATTTTGCGGATTGGGTTGGGATTTTAATTGTACCAGGCTAGGTTGTGTTGGGTTGAGATTTAAATTTACCAACCCGTCCCAATCCGCCCCGCAATTTATTTTACTGGTTGGGTTAGGATTAAGCTCAATCCGCTCCAATCTGCTCCGTGCCCACCCCAAATACATATAAAGTGTAAATTAATGTAAACAATCCCCCTTCCAATCCCAATTAGATCAGCGTTCCGCTAGTATTCACCCAGCCACTGCTAGTGTTCACCCGACCGCTTTCTCCCTTTCCCAGAATCCTACAAGAGCAGGAGGCTAGAAAGAAGAAGAACTTCTGCAAGGTATGCCTAGTATTCTAAAAGGTATGCCTAGCCGAAATTAGGCGAAGTAAGGTGGTAGGAAAATCCTAGAATTCTAATAGATTAGACGGGATTATGTGTGATTATGCGGATTAAACAGTGATTAAGAGGGATTAGACGCTAGTCGACCAATTTACGGCTAAATTTTACTTTGCGCCTTTTAGAACATTACATTAGACGCTGGTCGACCAATCCCTGTGAGTCGTTCATCGAAGCCCTCCACCCCCGAAGAGTAAGGGATCAGCGAAGGGGCCTTCTATGATTGGAAATCTTGCACGAGAAGAATGGCTGCCTCGAGGGCTTGATTCTTTAATGAAAGCTCTTATCTCTCTCTATAATGATGAGCCCTAAGGTCTTCTATCTCGGCCTCATATCTCTGAAGAGACTCCATTAACGCCCCTCTCTCTCAGCAAAGGGAGGACAACTTTTGCTCCTTACTCTTCAAAGCAGCACTTGCCGATGACTCGCCCCTCTGTGATGAGGAAACAACTTGTGGATGCATTGTGCAAGCTAATAAAAGGAGTGAACAAAAGAAAGAAAGGCAGGAGAACAATGCAAAGTAAGATTTACCTCAGACCATGTAAGGGGAGGAAGAGCAGATAATACACCCTCTATCTCACCATGGGAAGAAGGTGAGTGGGCATAGGGGAATGAGAATCGAAGCCATCGAGAATCATTCAAAAGGAGCCCTACTAGTAGAAGGGCCATAACATGAGCCGCAATAGCCACGACATTAACCCTCCCTGCCTCCTCCTCATGGATACGCACAACTTATGCCTCAGCAAGAGATTCGGCCCTCTGTCGTTCTTCCCTCCTGACCGCCTCGAGAAGATTGGGAATGTCCTCCTTCGGAAAGACCCCTTCGGTCTCCAACTTCCATAGCCTTTCCTGCATATTCTTTCTATTCACCAACTGCTATGCTCGGGCCTCTCTCATGGATGTTTGGAGACCAGCTAGCTAGGAAAGGGACTCCTTCAGCCCCTCATTCCATACGTCCTCCATCTCATCGAAGGAGGAAAATAACTCTCTTTTCAAGGCGTCTGAGGAAGGGCCTAAGGAGGAGAAGAGATCCTGAAAGAAGAAAAGAAAAAACATGACAAAAGAGAAAATATATACAAATGACATTCATGGTAACAAGAAAGAAGTGTAACTGGGCAAGATGTCGAAGCCTATTTATGAAAACGGGAAGTCTCCCGCCCATGAATTAGGGGACCCGTTTGGGGTATAAGGACCACTGGCCAGCTCTTCGATCGAGGATGAAGGGAGGGACCACTTGGGGAGTACTCCTCGGAGGGGGAATAATCTCTTCATGAGGAATGTCCTCCTTTTCAGGAGGAACAGAAGTACCCCTATCGGTCTTGGAAGTTCCCCTCTTGGGGGGGGGGGGGGCATAACAAATTTGGACGCTTGCGAAGGCCGAGAGCCCTGAAAGACACGACAGGATGCGGACTCTTTCATCAGCAACATTGAGGATGCGGAAGGAGCTTGGGATGAAGACGCGCCTGCATGTGGCCTCTTTCGGCTCGAAAAGGGTTTTGAGGGTGGTTCTTCTTCTTCAGGGGGAAGCTAGCATTCTGACCAGGCGATCCGGGTAAAGTCGCATGTGCCGCAAAGGAAATAGGAACAACCACAATGCCTGGACCCCCTACGTCCTCCAGTAGTTTGTCCATCATAGTTTCAAGATTGCTGGATGATACAGAAACGATGGTAGAAGAAGGAGAAGATGGTTCCATTGTTGTCTGGCTTGAGGATAGCTCTCTCTCTCTCTCTCTAAAAAGACAACAAGGCAATTAAAGAAGATGATAAAAATTCAAAAGGATAGAAAACAAAAAGGAGATGGGACCTAATGATGAAGGTGCACTACCCCACTTTTCAGCATCCGTACAAGAGTGGGGAAGTTGAAAATATTTAAACCGCCGATAGGTCCCACCAGCACCGCCATTTATTGACAAATTGTTGCACGTTGCATAGGAAAAAGGAAAATCCAACCCTTGATTTACAAGTGGCGAAAAGAACACTCCCCACTTCACCCACTAATGTCCCTCTAAATGTCATGGAAAGACGAATGAGTGAGAAAAAATCCAACCATAAAAGACACCCTTCTTTATAATTAAAAAAAGGGAAAACAAAACGTCGAATCGTGAAGGTGGCCCTCGGCCTCTTGCGAAGTGGAAAGAACTATGATGAGACAAGGATCTCCCAAGGAGGAATAAAACAATAGCTCCAGGAGAAAGAATAAAGGCTTCAAAACTACAGGAGTCCGATCCTCGCACTCCCATAGTTGGGGAGATGTTGATGGAGGTTCAAAATTAGTGTTAGGACCTTGTAGCGATTGTAATGCACGCGGCATGAAACCGAGCAATGAAGACAGAGTTAATGAGCATTTAATGACCCCAACAAGGGGAGAAGATAGGGTTCTGAACCCGCTTCCCTCGTCGAGGAGCTTATGAACAAAATATCTTCTAAACGATACTCATGTATCTAAGACAATCAAACAGATATTCCACGAAGGAAAAAATACACCAATTCTACACAGACATATCTCATAAATATAGGGTCAAACACTTAAAAGATACGTTCGTTAAGCACAAAAGAAGGCATATCCGGTAGCAAGACTAAAAGATAGGCAATGAGCCCATGTCAAAGCCTCCTCGCCGAGGGATATTCAATCATCCGAATGGATAAAGCTACAAGATTAATGCCTTCAAAGGCTAACGAAAGACACATGTTCTCTCGGAAGAGCTGCCCTCACCTGTGAGGAGAAGCGCCGTCACCCCTTCAGGCTAGCCAAGTCGATGGAAAGATACATGAGATATAGCAGGATGTATCTCAGCATGGCATTAGGGAAACGGAAGATAGGAAGAATATGTGATTGATGATACCTTATCAATCAGAAAAGATACACCCTATATTGCCTCCACCACCTATATAAGTGGCTCATAATCCAAGAAGAAAATCATCTGAACTCATATGAAGTCAGACATACACTTAATTATCGGGTATTACTAACCCTACTTACATTTAATAGATATTTCCATTCACTATATATCAAAACTCTAAGAGGTTTAACTTTCTCACTGCTTCGTTAGGCAGAGTAAGTTAAACAGCGGTCAAACCACCAAATCCCACTTGATTTTAGCTATTTATGTGCAGGTCATAAAGCGCTACTAAGAATTCCGGGTCATGTTCTAGAAAGGAGCTATCTCATTAGCTCATAGCCCGTGAGTAGAGTTCATGCACTAGACCTAAAATTAAAGATCTGTCATGAACCATTAGATCGAGTTAATTAGTGTGTTGATACCCTGATTGGGCTTAGTGTGAGTCATACTACTTGGAAAATTAAGGCCCTATGTTTTCCTGTATTAGTAAAGGAAAATTAGATATCCAAGAATTGCTAATAATGTTTACTCGATTAGATCTCGAAAAGATTTTTTTTGTCAAAAAATTGGCGATAACAAGCATATGATGCAACGAGATGTGGAAAAGTTTGTAACAAGAATCTTAAGTGTGTCGAATGACATATCGAAATATGAAGATTATGTTATTTAACTTTTTTTTTTTTAATTATGTTATTTCATTACCACTAATATTAATTCTTGAAAGTTTTTTTATTGTTTTTATTTAAATTTCTGTTGTAATAATGTCGAAAAGCACCATTATTAATGAAATATTGGGTAATCTAATAATTTATATACATATATAAGAAAGTTGCCAAAGAACATTTTTCCAAGTTTTTTTTTCTCAAGTTTCTCTCTATGTGTACGATTATGTCATTCTAATACCATACTCTTTGGTGCTCTCGTTGTAGCTTTTTTATCCCATATTTTTATTTTCACCCTTTATTAATAAAATAAAAATGTAGGGTTTACCAACCATTTTTATATATAAAAGAATGACCAAATAATAGGTCATCCAAGTGAAAAAATACATGTCACAAAAACATAATTAACCCTTTAGCCAAAGCGTACATATTTCTAAAAGTTAAGGCATAAATTAATTGGAACTACATCGTCTACCTTTATCGTAGTTAATCCAAAGTAAATCAAATCTAAACTCTTTTATTGGTCATCTGTCACATGTTTATTACCAAAGTCAGAATTTCTTGTCTTATCTATATGAATGGTAGGCTTGTCTATGCATTATAAAATTATATTCTTTGTCCAACAAAATGAGCACACTCTTCTAATAAGTTTTGTAACTTACAATACTCAAATGTGTATGTCCAACTTAACTCCTCAAAACTTAAAACGGTATTAAAACCATGCTAACCCACTACAAATGTTTCTTGTATTAAAACCATAAACATTTGGGTGGCTTTCCCACCCCTTTCTTTTCCCACTCTCTTCCCAAATTCCAGATTTCGTCTCTCCATGGTCCAAGTTCGGAGCAAATTTCCATTCACACCCATTCACCGAATAGGTCATGTGATATACCGTTTCGATGGCCGGTGCTATTATACACAAAGTAGGATCCCACAAATTTCTTTGCGGCAACAACACTGCCTCTGTTGTCAGAGCGTTTACGCTTGATGTTGGAGCTTTCGACCACATTGGCCTTTGCCATCGAGATATTAGCACCACCGCATTTCCTTATAGAACGACGGTTGCTCACCTCGATATTAAGTTTCTCAATGAGCCCTTACATCCTCATTTCTTTCCGCTTATGCTTCAGGTAGTTTTGAAAGTCTTTCCATGATGGTGGCATTTTCTCAATCATGAGTGCCACCTGGAAAGGCTCATTAATAACTAGCCCTTTAGCTTCAAGGTGATGGTAAATGAGTTGGAGCTCCTCACCTTGCTCTATAAGACCCCTACTGTCAGTCATAAGGTACTCGTGAAAGTCCGTGACAACAAATCTCTATGTGCCAGCGTTATTCATTTTGTACTTATTCTCGAGAGTTTCTCATAGCTCCTTTGTAGTAGCTTTGGGCACGAAAACACTGAACAACGTGTCATATAGAGCACACAGGATATAGTTCTTGCATAGGTAGTCGGCATGTCTCCATGCCTCAACCGAAGAGAATGACTTCTCGTCCAGATCGTCCTCTCTTAGGACGGGAGCAGTCTCCTTAAGAAAACGGGTCAGATTAAGGGTGGTCAGTTAAAACAGCATCTTTTGCCGCCAATGTTTGAAGTTGTCCCCTTTAAACTTTTCCGGTTTCTCCAGATGAGAAGTCGGCAAAGTAGGCACTGCCGAATACATCGGTGCCTTGGCCTTGGCCCTAGCCACAACCTTGGTCCTAGCCGTAGCCTCGGCCACAGCCGCGGTGGCCTCAGCCGTTGCACCTACGTCCTCTGCGTTAGCCCCCAGATTCGCATCGCACCCTGTGTTATGAACATTCCGACCAACCACTAGGTCATGCTCACTTTCGAAAGGCAACTCGTTGGGTGAAGTGTTCGTCATCTAAAACGACAACCAAAAACGTATGAGATACGTGTACAATAAATTCTATTAACAAAACACCAAAACTGCAATTTGGATTTGTAAAAGAATTTTATTTTTTAAAACAAATGAAATTAAAACGGTTTTCTTTCGAATACCAATACGGTTGGTATCAAAAGGATTAAGAATCGGTTCTTCTTGAATACCAATACGGTTGGTATTAAAAAGATCCTTAAAAACAAAAACAAAATTGTTTGGAATTTTTCTTTGCAAATCAAATTCTAATTTGATTTAGAGTTGAAAGCAAAAAAGCACTATTCCTTATTATTTAAAATAAATATATATTGTACTATTTAGTGCATGAAAGAAACAACAAATATCGGTTAAGATTGTTGGATTCCGTGTACGAACTAACAATTAATAAATAACAAATGAGTAAAAAGAATAAACAAACAGTGTATTCTTTATTAATTCAGAATTGAAACTGAAATTACAGATTACAAAACTGTACGTACTGAATAGTAATTATAACAAACGTAAGTCAGATTATTATTAATTAATAATCTGACGGACTGAATTGTAATAAATAGAAACTGCCGGACTGAAAAGTATAAACTTAACAGCCGGACTGTTCTGATTGAAAATTAATTTACATAACTGAAATGAAACTACTCTAATTACAGAAATTAAATTACATAATTGAAATGACAGAACAGAAACAGTTTTTTAAGGAAATTACAAAAAAGTAAAAACAAAATTGAAATATTACAGCTAAGTACAACAAATTAACATAATGAAAAAAAATTGCAGAATTGAAATGACAGAATATAAATTGCAGAAATGAAAAGACGAGGCGACTGTTAAACAGTCTGCCATTAATCGATATTCGCCCAACCACCTTAAGTTTCTGTTTGCGTTGGCACTTCGATTCCAAGGTACAACGTCTCAGATGACTCGTGGGAAACTGGCGACGAGTCAAGGTCGAGCTGTTGGTGGATGATTCTCTCTCTTTCTAGAATGCTATGGAAAAATTATGTATGCACTATTTTCAGAATGTAAAAAACTTTTGAACTAGAGACCAATTCGGAAAACCCCATGAAAACACGTTTTTCCAATACTTCATACTTCCATGAAAAAAAGTTTTACAAAGCTTAGCCTTAGATTGTTTCCAAGTTGCAGCTAAAAATTAGCAGCTTCATGGCACTTTTTCAATCAGTTTTGCAACTTTTGAAATATTACCAAAAAATATATGCAACTCCTAATATGTTAACATGCCATAAAAGCTATAACAAAATAAATAAATATTTCTATTTTCATGAGTTTTCTTAGAAGTTTTAGGTCAATGCTAGGATAACCGGAAGTTATGGATTATTACTTCAATTTTAAAGCTAAGAAAAAGTTTAATTAAACCAATTGTATTAAATAGTACTTACATTAGTTTATCCAGTCTGCATGCCGCAACTGCTAAGAGAAGAAAGTATAAGAAAAGTAATTTACAATTTGTAATATTACATCAGAGAATTTTTTTTTAGTAGTTACAACTTTGAAGAAAATTATCCGAAAAGTAACTTTGAAAAATTATTTTGTTGGAAACAAACAAAGGATATATTAATTGAAATTTGAAATGCATAGTCTTATCAAGATAAAGGCAGAATCAAATTAATGGCACTTCTTTTTTTGTAGGTTACCAAGAGGAAAAGAGGGAAGAAAAATTAAAGCAAAGTAAGCGACATAATGGGAAAACAATAAAAAATTTGATACCCTTTAAATAATATTCTATATTTGATTTTTTTTGTAATAATGTTAATAAAGTTGACATATAAGGAATCCTTCTATTACTACTATATATACTGAGATTTGTCCAGCCCTTGTCATCCGTTTCTATTATATTGTTAGCTTTTATATTTCTCAACGATGCATCTTTCATCTCCAAGTTAGTATCTCCAAACTTAGGGGCTTTACCTTTTATTCTTTTTTTTCCCTTTGCTTTTATAAGTGCTTATTTTTTAAATAAAAAAAACTACTTATGGGTTATGTCTAAGTTATCATATTTTCACACATTAAGAAATTAAGAAAACCACCCAATTTATGCTATCGAGGTTACAAATTCAATCTATAATTAACCGAGGGTACCACAATTTTTTTGTTAGCACCGACTTAATTACAAACCTTACAATGTTATTAAGGTTGAAACTATTATTTTCATGTCCAGTTAAGTAAGTGACTTACAAATCTTACCATGCTATTTAGGTTGAAAATATTATTTTCTTATTTCAGAAAAAAAAATATTTGGCTACTAATTTAGGTAGGTAACCGTCGGATTTACTTTTACCGAAAAACTCAATCAAGCATTCTTTCAATACAAAACCTCTTTGTTTAGTAAACTTGTTTCAAGGAGTTTCTTTACCATCACAAACCTCAATTAGATACGGAAGAAATCATGTGCAATTATTTTAAAATGGTACTACTACTTATTATACTCTGAAATTTGTCTTCTCAAATATAGAACCAAATTCTAGTTACTTATATTTCTGCGCCGTCATTAATTTATATGAAATACACATTATTCATAAATGTATCGTTTCTTGTTTTCTCCTATATTTAGAAGGTGTATGTATTTAGTTTTAGTTTTATTCCATTATCAATCTTTTGCCCACTATAATAAATGAAACTATTTTGACAAACTCTACCTCCATTTTCTAATACGATAGTTTCGTACAGGAACAAACCTATTTCTTACTCCAGATTTATAAACACACATAGGATTTACTCTTTATCTGAAAGGATGTTTTTTTTTATATCATTATTAGATTCATCCATAAAAATGAAGTATGTCGGTGTGGAAGAGATAGATGCAGAAGAAGAAGATGAAATTGATGAAACAGATTATCGGTAAAATGGACATTTCTCAAGCGAATAAGTGATCTACCAAACATACGGTAATTTCTCTTTGCCTCACGTGAGTGTTTAATAATGCTTACTTACGACATTGTAAAGTAAAAGTTCTAAAGAAAATTATATAGGACGAATGTTAATCTTCTCATGTTAACCAATGGAACTCTATTTTTTATTATTGTCATACCTGAATTTATGAACGAGTCATTTATAAAAAAACATTCATTTTAGTGGATCCTCTAGTTGTAATCAGAAGTTGTGTTTTTGTAACAGCCCGTGTCAAGAGCTTTTAGCTTAGTAAAGGTAAATAAATTCTTAAATTGGTTTTCAAAATAAACTATTAATAATACCGAAACGCACAACCTTCTCAAATTACAAGATATTATATTCAGAAATTAGTCAATCCGTTTTAGGATTTTAGTTGATTGAAAAGTCGCAAAAGACCATCCTTCAGTCACTCCTTCCTGTGCGGAAGGCAGTTAGCTATTTTATTCACTGTTGTGTGTAAGCCCTTGATCTTTTGCTTGCAACGTTAAGAATCGCCATTCCTCCTTTGCTTTTCGTATAAGAAAGAGAGAGATTATTCTATCGTTCCTGCTTTTAAGTATTTTACTCTCTAATCAGAGAGAAAGTTCAATCTTGTATGGTGCCTCATAAGACCTTCCGAAAGGCTCTATATGGGCTTAAACCCAGTCTTAGAATGAAGATGACTACGACAGGCAGGGACCTCTTCGCTGGATCAAGACCGGTTCAGATCCTTTCTGGCAATTTTTCCCTCCCATCATGAACCCCCTCTTGAAAAGGTCCTATAAAGATAGAATCTGCCTTGCTGGCATGGCAGCAGGCGATGACTGAAGAACTGGCAGCACTAGAGCAAAATCAAACATGGGACTTAATTTCTCTTCTTTCACGATCAGTTGTGGTTGGGTCTATCAAGTTAAGACCCGCTGTGATCGTTCATTCTTCTTTCTTTCCTTGGTCTTTCGTTTCGTCACATTCCTAATAACTTATCCAATTACAACGTATTATCCATAATGTAAGCCGATAACCTATAAATCACACAATAGTAACACTTACTATAACATATTCGATAGGGAAAACCTCATCATACAATCAATAGATGTAGTTTTTCTACTTTTAGTATTGGTGAGACATAAAAATCTGTATGAATACTACATAATGCATATTTAAGTGTCAGGTCCATTAGGTGCGATGCTCTCCTCCAAGGTGTAGTTTCATCCTTTGGCTAGCTATTCAAAATATATTATCTACGTTGGACCGTTTGCAAAGGATGAACCTCTTTGGGGTTAATGGATGCCCTCTTTGTTTGAGTAATGCGGAGAGTGTGGACCATTTATTCTACGATTGAGGGTTCTTGAGACGGATTTGGAGAATTGGATGTTTGCGCTTGGGTTTCTTAGGAAACTGTTTGTCCTGGGCTGGTTGGATCTTTTGGACTACAAATGTCTTCAAGGGTAATTCCCCATCCGGACTCTTAGAGAAATATGTTTAGGCCTCCACAGTGTTTTGTATTTGGCGTGAAAGGAACTCTTGGCTTCATGGCAGTATCTTTTTGAGTCTGGGAAAAGTGTTCAAAAACGTGGAATATTTTGTGACAATTAGTTTAAACAAACTTTGTAATGTAAGCAATAGACTTATCCAGCGGAATTGGAGACTAAGTACGGAGTTTGTCAGTGACTAGTCCCGCACTTTTTTGTTAGCCGACTGGTCGGCCCCCTTCTCCAACTGGTCGGCAGGAAAAAATATTTTGGCAATTGTCTAAGTGATCGGCCTTGGCTACTGGTCGGCCTACGAAACTATTTTTTCGCGTTTCTTCATTCCCTAGCTCTTTGTTTGGTGTACTCTTTATGGTATTTAACCCCCATTATTTATATAGGATCGTTTACCCTCCAAAAAATAAAGTGTCAGGTCCATTAGAATATACGATACGAAACTTACGTCTACACATTTGTTCTAGGCTAGGGCACCCTTTTCCAATAGAGCCAAGGCTCAAATCCGTCACCCCACGACATAAAGTTATAGTTAAAGATAATAACTTTTTCAACCCCGAAGAAATTCCCATTGCCAAAAACCCCTCTTGCCTTACTTGAAGATTACTTAACGTAAGATATGTGAGTACTTTCCCATAGCTCACAATTTAGACATTAGGGGCAAAATCGGAAAGTTTTAGACCTTGAAGAATCAATTTAGACAAGATAGATAAGGGAGACTAGAGAACAAAGATTTGGGCACAACTTTGCAATAGCTTGTAAGCTTTCGTTCATGATTTTCGGACAAGACACGATTATTACATCACTCAGATTGGGGAGTTTTGTTTAATTGCAATCAAACCTTTGTCCGAAAACAAAGGGCAATGGATGAGGTCGAGCTTTTCTAAAATATGGCCCTCCTTCGCCACCTCACATAACTTCGTCCTCAATAGATAAGGAATTCCAAAGAGAAAGTACCCCTAAAAAAGGGCACCCCCGTGCAATAGCCAAAGGACCCATATCACTCACTTTACTTACCTTATTTCACCTAATAGAAATTTATCCTAGCCCTCTATAACTTGAAGTTCCTACAGAAATAGCCGCAAGTCTAATATCATTCGCTTTTTTCCCTTCCAAACACCTTGTAAGATGTCCATTATCTCACACAGCATCGTTCGCTAACACATCTTCTTTGCTCACACTCGGCGCTTAGAGATACAATTGAGCAAAGAAAACGAGTTAGTAAACGATACTGAGTGTGATAATAGACATTTTAGAAGGTGTTTGAAAGTGAAAAGAGCAGCTGATATTAGACTTGCGGCTATCTCTGTAGGTACTTCAAGCCCTGGAGGGCTAGAAAAATTATATTTGAGGAAATAAGTCTAGCAAAGTGAGTGATATTGGCTTTCAGCTATTTACCAAGGGTGCCCTTCTTTAAGGCTACTTTTTCTTTGAAATGTCTTATCTATTAGGAACGAAGGGTTATGTGAAGTGGCGAAGGAGTTCCATCTTTTAGAGAAGCACGATCTCATCCGTTTCCCTTTGATTTCGGACAAATGTTTGATTGCAATTGAACAAAACTTCCCCCTATCTCAGTGATGTAACGATCGAGTCTTGTATGAAAATCAGGAACGAAAGCTTACAACCTATTGCAAAGTTGTTCCCTAAGATATTTTCTCTTGTATCTCTTATCTATCTTGTCTTAATTGATTCTCCAAGATCTGAAACTTTCCGATTTTTCCCTTAACGTTATTGGTCGTTATGGGAAAACGCTCACATGTGTCACGTTAAGTAATCTTCAAGTAGTGAACCAAGTGGGGTTGAAAAATTTATTATCTTTAACGTTAACTTCATGTCGTGGGGTGATGAATTTGAGCCTTGTTGCTATTGGGAAAGGGTGTCCTTGCCAGAAATAAATGTGTATACGTAAGTGTTGTATCGTATCTTCTAATGGACATGACACTTGAATATGCATTATGTAGTATTCATACAGATTTTTGTGTTTTACCAATACTAAAAGTATATACACTACATCTATTAAAAGAGACTGCTGTCGATCTGGTTTTAACTTCAAATACAACGTGTCCCCAACCTCGAACTCAATTGTTCGGCGGTTCTTATCCGCGTATTGTTTCATTTGTCTTACAGTCTTAACAAAATTCTCTTTCAAAGATCACAAAATTTCATCTTCTGTTCGCAACTCAGAGTCAACCTCGACATCACCGTCATAAAGATGTAAGCGGGGCGGTGGCCGACCATATATTGTTTCGAACAGTGTCACCTGGACGGACCTATGGTAACTAGTGTTATACCAATATTCCTCCCATGCCAAGTAATTTTCACACCTTTTTCGGTTTGTCGCTCACAAAACATCTCAATTATTACTCCAAACATGTAAACACTACTTCCGTCTGCCCATGTTTTAGCGGGTGCAACGCAAAGCTCCTGCAAGGGAAAAAACTCATGCCATAATAGAACCAAATCCCAATTATTTCGGTTAAACATCAATAAAATCCCTCAAAATATCACCCCCACCTCTTACTTAGTATTAGTAACGGCACAAGTAGACCGACACGTGTAGGAAATATCACATTGTTGAACATATTGGTGAACATCATCCCGCATACCCTCGCACCTAAAAACTTGACACAAACGACGAAGTGTTTGGAGGCCCTTCGAATGCCCCCCATGCTAGTAACATGAAACTTGTACAATAGCGGATTTTGTAGAGCTTATCAAGAGAAACTAAAATACGACTATTTTGGAACACACAGATGCTGTCGCTAACGACATGTCACGCCCCAAAATCCTATAAACGGACATCGAGGCATGACCTTTTTAAAACAAAAGAAAGTAGAACCTGTTGGTACGAAATTAAAAATTTTAAAAGAAATAAATTACGAGCTAAAGGAACAATTGACAATTAAATAAAAATGTTGCCAAACACGGCTACATGGCAAGTTTTATAAAACTAAGAAAATAACAAATGAAAGAATTTGCCCTTAGGCTACAACCTCAAAATATAATAAAAATGAAAAGTAAGCGGAAGCCCCAAACCCATGATGTTGCAATGCAACAGCTCTTATCCAAACATGCCAACCTAATTGGTACCTGAAATACAAAATTGTAACGGTGAGTCCCACGCACATAACTAGACGGGACGGCACCACAAATACCGTCACTCCATCCCTTAAATGCAAGAGCTCACAAATTCTACAGCTACGATAATCGACGTATAAAAAGAAATATAATGACATTCTACAACTACGATAAATTAAATAAATTAAATACACATCAACAGCATACATGGACCTCTCACGCCACCTACCACAGTCCGTAAGGTAGGTCATTCCCTATCCCTTCGGCCGTCTTCTGTCCCCGGAATTAGGGAGAGACAGAGACCATTGCAACATAAAAGTAGATTTATAGTGCGCACTTGGACCTCTCACGCCACTCGTCCCAGTCCGTAAGACGAGTCATTCCCTATCCCTTCGGCCGTCTTATGCCCCCGGAATTAGGGAGAGACATAGACCATTGCTAACATAAAAGTAAATATAGTGCACACTGGGACCTTTAACGCCACTCGCCCCGGTCCGTAAGACGAGTCATTCCCTATCCCCTCGGCCGTCTTCTGTCCCCGGAATTAGGGAGAGACAGAGACCATTGCCACTACAGCTAAATCACAAGGCCTCGGCCAATAATATAAAATCATTCAAATAACACCATCTCATACGTATGAATATTAAGGCCTCGGCCAATAATATTATACTATTCAACTAACATAACTCATATGTCACTTAACGTAATACAACATAAACCATAATCATAGATGCTAGATTCACAACTAGCCAATCACTTCAACAACATAAAACTCATTCAGGCATTTTAACAAACAGCTTGTATGCATAAACTACAATCCATCTATATTCAACAATAATTTACCCAATTCTATCAAAAACCATAATAACTCATAATCAACGCTTAAAACATGCAAACCCATCCATAATCTCATTAATTCGAAATTAATTAGTCTCAAGTCTCAAATTCTACAATTCAATTAATGGAATTAAAAATACAACAACTAAACCCCAATTATCAATTTAAGAACATAAATAATATAAAAGGCAAAAACCCCCAATTTATAATGAACGTAAAACCTAATCCTAACATACACCCTCGTCTAGTCGCTATGGATAACCCCCGTTACCTTAGAGCGTAGTGGAGATGCTTTCGGTATGAGCCCGCTAATGGTGGTTTCTCTTCTTCTTCTTCTTCTCTCTTTTCTCTCTTTTTTTTCTCTCTCTTGGCTGATTTTAGGTTTAAAGAATGAAAAGTGGCTGATTTTAGGTTTAGAAAAAACTGTTTTTACAAAGTTTGTGGAAGCGAACTATTTGGTCCCCAAAGTTTTAAAAGCTAACTCTTAATCCAAAAATATTGTTCTACTACTCAAAAATAACAAATCTTTAGAAACAAACCTATTGGGTCCTTTTATTTATAAAAATTAGTAACAGGTTTTAAAAATAAAGCTTTTTGGAAGAGTTTCGGTTTTTGGCTAAAAATTAGTCGAATGACCGGTTTTTGGTAAAATTTTGAATAAAACGCTTTTGGATAAATTAAATCATAAATAAAATCACTTATAAAAATACGGGATGTTACAACTAACCCTCCTTAAAAGAATTTCGTCCCGAAATTTCCTATCTAAACAACTATACCCAGAAATGATAAACTTATATAAACAAGGCCATAAAAATTCTAAACGTACAATAAGATCATAAGAATTTAAATGCACAATACGGGTCATAAATCAAAATAAATAAAATACGCAGGGTTCACAACCCGTAACAACTCCATAACTCAAATAAGATAAACTCCAGATAATGCACCATGTAAGAATAACCGCCTGTATACAATATCTAACAGAATAAAAGACAACAATGTAAAACAAGCGGCTGCAACATAAAAGTCAATAAAGTAAACTAAGCTGACATGCTTCTACCTCAACAACTCCATGCATCTACAAATCCCAAATATGGTAAACAGCTATATGCAATATCAAACATAATAAAAGACAACTCAACAATTCCGTAAACTCTAGGCGTTATAACAAAAATAAACTCCAAAATCTAGGCGTTACAACCCTTCCCCGATAAAGGAATTTCGTCCCGAAATTATAAAGCATCTAAAGAATAGTACCTAAAGAAAAGTCGAGATTAGGATATTTCCTCTTCATCTCATCCTCGCGTTCCCAAGTTGCCTCCTCGGCCCCGTGGTGTTTCCAAACCACCTTTACCAATCTAATCGTATTTCCTCGAAGTTCCTTCTCTTGTACATCGATAATCTTCATAGGACCCACTTCGTAGGTCACATCTGCACTAACCTCGATGTCCTCAAAGTCTACCACGTGTGAAGGGTCGTGATGATACTTTTTCAACATTGACACATGGAACACCGGGTGAACCCCCGCCAACTTTAGTGGCAAGTCCAACCGGTATGCAACTTCTCCAACTCGGTCCATGATCTCAAATGGTCCGATAAATCTCGGGCTCAACTTCCCTTTAGAGCCAAACCTCATAATCCCCTTCCTTGGAGAAACTCGCAAAAATACTTGATCCCCCTTTTCGAACTCCAAAGGTCTCCTCCTCTTATCCGCATAACTCTTTTGCCTACTTCGAGCCGTTTCAAGCCTTTGTCGAATCAACTTAATCTTTTCTGTCGTTTCTTGAACCAATTGTGGTCCTAACATTTCCGCTTCTCCCACCTCGGTCCAACACACCGGAGACCTACACGGCCGCCCGTATAAAGCCTCGAAAGGTGCCATGCCTATACTAGCTTGGAAGCTATTATTATACGCAAACTCAACCAAGGGTAGATGGCTCTCCCAACCTCCCTTAAAGTCGTTCACACACACGCGCAACATATCCTCTAGCACTTGGATAGTCCGCTCCGATTGTCCATCCGTTTGGGGATGGAACGCCGTACTCATTGTCAACTTGGTCCCTAAGGCATTTTGTAATGCGCCCCAGAACCTCGACACAAACCTTGCGTCTCGATCCGATACTATCGAAATAGGCACCCCATGAAGTCTAAC
Organism: Primula vulgaris; assembly: GCA_963920805.1. NCBI lineage: Eukaryota > Viridiplantae > Streptophyta > Magnoliopsida > Ericales > Primulaceae > Primula > Primula vulgaris. Next base: position 9,276,129 of record OY987215.1, on the reverse strand, counting down.
AATTTCTTTAATATACTTCCGTCCCAAGATTTCCACCGAATTCGTCATCTTAATCGCAATGAAGTGTGCGGATTTGGTCAAACGGTCGACCACAACCCACACAGCGTCATTCCCGCTTACCGACTTAGGTAAGTTGGTCACAAAATCCATTGCTATCCTTTCCCACTTTCATTCCGCTACCGGTAAAGGTTGGAGCATACCCGCCGGCCTTTGGTGTTCCGCCTTCACTTGTTGGCAAGTTAGGCACTTGCTAACATATGAAGCTACATCCCGTTTCATTCCGGGCCACCAAAACTGTCTTTTCGCATCATGATACATTTTCGTCCCGCCGGGATGAACGGCTAATCGGGAGTGGTGAAACTCCTTTAATACCTCATTCCTCATGTTTTCTGTCACATAAGTCCTTCCCTTAAAGCGTAGTCCTCCATCGGTTCCTTTCGTCCAACCCTCTAATCCTTCGCTCGAACTTATTTGTTTCTCAAAGTTCTCCACTTTCTCATCCCCTTCTTGTGCTTCCAGAACCCTACTCACAAGTTCCGGTTGTACCACTATTGTGTACAAAGTCCCCACATTAACATGTCCCAACTCCAAGTCGAACTCGTTCACATTTCCCATCATCCTCCATTCGTCGATCGCCACATGCGCTAAGGTCGCATGAGACTTTCGACTCAAAGCATCCGCCACTACATTGGCCTTTCCTGGGTGGTAGTGCAAGTCGTAGTCGTACTGTTCCAGATATTCCATCCATCGTCGTTGTCGCATATTTAAATCCCGTTGGGTAAAAATATGCCCTAAGCTCTTGTGATCCGAGAACACTTCGAACTTTTCCCCGAACAGATAATGTCTCCATATCTTCAACGCATGAACTATTGCCGCTAGCTCCAGGTCATGAGTCGGATAGTTCTTTTCGTGAATCTTTAGTTGTCGCGAAGCATATGCGATAACCTTTCCGTCTTTCATCAAGACGCAACCCAAGCCTTCCTTCGAAGCATCGCAATACACTTGATAACCCTTCCCTTGCTCGGGAATAACTAGTATGGGAGAACTAGTCAACCGCTTCTTGAGCTCTAAGAAAGCTTTCTCGCAAGGCTCATTCCACACGAACTTCACCCCCTTCTTAGTAAGATAAGTCATTGGAGTCGCTAACTTCGAGAAATCCTTGACGAACCGTCGATAGTATCCAGCTAAACCCAAGAAACTTCGAATCTCGAACACATTTTTCGGTTGTGTCCAATTCGAAACCGCCTCAATTTTCGTCGCGTCCACCTTTACCCCTTCTTCCGAGATCACATGTCCAAGAAATTTCACCTCATTTAGCCAAAACTCGCATTTGCTAAATTTCCCGTAAAGTTGGTGCTCCCTCAACGTGAGCAACGCTAAACGGAGATGCTCCTCGTGTTCCTCTCTTGAACTCGAGTAGATCAAGATATCGTCGACGAAGACTACCACAAACTTGTCGAGATACTCCTTAAAGATTCGGTTCATTAACTCCATAAATGCCGCCGGTGCATTAGTTAACCCGAATGGCATGACCACAAACTCATAGTGACCATACCGGGTCCTAAAGGCCGTTTTCGAAATATCCTCATCCTTCACCCTCAATTGGTGATAGCCTAATCGTAAATCGATTTTTGAAAAGAACGTCGCTCCTTTCAGTTGGTCAAACAAATCGTCAATACGAGGTAGTGGGTACTTATTCTTAATAGTCACCCTATTTAGCTTTCGATAGTCGATGCACATCCTCATCGATCCATCCTTCTTTTGCACAAATAAGGCCGGTGCCGCCCACGGTGACGTACTCCGCCTAATAAACCCCTTCTCTAGCAGTTCTTCTAACTGCTTACTTAACTCTTTCAACTCTGCTGGTGCCAAACGGTACGGGGAAATGGCTATTGGTGCCGTTCCCGGTACCAATTCGATAGAAAAATCTAACCCTCTTTTCGGTGGTAACCCCGGTAGATCCTTCGGAAACACATCTCTAAAGTCGTCCACTACGCGTGGCCATATTTCCACTTCCTCGTCGTTCTCCACTATCGAGAGACTAGCCAAAGGACAAGACGGGTTGCCCACAACCCGCTTGGAATAATAAGGAATAGAAGAAAGGGTAGTGTCCCTTTCCCCACGAAAGAACAACTCATCTCCGGATGAAGTTGTAAGGAAAATTTTTCATCGAGCACAATCGATGAAAGAGTTGAAATGAACCAACCAGTCCATTCCAAGGATCACGTCGAATCCTGACATCTCGATGACAACTAAATCATATATAAACACGCGGTCCGCGACCACCATCTCACAAGATCGACACACTCGGTCCAACACAACTCGACCCCCAACAGGAGTCTCTACAACAATCGGGTTATCTAGAACCCCAATTTCTAACGACGAAGACTCTACTAGACTTCTAGATATAAAAGAACGCGACGCCCCCGTATCGAAAAGAACATGTGCCCAGGATGAGCACACGAGAACCATACCTTGTACATTTGCCGGATCTCCTTGGTTTGGCAATTGTGGCAAGGCAAATTGGCGAGCTTGAATTGGTGGGTTTCCTTGCGGTCCTCTATTTCCCCCATGATTCCCTCGGTTTCCCGGGCCCTGATAGCCTCCTCGGTAGTTCCCACGGTTTCCCCCTCCTTGGTGGTTACCTCGAAACCCTCCCCCTTGGTTCCCAGGTAATTGGTGTCGTGGTACGAATCCTGGTCCTCTTGGTGGTGGTGGTGGCAACCTAGGTTGGTTAAAAGGTCGGTTGGTGTCGATTCTTCCTTGTCCCCCGGGACAAACCCTTGCCGTATGTCCCATTCGGTTGCATGTCCTACATTGGACCCTAGGGCACTCGAATTGTCGATGGCTCGTGTCTCCACAGTGGAAACACGCTCCCCTTATCATGACGTTTGTCGGTGGTGGATTAAAAATCCTCTCTCCTCTTCCCGGTTGTTGAAATCGCGAATTATTCGCCATATCCCAAGTCCGCTTCTTCTCTTCCCTCGGAGCATTTCCGGTTTTCGATTTCTCCGAGATTCCTCAAAACGATGGTATGCTTGAACGGTCATACCCCCTTGATATAGTTCCTCAAAACGCCTCCTCATTTCATCCTTATAAGAATCAGGAAGAAACTGGCGATTAAACAATTCGATGAACTCATTCCATTCAAAGTTGCTTATGTCGTAAGTATCCACGATTCCCAGCCACCATTTCCGTGCTTCACCCTTTAGGTGAAACTGAGCCATATTCATTCGTTGCTCCCCATTTACTATCCCTGCAGCCGATAAATATTTCTCCATTTCGTCCACCCATCCCTCAGCTATGGATGGTTCACCTATCCCATCGAAAGTCGGAGCCCCCAATCGAGTGAAGTTAAGCAATCCATTGTTGCTTGAACTCCCAGCTTGTGCATTCTGCACCATCATTTGCACTACCTTCTGAAGGTCGGTCATCACTTGATTAGCATTGACCGTTTCCGGTTCAGGTGCAAAGGTCTCTTCTTCTTCCACATTCACCTCCTCATCTACATTCTCAACCTCTACCTCCTCGGGTTGCTCAGGTGGTGGGGCATTAGTGTTACCTCTCCCCCCACGATTTCTTGCAGTCCTTTTTCCACGATTTGCTCCCCTCCCCCTTAGGGCTCGTCCTGCTCTTCTGTTTGCTCCACCTCGGGTAGCCGCACCGCTTGTTGGTGGTGCGCCCCCGCGTGTAGCTGGTCCCCGTCTACTAGTCCTTGTGGTAATAACCATGACTACAAATAGGTTAAACCAACACTTTAGTTGTCTTTCTCAACACTCCTACTCATACATGAATACTTATACATGATAAAAGCTCATTTTACATGTTAATCACTTTACCAAGGTTCATAAGGTTCAATAACCGATTTTTACGAATTCTCAATTCCGACGATATAACGCTTTGACTTTTCCAAAAATTGAAAATGAAAATTCCGAAACGCCAGAAAGATAGAGTACTGAAAAACGAAGCCAACGCTTCAAGCGGAATCAGAATCGGAGTTAAAACGAAGAAGTTATGAGCTTTCGAAGTATAGCAGAAAAAAACCGCAGAATTACCAGAATTCGACCGATCGTTTTGACAAACGACCGATCGTTTTTTGGTCCAGTAGGGTCTAAAAAATTTTCTGAAGAATTTCGACCGATCGTTTGGGAAACGACCGATCGTTTTTTGGTCCAGTAGGGTCTGAAAAAATTTCTGAAGAATTTCGACCGATCGTTTGGGAAACGACCGATCGTTTTTTGGTCCAGTAGGGTCTGAAAAAATTTCTGAAGAATTTCGACCGATCGTTTGGGAAACGACCGATCGTTTTCTTCTGCAGAAAATTAACGATACAAAAACGTAAAATTACTCAACACTTGTAAATTCCTTACAAGGCACATAACACACAACATCATTCTAATCCATAACATTTTTATGACAACAACGATTCGCATAAAAAGTTCATTACCACTCAAGTAAATAATTTGAAAACATGCTACATAAAACCATCCACGGCACAATTCACGCACTTTAATAGTTCGCTACTACTAGACATGAAAACTTATCCTCATACACACTATAACAATTTACACACGCATACAATCAACACAAAAATGCGAGGGATAACCCATCACGATACGTTATCCTAAAGCATCCGAGCGTCCTCGCATACTCTAGAGTTCCACATCGCTAAGGTATTCCTTCACACATATCGACGAGAGGTCTACCCACTAGTTTGGCGAGCCGGGATCAACGAGCGTCCTCATTGTACCCAACTTGCCTCACATGTGGACTTTCCTTTCATCAAAAACTACTAAATTATAGCTACATGTCTTAAGCTAAATGCAACCCCCCATTTTTAGAAAAAGTTTAAGTTTTTGGAAAAAAATTTGTAAAAATGATACGATGGATCTTGGTCCAATGGTTACCCATCTTCCCGTCGTCCCAAAGTATACAAGAACCTAGTTAGCTCTGATACCAAACTGTCACGCCCCAAAATCCTATAAACGGACATCGAGGCATGACCTTTTTAAAACAAAAGAAAGTAGAACCTGTTGGTACGAAATTAAAAATTTGAAAAGAAATAAATTACGAGCTAAAGGAACAATTGACAATTAAATAAAAATGTTGCCAAACACGGCTACATGGCAAGTTTTATAAAACTAAGAAAATAACAAATGAAAGAATTTGCCCGTAGGCTACAACCTCAAAATATAATAAAAATGAAAAGTAAGCGGAAGCCCCAAACCCATGATGTTGCAATGCAACAGCTCTTATCCAAACATGCCAACCTAATTGGTACCTGAAATACAAAATTGTAACGGTGAGTCCCACGCACATAACTAGACGGGATGGCACCACAAATACCGTCACTCCATCCCTTAAATGCAAGTGCTCACAAATTCTACAGCTACGATAATCGACGTATAAAAAGAAATATAATGACATTCTACAACTATGATAAATTAAATAAATTAAATACACATCAACAGCATACATGGACCTCTCACGCCACCTACCCCAGTCCGTAAGGTAGGTCATTCCCTATCCCTTCGGCCGTCTTCTGTCCCCGGAATTAGGGAGAGACAGAGACCATTGCAATATAAAAGTAGATTTATAGTGCGCACTTGGACCTCTCACGCCACTCGTCCCAGTCCGTAAGACGAGTCATTCCCTATCCCTTCGGCCGTCTTATGCCCCCGGAATTAGGGAGAGACATAGACCATTGCTAACATAAAAGTAAATATAGTGCACACTGGGACCTTTAACGCCACTCGCCCCGGTCCGGAAGACGAGTCATTCCCTATCCCCTCGGCCGTCTTCTGTCCCCGGAATTAGGGAGAGACAGAGACCATTGCCACTACAGCTAAATCACAAGACCTCGGCCAATAATATAAAATCATTCAAATAACACCATCTCATACGTATGAATATTAAGGCCTCGGCCAATAATATTATACTATTCAACTAACATAACTCATATGTCACTTAACGTAATACAACATAAACCATAATCATAGATGCTAGATTCACAACTAGCCAATCACTTCAACAACATAAAACTCATTCAGGCATTTTAACAAACAGCTTGTATGCATAAACTACAATCCATCTATATTCAACAATAATTTACCCAATTCTATCAAAAACCATAATAACTCATAATCAACGCTTAAAACATGCAAACCCATCCATAATCTCATTAATTCGAAATTAATTAGTCTCAAGTCTCAAATTCTACAATTCAATTAATGGAATTAAAAATACAACAACTAAACCCCAATTATCAATTTAAGAACATAAATAATATAAAAGGCAAAAACCCCCAATTTATAATGAACGTAAAACCTAATCCTAACATACACCCTCGTCTAGTCGCTATGGATAACCCCCGTTACCTTAGAGCGTAGTGGAGATGCTTTCGGTATGAGCCCGCTAATGGTGGTTTCTCTTCTTCTTCTTCTTCTCTCTTTTCTCTCTTTTTTTTCTCTCTCTTGGCTGATTTTAGGTTTAAAGAATGAAAAGTGGCTGATTTTAGGTTTAGAAAAAAACTGTTTTTACAAAGTTTGTGTAAGCGAACTATTTGGTCCCCAAAGTTTTAAAAGCTAACTCTTAATCCAAAAATATTGTTCTACTACTCAAAAATAACAAATCTTTAGAAACAAACCTATTGGGTCCTTTTATTTATAAAAATTAGTAACAGGTTTTAAAAATAAAGCTTTTTGGAAGAGTTTCGGTTTTTGGCTAAAAATTAGTCGAATGACCGGTTTTTGGTAAAATTTTGAATAAAACGTTTTTGGATAAATTAAATCATAAATAAAATCACTTATAAAAATACGGGATGTTACACGACAGGTCAACTATGCCCCCATCCGTTGTTGTGGCGAGCTCCAGTTTTCCCCCCGGTTCAGGCCCCTCAACGTTTTTTCGGTCTAAACTTTCTTGCAATTTTTTACATTTCCCATTTCCATACAACTCCATAGTTAAATTATCGTAGTCACACACAATACCGGCCAATTTCATAACGAAGCAATATCCAATATATGGTGTCACGCCCCGGATTTTGGAGAACCCGGGTTGTGAATTTAAAAGAAAACAAAACTAAAAACAAATATTTCACACATGCTAATGTTCCAGAAAATCTGTCTTTTCCATACATTAATTTACAATTACACCTTAATTTACAATTTAGAATTACACCTTATACACTTTACAATTACACATTAATTAAAAACAAACACTTATAAATTTATAATGTACAGCCACTGAAATATCATATCATTTGCATTAGCTACCATCATGTAACAAATGTTACAGGTAGTGAAATTGCAACAACACAATCATACACATAATTTAAACCAACTTTCATATGCTCTGATAATTTACTATAAATAACACAACAAATAGTTAAATAACTACAGTAAAACACATTTAAAATGACCCTAAGCAAGGAACCGATTCATGTCTAAATTTATATAGAACGCTTCTTTTGAGGATCGGACACTGTAACTCATCAAAGCTAATCAACTAAAATCTACCATAAAAAACATAAAAAATCTAGAGAGAGAAAAAGAGAGACGACTAGGTGAATAACCCTAGACGCCGCAATTATGGTAGATCGTACTAAGCCTTTTGATGATTCAAACACGCAGCTTATAAAACCGGACCTTCCGGTTAAGTCCTTTGCAGCTATTCTAAAGAAACAAGTTGATAAACCTAAAATTGATTTGAAAGAAATCGAGTTCTATAGAGGAGAGCCAATGATACAGTTTTCAAAAGCTGAAATTTGCCAATTATCAGAGCCGTTTAAATATACGATAGTAGGTAAGTTCTCGCACGGTAAACCTCAGATTGAGGATATTAAAAAAGTGTTTCATACTCTTGATTTACAAGCTAATTATCAAATTGGAGTTTTAGATCATAAACATATTCTTATTAGATGTTTCCATGAAGATGATTTTCAAAGAATATGGTTACGTAAAATCTAGTATATTAAAGGATTTCCTATGCGTACTTTTAAATGGACGTATGACTTTGACCCGGATATCGAATCTTCACTGACGCCTGTTTGGATATCACTACCTAAGTTGCCTATTCATCTATATAATATGTCGAGTACTTTTTCTATAGCTTCAGCATTTGGGTATCCTCTTAAGGTAGATGATCCTACGTCTAAGCTTTCAAGACCTGGGTTGGCACGTATTTGTGTAGAAATTCATCTAAGAAGGGATTTAATTGAAAGGGTTCGTATTGGATATGGGCGTGATGAGGGTTTCTGGCAAGATTGTAAGTATGAAGACGTTCCTAAGTTTTGTTTTTACTTCTGTAAACAAGGGCATGAAGAGGATAAGTGTCTTATAAAAATGAATAAAAGCAAAAATAAAGTCAAGGAAATAAATGGAAAAGCCCCAGAACAAGAGCTAAAACAAAAGGAAGGACAAAATCAAACAAAGGCCTTATTACACACAAAAAAGCATATATAAAAGAATAGAAAGAGAGAGCACTAAGGATTGGGTTAGCAGGAACTTTGGTACAAGTAAAGAGAGTTTGGTGGTGGAAAAGCAATCTTTAGAAACTGATGCAGAGAGACCTGTAGAAAATATACAACAAGGTACAAAATTGATAAATACTGGGATTGAAAACCTATTAGAAAATATTACCAGGATTGATGTCAATGAAGGAAACTATACAGATATTATTAATGAAGAGGTGGAGTATACTGTGCAAGATACAAATGAAGAAAAATCTGAAAGTGAAAGACAACAATTTTTAAATGCAGAGCTTATGGAAACAAATGAAGTCATTGAAGAAATAGAAACAGAGCAACCAGTATGTGTAAGAGAAGAGGAAGAAACTACAGTTAATAGGGGAGAAGGAAGGGATAAAAATCAAAATGAAATTGAAGAAAATATTGCACTTGAGGATGTGAGAGAAGCAAATATGCACGAGGATTTGAATTTATCACCAAGAAATATACCTTTAGAACCTGATGATGTTAATTGGGAAATTTGTTTGTCTAATAGTGCAAAAAGAAAACAGAAGCAAAGGGAGTTTAAAATAGCTGAAAAAGAAAGTATGATTCTAAGATCCTCTAATGTAAAGGTAAGAAAAATGTATAAATGATTAATACTCTTATTTGGAATGTTAGAGGAATGGAAGGTAAAGATGGCACTAGTAGAAGAGTGAAGTTTTTTTGTAAGTTTCATAAGCCTGTGTTATTAATATGCTTGGAACCTATGACATGTAGTAGTAAAATTGATTTTTATAAGCATAAGTTTGGGTCTGATAATGCTTTCTCTCAAGACCATAACAAAATATGGGTGTTCTATAATATTGGTATTATTGTGGAGGTTTCTAATCAAATGGAGCAAGATATTAGCTTTGATATAAAAGGGAGTTTTCTTTTGAAAAAGATAAAATTTACAGTTGTGTATGCTAAATGTACAAGAGAAGAGAGAGTACCTTTATGGGATTGGTTGCAGCAAGAACGTACTGGTGATCCTTGGATTATTGGAGGAGACTTCAATACTGTTTCAAAAGAAAAAGATAAGATAGGGGGCCTTAATTTAAATGTGGGTGCTGCTAATGATTACTTAGAGTGTCTAAATAATGTGAATATAGAAGAAATGAAGTATTCTGGTTCTAGATTTACTTGGTGGAATAAGAGAAGTGATGAAGTTGCTATTTTTGAAAAAATTGATAAAGTACTTATTAATCAAAACTGCATAGATCTTTTTCAGCATTTTTCTTTAGAACATCTTAATAAAGCATCTTTTGATCACAGTCCTCTTCTAATTAGATGCAAGACTGAGTTTGATAATAATCCTAAAAGGTTTATTTTTCAGAATTTCTGGACAAAACATCAAGACTACAGCAAGGTAATAGCATCAGTTTGAGTGACTTATACTAGAGGTGATGCATTATATTCTTTAGTAAATAATTTAAAAAGAACAAAGAAAGCCTTATCTGATTGGAATAAAGGAGCTTTTGGGAATATTTTCCAGAAAGTGACTGAAGCTGAAGATGAAGTTCTCAAAATGGACAGTATCTTTGTGAATGATCCTACAATGATCAACAAAATTGGATTAAAGAAAGTTGAAGCAAATCTGAAATATAGAATAAAAATTGAGGAGGATCTCTGGGGTCAAAAAGCCAATTTAAAATGGGTTAATGAACGAGATGCCAATACCAAGTATTTTCATAGTATTGTAAAAAAAAAAGAGCTAGAAGCTATATTAATTGTACTAAAAAGGCTACAGGGGAAGTTCTTACAGAGAAATTCGATATTCAAAATGAAGTTGTTGAGTATTTTAAAGGTCTTCTGGATGGTAATAAAGTTTTTAAAGGATCCTATAAGAGTCTGGACAAAATTTCTAAGATTATTAAAGATGTTGATAATGAAATGCTAAACAATTTTCCTGATGAAATAGAGATTAAAGAAGCTGTGTGGGGTCTTAATAAAAACAGTGCTCCAGGTGTGGATGGATTTACTGGTGGTTTTTTTACTACCAATTGGGGTCTAGTTGGTAATGATGTTTGTTCTGCAATAGTCTCTTTCTTTGTTTGGCAATTACTTCCTAAATGTATCAGTAGTACTATTATTGCTCTTATTCCTAAAAATCAAGCTCCTAATGATTTTTCAGAATATAGACCGATCAGTCTATGCACTTTTATTAACAAAGTGATTTCAAAAATTATGGCTAAAAGTTTATCTACTATCTTGCCAACTCTTATTTCTTCTAATGAAAGTGGCTTTGTTCAGAACAGAGATATAGTGGAGAATATATTATTGGCTCAAGAATTTATTGCTACTCTTAATAAGAAAAACAATGGGAAAAATCTGGCTATTAAGCTTGATATGAAAAAAGCCTATGACAAAGTCTCTTGGCACTTTCTTATCTGTGTTCTAAGAAAATTTGATTTTTCAGAGATTTGTATTGATATGATATGGAGAATAATTTCATGCAATAGGACCTCAATTTTGGTGAATGGTGTACCTACAGGGTATTTTTTCCCTTCTAATGGGCTGAGACAAGGTGATCCTATTTTATCAAGTCTTTTTATTATTTTCTCAGAAGTGCTAACTAAAAATCTAAATACTTTAATGGACAAGAAAAGTTGGAAAGCTTTCAAATCTCCTCTACATGGTCCTATTATTACTCATCTGCCTTTTTGAAGATGACATTATTGTTTTTAGTGCAGCTGATAAAAGATCTATTCTAAATGTGAAAAATGTATTAAAGAGTTATAATGAAGATTCTGGACAAGAAATTAGTTTGGACAAGAGTTTTGTTTATGTTTCAAAAAGTGTTGATAGAGAACAAAAGAAAAATATTAGTAAGGAATTACAAATAGAAGTAAAAAAGATTGATTTTACTTATCTTGGCTGGAAGCTGTATTCTAGTCATAAGAAGTGTGTACTCTTCCATGAACTCATCCTGAAAGTAAGAAAAAAATTAAGTAATTGGAAAAGTCAGTAGTTAAATATGGGTGGGAGACTTATTTTGATAAGATATGTGCTACAGTCTATCCCAGTGTATACTTTATCAGCTATGAATCCACCTAAACAGGTAATCAAAAAAATTGATCAAATTCTGGCTAATTTTTTGTGGGGTTCTTCTGATCTAGTAAAGAAGCATCAGTGGATTAAGTGGAAGAAAGTTTGCTCTCCAGTAAATGAAGGTGGTCTAGGACTAAGAAGTTTTAATGATATTTCTAAGGCATTTGCAGCTAAATTGTGGTGGAATTTCAGAACAAAAAATAGCTTGTGGTCTAATTTCTTGAAATCTAAATTTTGTAGAAAAAGGCATCCTAATTGTGTTACTAATGGGAAAGGTGACAATACTTGGACAAGAATGTTAAAAATGAGGAATGAAGCTGAAAAACATATTGTTTGGCTAATAGGTGAAGGCAACATTTCACTCAATTAAGATAACTGGCTTGGTGAAGGTCCTTTGAAGGATGCTTATTTGGATTATAATATTATGACTTCATATGTTATAACTAATGGAGAGTGGGATAAAGAGAAAATTACTAATATTATTCCTCAAAATTTGAGACATCTGTTTTCCAATGATATTAGCATTAATAAGTTAAGAAAATATACTCCCATTTGGAATGTGAATAAAATGGGTAATTTCAATATAAATTCATCTTGGGAACTTCTAAGAAACAAATCTTCAATAAACTAGATTAGCAAGTTGTGTTGGGATAAAATGATAACTGTGAAGATCTCTTGTTTTACCTGGAAATTCTTTAATAAAGCTCTTCCATTGGACCCTGCAATTCAAAAATTAGGAATTATGTTATCTTCTAAATGTGAATGTTGTGGATGTAATGTGGAAGATTCAGAACACTTATTTAGTATTGGGCCTATAGCTACAGAAGTGTGGAATTTCTTTAATAACTTATTGGGTGTTATAAACACTTCAGAGTTAGTAAAGGGAAAATTTATTTCTTGGTGGTCTGAATCAGGTATTGTTATCTCTAAACTACAATGGAAACTCTGCAAAGTCATACCTGTGTTTATAGTTTGGGAAATTTGGAAAGCAATATGCAGTAGTAAATACAATAATAAACAAATGAAGGGAATAATGATTTGTGAGAATGTCATCAGTTTGATTAAAATTTACTCCAGCAAGGATAAGAGTTTCCCTTCAAATTTTGATATCAAAACTGGGATTAATACAATGGTGAATATTAAAAAAAAGCTAAAGGTGGTAAAGTGGTTAGTACCCCTAAAGGTTATAATAAAATAATATTGATGGGAGTTTTAGAAGGATCCCAAATAAAAGTGATGTTGGGGGTCTTATGCGAAATGATCAAGGAAAGTTTATTTTAGGGTTTTATACTTCTATTAACAGTAATTCTGGGCTTGAAGCTGAGATGAAAGCATTATTATTGGGTGTTCAAATTGTTGGGGATTCCAATATAGTTTTTTAATCAGATTGTTTACAAATGGTGAATATTATACAAGGGAAGAGTAAGTGTCCTTGTGCTTTAATATATCTTATGGATCTCATAAGGCAGCAATTCAAAATTCGTGAATTAACAATTATACATATAGAAAGAGAAGGTAACAAAGGAGCAGATTACCTGGCAAATTTAGGGTACGAAGAAGACCCAATAATCTCAAATTGCATAGAAGACTTCTCAGATTATTTCAAGCGGATAATCATCACTGAAGCTATGGGAATTTCTTACCTGCGAATCAAATGATTTTTGAGATTTTTTTGGAAGAAGAAGAGAGACAGTCTCTCTCTAAAGAGGAAAGTAATGATTCTACAGTAGTTGAAGAGTTCAACAGAGTTAGTAATGGGACGCATGTTCAGAGTTTCATCTTATTCTTTTTAGTCCTAAAGTTTCTGTCGGTTTGCAGTTTACTGCGTTAGATTGTAATTATGACAATTTTCCACTTTGTTTTTTAATAAAATTGTGGGATTTCCCACTGATTATTTAAAAAAAAAACTAAAATCTACCATAAACTACAACTACTATGAGTGATAAAACTATAAGCTACACACAAGATAAGAAGGAAACCGATTCCTGCCTAATATCACCACTCAACTCTCCTTTCAAGTACTGAAATGGTACCACGAAAAGCCTGCAAACCTCTAATATAAAATCACTACCACAAGAATTAATGTTGTTCTAAACAATATAAAGTAAATGCAAGAAAATATAAGTAGGAAATATATCCCTACCATCGAAACGGGCAAATAAGCCTTTTCGTACCGACACGGTACCTCGATAAAGTCATTGTACAGCCAGGTACAACTCTATAATCTCAACTACAAGTATTAATTCTATTATATATAATGAACACAAAAAAAGACTCCCCTTTAAGTACCAAAATGGTATCTTAGCGCAGCTTAACAACGGATGAAGAACAGGACAGCAGAAAGAGTGTCCGTTAACGCCTTGAATGTGGAGAGCTAATCCCCAACGATGTATCTCAAGATATTCTCCTCTGATATTTTCTTTTGTCATTACTATATATACTATAGTTTGTTACTAAAAATACTTCATTTCAAGAGGCACGAAATGAGGTAAACTCATCGATCAGAGAGTATGAGGTATACTTTATAATTTTATGTGCGGAGGGAACAATTGCAAGCAGAAGGCATACTTTTTTACACGACTGAGTTTCTCAATATATATAGTTGCTGATTAAACCAAATTCATTCGGGACGTGCTTGCATAAATTGCTTGTAGTGACTGAATTAGGTCAATATTTAGCGCAATATGATTGGTCAACACCCTCTAATTCGAATCAGACACATTTGATTCGAATCAGAGGTTTTTTAGGAATTAGGTCGCGAATTTTTCTAAGTACAACACTATGAATACAAGTGTAATTGTTGTAAATTTTTAGGCTCTGCCTCAGGCAGAAACCTTCATTCAATATAATTTCTCTCTCTTTATTTATATTGGCTTATATATTTTATCTTTATTTCCCTTAGGATGTCTCACCCTAATGAGCATCTCCTTCTACCCTTTTACTGGGATCATAGTGGTTTATTCTCTCTAAACTCCGCCTTTCTTGGTATTATCCTTCTTCCCCTTGTCTTTTATTTATTGTTTATATTAATTCATGCGTTTTTATTTATTGTCTAGAATAGATTTTATTCGTAGAATAACTAAAATTGAGGATTGACAACCCTTTGTGATGCGTTATTCTTGTTCTAGTTTATAATAGTTTAGATTAAACGACAAATAGCGCGAGTTTAATCGTTATAAAATTTCTTGAAAAACTTGTGCTTAAACATATTATTATTATTTTACGTAATCTCATGGGGGAGCTCGTACTTTCTACGATTGGGCCTAGTGCTCTTGTTAGATAAGAAAAAAAGTCTTTATTATTATAAACATATTTTTAAACCGATCAAGTTGGGTTATCGTACCCGGTCAGCCTTACAAGATCCTCTCCATCAAATTCACCTGTGAAATTTGTCCCTCAAAAGAGTCATCACCTTGAATGAAATTAAAAACCAAGAAAAATACAAAGAGTCATGAGCTAATAGATTAGAATTAAATTAGGTGGTGGAAATTTTACATAGGCGGACATTTTTACCTGCCCAACCGATACTCAAAAGCATTTGGGTGTTTTGTGGAACTTTGAAATTTTAATCTTCTCAAAATTTTAAGTGTTTGTAGTTTTTAACAATATATTCATAATTGAGATTTAGGATGTGGGAGACTCGGAAGAGGCATCTATTGGTGCAAACTACTCGATTCAGGGTTTCACTTGAACCGTGTTTGGACGATTATGCAACTTAAGAATCTATAGGAAATGTGTTAGGACCATATTTTTGGCCTATTGAACTCTCAATTGTCAATTGGTTTGAACAAATTAAACTGAGTTAAGTGCTAAGAATTAAGACAGTTATGTTACAGATGAAATTGCAACCTAAGTTGCAACCATAGTTCTAAACTGCCAATACATATGATTCTATCTTGCTGCATTAATTGTTCTGCAAGTTGATTATTTTAACCAAATTATGCAGGAAATATTCTCATATATTTACAGAGATTTAATTTATATATGTTGAGAATATTTTTGTGATAAATAATTCAATGTTCTTTATGGATATATGGGGATTAGTTTTAAAGAGATTTAATCTTGTTAAACATATTATCTAGTTCCTTTAATTATGCTAATCAAATCTCCTATTGTTATGCAAGTTTTTATCACAATTTCAATCTTATTGATTATGAAATCTTGTTATGTATTTCATATAGATTGAAATTATATATGGAGATATTTTATTTTGAATATAATTTGTTTGTCAAAAAAATATTATCATGTGTAGATCATTTTGAAGGAAACAATATCTGCTATTGTCAAGCAAGCTACTATTTTGTGCTAACCATTGCAGATTGAGATCAATCTAGATGTTACATTATCTCATGTGATTTATGGGAAGATTGAGATCAAATTAAAGAGTCAAAGTCAATCAAGAAGATTGAAGAATAAAGATTAATGAAGATCTTAAAAGATTGTTTTTACTCTTATAAATAGATAGTAGCTATGCTTGTAAAATGTGTGTGTTCTAAAATATAAAGAACTCGTATTTGAGAGAATATGCGTGAGAACTTTTAAAACAAGAAAAATAATAGTGGGATGTCATTGATATTTTGAGTGACAGTTATATAGTAGAAGCAGTACTAAGATAGGTAGAAAAATTTAGAGAGAGTTTGAGATTTGTTCGTAAGTTTTGAGTCTTATATAGTAGGAGTTTATAATATCACTAATTTGGGTGAGTGTTCCAGAAACGTAGTATAGGGATTGGGTGAACTCCGTTGTTAAACGTGCGTGTGATATTTTCTTACAAATACGTTTATTATTCTGTTTTGTGCATTAAAATAATTATGTTACAACTGTGGTTACAACTGTAGTTACAACCTAATAGTTTAACAGCAACTAAAACATCGGATATGTCTTTCAAAATGTCAGCAGAAGGCAATTTTAATAAGATTTTTGTTAGAAAATTAAAACTCTTAGCAATTCAGGAAATAGAAGAGAGAGAAATGCAACACTAAGAATACAATGGGAGAACAACTGGGAAATTTATATATGTTCAATAGAAAGTAGAAAACTTTAATTTACAAACATTAAGATGTGGTGAAAAGATGTTGATGGACCTTAAAAACTAGATCCAGTGTGTGAGTCTCAGTTTCCAAGCTTGCAACCAATAGAAAATTTCCATTATAGGGTCTTGGCCGTGTTCGTCGTTTTTGTCATGCTTACGGACTTTCCGGTGCTCTGATCCAATAGGAAAATTCCATTCTAGGGCTTGCCCGCGTTCTCTGCTTGTAGCTAATTAATATCTGCACACTCAAGCTAAGATCAAGGATGACTTGATGGTTTGACCACCGTTCATGTCACGCCCCAAAATTCATAAACACGGACATCGAGGAATGACCTTTTTAAAATAAAAGGAAAACGAAACCTGTTGGTACGAAATTAAAATTTTTAAAAGAAAACACTTGCGAGCTTAAAGGAACAATTAATCAATAAATGAAAGTGTTTGCCAAACGCGGCTACAAGACGAGACAGTTTTGACAAATTTATAAAAAGAAATAAACGAATGTAAATTGCCCGTAGGCTACAACCTCAAAAGATAATATAATTGAAAAGAAAGCGGAATCCCCGAGCTCATATGATGCCTTGCTAAAGCTCCTAACCAGAAGCCTCAACCTATAATGTACCTGAACAACAAAATTGTAACGGTGAGTTCCACGCACATAACTAGACGGGACGGCACCACAAATACCGTCACTCCATCCCTTAAATGCAAGAGCTCACAAATTCTACAACTACGATAATCGACGTATAAAAAGAAATATAATAACATTCTATAACGGGATGAATTAAATGAATTAAATAACGTCAACACAAATCTATAGCAAACATGGACCTCTCATGCCACCTACCCCAGTCCGTAAGCTAGGTCATTCCCTATCCCCTCGGCCATCTTCTGTCCCCGGAATTAGGAAGAGACAGAGACCATTGCTAACATAAAAGTAGATTTAAAGTGCGCACTTGGACCTCTCATGCCACTCGTCGCAGTCCGTAAAACGAGTCATTCCCTATCCCCACGGCCGTCTACTATCCCCGGAATTAGGAAGAGACAGAGACCATAGCTAACATAAAAATAAATATAGTGCACACTAGGACCTCTCATGCCACTCGCCCCAGTCCGTAAGACGAGTCATTCCCTATCCCCACGGCCGTCTTCTGTCCCCGGAATTAGGAAGAGACAGAGACCATTGCTAATGTATCAATATTAAGGCCTCGGCCAATAATATTATACTATTCATATAACGCAATCTCATACGTATAAATATTAAGACCTCGGCCAATAATATTATACTATTCAAATAACACAATCTCATACGTCACTTAACGTAATACAACATAATCCAAAAGCATAGGTGCTAGATTCACAACTAGCCAAACAAGTCTAATCAACATAAAAACTCATTCAGGCATTTTAACAAACACCTTGTATGCGCAATATAAAACTCATCTTTATTCAACAATAATTTACCCAATTCTACCAACAACCATTTTTTTTTTTAAATAATTAGTGGGGATCCCACCATTTTATTAAAATCGAACTGAGGAGGAAAACTCCTTAAAACGAAAACACAGGTATTTACAGGAAAAATCTCTACTAAAGAGATCTAAACGAAATAAACACAAACTATTACAACCAAATGAACTGATTGAAACTTAAAAGCAAATATTCTCCTTCTTTGGACTCAATAGCATGGTGATTGAAACTATGGGCTCATCTTGGAATTAACTGTATACACCTGTCCCTTGTCTCTTGCACCTCTTCATTTCCACTTCATTTCCACTTTGCGAAAACCTAACAGAGAGACTCTCTCTCTCTCTCTTAAGCTCCATTTTCATCGCCTTTTCACTTCCAACTTATATTAAACAAAATTAAACAGCTAATTTCCCACCTTCCTCGTCATCCAAACCTTAAGTTTGACAACCCAATAGCTTCTGTTAAAATAACCCCCTTTAAAACATGTGGGAAATCATCCAAGCTTGAAGAAATGGTGGTTCTCTCCCAATTCGCAAGTAGATCTGCTGCCTTGTTGGCTTCTTGCTCTACATGCTTAAACTGGTAGTCTCTTTCCTTTATAAGATTTTTAATACAGTTAAATATATCTAAAACTTTCCATGGGCATGTTTGTTTACCTTTGATGATATTGATTAACTGTAGCGAGTCACTTTCAACTATTAGAAGACCTTTTGGAGATATTTGTAGGCCATAATATAAAGTTATGAACTCAGAATAAAGAGCTGAATAGCTTGTAATAGCCCTAGAAAAACCTTTGATGAAAGACCCTTTATCATCCCTAATTATCCCCCCAATACCATTAAGTGCCTCAAAAGGTTTATAACAGCCATCTATATTTAGTTTTAGATAACCAGATGGTGGATTAATCCACTTAATAAGGATGGCCTTTTTAACAGTCCTCTTATCCCTATAATTAGTGTAAGAAAATTCTTTCTCTTTATAACCTGATTGAGTAATCAATTCTTCAGTAAGTCTGATAATATTGCTAGCCCTCATTTTGATATTCTCAAATATGCATGAACATCTGGATTTCCAAATAACCCAAATAAGAATAGAAGGAAGAACCTGACAGATTTTCCTTTCAGAAAAATATTTTTTCTTACTAATAGATGACCACTAGCTGTTAATTCTTCCAAACAATGAGTTATTCTGAATAATAATACCCCATTTACCTTCAAAGAAATTCCAAACCTCATTTGCCACTATACCATTACTAAAAATATGATGAAAAGTTTCTTCTGACTTTTTGCAACATCCACACATAGAAGCTAAATGAATGCCAAATTTATACAAATTGCAATCCAAAGGAACTGCTTGGTTAAATAATCTCCACATAAAACAGGATACTTTTAAGGGTAGCATTCTACTCCATATAAAAGTACTTCTCCAGTTTATAGGGCATACCTTTCTAACAATATTCCAAGCTGAATTTATAGTAAAATTTCCCAGAGTGGTAGGCTTCCATATAGATTTTAATCCATTTTCAACAATAGTAGTATTTCTTTCAGTCAGATCTCTTGCTTGTAGCATTCTGCACCAAGTATTATTACCTTTTATTATAGGAATAACTTCTGCTTTCTCCTTTCTACAATATTTAGCTTTCATAAAGTTGGTCCATAAATAATCTATAGTTTTGAACCTCCACCAAAGTTTCATAGCAAAAGCTTTTGAAATATCATGAAAACTTTTAACATTCAAACCTCCTTCATTCACAGGAGAACAAATTTTACTCCATCTAACCCAATGGTACTTATTTTTACCATTTTTACTACCCCAGAAAAAGTTAGACAGTATTTGATCTATTCTTTTAATAACTTGAATAGGAGGATTCATAGCTGCCAATGTATAAATAGGTAGAGATTGGAGAACATGCCTTATTAATATTAACTTTCCACCTGAACTAAACCAATTACCCTTCCAACTAGACAGTTTACTTCTGACTTTTAGAATAAGTTCATGAAAAAGTATACACTTTTTATGCCCAAAATATAATTTGCAACCAAGATAAGAGAAAGGAGGTCTCTTTCTAGCAATATTAAGCTCTCTGCAAATAATTCCTTTTTGAATAGCACTTACACTTTTTGAGAAGTAGATTGAGCTTTTTTCTAAACTGACTTGTTGACCAGAATCTCTGTTATAACTTTGCAGGATATTACCAATCTTTCTTGTTGAATGAAGATTTGCTGAACTGAAGATTATCAGATCATCAGCAAAAGCAAGGTGAGTTATGATAGGGCTCCCAATAGAAGCTTTAAAAGCTGACCACCTCTTGATCTTAATAAGATTATTTAGATTCCTGCTTAATACCTCAGAACAAATAATAAAAAGGCTAGAAGATAGTGGATCACCCTGTCTTAGACCATTTTTAGGTGTAAATAAGTCAGTAGGACTGCCATTCACCAAAATAGAAGTTTGATTTCCAGATATAATCCTCCATACTAAGTCAATAACCTTCTCAGAGAAACCCAATTTCCTTAGTGTAGCAATAAGGAAATGCCATGATACTTTATCATAAGCTTTTTTCATGTCTAGCTTAACAGCTAAATTTTTCCCACTAGATTTTTTATTAAGAGTTGAAATAAACTCTTGAGCCAAAAGAATGTTGTCAATAATGACTCTAGATTTGACAAAACGACTTTGGTTCTCAGAAATGATAATAGGTAGTATGTTAGCAAATCTAGTAGCCATAATTTTAGAAATAACTTTGCTGTAGAAAGTGCATAAACTGATAGGTCTGAATTCAGCAAATGTCTTGGGCTTAGTCTTCTTTGGTATGAGAGCAATAACAGTAGTAGAAAGAGATTTAGGTAATAAATTGCCCATGAAAAAAAGCTCAATAGCTTTGATAACATCTGCACCAATAATATTCCAACAAGATACAAAAAATTTTCCTGTAAAACCATCAATACCAGGTGCACTAGAGTTACTGAGGCTAAAAACAGCTAGCTTTATTTCTTCTCCAGAAGGGTCTTTATCCAATAAATAGTTCATGTCTTCATTAATAACTGTAGGAATTATGTCTAAGCTTTTGTATACAAAACAATTAGATTGATCAGCTGCCAATAGTTTTTGAAAATAATCAATTGCCTCCTTTTTGATATCCTCTGGTTCTGTTACAATAGATCCATCTTCTTTTTCTATCTCCCCAATAGCACACTTTAATCTTCTTTTCTTTACAGTGCTGTGAAAGAATTTTGTATTTGCATCCCCTTGTAATACCCATTTCAGATTAGCTTTTTGAGCCCAATATTTCTCTTCTATACTGAGTTTGGCTTTTAGAACAGCTTCTTCTTTATTGATTTTTATTCTATTGACAGGTGTTGGATCCACTTCAAATAACTGTTCTGCTCTCAACAAATTGTCTTCAACTATAGTGATTTCTTGAAAAATATTCCCAAAGGTACTATAATTCCACTCTTTAAGTTTCTTTCTAACTGCTTTTAAGTTGGTAGCAAGATTGTTTAAAGCATTAGAATTAGAACTAGGAACCCAGGTTTCTTTCACCACATTTTGAAAATCTTCATGATCTACCCAAAAATTTTGAAAAATGAACCTTCTTGGAATGTTGACTTTAACCAACTGTAACTTTAGAAGTAAAGGGCTATGGTCTGATGTAGCCTTGCTTAAGTGATCTAGAAATATATTGCAAAATAAGTTGGCAAATTCTTGATTGTATAAAATCTTATCTATTCTTTCAAAAATAGCATCCTCCCCATTACGCTTGTTCCACCAAGTGTACTTAGAACCACTGTAACCTGCTTCTGAAACACCTAGATTGTTTATACAAGATAGATAATCATTAGCAGAAGTAGAATTAATAGGAAGGCCCCCTATTTTATCTTCTTCAGCTGACACAGTATTAAAGTCCCCTCCAATTAACCAAGGAGTATTAGTATAAGAGCTTTCCAAAAAGCTCCATAAAGATCTTCTTTCAACCACTGTACACTTAGCATAGACCACTGTAATCTGTAATTGAAAACCCAAATGGCCAATAGAAACTGCCATTGAAACAGCTTGATTCATTTGATGAATAATAGAAATAGTAATCTCTTGCATATAGAAGATCCAAATCTTATTCTCTTCTTGAACCAAAACTTCATCAAACCCAAATTTTCTTCTGTAGAATTCCACTTTATCTTGATTTTTCTTTGGTTCAATACAAGCTAAGAACATAACATGATGTAATTTACATAATTTATTAATTCGTCTAGTGGTTGATTTGTTACCCACTCCTCTTATGTTCCAGAAAATTGTATTAATCATTTAAAACTTTTTTTAACCCCTACATTAGAGGATCTGAGAACCATAGCATCTTTACCAATAGCATTTGGCTTTTTCCCTACTTTTCTTTTAGGAGTTTTCCATTCTCCTTCTTCCAAAATACTGGGAATTTCTCTAGGAGATAAACCCAGATCAATTCTTAAGTTTTTTGAAATGTCTGGAGCATCAATTAAACTAGTGTTCCTCATTGTCACATTATCTTCATAGGCATTAATGTTTAAAGGCTCTAGAACAATAGGTTCACCAGTAAATAGAACTATGTCAGTATTCAGATTACAATTATCAATCTTGTCTTCCTCTCTTACTGAACTAATGTTGTTGATTGCAGAACATTTTGCAGTTGGCTTTGCAACTACTCCATCATCATTCTTTGATATATCAGTGGTGAAGCTTTTAGTGACCCATTCTTTTGTACTTACTACCTCATTATTATTGTAATAATTGGCCTTTTTATTCTTTTGTTTAGCTTGTTTATCGCAGTTACCTTCATTAGCTGATACTTTTTCTTTTGTTGTGTCCTTCTTGTTGGTGATTTTCTCTTCTTTGTTTTTATCCTCTTTTCCTAGATCAGTGAACTTACAACTTTCTATAGAGTGACCCATTTTGAAACACTGAGAGCAGTAATTAGGGATATCTTCATATACACAGTGTTGCCAAAAACCTTCATTTAGTCCATAGTTTATTCTTACTCGTTTAATAAGTGTTTTCCTTAGATCGATTTCAACACAGATTCTGGCTAGACCAGGTCTAGTCAGTTTCGCAGTTGATTCATCTACTTTTAGGGGTTTCCGAAAGGCTGATGCAATACTAAAAATGCTACTTTTATTATAAAGGTGAATAGGTAGTTTAGATAGAGAAATCCAAACAGGGGATACCGAAGATTCCTTTTCCGAGCTGAAATCATAAGACCATTTAAAAGACCTCATAGGGCAATTGTCAATATACCATATTTTACGCAACCATATACGTAGAAAGTCTTCTTCATAAAAACAATGAATTAAAATATGTTTTGAATCGATGACTCCAATATGATAGTTAGCTTTCAACCCCATTGAACTAAAAGATTTACGGATTATATCTATATGAGGCTTACCATGTGAAAATTTCCCTACAAGGGTATATTTGAATGGTTCTGAAAGAGTGTTTAAGTCTTCAATCGAATAATGAATCATAGGTTCTCCTTCAAACGATTCAATTGGTTTAACTGGAACTTTTGAAGAAACAATTTGGGTTTTTAACAAGGATGCAAAAGATTTAGACGTAAGTGGTTCCGGGGATAAGGTTTGGTTTGGATCCGATAAATGATTGTCGATAAGCTTAGGAATAGTTGTGGTTTTTAAAATAGATGCGAAAGACTTGACTGTGGGGGGTTCCACAGAGATGGGTAGTTTGGGATCAGGTGGCTGAATAGCGGTCATCTTATCGGCGGCTAGGGTTTTTCACCCTAGACGTCTCTCTCTCTCTCTCTAGGGCCGGCTCTCTCTAAGTTACTATATAGGAGAGGTGTTTCTACCAACAACCATAATAATACATAATCAACGCATATAACACGCAACCCAATAATATTAACATTAATCCGAAATCAAAAGACTAAATCCACAACTAATCCAAAATCAAATAAGTGAATTAAAAATATAACAACTAAACCCCAATTAACAATTTAAGAACATAATTAATATAAAAGGCAAAAACCCCCAATTTATACTAAACGTAAAACCTAATCCTAACATACACCCTCGTCTAGTCGCAATGGATAACCCCCGTTACCTTAGAGCGTAGTGGAGATGCTTCCGGTATGAACCCGCTAATGGTGGCTTCCTCTTCTTCTTCTTCTTCTTCTTCTCTTTTCTCTCTTTTTCTCTCTTGGCTGATTTTTAGGTTTAAAGAATTGAAAAGTGGGCTAATTTTAGGTATAGAAAAAACTGTTTTTACAAAGTTTGTGGAAGCGAACTATTTGGTCCCCAAAGTTCTAAAAGCTAACTCTTAATCCAAAAATATTGTTTTACTACTCAAAAATAACAAATCTTTAGAAACAAAACTATTGGGTCCTTTTTATTTATAAAATTAGTAACAGGTTTTTAAAATAAAGCTTTTTGGAAGAGTTTCGGTTTTTGGCTAAAAATTAGTCGAGTGACCGGTTTTTGGTAAAATTAATTCCTAATTAAAAACACTTATAAAAATACGGGATGTTACAACTAACCCTACTTAAAAGAATTTCATCCCGAAATTTCCTTTCTAAACAACTATACCCAGGAATTATAAACTTATAAACAAGGCCTAAAAATTCTAAATGTACAATTCGTGTCATAATTCAAGAAATAACATATGCAGGGTTCACAACCTGTAACAACTCCATAACTCAAATGAGATAAACTTCAGATAATGCACAACATGTAAAAGTAACCGCCTGTATACAATATCTAACAGAATAAAAGACAACAATGTAAAACAAGCGGCTGTAACATAAAAGAAAATAAAGTAAACTAAGCCAACATGCTTCTACCTCAACAACTCCATAACATCTACGAAACCCGAATAAGGTAAACACCTATATGCAATATCAAACATAAGAAAGACAACAACTCAACAACATCAAAACGTCCCCAAGACTCAATGTACGGGTCTTGCTAGTGAACGTAAACATCAAACTCTAGGCGTTACAACTAAAATAAACTCCAAAAATCTAGGCGTTACAACCCTTCCCCGATAAAGAAATTTCGTCCCGAAATTAGAAAACATCTAAACGAACGTACCTAAAGAAAAATCGAGATTAGGATATTTCCTCTTCATCTCATCCTCGCGTTCCCAAGTTGCCTCCTCAGCCCCGTGGTGTTTCCAAACCACCTTTACCAGTTTAATCGTATTTCCTCGAAGTTCTTTCTCTTGCACGTCGATAATCCTCATAGGTCCCACTTCGTAGGTCACATCCGCACTAACCTCAATGTCCTCAAAGTCCACCACGTGTGAAGGGTCATGATGATACTTTTTCAACATTGACACATGGAACACCGGGTGAACTCCTGCCAACTTTGGTGGCAAGTCCAACCGGTATGCAACTTCTCTAACTCGGTCCATGATCCCAAATGGTCCGATAAATCTCGGGCTCAACTTCCCTTTTGAACCAAACCTCATAATCCCCTTCCTGGGCGAAACTCGCAAAAATACTTGATCCCCCTTTTTGAATTCCAAGGGTCTTCTCCTCTTATCCGGATAACTCTTTTGCCTACTTCGAGCAGTCTCAAGTCTTTGTCGAATTATCTTAATCTTTTCTGTCGTTTCATGAACCAATTGCGGTCCTAACATTTCCGCTTCTCCCACCTCGGTCCAACACACCGGAGACCTACACGGCTGCCAGTATAAAGCCTCGAAAGGTGTCATGCCAATACTAGCTTGGAAGCTATTATTATATGCAAACTCCACTAAGGGTAGATGGCTCTCCCAGCCTCCCTTGAAGTCATTCATGCATGCGCGCAACATATCCTCTAGCACTTGGATAGTCCGCTCCGATTGTCCATCCGATTGGGGATGAAACGTCATACTCATTCTCAACTTGGTCCCCAAGGCATTTTTCAATGCGCCCCAGAACCTGGACACAAACCTCGCGTCTCGATCCGATACTATCGAAATCGGTACCCCATGAAGTCTAACAATTTCCTTAATATATTTTCGTCCCAAGATTTCCACCGAATTTTTCATCTTAATCGCAATGAAGTGTGCGGATTTGGTCAAACGGTCGACCACAACCCACACAGCGTCATTCCCACTTACCGATCTAGGTAAGTTGGTCACAAAATCCATTGCTATCCTTTCCCACTTCCATTCCGCTACCGGTAAGGGTTGGAGTATACCCGCCGGCCTTTGGTGTTCTGCTTTCACTTGCTGGCAAGTTAGACACCTGCTAACATATGAAGCTACATCTCGTTTCATTCCGGGCCACCAAAACTGTCTTTTCGCATCATGATACATTTTCGTTCCGCCGGGATGAACGGCTAATCGGGAGTGGTGAAACTCCTTTAATACCTCGTTCCTCATGTTTTCTGTCACATAAGTCCTTCCCTTAAAGCGTAGTCCTCCATCGGTTCCTTTTGTCCAACCCTCTAATCCTTCGCTCGAACTTATCTGTTTCTCAAAGTTCTCCACTTTCTCATCCCCTTCTTGTGCTTTGAAAACCCTACTCAGAAGTTCCGGTTGTACCACTATTGTGTACAAGGTCCCCACAGTAACATTAGTCAACTCCAAGTCGAACTCGTTCACTTTTCCTATCATCCTCCATTCGTCGATCGCCACATGCGCTAAGGTTGTATGGGACTTTCGACTCAAAGCATCCGCCACTATATTGGCCTTTCCTGGATGATAGTGCAAGTCATAGTCGTACTGTTCCAGATATTCCATCCATCGTCGTTGCCGCATATTTAGATCACGTTGGGTTAAGATATGCCCTAAACTCTTGTGATCCAAGAACACTTCGAACTTTTCCCCGAACAGATAATGCCTCCATATCTTCAACGCATGAACTATTGCCGCTAGCTCTAGGTCATGAGTCGGATAATTCTTTTCGTGAATCTTTAGTTGTCGCGAAGAATATGCGATAACCTTTCCGTCTTGCATTAAGACGCAACCCAAACCTTCCTTCGAAGCATCGCAATACACTTGGCAACCCTTCCCTTGCTCGGGAATAACTAGTATGGGGGAACTAGTCAACCGGTTCTTGAGCTCTAGGAAAGCTTTCTCGCAAGCCTCGCTCCACACGAACTTCACCCCTTTCTTGGTAAGGTAAGTCATTAGAGTCGCCAACTTCGAGAAATCCTTGACGAACCGTCGATAGTATCCCGCTAAACCCAAGAAACTTCGAATCTCGAACACATTTTTCGGTTGTGCCCATTTCGAAACCGACTCAATTTTCGTCGTGTCCACCTTTACCCCTTCTTCCGAGATCACATGTCCAAGAAATTTCACCTCATTTAGCCAAAACTCACATTTGCTAAATTTTCCGTAAAGTTGGTGCTCCCTCAACGTGAGCAACGCTAAACGGAGATGCTCCTCGTGTTCCTCTCTTGAACTCGAGTAAATCAAGATATCGTCGACGAAGACTACCACAAACTTGTCGAGATACTCCTTAAAGATTCGATTCATTAACTCCATAAATGCCGTCGGTGCATTAGTTAACCCAAACGGCATGACCACAAACTCATAGTGACCATACCGGGTCCTAAAGGCTGTTTTCGAAATATCCTCATCCTTCACCCTCAATTGGTGATAGCCTGATCGTAAATCGATTTTTGAAAAGAACGTCGCTCCCTTCAGTTGGTCAAACAAATCGTCAATTCGAGGTAGTGGGTATTTATTCTTAATAGTGACCCTATTTAGCTTTCGATAGTCGATGCACATCCTCATCGATCCATCCTTCTTTTGCACGAACAAGGCCCGTGCCGCCCACGGTGACGTACTCCGCCTAATAAACCCCTTCTCTAGCAGTTCTTCTAACTGCTTACTTAACTCCTTCAACTCTGCTGGTGCCAAACGGTACGGGGAAATGTCTATGGGTGCCGTTCCCGGTACCAAGTCGATAGAAAAATCTAACCCTCTTTTCGGTGGTAACCCCGGTAGATCCTTCGGAAACACATCTCTAAAGTCGTCCACTACGCGTGGCCACATTTCCACCTCCTCGTCGTTATCCACTATCGAGAGACTAGCCAAAAGACAAGACAGGTTGCCCACAACCCGCTTGGAATAATAAGGAATAGAAGAAAGAGTAGCGTCCCTTTCCCCACGAAAGAACACCTCATCTCCAGATGAAGTTGTAAGGAAAATTTTTCGTCGAACACAATCGATGAAAGAGTTGAAATGCACCAACCAGTCCATTTCAAGGATCACGTCGAACCCCGACATCTCTATAACAATTAAATCAAATATAAACACGTGGTCCGCGACCACCATCTCACAAGACCGACACACTCGGTCTAACACAACTCGACCCCCAACAGGAGTCTCTACAACAATCGGGTTCTCTAGAACCCCAATTTCTAATGACAAAGACTCAACTAGATGTCTAGCTATAAAAGAACGTGAAGCCCCCGTATCGAAAAGAACATGTGCCCAAGATGAGCACACAAGAACCATACCTTGTACATTTGCCGGATCTCCTTAGTGTGGCAATTGTGGCAAGGCATAAAGACGAGCTTGAATTGGTGGGTTTCCTTGCGGTCCTCGATTCCCCCCATGATTCCCTCGGTTTCCCGGGCCCTGATAGCCTCCTCGGTAATTCCCGCGGTTTCCCCCTCTTTGGTGGTTACCTCGGAACCCTCCCCCTTGGTTCCCGGGCAACTGGTGTGGAGGTATAAATTCTGGTCCTCTTGGTGGTGGTGGTGGTAGCCTAGGTTGGTTAAAAGGCCGGTTGGTGTCGATTCTTCCTTGTCCCAACGTACAAACCCTTGCCGTATGTCCAAACCGATTGCATGTCCTACATTGGACTCTAGGACACTCGTGTTGTCGATGATTCACATCTCCACAGGTGTAACACGCTCTCTTCATTATGGTGTTTGTGGGTAGTGGGTTAAAACCCCTCTCTCCTCTGCCCTGTTGTGGAAAACACAAATTATTCGTCATATCCCAAGTCCGCTTCTTCTCTTCCCTCGGAGCATTTCCGATTTTCGACTTTTCTGAGATTCTCTTGCTATGGAGTAGAGCTCCTTCCACAGCTTGTGCCGATTTGACCAACTCATTATAGTTGACATGACGGGCCGATGCCAATTGCAATGAGATGGTCGGGTTCAGCCCCTTCATGAACCTCCTACATTTTTCCACACCCCCTAGAACGGAGTCTGGGGCATACCTCGAGAGTGAGGTAAACTTTAGCTGGTATGCTTGAACGGTCATACCCCCTTGATATAATTCATCGAACCGCCTCCTCATTTCATCCTTATAAGAGTCGGGAAGAAACTGTCGATTGAACAATTCGATGAATTCATTCCAGTCGATGTTGGTTAAGTCGTAAGTATTGACGATCCCTAACCACCACTTCCGTGCTTCACCCTTTAGGTGAAACTGGGCCATATTCACCCGTTGTTCCCCATCGACTATTCACGCCGCCGATAAGTATTTTTCCATTTCATCCACCCATCCCTCAGCTATGGATGGTTCACCTACCCCATCGAAGGTCGGAGCCCCCAATCGGGTGAAGTTAGGCAATCCATTGTTGCTTGAACTCCCAGCTTGTGCATTCTGCACCATCATTTGCACCACCTTCTGAAGGTCGGTCATCACTTGATTAGCATTAACCGTTTCCGGTTCAGGTGCAAAAGTCTCCTCTTCTTCCACATTCACCTCCTCGTATACATTCTCAACCTCTTCCTCTACCTCGGGTTGCTCAGGTGGTGGGGCATTAGTGTTACCTCTCCTCCCACGATTTCTTGCAGTCCTTTTTCCACGAGTTGCTCCCCTCCCCCTTAGGGCTCGTCCTGCTCTTCCGTTTGCTCCACCTCGGGTAGCCGCACCGCTTGTTGGTGGTGCGCCCCCGCGTGTAGCTGGTCCCCGTCTACTAGTCCTTGTGGTAATAGCCATGACTACAAATAGGTTAAACCAACACTTTAGTTGTCTTTCTCAACACTCCTACTCATACATGAATACTTATACATGATAAAAGCTCGTTTTACATGTTAATCACTTTATCAAGCTTCCTAAGATTCACTAACTGATTTTTACGAATTCTCAATTTCGATGATATAACGCTTTGACTTTTCCAAAAATAGAAACTGAAAATTCTGAAATGCCGGAAAGATAGAGTACTGAAAAACGAAGCCAACGGTTCAAGTGGAACCAGAATCAGAGTTAAAACGAATGAGTTACGAGCGTTTGAAGTATAGCAGGAAAACCGCAAAATTACCAGAATTCGACCGGTCGTTTTGTCAAACGACCGTTCGTTTTTTTGTCCAGTAGGGTCTGAAAAAATTCTGAAGAATTTCGACCGATCCTTTGGGCAACGACCGATCGTTTTTTGCTCCAGTAGGGTCTGAAAAAATTCTGAAGAATTTTGACCGATCGTTTGGGCAACGACCGATCGTTTTTTGCTCCAGTAGGGTCTGAAAAAATTCTGAAGAATTTTGACTGATCGTTTGGGCAACGACCGATCATTTTTTTCTCCAGTAGGGTCTGAAATTTTTTTGAAGAATTTCAACCGATCGTTTGGGCAACGACCGATCGTTTTGTGGTCAAAAACTGACCAGTAGGGTCCGAAGAAATATGACTGATCGTTAAACTGCAGAAAATTATTGACACAAAAACATAAAATTCCTCAATACTTATGTATTCTATTCATGGAACATATCACACAACATCATTCTAATCCATAACATTTATACGAACAACATCGATTCGCATATAATATTCATTAACCCACGAGTTAATAATTTGAAAACGCACTACATAAAATCATCAACTACACAATTCTCGCACTCTAATAGTTCGCTACTACTAGTCATGCAAACTTATACCTCATACACATCCTATAAATCTACGCACACATACAAACAACACAAAAATGCGAGGGATAACCCATCACGATACGTTATCCGAAAGCACCCGAGCGTCCTCGCATACTCTAGAGTTTCACATCGTTAAGGTATTCCTTCACACACAACGATGAGAGGTCCACCCACTAGTTTGGCGAGCCGAGACCAACAAGCGTCCTCATTGTCCCCAACTTGCCTCACATGTGGACTTTCCTTTCATCTACTACCACTAAATTCTATCTACATGTGCTAAGCTAAATGCAACCCCCGTTTTAGAAAAAGTTTGAATTTTTGGAAAAAGTTTTGTAAAAATGATACGATGGATCTTGGTCCAATGGTTACCCATCTTCCCGTCGTCCCAAAGTATACAAGAACCTAGTTAGCTCTGATACCAACTTGTCACGCCCCAAAATTCATAAACACGGACATCGAGGAATGACCTTTTTAAAATAAAAGGAAAACGAAACCTGTTGGTACGAAATTAAATTTTTTAAAAGAAAACACTTGCGAGCTTAAAGGAACAATTAATCAATAAATAAAAGTGTTTGCCAAACGCGGCTACAAGACGAGACAGTTTTGACAAATTTATAAAAAGAAATAAACGAATGTAAATTGCCCATAGGCTACAACCTCAAAAGATAATATAATTGAAAAGAAAGCGGAATCCCCGAGCCCATATGATGCCTTGCTAAAGCTCCTAACCAGAAGCCTCAACCTATAATGTACCTGAACAACAAAAATGTAACGGTGAGTCCCACGCACATAACTAGACGGGACGGTACCACAAATACCGTCACTCCATCCCTTAAATGCAAGAGCTCACAAATTCTACAACTACGATAATCGACGTATAAAAAGAAATATAATAACATTCTATAACGGGATGAATTAAATGAATTAAATAACGTCAACACAAATCTATAGCAAACATGGACCTCTCATGCCACCTACCCCAGTCCGTAAGGTAGGTCATTCCCTATCCCCTCGGCCATCTTCTGTCCCCGGAATTAGGAAGATACAGAGACCATTGCTAACATAAAAGTAGATTTAAAGTGCGCACTTGGACCTCTCATGCCACTCGTCGCAGTCCGTAAGACGAGTCATTCCCTATCCCCACGGCCGTCTACTATCCCCGGAATTAGGAAGAGACAGAGACCATAGCTAACATAAAAATAAATATAGTGCACACTAGGACCTCTCATGCCACTCGCCCCAGTCCGTAAGATGAGTCATTACCTATCCCCACGGCCGTCTTCTGTCCCCGGAATTAGGAAGAGACAGAGACCATTGCTAATGTATCAATATTAACGCCTCGGCCAATAATATTATACTATTCATATAACGCAATCTCATACGTATAAATATTAAGACCTCGGCCAATAATATTATACTATTCAAATAACACAATCTCATACGTCACTTAACGTAATACAACATAATCCAAAAGCATAGGTGCTAGATTCACAACTAGTCAAACAAGTTTAATCAACATAAAAACTCATTCAGGCATTTTAACAAACACCTTGTATGCGCAATATAAAACTCATCTTTATTCAACAATAATTTACCCAATTCTACCAACAACCATAATAATACATAATCAACGCATATAACACGCAACCCAATAATATTAACATTAATCCGAAATCAAAAGACTAAATCCACAACTAATCCAAAATCAAATAAGTGAATTAAAAATATAACAACTAAACCCCAATTAAAAATTTAAGAACATAATTAATATAAAAGGCAAAAACCCCCAATTTATACTAAACGTAAAACCTAATCCTAACATACACCCTCGTCTAGTCACAATGGATAACCCCCGTTACCTTAGAGCGTAGTGGAGATGCTTCCGGTATGAACCCGCTAATGGTGGCTTCTTCTTCTTTTTCTTCTTCTCTTTTCTCTCTTGGATGATTTTTAGGTTTAAAGAATTGAAAAGTGGGCTGATTTTAGGTATAGAAAAAACTGTTTTTACAAAGTTTGTGGAAGCGAACTATTTGGACCCCAAAGTTCTAAAAGCTAACTCTTAATCCAAAAATATTGTTTTACTACTCAAAAATAACAAATATTTAGAAACAAAACTATTGGGTCCTTTTTATTTATAAAATTAGTAACAGGTTTTTGAAATAAAGCTTTTTGGAAGAGTTTCGGTTTTTGGCTAAAAATTAGTCGAGTGGCCGGTTTTTGGTAAAAATTAATTCCTAATTAAAAACACTTATAAAAATACGGGATGTTACAGTTCACCCTCTTTCGCCTGGAGGAGTTGTAAGAAGCTGTGAAGCTCTTATGTTGTATATAGCATAATAATATAAAGTGTTTAATAAAAATAGGGTTTAGAGATACCCGTATTTAGTGTATATTTGTAGAGAGAGATTGAGAGATTGGATCCCTTTCTTCGTGTTTAATGAGCTCCTTATATAGACGGATGGACTAAATATTTGAGGAACACAATATTGGCAATCATATGTTATCATATTATAATATATCTCTTGCCTTATCAAATATATTTTATAATGATCTCCTCTGTATCTTTCCATGTGTATCCGCCAACCTTGACTTGCTCTTAGGGAAGAGTGTCGATTGCGGCCTACTCAAGTAATTGCCTCTCTCTCGAATTCAAAAATCATACTTCTCGGAGAGAGGCAGAATCTCGTAGGAAATTCTGTTTTCTTGTGGGATAAGGAATATATATTTATTGTTAGACAATATTTTTATAGGACATCTCCCGTATAGATTTGATGTTATATTTTCTTTCCTTAATAGGATATTGTCTTCTTTATAGTGTCTTATCAGTAGTTTCTCGTGCTTATCTCGCATGTCAGCTCATCGGGGGGGACGGCTGAAAATCCTAACTGTCCCTTTCGCAAAAGTCATTAATTTCTCATTTATTGCTCATTAATTTCTAGGTTAATTGACAGGTCAGACCGCATGTATTGCAACCGTTACGGAGTTCTAGACCTAAATTTTAACATCCATCAACAGCTCACCAACTATGGGAGTGCGAGAATCAGACTCTCGTTGTTTGAATTTCCTTCCCCTTCTTCGGACTCAAATGTTGTCCATCTCTTCCGGAGAGTTTAAGTCATCAATGTCATGCCGGTTCCTTCTATCGAGTTCTATCGTCACGATGTTCTTTGACAGACAGTGGGGCTGGACTCCTACCATTGTCCTTGTATCAATCGTGGAACGAAGAATGAATCCGATCTGCTTGGGGACCATTGTCCACTTGTCTCCCCCTCCTCGGTGAACCATTTTCTTGTTCCAAAGAGAGATCAACGCCTCTAGAGAGACAAAACTCCTCTGAAAAGAGCTATGAATCCGGCCTTTTTTGGTTCGGTTATCGGTTCGGTTTTTTCAGGTTTTCGTCCAGCCCTACTGTTGTATATGGAGGAGTAATTAGTGGGAATAGGACACCTCAAATCCATTCCAGAGGGCCATTCAATAGGATTATTCTTGATTTATCTCTAATAAAGTAATCATCATATTTACATTGTATTAAATATACGAAATAATGTCAGTTCATAAAGACACATATAGCCTACATAAAGATGTTGACCAATTAAAAATGATAATACCAAATTTTATTTGCTTCCCTATCTTCGAAAATATACTTCGAAAAAATCTTCAATTAATTTGCGAATCATATTGAATTATATCTGTAGTTGTAACTAAGTTGTTCTTTAACAATGTCTTATTGAAGATTGTTAATTAAATAACTAATATTTAGGAGTTTATGTTGTGCGGAAGCGTCATAAGAAGATAAATAAACAATTAAATGAATCCGAAACTATACACCAAATTTAACACCAAATAATTGTGATTCTTGACTAATCACGGGAGAGATTATTCTTTCATTATTTAAACATGAGTAAAATCAATCAGACCGTCCAACTAATGCACAAACCAAATCAAGATCATGAACTTATATCTTGATATTACAAAACCCTTCATCCCAAACCCCACGAATAATATTTAGAATTTACATCTTTTCTATCTTCGTCTCACTCTCGCAAGAAATATACATACACAATATAATGTATAAATTAAAAATCAAGATATCTAGTCCTAAACCAAGAAGGAAACATATATATGTCTATTTTTAATGAAGTAGGAAATAAATTCCATAATCCTAATCCCATTAAAAATAGGTAATATACAGATGGAAATGGGGCTTCAGACTCCTCCCAATAAGGGAGTATTCAGACTCCTTGTTTTTTGGCCATCTGATTGCTTTTTTTATAGAATCAAAATATGAGATTAATTAGGATATAACTAAAATAAAAACACAAGAAATGGAACAGAGAATTAAAAACACAACAAAAAAAAGGGGCCATATCTCTATATATATACAAAAAAGTTCATATTTATAACACAATAAAATTCCAAATAAAAATATTGAACCTTAGTTATGGATACATTTACTTTAAAATATTATATATAAGTTTACATTTACAAAAACCAAAAAAATAAATAGAACCCTAATTATAACTAACCTAAATTTAAATATTAATAAATAAAAATAAATGATTGTAAAAAAAAATTCAAGTAGCAAGAAGGGACGAGACTATGGTCAATTATTATAAGCCTAACAAAAACCATCCAACGGTTGACAAGAGAAGAGTTTGGGTACTCCCCCATAGACTAGGAGTCTGGCTCCACTTTTGTAGACCGATACTAATAAAATTTCCACCAAATTAGTAAAACCATCTAAAATTTCCAATTTAAGCAAATTTCAACCAGTTTATTCAATATTATCTCAAACGTTATTTTGCTACTACGTACAATGGCAACAATAAGTTCCTCAAAGCCTAGCATGTACGACCTAACAAGAAGCTTCGATTTCATTCAAAATATATCTACGATATGGCCATACATATTCAGTACAATTAAATGCCATTTTTGTAGATTGATAGTATTGAGATAAGCTAACTAACAATGAAAGACTACAACACCACTATCCTTACGAGCTACTACCGAATCATCAACCCACTACACAAGCTTGATACTTCCATCAAAACAAGTTATACAAAGCTTAGACTTACATTGTTTCCAAGCTGCAGGTAAAAAGTAGCAGGTTCATGGTACTTTTTAAATTAGTTTTGCCCTACTGAAATATTACCAAAAAATATATGGCAACTCCCAATATGTAAATATGCCATTAAATATATAGCAAAATTAAAAATTATTTCTATTTTCAAAAGTTTTCTTAGAAGTATTAGGTCAATGCTAGGAGAACTGGAAGTTATGGATTAATTACTTGAATTTTAAAGCTAAGAAAAAGTTTAAAGAAGATTTAATTAAAGCAATTGTATTAAATATTACGTACATTAGTTTATTCATACTCCGAACTTCTATGAAAAGAAAGTATAAGAAAAGTAATTTACAATTTGTAATATTACATGACAAAATAATTTTTTTTATTAGTTACAACTTTGAAGAAAATTATCTGATAATTAACTTTGAAAAATTAATTTGATTGAAACAAACAGAGGAGGATAAATTAAATTTAAATTTGGAATGTAAAGTCCTATCAAGATAAAGGAAGAATCAAATTAATGTTACTTCCTTTTTTGTAGGTTACCCAGAGGAAAAGAGTGGGAGAAAATTTGTAGGTTTTATATTTCTCAATGTTGCATCCTTCATCTTCAGGTTAGGATCTCCAAACTTAGGGGTTTTAACATTAAATTTTTTTTCCTTTTTTTTACGAGCGCTTATTTTTTAAATAAAAAAATAACTAATGGGCTATGGCTAAGTTATCATATTTCTATCCTTGTTAAGAATTTAAGAAAACCTACCCTTTATTCTTCTTTTTTTCTCCCTCGTTTTTATACAGTGGTGGAGCCATGAATTTATGCTAGCTGGGTAAAATTTAATCGATAATCAACCGAGGGTAACATAATTGGTAGGGGATTTTTGAAGAAATTTCCGGAAATGTTATACGAAAGAATATTATTTCTTAATTAAGAACACGTGAAAAGTGAAAACAATAGATTTAAAGACCATCTGCTGAATTATTTGCTAATTTTAGCAAGTCGAGAAATTATACGGATAAATACCCGGCCAACTTTTCTCCATTGTTCAGAGCCTTAACTATTCTCAAGATTTTGAATAAGTGACATAGTTGGATAGAAAGTCAGTTTTTAAGATAATATAAATTTATATAGTTATGGTGTAGTTAGTTTTTTCTATTATTTTTGTTGATATAATCTCTTACGTTATTATTGGGAGTGTTAAGTATTGTAATCTTCTTAACTGTTGAGTGCTAATGATTGGAAATAGAAGTAGAAAGACTTAATGGAACTTGAATTGAAACTATGATAACCCTTTTTATAGTTTATCCGATTTCCTTTTAATAGTTTATTATAGTAACGGTTTTGCTAACATTTGCCCTTGAGCACATTTTAATATAAATTTTATTTTCTATTATAATGTAATATGAACTTTTATGATGTTAATATATGGTAATTGATATTTAATTATTAATGCATAAACACTGTTGTGTTAAAAAATATTATTATCACATTGTAGTTAAGTATTTACCATTTGGTATAGCAGGATTGTTTGATGCAAAATATGATCAAATATTAAACAAACAAGACATTAAAATCGGAGTCTAATTGGAGATCAAATTTTTTTAATCCTTGATTAAATCATGAGTATAGGTTTTCAAAATAAATATAAGATTAAAAGTGGTTGAGATTACCAATGAAAAATAAATCAGAGTCAAACTGGCACACAAAAATGTTGAATCCTTGATTTAGATCATCAATATATTTTACTGTTAATGTTTAGTGGTTGACTTGTAATGAATTATCTAGACTCGTATTACTATATATCTCTATCATTTTAATAGAAATATCATCTGATTTTGTTCATCTAACAGGGTTTCTGTTTTAAGCATTAACAAGCATGGTGAAAATTCATAATTGATAAGTTAGAAAAGCTAGTCGAAACTTTTATTTGTGTATCATTAGCTAGGTTGAAAAATGATACGGTTGTATATTTTTCCTGCCATATCATTGTATGGATATCTATATCATTAACTTAATTTAATGCATTATGTATCAATGATCAGCTAGTAGAATTACAAAAATGTTACCAAGTTACCATCAATTTATATATATCTTATATTTGCGTGACGAGACGCCTTATGTCGTATATGGTTACTGAATTAACTTAGGGTTTAACTTGAAATCAAGTTATGAATTGAACTATGGTAATATTGACTGCTAAAACTAGTTTCGGAGAGATTATAATACCAAACCTAAAAGGTTGAATTTGTGTAATAACAACCACACCCACACCCTCTTAGAAACATATGTACTTGTTGGCATAAGCATAAAGAGTTAAAATAAAAGTGCGAAAATGGTAAAAGGAAATGGAGGATAATATTTATATTTAAGAATATGTAGTACAAGTAAAAAACTAATTGCAAATAAGTACCCTTGCCCATAAAAACAAAACATTTGTCGGAACATCTTTTTATTATTATTACATGGTAAACTACGTGTTTCGTATATCTAAGCCTTCGCGATGGGGGCTTGCGGAGAAGCATCAATGGTGGTGGTAGCGGCATCACAATATCCTTGAAGAACATCTCCTTCTTCGGCAGTGAACCCAAGGGATCCCAGCATAGAGGGCCAACAATGCTTCTGAATGGCTCGAATAGCGCTACAACACCCTTGTCCTAAATAAGTCTCGCCGTTCATGAAAAAAAGGACGACCTCGCCAGTGCATGACTGGAGTTGGAACAGTGAGTCCCAGCAGTTGGGTGAGTCAGGGGCCGAGTCAGGACTTGGCTCGTCAAGCTTTAGCCTACCCATGAGGTTCGACAACTTCGAGCTTGATACTGGACCCATGGGACGGGCCAACACAGCCGAAGTACTTAGCCATACAAATATGATGGGCATAAGTAGCGCTTTAGCATTGGATTTAGGCATCTTTTGTTTTCTAAGAGATTGAGATATTTTAAGGTGAGTGATGAAGATGATGTTAGATTCATGTGCTTATATTGCTATAGAGGCTACTGTTATGGAATTTGAGGGAATGCCAAATTATTATGACATTGCAGAACTTAAGTTGTGAACCCAAGAGTTTGCAGTAATTAATTACTACTTGTTATGTTATGTTAGTTAGGTCAGACGAAGAGTTTAGCATATCATGTAGAAATGAAAAATAAAATAGAAAATCAAACTTTTTTTGTGGTCTTGCTACTGGAAATGTTTAATCAGTTCTTTCTTTAAAATTCAATATTTGCATGCATTTGTATTTGCATATACATATACTATAAATCAGGTCGTACTATTATGCTCTTTTTAGATCAGATTCTCTACTACAAAGAAGACCCTTTAAGGGTAAGACCATAGATGAACGGCGTGACACTAGATCGATGCTTTTTGCTCCTTGAGAATTTTTTCGAGACACAATTCGCCCATTAGAAAACTTGTGATTTCACCGCTTATTTGATGCCCAAAATACTTTTTTTTTTTTTATGAAAGTTTGTTTGAAATCTGTATATGGGCTTTTTAAAACTTATGAACTTATATTTCCAACCAAAAAAGAGAAAGGATTTATAAATAACAGCACTTAATTTGGTCGAGCTAATTAAATGTACGATTAAAATTAAAACATGCCAATTTAGGCAAGAGTTGAAAGATTATTTATTTCTATATGTTTTTTAGTTGATTTCAAGTTTTATAGGCAATCGATGCTTATTTATACGTTAAGGTAAAAACATGAATTTAAACGTCAAGTTTGTCAAAAGAGAAGAATAAAGGACTTATTTTACCATGAGCATCTGAAGAAAAGACCAATAGAAAGAACAAATGGTACTTGACAAATGGGACTAGACAAGTCCTATTTGTTCTTCTCAAAAAAAGAACAAATGGGACTTGACAGAATCAGGGAGCAAGGCAAAATGAAATATCTACAATTTTAGCTAGCAACGGTCGAGAAAATCTGGGTACCACCGTACGATGATTAGATAACTCGATTGTTTAGGAAAAAGAAAATTGCTTGCCTTATAAACTTTAACTATATACACAATTTGTTTACACTGTATTAGCCATTTTTTTACGATGCAAGTATTCCAGAGACAGCAAGAAAGCATTGTAAAGAGATAACTACACGTACTACAAAATAATGTCAGATTGCAGACGAAAATAGTGAATGATTTTGTTTCTCAAATCCGTAATCAAAGAAGTCATAGCGACGGGTTTTAGTTGTACGGACATATATTGTCATTTAGATACAGATTTGTAACAGATTCTTCCGTCTTTTATTATAAAGTTTTTTGTAGTGACGTTTTCATGCATCTCTACCAAAGTTGATTCAATAATCCCTTCTTCTTCTTTTCATTACTGATGCTTATTTGTTTTTGCACTTTTGTTGTTGTTATTGTTGGCAAGCCTAATTGTCCTCCAAAGTGGTGTACAGAAAACAAAACAAGAAATTAATAGTTTTTTTTAAATTAATGGTGGGGAAAACCCACTTATTATATTGATAAATAGTGGATGAAAAACCCCACTGAAACAAAAACAAGAACCAATTGAATCATTCTACAAAGTTACAGTACTTGATAGAAAATAAATAAAACTTGCTAGTAAAATCGTTAATGATTGTAATAACTTCCAAATATAGGGGACCAAATTTGCAATTGACCAATAAAAGCCACCGATCATCTTCTCCACCTCTTCATTTGCCATTACCATCAGATACAGAGAGATAGAGAGAGAAAGAGACAGTCATCCATCTTCAACCCTCAAACGAATATATGGTACACCCTTTTCTTCCAGTTTCAAAATCTTCCTTAGTTTAATGGGAAAATCATCTATGTTCTCTGAGATTACTGGATCATTAGTACAACCCATATTCGCCAGTAGATCAGCACCAGAATTCCCCTCTCTTTCCACATAATTCAAAAGATAAGTAAATTTCTTCAACTGCTCTTTTATTTTATAGATTATTGATTTTATTACCCAAGGGCACTTACTTTTATCATTTAATATATTGATAAGTTGTAAATTATCACTCTCTAGAATGATATTTGTTTGATTCACCACAGTAAGACCTTGTAATATAGCTTGTGCTTCTGCTTCAATCCCAGAATTACCAATAATTTTACCATAGAAGCCTTTTATAAATTTGCCCTGATGATCCCTAATAAGACCACCTACTCCACTGGAATTTGTGGATCTTTTAAAACAACCATCAGTATTCAATTTTACATAACCACTAGGAGGATTTACCCACTTAACAACCCTAGCTTTTTAACCATTCCTTATTGACTGCAACAGACTTATTTCTTCCCATTTCCTACTTTTTGGGAAGCTTTTATCAATTTGTGAATAACTCTGGCTTGATCTAATAATTTCCATTATAATAATTTGAGCATTCATTCTTCTATTATCAAATTTACTTGCACAACGAGCTTTCCAAATACACCAAATAATAAGCATAGGTAGAGCCTTTATAATCTTTTTTTCTGGTTGATAGCTTCTTTTAGTCTCATGAATCCACCAAGAAATAAATATCCCTCTTATTGTTAAAACATTCTGCTTTACCCCAAACAAATGATCAAAATACTCCCAAACTTCTCTAGCAATTACACTAGTACTCAATAGATGCTCTAATCCTTCTTCCTCTTTTCTACAGCATTCACAGCTTGAAGCTAACTGTACCCCCAATTTTTGAACTGCAAGATCCACTGGTACTGCATCATGGATACACTTTTATGCAAAACAGGAGATTTTCAAAGGTATTATTTTCCCCCAAATCATTTCATATAGCCAATTTTTTGAATACTTCTATCTCATAATATTCCAAGCTGATTTAAATGAGAAATCACCATAAATGTCTTCCTTCCAAATGGCTAGATCTGGTGCATTCTTTTTATAGATGAAGTTCTTGGTGAACAAACCTTGTTGATAAATAGAAAATACATCATCTATAGCTTCATAATTCCACTCTCCATTAGTAATAAAACTTGATAGCTTCAGCTTATTATCAATGTTTTGAGCCTTGAATGGTCCCAAGCCCACCCAGTTATCTAGATTAACAGAAACATTACCATGCCCAACCAACCAAAGAATATATTTTTCTGCAACATCCCTGATCTGTATCATTCTAGACCAAGTGTTAGTGCCTTTAGTAACACTAATCTCATTTGGGTGCTTTTTCTTACAGTACTTTACTCTCATATACTGAGCCCATAGTGAGTTTTTTGTTCTAAACTTCCACCAAAGTTTAATAGCAAAAGCTTCAGATATATCTTTAAAACTTCTCAAACCTAGACCACCTTCAATAGTAGGTCTACAAACTTTACTCCATTTAACCCAGTGGTGTTTATGCTTACCATTAGAATTTCCCCACAGAAAATTTGCTATAATTTGATCTATCTTCCTTATGACCAATTTTGGAGGATTCATGACTGCCATAGTATAAATAGGAATAGTTTGAAGTACATATCTAGCCAATAGTAGTTTACCTCCCATAGTTAGAAACTGAGTCTTCCAACCTGATAGCTTACTTCTTACTTTGAGAATAAGTTCATGATACAATAGACACTTTTTATGTCCAGAATATAATTTACACCCTAGATAGGTGAAAGGAGGTTTCTTTACTGCAATTTTCAGTACATTGCATATTGCTTCCTTCTGCTGTACTGTAACCCCTTTAGAAACATACATGTAGCTCTTCTCTAAATTTACCTCTTGCCCAGAATCTTTATTATACTTCAGTAGAACCCTTTGAATATGTTTTATAGAATTAATATCAGCACCACTAAAAATTATAATATCATCTGCAAAAGCCAAATGAGTAATAATAGGAGTTCCTATAGCTGTCTTGAAAGATTTCCAACTCTTTTTGATCATCAAATGATTAAGATTTCTAGACAAAATCTCAGAACATAAAATAAATAGACCTGGGGATAGAGGATCCCCTTGCCTTAACCCATTAGATGGCTTGAAATAACCTGCAGGAGCACCATTAACCAGAACAGAAATACCATTATCAGAGATTATTCTCCAAATTCTGTCTATCCATATTTCTGAGAAGCCAAATTTTCTAAGAACACTAACAATAAAGTGCCAGGAGATCTTGTCATAAGCTTTCTTCATATCTAACTTCAAAGATATATTCTTCCCACTGTTCTTCTTATTAAGAGTAGATATAAATTCTTGAGAAAGAAGAATGTTATCTACAATATCCCTATTTTTCACAAAACCACTTTGATTTTCTGAAATAATATTAGGCAACACAATAGAAAGTCTAGTGGACATAATTTTAGAAATAACTTTATTGCAAAATGTACACAAACTTATTGGTCTGAAGTCAGAGTACTTATCTGCATTGGTCTTCTTTGGAATTAGAGCAATAAGAGTAGAAGACGTAGCATTAGGTAACTCAAAACCAGCAAAAAATTGCTTAACTGCCTGTAATACATCCTCACCAACAATATCCCAGCAATGAGTATAGAATAATCCATTAAAGCCATCAATACCAGGAGCACTACCTTTCTTCAAATCCCAAACTGCAGTTTTAACTTCTTCCCTAGAAATCTCTCTTATTAAAGTATCATTATCCTCTTCTGTAACACAATTGGATATAATATCCAAAGAATCATATTTATAGCCAGTAGAATATTAGCTGATAAAAGGGTTTGAAAATAATTGATAGCCTCCTTTTGTATATCTTCTTTAGCTGTTAATTCTTGCCCATTATCATCAATTATGCTATGGATAATACATTTCCTCCTTCTCTTTTTAACAACTCCATGATAGAACTTAGTATTTGCATCACCTTCTAGTACCCATCTTAAGTTGGCTTTTTGATTCCAGAAATCTTCTTCTATTTTTAACATGTAGTTTAGATAAGCTTTTAATCTACTTAGCTCACTTTTATTTTCAGGTGAAGGCTCTTTTTCAAAATGTTGTTCTGCACCCAGAACCTTGTCCTCAGCATCTATTACCCTCTGAAAAATGTTACCAAAGGTAACTCTACTCCAATTAGATAGAATTTTTTGTAATCTTTTTAAATTATGCACCAAAGATACCAATGCATTGCCTTCCTTATGAATTACCCAATTTGCTGTTATAATACTGTTAAAATCATGATGAGAAAGCCAAAATTTTTGAAAGATAAATCTTCTAAAATTATGATCCCCTTCACTGTTAAAAGTAATTAATAAAGGACTATGATCAGAATTTACTTTAGAGAGATGCTCCAGTGCGATACTTTGAAACATGTCTGAACAGGTTTCATTAACACAGACTTTATCAATTCTCTCCATAATCAAACTATCACCTTCCCTTTTATTCCACCAAATAAACCTGGATCCCATAAAATTCAATTCATATACCCCACACTTGTCGAAGCATTCCAAATAGTCATTAGCTCCATTGACATTAATAGGCAAACCCCCTATTTTATCTTCTTCTTTAGAAACAGTATTAAAATCCCCTACTATTATCCAAGGATTACTAATTTTGGAATCTTCCAAAAATTGCCACAAGTTATTTCTTTCTTGAACTGTACACTTAGCGTAAACAGCTGTAATTTGAATAGTAGAATTCCTTAGCTGAACCTCAAAATTGATGCTCTGACTACCTTCAGTGCCCATATTAATTTCTAAATCATCATTAGAAAACACCCATATTTTATTATCTTTATGTGCAAACCCATTATCAAATCCAATTTTCCTCTTATAATATGTAACTTTATCTTGCTGCACCATAGGTTCTATACATATCAGCAGCACAACATTGTT
Source organism: Primula vulgaris (assembly GCA_963920805.1). NCBI lineage: Eukaryota > Viridiplantae > Streptophyta > Magnoliopsida > Ericales > Primulaceae > Primula > Primula vulgaris. The sequence goes on along the minus strand of OY987215.1, from coordinate 9,231,490 downwards.
AATTAGACACAATTTTTTTATTCTTCTTAAAGTAGCTCTGTTTCCAATGCCCCTCACATTCCATACTAGGGCCTTAATCATTAAATATACCTTTTTCTATCCCCCACATTAGAGGATGATCTTAGCTGCATTAAGTTTTCTTTCTCTTGACTTTTCTTCTTTGCCATATCTATCTTTTTGTTCTTTTTTTGCTGACTTTTTGTAAGCTGAACTTCCCATACATTTGATTCTTCATTCATATTTTCCATCTCATGTTCTTCAACTTGCTTTTTACTAACTCTTTCTTCCTCATTATTACCAGTAAGACTCTTTTCTTTAACTTCTGTAATCACAAATCTATTATTTATAGAACTAAAATCTTGATAAGACACTATAGCCAAACTCTCTTCTCCACCAATTTTGATAACTTCAATATTGTTAGCACATTTATCAGAACTTTATTCTTTATTGATAGAAACCTCAGGGTCACATAAAATTTCTTCATCAACTTTATCTTCTATGTCCTCATCCTCTATATGAACTATGACTGCTTCTTGTTTCTTTTTTGCAGGGGTACTCATCTTACTATTCAAAATATCAACTGCTGTAGCCTGCTGCTGTGAATGAAACTTGGCTCTGTACACCCACTCTTTGGTGCTTTCTTTCTTTCCTTTAATGTCTTTGATAGGCCTGTATGTAATGGTCTCTTTGTCCTGATTTGGTTTATGTAATATGGCCTCTTTCTCCCTATTCTTTTGCTGCTGCTTATTAATAATTTCTTCTCTTTTATTTCCCATCTTATTTTCCAATACTAGCTCTGTATTTTTGAACCTACATTTTGTTTCTTTATGACCTTGTTTAGAGCAAAAACTGCAGTATTCTGGTAAGTCTTCATATTTGCAATACTGCCAGAATCCCCCTTCTTCACCATAGCCAATTCTTACACGCTCAAACAGCTCTGTTTTTAGGTCTATTTCAACACATATACGAGCTAAACTAGGTCTAGTTAGTTTAGAGGTAGGTTCATCAACCCTAAGAGCCTTACCAAATGCACTTGCTATTGAATATATACTAGAGGTGTTGTATAAGTGAATAGGCAGTTTTGGCAGGTTTATCCATACTGGTGCTAATGATGTTTCAACTTCTGAATCAAAGTTATAAGTCCACTTAAAAACCCTCATAGGATAATCTTCTATATACCAAATATGTTTTAACCAGATTCTAGTGAAATCTTCTTCATGAAAGCAGCGTATAAGAACATGTTTATGATCCAAAATTCCTATGTTACAATTAGCTTTTAATTCTAACTTTCCAAACAGTTTTCTAATAACTGCTATCTCTGGTTTACCATGAGTAAATTTACCAACTATTGTATATTTAAAAGGTTCAGCAAGCTGTTTGATATCTTTCATAGAGAATTGTATTAAGGGTTCACCTTTATAAGAGTCAACTTCTTTTAGCGGTATTTCAGTTTTTTTAGGAGATGCGCTTACCACTGACGCAAACGATTTCGTAGGGGTTGAGTCTGTCGGCATAAGCTGCCTATTTGGTACGACTGGGGAGGTTTTATCGAGGTCTTCCATAGCTACGGTGGCTAGGGTTATTTACCCTAGTCGTCTCTCTCTCTAGGGTTTCTACCAAGAAATTAATAGTTGCATGGGATATTAAGTGTAATGACCATTAAAAGTACAGCTTGGTATTTCTGTCTTAAGTCTGTATATGTTGCGTTTTTGTGCTCTCTTCATGTAATGAGAAATGTACAGTTAAACCTCTTTAAAAGTAATACAGTTTGAAACCCCAAAAAATTATTTATTTAGCGAGTTTATTAATTTATCGATAAATGAATATTTATTATTTTAAATCGAGTTTTCCAATATAACATATATACATTGTATATATAACATATATTTAGCAAAAGTTGGTGAATTAGATGAAGATATCCAATGATTATATGAAGTCATTTCTAATTTACGATATAGAAATGTGATGGATGTTTAACATATTTTGAACTATCCTAACGAGAATGATGCAGTTATAGAATCACCTACAGACGAAAAAATTATTCAATCGGTATGAACAATGATGATGAAAATGATCCGAAATCAGATGATAGTAGCGTTATCCCAAATGTGTTGTCAAATGAGGCATTTCAAACAATAGTCAACTTAAGCAACTACTTGCTCCAACACGAGCAAAATATTCTGTAAATTATACAAAATTTACAAAAAGTCAAAAATGAGGTTCGTATTGTTTTAGGTAAAAAAATAATAATCAACTAGAGATACATATTTTAAAAGAAAATAATTATTGTGATGGTATTGTTGATTGATTGAACATTTTGGTCTACATTATATTTTTTTTTTTATGAAATTTAATAATTATTACTTTATATTTTTATTGGGCCCTTAAGAATTAAAAAAAAATTATTACTTAATGCATTTAACGAGAATATTATTTTACTCTATTGGCCCAACTCGATACCGGAACAAATTATTATATTAGCAAGTTTATTATTTTATCGAACATTACTTTATCGAGGTTTAACAGTAAAAGAACATCAATTGCACCATGGTTTTCTCTACTTTTTACAAACACCAAAAGATCTAGACAATATTAGGATGGATAAACAATCCGCAAACCCAATCCGTAACCCAACCCGTGCAAATTGGGGCGGGTAGAATGCCCAATAAAAATCAATCCGCCCCGCAACAATCCATTATACATTTTACGGGTTGGGTTAGGGTTGGACTTTTCAAACCGCATGTTAATGCTCCCCAACCCGTTTCTACCCACAATATACATATATGAATTTAAAATATATATTTATTTATATATATATTGTGTGTATTTTAAGTTAACAACCTGCCACTCCTGTTATATTTTAATTTAGTTACTTGTTCAGGAATGCTCTGAACCAACTTTAATTGGTTTTAATTTATGTTTTTCTTTAAAATATTTTCAATTTATTTTAAAATTTGTGTTGATTATGCAAACTATGCAAAATAAAGCACCGAAATGAAAATTAAAAAATCAACACGCACCAACTAGCAATTTATTTTGCAGATTGGATTGAGATTTTAATTGTAACAGGTTAGGTTGTGTTAGGTTGACATTTAAATTTACCAACCCGGCCCAATCCGCCCAGCAATTTATTTTACTTGTTGGGTTAGGATTGAGCTCAATCCGCCCCAATCCGCTCCGTGCCCACTCCAAATACATATTAAGTGTAAATTAATGTAAACCATCCCCCTTCCAATCCTAATTAGGTCAGTGTTCCGCTAGTATTCACTCAGCCGCTTCCAGTGTTCCGCTAGTGTTCACCCGACCGCTTTCTCCCTTTCCCTAAATCCTACAAGAGCAGGAGGCTAGAAAGAAAAAGAACTTATACAAGGTATGCCTAGTATTCTAAAAGGTATGCCTAGCCGCAAATTAGGCGAATCAGGCGGTAGGAAAATCCTAGAATTCTAATAGATTAGACGGGATTATGTGTGATTATGTGGATTAAATAGTGATTAAGCGGGATTAGATGCTGGGCGACCAATTTTTGACTAAATTTTACTTTGCGCCTTTTAGAACATTGCATTAGACACTGGTTGACCAATCCCTACAAGCCATTCGTCGAAGCCCTCCACCCCCGAAGAGTAAGGGATCAGCGAAGGGGTCTCCTATGATTGGAAATCTTGCAGGAGGAGAATGGCTGCCTCGAGGGCTTGATTCTTTAATGAAAACTCTTCTCTCTCTCTGTAATGATGAGTCCTAAGGTCCTCTATCTCGGCCTCATATCTCTAAAGGGACTCCGTCAATGCCCCTCTCTCTCAGTGAAGGGAGGATAGCTTTTGCTCATTACTCTTCAAAGCAGCACTCGCCGATGACTCGCCCCTCTAGGATGAGGAAACAACTTGTGGATGCATTGGGCTAGCCAATAAAAAGATTGAACAAAAGAAAGGAAGGCAACAGAACAATGAAAAGTAAGATTCACCTCAGACCCCGGAAGGGGAGGAAGAACAGATAATACACCCTCTATCTCACCACAAGAAGAAGGAGAGTGGGTATAGGGGAATGAGAATCAAAGCCATCGAGAATCATTCGAAAGGATCCCTACAAGTCGAAGGGCCATAACATGAGCTTCCAGAGCCGCGACATTAACCCTCCCTTCCTCCTCCTCACATATACGTGCAACTTCTGCCTCAGTGAGAGATCCGGCCCTCTGGTGTTCTTCCCTCATGACGTCCTTGAGAAGGTTCGGAATGTCCTCCTTCGGAAAGACCCCTTCGGTCTCTAACTTCCATAGCCATTCCTGCAGATTTTTTCTATTCACCAACTGTTATGCTCGGACCTCTCTCACGGATGCTTAGAGACCAGCTAGCTGGGAAAGGGACTCCTTCATCCCATCATTCCATATGTCCTCCATCTCCTTGAAGGAGGCAAAGAAATCTCCTTTTTGGGCGTCCGAGAAAGGGACCAAGGAGGAAAAGAGATCCTGAAAGGAGAAAAGAAAAAACATAACAAAAGAGAAAATATATACAAATGACATACGAGGTAAAAAGAAAGAACTGTAACTCGGCAAGATGTCAAAGCCAATTTATGAAAATGGTAAGTCTCCCAGCCCAGGAATTAGGGGGCATGCTTGGGGTATAAGGACCACTGGCCAACTCTTCGATCGAGGATGAAAGGAGGGACCACTTAGGGAGCACTCCTCGGAAGGGGAATAATCACTTCGTGAGGAATGTCCTCATTTTTAGGAGGAACATAAGTACCCCTCTCGGGCATGGAAGTTCCTCCCTCGGGGGGAGGCGCAACAAATTTGGACGCTTGCGATGGCCGAGAGCCCCGGAAGACACGGCAGGATGCCAACTCTTGTATCACCAACATTAAGGATGCGGAAGGAGCCTGGGATGAGGAAGCGCCTGCATGTGGCCTCTTTCGACTCGAAAAGGGTTTTGAAGGTGTTTATTCTTCAGGGGGCAAGCTATCATTCTGACCAGGTGATCCGGGTAAAGTCGCATGTGCCGCAAAGGAAATAGGAACAAGCACACTGGTTGGACCCCCTACATCCTCCAATAGTTTGTCCATCGCAGTTTCGAGATCGACGGATGGTATAGAAACGATGGTAGAAGAAGGAGAAGATGGTTCCATTGTTGTCTGGCTTGAGGAGAAGCTCTCTCTCTCTCTCTAAAAAGGCAACAAGGCAATTGAAGAAGATGACAAAAATTCAAAAGGATAGAAATCAAAAAGGAGATGGACCCTAATGATGAAGGCGCGCTACCCCACTTTTCAGCATTCGTACAAGAGTGGGGAAGTGGAAAATATTTAAACCGTCGATAGGTCCCACCAGCACTGCAATTTATTGAGAAAATACTGCACGTTGCATAGAGGAAATAGGAAAATCCAACCCTTGCTTTACAAGTGGCAAAAAGAACACTCCCCACTTCCCCCACTAATGTCCTTCTAAACGACGTAGCAAGACCAACGAGTGAGAAAAAATTCAACCATAAAAAGACACCCTTTTTTATAATTAAAAAAGGGGGAAACAAAATGACGAATCGTGAAGGTGGCCCTTGGCCTCTCACGAACCGGAAAAAACTATGATGAGCCAATGATCTCCCAAGGAGAAGAATAAAACAATAACTCCAGGAGAAAGAATAAAGGCTTCAAAACTGCAAGAGTCTGATCCTCGCACTCCCACAGTTAGGGAGCTATTGATAGAGATTAAAAATTATGGTTAGGACCTTGCAGCGATTGTAATACACGCGGCATGAAAGCTAGCAATGAAGGAGTTAATGAGCATTTAATGACCACAACAAGAGGAGAACATAGGGTTCTGATCCCGCTTCCCTCGCCAAGGAGCTTATCAATGAGATATCTTCTAAACCATACTCATGTATCTAAGACAATCAATCAGATATTCTACGAAGGAAAAAATACACCAAATTTATACAGACATATCGCATAAATATAGGGTCAAACATTTAAAGATACGTTCCTTAAGCACAAAGGAAGGCATATCCTGCAGCAAGACTAAAAGATAGGCGATGAGCCCATGTCAGAGCCTCCTCGCCGAGGGATATTCAACCATCCGAAGGGATAAACCTATAAGATTAATGCCTCTGAAGGCTAACGAAAGAGACATGGTCTCTCGGAAGAGATGTCCATGCCTGCGAGGAGAAGCGTCGTCGCCCCTTCAGGCTAGCCAAGTCGGTGGAAAAATACATGAGATATAGTAGGATATATCTCAACATGGCATTAGGGAAACGGAAAATAGGAAGAATATGTGATTGATAATACCATATCAATCACAAAAGATACACCCTATTTGCCTCCACCACCTATATAAGTGGCTCATAATCGAAGAAAAAAATCATCTGAACTCATATTAAGTCAGACATACACTTAATTATCGGGTATTACTAAGCCTACTTACATTTAATAGATATTTACATTCACTATCAAAACCCTAAGTGCTTTAACCTTCTCACTGCTCCGTTAGGCGAAGTAAGTTAAACGGTGGTCAAACCACCAAGTCCCACTTGATTTTAGCTATTTATGTGCAGGTCATAAAGAGCTACTAAGAATTCCGGGTCATGTCCTAGAAAGGAGCTATCTCATTGGCTCATAGCCCATGAGTAGAGTTCATGTACTAGACCTAAAATTAAAGATCTGTCATGAACCTTTAGATCGAGTTAATTAGTGTGTTGATACCCCGATTGGGCTTAGTGTGAGTCTTACTAATTGGAAAATTAAGGCCCTTCGTTGTCCTATATTAGTAAAGGAAAATTAGATATCCAAGAATTGATAATAATTTTTACTCGATTAGATCTCGAAAAGATTTTATTTGTCAAAAAACGGGCGATAACAAACATATGATGCAACGAGATGTAGAAAAGTTTGTAACAAGAATCTTAAGTGTGTCGAATGACATATCGAAATATGAAGATTATGTTATTTCACTTTTTTTGTAATTATGTTATTTCATTACCACTAATATTAATTCTTGAAAGTTTTTTTAATTGTTTTTATTTAAATTTATATTGTAATAAGGTCGAAAACCATTATTATTAATGAAATATTGGGTCTTCTAATAATTTATATACATATATAAGAAAGTTTCCAAAGAACAGTTTTCCAAGTTTTTTTTTTTTCAAGTTTCTCTCTGTGTACGATTATGTCATTCTAATACCATACTCTTTGGTGCTCTCTTTGTAGCGTTTTTACCCCATATTTTTATTCTCACCCTTTATTAATAAAATAAAAATGTAAGGTTTACCTACCATTTATATATATAAAAAAATCACCAAAGAATAGGTCATCCAAGTGAAAAAATACATGTCACAAAACCATAATTAACCCGTTAGTCAAAGCATACATATCTCTAAAAGTTAAGGCATAAATTAATTGGAACTACATCGTCTACTTTTATCATAGTTAATCCAAAGTAAACTTAAACCTCCACATAAAGTAAATCAAATCTAAACTCTTATGCTGTTTAATATCTTGGGTGTTCCAAAGTAAACTTAATCTTCCACATAAAGTAAATCAAATCTAAACTCTTATGTTGTTTAATATCTTGGGTGTTTCGGGAAGCAATGTTAATAAATGCTAATATTTGAAGTTGGTAATTATAGATATGTGTTAATGTTAGTCTATTCAGATTTTGTTTGATTGTGCAGTGTCAGTCAAAGATTAATCATTTCTAAAATGGAACTTGTATTTTTTTTTATTGGCGGAGAAATTCATATCCCAATACGGATCTGGCCGGGGAACCGATATAAGATCTATATCGGCTTAGAGATGGGATGAGAAAGTGTAAATTAACACTTCTATTAATACCCTAATTAAACATAGCCATGTTATATATTTTTGACTCGTGTGGCAAAACCTTAGGGTGGGATGAGTAAAATTTAAACGGTTTTCGCCTAGTTAAAATCTAAGAGCAACTAACAAGCCAACTAATTCGATTTCTATCTTACGAATGAAAATCGTGTGATGTCGTTAGATAAATAAATTAAAGGATGCACACAATTACAAATATAAATAGCGGAAAGTAAATAGTAAGGAAGAAAGATAGACACCACGATATATAAAGGTTCGAATCACACCTAATATTCGTCTTTTTAATTTACTATAGCGAGTATTATCACTATAATCTTCTCAGAACATTACAAAATCGATTAATCTGTCCGTCAATCCGAGTTTTCTACTCTTAATATAGGTGGAAGCATGTCTACGAGTCGATTAATCGACTTCCTCTCATTCTATGAGTATACAGGTGTTTGTCATAGGTCATGAGGTCCTCATAGTCTGTATCGAAAATCAGTTATAACACCGTATTTTATACATCATCTGTCACATGTTGATTACCAAACTCAGAATTTTGTGTCTTATCTATATGAATGGTAGGCTTGTCTATGCATTATAAAATTATATTTTTTGTCCAACAAAATGAGCACACTCTTCTAATAAGTTTTGTGACGTACAATACTCAATTGTGTATGTCCAACTTAACTCCTCAGAACTTAAAACGGTATTAAAACCATGCTAACCCACTACACATGCTTCATACTTCCATGAAAAAAAGTTTTACAAAGCTTAGCCTTAGATTGTTTCCAAGTTGCAGTTAAAAAGTAGCAGCTTCATGGCACTTTTTCAATCAGTTTTGTATCTTTTGAAATATTACCAAAAAATATATTCAACTCCTAATATGTTAACATGCCATAAAAGCTATAACAAAATAAATAAATATTTCTATTTTCATGAGTTTTCTTAGAAGTTTTAGGTAAATGCTAGGAGAACCGGAAGTTATGGATTATTACTTCAATTTTAAAGCTAAGAAAAAGTTTAATTAAACCAATTGTATTAAATAGTACTTACATTAGTTTATCCAGTCTGCATGCCGCAACTGCTAAGAGAAGAAAGTATAAGAAAAGTAATTTACAATTTGTAATATTACATCAGAGAAAAAAATCTTTATTAGTTACAACTTTGAAGAAAATTATCCGAAAAATAACTTTGAAAAATTATTTCGCTGGAAACAAACAAAGGATATATTAATTGAAATTTGAAATGCATAGTCTTATCAAGATAAAGGTAGAATCAAATTAATGGTACTTCTTTTTTTGTAGGTTACCAAGAGGAAAAGAGGGGAGAAAAATTAAAGCAAAGTAAGCGACATAATGGGAAAAATATAAAATTTTTGATACACTTTAAATAATATTCTATATTTGATTTTTTTTGCAATAATGTTAATAAAGTTGACATATAAGAAATCCTTCTATTACTACTATATATACTGAGATTTGTCCACCCATTTTCATCCGTTTCTATTATATTGTTAGGTTTTATATTTCTCAACGATGCATCTTTCATCTCCAGGTTAGTATCTCCAAACTTAGGGGCTTTACCTTTTATTCTTTTTTTTTCTTTGCTTTTATAAGTGCTTATTTTTTAAATAAAAAAAAAACTATTTATGGGATTTTCACGAATATTAAGAAATTAAGAAAACCCATTTATGGGATTTCCAAACTATTCTTCTTTTTTTCTCCCTCGTTTTTATACACTGGTGGAGCACCCAATTTATGCTATCGGGGTTACAAATTCAATCTATAATTAACTAAGGGTACCATAATTTATTTTTATTTTTATTTTTTTGTTGGGGGTGGGGTGGGGGTGGGGGGGGTTAGGGAATTTTTAAAGAAGTGTACGAAACCATATTATTTCTTAATTACAATAACACGTGAAAAGTGAAAACAGTTGATTTAAATACGACAATTTATGAAAGTCAAGAAACTATACGGAATACACACTAATATACAAAAAAAAACAATTACATCTCTAGAGAGAGAGAGAGAGACGACTAGGGTGAAAAACCCTAACCGCCGATAAGATGACCGATATCAACCTCCTGACCCCAAAATACCTATCTCCTCGGAACCACCTATAGCTAAAACTTTCGCATCTATTCTAAAACCCAAAACTACGACAACAATTCCAAAGTTTACCGTTAATCAATCACCTGATCCAAACCAAACTCTCTCCCCGAACCCACCCACTTCTAAATCTTTCGCTTCTATATTAAAAACCCAAACTGTGTCACCTAAAGTCCCTATTAAGGAAATCGAATCTTATGAAGGAGAACCAATGATTCATTACTCGATCGAAAATCTAAATACTCTATCAGAACCTTTCAAATATACCATAGTAGGGAAATTCTCACATGGTAAGCCTCACATAGATATTATTCGTAAAACGTTTGGTTCTATGGAATTGAAAGCCCACTTTCATATTGGAGTTATTGACTCAAAACATATTCTAATTCGATGCTATTATGAAGAAGACTTTCTACGAATTTGGATGCGCAAAATTTGGTTTATTGACAATTGCCCTATGAGAACTTTCAAATGGTCTTATGAATTTAGTCCAGAATTTGAATCTCCGGTAACTCCGGTTTGGATATCCCTATCTAAACTCCCTATTCATCTTTACAATAAAACTAGTATTTTTAGTATTGCTAAAGCTTTTGGAAAACCCCTAAAAGTAGATGAACCAACAGCGAAACTGACTAGACCAGGTCTATCTAGAATCTGTGTTGAAATCGATCTAAGGAAAGCTTTAATTAAAAGAGTAAGAATTAACTATGGCGAAAATGAAGGCTTCTGGCAACACTGCAAATATGAAGAAATTCCTAATTAGTGCTCTCAATGCCTTAAGCTAGGTCATTCTATTGACACTTGTAAGTTCACTAGGAAAGAGGAAAACAGCAAAGAAGAGTTTAATAACAAACAGGAAGAGCCTGCTAAGGACAGTGAAGAAACCATAAAAGAAAGTACTGATAAGCAAGCAAAACAAAAGAATATAAAGGCCAATTATTACAAAATCAAGGAGAAAATTAGCAGAAAAAAATGGGTTACAAAGAATTTTAATAAGGAAACAAGGATTGTTGAAGAAACAGATGCAAAGTCAGCTGCTGAAAACCCTGAAAATAACAAAATAGTTTCATTATTGGAGGAAGATGAAGATGAAGAGTGTAATCTAAATACTGATATGGTTTTGTTCACTGGTGAAACACCAGTACTCAGTCCATTAAATATTACTCCTATATATGATGAAAATGTAACAATGAGAGACTCTAGTCTCATTGATGCTCCAGACATATCAAAAAATCTCAGAATTGATTTGGGTCTCTCTTCTAGAGTAATTCGAATAATTCTAGAAGAATGAGAATGGAAAACTCCTAAAAATAAAAGAAAACAGGGCAAACTTTCTACTGCTATTGGTAAAGATGCTATGATTCTTAGATCCTCTAATGTAGGGGTTAAAAGGAGTTTTAAATGATTAATACACTCTTTTGGAATATTAGAGGAGTTGGTACAAAATCTACAACTAGGCGTATTAAAAAGCTTTGTAAATTACATGAAATTATGTTTTTAGTTTGTTTGGAACCAATGCAAAAACAAGAAAAAGTGGATTTCTACAGAAGGAAGTTTGGGTTTGATGAGGTTTTGGTACATGAAGATAATAAAATCTGGGTATTCTATATGCAAGAGATTAATATTAATATTATAAATCAAATGAATCAAGCTATAAATTTGGAAGTTTCTATTGAGTATTTGGGTTTACAGTTACAGATTACAGTGGTTTATGCCAAGTGTTTAGCAGCTGAAAGAGAAGTTCTTTGGAGTTTCTTAGAAAATTCTCATACTAATAATCCTTGGTTGATTGGGGGGATTTTAATACTGTTTCATCTGGAGAAGACAAAATTGGGGGTTTGCCTATCAATTTAAATTCAGCTAATGACTATTTGTCTTGTATGAATAATTTGGGTGTTACAGAAGCTATCTATAGTGGCTTTAAATATACTTGGTGGAATAAGCGTAATGGGGAGGATGCTATCTTTGAAAGAATAGATAAGGTTTTATTTAATCAAGAATTTGCCAACTTATTTTGCAACATTTACTTAGACCATTTGAGTAAAGCTACTTCAGACCACAGTCCTTTATTACTAAAATTACAGTTGGTTCAAGTCAATAGCCCTAGAAGGTTCATTTTTCAAAATTTCTGGGTAGACCATGAAGGTTTTCAAGATTTAGTGAAATATGTTTGGGTTCACAGTTCTAATTCTAATGTTTTGGAAAATCTTGCTTGTAATTTAAAAGCTACTAGAAAGAAATTGAAAGAATGGAATTATATTACGTTTGGGAATATTTTCCAAGAAGTCACAAAAGCTGAAGATAATCTCTTGAGAGCAGAGCAAATCTTTGAAGTGAATCCATCACCTGTCAACAGAATGGAGCTCAATAAGGAAGAAGCTATCCTTAAAGCTAAACTTAGTATAGAAGAGAAATATTGGGCCCAAAAGGCTAATCTAAAATGGGTTTTACAGGGGGATGCTAACACTAAATTCTATCACAGTATAGTAAAGAAAAGAAGAATGAAGTGTGCTATTGGTGAAATTGAAAAAGAAGATGGAACTTGTATTAGAGATCCAGATGCTATTAAAGGGGAGGCAATTGTTTATTTTCAAAGCCTATTAGCAGCAGAACAATCTCAGTGTTTTGAATATTCAAGTTTGAATAAAATTCCTATATTAATCACTGAAGAGTGCAATAATCTATTGGGCAAAGATCCATCTAAAGAAGAGATAAAAGAAGCTGTGTTTGACCTTAGTAAATCTAGTGCACCAGGTATTGATGGTTTCACAGGCCAGTTCTTCGTTTCATGTTGGGACTTAATTGGAGAAGATGTCATCCAAGCTATTATATTCTTTTTCATGGGTAATCTACTACCTAAATCTCTCTCTACCACTGTTATTACTCTTATTCCAAAGAAGGTAAAACCAAAGAAGTTTGCTGAATTCAGACCTATCAGCTTATGTACTTTCTTGAGTAAGATCATCTCTAAAATTATGGCTTCTAGATTTGCTAATGTATTACCTCATATTATTTCTGAAAATCAAAGTGGCTTTGTCAAATCTAGAGACATAGTGGACAATATTCTCCTAGATCAGGAGTTTATTTCAACTCTTAGTAAAAAGGCTAGTGGTAAAAATATAGCTATAAAGTTAGATATGAAAAAAACTTATGACAGAATATCTTGGCATTTTCTTATTTCTACACTAAGGAAAATGGGTTTTTCAGAGAAGGTTATAGACCTAGTATGGAGAATTATTTCTGGAAATCAAACTTCTATATTGGTGAATGGCTTTCCTACTAAGCTTTTCATTCCCAGAAATGGTCTTAGACAGGGGGATCCTCTATCTTCTAGTTTATTTATTATTTGTTCTGAAGTTTTAAGCAGGAACTTGAATTATTTGGTTGAAAACAAAAGGTGGTCAGCTTTTAAAGCTCCTATTGGAAGCCCTATTATCACTCACCTGGCTTTTGCTGATGATCTGATTATATTTAGCTCAGCAGATCTCCACTCCATCAGAAAGATAAGTAACACTCTGCAATGTTACAATAAAGATTCTGGTCAAGAAATAAGTTTAGACAAAAGTTCTGTCTATTTCTCAAAAAGTGTCAGAACAATTCAAAAAAGGATAATATGCAAAGAACTGAACATCACCAGTAAAAAACCTCCTTTTACTTATCTTGGCTGCAAATTATACTCTGGACATAAAAAGTGTATACTGTTTCATGAACTAATCCTAAAAGTTAGAAGTAAATTATCTACTTGGAAGGGTAATTAGCTAAATCTGGGTGGAAAGTTAATATTGACTGATAATTCAAAACAAAAAAATCTTTGTGGTCCACATTCATGAAGGCTAAATATTGTAGAAATAAGCAAGAAGAAGACATTCCTAATACAAGAGGAAATAATACTTGGTGCAGAATGCTTCAAGTTAGAGAATTGACTGATAATAATACTACAACAGTTGAAAATGGGGTTAAATCTATTTGGAAACCTAATACTCTTGGGAATTTTACTATTAAGTCAGCATGGGAAATTTCTAGAGAAGGTAGGTACAGAAAACTGGAGAAGCAAATTTATATGGAATAGAATGATACCTTTAAAAGTATCCTGCTTTATGTGGAAACTCTTTAACAAAGCTGTATCCTTGGACTGCAACCTGTATAAATTTGGTATTAGCATAGCTTCTATGTGTGGTTACTGTAAAATGTGAGAAGAGACATTTGACCATCTTTTTAGTAATGACAAAGTTGCAAATGAGGTATGGAACTACTTTGAAACAAAATGGGGTATATTTATTCAGAATAATTCTTTATATGGAAGAATTAACAGCTGGTGGTCTAGTATTATTAAGAAAAAGACTTTTTTCTGGAAAAAAGATTTGTCAGGTTCTACCTTCTATTATTGTTTGGAATATATGAAAATCTAGATGCTCATGTAAATTTGAGAACATCAAAATGAAGACAGGCAGTATTATCAGAAATTCTGAAGAGTTGATTATTCAATCTGGTTATAGGGAAAAGAATTTCTCTTATTCTAACTTCAGTGGCAAAAGGAATAATAAAAAAGTCACCATTATTAAGTGGCTTTATCCTCCTATTGGGTTCTTGAAACTTAATATAGATGGCTGTTTCCATCAATCAGGGGTCCTAAATGGTATTGGGGGTTTAATAAGAGATGAAAAAGGACTTTTTATCAAGGGCTTTTCTAGATCTATAAACAGTGATTCAGTTCTTTATTATGAGTTTAAAGCTCTCTACTATGGTCTACTATTTTCTCCTAAAAAACAGTTAATTATTGAGAGTGATTCTCTTCAATTAATTAATATAGTAGAAGGTAAACATATATGTCCATGGAAGATTTTAGACTTATTTTCTCATATCAAAGAATTATTAAAGGATGGAGAATACCAGTTTAGGCATATGATGCGAGAAGGTAACAAAGCTGCTGATTTACTTGCCAATTGGGAGAAGGACCTCGTTTCTTCTTGTCTGGATGATTTTTCAAAGCTATTGAGAGGGATTATTCAAACTGAGGCCAAAGGGCTTTCTAACCTAAGGATCAGATGAGGTTGGAGAAGGAAGGTTAGGGAGAGGTTCTCTCTCTTAATGTTAGGGTTTTTTTCTTCTGAAAAATGAAGAGCTGGAAATGAAGAGGTGGAGAAGACAGAGTTTATTACATCTATTATCATTCAGTCCCTCAAGTTTACACCCCTATGCTATTGAATCCAAACTTATCAGTTTCTGGATTTTAAGTTTCGTTTATTTCAATTGGGTGTAATAGTTTGTTATTATTTCTTTTGGGTCGCGAAGTTTGTAAATATATTCTCAATTACTCTTGTTTTCACTGTGGGGTAATTTTCCCCCATTTATCAATAAAATGTGGGTTTTTCCCATTAATTATAAAAAAAAAGAAACTATACGGATAAATACATGGCCAGCTTCTTTCCATTGTTCACAAACTTAACTATTCTCAAGATTTTAAATAAGTGACATATTTGGATAGAAAGTCGTCTTTTAAGATTATATAAATTTCTATAGTTATGGTGTAGTTAATTTTTTCTATTCTTTTGTTAATATAATCATTTACCTTATATTGGGGGTTTAAGATCTTGTAATCTTCTTTGCTGTTGAGGGCTACCGATTGAAAATAGAAGTAGAAAGACTTGAAGGAACTTGAATTGAAACTATGATGACCCTATTTATAGTTTACCCTATTTCCCTTTCATAGTTTATTAATGTATAATAATACTGCACTAAAGACATATAAAACTATGGGTGAATGACCAAAAAGTACCATATAGCTAACTTGGAAAAAAAGTTAAGAATTGAACTATGGTAATATTGACTACTAAACCTAGTTCCGAAACATTTTAAAATGTGCTTAACAAGCACCGACTTACAAACCTTACAATGTTATTGAGGTTGAAACTATTATTTTCATGTCCAGTTAAGTAAGTGACATACAAATCTTACCATGCTATTTAGGTTGAAAATATTATTTTCTTATTTCAGAAAAAAATAAAATTTGGTTACTAATTTAGGTAGGTAACCGTCCGATTTACTTTTACCAAAAAACTCAATCAAGCATGCTTCCAATACAAAACCTCTTTGTTTAGTAAACCATCACAAACCTCAATTAGATACGGAAGAAATCATGTGCAATTATTTTAAAATGGTACTACTACTTATTATACTCTTAAATTTGTCTTCTGAAATATAGAACCAAATTCTAGTTACTTCTATTTCTGCGCCGTCATTAATTTATATGAAATACACATTATTCATAAATGTATCGTTTCTTGTTTTCTCCTATATTTAGAAGGTGTATGTATTTAGTTTTAGTTTTATTCCATTATCAATCTTTTGCCCAATATAATAAATGAAACTATTTTGCCCAATCTTTTCCTCCATTTTCTAAGACAATAGTTTCGTACAGGAACAAACCTATTTCTTACCCCAGATTTATAAACACACACAGGATTTACTCTTTATCTGAAAGGATATTTTTTTTACATCATTATTAGATTCATCCATAAAAAAGAAGTATGTTGGTGTGGAAGAGATAGATGCAGAAGAAGAAGATGAAATTGATGAAACAGATTATCGGCAAAATCCACATTTCTCAAGCGAATAAGTGATCTACCAAACATACGGTAATTTCTCTTTGCCTCACGTGAGTGTTTAATAATGCTTACTTACGACATAGTAAAGTAAAAGTTCTAAAGAAAATTATAGGACGAATGTTAATCTTCTCATGTTAACCAGTGGAACTCTATTTTTTATTATTATCATACCTGAATTTATGAACGAGTCATTTATAAAAAAACATTCATTTTAGTGGATCCTCTAGTTGCAATCAGAAGTTGTGTTTTTGTAACAGCCTGTGTCAAGAGCTTTTAGCTTAGTAAAGGTAAATAAATTCTTAAATTGGTTTTCAAAATAAACTCTTAATAATACCGAAACGCACAATCTTCTCACATTACAAGATATTATATTCAGAAGTCAGTCAATCCGTTTTAGGATTTTAGTTGATTGAAAAGTCGCGAAAGACCATCCTTCAGTCACTCCTTCCTGTGCGGAAGGCAGTTAGCCATTTTATTCACTGTTGTGTGTAAGCCCTTGATCTTTTGCTTGCAACGTAAAGAATCACCATTCCTCCTTTGCTTTTCGTATAAGAAAGAGATAGATTATTCTTTCGTTCCTGCTTTTAAGTATTTTACTCTCTAATCAGAGAGAAAGTTCTATCTTGTATTGTGTCTCATAAGACCTTCCGAAAGGCTCTATATGGGCTTTAACTCAGTCTTAGAATGAAGATGACTATGACAGGCAGGGACCTCTTCGCTCGATCAAGACCAGCTCAGATCCTTTCTGGCAATTTTTCCCTCCCATCATGAACCCCCTCCTGGAAAGGTCCTATAAAGATAGAATCTGCCTTGCTGGCATGTCAGCAGGCAATGACTGAAGAACTGGCAGCACTAGAGCAAAATCAAACATGGGACTTAACTCTTCTTCCACGATCAGTTATGGTTGGGTCTATCAAGTTAAGACCCGCTGTGATGGATCATTCTTCTTTCTTTCCTTGGTCTTTCGTTTCGTCACATTCCTAATAACTTATCCAATTACAACGTATTATCCATAATGTAAGCCGATAACCTATAAATCACACAATAGTAACACTTACTATAACATATCCGATAGGGAAAACCTCATCATACAATCAATAGATGTAGTTTTTCTACTTTTAGTATTGGTAAGACATAAAAATATGTATGAATACTACATTATGCATATTCAAGTGTCAGGTCCATTAGGCGCGATGCTCTCCACCAAGGTGTAGTTTCATCCTTTGGCTAGCTATTCAAAATATATTATCTATGTTGGACCGTTTGCAAAGGATGAGCCTCTTTGGGGTTAATGGATGCCTTCTTTGTTTGAGTAATGGGGAAAGTGTGGACCATTTATTCTACGATTGTGGGTTCTTGAGACGGATTTGGAGAATTGGATGTTTACGCTTGGGTTTCTTACGAAACTGTTTGTCCTGGGCGGGTTGTATCTCTTGGACTACCAATGTCTTCAAGGGTAATTCCCCATCCGGACTTTTAGGGAAATGTGTTTTGGCCTCCATGGCAGTATTGTTTTGAGTCTGGGAAAAGTGTTCAGAAACATGAATATTTTTGTGACAATTAGTTTAAACAAACTTTGTAACGTAAGCAATAGATTTATCCAGCAGAATTGGAGACTAAGTATGGAGTTTGTCAGTGACTAGTCCCGTACTTTTTTGTTAGCCGACTGGTCGGCCCCCTTCCCCAACTGGTCGGCAGCAAAAAATATTTTGGCAATTGTCTAAGTGATCGGCCTTGGCTACTGGTCGGCCTACGGGACTATTTTTTCGCGTTTCTTCATTCCCTAGCTCTTTTTTTGGTGTACTCTTTATGGTTCTTGACCCCCATTATTTATATAGGATCATTTACCCTCCAAAAAATAAAGTGTCAGGTCCAGTAGAATATACGATACGAAACTTACGTCTACACATTTGTTTTAGGATAGGGTACCCTTTTCCAATAGAGCCAAGGCTCAAATCCATCACCCCATGACATGAAGCTATAGTTAAAGATAATAACTTTTTCAACCCCGAAGGAATTCCCATTGCCAAAAACCCCTCTTGCCTTACTTGAAGATTACTTAAACAAAGACATGTGAGCGCTTTCCCATAACTCCCAATAACGTTAGGGGCAAAATCGGAAAGTTTTAGACCTTGAAGAATCAATTTAGACAAGATAGATAAGGGAGACGAGAGAACAAAGATTCGGGCACCACTTTGCAATAACATGTAAGCTTTCGTTCGCGATTTGCGGACAAGACTCGATTATTACATCACTCAGATTGGGGGAGTTTTGTTTAATTGCAATCAAACCTTTGTCCGAAAACAAAGGGCAATGGATGAGATCGAGGTTCTCTAAAATATGGCACTCCTTCGCCACCTAACATAACCCTTCGTCCTCAATAGATAAGGAATTCCAAAGAGAAAGTACCCCGAAAAAAGGGCACCCTCGGGCAATAGCTGAAGGACCCATATCACTCACTTTACTTACCTTATTTCCCCTAATAGAAATTTATCCTAGCCCTCTATAACTTTAAGTTCCTACAGAAATAGCCGCAAGTCTAATATCAGTCGCTTTTTTCCTTTCCAAACACCTTGTAATATGTCCATTATCTCACCCAGCATCGTTCGCTAACTCATCTTCTTTGCTCACACTCGGCGTTTAGAGATACAATTGAGCAAAGAAGATGAGTTAGCGAACGATGCTGAGTGTGATAATAGACATTTTACAAGGTGTTTGAAAGTTAAAAGAGCAGCTGATATTAGACTTGCGGCTATCTTTGTAGGTACTTCAAGCCCTGGAGGGCTAAAAAAATTATATTAGGGGAAATAAGTCTAGTAAAGTGAGTTATATTGGTCTTTCAGCTATTTACCAAGGGTGCCCTTCTTGAAGGCTACTTTTTCTTTGAAATGTCTTATCGATTAGGAATGAAGGGTTATGTGAGGTGGCGAAGGAGTTCCATCTTTTAGAGAAGCACGATCTCAACCATTTACCTTTTATTTCGAACAAATGTTTGATTGCAATTGAACAAAACTTCCCCCTATCTCAGTGATGTAACGATCAAGTCCTGTACGAAAATCAGGAACGAAAGCATACAACCTATTGCAAAGTTGTTCCCGAAGATATTTTCTCTTGTATCTCTTATCTATCTTGTCTTAATTGATTTTCCAAGATCAGAAACTTTCCGATTTTTCCCTTAACGTTATTAGGCGTTATGGGAAAACGCTCACATGTATCACGTTAAGTAATCCTCAAGTAGCGAACCAAGAGGGGTTTCGGGAAATGAGAATTCCTCTGGGGTTGAAAAATTTATTATCTTTAACGATAACTTCATGTCATGGGGTGACGAATTTGAGCCATGTTGCTATTGGAAAAGGGTGCCCTTGCCAGAAATAAATGTGTATACGTAAGTGTTGTATCGTATCTTCTAACGGGCATGACACTTGAATATGCATTATGTAGTATTCATACAGATTATTGTGTTTTGCCAATACTAAAAGTATATACACTACATCTATTAAAAGAGACTGCTGTCGATCTGGTTGCAACTTTAAATACACCCTGTCCCCAACCTCAAACTCAATTGCTCGGCGGTTCTTATCCGCGTATTGTTTCATTTGGCTTGCGGCCTTAACAAAATTATCTTTCAAAGCTCACAAAATTTCATCTTGGGTTCGCAACTCGGAGTCAGCCTCAGCCATCGCGGCATCACCGTCATAAAGATGTAAGCGGGGCGGTGGCCGACCATATATCGTTTCGAACAGTGTCAGCTGGACGGACCTATGGTAAATAGTGTTATACCAATATTCCTTCCATGCCAAGTAATTTTCACAGCATTTTCGGTTTGTCGCTCACAAAACATCTCAATTATTACTCCAAACATGTGAACACTACTTCCGTCTGCCCATGTTTTTGCGGGTGCTACGCAAAGCTCCTGCAAGCGAAAAAACTCATGCCATAATAGAACCAAATCCCAATTATTTCAGTTAACCATCAATAAAATCCCTCAAAATATCACCCCCGCCTCTTACTTAGTATTAGTAACGGCACAAGTAGACCCGCACATGTAGGAAATATCGCATTGTTGAACGTATTGGTGAACATCATCCCGCATACCCTCGCACCTAAAAACTTGAAACAAACGACGAAGTGTTTAGAGGTCCTTCGAATGCCCCCCATGCTAGTAACATGAAACTTGTAAAATAGCGGATTTTGTAGAGCTTATCAAGAGAAACTAAAATACGACTATTTTGGACCACACACCCGCCCCCCTTAAAGAATACCGATCGAGTGAGTTTGGACCCACCTCTAACTTGACTATCACTAATATTCAGGTCGTTCTAGTTTTTTGTCAGAGCAATGGCCAAAGATCACATTATTGCCTAGAGACTGCCACTAAACCATGTCTAACCATTTACCCCACTTGCTCCATCAGAAGCCACTGCTAAGTCTATAACAGACGCCCTCGCTAATGACAGGTCAACTTGCCCCCATCAGTTGTGGTGACCAGCTCCGGTTTTTCTCCCGGTTCGGGCCCCTCAACCATTTTTCGGTCTAAACTTTCTTGCAATTTTTTACATTTTCCATTTCCGTACAACTCAATAGTTAAATTATCGTAGTCACACACAATACCAACCAATTTCTTAACCAAGCAATATCCGATATCTGGTGTCACTCCCCGCATTTTGGAGAACCTGGGTTGTGAATTTAAAAGAAAACAAAACTAAAAACAAATATTTCACACATGCTAATATTCCACAAAATCTGTCTTTTCCACACAGTAATTTACAATTACACCTTATACTACCACGTAAATACGCCAAATCATTCCTGCTTCGGGTCCCTTTATAATAATATAAATATACACAAATGAGAAAAAGAACCAAAAGTGAGTCAACTAAATCCATCACATATACGTGTGCAAATTAAAAATACTAATGCAAACTATTTGTGTTTTGATCTTTTATATAGTGTTTCGTCTTTTTTTTTTTATAACTCTTCTCCTACACCCCTGCACCTCGTCTAAATCTTGACTACAAACGCCAATTGGCGTGACTCTACCAATGACTCAATGACTCATGCAACACAACACCGCTCGTTAATAGACTCAAGACAACACAACACCGCTACTCAATTACCCAGTCTCATTATTCTACTTTGTGCATGAGTTATATGGTACAACACTTATAAATTTATAATGTACAGCCACAAACATATCATATCATTTGCATTAGCTACCATCATGTAACAAATGTTACAGCTAGTTATATCGTAACAACACAATCATACACATCATTTGCACCA
The DNA here is from genome assembly GCA_963920805.1 of Primula vulgaris. Lineage (NCBI taxonomy): Eukaryota > Viridiplantae > Streptophyta > Magnoliopsida > Ericales > Primulaceae > Primula > Primula vulgaris. The sequence goes on along the minus strand of OY987215.1, from coordinate 9,209,700 downwards.
ACTTTCATATACTCTGATAATTTACTATAAATAACACAACAAATAGTTAGATTACTACAGTAAACCACATTTAAAATGACCCTAAACAAGGAATCGATTCGTGTCTAAATTTATATAGAACGCTTCTTTTGAGGACCGGACACTGTAACTCATCAAAGATAATCAACTAAAATCTACCATAAACGACAACTACTATGAGTGATAAAACTATAAGCTACACACAAGATAAGAAGGAAACCGATTCCTGCCTAATATCACCACTCAACTCTCCTTTCAAGTACTGAAACGGTACCACGAAAAGCCTGCAAACCTCTAATATACAATCACTACCAGAAGAATTAATGTTGTTATAAACAATATAAAGCAAACGCAAGATAATATAAGTAGGAAATATATCCCTGCCATCGAAACGGGCAAATAAGACTTTTCGTACCAACACAGTACCTCGATAAAGTCATTGTACAGCCAGGTACAACTCTATAATCTCAACTACAAGTATTAATTCTATTATAAATAATGAACACAAAAAAAGACTCTCCTTTAAGTACCAAAACGGTACCTTAGCGCAGCTTAACAACGGATGAAGAACAGGACAGCGGAAAGATTGTCCGTTAACGCCTTGAATGTGGAGAGCTAATCCCCAACGATGTATCTCAAGATATTCTCCTCTGATATTTTCTTTTGTCATTACTATATATACTATAGTTTGTTACTAACAATAATTCATTTCAAGAAGCACGAAATGAGGTAAACTCATCGATCAGAGAGTATGAGTTATACTTTATAATTTTATAGTGCGGAGGGAACAATTGTAAGGAGAAGTTATACATTTTTACATGACTGGGTTTCTCGATATATATAGTTGCTGATTAAACCAAATTCATTCGGCGACGTGCTTACATAAATTTCTTGTAGTGACTCAATTAGGCGTTATATATACAAGAGCATAGATTTGGAAGTGAAGGGTGGGAGGATAGATTCTTACGCCTTGAATCTGGAGAGCTAATCCCCAATTCTTATCAGGTTTGGAAGTGAAGGGTGGGAGGATTGATTTTAAAATGGGCCTCACTTCACATTTATCTTGTGCACTACAAACGAGCATATGTAGTGCTCCCTCTGTTCCAAATTGTTAATGTTATACGAAATTACGTGCAATTTTGACTGAAAAATAACTCATATATAAGTTGTCGAAATAGAATTCTTAAAAACTTAATCACATAGTTCAAATGTTAAACTATATGAACAAATTTTGAAAATTTACATTTCGACAATTTAAATATGAGATATTTGTCGGTTAAAGTTTCACGTATATGCATAGAACGCCAATATTTTGGGACAGATGAAATATTAACATATACGTACAATTTTCTTTAAAAAGGAAATGTATTTTATATGCATAAACATAAACATAAAAACCAGGTTGTTACATCTTGGCTGTAATAAGTTAACAAAAGTCATCCTCACGGGTTTTCGTATCCCTTTTACAATACCCAGCTGTAATCTATCAACTTCAGCTATGTATTCATGGAGTGTACCCTTTGGTTTTAACTTTTTCCAATTCCCCGACATATCCTCAGTACCCCATTTTTTTCCGAATTGGGGATCCTTGCCAAGAAAGTATGCCACCACATACATGCTTCCCCATCTAAATAATATACTGCAAAACGTACCTTTTGAGCACTTTGTCTTACCCATGAGAGAGTACTTTTTGCATGGAAGAAAACCATCCGTGGCATTGCTTCACCCTGAAGCCTTTTTTTCCCCTCTCATGGGCCCCACCGTAACATCCCTAGGCTGTGTCTAGCAATGGCGCCCCGTCCTTCATCGGTTTATGTCCATCAATTTCTCAATTCCCCAGATAATTCTCTTGTCAGCTGCTGCCAGTTTCAAAATCAAGTCTTCCAACTTCGCGAGCATAATTTTGTATCAATCATATAAAGTTTAAAAATTTAAGAGATTGATGGATTAAATCCACCTCATAGGTTGTTGCACAACCCAATCTCACAACTTGGTTATCTTCAAAATTTAAGAGAATATCTCGTTAACTTTGAAACTAAGGTGAGAATTATATTATTTAGTACTTCATAATTTTTGCTTAATACATAAATAATGGAATGAATGTCTTTAAACAACTTGGAACTCAATTGGGCCAAAACAAAAAATACTAAATAGTGTCGGAGTAAAGTAATAAAAATTAACAAATAGAAATAAGAACAATAAATGCGTCATTCGTACCTAGCAATGCGCGCTCGTGCGTAGTCTTCCAAATGTCACTGTGATTTGATCTAGAAACTGTCATATTCTGAACTTAATTACAATGTTTAATCCAAATTTATATTGCGTAAATAGGTATTATTATATCAATTTACTATTTTTATTTATTTTGAGGCCATTTATCTATTATGAGTGAAAATTGCCCTTTTTATGTGCATTTATTTGAAAATTGGAGACGAAAGGACTCAAGATAGAAGTTGGAGAAGATAAAGAATCTAAAATAAGAGGATATTAAACTTATATTCGGTCAAACTAGAAAGAATTGGGGAAAAAGGAAGAGATCAAGCCAAAAAGGAAATAAAATTCAGTTCCCCGCCATGTGATTTGAATCAGACGCCCTCCGCCGTCATAAATTGATGATTTAGCGCAATATGATTGGTCAACACCTTCTGATTCGAATTATACACCTCTGATTCGAATCAGAGGTTTTTTAGGAATTAGGTCGCGAATTTTTCTAAGTACAACACTATAAATACAAGTGTAATTGTTGTAAATTTTTAGGCTCTGTCTCAGGCAGAAACCTTCATTCAATATAATTTCTCTCCCTTTATTTATATTGGCTTATATTTTTTATCTTTATTTCCCTTACGATGACTCACCCTAATGAGCATCTCCTTCTACACTTTTACTGAGATCATGGTGGTTTATTCTCTCTAAACTACGCCTTTCTTGGTAATATCCCTCTTCCCCTTGTCTTTTATTTATTGTTTATATTAATTCATGCGTTTTTATTTATTGTCTCGATTAGATTTTATTCGTAGAATAACTAAAATTGAGGATTGACAACCCTTTGTGATGCGTTATTCTTGTTCTAGTTTATACTAGTTTAGATTAAACGACAAATAGCGCGAGTTTAATCGTTATAAAAAAACTTGAAAAAATTGAGTTTAAACATATTATTATTATTTTACGTAATCTCATGGGGAACTCGTACTTGCTACGATTATATAAATTTTATTACTATGATTGGGCCTAGTGCTATTGTTAGGTAAAAAAAGGCTTTATTTTTATAAAGACATATTTAAGCCGATCAAGTTGGGTTCTCGTACCCGGTCGGCCCTACAAGATCCTCTCCATCAAATTCACCTGTGAAATTTGTCCCTCAAAAGAGTCATCACCTTGAATGAAATTAAAAACCAAGAAAAATACAAAGAGTCATGAGCTAATAGATTAGAATTAAATTAGGTGGTGGAAATTTTACATAGGCGGACATTTTTACCTGCCCAACCGATACTCAAAAGCATTTGGGTATTTTGGGGCACATTGAAATTTTAATCTTCTCAAAATTTTAAGTGTTTGTAGTTTTTAACAATATATTCATAATTGAGATTTAGGATGTGGGAGACTCGGAAGAGGCATCTATTCATGCAAACTACTCGATTCAGGGTTTCATTTGAACCGTGTTTGGACGATTATGCAACTTAGGAATCTATAGGAAATGTGTTATGGCCATATTTTTGGCCTAGTGAACTCTCAATTTTCAATTGGTTTGAACAAATTAATCTGAGTTATGTGCTAAGAATTAAGACACTTATGTTACAGATGAAATTGCAATATAAGTTGCAACCATAGTTCTAAACTGTCAATACGTAGGATTCTATCTTACTGCATTAATTGTTCTGCAAGTTGATTATTCTGACTAAAGTATGCAGGAAATATTCTCATATATTTACATAGATTTAATTTATATAGGTTGAGAATATTTTGGTGATAAATAATGCAATATTCTTTATGGATAGATGGAGATTAGTTTTAGAGAGATTTAATCTTGTTAAACATATTATCTGGTTCCTTTAATTATGCTAATCAAATCTCCTATGATTAGGCAAGTTTTTATCACAATTTAATCTTATTGATTCTAAAATCTTGTTATATATTTCGTATATACTCAAATTATATATGGAGATATTTTATTTTGAATACAATTTGTTTGTGAAAAAAATATTATCATGTGTAGATCCTTTTGAAGGAAACAATATCTTCTATTGTTAAGCAAGCTACCATTTCGTGCTAACCATTGCAGATTGAGATCAATCTAGATCTTACATTATCTCGTGTGATTTATGGAAAGATTAAGATCAAATTAAAGAGTCAAAGTCAATCAAGAAGATTGAAGAATAAATATTAATGAAGATCTTAAAATATTTTTTTTACTCTTATAAATAGATAGTAGGTATGCTTGTAAAATGTGTATGTTCTAAAATAAAAAGAACTCATATTTGAGAGAATACACGTGAGAACTTTTAAAATAAGAAAAACAATAGTGGGATGTCATTGATATTTTGAGTGACAGTTATATAGTAGAAACAGTACTAAGATAGGCAGAAAAATGTAGAGAGAGTTTGAGATTTATTCGTAAGTCTTGATTCTTGTATTATATGAGTTATAATATCACTAATCTGGGTGAGTGTCCTAGAAACGTAGCTCAGGGATTGGGTGAACTCCGTTATTAAACGTGCGTGTGAATTTTTCTTACAAGTACGTTTAATATTCTGTTTTGTCCATTAACATACTTAGTTAGCTTTCAACTGTGGTTACAACTGTACTTACAAACTAATAGTTTAACAGCAACTAAAATAGCGGATAGCTATTTCAAAATGTCAGCATAAGGCAACTTTAATAAGATTTTTGTTGGAAAATTAAAACTCCTAGCAATTCACGAAACGGAAGAGAGAGAAATGCAACACTAAGAATATAATGGGAGAACAACTGGGAATTTGATATATGTTCAATTGGGAATTTGATATATGTTCAATAGAAAGTAGAAAATTTTAATTTACAAGCATTAAGATGTGGTGAAAAGATGTTGATGGACCTTACAAACTATATTCAGTGAGTGAGTCTCAGTTTCCAAGCTTGGAACCAATAGAAAATTTCCATTACAGGGTCTTGCATGTGTTCATCGTTTTTGTCATGCTTACGGACTTTTCGGTGATTTGATCCAATAGAAAAATTCCATTGTTGGGCTTGCTCGAGTTCTCTGCTTGTAGCTAATTAATAGCTGCACACCCAAGCTAAGATCAAGTGGAACTTGATTGTTTGACCACCGTTCATCCTCTTTCACCTGGAGGAGTTGTAAGAAGTTGTGAACCTCTTATGTTGTATATAATATAATAATATAAAGTGTTTAATAGAAGTAGCGTTTAGAGATACCCGTATTTAGTATATATTTGTAGAGAGATATTGAGAGATTGGATCCCTTTATTCGTGTTTAATGAGCTCCTTATACAGATAGATGGACTAAATCTTTGAGAAACACAATCTTGGCAATCATATGTTATCATATTATAATATATCTCTTTCCTTATCAAAGATATATTATAATGATCTCCTCTGTATCTTTCCATGTGTATCCGCCGACTTTGACTTGCTCTTAGGGAAGAGTGTCGATTGCGGCCTACTCAAGGAAGGGCTTCCCCGAGTGCCACGATCATCGCTATATATAAACTAGGGTGAATACCACCTTTTCACTTGGCATTGCCTCTCTCTCGAACTCAAAAATCATACTTCTCGGAGAGAGGCAGAATCTCGTATGAGATTCAGTTTTCTTGTGAGTTAAGGAATATATATTTATTGTTAGACAATATCTTTATAGGACGTCTTCCGTATAGATTTGATGTTATCTTTTCTTTCCTTATTAGGATATGCTCTTATTTATAGTGTCTTATCAGTAGTAGTTCTTGTAAACACCCGTATTTTATTTATTTATTATCAATGCTTACAATTTTAGTAAAATATTGTTTACTAGTATAAAGTTAATATGAGAAGTTATTATTAAAATAAATATGTTCAATTAGCCATTAGTTACAAATCAAGGGTATTACTAAAATAAATTAAGATAATACTAATAGATATCCTCCGATAACAAGTTAAAACTATATTCCTAAATTTATGCATGTATAACTGAGTTTCAAAACTCCAACTACTTATCCTTATGAACGTGTAAATAGATTTAGATATGGTTATAGTTGGACCCAATTTTCTACCTATTTTTATACATAAGCTGGACATAAAGAAAATATTGATCTATGTGATTATTTTAGAAGAAAAAGGGAGTCGTACCAAACTGCACCCAGGGATATTACATTCGTTTAATTTCTTCGTTAAATCAAGGTGAGTGATTTTGTACCCTATGTATAATCAATTTATAACCCATGTTATATGCGAAGTATGGTATGAAATATTATGTTTTAGGAACATATTTTGAAAACATCTATTATTTTGCATAAATAAGTGATGCCAACTGATATTTTGATGTTGGAGTAATTTTGTAACTTATTTTTAATTGATTTATTATTTATGTCATTTTTTAAGCTATTTTATGGAATTACTGAGTTTTATTGTATGATCTGAGATGATTACATGAATGGCAAATGGTTTTTGGATTGTTACCTTCGGGAAAGAAATTACAATAGTTTTTGCTAGTATTTGAAAAGTGATATTTATCTGGATATTTAATTTTTATTTAATGATTTGAGATATTTGATTTAAAGATTTGAATCTTTTGAATGATTATTAATTTTCGGGACCAGCAATGAACTTGAGGAACAGGCCTCTTAAGTGGGGTGACCTTACTATATGATTTATAAATCCAAGGAACAGGCCTCTTAAGTGGGGTGACATTGGTGGCTAGAGAATATGCTACTTAAATGAGTGACTCTAGTTTTCTCAACGGTTTTGGAAGAGGCCTCTTAAGTGCGGTGACCTTAGCCGGATAGTTTTAAAGGATTTACTAGATTGCCAACCTAGTTGACTTTGAGTACGATAGTTGGATCCAACAAATAGAGAGAAAAGAATTAATGGCAATGAATTTTAAGTCTGGTTTGAAGTTGATTTTAATACTATTTAATTTCGTCATGAAAAACCATTTTATTGGGTTATATTTCTTGACATGCGACTTCTGCGTTTTGTATTTATAATTTCAACTTATTTTCTTTTCTGTATGTAAACACACATGGGTTAATGCTGAAAAGATTCTAAATTACTTTTTTTCTATCATTAAAATTTATGTGTATGAGCATTATTTAATACAAAACTTTTTGTCAAAACTTTCCTCTCTTTTATAGGTACAATTTTCATTCGCTAAGCTCGTTTGGCTTATCCTCCCTTTTTAATCTTTTCAGGTATATAGATAAAGTTAGTTAGAGTTGGAGTCGAGTCGTTTGGGACCAATCATACCTCATAAGAGTTGTTTAAGTTCCTTTCCGCTGCCAAGTTATTACAATTATCTTTTGAGAATGTCTTACTTTTGGACAAGAATTTGTGTTGTTAAACTATTTCACGTTTAGTTTACAAATATTATTATTATTGAAAGAAAATGAATTGTTTTATTATTTGGAGATTTAGGCTTCATGTAACATCTGTCAAAGGCGCGTGTTATTCGGCCATGTGACATCCGTTTAGTTTGGGGTGTTACAGTTCTCCTGCTTATCTCGCATGTCAGCTCATCGGGGGGGGGGGGGGACGAGTGAAAACCCTAACTGTCCCTTTCGCAATGTCATTAATTTCTAGGCTAATTGATAGGTCAGACCGCGTGTATTGCAACCGTTATAGAGTTATAACCCTAAATTTTAACATCCATCAACAGCTCCCCAACTATGGGAGTGCGTGAATCGGACTCTCGCAGTTTTAATTTCCTTCTCCTTCTTTGGACTCAAATGTTGACCATCTCTTCCGGAGAGTTTAAGTCATTAATGTCATGCCAGTTCCTTCTATCGAGTTCTATCGTCACGATGTTCCTTGACAGACAGTGGGGCTGGACCCCGACCATTGTCCTTGAATCAGTTGTGGAACGAAAAATGAATCCGGTCTGCTTGGGGACCATTGTCCACTTGTCTCCCCCTCCTCGGTGAACAATTTTCTTGTTCCGAAGAGAGATGAACGTCTCTAGAGAGACAAAACTCCTCTGAAAAGAACTCTGAATCCGGTCTTTTTTGGTTCGGTTATCGGTTCAGTTTTTTCAGGTTTTCGTCCAGTCCTACTATTGTATATGGAGAAGTAATTAGTGGGAAAAGGACACCTCAAATCCATTCGAGAGGGCCATTATACTATTATTTAGACTTTTCGACCACTTGGAGATACGGGTTGATGATTTATTTGTTCATTTGTAATAATCTGAATTCTAAGTAGGATTATTCTTGATTTATCTCTAATCAAGTAATCATCATATTTACATTGTATTAAATATACGAAATAATGTCAGTTCATAAAGACACATATAGCCTACATAAAAAATCTTCAATTAATTTGCGCATCATATTGAATTATATCTTTAGTTGTAACTAAGTTGTTCTTTAACAATGTCTTATTGAAGATTGTTAATTAAATAACTAATATTTAGGAGTTTATGTTGTGCAGAAGCGTCATACGGAACATAAATATATGAACATAAATAAACAATTACATAAATCTGAAACTATTACACCAAATTTTACGTGGTCTCCAAGAATCACAAATAATTGTGATTCTTGACTAATCACGGGTGAGATTATTCTTTCATTATTTAAACATGAGTACAATCAATCAGACCGTCCAACTAATCCACAAACCAAATCAAGATCATGATATTACAAAACCCTTCATCCCAAATGCCACAAATAATATTTAGAATTTACATATTTTCTATCTTCGTGTCACTCTCTCACAAGAAATATACATCCACAATATAATGTATAAATAACCAATCAAGATATCTAAAATAAAATCACAAGAAATGGAACAGAGAATTAAAAACACAACAAAAAAAGGGGTCCATATCTCTCTATATATACAAAAAAGTTTATATTTATAACACAATAAAACTCCAAATAAAAATGTAGAACCTTAGTTATGAATACCTTTAATTTAAATATTTATATATAAGTTTACATTTATAAAAACCAAAAAAATAAATAGAACCCTAATTATAACTAACCTAAATTTAAATATTAATAAATAAAAATAAATGATTGTAATAAATTTTTCAAGGAGCAAGAAGGGACGAGACTATGGTCCGTATTTGCACTAGATAAAGGAAAGGAGAAGGGGACATTTAAGGAGCAAAAATGTTTTTACCGTATTTTTTGCCACCTAACAAAAACCATCCAACGGTTCACAAGAGAGGAGTTTGAGTACTCCCCCATAGACTAGGAGTCTGGCTCCCCCTTTTGTAGACAGATACTAATAAAATTTCCACCAAATTAGTCAAACCATCTAAAATTTCCAATTTAAGCAAATTTCAACCAGTTTATTCAATATTATCTCAAACGTTATTTTGCTACTACGTACAATGACAACAATAAGTTCCTCAAAGCCTAGCATCTACGACCTAACAAGAAGCTTCGATTTCATTCAAAATATATCTACGATATGGCCATACATATTCAGTACAAATGCCATTTTTGTAGATTGATTTATAGTATTGAGATAAGCTAACTAACAATGAAAGACACAACACCACTATCCTTACGAGCTACTACCGAAGCATCAACCCACTACACAAGCTTGATACTTCCATCAAAACAAGTTATACAAAGCTTAGCCTTACATTGTGTTGGTGATTTTAGTATCATCAATGTATTTTAGTAGTAATGTGATTTATTATAGGCCGATGCAATAATGCGTTAAACTCGGAAACGAGTTAGGGAAGTGCGGAGTGCACGCTCGTCGAGCCAACGTATAATTGAATATGAATAATTGAAACGGGGTTCCAAGGGGCAGAGCCCCTGGCGGGGTCCAAGGGGCAGAGCCCCTGGCGGGGTCCTAGTAATGAGAAATGTACAGCTTGATATTTCTGTCTTAAATCTGTATATGTTTCGTTTTTGTTCTCTCTTCATGTAATGAGAAATGTACAGTTAAACCTCTTTAAAATTAATACACTTGAACCACAAAAAATTATTCATTTACCGAGTTTATTAATTTATCGATAAATGAATATTTATTATTTTAAATCGAGTTTTCCAATATACCATATACACATTGTATATATAACATATATTCAGCGGAAGTTGGTGAATTAGATGAAGATATCCAAGGATTATATGATGTCATTTCTAAGTTACAATATAAAAATGTGATGGATATTGAAAATATTTTGAACTATCCTAACGAGAATGATGTAGTTATGGAATCACCTACAGACGAAGAAATTATTCAATCGGTAACGAACAATGATGAAAATGATCTGAAACCAGATTATAGTAGCGTTATCGCAAATGTGTCGTCAAAGGAGGCATTTCAAGCAATAGTCAACTTAAGCAGCTACTTGCTCCAACACGAGCAAAATATTCTGGAAATTACACAAACTTTACAAAAAAGTCAAGAATGAGTTTCATTTTGTTTTAGGCAAAAAATAATTATTGTGATTGGTATTGTTAATTGATTGAACATTTTGATCTACATTATATATTTTTCTTTATGAAATTTAATAATTATTACTTTATATTTTTATTGGGCCCTTAAGAATTAATTTTTTTTATTAATTAATGCATTTAACGAGAATATTACTTTACTCCATTGGACCAACTCAGTACCGGAAGAAATTATTATATTAGAAAGGTTATTATTTTATCGAACATTATTTTATCGAGGTTTAACTGTGAAAGAATATCAAAATCATGGCACCTTGGTTTTCTCTGCATTTTACAAACACCAAAAGATCTAGGGAATACATATTAGGATGGATAAACAATCCGCAAACCCAATATGTAACCCAACCCGTGCAAATTGGGGCGGATAGAATGCCCAATCAATCCGTCTCGCACCAATCCGTTATACATTTTGCGGGTTGGGTTAGGGTTGGACTTTCCAAACCTCAGGTTAATTTACCAACATTCCACTCTTGTTATATTTTAATTAAGTTACTTGTTCGGGAATGTTCTAATACTAATTTAATTGGTTTTAATTTATTTTTTTCTTTAAAATATTTTCAATTTATTTTAAAATTTGGGTTGATTATGCAAACTATGCAAAATAAAGAACCGAAATGAAAATTAAAAAATCAACCCGCACCAACCCGTAATTTATTTTGCGGATTGGGTTGGGATTTTAATTGTAACGGGTTAGGTTGTGTTGGGTTGAAATTTAAATTTACCAACCCGCCCCAATCTGTCCCGCAATTTATTTTACTGGTTGGCTTAGGATTGAACTCATTCTGCCCTAATCAACTCTGTACCGGCCCCTAATACATATTAAGCGTAAATTAATATAAACCATCCCCCTTCCAATCCCAATTAGGTCAGTGTTCCGCTAGTATTCACCCAGCCGCTTCCAGTGTTCCGCTAGTGTTCACCCGACCGCTTTCTCCCTTTCCCAGAATCCTTCAAGAGGAGGAGGCTAGAAAGAAGAAGAACTTCTGCAAGGTATGCCTAGTATTCTAAAAGGTATGCCTAGCCGCAAATTAGGCGAAGCAAGGCGGTAGGCAAATCCTAGAATTCTAATAGATTAGACTGGATTATGTGTGATTATGCGGATTAAACAGTGATTAAGCGGGATTAGACGCTGGTCGACCAATTTACGACTAAATTTTACTTTGCGTCTTTTAGAACATTGCATTAGACTGAACTGGATAAAGAGAATGAGTTGCTTAACTAGTGATTGTCTCTTTGTATTATGCTTACAATGAGTGTTCGATCTTGGTATGCGCTTCTAAAATTAATATACTTCTCTACAAGTATAACTCTACAAATATAAAAAAAAGAAATGATTTTGCTCACCTATTTTTCTACCCAAAAAATCAACCCACTGCCGTGACATATACACATGGCAAATTCACTAATCATGAGTTTTAGTTGTTAATGTTACATGGTAACAATTTAATAATTATGTCACATTACAAGACATATCTACCTAATTAAGTGTTTTGATTATAATTAATAATAGATTTAACATTTTTTTTTATTTTTAATGAATATTTAAATTTAGGATACACTCAACTAGGGTTCTAATGTATTTTTATTTGGGTTTTTAGTAGGTTGGATTTTATATTTTACAATTTTTTTTTAATTAATATTTAAATTTAGGGTAGGCACAACTAGGGTTCTAGTATATTTCTATTTGAGTTTTTAGTGGGTTGAGTTTTTATATTTTAATTTTTTTTTAATTAATATTTAAATTTAGGATAGACTCAAATAGAGTTCTAGTATATTTTTATTTGAGTTTTTAGTAGATTGTATTTTTATTACGTGAATATTTATATTTTGATTTATCAAATTCTATAATTTTATGTATATTTTGACGGATAAATATGTACTTTATTAGTTTATGGAGTGTGTAAGTTGTGTGTAAGCTATGAGTCTAGCCTATGAATTGTGTGATTAGGAAAATCCACGTAAGCGGGTTGAATTTGAAGGTGGCAATAATTACACTATTTTTCAAAACACAATTATCACTTATTCATTTTTTTTAATTTGTATTTGTATTTTTAATTATCAATATTTATAATATATTACTCATATATTTAGACTTACATGAACCTATAATAGTGTTTGTATAAGTATGACTAGGTAAGCCACCTCATCGCATAAGAGTTTTAGGTAGATTTTTTGGGTTTTAATAGCAACACTAAAAAAAATATATAAAAAAAATAACCGCTTCTTATTTTAGGGAGGAGAGATTATAATCCCAAAATTAAAAGGTTTGAATTTGTGTAATAATAATCACACACACACCCTCGTAGAAACATATGCATTTGTTTGCATAAGCATAAAGATTTGAAATAAAAGTGCGGAAATGGTAAAAGGAGATGGGAGGACAATATTTATATTTAAGAATACATAGATAAAAAACAAACTGAATTTAGGCATTCTTACCCATCAAAACAAAACATTCGTCCAAACATCTTTTTATTATTATTACATGGTAAACTACGTGTTTCGTATATCTAAGCCTTCACGGTGGGGTCTTGTGGAGGAGCATCAATGATAATGGTAGCGGCTACACAATATCCTTGAAGAACATTTCCTTCTTCGGCAGTAAACAAGGGATCCGAGCATAGAGGGCCAACAATGCTTCTGAATAACGCAGATAGCGCTACAACACCCGTCCTAAATAAGTCTTGCCATCATGAAAGAAAGGACGACTACGCCAGTGCATGACTGGAGCTGGAACAACGAGTCCCAGCAGTTGGGTGAGTCATCAGAGCCTGGCTCATCAAGCTTTAACCTTGCCATGTGGCTCGAGGATTTTTAGCTTGACACTGGACTAATGGGTCGGGCCAACACAGCCGAAGCTTTTAGCCATAAAAATATGATGGGCATTAGTAGAGATTTAGCATTGGATTTAGGCATCTTTTGTTTTTTGTTTTCTAAAAGATTGATATATTTGAAAGTGAGTGATGGAAATGATGCTAGGTTAATGAGTTTTTATATATAGCTAGAGAGGCTACGGTTATGGTATTTGAGGGGATGTCATGCAAGTTACGACTTGCAGAACTTAAATTGGGAACTCAAGAGTTTGCACTAATGCTTGCAACTAATTAATTACTTGCTAATTAAAGTTCTTATGTTATGTTAGCTCTGTGGTCAGACGAAGACTTTATCATATCATGTACAAATGAACAAGTAAATTGAAATCAAATTATTTTATTTGGAGATCAATCTCCTAGCCGGCCCTAGAGAGAGAGAGAGAGAGAGAGAGACGTCTAGGGTGAAAAACCCTAGCCGCCGATAAGATGACCGCTATTCAGCCACCTGATCCCAAACTACCCATCTCTTTGGAATCTCCCACAGTCAAATCTTTCGCTTCTATTCTAAAAACCACAACTATTCCTAAGCTTATCGACAATTATTTATCGGATCCAAACCAAACCTTATCCCCGGAACCACCTACGTCTAAATCTTTTGCATCCTTGTTAAAAACCCAAATTGTTTCTACAAAAGTTCCAGTTAAACCAATTGAATTGTTTGAAGGAGAACCAATGATTCATTATTCGATTGAAGATTTAAACACTCTTTCAGAACCATTCAAATATACCCTTGTAGGGAAATTTTCACATGATAAGCCTCATATAGATATAATCCGTAAGTCTTTTAGTTCAATGGGATTGAAAGCTAACTATCATATTGGAGTCATCGATTCAAAACATATTTTAGTTCGTTGTTTTTATGAAGAAGACTTTCTACGTATATGGTTGCGTAAAATATGGTATATTGACAATTGCCCTATGAGGTCTTTTAAATGGTCTTATGATTTCAGCTCGGAAAAGGAATCTTCGGTATCTCCTGTTTGGATTTCTCTATCTAAACTACCTATTCACCTTTATAATAAAAGTAGCATTTTTAGTATTGCATCGGCCTTTGGGAAACCCCTAAAAGTAGATGAATCAACTGCGAAACTGACTAGACCTGGTCTAGCCAGAATCTGTGCTGAAATCGATCTAAGGAAAACACTTATTAAACGAGTAAGAATAAACTATGGGCTAAATGAAGGTTTTTGGCAGCACTGGGTATATGAAGATATACCTAATTATTGCTCTCAGTGTTCCAAAATGCGTCATTCTATAGAAGTTTGTAAGTTTACTGATCTAGGAAAAGAGGATAATAACAAAGAAGAGAATATCACCAACAAGAAGGACTCAGCTAAAGAAAAAGCATTAGCTAATGAAGGAAACTGCGATAAACAAGCTAAACAAAAGAATAAAAGGGCCAATTATTACAATAAAAATGAGGTACAAAGTACAAAAGAATGGGTCACTAAAAGTTTCTCCACTGATATACCAAAGAATGATGATGGAGTAGTTGCAAAGCCAGCTGAAAAATGTACTGCAATCAACAACATAAGTTCAGTAAGAGAGGAAGACAAGATTGATAATTGTAATCTGAATACTGACATAGTTCTATTTACTGGTGAACCTATTGTTCTAGAGCCATTAAACATTACTGATTATGAGGATAATGTGACAATTAGGAACACTAGTTTAATTGATGCTCCAGACATTTCAAAAAACCTAAGAATTGATCTGGGTTTATCTCCTAGAGAAATCCCCAGTATTTTGGAAGAAGGAGAATGGAAAACTCCTAAAAGAAAAGTAGGGAAAAAGACTATTGATGTTGGTAAAGATGCTATGGTTCTCAGATACTCTAATGTAGGGGTTAAAAAAAGTTTTAAATGATTAATACAATTTTCTGGAACATGAGAGGAGTGGGTAACAAATCAACCACTAGACGTATTAATAAATTATGCAAATTACATCATGTTATGTTCTTAGCTTGTATTGAACCAAAGATAAGTCAAGATAAAGTGGAATTCTACAGAAGAAAATTCGGGTTTGATGAAGTTTTGGTTCAAGAAGAGAATAAGATTTGGGTCTTCTATATGCAAGAGATTACTATTTCTATTATTCATCAAATGAATCAAGCTGTTTCAATGGCAGTTTCTATTGGTCATTTGGGTTTTCAACTACAAATTACAGTGGTCTATGCTAAGTGTACAGTGGTTGAAAGAAGATCTTTATGGAGCTTTTTGGAAAGCTCTTATACTAATACTACTTGGTTAATTGGAGGGGACTTTAATACTGTGTCAGCTGAAGAAGATAAAATAGGGGGTCTTCCTATTAATTCTACTTCTGCTAATGAATATCTATCTTGTATAAACAATCTAGGTGTTTCAGAAGCAGGTTACAGTGGTTCTAAGTACACTTGGTGGAACAAGCGTAATGGGAAGGATGCTATTTTTGAAAGAATAGATAAGATCTTATACAATCAAGAATTTGCCAATTTGTTTTGTAATATATTTCTTGATCACTTAAGCAAGGCTACATCAGACCATAGCCCATTACTTTTAAAGTTACAGTTGGTTAAAGTCAACATTCCAAGAAGGTTCATTTTTCAAAAATTTTGGGTAGATCATGAAGATTTTCAAAATGTGGTGAAAGAAACCTGGGTTCCTAGTTCTAATTCTAATGCTTTATACAATCTTGCAACCAACTTAAAAGCATTTAGAAAGAAATTTAAAGAGTGGAATTATAGTACCTTTGGGAATATTTTTCAAGAAATCACTATTGCTGAAGACAATTTGTTGAGAGCAGAACAATTATTTGAAGTGGATCCTACACCTGTCAATAGAATAAAAATCAATAAATAAGAAGCTGTTCTAAAAGCCAAACTTAGTATAGAAGAGAAATATTGGGCACAAAAAGCTAATCTGAAATGGGTATTACAAGGGGATGCAAATACAAAATTCTTTCACAATACTGTAAAGAAAAGAAGAATAAAGTGTGCTATTGGGGAGATAGAAAAAGAAGATGGGACTTTTGTAACAGAACCAGGGGATATCAAAAAGGAGGCAATTGATTATTTTCAAAAACTATTGGCAGCTGAACAACCTAATTGTTTTGTATACAAAAGCTTAGACATAATTCCTTCAGTTATTAATGAAGAAATGAACCTCTTATTGGACAAAGACCCTTTTGGAGAAGAAATAAAGCTAGCTGTTTTTAGCCTCAGTAACTCTAGTGCACCTGGTATTGATGGTTTTACAGGAAATTTTTTTGTATCTTGTTGGAATATTATTGGTGCAGATGTTATCAAAGCTATTGAGCTTTTTTTTATGGGCAATTTATTACCTAAATCTCTTTCTACTACTGTTATTGCTCTCATACCAAAGAAGACTAAGCCCAAGACATTTGCTGAATTCAGACCTCTCAGTTTATGCACTTTCTACAGCAAGGTTATTTCTAAAATTATGGCTACTAGATTTGCTACCATACTACCTATTATCATTTCTGAGAATCAAAGTGGTTTTGTCAAGTCTAGAGTCATTATTGACAACATTCTAGTGGCTCAAGAGTTTATTTCAACTCTTAATAAAAAATCTAGTGGGAGAAATTTAGCTGTTAAACTAGACATGAAAAAAGCTTATGATAAAGTATCATGGCATTTCCTTATTGCTACACTAAGGAAATTGGGTTTCTCTGAGAAGGTTATTGACTGAATATGGAGGATTATCTCTGGAAATCAAACTTCTATATTGGTGAATGGCAGTCCTACTGACTTATTTACACCTAAAAATGGTCTAAGACAGGGTGATCCACTATCTTCTAGCCTTTTTATTATTTGCTCTGAGGTATTAAGCAGGAATCTAAATAATCTTATTAAGATCAAGAGGTGGTCAGCTTTTAAAGCTCCTATTGGGAGCCCTATCATTACTCACCTTGCTTTTGCTGATGATCTGATAATCTTCAGTTCAGCAAATCTTCATTCAACCAGAAAGATTGGTAATATCCTGCAAAGTTATAACAGAGATTCTGGTCAAGAAGTCAGTTTAGAAAAAAGCTCAATCTACTTTTCAAAAAGTGTAAGTGCTATTCAAAAAGGAATTATCTGCAGAGAGCTTAATATTGCTAGAAAGAAACCTCCTTTCTCATATCTTGGTTGCAAATTATATCCTGGGCATAAAAAGTGTATTCTTTTTCATGAACTTATTCTAAAAGCCAGAAGTAAACTATCTAGTTGGAAGGGTAATTGGCTTAACTTAGGTGGAAAGTTAATATTGATAACGCATGTTCTCCAATCTATACCTATTTATACATTGGCAGCAATGAATCCTCCTATTCAAGTTATTAAAAGAATAGATCAAATTCTGTCTAATTTTTTCTGGGGTAGTAAAGATGGTAAAAATAAGTACCATTGGGTTAGATGGAGTAAAATTTGTTCTCCTGTGAATGAAGGAGGTTTGAATGTTAAAAGTTTTCATGATATTTCAAAACCTTTTGCTATGAAGCTTTGGTGGAGGTTCAAAACTATAGATTCTTTATGGACCAACTTTATGAAAGCTAAATATTGTAGAAAGGAGAAAGCAGAAGTTATTCCAATGATAAAAGGTAATAATACTTGGTGCAGAATGCTACAAGCAAGAGATTTGACGGAAAGTAATACTACAATTGTTGAAAATGCATTAAAATTTATTTGGAAGCCTACCACTCTGGGAAATTTTACTATAAATTCAGCTTGGAATATTGTTAGAGAGGTATGTCCTATAAATTGGAGAAGTACTTTTATATGGAGCAAAATGCTACCTTTAAAAGTGTCCTGTTTTATGTGGAGATTATTTAACCAAGCAGTTCCTTTGGATTGTAATCTGTACAAATTTGGCATTCATCTAGCTTCTATGTGTGGGTGTTGCAAAAAGTCAGAAGAAACTTTTGATCATATTTTTAGTAATGGTATGGTGGCTAATGAGGTTTGGAATTTCTTTGAAGGTAAATGGGGTATTATTATTCAGAATAACTCATTGTTTGGAAGAATTAACAGCTGGTGGTCATCTATAAGTAAGAAAAATTACTTTTCTGAAAGGAAAATCTGTCAGGTTCTTCCTTCTATTCTTATTTGGGTTATTTGGAAAGCCAGATGTTCATGTAGATTTGAGAATATCAAAATGAGGGCTAGCAATATTATCAGACTTACTGAAGAATTAATTACTCAATCAGGTTATAAAGAGAAAGAATTTTCTTACAATAATTATAGGGATAAGAGGACTGTTAAAAAGGCCATTCTTATTAAGTGGATTAATCCACCATCTGGTTATCTTAAACTAAATATAGATGGTTGTTATAAACCTTCTGAGACTCTTAATGGTATTGGGGGGTTAATTAGGGATGATAAAGGGTCTTCTATTAAAGGGTTTTCTAGGGCTATTACAAGCTATTCAATTCTTTATTCTGAATTCATAGCTTTATATTATGGCCTACAAATATCTCCAAAAGGTCTTTTAATAGTTGAAAGTGACTCGCTACAGTTAATCAATATCATCAAAGGTATACAAACATGCCCATGGAAAGTTTTAGAGATATATAACTGTATTAAAAATCTTATAAAGGAAGGAGACTACCAGTTTACGCATGTGAAGCGAGAAGGCAATAAGGCAGCAGATCTAATTGCGAATTGGGAAGGAACCATCATTTCTTCAAGCTTGGATGATTTTCCACAGGTTTTAAAGGTGGTTATTTTAACAGAAGCTATTGGTTTGTCAAATTTAAGGTTTGGATGACGAGGAAGATGGGAAGTTAGCTGCTCAAGGTTTGCTTAAAGGCGATGAAAATGGAGCATAAGAGAGAGAGAGTCTCTCTGTTAGGTTTCAAAGTGGAAATGGATTGGAAATGAAGAGGTGCAAGAGACAAGTGACAGGTGTATACAGCGAATTCCAATATGAGTCCATAGTTTCAAACACTATGCTATTGAGTCCAAAGAAGGAGAATATTTTATTTTAAGTTTCAATCAGTTTATTTGGTTGTAATAGTTTGTGTTTATTTCGTTTAGATCTTTTCAGTAGAGTTTTTTTCTGTAAATACTTGTGGTTTTGGTTTAAGGAGTTTTCCTCCAAAGTTCGATTTTAATAAAATTGTGGGATCCCCACTAATTATTTAAAAAAAAAATTGAAATCAAATTAACCTTTTTTGTGATCAAACTTGCTACTGGAAATGTTTCATGTGACTCCAAATCATTTTCTAAAATTCAACATTTTCATTTGCATATACTATAATAAGGTTGTACTGTATGATGTGTGGTATTTTTAGATCAACTTTTAGTACAAGGAACTTAGGAAGACCTTTTAAGGGTAAAATCTTGTATATGAGCGACGTGACGCTAGATAGATCGATGCTTTATTGGTCCTTTTTTCAATTTCCTATCGCTTTCTTTTTGAGTTCCTGCCGCATGTTTTTCAAGTTCATGACCCCTCTTTTTTTCAAGTTCATATCTCCCTTTTTTTCAACTTCATACCGTTTTTTTTCCAATTTCATACCCCATTTTTTTCGAGTTCGTACACCGTTTTATAGTTCATACCCATTTTTTTTCCAAATTCATACCCCATTTTTTCCGATTTCATGACCCTTTTTTTTAAGTTTATATCACGTTTTTTTTCTTCGTGTTTATAACCCGTTTTTTTCGAGTTCATACCCCATTTTTTGAGTTCATAACCTTATTTTGTCAAGTTCATACCATTTTTTCGATTTCATACCCCTTTTTTGTTGAGTTCATACCCTTTTTTTTAAGTTTATTCCCCGTTTTTTCAAGTTTATACCTCATTTTTTTTTCGAGTTCATAATTTTTTTTTTCCGATTTTACACCTTTTGTATCAAAGTTCATAGCCTTTGTGGCTATTTTATGATCTTTTCAATTTTTTGTGGTTTTTTTTCTTTCTAAATTTTTGGATACACACACACACACACACACACATATATATATATATATATATATATATATATATATATTAATTTATATATTTTTTTGTATTTTTTATGTTTTTATGAATTGTTTTTACATGTAGTCATATTTTAGTCGATTTCTAGAGAGAGAATATTGTATGTGTTTTTGGTTGAATAAGAGTGTTTTTTTTGTAAATATAGTGACCATTAATGATATATGTACCTAGTTGTAAACTAGTTTCCGAATGTGGATTTTATTTAATTAAGTAGATTGATATGTATATATTTGTCATTTCTTGTAGATTGTCTCCAAGTTGCAGCTAAAAAGTATTAGGTTCATATCACTTTTTTTAAATCAGTTTTGCCTCTTTAAAGGAAAATGCTTTTACTCACACATTTTTCCTACCCAAAAAATCAACCCACATTACATGGCAAATCCACCTCATCAAAAAAAATTATTTTTATTAATATTAAATTTAACAATTTTTTTATTTTTAATTCATATTTAAATTTAGGGTAGTTTCAACTAGGTTTTTATTATATTTTTATTTGAGTTTTTAGTGGATTGTATTTTTAGATTGAATTTTGTTTTTTAATTATTATTTAAATTTAGGGTAGATTCAACTAGGGTTCTAGTATATTTTTATTTAGGTTTTTAGTAGGTTGAGTTTTTATTACGTGACGTGACTTTTACTGCCATTTTCTAATTTTTTTTATTCAAACGTTAATGTCAAAATTTGACCACAAATTTTTTAATAGGAATATAAATAAACGATATAAATAAATGAATAAGTAGAAGAATTAATATAGTAATTAGTGTTCAAAATGACATGACTCTCTTTTCTTACTAGTAGTGTCATTTTTTTGGCGCGTGTTTAAAAAAAATGACTAGAATTGTTTCATGTCATCGTATAGACTTTTTGGGTAAGTTTTGTGGGTTGCTATAGCATCACTCTTTGAAATATTACCAAAAAAATATATATAAACATTCCATAAAAACTATAACAAAATAAATAAATATTTCTATTTTCAAGAGTTTTCTTAGAAGTATTAGGTCAATGCTAGGATTGTAGGCTTGTCTCTTAGAGATAAGTTAAAACAGCGATTTTCTTAACCTTTTGCTTATAATATACTTGGATCATCGCACTGATCATGTTCATATTGATAGAGGTAAACATTATCCTTGGCCAATGGTTTGCGTGTCGACAACCCTGCTGAACTGAGCGATCTCTTAATCTCCACATTTTAACATTATTAATTACACTACTATGAAGAAATAAATTGATTAATGTTTTAAATTGAAAATAAAATAAAATTAGATCAATGCTAGGAGAATTTGAAGTTATTGATTAATTATGTAAATTTTAAACTTAAGAAAATGTTTAATTAACCCTTTTGTATTAAACAGTACTTATATTAGTTTACTGAGTCTGCATGCTCCGAACTGCTAAGAAAAGAAAGTATATATAAGAAAATAAATTTACAATTTGTAATATTACATGAGAACATAAATTTTCTTTATTAGTTACAACTTTGAAGAAAATTATCCGAAAATTAACTCTGAAAATTTATTTCGATGGAAACAAGCAGAGGATAAATTAAATTTAAATTCGAAATGTATAGTCTTATCAAGATAAAGGCAGAATCAAAATAATGTTAATTCTTCTTTTTAGGTTGCCAGGAGGAAAATGGGGGAGAAAAACAAAAGGAAAGTAAGCGATAGATTGGAAAAACAATAAAAAAATTGATACACTTTAAACAATATTCCAAATTTGATTTTTTTTGCAATAAATTTAATAAAGTTGACATATCAGGAATCCTTCTATCTCTACTATATATACTGAAAATTGTTTATTAGGTTTTACATTTCTCAACGATGCATCCTTCATCTCCAGGTTAGGATCTCCAAACTTAGGGGCTTTACCCTTTGTTTTTTTTTTCCTTGCTTTTATGAGCGTTTAACCTACTTATGGGCTATGGCTAAGTTATCATATTTTCACGTGTTAAGAAATTAAGAAATTACCTAGGTTTTTTTAAGTTTTAAGGTTTTTTTTTTTTGGTACATAACATCCGCAGCGCACAAGATCATGCATGCATGTTAAATTTATTGATTTTTGTTAAACAGCTATTTTGCCAGGACTTTATTGATGAAAAATATGATAAAAAATTAAATAAACAAGACTTTAAAATCGGAGTCAAAGTGGACAACAAAAATGTTAAATTGTTGATTTAGATCATCAAGTATAGGTTTTCAAATTAAAGATTAGATTAAAAGTGGTTGAGATCATCAATAAACAATAAATCAGAGTCAAACTGGCCAACAAAAGTTTTGATCCTTGATCTAGATCATCAATATTAATATACACTTGGTATCCTCTATCATCATAATTTATTACTTAGACGGGTGTTGAGATTTTAAGTTGAGTCCTATAAGTCACCCAAATTTGTTACATTTGAAAACATAGATTTCTTGCTTTCTGTGTGCAGTCCTCCTATTACTATATATCTCTATCACTTTAATGGATATACTATTTAATTTTGTTTATCTAGCGGGGATTAAGTTTTAAGCGTTAGCAAGCATGGGGAAAATTCATAAAAGATAAGTTGGAAAAGCAGTCAAAACTCGGATTCGTGTATCATTAGGTAGGTTGAAAAACAATATGGTTGTATATTTGGCCTGGCATATCATTGTTTGGATGTTAGTAGCATTACCTTAATTTAATGCATTATGTATCCATGCGCTAATAGAATTATATAATTGTTACCAACTTACCATCATTTCATATATATCTTTATTTTGGGTGACGAGATGCCTTATGACGTGTTTTGTTACTGAATTAACTTAGGGTTAACTTAAAAAAAGTTATGAATTCACCTAGTTCGGGAACCTTATAGACTGTGCTTAATTAACAAGCACGGACTTACAAACCTTACAATGTTATTAAGGTTGAAACTATTATTTTCATGTCCTTAACAAGCATTGACTTACAAACCTTACCATGCTATCATGGTTGAAAATATTATTTTCTTGTTTCAGAAAAAATATTTGGTTATTAATTTAGGTAGGCAACCTTCCGATTTACTTTTACCTAAAAACTCTATCAAGCATGCTTCCAATACAAAAACTCTTTGTTTAGTAAACTTATTTATAAGGAGTTTCCTTACCATCACAGACCTCAATTGGATATATAACTGATTTTTTTTTAGATGGTGTTACTGCTTATTATACTCAGAAAATTGTCTTTTGAGATACATAACCAAATTGTAGTTACATATATTTCTGCCCCGTCAGTAATTGATTTTACATTATTCTTAAATGTATCAATTTTTGTTTTCTCCTATATTAAGAAGGTGTATGTCTTTAGGTTTAGTTTCATTCCATTATCAATCTTTTGCTCACTACTATAAATGATTTTTTTTTTTGACAAACTCTACCTCTATCTTCTAAGACGATAGTTTCGTAAAAGAACAAACCTATTTGCTTACCCCCAGATTTGTAAGCATACGTATTGGCTTTACTCTCTATCTAAAGGATTTTTTTTTTTTTGACATCATTAATAATAGTTTCATCCATAAAAATAAAATATGTTGGTGTGGAAGAGACAGATGCACAAGAAAAAAATGAAAATGATGAAAAAGATTTTTGGCAAAATCTGTTGGGTTTTGGTACTATTTCGAATACGATAAATGAAAGGACAATAAAGAAGACAGGAACACAATGGAAATAACAATTTTACTTCTCACAATTGGAATATAAATTACAATTCCTGACTCAACAAATAAATAAAACTGCTGGACTGTTATAAAGAAACTGCCGGACTGGTTTAACACATAAACTGCCGGACTGGTTTTACATAAACTGCCGGACGGTTATAAAGAAACTGCCGGACTGGTTTAACACATAAATTGCCGGACTGGTTTTACATAAACTGCCGGACTGGTTTTAACAAACTGCCGGACTGGTTTTAAATAAAACTGCCGGACTGGTTTTAAATAAAAGAAACTGCCAGACTGGTTTTAAGAAACTGCCGGACTGTTTTGTAATAAAAGAAACTGCCGGACTGGTTTTAACAAACTGCTGGACTGTTTTGTAACAAACAAAAATCTGCCGGACTGGTTTTTAATGAATAAAAAACTGCCGGACTGGTTTTTTGTAAATGCTGGAAATTACAGAACTGAAAAGTAAATTACAGAATCGAAAGACTGAAAGTAAACAGTACTGAAATGTAAATTACAGAAATGAAACGGTACTGAAATGAAATGGACAGAAAGTAAATGACTGAAAAATAAATAACAGGAAAAATAAAAAAAGAGGCAACTGCTGAGCAGTTTCCCTTAAACAATATTTCTCGAACCACCTTTAAAGGTTTCTGGTTTCGGGACTTTGTTCCCAAGGTACAACTTCTATCTCAGAGTGGCTCGTATGGAAACCGGCATCGAACCACAGGTCGAGCTGTTGGTGGTGTGGTTCTCTCTCTCTATATGATGCTTATGCTGTGAGTTGTGTGTTTGATGGTGTGTTGAAATGAGAGGGGGAGGGCTGCCTTTTATAGCCTCTAATGAAACCGCAGCCATAAATGTTGGTCTTTAATTCTGGGAGTTACACCCCCAGAATCCGCTCAATCAATTCTGAAACCGCAGCATTTAATCTCATTCATTGCTGGCGTTTCTGTTGCTGGAAACTCTAGGGACTCCTTTTGTATTTTATACAAAACTCCCTTTTCGGGTTTGGACCCAAGACCCAAGACCCGAGATATTCCCCAAATCCCAAATCCCAAAGCCCACGCCCACGCCCGCGCCCGCGACCCGAGACCCGAGACACGAGCGAGCGCGTGTGTGTGGTACACACTAATACTCTTAGGTGTATGTGGACAAGTTAGTTTAATAACTACATGGGTTGGTATGGTATATATATTGTAAAATTAACTCTTAATCTTACAATATGGGATTATACTAAATGGTTTTCCATTACCATTTCGGTTTTTTCCAGATTTGAGCTTTCGAGGCACCAACTTTGAAGCCACTTTGTATTCACACCCATTCTCCAAATAGGTCATGGATATACCGTTGCGAAGCTCGTCACACGGGCTACTCAACCACATTGAGTATGGTATAAAAACTTAACACTGTCGCATGTAAAAATGACTCGAAGTTGGTCCAGCGACCATTCGGAAACACCCATGTTTTTAACATGTTTTCCAACAATCCCCCACATGAATGCAATTGGCTGAAAATAAAAATGATCCTAAATGCATACGAGAGAACCGCAAGAGTTCACTGCATAAAGACAGGTAGCGCGCGCCTTGAACCTGCCGTAGTGACGTAAAATCTGATATGCTACTATTGGGTAGCCTTTAAGCCTTGAACCCTTTAGCGTTTGTGCATACCAGGGTAATGCGCACACAATGTCCTCTCTACACCACTTACTAAGCCCTTTGGTTGTTGTCCATATTTGGCCGTGGACTGCCTTGGCAAAATTCAACCGAGTGCTCTAGTGATTTAGCCCATGGCTCATGACATAGTATCGGCCATACACACTCGTCATAGGTGATTTCAAGTCAAGGGTGTCCTGACTCACCCCTCTCGACCTTCGAGATACTTGTTTTCATTAAGAGCCCCATGCTCACCCTTAAGATGGTCTAGGTCTATCACTCTTTCATCCTAGAAATGGGTTGGGAACTTAAGTTCCCGAGTGCTTTGTTCGGTCACCCCCACAGTTCGGTTTTCCCGTTGAACCGGAGGCTGGAGAATCCAGTTCGGGTTGGGTTGCCTCTGAGGAGGTTTCCAGTTTAATGGGCTTCAACCCCATTCCCCTCGATGAAACTTCAACTCCTACCTGAGTCAAGCCTTTTGTAAATGGATCCGCTATATTGTCTTTAGATCTCACAAAATCTAATGACACCACACCGTTAGCTAACAATTCTCTTACGGATTTATGTCTCCGACGAATATGTCGGGACTTTCCATTATACATATGATCCTGTGCCCGTCCAATAGCTGACTGACTATCGCAGTGCATGCTTATTGCTGGGACAGGTTTCGGCCACATTGGAATTCCTTCCAGAAAGCTTCTCAGCCAATCAGCCTCTTCTGTTGCTAGATCCAACGCTATGAACACGGATTCCATAGTTGATCTAGCTATGCACGTCTGCTTGGATGATCTCCATGAGACAGCTGCTCCTCCCATCACGAACACATATCCGCTAGTGGATCGTGTACTGTTGGAATACGAGATCCAGTTTGCATCAGAATACCCTTCCAGTACAGCTAGATATCTGGTATAATGCAACCCTCGGTCTGCTATGTATCTCATGTATCTGAGAAGTCTCATGACGGCCTTCCAGTGTTCCTTATTAGGATTATTGGTGTACCTACTCAGTCTACTCACTGAGTTGGCTATGTCTGGTCTAGTATAGTTCATGACGTACATCAGACTGCCTATTATTCGAGAATATTCCAATTGTCTCACACTCTCCCCAAAATTCTTTTTCAGGTTGGTTGAGATCTCTATCGGAGTTCTGGATGTAGCTCTACTATCTTTATCAAATTTGTCAAGCATCTGCCTGACATAGTGAGTTTGAGATAGCGCATATCCGTCTGATGTCTTGGTAATTTTCATACCAAGTATAACATCAGCGACACCCAAGTCTTTTATCTCGAATTTTTGTGACAACATTTTCTTAGTGGAGTTGATGTTATCAATACTCTCTATTATTATCATGTCATCTACGTAGAGGCAGACTACCACGTAGTCCTTTTCCTTACCTTTCACGTAGACGCATTTGTCACATTCGTTTATTCGAAAACCGTTTGACAGCATCACTCTATCAAATTTTTCGTGCCATTGTTTAGGCGCTTATTTAAGTCCATACAAGGACTTCACAAGTTTACACACCTTGTGAGCTTTACCTGGAACCACAAAACCTTCAAGTTGTTCCATGTAAATTTCCTCTTCCAGCTCACCATTCAAGAACGCCGTTTTAACATCCATTTGATGTATTTCCAGATCAAACAATACTGCGAGAGCAATGACTATCCGGATTGACGTCTTCCTGGAGACAGGAGCATAGGTGTCAAAATAGTCGACACCTTCGGTTTGTCTAAAACCTTTTACTACAAGCCTCGCCTTGTATTTCTCGATCTTTCCATCGAGCTTTCTCTTCCTCTTGAAGATCCACTTGTGTCCTAGTGGCTTACACCCGGGTGGTAAATCCACTAGTTCCCAAGTGTGATTTTGTAATATTGATTCAACCTCATTGTTGATTGCCTCCTCCCAATATTGGGCTTCCGGGGATGACATTGCTTGTTTGAATGTCGCCGGTTCGCCTTCTATCATGAAGGTTACAAAATCTGGACCGAAAGTCGTTTCCTTTCTAGCCCGTTTACTACGTCGAGGCTCTTCTTCTTCTTCCTCCAACGGTTCGCTTGCCCCCACATTTTCCTCACTGTTTGACTCCTCAGTCTCTACAGTTATGGAAGACTTGCGGGGAAAGATCTCCTCAAAGAAAGAAGCTTCTCGAGCTTCGATGATAGTATCTACATGCACATCGGGATTATCCGACTTGTGCACGAGAAAGCAATAAGCACTACTGTTTTGTGCATATTCTATGAACACACAGTCTACCGTCTTTGGCCATATTCTCGTTCTTTTAGGAAGCGAGACAAGGACCTTCGCAAGACAACCCCAAACTCTTAATAATTTATAGCTCGACCGATGGCCTTTCCATAGTTCATAAGGTGGTTTATCACGCTTCTTATGCGGTAGCTTGTTCAGCACATAGTTGGCGGAAAGCAGCGCTTCCCCCCATATGTTCTGGGGTAACCCAGAACTTATTAGCATAGCATTCATCATTTCCTTGAGCGTTCTATTCTTATGCTCGGCAACCCCATTCTACTCCGGAGAGTAGGGGGCTGTGGTTTGATGTACAATGCCACTTTCTATGCATATCTGCGCAAACGGTGCCTCGTATTCACCGCCTCTATCACTCCTCAACATTTTAATCTTTTTATTGAGTTGATTTTCTACTTCGGTCTTATAAAGAGCGAATTTGTCTACCGCTTCGTCTTTACTTCTCATTAAGTAGACGTAGCAGTATCTAGTACAGTCATCTATAAACGTGATGAAATACTTTTTCCCTCCTCACGTTTGTATAAACTTTAAGTCGCATACAT
The DNA here is from genome assembly GCA_963920805.1 of Primula vulgaris. Lineage (NCBI taxonomy): Eukaryota > Viridiplantae > Streptophyta > Magnoliopsida > Ericales > Primulaceae > Primula > Primula vulgaris. Next base: position 9,181,136 of record OY987215.1, on the reverse strand, counting down.
CCGTGTGTATTAGACCGAGAGGTTCAGTACTTCGTTCAATATGTTGATACGAAGACTTGGTTAATTTTGCATCAACACAAACCTCACATTTATGTTGTTTATCAAATACAAAATTAGGTAGTAGATTCAGTGATATTAATTTCTTCATAGAATTAGAATTCACATGACCTAATCTACCATGCCATAAATTAAATGACTCGCAAGAATAAGCAAATGAAGTTTTATTGGCCACTTGGGCAACATCAACGGTTATATTATTCTTGGTACTGGCCTCAGCCTTAGTACCCACAATAGCAGACTCGGCTTTAGGAGCCGAAGTACCAACATTTAATTTAAACATGTCGTTGGTCATATAGCCACAGCCTACATACATTCCATTTAAGGTGATTACAATTTTTGCAGATTCAAATACAAGTTTAAATCCTTTGTTCACCATAACAGACCCGGAAACCAGATTCTTGCGAATTTCTGGCACATGGAGCACGCCATTCAGTGTGAGCTCCTTTCCCGATGTCATCTTCAGCAGCACGGTTCCTTTTCCTTCCACCCTGGAAGTAGCCGAGTTCCCCATGAAGCAGCTCTCATTGTCCACGGCCGTATAGGTCTTGAACATCCATTTGCTGGCACAGATGTGACTAGTGGCGCCTGTGTCTAGCCACCATTCCTTTGGGTTGCTCCCCACCAGGTTCACTTCCGAGACCACAGCACTCAGGTGCATATAGTCCTGTCCAGCATCATCTTCTCCCTCAGCCACATTAGCCTGAGCAGGTGCCCTCTTCCTCCCTTTCCCTTGGAACTTCCTCTTTGGGGGGGGGGGGGTTTGGGCTTGTCGATGCGTATCTTACAATCCGTGGCATGATGGCCCGGTTTGTTGCACACAAAGCAATCTCCCATGAATTTCTTCTAGAGAGAAGCACCGACTACGCCGTCATAGCGTTTCCGCTTAGACATAGCGTTCTCAACCACATGGGCCTTGGCAACCGTGTTGCCTGCTCCGCCACCGCCTTTCCTTCCGGATCGGCGGTTGCTTTGCTCAACGTTGAGCCTCTCAATGAGTGCCTCCAAGGTCATAGCCTTTCGCTTGTGTTTCAGGTAGTTTTGAAACTCTTTCCAAGAAGGTGGCAGTTTCTCAATCATTAATTCCACTTGGAAAGATTCGTTGATAACTAGCCCCTCAAGCTCAAGCCTATGGTATATGAGTTGGAGTTCCTCAACCTGCTCGATGACACTCTTCCCATCAGTCATCATGTACTCATGAAAGTCCGTGACGACAAATTTCTTTGCGCCAGCGTTATTCACTTTGTACTTTCTTTCGAGAGACTCCCAAAGCTCCTTCGCAGAAGCCTTGGGCTCGAATACACTGAAGAGAGTGTCATCCAGAGCACACAGGATGTAGTTCCGGCGTAGGTAGTCGCCGTGTTTCCACGCTTCCACCGCCGAAACCGTCTGCACGTCCTCATCGTCCTCGCTTAGCACGGGTGCAGACTCCTTAAGAAACCATGTCAGATTAAGGGCAGTTAAATAAAATAGCATCTTTTGCTGCCAACGTTTGAAGTTGTTGCCCCTAAACTTTTCCGGTCTCTCTAGTTGAGAGGTTGGAAACATTGGCATCGCCGGCGTTGCCGGATCCTTGCCCTTTGCCCTGGCCGCAGCCACAAGCGCTGCCTTGGCCGCAGCCTTAGCAGCAGCCTGTGCTGCGGCTGTAGCCGCAGCCATAGCATCAGCCTCTGCCGCAGCGGCGTCCGCCTCAGCCTGAGCCCCCCCACTCGCAGCGCTCGCATTGTTATGGCTACTGCCAATCACAAGTGCGCCCTGCACGTTTTCCGAAGAAACGATGGGTATTTGATCCTCATTAGTCATCTGAAATGACTATAAAAACCGTTTAGTTTCTCGCAACAAAACTAAAAATCTTAATCGCAAATACTAATTATCACTTAATTAGATTGCTGCAAAAGAATAAAACCAATGAAAGAGATTCTAGCGTGAAAATTAAATTACTTTTGATTTCACTAAAAAACTCTTTATTATATTCTAGAATTAAAAGATTAAAACCAATTCGGATTTTATTCTATTTGCCAAATTCAATTTCTAGTAAACTAGCAATGATTTGCAAGAATAAAACAGAGACGTCAACAAAAATAAAATAAAAAAGAAATGTCCTTTTCTTTTCGAAAATAGTAAAACCAAAAAAGATATTGTTTAAAATTGTTGGGTTTTGGTACTATTTCGAATACGATAAATGAAAGGGCAATAAAGAAGACAGGAACGCAATGTAAATAACAATTTTATTTCTCACAATTGGAATATAAATTACAATTCCTGACTCAACAAATAAATAAAACTGCTGGACTGTTATAAAGAAACTGCCGGACTAGTTTAACACATAAACTGTCGGACTGGTTTTACATAAACTGCCGGACTGTTATAAAGAAACTGCCGGACTGGTTTAACACATAAACTGCCGGACTGGTTTTACATAAACTGCCGGACTGGTTTTAACAAACTGCCGGACTGGTTTTAAATAAAACTGCCGGACTGGTTTTAAATAAAAGAAACTGCCGGAATGGTTTTAAGAAACTGTCGGACTGTTTTGTAATAAAAGAAACTGCCGGACTGGTTTTACGAAACTGCCGGACTGTTTTGTAACAAATAAAAAACTGTCGGACTGGTTTTTAATGAATAAAAAACTGCCGGACTGGTTTTTTGTAAATGCTGAAAATTACAGAACTGAAAAGTAAATTACAGAATCGAAAGACTGAAAGTAAACAGTACTGAAATGTAAATTACAGAAATGAAACGGTACTGAAATGAAATGGACAGAAAGTAAATGACTGAAAAATAAATAACAGGAAAAATAAAAGAAGAGGCAACTGCTGAGCAGTTTCCCTTAAACAATATTTCCCAAACCACCTTTAAAGGTTTCTGGTTTCGGGACTTTGTTCCCAAGGTACAACTTCTATCTCAGAGTGGCTCGTATGGAAACCGGCACCGAACCACAGGTCGAGCTGTTGGTTGTGCGGCTCTCTCTCTCTATATGATGCTTATGTTGTGAGTTGTGTGTTTGATGGTGTGTTGAAATGAGAGGGGGAGGGCTGCCTTTTATAGCCTCTAATGAAACCGCATCCATAAATGTTGGTCTTTAATTCTGGGAGTTACACCCCCAGAATCCGCTCAATCAATTCTGAAACCGCAACATTTAATCTCATTCATTGCTAGCGATTCTGTTGCTGGAAACTCTAGGGACTCCTTTTGTATTTTATACAAAATTCTCTATTCGGGTTTGGACCCAAGACCCAAGACCCGAGATATTCCCCAAATCCCAAAGCCCATGCCCGCGCCCGCGACCCGAGACACGAGACACGAGCGAGCGCGTGTGTGGTACACACTAATACTCTTAGGTGTATGTGGACATGTTAGTTTAATAACTACATGGGTTGGTATGGTATATATATTGTAAAATTAACTCTTAATCTTCCAATATGGGATTATACTAAATGGTTTTCCATTACCATTTCGGTTTTTCCAGATTTGAGCTTTCGAGTCACCAACTTTGAAGCCACTTTGTATTCACACCCATTCTCCAAATAGGTCATGCGATATACCGTTGCGAAGCTCGTCACACGGGCTACTCAACCACGTTGAGTATGGTATAAAAACTTAGCTCTGTCGCATGTAAAAATGACTCGAAGTTGGTCCAGCGACCATTCGGAAACACCCATATTTTTAACATGTTTTCCAACAAAATCCACATTTTTCTCAAGCGAATAAATGATCTACCAGACAAACCGTAATTTCTCTTTCTCTCATGTGAGTGTTTAATAATATAGGACGCGTGTTAATCATAGGTTTTCTCTTTTTATCATTTTCGTTCAAAATTAATACTTCTAACCTTAAGAAAAATTCCAAAGCATGTACTTAACAAAAACTGTAAAAGTAAATAAACAACTTTGTTTAAAACATTTAGGGGTGTGACCAGTACGATAAATATAAATGAGAAATTAAGCTCGATTGGACGTCCCAATTTTCTAGATGGATTCAAACTTTCCGAATCTTTTTATTTTGTTGAATCCGGACTTTATGTATCAATTTATTCTGTGAAATCAGACTTTCTGATTCTCTTTATTTTGTTTACTCAGACCTCTTGAATCTATTTATTCTGTGTTCTCGGACATTTCAAGTATCTTTATATCTTCTTCTATAAACTCAAATCCCAATTATAATATCATCAATATCACCATAAAAGTATAAACTTTTTTTAACATCTCATATGTTCATCGACGGATATAAACACTTTCTTAGTTAATTTATAGCCTGCAACTTACATAGATAACTTTTGATACTCGAAAATATAATTCCATCTGACAAACACTTGTTAGAAAATCCAATGGGTTTTCATAATAGCATAGGTAATACCACTTATCTCAAAACGAATGCTAAATAACCAAAACATTCTACTATCGACAATCTACTGCTTGAATAGTTTCTCCTGGCTCAATACATGTCTCCTTGCTCAATACATAACTTGTATTCTAATCTCCTTTTTAAAGATAATAACTTTGTTAACCTAAAGCAATTCCCATTGCCCAAAACCCCTCTTGGATAACTTCTTGAAGATTACATAATGCCAATAACTTTGAGGGAATAATTGGAAAGTTTCAGACCTATAGATAAGGGAGACGAGAGTACGCCACTCCCTGACCGCCGATCAATTTGTTGTCCCTGATGGTGAGAAGACAAAGCTTCGGGCACCACTTTGTAATATATTGTAAGTGGTGGCAGAAGCTTTGCCCAAAAAATGCCTGCACTCGTCCATTACGGTGATGGCGATTCCGTTTATTTCATGGACTCGATCCGCTTGTTCCAAACCGACTAATACTTCCCTCCTACCAAGCGAGCTCGAGTTACTTCCCCATTTCCCCTCCTCGGAATCTCCTTCAAGGAGGAGAGAACCATCCATTGGCTCTCTCTCCATTGAACGCCTCTGCGAAATCCTCCATCTCTAACTCAATGTGGACAACCAAAGGGCTCTTCTTCATGCTAATCTAAGCGCTCTCTTAAGCTTTTGAGCAGCGTCTGCAACAAAAGACATACAATTGAGCAAAGAAGATGAGTTAGCGAGCGATGCTGAATGTGATAACAAACATCTTACAAGGTGTTTGGAAGGGGAAAAAGCGAATGTTATTAGACGTGCGGCTATCTCTGTAGGAACTTCAAGTCGTGGAGGGCTAGGAAAAATTTCTATTAGGGGAAATAAGGCTAGTAATGTAACATCCCGTATTTTTATAAGAGTTTTTAATTAGGAATTAATTTATCCAAAAACGTTTCATTCAAATTTTACCAAAAAACCGGTCACTCGACTAATTTTTAGCCAAAAACCGAAACTCTTCCGAAAAACTTTATTTTAAAAACCTGTTACTAATTTTATAAACAAAAAGGACCCAATAGTTTTGTTTCTAAAGATTTGTTATTATTGAGTAGTATATTAATAATTTTGATTAAAAGTTAACTTTTAGAACTTTGGGGGACCAAATAGTTCGCTTCCACAAACTATCTAAAAACAGTTTTTCTAAATCTCAAATCAACCCACTTTTAATTCATTAAACCAAAAACAAACCTAAAACAAGAGAAAAGAGAGAAAAGAGAGAAAAATGAGAAGAAGAAGAAGAAAAAGAAGAAGAAGAAGAGGAAACCATGTTAGCGGGTTCTTACCGGAAGCATCTCCTCTACGCTCTAAGGTAACGAGGGTTATCCATTACGACTAGATGAGGGTGTATGTTAGGATTAGGTTTTACGTTTAGTATGAATTGGGGGTTTTTGCCTTTTATATTAATTATGTTCTTAAATTGTTAATTGGGGTTTAGTTGTTATATTTTTAATTCACTTATTTGATTTTGGATTAGTTGTGGATTTAGTCTTTGGATTTCGGATTAATGATAATATTAATGGGTTGCGTGTTATATGCGTTGATTATGTATTATTATGGTTGTTGATAGAATTGGGTATTATTGTTGAAATAAAGATGAGTTTTATATTGCGCATACAAGGTGTTTGTTAAAATGCCTGAATGAGTTTTTATGTTGATTAGACTTGTTTGGCTAGTTGTGAATCTAGCACCTATTCTTTTGGGATTATGTTGATTAGAGGTCCAAGTGCCCACTTTAAATCTACTTTTATGTTAGCAATGGTCTCTGTCTCTTCCTAATTCCGGGGACAGAAGACGGCCGAGGGGATAGGGAATGACCTACCTTACGGACTGGGGTAGGTGGCATGAGAGGTCCATGTTTGCTATAGATTTGTGTTGATGTTATTTAATTTATTTAATTTATCTAGTTGTAGAATGTTATTATATTTATTTTATACTTCGATTATCGTAGTTGTAGAATTTGTGAGCTCTTGCATTTATGGGATGGAGTGACAGCATTGTGGTGTCGTCCCGTCTAGTTAAGTGCGTGGGACTCACCGTTATGATTTTGTCTTTCCGGTACAACTTAGGTTGAGACTTTTGGATAGGAGCCATTGGAATGCATCACATGGGTTCGGGGCTTTCGCTTTCTCTTTATTTTAGAACAGTTTGAGGTTGTAGCCTACGGGCAAATTGTATTTGCTTAGTTCTTCTTTTATAATTTTCTTAAAACCTTTTGGTCATGTAGCCGCGTTTGGCAAGCTTTTTATCTATGGTTTAATTGTTCCTTTAGCTCGCAAGTCTTTTTCTTTTAAAATTTTTAATTTTGTACCAACAGGTTTCACTTTCCTTTTGATTTAAAAAGGTCATGCCTCGATATCCGTGTCTTTTGGATTTTGGGTCGTGACAAGTTGGTATCAGAGCTAACTAGGTTCTTGTATACTTTGGGATGACGGGAAGATGGGCAACCATTGGACCAAGATCCATCGTATCATTTTCACAAAACTTTTTCCAAAAACTTAAACTTTTTCTAAAACGGGGGGTTGCATTAGCTTAAGGCATGTAGCTAGAATTTAGTGGTTGTTGATGAAAGGAAAGTTCACATGTGAGGCAAGTTGGGGACAATGAGAACGCTTGTTGATCCCGGCTCGCCAAACTAGTGAATAGACCTCTCGTCGGTATGTGTGAAGGAATACCTTAGCGATGTGGAGTTCTAGAGTATGCGAGGACGCTCGGGTGCTTTAGAATAACGTATCGTGATGGGTTATCCCTCGCACTTTTGTGTTCTTTGTATGTGTGTGAATATTGATTAAGTGTGTATGAGGTATAAGTTTGTATGTCAAGTAGTAGCGAAGTATTAAAGTGCGTGAATTGTGTCGTGGATGGTTTTATGTAGCATGTTTTCAAATTATTAATTTGTGTGATGAATATTTTATACGAATGGATGTTGATCGTATAAAGTTTGTGGACTAAAATGATGTAGTTGTGTGGTATGTTCCATGTAAGGAATTTATAAGTGTTGAGTAATTTTAAGTTTTTGTATCGTTAATTTTCTGCAGAAAAAACGACCAATCGTTTTGACAAAAACGATCGGTCAAATTCTTACAGACCTCACTGGTCAGATTTTGACCAAAAACGATCGGTCGTCTGTCAAACGAATTTTTCAAACCTCTCTGGATCAAAAAACGATCGGTCGTCTGTCAAAACGACCGGTCGAATTTTTCAAACCTCACTGGACCAAAAAACGATCTGTCGTTTTGTCCAAAACGATCGGTCGTGTTCTGGCAATTTTGCGGTTTTCCCGCTATACTTCGAAAGCTCGTAACTTCTTCGTTTTAACTCCGATTCTTGTTCCGTTTGAACCGTTGGCTTCGTTTTTCAGTACTCTATCTTTCTGATGTTCTGGAATTTACATTTTCTATTTTTGGAAACGACAAAGCATTATATCATCGAAATAGGGAAATCGTAAAATCATTATTTCATAATCTATTATTGAACCCTTGGTTCAACAACATGAAAAACGAGCGTTTATCATGATTTACATGTTTTGTGATTATCACGTAATGTGCGGAATGTTGTATTGTATGATTAGAGGAATTTGATGCCTTTGCAAATTATTATAATATGTTATAAAAAAAAAATATATATATATATATATATAAATACATGTATTAGAATGAGAAAAAAAAAAGATTTGGTTAGATTTTATTAGTTGGAAAACATGAATGTTTAATTACGTTTTGTGAGGTCGTGTCTTAAATTCATTAGTTTTATAAGTCGTTTGTGCACTTATTTCTTCCTTACAACATGATTATACTCTTTTAGTCATTGAATATAAATTTTTCTTGGTTAGATTGTAAGCTAGTGTTTTATATATATGTTTCATATTTAGTAACTATTTTCCTTCACTCGATAGAATGATAACCGGGGACTTAGATATTTTAGGTTCTAAGTTAATTGTCCCTACATAAAGAATCTCGTTTGATACTGTATAATGTAAGACTATACTATAATGTAAGACTTAATTTAGTTGAGTTGGTTTGGTGTCCATATTTAAGAGGAATTACACACAGTTAATTTCATATGTACTAAATTCAAGGTCGATATAAGGGAATTTTAATAGATCTTATTTTTATAAGATTAACTATTGAAAACTTAAGAAATATATCTGGTGTAGCATGCCCCTGTACAAGTTAAAATGTTTGAGTTTGTAAACTATTACAGGTGAGACAAAGTTTTTTAAAACATTTTCTTATTATGTCTATTAATGGTTTGTACGTTAATGAAGTTACTGGTTTGGTATATATAAATAAAAATGTAGTTAACTATTGCGGCGGATTGTAACTAACAAACAAAAGGGCATGATAGGATATATTTATTTATTTTATGGATTTTTTTTTTTGAGTTGATGTTTTCGACAGCTATAAGAGAACCTCGATTATGGTAGTTTCCTTCTAATTTTTGTAATTTAATGTTGTCCATGGATTGCCTTTCGGTGCCGACTTTTGCTTAGAGTTTCAATGTGTAACATCCCCTATTTTTATTAGTGTTTTTAATTAGGATTTAATTTATCCAAAAACGTTTTATTCAAATTTTACCAAAAACCGGTCACTCGACTAATTTTTAGCCAAAAACCAAAACTCTTCCGAAAAACTTTATTTTGAAAACCTGTTACTAATTTTACTAATAAAAAGGACCCAATAGATTTGTTTCTAAAGATTTGTTATTTTTGAGTAGTAAAACTATATTTTTGGATTAAGAGTTAGCTTTTAGAACTTTGGGGACCAAATAGTTCGCTTCCACAAACTATCTAAAAACAGTTTTTCTAAACCTAAAAAATCAGCCACTTTCATTTTGTTTAAACCTAAAAACAAGAGAGAAAAAGAGAGAAAAGAGAGAAAAGAGAAGAAGAAGAAGAAGAAGAGAAACCACGTTAGCGGATTATTGCCGGAATCATCTCTTCTACACGCTAAGGTAACGGGGGTTATCCATAGCGACTAGACGAGGGTGTATGTTAGGATTATGTTTTACGTTTAGTATAAATTGGGGGTTTTTGCCTTTTATCTTAATTAGTTTTATAAATTGTTAATTGGGTTTAGTTGATTATATGTTTAATTCACTTATTTGTTAATTGGGTTTAGTTGTTGTATGTTTAATTCACTTATTTGTTAATTGGGTTTAGTTGATTATATGTTTAATTCACTTATTTGTTAATTGGGTTTAGTTGATTATATGTTTAATTCACTTAATTGTTAATTGAGGATTTAGTCGTGTTAATTTCGGATTAGCGAGAATATGGATGAGTTTGCATGTCTTTATGTATTGATATTGTGTTATTATAATTGTTGTTAAATTGGGTAATTTATTGTTGAATATAGATGCATACAAGGTGTTTGCTAGAATGCTTGAATGAGTTTTCATGTTGATTAGACTTATTTGGCTAGTTGCGAATCTAGCACCTATGCTTTTGGGTTTCGTTGAATTACGTTAGAATGACGTAAGAGAATGTGATAAATGATTGGTTTATTATTTATTGGCCGAGGCCTTAATATTTATATGTATGAGAATGTGTTATATGAATAGTATAATATTATCGGCCGAGGCCTTAATATTGATACATTAGCAATGGTCTCTGTCTCTTCCTAATTCCGGGGACAGAAGACGGCAGTGGGGATAGGGAATGACTCGTCTTACGGACTGGGGCGAGTAGCATGAGAGGTCCTAGTGTGCACTATATTTATTTTATGTTAGCTATGGTCTCTGTCTCTTCCTAATTCCGGGGACAGTAGACGGCCGTGGGGATAGGGAATGACTCGTCTTACGGACTGGGACGAGTGGCATGAGAGGTCCAAGTGCGCACTATAAATCTACTTTTATGTTGCAATGGTCTCTGTCTCTTCCTAATTCCGGGGACAGAAGAAGGCCATGGGGATAGGGAATGACCTACCTTACGGACTGGGGTAGGTGGCATGAGAGGTCCATGTTTGTTATAGATTTGTGTTGACGTTATTTAATTTATTTAATTCATCCCGTTATAGAATGTTATTATATTTCTTTTTATACGTCGATTATCGTAGTTGTAGAATTTGTGAGCTCTTGCATTTAAGGGATGGAGTGACGGTATTTGTGGTGCCGTCCCGTCTAGTTACGTGCGTGGGACTCACCGTTACAATTTTTGTCTTTCAGGTACAAATTAGGTTGAGGCGTTGGCTAGGCTGCATTAGCGCGGTATCGCATGGGTTCGGGGCTTCTTTAATCACTTTCTTTTTATTTAGTTCATTTTGAGGTTGTAGCCTACGGGCAAATTCATTCGTTTGTTAACTTTTAGCTTTTACAAATCTTGTCTTGTAGCCGCGTTTGGCAAACTTTTTATTTATCCGTTAATTGTTCCTTTAGCTTGCAAATGTTTTCTTTTAAAAATTTTAATTTCGTACCAACAGGTTTTCTTTTCTTTTTTTTAAAAAGGTCATGCCTCGATATCCGTGTTCTATGGATTTTGGGGCGTGACACAATGAAATGATACGTTAGGTTATTTTCAATTCGTTTGACCACTATAAAAGATGTTTAAGCTATAATTAGGATCCAAACTTGAGATTTAATTTGTGTTTAAAGTGTTCAAATAACAAGTGAACTAGCATTATAGTTGTCCTAGTTATTTCAAGTAAATCTCTTTGGTCGGATTAGTTGCAAAGTTTCAACAGGTCTTGCACTTTGATTGAGAGCATGTATTACATGTGAATTTGGAGTGGTATTTTGGGACTAAATATAAATTATTAGGTTTTGCGCTTCTTATTAATTAAAGATTGTTTTGTTTAAGAGAAGATGGTATAAAGGGAGATTGGTATTATTTTTGGGTGGTGGTCTAGATGCTAAAACTGGATTGTTTGATAAATTAGAAACAAAATACAATGTTAGAACGGTTAGCACCATTATTATTATTATTTTATCAGAGCATGCAGCGGAAGCACATGAAATAGATATAGATGTATAAGTAATAAATGTTTCGGAAAACGTTATGGAAACAAATTTTGGAATAGGTTTGGTTATCTTACGGTATCAATATCAATAATAGTTGTTTGAATTTGAACCATCCCAGAGGTTAATTATCAGTTCAAGGAAAAACATGGTAGGAACAAATTTTTTTTTTTTTTTTACCAATTAAAAGATTAGCTTACCTCATGTGTTTTGCTTTCATGGTGTACACTTTGTTATTAGCATTGATGATGACTAAAATTAGAATTTGGACTAAGAATTATATAGACAGGAGTTATAGAGTTTTGGAATTATGATTGATGGGAGTTATAGAATTTGGTAATTAATGAGATAATAAACGATCGGAAATGGTAAAAGTTTGACCTTAGGAATTTACGTTAGTATTTTTCCATCATAAGTTTTCAATTTTCACAAGGATAATGATGATATTATTATTAGTAATTTTAATCTCAAATGAGTTTCCAAGATACGTTTTATTATACTTCTTTTATATAGTTTATGCTACATGCACACACAAGTAACTGTTTTGGAGACCGGTTGGTTAAATAAATTATGTGAGCTGATTTAATCACGTCTAAGAAAGCATATATAATATTATTCGGAAACATTATCTTTTTTTTTTTCAAGTTATTAAAGAAATAAAGTTTCGGGACGAAACTTCTTTAAGTGGTGGAGAGTGTAAAATCACGTATTTTAATTTAAAATTTTTATTTTGAATATTTATTCTTCTAAATAATTACTCATGTGACTACTTTGTTTTCATAAGTAAGAATACTAATGTTTAGTTGTTTAAGTGGTTTAAGGACCTTACGGTTACACGTTATCAAAGCTATAGAGTTTTAAAGGATTTAGAGGTATTTAATTGGTAAAATAATTTACCATGGATTGATATGTGGTAGTACTTTTAGGGATTAGCTGGTAAGAATTGGGCCTAGTAATTATGTAATTTACTTCGGTTAGAAATATTGAATTGTATAAACGTATGATTAGGAATAATGGTGTAAGTTATAGGTCTCTAAATGCCTCACTAAGATGATTAATGACATGATTTGATTGTATTCATATATAAAACCGATGCCTTGTCGGAAGCGTAAATGTCAATTAAGAATAGTAAATATTATCTTGAGGTTTCTATAACGAGATGTTTGTATTTATTCCTATAACTACTATGCGTGGAATATTTAAGGAGAAATAATGTTACATGTATTCAAAGAGTTTCTGTTGCTAGTAATTTATTAAGGAGGTAACCTTGCATGAGAAATTGAAACGGAAGTAATAAATTGGTATAGAATTGTAGTATAAATGCTAAGCCAATTCTCATGCCATATACGCGTCCCTATAATGAATTCTTCCTTGTTAATATAGATATATACACTAGTGCAAATAAAGAAAGAAAGCTAGGTAGCATTTCCCTGATTAGATTCTATACTCCTTTACTTTATTAAAATTATATGTATGTAACGAAAGTATACAAAGATGAGAGAATTAAAGTCCTATGTTGAGCAAGGGAAAAGGTTTAGTGGAAAGCTAAGCACTAGATTATTCGTTGTAGAAATGTTTCTGTTCTTTCGGATTAATATTAGGTGAGTGGGTTTTGTCTTGCTATTATAAATATTCCGTTGCAACTTTTGATAATATTTTACAGGCTCATGGGTATTATTTTTCAAGTACTATTTATATATGGAAACATTGTTTTTATATTGTTACGAAAACAAAGTAAATAAAAGAAAGAAAAGAATGAAAAAGAAGAAGTGATTTATATACAATGGATCTGTATAAAAAGAACTAATTTATATCTTATAAAGATAAAGGTTATATATAGTGTATCCGTATAAGGTTTCTAAATTTATTATTTTATGATTTGCTTATGATTTGTATTTGGGACCATGAGAATAAGTCGAACGGAGAATCCCGAATAAGGGGAAGAGGAAAGTGGGGTGACGTTGGCAACTAAACGAAAGAGTTTAGTTCTCAACGGTTAACTTAGCGATTGTACATAGTTTTGTTAACCGGAACATTTTAAGGAATAGACTCAGTCGTCATGCTATGGTGACCTTAATTACGTAGTGCACGTATGGTTTATACACCTGAGAAAAAGATTGACGGTAAAGAGATTGGGGAAGTCAATCGGGCTTGGTACTCTAAGATATACATGTTATCATTTTGCTTTTATCATAAAAATAAAGAAAAAGATTTTATTATTACTACTGCGATTACATTTTTTTTCTTTTAGTTGTAAGAGATTAACTTCTTGTAATGAACGTAATTTTCGAGATTCTATTTAATGAAGCTTTTGCTAGAAATTTGAGCTTATTTAATGAGTTATTTAGCGAGTGTTTAATAATTATTTCATTTAGGCTTTGTTTAGTACGTGCCGCCACACGTGTTATTTAGCCGTGTGACACCCCCAGGACTGGGTTGAGAGTTTATTTTATTTGAGTTTAGTTTACTAGAAAGACCGTATTTTGAGTGTTGTAGACGTTGTGGGGTTGTTGAGGTAGAAACATGTCATCTTTGCTTAATTTATTGTCTTTTATTCAATTAGATATTGTATACAGACGGTTACTTGATTTGATGTTCTTACATGTCGGTCATTTTCTGGAGTTATGGATTGTGGAGTTGTTATGGGTTGTGAACCATGTGTATTTTATTTCTTAAATTATGATACGAATTGTACATTTAAATTCTTATGGTTTTGTTTATATAAGTTTATCATTTCTGGGTATAGTTGTTTAGAGAGGAAATTTCGGGACGAAATTCTTTTAAGGAGGGTTAGTTGTAACATCCCGTATTTTTATAAGTGTTTTTAATTAGGAATTAATTTATCCAAAAACGTTTCATTCAAATTTTACCAAAAAACCGGTCACTCGACTAATTTTTAGCCAAAAACCGAAACTCTTCCGAAAAACTTTATTTTAAAAACCTGTTAATAATTTTATAAACAAAGAGGACCCAATAGTTTTGTTTCTAAAGATTTGTTATTATTGAGTAGTATATTAATAATTTCGATTAAAAGTTAACTTTTAGAACTTTGGGGACCAAATAGTTCGCTTTCACAAACTATCTAAAAACAGTTTTTCTAAACCTCAAATCAACCCACTTTTAATTCATTAAACCAAAAACAAACCTAAAACAAGAGAAAAGAGAGAAAAGAGAGAAAAAGGAGAAGAAGAAGAAGAAGAAGAGGAAACCACGTTAGCGGGTTCTTACCGGAAGCATCTCCTCCACGCTCTAAGGTAACGGGGGTTATCCATTGCGACTAGACGAGGGTGTATATTAGGATTAGGTTTTACGTTTAGTATGAATTGGGGGTTTTTGCCTTTTATATTAATTATGTTCTTAAATTGTTAATTGGGGTTTAGTTGTTATATTTTTAATTCACTTATTTGATTTTGGATTAGTTGTGGATTTAGTCTTTGGATTTCGGATTAATGATAATATTAATGGGTTGCGTGTTATATGCGTTGATTATGTATTATTATGGTTGTTGATAGAATTGGGTATTATTGTTGAAATAAAGATGATTTTTATATTGCGCATACAAGGTGTTTGTTAAAATGCCTGAATGAGTTTTTATATTGATTAGACTTGTTTGGCTAGTTGTGAATCTAGCACCTATGCTTTTGGGATTACGTTGTATTACGTTAAGTGAGGTATGAGATTGTGTTATTTGAATAGTATAATATTATCGGCCGAGGCCTTAATATTTATATGTATGAGATTGTGTTATATGAATAGTATAATATTATTGGCCGAGGCCTTAATATATATACATTAGCAATGGTCTCTGTCTCTTTCTAATTCCGGGGACAGAAGACGGCAGTGGGGATAGAGAATGACTCATCTTACGGACTGGGGTGAGTGGCATGAGAGGTCCTAGTGTGCACTCTTTTTATTTTTCTGTTAGCAATGTTCTCTGTCTCTTCCTAATTCCGGGGACAGAAGACGGCCATGAGGATAGGGAATGACTCGTCTTACGGACTGGGACGAGTTGCATGAGAGGTCCAAGTGCGCACTTTAAATCTACTTTTATGTTAGCAATGGTCTCTGTCTCTTCCTAATTCCGGGGACAGAAGACGGCCGAGGGGATAGGGAATGACCTACCTTACGGACTGGGGTAGGTGGCATGAGAGGTCCATGTTTGCTATAGATTTGTGTTGATGTTATTTAATTTATCTAGTTGTAGAATGTTATTATATTTCTTTTATACGTCGATTATCGTAGTTGTAGAATTTGTGAGCTCTTGCATTTATGGGATGGAGTGACGGCATTGTGGTGTCGTCCCGTCTAGTTAAGTGCGTGGGACTCACCGTTACGATTTTGTCTTTCAGGTACAACTTAGGTTGAGACTTTTGGATAGGAGCCATTGGAATGCATCACATGGGTTCGGGGCTTTCGCTTTTTCTTTATTTTAGAACAGTTTGAGGTTGTAGCCTACGGGAAAATTGCATTTGCTTAGTTCTTCTTTTATAATTTTGTTAAAACCTTTTGGTCGTGTAGCCGCGTTTGGCAAGCTTTTTATTTATGGTTTAATTGTTCCTTTAGCTCGCAAGTCTTTTTCTTTTAAAATTTTTAATTTTGTACCAACAGGTTTCACTTTCCTTTTGTTTTAAAAAGGTCATGCCTCGATATCCGTCTCTTTTGGATTTGGGGGCGTGACAAGTAAAGTGAGTGCCATTTGTCATTCGGTTTTTGCCCGAGTGTGCCCTTATTTAAGGCTACTTTCTCTTTGGAATGTCTCGTCTATTGGGGACGAAGAATTATGTGAGGTGGCGAATGAGTCCCGTCTTTTAGAGAGGCTCAATCTCAGCCATTGCCCTTTGATTTCGGACAAAGGTCAGATTGGGTAAGTTTTGTACAATTCCAATCAAACCTTTGTTTGAAATCAAAGGGCAATGACTGAGATCAAGCTTCTCTAAAATATGACACTCATTCTCCACCTCACATAACCCTTCGTCCCCAATAGATGAGACATTCCAAAGAGAAAGTACCCTTAAAGAAGGGCACCCTCGGGCAATAGCCGAAAGACCAATATCACTCACTTTACAAGCCTTATTTCCTTTAATAGAAAATTTTCCTAGCACTCCATGTTGGTGATTTTAGTATCATCAATGTATTTTAGTAGTAATGTGATTTATTATAGGCCGATGCAATAATGCGTTAAACTCGGAAACGAGTTAGGGAAGTGCGGAGTGCACGCTCGTCGAGCCAACGTATAATTGAATATGAATAATTGAAACGGGGTTCCAAGGGGCAGAAACATATAAGAAAATTCTCTCTACATTTCCTAATCTATTCTCCTTGCCAGAAACAGATTGTTCTTCAAGAATTATCCCCACAAAGATTTCGTGAACCCAGGCAATAATAGGGTCGAAATACTTTGTTCGGAAAGTGTACGAACACGATTCTTCAAAGTTATCCAGGATTATCATACCCTAAATTTCTAACACTCCACGGCTTGGTGTTCCTATAGAGATTGCCGCAAGTCTAATATCAGTCATTTTTTTTCCTTCCTAACACCTTTTAAGATGTTCGTTATCACACTTAGCATCGTTCACCAACTCATCTTCTTTGCTCAATTGTAGCTCTTTGTTGCGAACGCTGCTCAAGAGCATAAGCCAGTAGTTAGATACGCATGCAGAGGGGCCCTTTGGTTATCCGTTGGGTAAGCAACAAAGGATTTCAAAGAGGCATTCAATGGGGAAAGAGTCGAGGCACTGTTTTTCTCCTCCTTGAAGGATATTCCAGGAGGGGAAATGGGGAAGTAACTCGAGCTCGCTTGTTGTCTCAATATTAAAAAACTTAAGCCTTGGTTAAGAAAAAAACTTGTTGTAGTCTAACAAATCGGTACAAAAGCAAAATCTAACTCCATGAACCGTTATTATGTGGCAAAAATGTCTACAGATACAATTATGTGTTCAAATGTAATTTGTTATATTAAACAAAGTATGTGATTTAATTAAGTGAATAATAATAATTTCTAATGTTTAATACCAATAATCTCCATGTACTATTTGTTAATGAGCATAGTAATTCTTACGTTGTTAGCGTCGAAGCATACGTTTTTAGCGTCGGAGCATACGCTTAGTAAATCTCCCCTCAAAATGTTTTAACGATGCTTTAATGTTTTAAAGCGTTGAATAAAAGTATAATTTTTTTAAGTAAAGTATATAGATTCTAACTTATAGATTAAACATAACATATAAGTTAAGAAATAGCTAAAAGATGGAAAATACATTATAAGTAAAAATACGTTGTAAAGAGAGGTAATTTACAATCGGTAACATTTCATGAGAAAATAAATTTTCTTAATTAGTTACAAAGTTAAGGATTTTTTTTCGAGCACTACTGCTAGACATTTTTAAAATAGAGAAAATCAAAAACTACTTCTAGGAGCATTATTTCCTCTCAAAAGTTATTTCAAGCGAAAGATACAGAGGATAAAGTAAAATTAATATTTGAAATGTAAGCCTTATCTAGACAAAAGCCAAATCTAAATTAACTACATTCTCTTTTAATTACCCAGAGAAAAGTGGAAAGATAAACTAAAACAAATGAACTAGCTAAAAGCAATGTTCCAAATTTGTTTTTTTTTTTTGTTTTTTTTTTGCAATAATGTAAATAAAATGATCAGCACCCATTATATTTCTCTACTACTATATAAAGCGGGATTTGTGCATCACCTTTTTTCATATTATAGAGTTAGGGTTTGCCTCATCTTTTATCTCCAGGTTAAATTCTTCCAACGGTTAGAATAGTATACTAAAAGACATGATTTATTATCGGTTGTAGTATTTATTTATTAACAATGAATGATTTATTTGAGAATACATGTGAGTAATGTTGTACATATTATTTATCTGTACATGTGTCTTTATTGTGTATAGTAATTGATTTGATGTGTAGATTACGGCTTACATATGTAAAATCAAATCATTGGTTCTTATAGAATATATATTTTACCGTTCACAACTTTAGATGGAGTGGACAACCATCGGTATAGTTGTACTACAGAGTTTTAGTAGGTCTGTCTTGACTACATGGAACAGTTGAGTTCCGACTCTTTGTAATAATATACTTATAGTATATTGAATAGGACAAAGTTATATTATTTTATGTTACTGACCAGAATAAAATAATTATACATAAGTAATTATTATGATTACTTATACTCTTAATCCTTACATTATTTTCGATACACATATTTATAATATATACTGTTTTGATTTGCAATGGGTGAGATTTGTTGTGGTCAACAAACCCGTACGTTGAGCAATAATATTATTTATATGGTGTGTGTCTATAATCGAATGAATTCACGTCCTTTAAAAATGATTGATGATATCCCCTCGAGAAGGTTATAAGTTTTGTTTGTATCAAATCTTGCAAGTGGATTTTATATCTGACACAACAAATAAGTTAAGTGGAAAGGTTGAGGAAATAATATACCGAGAAAAATAATTGTCAGTAATTTATTTACTTGGTGGATATATGTAATCTTAACGTGAGGAGAAAATTAAATGTTTAATAATTTGCTCTCAAATATTATTTGAGAAGGAATTAGAGTGCAATTATATTCTCTAGTATAAATGAATGTAATTTACCGATAGAATATCCTAAAATTGATAAAGTATTAATTAGATAATATTATATTAATATTGTTAATAAGATTATATAATATTTATTAATTAATTACTAATCTAAGTAGAATTAGAGTACTAGGTAAGATATAAGTCTATTATTTCTTGTACACTAGGTACTTGTTGTATTATATATATACTGTTCATATGTTAAGAAAAAAAATACTGTTAATTAATTATTAATCTAAGAAGAATTAGAGTACTAGGTAAGGTACATCTTTCTAAATTTGAAATCTACCAAGGACATGGCTTGTTAATAGCTAAGTTGGCTAAGGTTTTCTAAGTGGTCTTTGTATTTTTTCAAATATTGCTATTAGAACCAGAATTTTCAAATGGAGCGGTTTTAACCCGTTGCAGTTTCAGAAAATCACAGTTTGACCCACAAGTTTTAGATTTGGACATATATAGTATTACAGTTTATATATAATCTGAAAATCTACATGTCATTGATTATTAATTATTTAGATTTAATTGATTTTTGTTATTGATTAATAATAGTTAAGGTGTAATTAATTAATAACTATTTAGATTTAATTAATATTGTTATTGATTAATAATAGTTATGGTTTAATTAATTAAAAACTATTTAGATTGAATTGATAATTTTAGTTTATCGATTTATAATAGTTTGAATTTCATTACCTTGTTTAAATAATATTTTTTAGACTTGATTAATTTGTTTTAATTTAATTAATAACAATTAGATTTAATTAATAGTTAATTGAATTGACGGAAACAAATTATAAGTGATGTATTTAATTATCACGCGTTGGCTATAGTGCCTTCCTCCATATCGGATGAAATTAATTACGAATCACTAAGTATAATTTGTATCCCTAAAATTAATAAATAACTATGTGGAAGAGTGAATTTATTTATATAAATATCACGGTCTCCATCGCTATTTTATAGATGAAGCAATTATTTTACGCGTTGGATATAGTGCCTTCCTCCCCATCGAATGGAATAATTACCCAATCATCAAGTATAAAGTATAAATATTTTGTTAGTATCTAATCATCTCTCCATCTGAGAGATTATATACTAGAATAATGGATTTATAAAATGGGTGATGGTATTCACTTCGATATAATTATTATTATCCCTCTCCATCTGAGGCTATGTTAATATTTATATGACCAAAGTTAAGCCAGATATTTAATTTTTATTTTGACTTTTGTCTAGACAGTAAAATTAAATGGCTAAACTAGCATATCGAATGTTAAATAATATACGTTCTCCCATCGAGACATATTATTTATGGTGATTAGGCTGGGGGTGGATTAAAATTTTAAATATTGGATTAGGAATTATATTTATTAATAATCCATAGTTATTTTAGTTGCTCATTTAATATTTTATTTGTAATTATTTTCTCGTGATAATAAATAGCATTTATACCACTAGTTATTAAACTTAAAAGGTTAAGTTGTTGATTTGAATTATCATAATTCAAAAATAAAACTCGGATATTTTTATTTGACTGCTAATAAGCAAAGTTTTGTGTTTTAAGGTATGTCCATCGGTTCTAAGTGAGTGGGTAAATAATTAGTTGACTCAGGCTTATCGGAGGTGGATTGAATATAATTTGAGGAGATGTAGCGGTAATACATATTGTCATTCATGACTATTGTATTGCGACATCAGCATCAATTTATGTTATATTTCTATGACATCACGATGAATCTAAAACGTATGTATGAGATTCGAGATTGTGATAATAGAGAAAATAACATCTGAAATTTCTTAGACACAATAATGGCGAAAAGACACAGTTTAAGGATCTTGTTCTTGAACTAGTGATTCTTAAAGGTGAAATCAATGGCGAAATCCAAGTTGATAGTTAAGGTACCAAAAGGTCTCATAAAAAGTCTAGTGTTGCTTAGGTTAATGAAAAGTTTCTGTTTCTAAACCGAAAGGTTATAAGGAAAGGAAAAGGTCACATGAACCGGTAGCATGTTATTTAAAGTAATATTGTCCAATACATTTAACTTAAGATTAAGCTATAAGTTATGTCTCTTTTACTTGTTGCTGAAAAATGTTTAGTGATTGTATCTGCCGTAAGCTGGTGTGTAGATATTGGAATCACTAATCAAGGCTGCAATTTATTGCAAAGGTTCCAGTAAACCAAACAATTTAGTGATGGCGAGATATTACACTTTTTGGAAGATTGCACAATGTGCAAGTATTTAGAGTGGAAGATATTAGAATTGATTAGTATTAACCATACATTATTAATAATAATAGACATTGTATATAAATCTTCCATTAGAAAGAACTTTGGTTCGGTTTCTAAAATAATGGATGAAGACATTTTGTTTAGTTTAATAACTCTCCGGTTATCAGGTAAAATAGAAAATTTGTCGGATATGCTAAATTAGTGAATGATCTTTATATTATTGTTAAATTCTAATTCTACATAGCAATTAAAATTTGAATAATATTATTAACATACCAAATTAGAGAAATTAACTTTAAAGTAATAAACTATACATAGTTTTGGCATGTACCTAGTTTGTTTTAATCTAGAAAGGATCTCAAAGTTGGTTTAAAATGGTCCATTTGGATCATTGAAAGTGGAGGCACTACCAACTCTTAAATCATGTTTAGATAGTAAAATGACCAAGTGATCTTTCACGATCAAAGGTTATATGAGTTAAAAAACTGTAAAAATTAGTTCATTCAGATTCGTGTAATATTATGAGATCCATGATACATGAGTTTTTGAATATATAGTCACATTTATTTGTGATTATTCAAAGTATATGTGCATTCATTTGATGCGTCATACGTTTAAGTGTTTTGAATTATTTAATGCATTTAAGACGAAGACAGATAAGTATCTTGAAAATGTATATCGACACTTCGATTTGATTGAGACGGCAAGTAACTCTTTGAATAGCTAGTGTACTACTTATCAGATGTAGAGATTATATCCCAGTTTACTTAACCTAGTAAATAATCATCAAAGGGTGTAGTAAAAGGAAGGTAAAAGACTCTTATAGGAATGGTTAGGTTGATAGTGAGTTATTCAGTTAATTTTATTCGTTTTATGATAGGTAGTAGAAACATTAGTGTACATCTTCCACTCGGTTTATCTTAGCTAGTACGTAGTACTTCCATAGAACTTTAGATTTGGCGCAAGCCTAGTCTTAAGAAATTTTGTTACGTGGGAGTCCAACACACATGTTGAAGGAAAAAGCAAAAGATGTTTGAATCGATTATTGATGTTTGTTTCCTGTATGTTATCCAAGAGAAATGACTTTGATTAGGCTATAACGTCTTATGACTTTGATCAATGGTCGGATAAGTAGTTTAAATACTAGAAGCGTGATGAGTATGTTTTGATGTTTCTGATACTATGTGTAAATTAATTTAGACATCATGTTTTGATGTTTTTGATACTATGTGTAAATTAATTTAGACATCATATATGATGTGAGATTGTTATTTACAGTAAATGTATGATCATCCAGATAATTAGATATTATATTTATTTTGCCTTTGGCATTGATAGTAGATATAAATCTAGTTCATAGCGAGATTGTTTAAGTATGGTAAAATATTTAATGAAGTATCTTAAATGATTAAGGATTAAATATAGTTTTACCAAGAAGTTAGTCTTTAATCATTTTGATTAGTAGACTTAGATTTTAGTCGAGTAGTAATTCTAGAAAACAACATAGAGTTAAAAGTGAATATGATTACATCCTAACTTTCTAGTAAACCCTTTATTAAGACTTTTTCGGTAAGGTCTAAGATAAATAGAGGGGATGGGAGTTTAATGTAGGAAATCATGGCTTTAAGTATAAGTGGGAGACTGTTAGAATGATATACTAAAATACATGATTTATTGTTAATTTTTAGTATTTATTTATTAACAATGAATGATTTATTTGAGAATACATGCAAGCAATATTGTACATATTATTTATCTGTACATGTGTCTTTATTTTGTATAGTAATTGATTTGGTGTGTACAGTACGGGTTACACACGGAAGATCAAATCATTGGTTCTTACAGAATATATATTTTAGCGTTCACAATTTTAGATGGAGTGGACAACCATCAGTATAGTTGTAGCACATAGTTTTAGTAGGTCTGTCTTTACTACAGGGATCAGTTGAGTTCCGAATCTTTGTGCTATTATACTTAGAGTATATTGAACAGTACAAATGATATTATTTTATGGTACTGAGCAGAATAAAATAATTATACCTAAGGAATTATTATGATTACTAATACTTTTAATCCCTAGATTATTTTCGATACACATATTTATAATATATACTGCTTTGATTTGCAATGAGTGAGATTTGTTGTGGTCAACAAGCCCGTACATTGGGCAGTTATATTATTTATATGGTGTGTGTCTATAATTGAATGAATTCACGTCCCTTAACAATGATTGATGATATCCCCTCGAGAAGCTTATAAGTTTTGTTTGTGTCAAATCTTGTAAGTGGATTTTATATCCGACACAATAAATAAGTTAAGTGGAAAGGTCGAGGAAATAATATGCCGAGTAAAATAATTGTTAGTAATTTATTTAATTGGTGGATATCTATAATCTTAACGTGAGGAGAAAATTAAGTATTTAATAATATTCTCTCAAATATTATTTGAAAAAGAATTAGAATGCAATTATATTCTTTAGTGGAAAAGAATATAATTTACCGATAGAATAAACTAAGATTGGTAAAATATTAATTAGATAATATTATATTAATCTTGTTAATAATATTATATAATATTTATTAATTAAGTACAAATCTAAGTAGGGTTAGAGTTCTAGGTAAGGTATAAGTCTTTAACTTCTTGTGCATTATATATCTATTTTAACCTATATACTGTATATTGTTCATATGTTAATAAAAAAAAATACAACCTTTATAACAGTTTTGAGAGTCCAACTCTATAAGAGCAAGAAGTATAATAGGAATGCAAGCGTGAGTTATTTCTAAATCTTTTTATATAATTACATGCCAATTTTGCGCTGCAAAATAACCAGACGAGCTTGAACCTTGCACGTTGTGGGAATATGCGTCTGCAGAAACAAGTCTGGCCAAAAAACGAAACATGTCTAGAGAGAGAACATCCCAGAGAGAAATCACTTAATTCTTCCCCCATCTATTTGTTGGGTCGAAACGACCGCTCACTCACATAAAACGACAATGCAAAATATAGAGAGGGAAAGAACTCTTATAATATCAAACTCAAACTAAATTTTGGTGTACTTACAAATGGAAGTAGAGCACCTATTTATACTAAACTCAAGAGAACATCAAAGGTCTTGAGTTATCAACATTTATTCTAGAAAAATCAAAAGACACCTTATTCATGCATCCATATCAAAGGTCTATGCATGTATCCGAAAGGTTCATGGCATTAAAGCAAACATTGAACCAAACAATTTATTATTTCAACACTCCCCCTTAAACTTGTTTGGCAACTCCGAGTGAACTTCTCAATCTTCGAAAGTCTTCATACTTTAACGCCTTCGTAAAAATATCCGTCACTTGGTCTTGTGACTTCGTGTACTTCACTTCAACATCTCCTTTTTCAACACACTCACGAATAAAATGATAACGAGTATCAATATGCTTACTTCGATCATGGAACACCGGATTCTTAGAGAGGGCAATCGCGGATTTATTATCAACAAATATTTTTGTAGCTTCATTTTGCGGCATTCCCAATTCCTTCAACAAATTTCGTAACCAAATTGCTTGACAAATGCATGCATTAGCGGCCACATACTCGGCCTCACAAGTGGAAAGCGTTACAATAGGTTGCTTTTTCGAACTCCATGTAAACGCCGTATCTCCCATATAAAATACGAATCTACTTGTACTTTTTCGATCATCAACGTCGCCTCCCCAATCGCTATCACTATAGCCAATCAACTCATAGTTATTAGAAAATGAGTAGTTTAACCCAAAATCAATTGTACCTTTTATATAACGAATAATCCGTTTCGCGGCCTTCCAATGTGATAAAGTTGGTGCCTCCATATAGCGACTAAGAACACCAACTCCATATAAAATATCCGGTCTCATAATCGTCAAGTAACGCAAGCTTCCAACTAAGCTTTTAAAGAACGTTGAATCCACACTTTCTTCTTCAAAATACTTCGATAATTTTGTAGCGCAATCCACCGGCGTATTAATTGGTTTACACCCTTCCATTTTAAACTTTTCAAGGATATATTTTGCATACCCTTCTTGCAAAATAAAAATACCATTTTTATTTTGTTTCACCTCAATACCAAGATAATAAGACATAAGTCCGATGTCCATCATTTCAAATTCACGACTCATAACACCTTTAAAATCCTCAAATAGTTTTGGATTATTTCCCGTAAAAATCAAATCGTCCACATATAGACAAACGATCAAAACATCTCCATTTTCATCCATTTTCACATAAAGAGAATGCTCGTGAGGACATTTTATAAAATTATTTTCTTGGAAATACTTATCAATTCTAGTATTCCAAGCTCGCGGAGCTTGCTTTAAACCATAAAGCACCTTTTTCAATTTTAAAACTTTATTTTCACGACCTTTTATTTCATAACCCGGCGGTTGTTGCAAATAGACTTCTTCTTCTAAGTTTCCATTTAAAAACGCAAATTTCACATCCATTTGATTTATTTTCCAATTATTTTGCGCCGCCAAAGAGATTAAAAATCTTATCATTTCCAAACGAGCGACGGGAGCAAACACTTCGTCGTAGTCGATGCCGGCCTTTTGGTTATAACCTTTTGCGACCAATCTAGCTTTGTATTTTTCGATTTCTCCTTTTGCGTTCTGCTTCTCCTTATAGACCCATTTCGCGCCAATAGCTTTATGCCCTTTCGGTAAGTCCGTCAACACCCACGTATCATTTTTCATTATCGATTTTATTTCTTCATCCATAGCGTTTCTCCAGTTTTCGTTTTTGCATCGCTTCTTCAACGTCGATTGGTTCACAACCCGCAAAGAGACAAAAAAGAGTAACGTTGTCGTCGATTCTTTCGGTCACTTCGTATAAGTCTTGTAAGGTTCGAAAAAGTTGCGGCCTTTTGCTTGAACTTTCATTGCTCGCGGATCCTATTTCGCCATGCGAAGGAGGTGATGGTGGTGGCGTCGTGGGGTCCTCTTCTACTTGAACTTGCTTGTCTTCCTCATCGCTATAATAAGGAAAGAAATTATAGTCATCCTCCATTTTGTCGAAATTCCATGTTCCTTTTTCGTCGAACTCAACGTCTCGGCTCACAACAAATTTTCCGTTCTCCGGATTGTATAGCTTGTAACCTTTTGCCCTCGGGTCGTAGCCAATGAATATAAACTTCTCGCTTTTAGCATCCAATTTGGACCTTTTTTGGTCCGGAACATGAGCATATGAGATGCTCCCAAAAACTCTTAAATGCGCTATTCCCGGCTTTCTTCCACTCCACGCTTCTTCAGGAGTTTTACCCCAAACACTTCGAGATGGGGATCGGTTTGACAAATAAACCGCACTATCAACGGCCTCGGCCCAAAATTCTTTTGGAATATTTTTACTTTTCAACATACTACGAGCCATATTTAAAAGAGATCGATTTTTTCTTTCAACAACCCCGTTTTGTTGTGGGGTATAGGCAACCGTCAAAGGACGAAAAATTCCATTTTCTTCGCAATAATTTTCAAAATCATTTGAGAGAAATTCTCCCCCTCGATCTGATCTCATAGAATTTATTTTGTGACCACTTTCATTTTCAACACGAGCTTTAAATTTTTTGAAAGCATCAAAAACATCGGATTTTTGCTTCAAAAAATAAGCCCAAGTCTTTCGACTAAAATCATCAATAAAAAGAGCAAAATAATTGCTTTTTCCAAGAGAACTTGGTTTAATAGGACCACAAATATCTGTATGAAAAAGTTCCAACGGTTTTTTAGCTCTTGTAGTCGCTTGTTTCGGAAAACTTTTCCTCGGTTGTTTTCCAAACAAACATGCCTCACAAAGTTCATCAACATGATCAATATGAGGTAAACCTTTCACCATATTTTTACTACTCAACAATTTCAAACCACCAAAATTAAGATGCCCAAATCTCAAATGCCAAACCCATGATTTTTCTTTAAAACACGCTTTCAAACATTTAGCCCCAACATTTTGAATATCCAAAGAAAACATTCTATTTTTCGACATCGGGACTTTTGCAACCAAATTTCCATTTTTATCACTTAATAAAATATTATAATTTTTCGAATGAATATCATAGCCCTTTTCCAAAAGTTGACCCAAACTCAAAATATTATACTTCATATTTGGCACATAATAAACATTCTAGATAAAATCATTTTCTCTATTTTTCAATTGGATTAAGACTTTTCCCTTCCCTTTCACCGGAATTTTAGATTCATCACCAAAATAAATATCTCCATTTGCCGTTTCATCAATTTCGGTAAACATATTTTTATTACCACACATATGGTTGCTAGCCTCCGTATCTAAATACCACGTAGTAATTTCTCCGCTTTTATTTTCATTATGCGCAAATAAAAGTGTAGAACGTTCTTCATTTTCTCTAGCAAAATTAGCTCTTTCCTCAAATTTATTATTACTCAGTCTACACTCGGAAGCGTAATGCCCAAATTTTTGACAATTATAACATTTAATTTGGGACTTATCATACCTCGGTTTTCCATTATTATTTCCTCCTCTTCCACGGCCTCTTGTCGGATAAGAGTTTTGTCTCCTCTCTTCTTTTTTGAAAGAGTTGTAAACACCACGGCCATAATTTTGACCTCGATCTCTTTCTCGTTGGCTTTTCGAATTACCAAAACTTTTCTCGTTCATGCTAAATTTCATTTGAAGAGCTTGCTCGAGCGGCTCTTCTTTCACAACTCTTTTGTTGAGTTTTTCTTCATGAGCTTGGAGCGAGCCCAAAAGTTGATCCACCGTCATAGATTCTACGTCTTTAGATTCCTCGATAGCCACAACAATGTAATCCCATTTGGAATCTAAAGAACGTAGAATTTTTTCGACAACACGGGTGTCGTCCAATTTTTCTCCGCATCTTTTCATTTGATTGACGACCTTTTGAACTCGTGAAAAATAGTCGTCAACCGCTTGAGAGACTTTCATACATAAAGCCTCAAAATCACCACGTAAGGTTTGGAGTCGAATATTTTTTACCTTGTCAACTCCTTTGAATGAATTCTCCAAAATATCCCAAGCTTCTTTGCTCGTGATTGCACACGCCACCTTTTCGAACATAGTTTCATCCAAAGCTTGATGGATGATGTCAAGAGCCTTTCGATCCTTCTTCTTTAAGTTCTCCATTTGAGCCTGAGTTACGTCAGCGTCTTCTTCATTAAACCCGGTCTCTACGATTTCCCACACATTTCGGGAACCGAGAAGCACTTTCATTCTTATGTTCCAATTATCGTAGAAATCTTTCTTAAGCATGGGGATAATTGGGACCGTTGGCTCTGATACCACTGTTAGGTCGAAACGACCGCTCACTCACATAAAACGACAACGCAAAATATAGAGAGGGAAAGAACTCTTATAATATCAAACTCAAACTAAATTTTGGTGTACTTACAAATGGAAGTAGAGCACCTATTTATACTAAACTCAAGAGAACATCAAAGGTCTTGAGTTATCAACATTTATTCTAGAAAAATCAAAAGACACCTTATTCATGCATCCATATCAAAGGTCTATGCATGTATCCGAAAGGTTCATGGCATTAAAGCAAACATTGAACCAAACAATTTATTATTTCAACACTATTACCACCGACATCCTCCTCCTCCATGCTATCCTACTCTCTAACTCTCTTCGTAGACATGTCTAACAATGGAGATTTCCATATTTCGGCTGCTTCTCAATACTCATTGGATGCCTTAATGTTTGATGAGTATGAAGGTTATTCGGATCTCTACACACCACCGGACTCGATTACCCCGCCTGAATCTATGTCGGTCTTAGAATCTAACCTTAATTCTTAATCCATTACCCCCCTCTCTCCAGTGAGGGATCATATGAAGGAAATTAGGGACATTTATAACCCCATAGATTCGAGATGTTTGGTACCTAGAGGATCAAATCAAACAACTTCCCTGATGTTGGAGTTCAATTTGAGTCCCCCTGCATTAGCTGGCACCTTAATCGTAGATCTGAACACCCCATTGCACTCCTCCATAAAAGAAGGTGAAGAACATGGGACTACACCCACTCAAATTTACTCAAAAGCGATGAATTTGGCTAGTCCTCTAGTTACGAGTCCGATCTCTCCCTATGCTGCTAAAGGATGGGCTTTGGACGCAGAACTGGAAGATGCGAGGACTAGTTTGGAAATAACTCAAAACTTAAAGGGGAAAAGTGTGGGGACTAGTAAAGAGGATTATCTAAACTTCAAGGGGGAGGACTGTCTTTTTGCTATCCATTCCCCTAACGGTAATTATCCGTAGTCAGGCAAACTTCCTTTGGACTTTTCTGACAACAGGGTACCTTTTCCTGAAATAGCTTGTGATAAAGTAGCCGTTAACAATTACAATTCTACTGGTCCTACCCCTGTTCAAATAGGGTTGTTTAATTGTCCTATGGTTAATAATATTTCTAAGTTATTTAATGACACTAGAAATCCTTTTGCGTAGTTCTAATACAGCTGTTAACAACAAGGGGAATTTGGACTGTGTTTGGAATAAAGATATTATAACTAATGGTAGTACCAAACTACCGCTTAGATTTGTGAAACCTAATCCTAATGGCACAAAACTTCCACCTGGTACTGCTGCCTTTGGTGCTAAACGATGAAGGAATACCTTAATTGGCTACTTTTTAGGGAGTTCCTTGCCTATTCATGTCATCTTTAAACAAGCACAACTTAAATGGAGTAAGTTTCGGTTTACTAGAATCATCCCCGATGGTAAAGGGATTTATCTGTTCAAGTTTGCTGATGAACTTGGGCCTACCATGGTTCTTGATAAAGGGCCATGGCACTTTTTAGGCAAAGCCAATTCATTTGAAAGCTTGGACTGCTGACTCTTATTGCTTAAAAGATAGCTTTAAAACTGTCCCCATTTGGATCAATATTTTTGGTCTTCCACTAAATCACTGGAATGAGATTGGTTTTAGTCACATTGCTAGTCATATTGGGTGCCCTTTATTTGCTGATGAGTTGACCTCATCTCTCAACAAAATTGACTATGCTAGACTTTGTGTTAAAGTAAGCATTGACCGCAATTTTCCCTGTGAAATTGAGTTTGAAGATGAGTTTGGTGAACTCATCAAGGTCAGAATTACTTATAATTGGATCCCTAAGGAATGTACCAGTTGTGGGGAGTTTGGTCACCTCGCTAAATTTTTCCCTAGTTATACTAAACCTAAGAACCTAAATCTCATTTTGAACCCTAATAAA
Organism: Primula vulgaris; assembly: GCA_963920805.1. Classification (NCBI taxonomy): domain Eukaryota; kingdom Viridiplantae; phylum Streptophyta; class Magnoliopsida; order Ericales; family Primulaceae; genus Primula; species Primula vulgaris. Next base: position 9,150,705 of record OY987215.1, on the reverse strand, counting down.
AATGGAGACTGGTCCACTGTTAAGGGTAAAAAAAATACTCATAAAAAGTCTAATAGAATGGTTAGCTTTATGAGCAATGCTAACAATATTATTGATATGGTAGAGAAGACACCTACTTTAACTAAGGGAACAGAAACTCAAAGTTTGAGTACTGACCTTCATTGCATTAAATTGTCAAATGTATTTGATAAACTAATCCCTAGTGCTAAAAGTGTGGATGTAGTTCCCAATCAAACTGCAGAAGACAACTCTAAGCTTACTAGTCCTTATGACACTTGTATGAGTAAAATTAAAACCCCCGAGCAAGTCGTTCAACTTATTCCTTTATTTATGAATATAGTTGAGAATATTGGCAAAGGGGACATTGGTGAAAATAATGATGCCTCCACAGCTTACGAGCCTATCAACAATGTTACAATTAATGCTAATAAGAACAAGGAAAATAACAGGCTTAAGAAACTCAGGAAAACATATAACAAAAAGCTTAAGAAGCTTGCGAATGAGAGTACTGCAGATGTCCCATCCAAATATCTTTTATAATGGATTTGAACACTATAGGTTGTTGGAATGTAAGGGGTTTTAATAAAGTTTGTAAACAAAATGCTGTCAAGCTACTCATTAAAAACAACAAGATTTCCTGTATGAGAATTCTTGAGTCTAAAATTCCTGCTCATACGGTGTCCGCTATTGGTAACTTTGCTTTCCCTAATTGGAGCTATGTTGATAATACTAGCAAGGCTCCTTTTGACAGAATACTAGTTGCATATAACCCTGCTATTTGGAATTGCACTATCATTAGTTCTAGTTATCAATACATTCACTGTAATTTGACTGGTATCACTACTAGAAAACAAGCCAATAAAGGCGGTTTTTAACCGCTTTAAAAGGTAATAAAACCGTCTTTAAAACCTTTTGAGGCGGTTTTTAAGGCGGTTTCTGGACCGCCATTTCCGCAAGCGTTGCTAAAAGTTTTAAGGCGGTTCACAACCGCCTCTAAAAAAAGTGGCGGTTTTCAATGACCTTATAAGGCGATTGTAAACCGCCTTTAAAAAGTTACTTTTTACGGCGGATACAACCCAACCGCTGCTAATACTACAATTAAAATTACTTTTAAAAGTATTATAAACGCCATTAATCTGTGAAATATATGTACACCTCAATTGGAACGTTACTAGTACCGCCTTCAATATTTTATTCGAGCAATTCAAAACTCATAACATATGTAATTAAACGCCCAAAATCACAATCTCGTAACAAAAATAAAGCTTAAAATACATATATACAAAGTTACAAACTTTTGATTTCATAGAATTCATAAAAAAAAACACAAAACACATCTTAGCCAAACTAATTCTGTCAATTACTGATTTACATCTAAACTCTTCTATCAAATACATCTAAACTCTTCATGTAGCTATTTTAGCGGCACTTCTCGCATGTATTATTTCACGAATTCTTGCATAATTCTCGAACCACTTCTCTTCTTCTCTTCGTACAGCTCTTCTCAAACAACTTCCTGCACTTTTTTCAAGTAAAAAATCGGCTGCTCGTGATTTTGTTTATTTTTACTTTCAAATACTTGAGTTGCGAAAGGACCAAACCCAAAAGTACGAACACGTCCCGTGTATCACATCCAATAAATTTTGTAAACCTTTTCTCTCTTAGTTCCAGTGTTTGTTCAACTTGTGGAATTGCTAGTAAATTTTTCCTTTAATTATAGCAACCTGAGATGTAACAAAAAATCTAATGAAAATTTGTGAATAAGTTATTGATTAGCAGGCTCATATAAGCCCCATTAGGTCCCCATGATACATACTAATGGTGTAAAGCTTATAGCTTTTTTAGGCCGAAGTACCTGAAAAGCTTGTTTTAAGCTGATCAAGTCGATATAGTCTAGATTTAAAGAAGAAAAATAAGTTGGACTTGCATAGCTTTAACAAAAATGTTGGGTTCAAACAGTTTTTCTAACAATATGAGGTCATTTTAAAATGAATCATACGATATTCAAAATCTGAAAGGCATGGATCGATGCTCAAAATAATTTTCTAATAGTTACACATTGGGTTATTCCCGTTGTTAGCAATACCTATAAAAAAAATTAGAAAAGCTTTTACCAATCAACTTAAATTAAAAGTATTGAAAGTAAGCTTCAAAACAAGCCCTATCGTTAAGTAGAAAATTAGGCAAAACCAAATCAAATAAGCACATATGCATGCATATCTTATTCTTTGAGGAAGCTCCAATTAAAACCATATAATTATCAACTTTAAAAAAATCCCCCCAAAAGATTAATTCGAGTGCTTATAACTGCATCAAGATTTAATTGTATCTATCCATCTACTAGTGAAATTAATAAACTATATATAACAATTAACTACTGCAATTGCAATAGAAATAAAAAAAACCAAAATCAAACATATCTGTGCACACATTTTTTTTTTGTGTTTCATAAGTAACTATTCATAACCACAAATCATTAAAAAGGAAGATCGAGTAGAGACGTGTACCTCGATGGGTGCAGAGAACGAGAGAAAGGTGGATCTAGTGAGAGATGTGATGTTCTGTAAATGGTGTCGTGGGCGGTGAGCCAGTATAATTGGGGAATTGTGTTTGGAACTCGCACGCGCCCTAAAATTATTTACAATAGAACTAAAATTATCTCACATGCTTATTAAGTGAAATAAGTTATGTTTTTCATTATTCTTTATCTAAATCTAAAATTATCAATACACCTAGACTTACCGGGTACCCCGTACCATATAAACACTGTGATACATGATACCACTAAATTACCCGGTACTCGGACTTTTTATTTTTCGGATTATCCATTCTACATAGCTTACGTAGTTAGTAACTGTGTCCATCAGAATTTTCTAAATATCTATAATCTAAATCAAATTAATAAAAGAGCATTTGACGGTTCTATTAAAAGTGTTTTCTCACCCAAAACTTGTTCTTGAAAAAGTTCTTTATTTACACAACTTCTTTTCAAAGTCAGGACAATCAAATATTCTAATCCAAATTCTGCATTTATATTACAACTTTCTCGATCCAACACGATTGGGTCAAAGTCCGTGCAATGTAAAATTTTCCGAACAATATAATATCATTTTAAAATAAATCATACGATATTAGAAATCTGAAAGGCATGAATGCTCAAAATACCTTCTCTAATGGTCAAATATTAAGTTTTTTCTTGACACCTATAAAAATAAATTACAAAACTTTTTAACAATCAATCTAATTAGACATCAAAGAACCTACCTTGCTGAGATTATTTTCACTCTAAGAACAAGGGGCTCAATATCTTCAGATAAAAGATGTAGATAACAAACTGCATTGACATACAATAATCATAAACAAATTCTTGTATACAAGTTGAAATTATTACCTATAAGAGATGTGAAAAGTTGTGACAAATATTTGCATCGCCAAACTTTAAATATATGCAAACAAATATATAGATTCAGATTTTATAGTAAAAGTATACTTTTATAATAGCATTAGATTAAGTCAAATCAAAATTGCATATTTATACAGATTCACTTGCGTACATATCTTATTTTTTAAAAGAAAACTCCAATTAAAACCCTAGAATTATCAACTATCTCATATGACAGAATTCAAAAAAAGCCTAACAAAAAGTTAATTTTAAGTGTTTGTAACTGCAACAAGGTTTGATCGTATCTATTATATATCAACAATAATCACAACTAATTACGATTAAAAAAACTAAAATAATTAAGTTTTAACAACTGCAATTGGAATATAGTTCAATGAAACTCAAACCATACATATCTGTAGATACATACTCAATATGTTTGTTTCATAAATAAATAATCATAAGCAAAATTATGTAAAGGAAGATCGAGAAAGAGGGACGTACCCTTGATCGGATCCAATCGTGCAGAGAAAAGGAGAGAGAGGGAGACGTGGTGTTAGTGGGCAATCTAATTGGGGGAATCTCTTTTAGCAATTGGCGCGTGAATATATATGTACATCTTGTAATATATTTTACACGTTTAGTCGTACTATTTGGTGAATAAATTTTGTTTTTCTAAATCAAAAGTTGTTATAAATAAAATTGTGATTTTTTTTTTTATCAGAGGTTATTTATTTTGTTTTTGGTGTAGCATGAATAGTTCATATTTTTATTATTTGGGCACTGTATAGGGTACATTAGGATTTCAAGTTCCCGAAACTCTTAATGTAAATGAAGTACACCAATGATAATTCTTCTTATTCAAGCAATTCAGTACCTCACGAATGCAACTTTTTTAGTAATATTTCGGAACGGTTGAGTAAATATTATTTTCAAAATAAATAAATATAAATATAAGTTTTTTGTATATGAGATTTTAGATATTTTATAACCTAAATGTAGAATGACACACTAGTAATATTTGATTTACATATAAGCGATGAAAAAGTAAGAATATTACAAGCACATTATAAAAATGTTAAACAATATGATCATAAACTCGAACATATCATATCATAATAACGGCTCCTATTGTTTTGATTTAAATGATATGATTTTGACATTTTTTTCTTAATAAGTTTAAAAAATTACACAGTTGTTACTAAAAAAAGCAAAAGAAATATATCAAAATAATTGATGTAAATCAATATCTTATCTTAAATTCTACAAATATATATATATAACAAAAATTTAAGAATTTAACTAAAAGTCATTCAAAAAAGTGACTTATTTAAAAAGTTGTTTAATTAATGTCCAAATTCGGTCAAAAACGGCTGTCAAAGTATCTTTTAATGCGGTAACTTTGAACCGCCTTTATTGTTTTCTTTCAAGGCGGTTTCTTTCCGCCTTTAAAAATACCGCCTTAATTATTAGAAATTAAGGCGGTTAGAAAAACGCCTCAGAAAAAAACGCCTTAATTGAACAGTTTTCTAGTAGTGTATTAACTCTAATGATTTTTGTCTTGTTACTATTATTTATGTGGCCAATCTTCATAAAGTTAGGGCTAAGCTATGTGAAGATTTAGTTAATATTTCTATTAACTCCCAAGGCTGCCCTTGGATTACTATGGGTGATTTCAATGCACTTTGATACCCTCATGATAATAAAGGTGGTAGTAAAAAATGGCCTCCTCATTTTAATGATTTTCCTGAGTGTATTAACCATGCTTCTTTGGTTGATCTTAAATTTAGTGGTCTTAACTACACTTGGTGCAATAACTGGGCTAATCTCCTTATGCTAAGGAAAATTGATCGAGTGCTTGTCAATGACCATTGGTTGTCTTGTTTTAAGAATTCCGAAGCTACCTTTCTCCCTCATGATATTTCTGACCACACCCTCATAATTGTTAAATTTGGTAAAGTTTTTGTTTCTGGGCCCAAACCTTTTCGATTTTTCAAATTTTGGGCTGAATATGATGAGTTTTTAGATACGGTTACTAAAGCTTGGAATATTCCCTTTAGTGGTAATGCTATGTTTGTTGTTTGCAAGAAGCTACATGTGACTAAATTGGCTCTTAAAAAGCTTGCTATAAGTAAAGGGAAGGATTTTAAAGCTAATATTACAACCTCTACAGATGTTCTTCATAAATCTCAAACTTTGTTTGATAAAAATGACCCATCTGTCTCTCTTGACACTACCCAAACGGCTAAGAAAGAGCTTGTTAACTTTCTTAATTACGAGGAGAGTCATGCTAAGCAAAAGAGTAGAGTTAATTGGCTTGAGAATGGTGACCTTAACACTTCTTACTTCTTTAAGGCCATTAACCAAATAAACAATATTAACAGAATTGCTTCCATTACCGATGACAATGGCTCAATCCTCACCAACCATGCTGATATAGTGCTAAATATTACTAATTACTATGAGAATTTACTTGGTAGTGTTGCTTGCAACGATAACCCTGGTAAACAGGCTCTAAGTGAGTATGTCAAGCATGTCATTTCCCATGAGATGTCTGACGTTATGAACAAAATGTTTACTGATGAGGAGATCACTAGCTTCATGAGGTCATTGAGCCCGAAAAAGGCTCCTGGCCCTGATGGCTTTAATGGTTTATTTTTTCAAAAAACTTGGCATATCATTGGTCCTGATGTTTTATTAACCATCAAGGAGTTCTTTGCTAACAAGTCTTTACTTAAGCAAGTTAATAGCACTTGTGTTGCTCTTATTCCTAAAGTGGCTAACCCTTCTAGCATTAAGGATTACAGGCCTATCTCCTGTTGCAACACTATTTACAAGTGCATTTCTAAGTTGATTGCCAACAGAATTAAGCCTTTTATGGATTCTTTGATTACTAAAAACCACTCGGCCTTTGTTCAAGGTCGATCTATAAGTGATAATATTTTACTTGCTCAGGAAATCTTAAGTGACTATCATCTTAATAAGGGCCATCCTAGAATTACTTTAAAGGTGGATTTAATGAAAGCTTTTGACACGTTGAATTGGAACTTCATTTTCGTTGTAATTGATTTAAAGGGGTTTCCCAGCTTTATAAAAAGTTGGATCAAAGAATGTGTCTCGACCCCCACTTATTCCATCATGGTGAATGGTGGGCTAGAGGGCTATTTTAAAGGAGCTAGAGGCATTAGACAAGGGGACCCTTTGTCTCCCTATATTTTTATCATTTGTATGAATGTGCTCTCTCTTATTCTTGATAAACTCTATGGCAATGTCGGGTTCTCTTATCATAACAAATGCAAGAATCTCAAGCTTAATCACTTGTGCTTTGCTGACGATCTCCTTTTATTCTCCAAAGTGGACCCCTCATCTGTCAAAGTCCTCATTGAATCTCTTGAGCTTTTTGCTAAATTCTCTGGTCTCATCTCTAATCCTAATAAAAGTAATTTATTTACTTGTGGAGTTGATGATGATGACTTAGAGGAGATTAGGAACCTGCTTAATTTCAATGAGGGAAACCTTTCTGTTAGATATCTAGGGTACCTTTACTTTACTGTAGGCTTAAATCCATTCATTGTAAATATATTATTGACAAAATCACTAATAGAATTACTTCTTGGATGATTAAGTTCCTCTCTTATACTGGTAGAGTTCAACTTATTAAAAGTGTTCTTTATAGCATTAGCATTTTTTGGTGTTCCCACTTCATCCTTCCTGTGGCTATTATTAATAAATTTTTGGCTAATTTTCTTTGGTCCGGCACCTCTCTGAACCCTCACAGGGCTAGAGTTGCTTGGATGGATGTTTTCTATCCTCTTAAGGAAGGTGGACTTGGTTTTAAAAATTTGAAAGAATGGAATTTTGCTCTTACTACCAAACTTTTATGGAAAATTTGTGACCCGCCTAACAGTTCTCTTTGGAGAACTTGGGTCTATTTTAACATTCTGAAAGATAGAAGTATTTGGGTTGTTAAAGAACCTTCTTCTTGTAGCTATGCTTGGAGGAAAATTCTACAAGCTAGGTATGTTCTGAAGAGTATTTTATTTTACAAGGTGGGCAATGGTCAAAATATTTCTCTCTGGTATGATAATTGGATTGGTACCGGCTCTATTTTGCCTAAAGACCGTGCCAGAACTTTACTTATTGATACTGGATTCACCTTTAGTGAGAAGGTGGCTGCCATTATCCACAATAATAACTGGGCCTGGCCTCGTACCGAGAACCAAGTCATTATTGATATTCAAAATAGGGGTCTTCCTACTATTCACAATGGTTGCTTAGATAAGGTGGCTTGGATCTTATCTAGCAAAGGTTTTACTGTTAACCTTATTTTGGAGCACTTGAGGAAAAAAATAGTTGTTGTTGAATGGCATTCGATTGTTTGGTTGAAACACAAAGTGCCTAAATGCAGTGCCATTTTATGGCAAGCTATCCTTAAGAGACTTCCTACTGGGGAAAGAACCGCTAAGTGGGGCATTAATTCTGTCACCGTTTGCTATCTTTGCAAAAATCATAATGAAACTATTGACCATCTTTTCTTTAGTTGTAATCTCTCAAGAAGAGTGGTTTTGATTTTATTTGCTAAAGCTGGTTTTTTTGGTTACCCTAATAATTGGAATGAGTGGGTTCAATGCGCTATAAGAATGTTTAACAGGAAGTGTTTATCTTCTACTTTGGGTAAACTAATTTTTTCAGTGGCCACTTACCTTATCTGGAGGGCTAGAAACGATTCTAAGCATGGAAGAGTTGTTGAAGTGAAAGCCATCACTATTCAAGCTGAATTTATGATTATGGTTAAGCTTAACCAAATGAGGAATATTCCTACAAATAATAGGAATCACTTCATTTTTAGAAATTGGAGCCTTGACAAAAGCATTTTTAAGAGTGATGATGATGTTTAAATCTGAGCTTAACTTCTTATTTAGTCACCATTGTGTTCTTTGGAGACTCTATAAGCTGGTAATGATTAGTTTAAGGTTCTCCTTTTGTAATTTAAATGGTTTTAGTTACTACTTTGATAATACTGGTGATGATGAAAAGAGAAGAGCAAAATCACTTTTAGGTCCGCTAGTTGGTGTTACCACCAATTAGGGCAAACGGAGCTACTAGGAGTGACGAATGCATGGTTCTCTTTGATGAAAAGATGCATGATATTGATGTTTAGTGATGATGAATGGTTGAAGTATTGGTATGCTGAAAATGGGACTTCAAGACCATGTTCGACTCAAATCAGAAATCAAGAAGTGAAGTTTGCTTTTTACACCCTGTCAAAGAATTGTTGTGTTCGTATTTGTACAGTATCTCCGGCAAATACGAATCAAAACACGTTCCATTTGAGTAGACATTATTTTAAAGTGTAAAATAACTTGTCTGTTAAACGAGCTATTTGTTATAATCTCTTAAGAGGCTATACCTCATATACATGAGTTTTTTTTTTCTTTAATTCTTATTTACAATTAGATGAACAGAAATATCTGTTGTGGTACATTAGTTTAGTCAGCAATCTGTGCTGTCAAGCTTAATTTTCCTTTTTTTAATGCAATTCAATTTTCAAAAAAAAAAAAAAAACTCCGTTGCTGACAACTTTACAGATTGAGAACCAAGACACTTTTCAATAAATTTATTGAATTGGGAGTCTTTGACCTTGGCTAAGGTAGCTTGCATAGTACTGGTAATAGTCTTCTTCCGATAAATTTCTCTCAGAGATTCAAATTTCAAGATCGGATTCTCAGCTGTTGCTAATTCGAGCATACATATAGCGAGCGAGTAAACGTCAAAATCTTGGTTGAACAACTCCTCGAAAAGTTCCATAAGCGGATCCTGAACAATATTTCCCAACTATGGATCCCCGATCTTAACCTCTCCAGTGTTACCATTGATAAGTATATTCACAAGTTAAGCTTCCATGAACTACTAGAGGATCATGATGGTGGAGAAAAGACATCCCTTCTAAAATATGTCGTGCCCACTTCTTTATCGCATGTGTCTCTACACACTTGTGCTTTCTACGGTTTTATGGTCCACCCACGAGCTGTAATACTCAACGATATTGTCGTGTTTCAAAGGCCTCAAGAACTGATTCAAGTTTTACAAAACTTGCTCGGATTTGGATGAATTGGTGCCCCGGATCTTGCTCCAAGTCACGTCCCTTCCATAGTCTTCATCGAACCCCTTATAGCCCACCTTAGCACCTTTTTCCTCAAGCTCGATTTCGTGATAACGTATATACATGCCGTTTGGAGAAATTTCAGTAATATCAGCCTCCTGATCACCATACAACACTAACGGAAACCCAGAATTCATCGCCATGTATGTATTTACGTATGTATACTGGGATACTTAATATAGAAGTTCAATTCGAGATTGAAACTTAAACACGGGAATCAAAGAAAAATAGTGAAGGTGCGCTCGGACAATGCTTTGGAGGCAAATATGAAGAGATCAATAGCAGTTTGGAACCGAGATAAAGATGTAAAACTGAATGAACTCATGACAGTAACCTGATTTTGCAAAGTAAGTCGGGAAACAAGACGACTAATCTGGCAAAAAACTTTTATATAACTTATGAAAAACTGTTTTCAAGAAATAACATGACAATACTGATCGGGTGTATGGATATAAATAGTGAGAGGAAGTTGTGTTCAAAAGGGATTAAGAATCCGATAACAAAACAAACACCTAGTTTAGCGAGGAAATATATAGATAAACGCACTAATATCAACTTAAATAACTGTAACCAACTTTTGTCCTTCTGCTAATTAGTGCGTGAATGATATTTTAAAAAGGATTTTCTTTTGGCAGTTGAAGCCAGATACAAAACTAACAACTTCGTTATCCAAAAGCAAATGTATATTAAGATTTAAGTGGTACTATTTTCCTACATAACCAAAGACGGGTAAAAAAAGAAAAATGTAGCCTCAATTTGACCTCAAATTTAATTTCATGTAATTTTACCTCTTCAATTATTCATAGATCGTTAATTTGAGGAACAAAATACGCATATGATTTCAAACGAGTCCTTTTACCTCAATTGTGTTTTTAAAGTGCATTGTTTACACTTAATACTGCTGGAGATATACACTTTATTACGGTTTCGCCTCATTGCATTTTATCGATGATGTTGTTGGTAATTTACATGATTTCTTCCGTGTGGTAAACCGTAGAATATTGAGAAATGCTTTTCCTCCACAATTTTCCGAACAAATAAATCTTACCTCTGATGTGAATTACTGAAACATTTATTTTTATCAGTTGTACCAACATACATTACACTAATCATTTTCCTTAGTTGTAGCTATCTTTTGGCAGACAACCAAAGCATGTTTGCATAAGTAAATGCATGTTCACAGTACAAAAACTATAGACCTATGAGATGGAAGTTTATGTCTCGGGTTAGTCATGTAGATGGCGAATAACCTTGTGCCGTTATCCAAACACGAATCATTTTGCTCCTGTTTAATACACACAAAGTGCATTAGTAAATGAAGTTCAAATTTATCCGTTCACTGTAGTCAACACAGATATACTAAAAGCACGCACTACAACTCTACTGATGATGTGTCCATTTTCATCTAAAGTTGTAAACATATAATTTATATTCTATTAGAACCGACAGTCTAATCTTCCGTGTGTAACTTATACTCTACACACGAGACCGTCTACTAAATAGAATAATAGACACTTATTTAGTCATACAAACAATAATGGTAAATAACAATGGCTCATATTATTCTCATTAAATAGATCAAAACATTATCAAATATAAATCAAAAAACAAGAATGTCTTTTAGTATATTTCTAACAGATTCAAGGAATAAAGTTATGAAATCGAATCTACATGGACCAACACAGAAATTAGATAAATACTCTGGGAAACTGATAGTGTCATTTATCATTTGGGCTATGCATCCCCAATTTTTGAGAACCTAAACTATCATCCTACATATTTGCTAATGTAACATATATTCTCCCTATACATGCCACTGTAAATGATAATCTGGTTTGCACACGCTAAAAAAATGGAGAATTGTTGCAATTGAAACAACAAGAAACAAAATCTGAAGTTATATTAAATTGCAGTCTTAGGAGTAACCTTTTATTCCGGACAAAGACCTAATATTCAAAAATTTACACAAATATTCATTAAACATATAACCCCCCTGATATACTTATCCAACTAGTTATGAATTGCAGTACACAGAAATGTGAGTCGGTGAATCAAATGTAACAATTGTGTTCCCACAAATTAGGTGACAAGAATGTATTGCAATTGAAACTAGAAGAATGAAAGAAAAACTATATGCAATTCAAGGGGGGTCAAGTGTGTAATCCTTTCATGGGACAAAATTACAAGAATCTAATCAGAACAACTCTTCAGGCTAAGACAATCATATTCAGAATAAGTTATTCTGGGTGACACCACTCATCTCCAAATTTAACAAAATTAGAGAGCAAAATCATGACAATGGATTTACAAGAACCCAAATAAAAGTTTTACTAAATACAAGGGGAATAACAATTAACAAGTGCAGTCAATAGTAAGAAATCCCACTATCATCTCCTTTATTTTAGAGACCAAGCTCAAACTTTAAAGACCAATTACAGATTTGCTCACATTGGAGATATAACAAGTATGATATACTCTGCATCATATCAATACATCCCTGTTTATGTATATACTATTTATTCGATATGATATTTACTTCATCCCTTTTTGCTCTCTTTGTACTATTTCTTATTATGGAAATGATGATGCTTTGCAATTTAAATTGATTTTTTAAGCTGGTTATTACTTTCTCTAGTTTTTTAAAGGGCAGAACTCCCAGACCTATAATTGCATATGCTTGATATAGAGAAACTTGGTCAGAACCGTGCTTACCTTAAATGACCGAACAATCTAACAAACTGTAACTATTAACTATTCTAAGGTTTTCAAGATTCCCAAAATGTGTTCGTGGTATATAAGTATGGTAAAATGATTATGTTCCCATTTCAGATTTGATTTTGTAGTCCGTCATCAATTAAATCCCTTATTTTTTATACTTAACTGTTACATTCAATTTATTCTTTTTGTGTTGCTGCTCTATATGTAATTACTTTGAACAGAAGATGATGGACCTTAAATGTTAGGTCTAATGCGTGAACTTTACTCAGAAGCTATGAGCCAATAAGAGAGCTTCTTTCTAGGGCTTGGCCCAGATTCTTTCATAGTCTTTTATAACCTGCGATAAATAGGTAATATCAAGTGGGACTTTATAGCTTGGCCACTGTTTAACCTGCTCCGCCTTAAAGAATCAGTGAGAAAGTTAAACCTTTTTAGAGTTTTGATAATGAATATGAATATATGTAACTAGCGTTTAGTAGTACCCGAATAATTAGTGTATGTCTGAGTTCAGATGATCTTCTTCTTGTATTGTGAACCCCTTATATAGGTGGTGGAGCCAATCTAGGCTGTATCTTTTGTGATTGATATGATATTATCAATCACATCTTTTCCGTATGTTTTGTCTCCCTAATGTCACGCTGAGATATCTTCTACTATATCTCTTGTATCTTTCCACCGACTTGGCTAGCCCGAACGGGCAACGCCACTTCTCCTCGTAGGCAAGGGGAGCTCTTCCGAGAGACCATGTCTCATTCGTTAGACTTCGGAAGCGTTGATCTTACAACTTTACTCCTTCGGATAGTCAAATATCATTCGGCGAGGAGACCTTAACATGGACTCCTCGCCTTTCTTTCAGTATTGCTACCGGATATGCTTTACTTTGTGCTTAAGTAATGTATCTTTTAAGGGCTTGACCCTATCTTTATGGGATATATCCATATAGATTTGGTTTCTTCTTACCTTTATGTAATATCTGATTGATTATAAAAGATACTTGAATATCTTTTAGAGGATATCTTGCTGATAAGCTCCTCGGCAAGGGAAGCAGGCTCAGAACCTTATATGCTCCCCTCGATAGAGTTATTAAATGCTCATTAACTTGCCTTTACTACTAGGTTTCAGACTGCGTATGCTGCACTCCCTGCAAAATCATAACCCTACTTTTTAACCTCCATCAGAAGAGACCTATGACCTATCAATTGGATGTCTTAGACATCGTAAATAGTTAGTATGTCACTGTAATAAGCTAATAAAAAATTAGCTTTCAAGCTTAGTCTCTATTAAAGAGAAGTCTGTTCAATAGAACTCAATGGAATTGGAAAGTTTAGAATTTTTCGGAATTGGAAAATATAACAGTTGATCTGGTTGTAGATTGCACTTGTTGCTGCAGTTAGAAACTGTGTTTTACCGGTAGTTTGCGGCTAATAGGAAGGACAGTTTAGGAGTTTCTTATGCATATAAGAACAGTAGCATACTGATTTTCATGGTTTAAATTTGATGAATCGTTGGCTGTCTCCAACATTTATTCTACAAAAGATTTAATGGATTTCTTTGCAGTTTGAAGCAAATTATTCTGAAGAACATCCTTTGTAATTGTGTCTTGGGAGACATATGTTTCCTGAATTAGCATAAATGATATTCTACGTACTTAGATTTCCAACCGTATTTCCCTTAGTTATTTTCAGTTTCAGATATTGTTGAAAGATTAATGGTAAGGAGGACAAATACTAAGTCCAGTATACGACAACCGACATATAGACATTAAGCACAAAATTAAAAAAATTTAACCAAGAAATAACTTATGGCGCAGTCTAATTAGGGAGACAATTCACCTGAATATGGCTTCTAACCTCTGATCTCTCAGAGTTTAAAATGTAGGGTTGGTGGTATTTGATCAGTCTTATATAATGTTGCATATGTAGGCGGTATAATTCTCATTTGATTGCTTCCAAAAAAGCATCTGGTAATTAATTTGTAATTCAATCGCCATTTGATTCATATTAATCTGTTGCGCTTTAAATGTTTCTGATTGAAAAGTTATACTTAGTAGTTAGACTATGAGTTCTTATAATCAAAAGGTTAAATCAAGGGATACGTGATAATAACCCTTGTGAACAAGATTATTTAGATTTCTAGAGAAGACTTATGAGCAGATAACAAAAAGACCTGAAGATAGAGTATCTCCTTGTCTTAAGCCTTAATTAGATTTGAAAAAAATCAGAAGCTACACCACTGACAAGAAAACTAAAGTAGATATTAGAGATAAGTCTCCAAGTTCTGTCTATCAAAATCTCAGTAAAACCCATTTTTCTTAAAACTTTTGAAAGAAAGAAACACTTTGTCATAAGCTCTCTTCATCTTAAGTTTAATAGCAGCATTTTTTCCTTTATTTTTAGCATTTAAAGTATTGATCATTACATATATATAGAGAGAGATCATGTATTAGGTATATATATTCTAATGGAACCCTAGAGAGAGATGACTAGAGTGAATAACCCTAGCTGCCGCACTAAAGACTTATCACGGTTCTGCTTCGCCGCAGAGAGATAAAAGCATGTTGATTAAGCGTAATCCCCAATGCATGTCGCCAGATCCGCCTCCCACAAAATCCTTCGTAGCAATAGTAAGCTGACGCCGGAACAAGATACCGATTATCTTGTAGGGTTGTTAATACGAAATTGTACAAACAAGAAAGCTCGAAATAACTAGAGAAAGAGAATTTTCTCTTTCTTATGGTTTATTAATAATCAAAATCTATTAAAAACACAATCTCAATCCGAACTTAAATAGGTTAATGATATTGTTCAGAAAAAGCAAGTTATTAAAGTAACTTAAAATATAAAAGGAAATTACAAGTCTTGAGTAGTAATAATAAAGATTGACGAATTAAAAAGGAAACTAAATAAGTAATTTAAAGCATAAAAGGAAATAAAGATAATTTGCAGATCCTCTGCATCAGCAGCCCTTAGATGGAAAAAACTCGCCCTCGAGTTCGAACTAGCAGCAATGTTTGTCACATATAGCCCGCGATGCATTTATTGCTCGAATAATAATTGAATGGCTAACACTATATGATTGTTGTCGGGTATATATTTTAGCAAATAGAAGTTCAACTCACTAAATATTAGCACGTTCCGATCAACTCTTTTGGACGTATTCTCGAAAATCTTATAAAATTCATAACAATTCGTCTCATCTTTATCATCAATACTAAGAATTTTCTTTAGCATAATACTATCGGTAAAATTTTGCCCAACTATTTTCTCAACACAAGCATCATCAAACCCAAAATCCAACTGAATAAAATCAAGTATAGGGAAATCTGCAATACTTTCGAACCCGGAATGAACATAAATTTGCTTATCACTCATCAATTATGGTAGCTCTTCCCCTATCCATTCGTCATCGCCATAATCATCAAAAATCGGCAGAGAATCATAAATTTTATTTTCTAAATTAGAACTTGCATTAAAATTCTCCACTTTTATGGAACGTTCTTGATCTTTGTTTTGCTCTAAATATACATTAATATTATCGAGATTCTCATCAACATCCGATTCCTCATCATTATAAACAACATAAATTGGAGGACTATCATAATCTTGCAAATTTTTATTATATTATAAAAAATAGTCGATATAATTACCTCTTCCTCTTCTGATAAAGTTTTCAAAAAAGTCAACTTTTCGGATGAAAATATATCATATTTTTTGTTGGCAATGTTAGAAACCCTAGTAGTCACCTTTTTCGACGAAAATACCCCTTAATGAGTCTAGTCGATAAATTTGTCATCCTGCAACGAGCCAGTAAACTCTGGATGTTCTGCCCGAAGGTCCATATCTCTGGTATGGTCAAACCGATTACGAAGTTGACTAGAGAAAAGGTTCTGAAACATCTTTTCCGAGTAGTTGTCTGAAAACCCAGGCTCCACGAAATTGCACGTCGCGTTGCGTCGCATAGTCAGATCCGCGATCTGTCTCCTCAACTCCTTAATAAGCAAGTCTTTTTCTTGGTTATGGCGTAGGGCTTTCTCAGTCGGAACCTGACCAAAACCACCATAGCCTCCTCCTCTTTTTTCCAACCATATCTAATTTGATGCTCACAAAAAAAAATTGGCCCTAAAAAACTCAGCTCTAATACCAACTTATGCCGGAACAAGATAGCGATTATCTTATAGGCTTGTTAATACGAAATTGTAGGAACAAGAAAGCTCGAAATAACTAGAGAGAGGGAAAATTCTCTTTCTTATGGTTTATTAATAATCAAATTCTATTAAAAACATGTCCACAACCCGGACTTAAATAGGTTAATGATATTGTTCACAAAAAGGAAGTTATAAAATTAACCTAAAATATAAAAGGAAATAATAAGTCTTGAGTAGTAATAATAAAGATTGATGAATTAAAAACGAAACTAAATAAGTAATATAGATCATAAAAGAAAATAAAGATAATTTGCAGATCCTCCTGCATCATAAGCTCTCAACCAAAGAAATCCAATATAACTTTGAAAGAAGTAGGCACTTATAAAGGGGAACCTTTAATTCATTTTTCCATGGATGACGTTAAGCAACTATCAAAACCGTTTAAATACATGTTGGTAGGCAAATTTACTCATAGCAAACCGGATGTAGAAGCTATAAGGAAAATATTCAGTAAGTTCGATCTCCTAGGAAGATATACTATTGGTGTGTTACATCACAAACATGTTCTAATTCGTTGTTTCCACGAGAAAGATTTTACAAGAATTTACCTCAAAAAAATATGATATATTGAGCGCTACCCTATGCGCGTCTTTAAGTGGAGCTATGATTTTGATCATGATTTTGAAACCCGTGTAGCACCTGTTTGGATAAATTTATCAAGATTTTCTATTCATTTATATAATACTACAAGTATTTTCTCCATGTCAAGGGCTTTTGGGACTCCTCTAAGAGTTGAGGAAATTTAGTTAGATTTTTTCAAGTTGAGTGCCAAAATTGGTTAGTTTTCCAAGTTCATTGACTAAAATTGGGGAAGTTTTCAAAGTTCAGTGACTATTAGGAATATTCATGGTTGACTTGTGAATGGACAAAATTACCCATGACTATAGATGGTAAAATTTAGAATGACGTCAACTTTTTACGTGAATTTATACGGAAGTGACCATATTGGTCCGATTTTAATATTATCTTACCTAAATTGAAAATTCCAAATTAGAGTGTACTTATTGTTAAAACTCTTAGTGCAATGTTCAAATTAAATATTTTCCCTAACAAATAAGGTACAAATTAACATTAATATTATAATTAAGTGTAGTATATGTTAAACTATAAATTACACTCGGTACAATTTTATACGACAACTTAAACACTACAAATAATGTTGATTTATGAGAGCCAAAAGTTGTAATAAAGTTGTAACTAATTTGTAAAGTTGTCACAAATCTATCACAAATTGAACATAATGTCACAAAACATGTTGCTAGTAAGATCCTCAAAAAAAAATGGTCATTTTTTGTGTCCCTTATTATACATCTTTTTTATAGTGAAACTAATGTGTATGCAACTTAGAAATTAAATATAAATGTATAATTTTTTTAAGTAAAAAATAGATTCTAGATTACAAGTTAAATGTAATGTATAAGTTAACAAAAAACTAAAAGATGGAAAACACATTATAAGTGAGTACCTAATAAGGAGAAGTAATTTAAAATTTGTAATATTACATGAAAAAATAAATTTTCCTTGATTAGCTACAACATTGAGAAAAATTATGCGAATTCTTTTCGAGTGCTGTCTAACACTTGGAAAAAGGGGAACTAAAAAAACAAAGAAAAACACTTTAGGAAAATTATTTTTCTTAAAATTTTATTTTGAACGAAACAAACAGATAAAGTAAAATTAACACTATTTGAAATGTAAGTCTTGTCTTGGATAAGCAAACCCAAATTAATGGAGTCCGGATTCTCTGTTTCCTATTTTGTATGTTTTTTCCTGCCCTCTTGTTTTTTAACCCAAAATACTGTATTTGTTAAAAAATATTTTTAAAAAAATCTACAATTACGATTATCTATATATTGGTACACTCCAACAATTCTTTTTAGGGTTAATTAATCATTGATTCATGACAACAAAACTATTTAATCATAGCCACCCTACAAAATTTAATTAAGAATTTATCAATTATTCATAAAACTAATTAAGGATTTGTCACCCACCTAATTACCCAATAAAAATAAAATAGAAAAAATAGGGAAACCTCAAAAGATGAAAATTATGGAAAAAATATCACAAAAACTAAAAAGAAACTAAAAAAAAACAAAAATACCAAAAAACCTTAAAAAAAGTTGGGAACCCAAAAAAATGGTAAAAAACTAAGAAAGATCACCAAACCAAAATAACAAAAAAAAATTTTAAAAATAAAAAAAAATTTGGAAACACGAAAAAACCGAAAATTGGTATAAAAGAAACCCTAAAAATAAAAATAAAATAAAAAATCACAAAACAATGAAAAAACCGTTCAAAAAATTCGGAAACCCGAAAAAAAACCCAAAAAATGGTAAAAAAAAATTAAAAAAACCAAGAAAAATCAAAAAATTCAAAATCACAAAAAAAAATGAAAAAAAGTTCGAAAAATCCGGAAAGTCCAAAAAAAATATTATTTTTTTTAAAATAACTTGCAGTTGTATTCAAATGATTTAAAGCGACTCAGTCTGTTTTTAAAATTACTCAGACTACTTTTAAAATAACGTAAAATGACTCATATTGCTTTAAAAACGAATTAAAACGACTCAGTCTGTTTTTAAAATGACTTAAAACGACTTAAATTGTTTTTAAAATTACTCATACTATTTTTAAAATAACTTAAACGACTCACACTGTTTTTAAAATGACTTAAAACGACTCAGACTATTTTTAAAAATACTTAGACTATTTTTTAAATGACTTAAAAACTACTTAGGTTGTTTTTAAAATTACTAAAAACGACTCAGATTGTTTTTAAAATGACTGAAATGACTCAGAATATTTTTTAAATTAATCAGACTATTTTTAAAATAACTCAGACTATTTTTAAAATAACTTAAAACGACTCAGACTGTTTTTTAAATAACTTAAAAAGACTCAGACTGTTTTTAAAATGACTTAAAATAATTTGGAATTTTTTAAAAATTACTTAAAATGACTCGGACTATTTTTAAAATGACTCGGACTATTTTTAAAATGACTTAAAATTACTCAGAATGTTTTTAAAATGAGTTAAAATGACTAAGATTGTTTTTCAAATGACTTTAAATGACTCAAATTGTTTTTCAAATAACTCAGACTATTTTTAATATTAATTAAAACGATTCAGACAATTTTTTTTTTGTGTTTTTGGATTTTTATTGATTTTAGATTTTTTGGTTTTTTTTTTTTGAATTTTTAAAATTTTATTCGTGTTTTTTCAGGGTTTTGCCTCTTTAAAATTTTTTTGGATTTTTTTATTTCATTTTTTCATTTTTTTATTTTTTATTTTATTATTTTATTTTTTCATTTTTCCATTTTTATTTTCTGGAAATTTTCCATATTTTCTTATTTTTTACATTTTTATTGGTTAGTTCGGGGAAATTGACCAATAATTAATTAGTTTCAGTTTCATGAATCATTAACTAAGTTGTAGATAAGATTAACATCCAAAATTTACCCTTATTTTTAAAAGAAAAGTCTCACACAATTTAATTTGGAATACATAAAAATACTAGTATAATTTAATTAGTGAAATTAAAAAAAAAAATTATTCAAAGCAATATTATGTCAAAATATTATGATGTTTTCATAGAATATATTATAAAATCTATAAAAGTGTGAAAAAAGTTACAAAAATTTAAAATTAAGGCAGAAATATTATGTCCAAATTTGTTTATTTTTTGCACCCATACTAGTTATCTACTAGTATATAAAGTGGGATTTGTGCGTCACCTTTTTCATATTATAGAGTTAGGGTTTGCCTCATCTTTTATCTCCAGGTTAGGTTCTTCAAATTATAAGGTTTTACCCTTTATTCTTTTTTCTCCCTTGTCTTTAGCAGCGAAATTTGAAAATAATATAATATATATATATATATATTATTGTTAAGAAATTAAGAAAACCTACTCTTAATGAGGGGTGAAATTTGAATAAAAACTAATGTTGAGTGAAAATCTAAATGGGTTGCAAAATTATTATATTTAACAGTAGAAATAATAGATAAAAATTGAAAAAAAAAATCATAAAATTGGAGTTATGGGGGTGACTTGCTTGCATGCACGATAATTTTATTGTAAGTTTTTAAACTGCTATTTTTCCATTTGATATCAGCAGGATTTTTAGATGCAACATATGCTCAAATTTTATATAAATAAGACTCTAAAATCGCAGTCAAACAGGCCAACCCAATGGTTGAATCCATGATTTAGATCATCAAATTCATCAATATAGGTTTTCAACTTAAAGTTAATTTAAAAGTGGTTGAAGCATAGATATTGGTTATCTTTGTAGTGAATTATCTACACTTGTTTCCGTTTCAATATAGTAATGAATTACGTACTCAGTTAGACGCGTATACAGATTTTAAGATGAGATCATATAAGTCATTATAATCTGTTTCATTTTTAACATAGAATTCTTACTTTATGTGTTCAGACTTCCTATTACTGTATTTCCCTATAACTTTAATGGAGGATTTATTTGACATTGTTTGTCGAACGGGGTTTATGGTTTTTAGCGTTAACAAGCATGGAGAAAATTCATTTTTGTGAGATCGAATTGATTTTTGCCCTTTTAAGTTTACCCAGTTCTAGCTAAGTTGTTGCATCACAAGATCTTTTAATGATTCTTTTCCTAGTCTAGATTTGCTAAACGATAAGTCTGAAAAGCTCGTCATAACTTGAATTCGAGTACGGTTGTATATTTTGCATGCCATATCATTGTATAAATGTAGGTATCATTAGTTTAGTTGAATGTATAATGCATTGCCGTCATTTTATATATATCTTATTTTGGGGTGATGAGATGCCTTATATCGTATTTCGCTACTGAATTAACTTAGGGTAAATATGACAACAAGTTACGAATTGAATCCAAACTATGGTAATACTGACTAAAACTAATTCCTGAACCTGACATCTGCTTAGCAAGCATTGCCTTACAAACTTTTACCACGCTATTAAGGGTTGAAAATATTATTTTCTTGTTTAAAAAGAAAGATTTGGTGATAACTATAACTAGAGGACCGTATGATTTATTTTTACCAAAAAGCTCTCTCAAACATGCTTCCAATACAGAAACTCTTTGGTTTAGTAAATTTTGTTTATAAGGAGTTTTCTTACCATGAGAGACCTCAATTTAATAAGGAATAAATCATGTGTACTTTCTTTTGAAAGGTACTACTACTTATTATATACCTAAAAATTGTCTTTTGAAATGTATAACTAAAATGTATAGTTACTTATATTACCTCGTCGTTAATTAATTATATGTGATATTCTATTTCTTACCTCATTATTGTTAAAGTATTATTTTTGCGGTTTCTCCTATATTTAGCAGGTGTATGTCTTTGGTTTTAGGTTCACACCAGTATCAATATTTTTGCCCACTACTACAAAAGAAAATGTTTTGATAAAATGTACCTCTTGCTTAGAAGAGGTAGTTTTATACAGGAACATACCTATCTGCTTACCCCTAGATATATGAACACAATTGTTGGCTGTTTATATAGTCTCTCTGTATTGCATGTTTGAAAAGATGTTTGCATGTTTGTTTTGACAATAGTAACAGTTTCATTCATAAATATAATGGTTGTTGGCGTGGATGAGCGAGAAGATGAAGACGAAAAAGATGAATTCGATTATCACCAGATAAACGGTATTCACATATTCCTCAAGCGAATAAGTGACTTACCAGATAAACGGTATTCTCTTTCCCTCACATGTTTTTATTAATGCTTACTTATAACAGATTACAATAAAAGTTCCAAAGGAAATTATAGGACAAGTGTTAATCTTCTTACACTAACTAATAGAACTTTATCTCTTATTATTACATACCTCAGTTTTGAAGGAGTCCATTCCATCTTTTTTCCATATCAGTTTTGTAAGCTTTTGTGTTTTTCTTTCAATTTTTTCCCCTTTAGCTTTCCAGCAGTGTGTGCATATGCTTGTCAAATTGCTCTTGTTATTTTTTTTCTAAACTTGCAGTTCAGGTCTTTTAGGTTCCTCGTTCGTCCATACGTATATACTATTAATACTATTAGTATATGATATTTGTCATCCCTTTTTTGCTCTGTTTCTTATTTCTAGCTTGTGCAGTTGTGCTTGTTGTTATTTGAAAGAGGATGCTTTACAATTTGATTTGATTTGATCAGTTGGTCATTACTTTCTCTAGTTTCTTAAAGGGCAAGTCCGAACTCTCAGGTTTATGGATTGCATATGCTTCATATATAGAATTTTTTTTAGAAACATGCTTACGAATAAATGATCAAACAATCTAACAAACTGAAACTATTAACTTCTGAAAGGTTTTCAAGATTCCCAAAATGAGTTCCTGGTAGATAAGTATGGTAAAAGGATGATGTTCTTATTTCCGATTTGATTTTCTAGTCGGTCATTGTTAAAATCCCTTATTTTTTTATATAGATGTTACATTTAATCTATTATGTTTGTGTTGCTGCTCTCTATGTAATTACTTTGAACAGAAGGATCCTATCAAATGGATGTGTTAAACATCGTAAAAAGTTAGTATGTCACTGTAACAAGCTAGTAAAATAGTCTCTGTCAAGCTAATGAGTCTATTAAAGTAAAGTCTGTTGTAGAATTCTATGGAATTGAGTTTTTAGAATTTAATGGAATTGGAAAATAGAACAACTGATATAGTCGTAGATTTTTTTATAAACGGGAGGCAATTCAGTCGATTTTTCCTCATATCGATTAACTCTTTTAGTGAATCCTCTAGTTGCAGTCATAAGTTGTGTTTTGGTGGTAGTTTGCGAATAAGGAGAACATTTTAGGAATTTCTTGTTCTTATTTAGTTAAACACAGTAACATACCAATTTTCTTGTGTTTACTTTTGTTTTGTTAGGGACAATATAGTGGAATATGTGTTTTCTTTGAACAACGTGCTAGAGTAATGGTAATTACTTTGATAAATGGCAACTAGTGAGGATGTTGCCATGGAATTTTAAGATAAGCTGATTTTGAGTGTATGGCATCCGAAATGATGTTTATTGAGTATTTATTTGGATCTGGTATTTTTACAACACAATCAGAATCGACATTTTTGTCAAAGAAGATATGGGCAACATGGAACACCGTTCTTCATGTCATTTTGCTTTTGAAGCAGCGAAATTGATTTCGCCATCGACAACTATCATGGAGAGAAACACACTTATTTACAATTTTAGATTTTTTTCGGATTCTAGCATATTCCTAGATTCCTCTTCCTGTTTGTTTTCATCCATTTGGACTGGGACTAGAATAGTTTTGAGTAAGTGTTTACAGGGGTGAGCTTATGCTTAGGTAGCGAAGCCAGAATTGAAGGATTTTCCTTTAGTTCCTATTGGCACGCATTTTTCAAAATTTGAGTAAAAAAAAGTAAATATATCATGTTGCATTCAGGTGTTTAATTCGTATAAATATAGAAAGATTTTTCACCCGAGTCCCTTGATTTTTCCTTTTGATTATAAGAACTAATACTCTAACTAGTATGACTTTGCAATCAGAAACATTGTAAGTGTTACAGACTAATATGAATCAAATGGCGGTTGGAATACAAATTAATGACTAAATGCCTTTTTTTGGGAGCAACAAATGACAATTATAATGCCTATGTGGTTACTTGTGCACGTCATACATACACGAGCACTATATAAGACTACTGAAATAACTTCCAACCCTACTTTCCAATCTTTGAGAGATAGATTAGAATCCGGCCGCCGTTTCCTTCTCCTTGATTTGACTGCACTGTAAGTGATTTCTTGGTTGATCTTTTGGCTAGGTTGTACATTAAATTGGCCGAATCATGTCAATTCAATATACTGGTAACATTGGTTGTCTTTATTTGAAAATTTTATTTCTGTGAGGCAGAAGTAAAATCTAGAGATAGTGAGAATTACAATGTTTTGTTGACAGAAATTCACTGTATAAGTACTTCAATCAAAACCGTTTAGAATATACATAACTGATCATATCATTCGCTTAGAGATACAATTTACTTATATGTATGGTCTATCTGCATTTTTAACTCTGTTCTTTTATGATTATCTGGAAAGCTCTATTAGTTGTGTATTTGTATGACAATAACATGGGTGTCTTATTTCGGTTTAGATCATTTTATTGGAATGTTTATTTGTCACAAGTACAAGAGATTCGTATAATCGTGCTCTTTTATTCATAAGCTCTCTGCTATATCCTTTTAGATACACAACTAGTGATCCCAGAATATATAAGATTTATGGCACATTTAAGCTTACTCATCCATAAATTAAAATGTAAGGCGTGTGAGTGTTATCTTTATCACAAAAGTTGTATCCTATATGTACTAATTAAATAACTTGCTTTTTCTTCTTGTGTGTAGATGTTTTACAAATGTAATGTGTAAGATTTAATACTTTTGTGATCTTTATGAAATTGTATGCAGATTAAGCAACAACGAATTTGAAGACAATGATATTGAATTTGAACTATGACGTTCTGAAAACAAGCATGCTTCTGGTTATCGCGTCTGCTAGCGGGGTGACAGATGTAGCCAAGGCTCTAGCTGTATAAGACTAAATTTATTTGCAAATTATAAATTTTCTAGAGGTAACATGATAATGGAATTCATGTTTTTCTTCAAGGGTGAGCAAATTCATACAGTTACTTTGCACAATATTGGATTTTGTATTGGACTATCGTTTTTAAAATTTAGTGTTTTAATTGCCCTGGTCCAATCTTTTGCACAATTGGTGGTACTCTTAAGGTTTATGGTAGTTTGTTTTCTCTTAACATCCAAATTTAGGACAAGTATTTAGTGAATTGGATCGTTCTATATGTTTATCAAATTTGTTTTCTGAAAACTAAGCTCTTTTGTTGATTGAAATTTTTATTGCAGTTGCAAAATGTTTGCTATATTTGGTGATGATAAAGATCTACTGAAGATGGCAAATTTCAAGGATTTTGATTTTCCGAATTTGATTGAAAATTGTGAGTACATCAAGGGCTTTCTAGTTCGATATGCTGAAGCTGGAAATACTGACGCTCCGTATATGCTGACACAGGTAATAATAATAAGTGATATTATTGTTGGTTGAAAGAAGTACATACACTACTAATGGTCCGAGTTTTCGATCCTAATGCATTTTCTATAAGGTTTCTACTTTCGAATCTTTTGGACAATATTGAACAAGTAAAAGCTCGTAAAGAAAGAACAATGATAGGCAAAGAATCAGAGAGGTAAAAGTGGCCAAAGTCTGTTCATGCAAAAGTGAGAACTTAACTCTAACATTAACATAAAAAGAAACCATATGGGTGAAAGCTTGGTTGAAGGAAAGAAATTCATTAAAGCTTGGATGATACTGCTTTTCTTTTTATTATACAAAATGCATAATTCCTTTTTACAGAAATATTTATCAAGTCCTTTTTACAGAAATCTTTATCAAGTGTTTAAATCTTTATCAAGATTTCTTTAAATCCTTATGAAGGAAAGAAATCTTGATAAAGATTTCTGGAAAAAGGACTTGATAAAGATTTGTGTAAAAAGGAACTATGCATATTGTATAATAAAAAGAAAAGCAGCATCATCCAGGCTTTAATGAATTTCTTAACTTCAACCTAGCTTTCAACCATATGGTTTCTTTTTATGTTAATGTTAGACTTAGGTTTTCACTTTTGCATGAACACACTTCGGCCACTTTTACCTCTATGATTCTTTGCCTATAATGTTCTTTCTTTAAGCGCTTTTACTTGTTCAATATTGTCCAAAAGATTCAAAAGTAGAAACCTTATAAAAAATGCATTATGATCGAAAACTCGGACCATTAGTAGTGTATGTACTGCTTTCAACCAACAATAATATCACTTATTATTATTACCTGTGCCAGCATATACTGAGCGTCGGTATTTCCAGCTTCAGCACATCGAACTAGCAAGCCCCTGATGTGGTCACAATTTTTAATCGAATCGGCAAAGAAAAATCCTTCAAATTTGCCATCTTCAGTAAATCTTTATCATCACCAAATATGGCAAACATTTTGCAACTGCAATAAAAATTTCAATCAACAAAAGAGCTTAGTTTTCAGAAAACAAATTTGATAAACATATAGAACATTCCAATTCACTAAATAATTGTCCTAAATTTGGATGTTAAGAGAAACCAAACAACCATAAACCTTAAGAGTACCACCAATTGTGCAAAAGATTGGAATAGGGCTAAAACACTAAATTTTAAAAACGACAATCCAATACAAAATACAATATTGTGCAAACTAACTATAGGAATTTGCTCACCCTTGAAGAAAAATAAGAATTCCATCATCATGTTACCTCAAGAAAATTTATAATTTTGCAAACAAATTTAGTCTTACACAGCTAGAGCCTTGGCTAGATCTGTCACCCCACTAGCAGACGCGACAACCAGAAGCGTGATAATTGTTTTCATAACGTCGTAGTTCAAATTCAATATCATTGTCTTGAAATTCGTTTTTGCTTAATCTGCATACAAATTCATAAATGTCACAAAAGTATTGAATCTTACACATTACATTTGTAAAACATCTACAGACAGGAAGAAAAAGCAAACTATCTAATTAGTACATATAGGATGTAACTTTTGTGATAAAGATAACACTCATACTCGTTACATTTGAATTTATGGATGAGAAAGCTTCAATGTGCCGTAAATCTTATGTATTCTGGGATCACTAGTTGTGTATCTAAAAGGATATAGCAGGGAGCTTATGTTTAAAAGAGCACGATTATACGAATCTCTTGTACTTGTGACAAATAAACATTCCAATAAAATGAGCTATGCGGAAATAAGACACCCATGTTATTGTCATACAAATACACAACTAATAGAGCTTTGCAGATAATCATAAAAGAACAGAGTTAAAAATGCAGATAGACCATACATATAAGTAAATTGTATCTCTAAGCGAATGATATGATCTGTTATGTATATTCTAAACGGTTTTGATTGAAGTACTTATATAGTGAATTTATGTCAATAAAACATTGTAATTCTCACTATCTCTAGATTTTACTTCTGCCTCACAGAAAGAAAATTTTCTAATCAAGACAACCAATGTTACCAGTATATTGAATTGACATGATTCAGCCAATTTAATATACAACCTAGCCAAAAGATCAACCAAGAAATCACTTACGGCGCAGTCAAATCAAGAAGAAGGAAACGGTGGCCGGATTCTAATCTATCTCTCAAAAATTGGAAAGTAGGGTTGGAAGTTATTTCAGTAGTCTTATATAGTGCTCGTGTATGTATGACCTGCACAAGTAACCACATAGGTGTTATAATTGTCATTTGTTGCTCCCAAAAACGGCATTTGGTCATTAAATTGTCTTCCAACCGCCATTTGATTCATTTTAGTCTGTAAGGCTTAGAATGTTTCTAATTGCAAAGTCATACTACTTATAGTATTAGTTCTTATAATCAAAAAGCAAAATCAAGGGATTCGGGTGATAAATCTTTCTATATTTATACGAATTAAACACCTGAATGCACCATGATATATATATATATATATACTTTTTTTTACTCAAATTTTGAAAAATACGTGCCAATAGGAACTAAAGGAAAATCCTTCAATTCTGGCTTCGCTACCTAAGCACAAGCTCACCCCTGTAAACACTTACTCAAAACTATTCTAGTTCCAGTCCGAATGGATGAAAACAAACAGAAAGATGAATCTAGGAATCTACTAGAATCCGAAAAAATTTAAAATCATAAATAAGTGTGTTTCTCTCCATGATAGTTGTGGATGGCGAAATCAATTTTGCTGCTTTAAAATCAAAATGACATGAAGAACGGTGTTCCATTTTGACCATATCTTCTTTGATAAAAATGTCGATTCTGATTGTGTTGTAGAAATATCAGATCCAAATAAATCCGCAATAAACATCATTTCGGATGCCATACATTCAAAATCAGGTTATCTTAAAATTCAATGGCAATATCCTCACTAATTATCGGTTATCAAAGTAATTACTATTACTCGAGCACGTTGTTCAAAGAAAACACATATTCCACTATATTGTCCCTAATAAAACAAAAGAAAACACAAGAAAATCGGTATGTTACTGTGTTTAACTAAATAAGAACAAGAAATTGTTGGGTATGTTGTAAATAAACACAATGATTTCTATGGAAAAGAAATGGACAAATAAACAAAAAATAATATCCTCAAATATAATATAAATATCAAATACAAGGTTTAACATAAAAGAATGTAAATTATACCGAAATGTACTAAACTCCAAGACGAGCTAACTGCAAGAAGTTTTCCTAAAACGATATTTGCTCTGCCACCCCTGTTTCTGGCTAAATAGGGCATTTTGTTCCCAAGGTACAACGTCTATCACATGTAACTCGGTGTAAATGGCACCGAGCCACGGTCGAGCCGTTGGTGGTGCAGTACTCTCTCTCTATATGTATGCATATGTGAATTTGTGCATGTGTATTATTTCTCATGGAAAAAACAAATCTTAGGAAAAAATGACGATCATATTTAAAGCACTCTATATGTAACTCCTACTCATAAAAGAGTCACACTTAATGGGGTAATAAGTTTTGAAGCTCACAAAAATAAATTGCATTCAAAACTATTAAAAACAAGGTTTTTTTTTCCAATCATCCGCCACATGAATGCAATTTTCCAACATGCAATGTTCAACTAAATGCAATCGAGAGAACCACGAGAATTCACTGCATAAGGACAGGTAGTACACGCCTTGAACCTGCCATAGCGAAATACCTTTTGAATATACTTGACTTAGATAGCATAATGTTTTGAATGTTTAGCGTTTTGTGTATACCAAAATGATACCCGCACAATGTCTTCTCTACACCACTTATTAGACCCTTTTGCTGTTGTCCATATTTGGCCCCGAACTATTTTGGCAAATTCAACCGAGTGCTCTAGTGATTTACCCCTAAATCATCACATAGTATCGGCCATACACACTCGTTATAGGTGATTTCAAGTCAAAGGTGTCCTGACTCACCACATTCGATCTTCGAGATACTTGATTCATTAATAGTCTCATGCTCACCCTTAAAATGGTATAGGTCTATCACTCTTTCATCATAGAAATGGGCTGAGAACTTATGTTCTCGAGTGTTTTGTTCGGTCACCTGCACAGTTCAGTTTTTCCATTGAACCTGAGACTGGAGTTTTCAGTACAGGTTGGGTAGCTTATGTGAAGGTTTCCAATTTATTGGTCTTCAACCCACATTTCTCTTGATGATGTTTCGACTCCTCCGTGAGTCAAGCATTTTATATATAGATCCGAATTATTATCCTTAGACCTTGCAAAGTCTATGGATATCACAATTTTTGCTAGCAATATCTACTCTATTGGTTGCTGTGCTTTTAGATACAACATGGCTGATAACTATAGGGCTAAGGCGTTACGGTGCTTAAACTCATATCGTTTCGTATCCTCATGAGTAACATTCCATTCGTACTTACTCGTATTAGTTTGATACAGTACTATATTATATTTTACCAGCTTTTATGAACCGCGGTAGTTGCTCGCTATAGCATTTAGCTAGGTATATTTTACGTAGTTGGTACATATGAATTTACCCTTTGATCAATCGATGAGGTGTTGGTTTTAAAACAAAAACAATAAAAAACAAAGAGGGGACATTTTATATATATATATATATATATATATATATATATATATATATATATATATTTTATTTTATTTTTTTAATTATTCTTCTTTTCTATATAGGAGAGAGTGTGACTGTGTGCATACTTGTTTGTTTGTTTAATTATTTTGTACAACTATTTTGTGCATACTGTGTGCATACTTATACAACTATATAATCCCATAAACAACTAATAAATCATGCAAACCCATCCATAATCTCGCTAATTCGAAATGATCATATCTAAGGCTTCAATCTCTACAATATAAATAATGGAACTAAAAGTACAACGAATAATCCCAATTAACAATTTAGGAACACAATTAATATAAACGGCAAAAACCCCCAATTTATAATAAACACAAAAACCAAAACCTAACATACACCCTCGTCTAGTCGCAATGGATAACCCCCGTTACCTTAGAGCGTAGAGGAGATGCTTCCGGTATGAACCCGCTAATGGTGGTTTCCTTTTCCTCTTCTTCTTCTTCTTCTTCTTTTTCTCTCTTTCTCTCTCTTCTTCTCTCTTCTGTATTATGCTGGTTTATGATATGAAAGAGGCTGAAAAATAGGTTTAGAAAAGCTGCTTTTTGATAGTTTGTGGTAACGAACTATTTGGTCCCCAAAGTTCTAATAGTTAACTCCTAATCCAAAAATATAGTTTTACTACTCAAAAATAACAAATCTTTAGAAACAAAACTATTGGGTCATTTTTATAAGTAAAATTAGTAACAGGTTTTAAAAATAAAGCTTTTCGGAAAAGTTTCGGTCTTTGGCTAAAAATTATTCGAGCGACCGGTTTTTGGTAAAATTTTGAATAAAACTCTTTTGGATAAATTAAATCATAAATAAAACCATTTATAAAAATACGGGATGTTACTGTTGTATACTTTAGTAGCGATGAGTGTTGCTTGTAAATTTATTTATTTTATTTTTCTTCTCCTTCTGTGTAAGTATGAATGTAAATCAAGGATGTATCTTCTATCTAGCAACCTAGTATAAGTTTTAGAGTTTAAAGTTTGTATGATCGATAGGTTTGTCAATACATTACTATAATAGTTATATTGATTAAATTATGGTTTTATTTGGGTATAAAAATCTTAGCGGAATAGGTTAAAAAAAAAAGAGAACATAATATAAAGAGATTATTTAAGTTTTAGAGGTTTTGTTTTATTTTTGCAAAGCTTGATATAGATTTAGTTATTGTTTAGTGAAAATATGAAGGGGGGAGGTAAAAGAAAATAGAAGTAGTATCCAAATTTCCTCTGACTTGGAGGATAAGGTTAGCACATTAAATATTCTTACAGTCAACTCTTGTAGAAATTTTGTAATGATATTGATTTTTAAGGTTTAGGAATCAAATGTGTGAACTAAATCATAAATAAATGGAGAGTTGATGAATTTTGTCATTAATTTGGTAAATTGAACTATCATTCTTATGTAAATTGGGAATGACTGAACGCTTCCCTTCTATAAAACTTTCAAACGTGTAGTTCTTGTATATAGGTTTTGTCTGTTTGCAGCACCAATGGCTCATTTATTCAATATGATTGGTTGTGTTTTGAATAGAGAGAGAATAGAGAAATAGATTGGGAGTATAAATGAGTTTAAATTAGAAATTATCACATTATAAGTGATTTGGGTTCTTGATTCTAGTTCAGGGTTGGGTTTTCTATTCGACATGTTGAGTTAGGTTGTATTGTCAATTCGTTTCGGTGATAAATATGATTATGTGTAAAGCGATGGTTGATGTAAAATAATGAAAAAGAGTAATATATATATATGTGTGTGTGTGTATAAGGGACGAAATTTTACTGGTATCTCAGTTAATAATTTTTAGGGTAGTACCTCTAGCTAATGGAATTTCTGATTATATGGAAGTGAATGTTATCTTGATATAGTTAAATAAACTTATTGATTTCATGTTTGATTCTGAGTATAACAATAGTAAGGAGAGTCAATAGTTTTTTTGTTTTTTTTTTTAAATGATAAGAGTCAATAGGTTGATAATGAGAAATGAGCTTACGAGATTTGAACACTTGGTTTCATTAAGAAAATAGATTTTGTTTGCAACTAGAAAAAGTGTATCGTGTTATAAAGGTGCGCATGGATGTGTTTTTTTAGGCAGATGATTAGACGGTATCAATAGTCGTAAGATAAAATTGTTTTCACCATCAAGCCCCAAAAATGAACACACACCTCCTGAACATCCACCAACAGTGAAGATAAGCACCAACCTAATGGGCATGCTCAACATCAAAACATTCCTTATATCAATCCCAGTCATATGGGGGCGGTGTGTGGCTGAGTAAACAAGGCACAAGCGAGTGTAAACAGTTCTACAACAGCGTGTCATAGCTTTAGGCGTGTTTTTAATGGTTGTCTCTGTCGCTGATAATCAGAGACTTTTATAGGGTGATGGGGATTTTCTGGGTCTAGCTAGTTGTCATGTTCTTGATTATTTGTGGTTTTTAGTTTTTTTTTTTTTTTGTTTCATCATCTTCGCCTTTGTTTGTCACCAATAAAGGTGCGGCAAGTGTTGTCTCTCGGAAGGGGTTTAACAAGTACAAGCTTGATGATAACTCAAATTGGCTTCAAAAGAGGGTGAACAGCACCACCAAGAACTGGAACAAGATCAAAAGTTGTTTGGCTGATAACAAGGTTTGCAAAAGCTTAATCGATAATGGATCTACTAACAATGTTGAGCGGTTCTATCTCAAGCACCCCTAGTTAGTCGGTTTGCTGGAAACCATCAGACTTCTGTAATTTTTCGTACATAAACGCCACCACCAGGAACACGTCACGAAACATTACTCTCGCCGCCAACTCTGACTCTAACCTATGGAACAAGGACCCTAAAATCCTCTGCTACAATTGCCAATCTTGCAAGTCTAGTCTTCTCAACAACATCAAACACGATTGGAAGAAGCTTGCCGTTGTGAACACCATATTCCTTGTGTTCCTCATCATCATCTACTCTATTGGTTGCTATGCTTTTAGATACAAGATGGCTGATAACTATAGGGCTAAGGCGTTACGGTGCTTAAACTCATATCGTTTCGTATCCTCGTGAGTAACATTCCATTCGTACTTACTCGTATTAGTTTGATACAGTACTATATTATATTTTACCAGCTTTTATGACCCGCGGTAGTTGCTTTATTCTTATCGCTATAGCATTTAGCTAGGTATATTTTACGTAGTTGGTACATATGAATTTACCCTTTGATCAATCGATGAGGTGTTGGTTTTAAAACAAAAACAAAAAAAAACAAAGAGGGGACATTTTATATATATATATATATATATATATATATATATATATATATATATTTTATTTTATTTTTTTAATTATTCTTCTTTTCTATATAGGAGAGAGTGTGACTGTGTGCATACTTGTTTGTTTGTTTAATTATTTTGTTGATCTTCAGACTTGGTATAAGGTTATTACTATATTGTTATCATTTATCGCAGTACATACCTTATGTGAATCCTTTCGGTCAAAGTAATTTGAAATTTCATAGGAACTTGTTGTTTAGCAAGTTGTGGCTCTGATTTATTACTAATATTGCATTCATCTATTTACATGTAATATTGCGTGCTATTAATACATTGTGATGCTTGAGTTATGATCAAGCAGATTCGTTTATCAAGAGTAAGGCGAGTTATCAGCTTGTTAAAGTATAGCATTGAAAGCATAGTTCCTATATATGTGTTGTGAGTGTTTATAAAGAAAAAAAAAAGGATTTAAACATTATTAAACCATTGACTTTAAATTAAGTTTCGAGGTCGAAACTTCTTCTAAACGGGGAAGAGTGCAACGACCCGTAATTTTGTTACATAACAATACATATAAGTATATGTTTTATGGTAATATTATTAGTAGACGTATGCCTGGATGGTTTTTCTGAGAGTAATGAAACAATATGTTATCATTTCATTTGTCCATTGTTGTAGAGTAGGGGTGAGGAAGGAGTAAGCGGGATCTTAGAAGCAAATCTAAATTAAGTTTCGAGGACGAAACTTATTTTTAGTGGTGAAGAGTGTAAACACCCGTATTTTATTTATTTATTATCAATGCTTACAATTTTAGTAAAATATTGTTTACTAGTAGAAAGTTAATATGAGAAGTTATTATCAAAATAAAGATGTTCAATTAGCCATTAGTTACAAATAAAGGGTATTACTAAAATAAATTAAGATAATACTAATAGATATCCTCCAGTAACAAGTTGAAACTATATTCCTAAATTTATGCATGTATAATTGAGTTTCAAAACTCCAACTACTTATCCTTATAAACGTGTAAATAGATTTAGATATGGTTATAGTTGTACCCAAGTTTCTACCTATTTTTATACATAAGCTGGACATAACAAAAATATTGATCTATGTGATTATTTTAGAAGAAAAAGGGAGCCATACCAAACTGCACCCAGTGATATTACATTCGTTTAAATTTCTTCGTTAAATCAAGGTGAGTGATTTTGTACCCTATGTATAATCAATTTATAACCCAGGTTATTTGCGAAGTATAGTATGAAATAATATGTTTTAGGAACATATTTTGAAAACAGCTATTATTTTGCATAAATAAGTGATACCAACTGATATTTTGATGTTGGAGTAATTTTGTAACTCATTTGTAATTGATTTATTATTTATATCATTTTTAAGCTATTTTATGGAATTACTAAGTTTTATTATATGATCTGAGATGATTACATGAATGGCAAAAGGTTTTTGGACTGTTACCTTCGGGAAAGAAATTATAATAGTTTTTGCTAGTATTTGAAAAGTGATATTTATCTGGATATTTAATTTTTATTTAATGATTTGAGTATTTGATTTAAAGATTTGAATCATTTGAATGATTATTGATTTTCGGGACCAGCAATGAACTTGAGGAACAGGCCTCTTAAGTGGGGTGACCTTACTTTATGATTTATAAATCCAAGGAACAGGCCTCTTAAGTGGGGTGACGTTGGTGGCTAGAGAATATGTTACTTAAATGAGTGACTCTAGTTTTCTCAACGGTTTTGGAACATGCCTCTTAAGTGCGGTGACCTTAGCCGGATCGTTTTAAAGGATTTACTAGATTGCCAACCTAGTTGACTTTGAGTACGATAGTTGGATCCAACAAATAGAGAGAAAAGAATTAATGGAAATGAATTTTAAGTCTGGTTCCAAGTTGATTTTAATACTATTTAATTTCGTCATGAAAAACCATTTTATTGGTTTATATTTCTTGATATGAGACTTCTGCGTTTTGTATTTATAATTTAAACTTATTTTCTTTTCTGTATGTAAACACACATGGGTTAATGCTGAAAAGATTCTAACTTACTTTTTCTATCATTAAAATTTATGTGTATGAGTATTATTTAATACAAAACTTTTCGTCAAAACTTTCCTCTCTCTTATAGGTACAATTTTCATTCGCTAAGCTCGTTTGGCTTATCCTCTCTTTTTAATCTTTTCAGGTATATAGATGAAGTTAGTTAGAGTTGGAGTCGAGTCGTTTGAGACCAATCATACCTCATAAGAGTTGTTTAAGTTCTTTTCCGCTGCCAAG
Source organism: Primula vulgaris (assembly GCA_963920805.1). NCBI lineage: Eukaryota > Viridiplantae > Streptophyta > Magnoliopsida > Ericales > Primulaceae > Primula > Primula vulgaris. The sequence continues at coordinate 9,115,001 of OY987215.1, read as the reverse complement.
TTATTACAGTTATACTTTGAGAATGTCTTACTTTTGAACAAGAATTTGTTTTGTTAAACTAATTCACGTTTAGTTTATAAATATTATTATTATTAAAAGAAAATGTATTGTTTTATTATTTGGAGATTTAGGCTTCGTGTAACATGTGTCAAAGGCGCGTGTTATTCGGCCATGTGACATCCATTTAGTTTGGGGTGTTACATTTATTGGTATCAGAGCTTACGGTTCTAGGCATATTTTCAAAAGGTTAGTTATTAGGTTGAGGTATGGTCCCAAGTATCATGAGTTCTCTAAGTTGTATGCTAACCAGTTCAGTTTTTTTTTTTCCATATATGAGTATTCGTTACTATTTATAGGATATGTCGTCGTATAAAATAAATTCTTTCTTGGTAAAGTTTTTATCTATATATATATATATATTTTTTATAATTATACTTTGATATTATTCCACGCTCTCCCCAAGTTTGGATTTTTGGTACCCTTATATTTCATATTTCGTTAATAACTTTATTATGTTGGATGGACTTAAGTACATTTTTTTTTGGGTCAGTTGAGCATCAATTAAGATGTGTGTTATTGGAATGATCAATCTGAAAGTTAGTATTTTGTGATCTCAATTAAAATGCACTCTTATTGTTTGGATAGTACTTTATTAAGTGTCTGTTGCGATTTAGTGTTGTTGTTGTCACGCCCCAAAATCCAAAAGACACGGACATCGAGGCATGACCCTTTTAAAGTGAAAGAAAATAGAACCTGTTGGTACAAAATTAAAATTTTTAAAAGAAAAAGACTTGCGAGCTAAAGAAACTATTAAACAAAAAAAATAAAAATAAAAATAAAAAAAATAAAAAAAAAGTATTTGCCAAACGCGGCTACAAGGCGAGATAAAATAAACGAATGTAAATTGCCCGTAGGCTACAACCTCAAAAATAAAATATACATGAAAAGAAAGCAAAAGCCCGAACCCATGTGATGCCTTGCTAAAGATCTTAACCATCGCCTCAACCTAAGTTGTACCTGAAATACAAATTTGTAACGGTGAGTCCCACACACGTAACTAGACGGGACGGCACCACAAATACCGTCACTCCATCCCTTAAATGCAAGAACTCACAAATTCTACAACTACGATAAACGTCGTATAAGACGAAATATAATGACATTCTACAAGTACGATAAATTAAATAAATCAACTAACATCAACACACATCTAAAGCATACATGGACCTCTCACGCCACCTACCCCGGTCCGGAAGGTAGGTCATTCCCTATCCCTTCGGCCGTCTTCTGTCCCCGGAATTAGGGAGAGACAGAGACCATTGCAACATAAAAGTAGATTTATAGTGCGCACTTGGACCTCTCACGCCACTCGCCCCAGTCCGTAAGACGAGTCATTCCCTATCCCTTCGGCCGTCATATGTCCCCGGAATTAGGGAGAGACATAGACCATTGCTAACATAAAAGTAAATAGTGCACACTGGCACCTCTCACGCCACCTACCCCGGTCCGTAAGGTAGGTCATTCCCTATCCCCTTGGCCGTCTTCTGTCCCCGGAATTAGGGAGAGACAGAGACCATTGCCACTACAGCTAAATCACAAGGCCTCGGCCAATAATATAAATCCATGCAAATAACACATTCTCATACGGCCTCGGCCAATAATATAAATCCATGCAAATAACACATTCTCATACGGCCTCGGCCAATAATATAAATCCATGCAAATAACACATTCTCATACGTCACGTAACGTAATGCAACATAACACATAACCATATGTACTAAATTCGCAACTAGCCGAACAACTCCAAACAACGTAATACAACGTAACACATAACCATATGTACTAAATTCACAACTAGCCGAACAACTCCAATAACGTTCACGTAACGTAATACAACGTAACACATAACCATATGTACTAAATTCGCAACTAGCCGAACAACTCCAAACAACGTAATACAACGTAACACATAACCATATGTACTAAATTCGCAACTAGCCAAACAACTCCAATAACGTTCACGTAACGTAATACAACGTAACACATAACCATATGTACTAAATTCGCAACTAGCCGAACAACTCCAATAACGTTAAATCCCATTCGGGCATTTTAACAAACACCTTGTATGCATAAACTACAATTAACCATTATTCACCATAAATTCATCCAATACCATCAACAACTATATAATCCCATAAACAACTAATAAATCATGCAAACCCATCCATAATCTCGCTAATTCGAAATGATCATATCTAAGGCTTCAATCTCTACAATATAAATAATGGAACTAAAACTACAACGAATAATCCCAATTAACAATTTAGGAACACAATTAATATAAACGGAAAAAACCCCCAATTTATAATAAACACAAAAACCAAAACCTAACATACACCCTCGTCTAGTCGCAATGGATAACCCCCGTTACCTTAGAGCATAGAGGAGATGCTTCCGGTATGAACCCGCTAATGGTGGTTTCCTTTTCCTCTTCTTCTTCTTCTTCTTCTTTTTCTCTCTTTCTCTCTCTTCTTCTCTCTTCTGTATTATGCTGGTTTATGATATGAAAGAGGCTGAAAAATAGGTTTAGAAAAGCTGCTTTTTGATAGTTTGTGGTAACGAACTATTTGGTCCCCAAAGTTCTAATAGTTAACTCCTAATCCAAAAATATAGTTTTACTACTCAAAAATAACAAATCTCTAGAAACAAAACTATTGGGTCCTTTTTATAAGTAAAATTAGTAACAGGTTTTAAAAATAAAGCTTTTCGGAAAAGTTTCGGTCTTTGGCTAAAAATTATTCGAGCGACCGGTTTTGGTAAAATTTTGAATAAAACGCTTTTGGATAAATTAAATCATAAATAAAACCATTTATAAAAATACGGGATGTTACTGTTGTATAATTTAGTAGCGATGAGTGTTGCTTGTAAATTTATTTATTTTATTTTTCTTCTCCTTCTGTGTAAGTATGAATGTAAATCAAGGATGTATCTTCTATCTAGCAACCTAGTATAAGTTTTAGAGTTTAAAGTTTGTATGATCGATAGGTTTGTCAATACATTACTATAATAGTTATATTGATTAAATTATGGTTTTATTTGGGTATAAAAATCTTAGCGGAATAGGTTAAAAAAAAAAGAGCATAATATAAAGAGATTATTTAAGTTTTAGAGGTTCTGTTTTATTTTTGCAAAGCTTGATATAGATTTAGTTATTGTTTAGTGAAAACATGAAGGGGGGAGGTAAAAGAAAATAGAAGTAGTATCCAAATTTCCTCTGACTTGGAGGATAAGGTTAGCACATTAAATATTCTTACAGTCAACTCTTGTAGAAATTTTGTAATGATATTGATTTTTAAGGTTTAGGAATCAAATGTGTTAAACATCGTAAAGAGTTTGCTTGTTTGTGGCAATACATGAGTGACTATTTGTTCAAAATGAGCATTTTAGTCGATACTCTTATGGTCAATAATGACATGTTGAGTTATTCAACTAAGTCACTGATTTGACATGATATAGTAGGTCATGAAAATATAAAATCATAAAGGTTCTGTTTTTCTAAATCTATTATTTAGATTGAAACACAAATATGAATTTTTGTTTGAAGCAATGTATTGATAAGTTTTCGGTTCGAATTTTCGAATGGAGTACATAACCTAATGGTTTCGTGCATTTGAGATGCGTGCAAACCACGAATGGGTTAAAAGCTGTTTCCTCAATTTATTGATGGTTGTACTAAACAATGATATGTCTCCTTGATGAGAAGTAAAGAAAAATCAGTCGAGATATTCATTCAAGTAAAGGTTAAGACTTGTCAGAAAAACATGGTTTAATCATGGGTGTTTGTTGTGTCAATCTACCAACTTTAACCCAATAATTAAGTGTTAATCATTAAATGATAGACTATTCTTGGACGTGTTAGATATTGTCTAACTAGTTCCGAAATGTTATATTCACATCGTTATGAATACATGGTCAGTGTGAATGAAACAATGAACATGAGACACCGTTCACACAATTGTGTTGTTGGAATGACAGCAATCGTTAAAGAATGACTTATTATACTTTTGGGCAAAAGTGTAGTTGTTAAACGATGAATGTCATCTTGATAAGTTTAGGGTTAAATTCTGAATTTGTGTGGGAAGTGAGCTTTCCTCAAGCTATGTGTTGAACAAACTACCGCTTAGGAAGTTGGACCAAATAGTTACAATTATAGAAGGCATGATGCTTGACTATAAGTTCATGAAAGTTTGGTGCTACCTAAGAAAGGTCTCAATTCTTGTTCCTTGGATGACTTGGATAAGATCAAAAACGGTAGATTGTGTGTTCATCAAATAAGCACTGAATATAGTGTTGATCGGTTTCTAGTGTATAAGTCAAATGAGTTTAAAGTGCATATAGAATTCTATGACCGAGAAGAATATTTTCTAAAAGATAAGCTTTTCCGCAAAACTTTAACGCTTGGTGAGGGTGATTAATATGTTGAGGGTTCAAAGCATTACGCTACCCAAGACAAGTAAACACTCAAACGATGCTGGAAAAGTGGGGGCAAGTGAATCTTGTAAGGAAGATGAAGTGCCTCGGCATAGTAAAGGGTGAGAAATGATACTTTATTCAACCCTTGACCTTCATGAGTGAAGGTAAATCAATGACATTGAAATAATCAATATTATTCATATAATGTGTATATGGGAAGAGACCATCAATAATGTGGTTGATAGGCGTCAATACCTATACTCTAGTCTACATGGAAAATACACCTCATGAATGAGAATATGTATTTCATGAATAGAGATATAGAGAATTTGGAACAATCCAGCGGGGTCGTGGTTCCGTGTAAAGTAAGAGAAGGTGAGAAAATTTGTTAAGTCGTTGTATGAACTAAAACAAACACCGAACTTATGGTATGAGAAAAATTGATAAAATAATGCTATCAAAAGGTTTATTATATAAATAAATGTGACATGTGTCTATATAAAAGGAATGGAAAGAACTACGCGGTAGTTTGCCTTTATGTAGATGACATGATCATAGTATTGGCAATGATAATATCAACGCTACTAAATATATGTTGTAACACTTCGAAATGAAGATGCGAGACAGTTGGAATATTTTGGATCATAGACAATGTCATGTGACTCATGAACTACACTAAATAAAATATTTCCAACTTAGTGATCATACTGAGAAGGTATACCAATTATCTAAATGAGGATCACTGGAAGGTCATCACGAGGCTTCTCAGATACCTAATGTGTATTGCCAATCATGAGCTGCATTTTATGAGATATCCAACAATATTGGAATGGTATTTCATATTTGAATTGGATATCGGATTCCAAGTGTAAGTCTTGTACTTGTAGGAGGTGAATTCTCATGGAGGTCCTTTGAATAGACCTGCATAGTTGGAGCAACTATTGAAATTCCTATCCGATGTTATAGTTGCAGTTATGCAGTTAGATTCCAAGTACAATTGCAACTGAAGTTGGAACCTAAGTATAATGATGGACAGAACTGGAATTATTAAATGTACTTGAATTAAATCACACGCACATTTAAGAACGGAGTTCACCCAACTAGGCTACGTCTCCGGGGCACTTACCCAGATTGATGATATTATAATGGCTTACAATATAGGATTCAAGTCTTAATGAAAAACTCTCAGACTCTCTCTAGGTTTTTCTGCCTATCTCTATATTGCTCCTACCTTATAACTATCACTCAAACGATCAATGGCATCCCACCATTGTTTTCGTTTTTCAAGCTTATTGTGTATTCTCTCAAAATTAAGTTCTTTATAATTTAGAACACACACTTTTTACAAGCAAGCCTATTAACTATTTAAAGAGTAAAAACAATCTTCTTTCTTCAAGAACTTGTCGATTGATTTAGACTCTACTAATTGATCAACCTTGAATGAAATAATGCTGTAATTGATTGACCTCAATCTTCTTGTTAATAGACTAGCTTGACAATAGGAGTTACTATTTCCTTAAACAAGGAACCTATAAAACAATATCTTTTTAGAGATACAATCTTAATAAAACGTGAAACCATAACTCCATATATTCAATCTAATTAGATCATTGCTGATTTGTAAACACATAGATTGAATGAAGAGATAAAGACATTGTATAATAAAAGAGATCTAGTTTCCACAATTAAAGGAACACTATCTTCTTAAACTAATCTCCATATGTCTTTTAAACAATTTCCATTCTTTATCACTTTAATATTCTCAATAAGATTAAAACGAATGTTGTTAAACAAATGAGAGTATATCCTACATACTTTTATTTACATAAAAGACTTTAAAGATTAAGTAATGCAGTTAGACAGGATAAAACAGAATCCTGCGTATTGGCAGGTTGGAACTGTAGTTGCAACTGAGCTTGCAACCTCACATGTAAACATTAAACTGTTTTAATTTTTAAAAACCAACTTGTGACAACAACAGTTAATAGGCCATAAATATGGTCTTAACAATCTCCCCCTTTGTCATTGGATTTGACAAATAACCTAAGTTTATCAAAAACAACTCCACCTACAAATTTGTTAGCATACAGTCTTTACTGTATTTTATCGTTTTAGTGCTTTTGAGTTAACCATTTAAGCTCCCTCTGCAAGTTAGAATAGCAGACATCATTTAAACACAAACAACTATCCATTCACCAAATTTTCAGAAATTATTTAAATTGCAATAAACAAAATTCAGAAATAAGTTGCAGAACAAACATAAGGCCAAAAATACTGGCACAAGATAGTCTTAACATAGAATTTGCAGAAACAGAAATTGAAATTGAAACACAAAGCATAATAAGCATAAACTCTCCATTTTTCTCCCCTATTTGTCAAAACCAAGACACGCTAGATTTTAGAAAGTCCTCCTAGAATGAGGAGCTCTTGTGAAGACGGGTTCATCTCTGATGATGTCTTTATCTTCTTCACTGCTCAGAGAGTAACAACTGTCACTGCTCCTGTCATTTTCACTTTCCTTGAGATTTTCCAGCAGCTTTTTGATCTCATAATCATGAGTGTCTAGCTCAACCCTCTTCTCTTGATTTATGGCCAGTTATTTTTCCAGATACCTCCTTACCCCTTTCTTCTTAGGAGCAGCACTGGTAGACTCTTTCTCTTTGCCTTTCTCACTAGAAATGTCATTGATATGACCTTCTTTGAGAAGCTTAGCAGAAATATACAGAGCAGTGGGGCATTTGGTGTATTTTCCAAAAGATTGAAGCAAATGATTTACCACAGAAGGGGGTATAGGATCCACTTGTGACATGAGAAAACCAGATATGAGGCAAGGAAAAGGTAGCAAAATAGTGCTAGCCTTGACATCAGAAAATTCCCTAATCAGATTGAAGACATGCTTTCCAAAGTCTATGTGAATTTTGGACATTATCCTATAAATAAACACAACCATTTCTTTGGTATGTTTAGTGGGTTGTTTAGTAGGAGTCCAATTGAATTTTGAGATTTTGTGCAAGACAGCTGCACTGAGAGTCAAAGCAGATGTTTTAATGGAATTTCCATCAAATTGTTCATCTTTCCCTGTAATTGCCAAAGCTACAGAATGTATATCACAGGCTAAATCGTCCTCAGGTCTGTTAGGAGTTCCTAAAAACTTATTAATCAATTCAGGGTTAAAATCAAGAGTATGACCTCTCACAAACACTCTTCCACAAGCCATATCACCCTCATCAAACACTCCTTCATGTAGATTAGCATAGAATTCCCTAACTTGTTCAGGAAAATAAGATTCAGGAAAGCTTATTGTTCTAGCAAGACCCACATCTTTCAACAAATTTTCAACATGCAGTTGAATATTCCTATAACTAGCCAGATTCGGCTGCCTTTCAGAGTGTATTTCCCTAGTACTGAGTGTAGAAAACCTAACAGACATAGTTGTGTTCCAGAACCTAGGATCAACTTCACTATTTAGAGTGTCATAGACAAACTTAACAAAAATTGGGTCATTCTGTGTATTTCTACCAGGACGTCTCTTGATTCTACGCCTTTTTAGGTTTGGGAGAGGATGACTCACTTACCTTAGCTTTAGAACTTCTATGAGTTTTGGTCCTATTCATAAAATCACCAAGGGTACTATCATCGACATAGTTCAGATCTGGTTGATTGTGAGACAAATCAGACATGGTTGGATTTAAGGTTGCAACTGGACTTGGAACACGAGAAGTAGGGTTTTTTTTCAGAAAAACATAGTTTTTAAAAGAAATAAGAGAGAGATAGTAATTCTGATATGTGTTGGTTTATCTTAGTAAAAACACATGGTTAAATAGCAATTAAGCCCATATCTTTTAAATTTTGAAAAGATATACCCAAATCTCCTTTTGAACCAATTTTGCCCAAAAATGGGCACATTTCTTTCAACAGAAATTCCAATTTAATAAAGACTCATGAAGATTCTGTTTAAGATAAATACATCTAGGAATAAAAGATCTACATTCCAATTTAAAACAGATTTTTCTGATTTCTGAGTAATTGAAGAAATAAAGGAATCTTGACCTGTCTCAAAAGAAACATAATAATAGATATTATAGAATTTTGAATGCAAGATACTAACAATTTACTCAAGAATATATATTTTTCATAGGATACTCATTCAATAAAAATTAAGACTGAGAGCTTATATTGAACAAATCTGTTTTTCCTCTACACAAAAATTGGCTTGATCATCTCAGAAAGGAAAGAGTATAAGGGATGTCAAAAACACTTCAAGATTATTTCTTGACTCTATCATTTTAGTTTACTTAGGAACCCAGCCTATGCTGACTTTAATCATAAGCAATATGACTTTCTTTTTAAAGTTACTGATTTTTCTGTTTTTCAAACAAGGTTGCAACTGAATATAAAACATGCACTTTGTGCTTGCAACTCTATTACCAAAGAGGTTTTATGACAAGTTATCCCACATATATTTTTGAGACATCAACCAACGGCTTTTTCAAGACAAAAACATCATAGCTCAATCAAGACTTATCTTAGACACAAAAAGTATTGATGTTTTTCACAGAAAAACATACATAGCAAGAGTATTTAATTAGATCTATAGTGACATACCGCAATATCACTTCTTAAGGTTTCAAACTTGTTTGTATCAAGGGGTTTTGTGAAAATATCAGCTAATTGTTTTTCAGTTGAAACATGTTCTAAAATTAAGCTCTTTTCTTCAACCAGTTCTGTAATAAAGTGATGTCTCAGATCAATATGTTTAGTTCTGGAATGTTGTATTGGATTTTTTGCTAAATCTATAGCACTTTTATTATCACAAAACAGAGTTAATACTTCTTGTTTGACATTATAATCAACTAACATTTGTTTCATCCAAATTAGTTGAGTGCATCCACTACCAGCTGACAAAGAAATGCAATTTTGTTTTTTACTAAACTAGGACACAAGGTTATTCCCAAAATAGAAACAACCACCATAAGTACTTTTTCTATCATCTATATTACCAGCCCACTCTGGATCACAGTAGCCAACCAAATAGTGATTTGTGCCTTTAGAGTACCAAAGCCCAAGGTGAGTAGTGCCTTTAACATACCTTAAGGTTCTTTTGACAACAAGAAGATGAGATTCTAGAGGATTTGCCTGATATTTGGCACAAACTCCTATACTTATGCAAAGATCTAGTCTGCTAGCAGTCAAATAAAGAAGACTTCCAATCATAGACCTATAGAGACTAGGAAAAACACTCTTACCCTTATCATTTTTAGACAATTTAAGAGTAGTACTCATAGGAGTTCTTTTCTCTTTACTCTCACTCAAACCAAATTTCTTAACAAGATTATCAGCATATTTAGTTTGGCACAGAAAAATGCCCTTTTCATTCTGCGTAACTTGAAGTCCTAAGAAGTAAGTTAATTTTCCTCCACCACTCATTTCAAACTCAAGTTTCATATCAGAAATAAATTCAGCAATTTTTCTATCACAATAGAGCCAAACACAACGTCATCAACATAAATTTGAGCAACAATCATATCCTTAGGAGTTTTCTTTGTAAACAAGGTTTTGTCAACTCCTCCTCTGTTAAAACCTTTTTCAATTAGGAACTTAGTTAACCTTTCATACCATGCTCTAGGGGCTTGTTTTAAACCATACAGGGCCTTTTTCAAAAGAAAAACATGTTCAAGAAACTTGGGATCATCAAAACCTTTAGGTTGACTGACATGGACTTCTTCTTGTATGTTACCATTCAAGGAGGCACTTTTGATATCTAGTTGGAATAACTTAAAGTCATACAGGAAAGCAAGAGAAAGTAGCATTCTAATAGATTCTATTCTTGCTACAGGGGCAAAGGTTTCATCAAAGTCTATTCCCTCAATTTGAGTGTATCCTTGAGCCACAAGTCTAGCTTTATTCCTAATGATTATGCCATCTTCATTACTCTTATTCCTAAAGATCCATTTAGTACCTATGACATTTTTATTTATAGGTCTGTGTATTAAAGTCCACACATCATTTCTCTCAAATTGAGACAGCTCATCTTGCATAACTAAAATCCATTCACTATCTTCCAAAGCCTATTTTATATTCTTAGGTTCTAACTGAGAAATATAGCAAGCAAAGTGAACAACATTACTTCTTTTACCTCTGGTTTTCATACCTGAGTTGAATTCTCCTATGACATCTTCAAGAGAGTGATTCTTCTGAGTCCTAGCATAACGAGTTTTAATTATAGGTGGGATTGGAGAGCCATCTTCTTCTTCATCAGAATCTGTTGTACTCTGGGTTACAACCTCAGTTGCAACTAGACTTCCAACCTCTACAGGACTATCACTTTGATGAGTTTCTTCTATATCTTTACTTTCGATTCCAGACTCATCATCATCACCTGTAGTCTCATAGACATCTTTCAAATCATCAAATAACACATTATATGATTCCATGACACAATTTGTTCTTAGATTATAGACTCTGAAAGCTCTACTATTTTGAGCATAACCAAGGAATACACCTTTATCACTTTTAGGGTCAAACTTCCCAAGATGTTCTCTATCCTTAAGAATGTAACAAACACACCCAAATACTTGAAAATACTTGACATTAGGTTTTCTACCTTTTCAAATTTCATAGGCAGTCATGTTAGTACCTTTTGTAAGATATACCCTATTAAGAATATAACATGCAGTATTCACAGCTTCAGCCCAAAATCTTTTGGCAAGTTTCTTAGAGTTAGTCATGACTCTAGCAATTTCTTGAATGGTTCTATTTTGCCTTTCCACTACACCATTTTGTTGTGGAGTTTTTTGAGCTGAAAACTCATGACTTATCCCTAGAGAATTGTAGAAATTTCTGAACTTACTATTTTCAAATTCAGTTCCATGATCACTTCTGACCCTAACAATTTTACCAATAGTGGATCCTTTTTGAAGTTGCAGTTTCAAGCAAAGTGTTTTAAACAGTTCAAAGGTTTCAGTTTTATCTTTCAAGAACACCACCCAAGAGTATCTAGAGAAATCATCTACAACTATTAGAATATATTTCTTACCACCAATACTTTCAGTTTTCATAGGACCCATTAGGTTAATAGGAAGAAGTTCTAATACTCTCTTGGTATAAATATGACTAGTACTTTTATGAGTATTCTTTGTTTGTTTGCCTATAGCACACTCACCACACAAACCTTGAGATTTAATACGGAGATTAGGAATGCCTCTTATCAGTTCTTTTCTAACAAGTTTATCCAATGTTTTATAATTCACATGATCAAGCCTTTTATGCCAAATATCAACATTATTGGTTATAGCTTGATTGCACCTACTCTCAGGTAATCCTTTTTCAGTTTTCTCAAAAACATAGCAACTATTTGCTGATCTAACTCCTGTCATGATCAAGTCATCATTCACATCAGTAATCAGACACTTATCTTTGTTAAACTGAACAAACATGTGGTTATCACAGAGTTGGCTAATACTAATAAGATTAGCTTTTAAACCATCTACAAGAAATACATCATTAATTTCAGGCATTCCAAGTTTGTTCAAGATTCATTTTCCAATTATTTTACCTGTGTCTCCACCCCTAAACACAACAGTATTTCATATAAGGTTAATGATATTTTTGAGAGCACTTGCATTACCTGTCATATGCTTAGAGCAGCCACTGTCAAAGTACCATTCATTAGTAGTAGCAGCATTTAAAGAAATAATGACAGCTTTATTATTGCCAATTAACTCATTTTTACCTTTAACCTTCCAAACCCAATTCATTTTTTTATAAGAAGAAGACAACCAGTTTTTCTGAGAAATATACTTTCTGTGCATTTTTAAATAACATCTGATTTCTAGATATCCAGGTCTTTTGCAAAAGTTACACAGTTTTAAATCAAGTGTAGATTTAGCTTTAAAATTTTTCAGTCTTTTTCTGGTTGCAGCTGTACTTCTAACCTTATTTTCAAAAACATGAGTTTCAGCTTTTACTAGAGATTTAACAAAAGTAGTTTTTCCAGTGCTTTCATAACCACAGTAACCCAAACCACTATTGTCTTTTGAACCTCTAGAGTAGGACAACATGTCATCTAACTTTTCCGATGCAGACACATTCAACAGTTTTATTTTCTTTTTGGTCTCAGTTAACTCAAACTATTGTCTGTGGAGTTGCTCAGTGAGATTCTTTATATCATCCTTTAGATTTGTATTAACTTTGTTGATGATCAAAGATTGTTCACTCAGACTTTGATATTTTTCATAAAGAACAAGATACTGCTGAGTAATACTTTCATCTGAGGATTCTTCCTCATCACTGCTATAGGTTTTAAGATCAATTGTAACTAAGGTTGAAACTGACTCACAATCACTTTCATATACAGGTTCTTTTTCAGATAAAATTAACAAAGTTAGATTCATCATCTTCATCACTGTTACTCTCAGATTCACTGTCACTGTGAGTGATTATATAAGCATTTTTGTTCCTTTTTAAAGTATTTGCACACTCAGCCTGAATATGACCATAACCTCTACATTCCTTTTTTTACTAGTAATATGATATTACGAAATTATTATTCTCAATAATAGTAACTTCAACATATTCACAATATGTTTTACCAACAAATTAATAATATGTTATTTCAACAAATTATTAAATGTTTTTTTTTCAACAAATAAATAAGATGTTACTTTCAACAAATTTTTAAATGTTCTTCCAGCAAATTAATAATATGTTATTTCAACAAATAATAAAATAGCCAACATTTGTTTAGTTATCAAATTATTTGCTCTGTAGCTAATAATGCTCTACATAAATGCCAACAATGACTGTCGTTACAATACTTTGTAACTCTCCAAATTAAATTACGATTAATCAAAATTAATAAGAAGTTATAAATACTCGTCATTAATCTCATTAGTGATTACCGTTATAAATTTTATAACCCTTCAAATTAAATTGTAATAAATCATAATTAATAAGGAGACCACCCAATATGTCACCACATTAGTGTTTTTAATCATGGTGGATTCAAAATTGTAACATCACTCATTAATTTGTAATAAATCATAATTAATAAGGAGACCACCCAATATGTCACCACATTAGTGTTTTTAATCATGGTGGATTTCAAATTGTAACATCACTCATTAATTTACAATAAATCACAATTAATAAGGATACCACCCATTATATCACCCATTTCAAAGTGTTCATTATCTCAAATAACAAACACGCACAATCTAATTTCGAAAAATAAAACTAAAATTCCTCATTTGAAAGCACCAAATTTCTATAACCACGCATGGTTTCAAGAAACTGATTTTACAAGAGTATTCTAGTTCATTCCCGAAAAAGATTATCAAATTCTGAAAGATTTATTCAACCGTAAATAGGAGGTAAATCTGATTTAGCAATAACAATCTCATAATTCAAACGGTTATGTCGTAAGCCCCAAATTCTGAAAATCAGAAAATGGTTTTACAAGAACTATTTCAAAATCAGTTCTTTCGTAAGCACCAAATTAATGGTTTTACACGAACTATTTCGAAAACATCATCACTCCTCTAATTCCATTGCATAGATCCATATAACTACCAAAAACTCATTGCAAAATGTTAGTCTTTTATTAACATGAAAATAATAAACATGTATAAATCACTAACAATGTAAATCTAGTCTCTAACAAATATATGCATACATGTATAAATCACTAACAATATATATCTAGTAATCGCATACATACATTACAAAACAATATATGCACATAAAATACAATTAAATTATAACACCAACGTGTTAAATTCAAAATCCATGATTAATCATTTAATCACTACCATTACCAAACAAGTTACAGATTTACTCAAAATCCAAATGATGATGAACATATTATCAAATTGCAACCAACATGCTCGCATGTAAACAATTTATATAGCAATAAACAAATTACTAAACATACATACCATAAAATACAAAGGATACATGCACACTACACATAAGAGACGGTTTAAAACCGGAAAAAGGTTTTCACAAAAACCCCAAAAAGGTAAAAGCCAATCGTAATAACGACTTTGACAATTCAAGCGTAAACATCAATTTCTTAAAACTAAAAGTTTGTCAAAAAATAATTTTCCAAAGAACTGTCTTAGCCACGGAAATAATTTTCTGTAAATCCATACACCGAAATTATTGTATTAACGTACAAAACATAAAAAAATCGTTTAAAATTGTTGGGTGCATTGTAAATAAACACAATGATTTCTAGTGAAAAGAAATGGACAAATAAACAGAAAATAATATCCTCAAATATAATATACATATCAAATACAAGCTTTAACATAAAAAATTGTAAATGATACCGAAATGGACTAAAGTCCGAGACGTGATAACTTCAAGCAGTTTTCCTTGAACGATATTTGCCCTGCCACCCCTGCTTCTGGCTAAATAGGACACTTCGTTCCCAAGTTACAACGTCTATCACATGTGACTCGGCAAAAAAGTCACCGAGTCATGGTCGAGCCATTGGTGGTGCGGTACTCTCTTTCTATATGTATGCATATGTGAATGTGTGCATGTGTGTGTGTGCATGTGTATTATTTCTCATGGAAAAAAAAATCTTACGAAAAAATCACGATCATATTTAAAGCATTCTATATGTAACTGCTACTCATAAAAGAGTCACACTTAATGGGGTAATAAGTTTTGAAACTCACAAAAATATATTTCATTCAAAACTATTAAAAACTAAGTTTTTTTTTCCAACAGAAATTCCTAAAATGTTCTCCCTATGGGCAAACTGCCACCAAAACACAACTTATGACTGCAACTAGAGGATTCACTAAAAGAGTTAATCGATATGAGGAAAAAATCGACTGAATTGCCTCCCGTTTATAACAAAATCTACGACTATATCAGTTGTATTATTTTCCAATTCCATAAAATTCTAAAAATTCAATTCCATAGAATTCTACAACAGACTTTACTTTAATAGACTCATAAGCTTGACAGATATTATTTTACTAGCTTGTTACAGTGCCATACTAACTCTTTACGATGTTTAACACATCCATTTGATAGGTCCCTTCTGTTCAAGGTAATTACATAGAGAGCAGCAACACAAACAGAATAGATTAAATGTAACAGCAATATAAAAAAATAAGGGAGTTTAACAATGACCGACTAGAAAATCAAATTTGAAATAAGAACATCATCCTTTTACCATACTTATCTACCATGAACTCATTTTGGGAATCTTGAAAAACTTTCAGAAGTTAATAGTTTCAGTTTGTTAGATTGTTTGATCATTTAAACGTAAGCATGTTTCTAAAAAAAAATCTATATATGAAGCATATGCAATCCATAAACCTGAGAGTTCGGACTTGCCCTTTAAGAAACTAGAGAAAGTAATGACCAACTGATCAAATCAAATCAAATTGTAAAGCATCCTCTTTCAAATAACAACAAGCACAACTGCACAAGTTAGAAATAAGAAAGAGAGCAAAAGAGGGATGACGAATATCATATAGTAATAGTATTAATAGTATATATGTTTGAACGAACGAGGAAACTAAAAGACTTGAACTGCAAGTGTAACGACTCGAAAATTTCGGTTTTATTATTGATTTGTATTGTTTTTTTTAAAGTAATATTAATGTATGGTGTAAGTGAATATATGTGAAATAAACAATGTAGTAATGCATATGTAACAATAATGTTGCGTTATATTTGTCATTAGTAATAACTATGTGGGCTAAGGTGGTTATTTAAATAAAAATTCAAAACCTAATATATGTATATATATATACACCCAAAGGATACATACATACATATACATACGCTGTCGTACATATATACATAGATACATACGAATAGAGAGAGAATCCAGACATGAGAGATACCAAAACTCCGATGTTCAGGTCAGAGACCAGTCTGGTTAGGCCGCGGTGGTCGGTGGCGGTAGTGGGTGGTTTTTGCGTTTTAAGGCTGTGGCTTTGATGGGTGATTACGAGGTCATCGGGTGTCCGTTTTCGACAATAAAATATGTTTTCTTATCTTATTCTTCGAGAGCTATCTATCCGTGTAAGAAGTTTCATCTGATTTTAACTTTTATAAAAACCCCTTTTTTGGGAATATTTAGTATAATCCGAATTAGAGACTTTTATATTACTCTGTAGCTCATTTTAATTACATTTTTGGGCTATTGAAAGACTGTTTTAGGCTATCCAGATCTGGTTCTAACTGTTCAATGGGTTTTCGGCTTGAGTTTAGAAGTATTTGATAAACGAGCTCTCGTTTGCGTAGGTAAGGGGAGGAATATGGTTTCGTTTTAAAGGCAGTTTTGTGTGTTGTTTGTTGTATGCTAAGTTATGTCAGAGTATGGGTGAGGGAACCATTGCACTTTGGGTCCTAGAGCAGAGTGGCTCTAAAAGTGGGTACAGAAGAGGCAATCCCGACTTTGTATTTCGTTGAGTCTTGTTTTATTTTATTTTATTTTATTTTATTATTAATTCAGTTGATCTTGATTATAAGTTCAATTTACTTGTGTTTGCGATTTATATTTGTTGATGTGTTTTTCGTGCAATTGCCCTTTGTTATTATTTGTCGAAATATCATATTTGCCATGTTAGGACTGTGTGTGCGTGCTTAGTAGCACGCGCCGTTTTTAAAGCGAGATTCTTTTCTTACCTCCTTTTTTTTATTTTTGGTATATTTTGTTCATGATCGATGTACAGGTGCTGACATAGACCGTGGTGAAATTTAGAGTGCTTGCATGGGGCTCATTATCATATTACATGTGATCGCACGCACGCTAGTCTTGTTTTTTGCTCATTTTGGCATAATCTCATTTTGAGCCTTGTTGACCTAGTTAGCATGTAATGCGAGATTATTTTTCTTTTGGTTGGAGTAACTTATCACGTGCACTTGTATATTTTAGATTACGCTATTTTATAGAATGTCAGCTTGGTTGGATTTGACTTATCCTTGTTGGATTATTTGGTAATCGCGTTGCGATTTTGTTATGTGTGGTTTCAAATTGGTAAAAATTTATGGAAACAAATAGATATGCGAAACTCGTGCCGAAATTTTCTAAAAACGTATTGCATTGTTTGTGTTGTCACATTTGAACACTGTTGGCTACCCTTAGGCCAATAAAGTGAATCAAATGTGATTATCGGCATGTCTTGAAGTATTTATTTGGTTCTATTGATTGGCTTATTATCGAATGACATTCTGCATGTTTCGTTATTTAAATCTTTTCCTTTTAAATAATATTCATGGCTCGGGTTTACCCAAATCCGGGGCGTGACAGCTTGGTATCAGAGCTAACCGGGTTCCGATTAACTTGGTTGCATGTTGGGTAGGATAGGCACACACGGGAATGGGTGATACTTGATGGTGTACGACATTTTTAGAAAATCAGCATTTTTCAAAATCCATGTGGTGTATTTGGTTGTTTGTTTACATTCAAGTTCGGTTGACTTATATTGTATTGTGAGTTGATTCGTTTTAATGGGTGTATATATGGTTCTTGTTAAACAGTTTCGTGTTTGTTGAATGTGAACGGTTTTAGTTGGTGGACATATTTTGTATCCAGTTGTGTTTTACTCGTGGTGTGATTATATAGGAATATCTTTTATATGCTACATGTATTGATCGAGGATTGTGGTGGTGCCTTCCAACGGATTGCTTTTATGATTGCTAGTGACTGAAACTAAATTACGACGGGTTAAGAAGGATTGATATTTGTGTAGACATGTAGGATTTGTAGGCATTTACTTTGTTTCATGTTTCGTTGTACTCTGTATGCCGTGTGTATATGGTATCCTTTTAAAGTCTTATCCATATTGAGTGTGGTGCTAAGTTTGGTAACTTTTTATGTTCTGTCACATTAGTGGTAGATCTTATAGTTTGTTTGTTGAAGTGTTTGAAAAGTTATGAGAAGTACATTTGTTTACATATGAAGCGTTTGCAGTTGATTTGGTACGTATAACAGATTATTCCTCAATACTATGCGAGTTATATTTTTATTCACTGGAGTACATTTTTCACTAATAAAATGGATAATTCATTATATTAATCCTGTTGTCACCAGTATTCTTTAAAGTTTAGAGTGAGTATGGTTTCACTTATGACTAACTTAGTTATGTGTAGCATTGCTGTTATTTATGATTTCGGTGTGACGCAAGGGAGAAATGATAAAATAAATGGTGTTTTAGTAATAATTACTTGCTTGATTTTTATGTCGTGTGACTGTTTACTAGTAATTGAAATGTGATTGGTGTACGTAGACCATTTGAAAATATCCTAAAACATGATATTATGTTTAGTATAGGTGTGATGTGAACGATAGTGTAAATACTGTTACTTTGGTTTTAGCGCCTCTAACTATAACCCCAATTGTTGGTGTAATTTCTTTTATCGTTGCGACTATGTGACTAAATGTTAAGTGTGCAATTTTTGTTCTGTTTTCAGTTGAATTATATAGCTTGTGTTTTGGTGTGTAAGTAGTGACGGTTCGTAAGTAATATTAGTGACGATACAATGTGACTATTAAATAAATTTAATAACCAAAAACCGGTAGGAGACGTGTTGAGATTGTGGGCCCAATGTTTATCATTTTTGTAACATCCCGTATTTTTATAAATGGTTTTATTCATGATTTAAATTATCCAAAAACGTTTTATACAAATTTTACCAAAAACCGGTCACTCGACTAATTTTTAGCCAAAAACCGAAACTCTTCCGAAAAACTTTATTTTAAAAACCTGTTACTATTTTTATTAATAAAAAGGACCCAATAGGTTTGTTTCTAAAGATTTGTTATTTTTGAGTAGTAAAACAATATTTTTGGATTAAGAGTTAGCTTTTAGAACTTTGGGGACCAAATAGTTCGCTTCCACAAACTATCTAAAAACAGTTTTTCTAAACCAAAAATCAGCCCACTTTCATTCTTTAAACCAATAAAAAACGGCAAAATAGAAGAGAGAAAAGAGAGAAAAAGAGGGATTCCAAAGCCTAGGAAGAAGAAGAAGAAACCACGCTAGCGGATTATTACCGGAAGCATCTCCACTACGCTCTAAGGTAACGGGGGTTATCCATTGCGACTAGACGAGGGTGTATGTTAGGTTTTGGTTTGTATTTATTATAAATTGGGGGTTTTTGCCTTTTATATTAATTGTGTTCTTGAATTGTTAATTGGGGTTATTTGTTGTAGTTTTAATTCCATTATTTAAATTGTAGAGGTTGAGACCTTAGATATATTTATTTTGAATTAGCGAGATTATGGATGGGTTTGCATGATCTATTAGTTGTTTATGGGAATATATAATTGTTGATGGAATTGGATAAATATATGTTGAATAATGGTGAATTGTAGTTTATGCATACAAGGTGTTTGTTAAAATGCCTGAAAGTGATTTTATGTTGTATTGGCGTTTGGCTAGTTGTGAATTTAGAACATGTGGTTATGTGTTATGTTGTATTACGTTAAGTGACGTATGAGATGGTGTTATTTGAATAGTATAATATTTTTGGCCGAGGCCTTAATATTTATATGTATGAGATTGTGTTAATTGGATGATTTTATATCATTGGCCGAGGCCTTGTGAATTAGCTGTAGTGGCAATGGTCTCTGTCTCTCCCTAAATCCGGGGACAGAAGACGGCTGAGGGGATAGGGAATGACCTACCTTACGGACTGGGGTAGGTGGCGTGAGAGGTCCCAGTGTGCAGTATATTTATTTTATTGTTAGCAATGGTCTATGTCTCTCCCTAATTCTGGGGGCATAAGAAGGCCGAAGGGATAGGGAATGACTCGTCTTACGGACTGGGACGAGTGGCGTGAGAGGTCCAAGTGCGCACTATAAATCTACTTTTATGTTGCAATGGTCTCTGTCTCTCCCTAATTCCGGGGACAGAAGACGGCCGAAGGGATAGGGAATGACCTACCTTACGGACTGGGGTAGGTGGCGTGAGAGGTCCATGTATGTTGTTGATGTGTATTTAATTTATTTAATTTATCGTAGTTGTAGAATGTCATTATATTTCTTTTTATACGTCGATTATCGTAGTTGTAGAATTTGTGAGCTCTTGCATTTATGAGATGGAGTGACGGTGTTGTGGTGCCGTCCCGTCTTGTTATTTGCGTGGGACTCACCATTACAATTTTGTATTTCAGGTACCAATTAGGTTGGCATGTTTGGATAAGAGCTGTTGCATTGCAACATCATGGATTGAGCTTCCGCTTTCTTTTCAGTTTTATTACATTTTGAGGTTGTAGCCTACGGGCAAATTCATTCGTTCGTTATTTTTAGCTTTTATAAATCCTGCCTTGTAGCCGTGTTTGGCAATATTTTTATTTAATTGTCTATTGTTCCTTTAGCTCGTTTGTGTTTCTTTTAAAAATTCAAATTTTGTACCAACAGGTTTCGTTTTCCTTTTATTTAAAAAAATCATGCCTCAATATCCGTGTTTATGGATTTTGGGGCGTGACAATTTTATAGTTATTGAATCAAACGAATTTATTATTAGAGATTCTTGTTCCTCTTTGTTTTTTTGCGTTAATCCGGCCAAATTATAGACAAAATAGGGTGATTCGCCTAATATTTAAGATTTTTTATTTATTTATTTTCACTTGAGCGTGTATTATGTGGTAGTGAGAAATAGTCTTCTTTTTCAATATTTCGTCTTCCATATACACAATCCTTGTAGGATAACTTTCATGTTTATTCTATCGATGTCTAAAACTCAAGGTAGCTTACTGTACGAGGTATCAAATATGTGGGGATTATCCTAGATGTTTTCTTTTGGAAATTGCTACCACTATACGGTGTAACATGAGCAGTGGATTGGATGTCTTTCTTTAATTGGATATTTTTCATTCTGAGCTCAAGTTCTATTAACAGGTTTACATGCCATGATTTGAATGTAACTGTTTATAAAGGAAATTTTGCAAAAAAAAAGGTTTTTTTTTCCGGGTTGATGTTATTAATTATGTATTGGTGGATGATTTAACTTTTGCTATGCACCTTTGAGTCTAAGTTTGTGATAATCCTTGTCTATTAATTTTTTTAAAACCTCTTATAGAAATAAAATATAAGTAATTGGGTTATATAAAGAAAATGTATTTTAAATATACTGTAATGAATTGATTGAGTGTATGGTTTAGGGTAGTTTCATAATTTTATTGACATAATAACTATGTAAAGACATGAAAAATAGTGATTAGTGTATGTTATATTTGTGTATGTTGTAGTTGGTACTCGACGTTAGTATTGTAAATAATTTGGTTGAAGGTTTTTTATGTAATAACATGTTGCGTCCGTGTAATATATGGTTATTAGAGTTTATTGTAAATTTGGAACTTACCATTTAGTTCTTCCTATGGATAGATGGTAATATATATATATATATATATATATATTTCTTTGTTACGACTTAAGTGGTATGTGTACCGTAATTGAGAAATCTGCATATGATTTGTGTCTATATCAGTGATTATATTCTCGTAATTCATTTTTTTTGCTTTTATAGCGGTGAATGTTCTTGGTATTGAATTGATCAAAAATAATATTTTTGTTTTATTGTCTAAATTTTGTTGAGGCTTGATATTCATGTATGTATTTTATTATTGTATTTGTTATGTGGGTAAGTGTATGCGATATATGTGTATGACTGTGTGAGGGTTACCATAAATGATATTGTAATGAGTTTTTGTAGCATCTATATGCTTTTGGGTATGGTAATTGGGTGAACATTGTTGTGATTGCGATAATTGTGGAGGGGAAGTATAACCTGGATACATCCATGCCTTTGTACTATCATGGCGAAATGTAAAATTGGTGTACTTATTTAGTGTTGGATTAAGTAGAAAATTGGCACTTAGACTTGGTCGATATCTATATTTGTAAATTGAATATTATGTTTCTTTTTACGTTCAAGTTTTATTCATGTAGCTGTATTATCTGTTGGTTTCCGTGTACGAAATAACAATTAAATAATAATGAAGGACTAAACAAGAATTAAACAAAAGCAGTGTAATCTTTATTAATTTCCAATTGGAATAGAATAAACTGATTACAACATGTAGGTACTGAAACGTAATCAAAGCAAACGTTATCAGATTATTATTAATTAATAATCTGATGTACTGATTTGCAATTAATAGAAACTTCCGGACTGCAAAGTATAAACTTAACAACCGGACTATTCTGTTTTAAATTAAAAGTACAGGACTGAATTGAAACTATTCTAATTACTGAATTAAATTACAGAATTGAAATTACAGCAAAAAACAGAACTTTAAACTAATTACAGAAAGGTACAAACAGAATAGAAAAGCTACAGCTAAGTACTGGAAATTAAAATACTGAATTAAAATTACAGAAAAGTAAATTGCGGAAATTAAATAACAGAATTGAAAATGGACAGAATTAAAAAGACGAGGCTACTGTTTAACAGTATGCCCTTAACCGATATTCGCCCAACCAACTTGATGTTTGTGGTTGCGTTGGCGCTTCGATCCCAAGGTACAACGTCTCGGATGACTCGCCGGAAACTGGCGACGAGTCAAGGTCGAGCTGTTGGTGGGTGGTTCTCTCTGGTTTCTAATATGCTATGAAAAAATATATATATATTGCTGGTTTTAGAGAGAAGAGAGATATGATTTTCGTGTGTGGAATATGTGAGGGAAGGCTGCCTCTTTATTGAGGAATTCTGAAACCGCAGAATTAATGTGGTCATTTAATTCTGGGAGTTACATCCCCATAATCCGCCTCCATTACTGCTGGAGTTTCAAACTTTTTGGAACTCTAGCGACTGCTCTTGCAAATATGCAAAAGTCGCTTTTCAGTTTAGTACAAGACCGAAGAGCCCAGACCCGAGACATTCCCCAAATCACAAATCCCGCCTCCCGCGTCCCGAGACCCGAGCGACCGCGCGCGTGTGTGGTACACACTAACCCACTCATGAGTATGTGGACTTTATTAGTTTACCAACTACATGGGATGGACTTGTATATATAGTGTAAACATCAACCTTGATTTTACAATGTGGGATAACCCTCATGGGTTAATTCCACTCTCTTTTCCATTTTTCAGATTTCGGTTTTTTGCTCTTTCGAGTACCAACCTTCGAGTCCAATTATCATTCACACCCTTCATCCGAATAGGTCATGCGATATACCGTTGCGAAGCTCGTCGTATGAGCTACTCAAACACTTTGAGTATGACCTCAGAAAAACTGAGTAGTCACATCGAAAATTGACTTAAAGATGGTCCCTGACCACTTGGAACAACCATGTATAAAATACATGTTTTCCTACATTTTTCCAACAATATCTTCTTTATCTTGATTTAAAAGATTAATATTTGGGCGTTTAACTAGTGGTGTACTTAGGATAATTCGTTAGTGTAATTCAAATGTGTCTCTTAAATTAGGTATACCTTATAACGTTGGGATATAAAACATTGTCTAGAAGGTTCTTTCTTTTATTTGCTTCGGTGAATTACTTGTTGTTGTGGATTTACAATAATTGTTGGTTATATTAATTGGGGTTTGCTCGCTCCTATAAGCCTTTTATATTGTATCCTCTCTTGAAAAGTGTTCTTTTGTTTGGGTAAAATATCAGTGAGATGATATAGTATCATGTGTATATGTTATGATATGATTATTATTCTTAGATAGTTAGTGGAGGTTTATGTTGGTTTATGGATTTATATATATTACGGTTAACCATAATTATAAGTTTTAACGTGAGTGTAGTATATGGAGTGGTTATCTTTTGAGGTGTGGGTGCGGTAAGATGGAGGGTGGTGATGGTTGAGTGGTAAATTGTTAACAATCTTTTGCTTAATTTTAAGTTTGCTCCACCTTTCTTTTGTTTTTCTATTATCTTGGTTTTATGCTTTGAGGTGTGAGAACATGTATATTGTTTGAACTAGTTTTTGGACGATAACAGTGTGTGCTAAATTTCGGGACAATTTTTTTTTTAAGTTGGGGAGAATGTAACGACTCGGAAATTTCTGATTTATTATTGATTTGTATTGTTTTTTTTAAAGTAATATTAATGTATGGTGTAAGTGAATATATGTGAAATAAACAATGTAGTAATGCATATGTAACAATAATGTTGGGTTATATTTGTAATTAGTAATAACTATGTGGGATAAGGTGGTTATTTAAATACAAATTTAAAACCTAATATATGTGTGTATATATACACCCAAAGGATACATACATACATATACATACGCCGTCGCACATATATACATAGATACATACGAATAGAGAGAGAGTCCAGACATGAGAGATACCATAACACCGATGATCAGGCCGGAGACCAGTCTGGTCAGGCCGCGGTGATAGGTGGCGGTAGTGGGTGGTTTTCGCGTTTTAAGTCTGTGGCTTTGATGGGTGATTACGAGGTCATCGGGTGTCCGTTTTCGACAATAAAATATGTTTTCTTATCCTATTCTTTGACAGGTATCTATCCGTGTAAGCCGTTTCATCTGATTTTAACTTTTATAAAAACCTTTTTTGGGAATATTTACTATAATCCGAATTTGCTGAAAGTGTGAAAGTGGTGAAAGTGTGACAGTGGTGATATTCTGTGAACATTGTGGTGATACCGTGACATAGATATGTTCAAGTGATTTTTAATATTCGATTAAATAAACTATTATAAAGTGTGGCATTATTTATTTTATTTTCAGTCTGTGTACTTTACCGTTTACGTTTTTCGGAGTCTTTTATATTTATTTTAGGGATTGCAGTACCAAGTGTTAAGGCGGATCTATGTCAGCTTACAGTGAGATCACAGAAACTTGTGCAAGGATTAGGTATATCGGTACCATAAGGTTAGTACCCTTAAAGCCGACCCCATATCTTTTGATCATATATTAGTGTCAGAGTATGGGTGAGCGAACCATTGCACTTTGGGTCCTAAAGCAGAGTGGCTCTAATAGTGGGTACATATGAGGCAATCCCGACTTTGTGTTTCGTTGAGTCTTGTTTTGTTTTGTTTTATTTTATTTGATTTTATTATTAATTCATTTGATCTTGATTATATGTTCATTTACTTGTGTTTGGCCGTTATACTTGTTGATGTGTTTTTCGTGCAATTGTCCTTTGTTATTATTTGTCAAGATATCATATTTGCCATGTTAGGACTGTTTCACACAAATTTTTCTATCTAATATAACAATACATAAAATAAATAGAGAAAGCAATATAATTTTATTTATTTGATATTTTGCGGGTACAATCTTTGAATATTTTCTAAAATAACAAAAATAGAAATCTTTTGATTAATCTCTTCACAAACGAATTCTTATTGGCTCCAATAGTTTGGTGAGGATTGAGTTGTTGGTTTTCTTGAGCTTCGAGCTTGATCTTCACTTGTACTTCTTTGTCAGTTTGATCTTGGGAAACGCTTGATTTGTGGTTTTGAAGTGTTTTTGAGGATCGAATGAGCATCTTGCTTGAATTTGTTTACGAACTTGCTTGAAGTTCTTCGGGCTTGATGAAGATCTTCGAGTGATTGGGTGGTCGATGGCTTGACTTCAGAGTGGATGAAGATCTTCGAATGTTTGGTCTTGAAAAACACTTAATTCGCGGCTTTTGGAGCTTCTTGCGGATCAAATGGTGGATTTTTCTTGGATTTGTTGATGAGGTTGCTTGAAGTTCTTTGGGCTTGATGAAGATCTTCGAATGCTTGGTCTTGAAAAACACTTAATTCGCAGGCTTTGTAGCTTCTTACAGATCAAATGGTGGATTTGTTGATGATCTTTCTTGAAGTTCTTCGGGCTTAATGAAGATCTTCGAATGCTTCGGTGGTTGATGGCTTGACTTTGGTAGAGCTTCTCTCTCTTGGATTTGGCTTCACCTTTGGCCTTCAACTTGTGATTTTCATGTGAGGGTAGCACCTTATTTATAGGCTCGAGGAGTACTTATTCGCAAGGATGCCTCCTATATTTTAGAGTTCTTCTCAAATTTTGCAATGATCAATGAGTTTACTAATAAATTGCCCAATAGTTTGTAGAAATTATAAATTAGTAGAAAAACTATAAAACTCACAAACTTCAAATAGAAATTAATTATTTGGAACAAATCATCAATTTATTTGTCTTTCACCAAAATAAAAGAAAACAAAAAAGCTTGTTTTCCATCATTTCCTTTAAGATACTATTTTTTTTATTTAATAAATGAATTAAAACTCGAAAATTTTGCGTGTCTAGCAGGGCAATGTTGGACGCCAATTTTGGAAGGCTCATGGGTTTGTCTGGCAGGGCAACGTTGGACGCCAATTTTGCCAAGGCATTAGCTTGTTTGTTCTCTTTTCTTGGAACATGGTCTAATGTAACATCTCCAAGACATGAAATGAGATTCGTGGCGTAGCCTTGATATGGTATCAATTCTACCTTTTTGACCTCATATGCATTTAGAACTTGATTTATGATCAACTTGGAATCTCCATACACCCTAATGTGCTGGTATTTTGCATTTAGCGTCATCTCCAATCCTAATATGAGAGCTTGATACTCTGCCACATTGTTTGAGCATTTCTGTGTGAGAGTGAAATCATAGGGAAAAACATCTCCTTCCGGACTTAGGAACACGACCTCTGCGCCGACGCCTTTGCTGTTAGCGACCCCTTCGAAATAAATTGACCATGACGAGTGAACCTCTATACACATTACATCTTCATCGGGTAGGTCTTCGGATAGGTCCCATTCAGCGGGCATTGGGTGGTCAGCAAGGAAGTCTGCAAGAACCTGACCTTTGACATCCTTTTGAGAAACATATTTCAAATTCTTGAAAGAGAAGTGCCCACCTGGCTAGGCGGTCTGACCACACTGGTTTAGACATAACATACTTGACCGGATTTGCTTTATATATAAGTCGAATTGTATGGGCCTGGAAATAATGCCTTAACTTCTTTATCGCAAAAACCAAGGCCAAACACATTTTCTCGATTGGCGTGTAATTCAATTCGCATGAAGTCATTGGTCTACTAAGATAATACAAATGATTCTCTTTTCCGATATCATTTTCTTGGGCTAATAGACCTCCAATGGACCATTCTTGAGCCGCAAGGTATAGAAGTAAAGGCTTTCCAAGAATTGGAGCTCCTAATACAGGGGGTTTTACTAGGTAAGACGTGATTGAATGAAGAGCATTATCACATGATTCATCCCATTCGAATGGGGTCCCCTTTTTCATGAGCGATTTAAAGTTTGGCAACGACCTACCAGATTTGAGATGAATCGTCGAATATACGCTAGTTTTCCATGTAGGCTTCTTAGCTCGTGAATATTTCTTTGGGCTTGTACCTTCATAATGGCCTCGATTTTGGATTCGTCGATTTCTATTCCTCGATGGCGAACGATAAATCGAAGGAATTTTCCCGACGTGACCCCGAAGGCGCATTTAAGTTGATTCATCTTGAGCTGAAAGCGTCGTAATCGTTTGAAAACTGCCTCTAGGTCTTCAAATTGTTGATGGTGCTTTTGGTCTTTACAACGATGTCGTCTACATAGCACTCAATGTTTTTGTGGAGCATGTCATCAAAGATCCTTTGCATTGCTCTTTGGTAAGTCGCGCCAGCATTCTTTAATCCAAATGGCATCACCTTGTAATAGTAGATACCTTTAGGCATGCGAAAGGCGGTCATCTCTTCATCTCGTGGATCCATGCGGATTTGATTATACCCAGACGATCCATCCATGAACGACAAAGTTTCATGACCAGTTGTATCATCAACCATGAGTTCGGTTATGGGTAGCGAAAACTCATCTTTAGGACATGCATTGTTGAGATCTCGAAAGTCAACACATACTAGAATCTGGCCATTCTTTTTCTTCACAGGAACTATGCTTGAGATCCATGTCGGATATTTGACTTATCTTATGAATCCTGCCTCAATGATCTTGTTAACTTCCAACTCAATTTGTTGAACCAATTCTGCTCGAAATCTCCGTTGAGCTTGCTTAACTGCCCGTGCTCCATGTTTTACCGCTAGGTGGCGGACTGCTATTTTTGGGTCAAGCCCTGGCATTTCTTCATAACTCCGAGCGAAGACATCCTTGGATTCCTTAAGCAACTTGATTTAGCCCTCTTGATCTTTATCAGTTAAAAGTGCACTTAAGTATGTTGGTCGCGGATCATCCACTGTGCCAAGATTTACTTCTTCTAACTCATCCGCAGTGGATTGGACGCCCTCTTCAAGTTCTTCTGATGCCTCTACTATATCTCTTTCAACTTGTTCCTTGTCATCCATAAGAGTGATGTGGTAGGATTCCGCAATTTCCAAGTTTTCTAGTTGCAAGATATTATTATCCTCTAGAGGACTTCACTGTTCCTCTACAGATTTTCTAGTTGCAAAAACTGATTTTCCCCTTGTTAACCTTCGAAATACTGAAGCTCTTTTGGACACACCTAAGCGTTCGAATGCTGACCTTCTTATTCTCAACAATATTATGAGTGAAGGTTCTGTTTTACTTGTCGAATCTATGAGCACTGAGCCTTCCCTTATGGTTAACCTTTCGAAACTTTGGGGTTCAGTTCGAGATGAGTAAGGCCGTTGGACAATGGGCTCTCCCACCCATAATTGCGGACGAGTTTCGAAATCATTTGAGCCACAAGATTCACACTTTGATGTCGGGTCTTCTTCTTCGAACGTGATGTAACAGTTGTTTGACTTTCTTACGATTATTTTTGCTTGTTGAGATGGCTTGTACCCAATCCCCGCATGAGATCCTTTTACCATGTAGCCTTTTTGTTTCAACATGCACTGAGTTTGGTTTAGGTCGTAACATTCTTCCCCCATTATTGTCGGAGTAAGTTTTCCAACGGGGCTTGATTCCTTAGATGTATAACCTGCATTTGCGAACATTTTGTATGCTTTTGGGCTGAAAAATTCTTTTGATGAATCACCATGCTCAGTTAATGGGCCATGTGTTGGTCTAACAAATCCTTTAAGTACCCCAACTTGCTTGATTGATGTTATAGGAAAAGTTAAGTCGTCACCCTTGTGACTATTAGCACTTAACGACTTAATAGTTCGAGACGAGAGCTTAGTCTCCGTTTTGCCTTTTGTAACATCTACTCCAGTCATCTTTCTTTTGTCGATCTTTTCATTTTATTTTATAGGACCTAGAGAGGGAGCAGCTACAGATGGTTCTACTTCTTTTCCTTTATCCATGTAGAACTTTGCGTCTGCGAAATATGATTCCACTCCGTTGAATGGATTATCATCAGCTATGACCTTCTTCACCATATTGTTCTTACAATATTTGAAACATTGATGAAGTGTAGACGGGACAACTCCATTTTTGTGAATCCATGGTCGTCCTAAGAGCATATTATAAGAAGTTTTCGCGTTAAGAATGTGAAACAATGCGCTTGACACCATTTCATCTATCACAAGCTTTAAGTGGATTTTTTCGACAGCCCTTTGTCCCTCCTGGTTAATGCCCTAGATCATGAGACGACTTTGTGATAATTCATCGGTTGCAATTCCAAGATCTTTTAAAGTACACAGTGGTAGAATATTGACAGTGGACCCCCCATCTAGTAAAATCCTATTTATCTTTTTCTCTTGCATTTATCCGGAAACAAAGAGTGGAAGATTATGAGGTTTTGTGTCAAGCAACAAATCTTCATCAGAGAAGTTAATAGTTGTCACGTATGCCATTTGATTCACCTTTTCTTCTTGAAATGATGTTCCCAAAATTTCATCCGTACCGCATTCACTTTCTTCCGTGTACTCCTCTATGCTTGCGACATTGCATGAATTAGAAAGATAGTAGTCTTCGTCCTCTTTGTCTTCGAGGTAACTATCCTCCATGCAACTTTCACACTCGCAAATGTCCCAGAGGCAATTACCGTCATCTTCTTTGAACTTGTAGATTGGCCTTCCTCGATAGTAGTATGCAACGGGCACTCCCGTACTAATATCTGGATTTGATATTTCTTCAACTACTCTCCCTTGGAGTCGCTGCATATAGTAATCCCCCTCGGATTCTTTTAGCACCCCAACTTGCTTATCACCGGCCTCATACATTTCCTTTAGAAATTGTTGACACTCCAGGCAGAAGTCTTTACACAACCCTAACGCGTGCGAAGGTTGGCCATTGCTTTCAAATTTGAGTGCTTCTAAGGAATCTTCAAGTGGAGTGGTAAAGTTGAGAGATTGATCGACCTCTTTTGTCTCGTCTTCTCTATGAAAATCCTCCCATGTAGGTGGCATTGATCCTCCCACTTCTTCCTTTATGGTATATTGGACAAAATAGTTGAACTTTCCTGATGGCTCACCCAATGGGCCAACACTTGGGTCTCTAGGTTCGTACCATTCCCGTAGTGATTTTTGGGTTGTTTTCCTCTTATTTTTATTTTTCTTACTCTTTCCCTTAGCTCTTCATCGTCTTCAAAGAAGTCATCCCATTGGTCATCCAAACAATCTTTGCATTTGCAAACGTCAAAGAAGCAATGGCAGTCTTTCTTGAATTCATAAATAGGTTGTCCTTCATAAATGGAGTGAACTGGGACATTTTGTAGTGGTTGTGGGTTATTCGAAGGGTAGTCTTCTCCATCTTCAAACTCACTCAATTCTTCGCTGGTGGATAATCTTGAACCTCTCGTGTGGCTAACATAAGTCCATGATGCATTATCTTCAGTGCTCGAGTTTTGCATGATGATTGCAAATGGCGGCAAAGACCCAAATTGAATCATGATTGTCCTTGTCTCGTCTATGCTTTCAGGCTCTGGATCTATAACAATACATATGTAATTGGTAGTTGTTATTTCTTCATCTTCCAAAGAGATTTTTCCTTGAGCGGCCAATTGTATGATCTTCTCCTTCAAGACGAAGCACTTGTGGGTTAGGTGACTGATGAGACGGTGGAATTTGCAATAATTTGCATCATCAACTCTGTCGGCCTCTTTGGGACGTTTCATTTGTGGAAGATCGATTAGCTTAAGTACGAGGAGTTCTTCTAGCATGCGAGAAACTTCATTGTCAGGAAACGGATATTCCTTCTCTTGGATCTCCCTTAGCGTGAGTCTTCTTTTTTCGTTCCTTTGATTTGCATTAGGCTTGTCATCTTCAACATTCTTCATGCTAGCTTTCATCTTGATGGGAAGGAGGCTTTGAGATGGAGTTGACACGACAAATGATTCTCTTTTATCAGTTATTACACGAGATTTGATCCATTTCCTTCCATCTTGTTTATTTGGAGTCTTTTGCGTCCCTGGAACTAGGAGAGCTTGGTCACTGCTAGTCGAGATACTAACTTTCATGTCATGAGCTCTACTTGCCAAATCCTGAAATGTTTTTGGTTTTATTCCTTGGAGAAGGTAGGACAATCCCCAATGCATGCCTTGAACGTGCATCTCAATTGTTGATGTTTCTGACAGTATATCTTTGCAATTCAAGCTCTATCCCCTTCATCGATAAATGTAGTCCTCAACAGGCTTGTCTTTCCATTGGAAGGTATTTGTCAATTCCATCAAGCTCACAGTGCGCCTAGTGCTATAGAAACGATTAAGGAATCCTTGCTCTAATTGTTCCCAAGTGTCAATTGGTCCCATTTGCAAGTCGCAGTACCATTCGAAGGCATTTCCTTTCGTGTGCGGACAAATTGCTTCACCATGAAGTCCCCATAAGTCCCAGCATTGTTGCATGTCTCGATGAAATATGCAATGCGTTGATTAGGATTTCCCTTGCACACAAATTGTTGAAACTTGGGTGGTTGATATGCGTAAGGCATCCTTAATTCTTCGATTCTCCGTGTGTAAGGTTTGACATAGCCGAAGGAGGAATGTGCCACCTCTTCATATTTCGCTTTTACGGTACCTAGTATGAACTCTTTCAGCCACTCTAGAGGGATTGCGCCATTTGTTATTTCTAAAGGTCTTTCCTCATTTGAAGAACATTCACCTCCTTCAGTTCTACGTCGATTTTTGCCTTGGCATGGCTCCGCTAATTGTTGAACTCTGTCTGTCAGTATCGCCATCTGAGCTCCTCGTTCAACAAAAGCCTTCATTAAACTTTCTAGGGTCCCAGGGATGGCATTAACTTGTTCTTCCACCGTTGGAGCGTTTATCACCATTACTTGCATATTTTTTGAGTTTGTTGAAGTAGCAACAACTGATCGGGGAGTGTTTGTTATGGAATCTGAGTTGTCCTCTAAGTGATGGTTTCCAATCAAGCCTTCTTCATCAGAAGAGTCACTTGCCCATGTACCATCTTTGAAATTTGCTTTCACTTCGGAGCTAGCCTCTACCATTTTGCCCCTACGGATATTTCGATTTCTTTTATCATCCATGACAAGGAATGACGGTGTTGATAGTTGGACAACGAACTTGCTTCGGGTCATCATGCTGTGACTGTTTTGTGTATTTTTATTTCGAGCCATGAATGGTTGATCGATTGGTGAAGAGAAAATATGAATGGCACAAATTGTCCCACCAGGTGTGCCAAAATTTGTTTCACATAAATTTTTCTATCTAATATACCAAGACAGAACATAAATGGAGAAAGCAATATAATTTTATTTATTTGATATTTAGCGGGTAAATCTCTGAATATTTTCTAAAATAAAGAAAATAGAAATCCTTTGATTAATCTCTTCACAAACGAATTCTTATTGGCTCTAATAGTTTGGTGAGGATTGAGTTGTTGATTTGCTTGAGCTTTGAGGTTGATCTTGACTTGTACTTCTTTGTGAGTTTGATCTTGGGAAACGCTTGATTTGTGGATTTGAAGTGTTTTTAAGGATCGAATGAGGATCTTGCTTGAATTTGTTGACGAGCTTGCTTGAAGTTCTTCAGGCTTGATGAAGATCTTCGAGTGTTTGAGTGGTCGATGGCTTGACTTCGGACTTGATGAAGATCTTTGAATGCTTGGTCTTGAAAAACACTTAATTCGCGGCTTTTGGAGCTTCTTGCGGATCAAATGGTGGACTTTTCTTGGATTTGTTAATGAGCTTGCTTGAAGTTCTTCGGGCTTGATGAAGATCTTCGAATGCTTGGTCTTGAAAAACACTTAATTCGCAGGCTTTGTCGCTTCTTACAGATCAAATGGTGGATTTGTTGATGATCTTGCTTGAAGTTCTTCGGGCTTAATGAAGATCTTCGAATGCTTCGGTGGTTGATGGCTTGACTTTGGCAGAGCTTCTCTCTCTTGGATTTGGCTTCACCTTTGGCCTTGAATTTGTGATTTTCATGTGAGGGTATCACCCTATTTATAGGCTCGAGGAGTACTTATTCGCAAGGATGCCTCCTATATTTTTGAGTTCTTCTAAAATTTCACAATGATCAATGAGTTTACTAATAAATTGCCCAATAGTTTGTAGAAATTATAAATTAGTAGAAAAACTATAAAACTCACAAACTTCAAATAGAAATTAATTATTTGGAACAAATCATCAATTTATTTGTTTTTCACCAAAATAAAGGAAAACAAAAAAGCTTGTTTTCCATCATTTCCTTTAAGATACTATTTTTTTTATTTAATAAATGAATTAAAACTCGAAAATTTTGCGTGTCTAGCAGGGCAATGTTGGACGCCAAGGGAAAGGGAGGAAGAGGGCACCTGCTCAGGCAAATGTGGCTGAGGGAGGAGATGATGCTGGACAAGGCTACATGCACCTGAGTGTTGTGGTCTCTGAAGTGAACCTTGTGGGGAGCAATCCAAAGGAGTGGTGGCTGGATATCGGTGCCACAAGTCACATATGCGCCAATAAATGGATGTTCAAGACCTATACGGCCGTGGACAATGAGAGTTGCTTCATGGGGAACTCGGCTACTTCCATGATGGAAGGAAAATGAACCGTGATGCTAAGGATGACATCGGGAAAGGAGCTGCCACTGACAGGCGTGCTCCATGTGCCGGAAATTCGTAAGAATCTGGTCTCCGGCTCAGTGATTGTGATCAAAGGGTTTAAATTTGTATTTAAATCTGCTAAAATTGTAATCACCTTAAATGGAATGTATGTAGATCGTGGCTATATGACTAACGACATGTTTAAATTAAATGTTGGAACTCCGGCTCCTAAAGCCGAGTATGCTAGTGAGAGTGCTAAGGCCGATGCCAGTACCAAGAATAATGTAATCATGAATGTTGCCCAAGTGGATAATAAAACTTCCTTTGCTTATTCTTGTTGTTCATTTAATTTATGGCATGGTAGATTAGGTCATGTGAATACTAATTCAATGAAGAAATTAATATCACTAAATCTACTACCAAGTTTTGTCTTCAATAAACAACATAAATGTTAGGTTTGTGTTGAGACAAAATTAACTAAGTCTTCGTTTCAACATATTGAACGAATTACTGAACCTCTCGATCTAATACACATGGATGTATGCGACTTAAAGTTTATACAAACGCGAGGAGGGAAAAAGTATTTCATCACGTTTATAGATGACTGTACTAAACACTGTTATGTTTACTTAATGAGAAGTAAAGACGAAGCGGTAGAGAAATTCGCTCTTTATAAGACTGAAGTAGAAAATCAACTCAATAAACGGATTACAATATTAAGAAGTAATAGAGGCGGTGAATACAAAGCACTGTTTGCACAGATATGTGCACAAAGTGGCATTATACATCAAACCACAGCCCCATATTCTCCGGAGCAGAATGGGGTTGTCGAGCGTAAGAATAGGACGCTCAAGAAAATGATGAATGCTATGTTAATAAGTTCTGGGTTACCCCAGAACATGTGGGGGAAGCTCTGCTTTCCGCAAACTATGTGTTGAGCAAGCTACCACATAAGAAGCGTGATAAACCACCTTATGAATTATGGAAAAGCCATCGGCCGAGTTATAAAATCTTACGGGTTTGGGGTTGTCTTGCAAAGGTCTTAGTCTCGCTTCTTAAAAGAATGAGAATAGGGCCAAAGACGGTACACTATGTGTTCATAGGATATGCACACAACAGTAGTGCTTATCGTTTTCTCGTGCACAAGTTGGATAATCCTGATGTGCATGTAGATACTATCATCAAAGCTCAGAAGTTTCTTTCTTCGAGGATATCTTTCCTTGCAAGTCTTACAAAACTTTAAAGACTGAGGAGTCAAACAGTGAGAAAAATGTGGGGGCAAGTGAACCGATAGAGGAAGAAGAAGAAGAGCCTCGACGAAGTAAAAGGGAGAGAAAGAAAACGTCTTTTGGTCCAAATTTTGTAATCTTCATGATAGAAGGTGAACCGGCGACATTCAAACAAGCAATGTTGGAAGGAAGCGATCGACAATGAGGTTGAATCGATATTAAAAAATCACACTTGGAAACTAGTGGGTCTTCCACCCGGGTGTAAGCCACTAGGACACAAGACTTCAAGAGGAAGAGAAAGGTCGATGGAACAATCGAAAAATACAATGCAAGACTTGTAGTGAAAGGTTTTAGACAAACCGAAGGTATCGACTATTTCGACACATATGGTCCTGTCTCCAGGAAAACGTCTATCCAGATTGTCATTGCACTCGTAGCACTGTTCAATCTGGAAATACATCAGATGGATGTGAAAATGGCGTTTTTGAATGG
Source organism: Primula vulgaris (assembly GCA_963920805.1). NCBI lineage: Eukaryota > Viridiplantae > Streptophyta > Magnoliopsida > Ericales > Primulaceae > Primula > Primula vulgaris. Next base: position 9,079,005 of record OY987215.1, on the reverse strand, counting down.
GGAATTGGAAGAGGAAATTTACATGGAAAACCCGAATGGTTTGTAGTTCCAGGTAAAGATAATAAGGTGTGTAAACTTGTAAAGTCCTTATATGGACTTTAACAAGCACCTAAACAATGGCACGAGAAATTTGATAGAGTGATGCTATCCAACGTTTTCCGTATCAACGAGTGTGAAAAATGTGTCTATGTAAAAGGAAATGAAAAGGATTACGTGGTAGTCTGCCTTTACGTAGATGACATGATTATAATAGGGAGTATTGATAATATCAACTCTACTAAGAAAATGTTGTCATAAAAGTTCGAGATGAAATATTTGGGTGTCACCGATATAATACTTGGTATGGAAATCATCAAGACATCAGACGGATATGCACTATCTCAAACACATTATGTCAAGCAAATGCTGGATAAATTTGACAAAGATAGTAGGGCTACATCCAGAACTCCAATAGAGATCTCAACCAACCTAAAGAAGAAATTTGGGGAGAGTGTGAGACAATTGGAATATTCTCGGATAATAGGAAGTTTTATAAACGTCATGAACGGCACTAGACCGGACATAGCCAATTTAGTAAGTAGGCTAAATAGGTATACCACTAATCCCAATGGGGAGCACTGGAAGGCCATCATGAAACTTCTCAGATACATGAGATTTACGGCCGACTGAGGGTTGCATTATACCAGATATCTAGCTGTGCTGGAAAGATATTCTGATGCCAACTAGATCTCGGATTCCAACAGTACAAGGTCCACGAGTGGATATGTGTTTGTACTGGGTGGAGCAGCTGTTTCATGGAGATCATCCAAATAGACCTACATAGCTAGATCAACTATGGAATCTGAGTTCATATCTTTGGATCTAGCGACAGAAGATGCTGACTGGTTGAGAAGCTTTCTGGAAGGAATTCCAATATGGCCGAAACCTGTTCCGACAATAAGCATGCACTGCGATAGTCAGTCAGCTATTGGACGGGCACATGATCACATGTATAATGGAAAGTCCCGACATATTCGTCGGAGACATAAATCGGTAAGAGAATTGTTAGCTAATGGTGTGGTATCCCTAGATTTTGTGAAATCTAAGGATAATATTACAGATCCATTAACAAAAGGCTTGACTCAGGTAGGAGTTGAAGTCTCATCGAGGGGAATGGGGTTGAAGCCCATCAAATTGGACACCCCCTCAGAGGCTACTCAACCCGAACTGGATTCTCCAGCCTCAGGTTCAACGGGAAAACCGAACTATGGGGGTGACCGAACAAAGCACTCAGGAACCTAGGTTCCCAACCTATTTATAGGATGAAAGAGTGATAGACCTAGACCATTTAAAGGGTGAGCATGAGCCTCTTAATGAAAACAAGGATCTCGAAGGTCGAGACGGGTGAGTCAGGACACCCTTAACTTGAAATCACCTATGACGAGTGTGTATGGCCCATACTATGTGATGAGCCATGGGCTAAATCACTACAGCACTCGGTTGAATTTTGTCAAGGCAGTCCACGACCAAATATGGACAGCAACCAAAGGGCTTAGTAAGTGGTGTAGAGAGGGCACTGTGTGAGTATTACTCTGGTATGCACAAACGCTAAATGGTTCAAGGCTTTAAGGCTACCCAATAGTAGCATATCAGATTTTACGTCACTATGACAGGTTCAAGGCGCGCTCTACCTGTCCTTATGCAGTGAACTCTTGCGGTTCTCTGGTATGCATTTAGGGGCATTTTTATTTTCAGTCAATTGCATTCATGTGGAGGATTGTTGGAAAACATTCTTTTAAACATGGGTGTTCCAAATGGTCACAGGACCAACTTTGAGTCGATACTAATAGATAACTAGTATGGGTGCAAAAAAATAAACAAATTTGGTATATTTTTGCAATAATATACAAATTTGGAATATAACTTATATTGTATCAATTATTTTTATTGTTTTCCCATTCTATTCTTTACTTTGTTTGAATTTATCTTTTCTTCCTTTTCCTCTCGCTACCTAGAGAAAGTACATTAATTTGGGTCCTTATCCTTCGTCTTCTATTTCATGTCCCTTTACGTACTCCTTTACTTATTTTTGCCTAAATTTTAAATTTATGTTGCAACTTTTTTCATACTTTTATAGACTTTACAATATATTATATGAAAACTTTATAATATTTGGACATAATATTTCTCTGAATGATTTTTTTTTTTAATTTCACTAATTAAATTATACTAGTTTTTTTTATCTATTTCAAATTAAATCGTGTGAGGCTTTTATTTTAAAAATAATTTTTGGAGTGTAACAATATATGTATAATCGTGATTGTAGATTTTTTTTCAATATTTTTTAACAAATGCAGTATTTTGGATAAAACAAAACAAGTAGGCACGAAAAAGGACAGTAGACAGGAGACAGATGATCCAGGAGACAGATGATCCACACTCCATTAATTTGAGTTTGCCTGTATCTAAGACAAGACTTACATTTCATATAGTGTTACTTTTACTTTATCTGTTTGTTTCGTTCAAAATAAAATTTCGAGGATAATAATGCTCCTAAAGAGTTTTTCTTTATTTTTTTAGTTCCCCTTTTTCCATGTGTTTGACAGTGCTCAAAAAGAATTCCCCATAATTTTTCTCAACGTTGTAACTAATCATAAAATTTATTTTTTCATGTAATATTACAAATTATAAATTATTCTCCTTATAAGGTACTATTACTTATAATATGTTTTCCATCCTTTAGTTATTTGTTAACTTATACGTTACGTTTAACTTTTAAACTATATAGAATCTATTCGTCACTTTAAAAAGTTATACATTTAGATTTAAATTATAAGTTGCATACATATTAGTTTAATTATAAAAAAGATATAAAATAAGGGACAGAATCAATGACCAATTTTTTTTATGAGAATCTTAGTAGCAACATGTTTTGTGATGGACTTGTGACAGTATGTTCAATTTATGATGAATTTGTGACAACTTTACAAATTAGTTACAACTTTTGACTCTCATAAATTAACATTATTTATAGTGTTTAAGTTGTCTTATAAAATTGTACCGAGTGTAATTTATAGTTTAACATATATACTACACTTAATTATAATATTAATGTTAATTTGTACCTTATTTGTTAGGGAAAATATTTAATTTGAACATTGTACTAAAAGTTTTAACAATAAGTACATTCTAATTTGGAATTTTCAATTTAGGTAAGATGTTATTAAAATCGGACCAATAGTCACTTCCGTCTAAATTCACGTAAAAAGTTGACGTCATTCTAAATTTTACCATCTGTAGTCAAGGGTAATTTTGTCCATTCACAAGTCAACCAAGAATATTCCTAATAGTCACTGAACTTTGAAAACTTACCAAATTTTAGTCAATGAACTTGGAAACCTAACCAATTTAGGCAATCAACTTGAAAAAATCTAACTAAATTTCCTTAACATTATAGACTAAATAACACAAGCAATATGTGTACATATATATATTTATATATATATATATAAATATATATATGTACACATATTGCTTGTGTTATTTAGTATGAAAAAATTATATAAAAAATAAAAAAAATATATAATATGTTAAAGCATAAATGTATGCTATAATACATTACAATTATCTTTAGCTATGTTGTAATACACTATTAGCTACGTATATAAGGAGACAGAAGTAGAGAGAGGGGAGAACAATATGATCTTTATTAATGAATGAATATGAATGAATCATCAAATAGAAGACCCCTAACCCTCTTTATATAGATAGAGGGGTAGGGTTACAAGCCCACTTGGGCCCATAAAGTACAAGCCCAATAGTCCAATAATATCTTACAACACTCCCCCTTTGCACGTCTTGAATTCTTCGTCTTCATGCAGTCGATCTGAGTCGAGTTCATTCGCAGTGCTAAACACATAAAAACCTTAGGGCCGGAAAACCCAGTGTGGGACAAAACCGGTACCTAGGAGAAACTGTGTAGCCGAATGATATAGGCCGAAATATCATGTAAGTAACTAACCACAAAACAGTGTGCCTCATCAAAACCTTACCAGAGCAAACCCAATGGGAAAATCTCTGATCGAAGGAAAAAAAGTGCAACAATGGTAGTAGTAGGGGATCAACCACAAAACAGGTGCCTCATCAAAACCTTCCTAGAGTAAACCCAGTGGGAAAAAACCTCTAGTCGAAGGACAAAAGAGTACACGAGCATACGACTGGATGCTCCCCCTCACTTGCACACGACAGGGTGCGAGAATTTCGACTAAGTAGTAATTAGTACAATAAGCATTCACCTGGATGCTCCCCCTCACTTGCACACGACAGGGTGCAAGGATTTCATATTCCAAGAAAGAGAACGAGCATTCGACTAGATGCCTCATTTACTTGCACATGACTGGATGCAAGAAAATCTAACGTGGAATAGAACGAGCATTCAACTGGATGCTCTTAAAACTTCATATGTGAAGATTTATTTCGGCAAGAAATGCTAAATAGCATAATCTAGTCATGTCTCTCTTGATCGATAACAACAAGTTGTCCTCAAATTAGACAAGTGTTTTATCTGGATCGTGAGACAGAGCATATGTAATTCAAATAAGGCTAATACTAGCTCGAAGCCATATACACTCTCTAGTCGTCTCATAGAACACGAATAGATCAGAGTGATTCGTTTGGAGTTATTTCAAGACCTCCAAGATATCGCCTTATTCCTAATGGCAAAGACATACCATGTTAGGAATATCCCTTATGCGGATCTGATAAGTAATCGGCATCGGTATAACCGAAAAAGGGTTGCGTTAATTCGAGTACCGAAGGGGGTAGATACACTCGATGACGCAAAATGGGATAAGACACGCCCTCATCCACAGTTACCTTGAGGTAATGGGAAAATGTCTTTTATGCCATTTCGATGGCAGCGTGTTAGCGCGATGCTGTGTCGAGCTATACCATTCACAGCAGACGAGATGTTCGTCCTAGCACATTAGACCAAGTACAATGATGCGCTTATTGTACTTAGATATGAACATCATGGTTCAATATCTCTTCATCGTCTCATCAGGGACGGACTGGGTCTATATCAATGTCTAGTGATCGAACGATCATGGGAGAATCTGACGACTTAGCGTCATGATGACTAAAACGTCATAACACCTTCTGGGTGTAGTTTGAATCATGGACTTAGATTCAATCTTTACGGGACTCGATCATCAGGCCGAGTCACTACCGTGTCTTCCCAAGATCCTTCATCTCGAAGGCAAATCCAAAAAAATGGATCGCGTAATAAAACACGCAAGGGCATAATACTTGTTCAAGTATCCCAAGCTGATCAAGTACTCACTTAGGCGGGTATACCACATCCGCTCGGATTATATTAATCCATATAGTAAATGTCTCATTTAATTGAGATCGTGTTCCGTGGTCAGGAACTACTTGATTAAAGCACATGAAGTCACACAGGGACCTTCATCTATATCTCTTTGTCTAAAACCCCATAGAGATAAAACCGTGACCACATTCATGGCTGCATACTCAGTTTTTCGGAAACTACTAAACTGGTAAAGTAGGGGACTGTTATAATGTCCATTACGAGGAAATCAACCATCTCGTAATCAATTCCAAGGTGTGAGAGAAGCCTTGCGCTACTAGGCGAGCATTCTACAATCTCATTATTCTCATCACTTTTCCTTACGAATAACCAAATAAACGAACTCGTTTAACATTGGTGGTGTTGGAGCTACAGGTCCGAACACACTTTCGCTAAGGAGTCTACTTGGATTGCAAGTTTCCATTAATCCAGTCTATTCTACGTTGACTTCAGGCAACGATACATGGTTCCCCGTCATAATTTGCTCATATTATCAGTCGTCACCGAATATATGAACAAGTAATCAATGACAGTCTCGTTTCGCTTCAATATCGTCTAAGATATCATGATCGACAGATATTTCGAGATTCTTAGGATGAGGAGGAAATCACACATCTCCTTGATCCTTTATAATCTCGTGCGACAAACGAGTTTCAGTTCACCACCTCTGGGGCTGAACGAATTAAGAACCGGTCAACTTCCTCATATCTTAGGAAGGACGACAGACTGACGGCCGACGGCAGCGTCCTTTGTTTGGCGGGTTCGGCCAAAACAACGTGTTACGACAGGAACACGGCGTCCGACAGGGACGTCTATCCTTGCAAGCATTTTGCAGCTGGTATAACTGATCTCGTGACATCTCATAAAGTCATTAAATGCGTCTGGCATTTAGTTAGACTTGAGGGAGTCTATGCACTTACTTATCACTAAGTGCAGTTTTGGGGATCAAGCTAAGACTGAGTGGGTTATGCCACGTTACTTCACGTCGTTCCTTATCAACGATAACGTGCAAATCTCCCCCTAACGACAGGGAGAACAGTCTTAGCGATGTCACTTTCGCATATCATGCGATAAAGAGATCGCTTGCCAAGGTTACTCTATCAAATGATAGGCAGGAGTTTCATAATCGACTTATGTCCCCTTCAGAGGTCCATATTTTGAACGCTAGAACGGCTCAATCAAAATATTAATTAATCACTCTAAACACGCGTTATTATGAGACTTCTGGCTCATAACCAGTAACCAGCTGGTACGCATATGGTGTTTGAGTGTCTATGGGCCTCATAACGGACCAATGCAGCAAAATAGCATAACCCACACGGAAATATAAATCTTGGTGCGCAAGACCAAGATGTGCGTGCAATCATTTGCAGTCGCATCAACAAACTTTCCGTGAGTCCATTTGGGTCTGAACATAATCGACAGGATGTTCAATTTCAATTTCCAAACTCAAGTAATTCAAATCGAAATTTCGATTATTACTCTGCGGAATTATCAAGTCGACTAGACTTTTCAGGATAATCCGGATCATGAGCCATCAACTTAATGATAGGGCTAAAAGTTTGGGAAATGCTGCATTTCTGTGGACAACAATAAAATGTGACCTTATTGTCGATGCATCAACCATAACCATTTATATTTATGGTCCGTTTTATGGTTGGATAAGTCCACAATAACTCCTTCAATTCTTTACCAGAATTCTACGAGTTCATTTCGTGATCTTTACACATACTAGTCTTTCAAAGTGAGCATTAGTGGCATGAATTTCGGATTAATCACGAAATATATTCTCAGAGAGAATCCAAATGCTATGCGATTATAAATCAAGCATCGTCTTTTGACCCGGGAATATCTCATCCGGTCAATGCCACAATATCAAAATTCTCTGATCAATCGACGACAGGCGAATGATAGTATAGACAATCATGTCTTAGCATGTAAATCCTTTATCATTTCGACGACAGGCGAAATGATAAGGTAACTTTAAATGCTTTAAAGAATGTGGTAGCAACCACTTGAAAAACATTTCAACTCCTCTAAAATACGCTTTTGGTCGTATTGAATGGAGGCCATGTAAAGAAATTTTAATTCTTTCATGAGCTATTACCAGATAACACTGGTTTTCTCGAATATTTTATAACTCAACAAGGTACGGCAGGACCTACATGAGTATACGACCTCATATTTGACAAATCAATTTGGTTTTACCAAAGATTTTGAATTTTGGAACGACAGGTCCAGAATCATTGTCACCGAGTACTCTTTTAGGCAAGTAGTTAGTGAAATTATGTGGTACTTTGTTACCCACTATTTCCAGAAAACCAACTACACCACAAGTATTGCCTAAAATTTCATAATTTAAAGTTTGGTCACATTTGTCAAAGGAATTTGCTCAAAACACTTTAAATTATTTCGAGAAATTTAGTAAACAGGCAAACCATAATCCAAAAGTATGGTCCAAATGGAAAAATCATAATCCAAATGGAAAAACATAATCCAGATGAGCGAAAAAATGGCTCAATGATTTATCAAAATCAATAAAGAAAGGTATCAAACTCATTTGAGCCACAAAATCGGGGGTCTCAAGAGTTTCCTTTCAGTTAGCTTTAACCACATTAGCATCGGGTTTTTTTCACCTTTGTAATAGTTTTGAACTATTTAAAGAGTAACCGTGCATGACCTTAGTCTTTATAGCATAGAGTTGCCTCCTTGAGCATTATCTCTTGCTTTGTGACAACGGGCCATATTGTTCCTTTTAATTACTGTCTTGGAGCCACAGGTTTTCGATTTTGACGATTGTCTAAAATCTCGCTTGGCTAGGCGATTCATCGGGACCGCGATAGTTCGAGACAAATAACACTTGTCTCGGTTCTCGATTCGTGGAAAAAAATGTACACGAAGAGCATTAATATCGGGCAAACAATTCGCCATTGACCCAATAGGATTAAAATTACTCACCGGGGTAATTTTCTTATCCAATAACAGATGGGCGATAAAGGAACATGGTGAATATAAATTCACGATACTGCTTATGGAATACAATTTCCAAGCTAGTATTTTGGTGAAGGATTGCTCCAATATGTCAATTTCAGACATTTGTTCACCATAGACGTCATCACGTCTCAAATGTGGCGGCGGAATAAAATCAACGTCTTAGCATTCATCATGAGGGTAACAACAAACTTGTGTTTTACTCATCAAAGATGGCATCCAAAAAAAAAAATTTTTGGGCATCACATTTTTCACACATCAGGGTGAGTAACATGTGGTGACGGAATAACATCAACGTCTAAACAGTCGCAAGTATGTTTTGCGATTTTTCTCATCATAGATGGCATCCAACTTGTGTTGGGAGTTCTGGATTATTTATCATATAAAACGACTGGTTTATATGTTTATGGTTTGCACAAGCACAAACTTTTTTTCCCGAAACGACAGGTTCGAAAACATTAGTTTTGCTTTTAATGTGAATTGGTTCTCATTGATCGAACGACGGGTCGATACTGAGACACCAATTCGGCGAAACATACATCACTATATAAACACACTCGGGGAAATTATTATTTAGTCAACCCCTTTCGGTAGCTCTACTTGAAAAACGACCAGGAAAGACGGTGAGGGTGGAGGGCACGAATGCCACTTAAAACCCGACCTCATTAGGATATCGACTTCCGCCTATATCTTTCCTAGACATCGTATCCAAATAGGTGAGCCTAGTTGGGGAAGGTTCATAATTTTTCCAACTTAAATGTGAAAATATATGATTTCGCAAATTATCATATCATAAACATGGCAATAAATTAAATATAGATTGTACCTGTCTATATTAACCATATATATATAAACATGCAGTAAATATATTTTAGGTATCTAATCATGCAGTAGATTTGGTGTTATAAACAAATCAATTTAAGATTATCAATCAATCTATAAAGATTCTAACATATCAAATCAAATCTATTTAAGATTATCAATCTATCCATAAAGATTCTAACATATCAAATCAAATCTATTTAAGATTATCAATCAATTCATGAAGATTCTAACATGTCAAATCAAATCTATTTAAGATTATCAATCAATTCATGAAGATTCTAACATATCAAATCAAATCTATTTAAGATTATCAATCAATCCATGAAGATTCTAACATAATCAAATCAAATCAATTTACATGCAATTTTTTTTTATTCGTTTGCCTTTTAATAAAAAAAATTATATGCATGTGTGTGTATATTTACCAAATATATCTTATCAACCATATGTACTGTTTTCGTATAAGTATTATACTACAGGACCATGCGTGTAATTTACAGCAAACTATATATCTATTTACAGCATTATTACATATACAGTCCAGAATTTCAGACAAGTTTCAGTTTAGTCCTTGAGTAATTTTACAGCTTTCAGAGAATTACAATTCAGTACATACGTTTCAGTTTTTTTTCAGATTTAATCCGAAAAATTAATACATGTTTTACAATTAGATCATTAATAGTTTAAGAACCTTGATTATGTATGCATGTACTCAGTACCAGTAGCATAAGAATTTTTTTATTTTATATTTTTAAAAATCTACGCAGGAATCTACCCAGTGCCTTGATGATGGCAGTAGCAGTAGCATGAAGTTTCAATTTCAATTTACAAATTTAAGTAGATGACATGGTAGTGGCTAGTATTATTTGTTACTTTACCAGAACATATATAATCATGGCAGTAGCTGTAAAAAGGATTTTCTTTTATACTAGGCAGAACATATACTTTAGGTGTGGCAGTGGGATTTAATTCCAAACAATACATGCAATTATAATTAATTCGAACACGTATATACTACAGGCATCATACAGTGTTACGGAATTAACTGAGTTTTGGAGAAAAAAAATCGATACCTTACGCACGGTATGTTGGTGAAGATCGATATAACAATAATCCAATTAAACCCGGAGGTTTGTAAATACTCTATATCCGTGTGTTTATCCAAAATTTCCAATATCCGCGAGCGTATAAGCTAGTCTCCAGGAGCAAAGTGCTGATAACGTGTTGTAATACACTATTAGCTACGTATATAAGGAGACAGAAGTAGAGAGAGGGGAGAACAATATGATCTTTATTAATGAATGAATATGAATGAATCATCAAATAGAAGACCCCTAACCCTCTTTATATAGATAGAGGGGTAGGGTTACAAGCCCACTTGGGCCCATAAAGTACAAACCCAATAGTCCAATAATATCTTACAACAAGCTACACATTTTGAGATTATCTACACCATTTTTTTTGACCTATTTTTCATAAATTTGGGGTTTCAATCCGGATTTTTGTTTAAATTTATCGATATTTAAACCATACTTCATATATGTTTTCAATTTTATATCGGGATATAAAATCAGAGCAATAAAAAGTAAACTTTCTATAAATTGTGTTTTGCCGCACTCTATTGTTCCTAAGGCTCTGTTTGTTTCGTAGTAAAATATTTACGGAGGGAAAATATTTTTCGGGTAAAGTTTTACGGTGCAAACTTTTGTTTGCATTTTATTTACGGGTGTTTGGTGCGTCAAAGGTTTCCCATGGGAATTCTATTGAAATTCAAAAATCTATTAGTGATTTAAATTAGACAAATTCGATGCATAAATAAATAAACATTGTTCATATTTTAAACAAAATATTTTAAGATGAAAAACATCAAAAATTAACTAAAAGTCACAAAAATGAATAAGTTCGTGAAAGTTTAAAAACATTAGTGATTAAAATCATAATTATTTTGACGGGAAAAAAGGTAAAAGTTCGTCTACTTTTCTGAAAAGAATTTCGTCAACATGTATAGGAAACTTAACCTAAACACATATTTTATTTCATATATGTCACTTATAATAACTTATAATTTTTCAACATATAAACTCATAAAATTATAAGTATAGAATATATTATTGACTTTTTTTAGCTTTTTCAAATTTTCTTGAGGTTTTTAGATTTTTCGGAATTTTTTGTTTTATTTTTTCCATTTTTTTGTTATTTTTTCCATTTTTTTGTTTTTTTTTAGATTTTTATTGGTTAATTAGATTTTAGCCTTTTCAAATTTTCTTCGGTTTTTTAGATTTTTCGGAATTTTTTGTTTTATTTTTTCCATTTTTTTGTTATTTTTTAGATTTTTTCCTATTTATTTATATTTTTATTGGTTAATTAGATTTTAGCTTTTTCAAATTTTCTTGGGTTTTTTAGATTTTTCGGAATTTTTTGTTATTTTTTAGATTTTTTCCTATTTATTTATACTTTTATTGGTTAATTAGATTTTAGCTTTTTCAAATTTTCTTGGGTTTTTTAGATTTTTCGGAATTTTTTGTTTTATTTTTTCCATTTTTTTGTTATTTTTGTAGATTTTTTCCTATTTATTTATATTTTTATTGGTTAATTAGATTTTAGCTTTTTCAAATTTTCTTGGGTTTTTTAGATTTTTTAGATTTTTCGGATTTTTTCCTTTTTTTTATTGGTTAGTAAATATAATTGGACTAATTATTAAATAATTTTGAAAGAATAGACCTATAATTAATAATAGTTATAATACTAGTATTAGAAATAATATAGAGAGAGGCTCCGTAAACCGTTTACAACTTTATTTGCGGGGTAATCGTTTCCCCCAATTTTACTGTATATGTGGGAAAAGTTTTCCCAAAAAAAATGTTTTACGTTAAACCAATCACCCGGAAAATCTATTTTACCCGTAAATATTTGTTTACCCCCATTTTACAACAAAACAAACAGAGCCTAAAAAGCAATTGTGTATATTTAGTCGGATAGACTTGCACAAGTCAAGGTGTGTATGTGATCTAATCAGATCACTAATTAAGTATAGTTTTTCAAAGACATAAACTTCAAGTTCGGCTATCATACATCATATTTCTGGGTTGGTAATTATTTTTTCGTTGATGGTTGTGATAATCTTATATATTAAAACAATTGTTGATAATTTTTGTCTGGTAGTGTTTTTTTGTTAGCCCCATATAAATATAGTTTTGACCTAACACGTGTCTTGAATTTGTAAGTATATTTATATACTAAATCAAGAAAACATATTATAACGTCTAAATCGGGAAAACGATGGTATATTAATGCCTAAATCGGGAAAAACAATAATATAATGCCTAAATCGGAAAAAGAAATATGGTAAGGTATAAATTGGGAAATGTATTGAACGGGTATGTTGGTAAAAATAATATCCAAGTTCAAATCTTGACGGAAGTGACCAAATTGGTCCAATTTTAATAATATAATGCCTAAATTGAGAATTTTCAAATTAGAGGGTACCGACTGTTAAAAAATTATAATAGAATGTACAAATTATTTATTTACCTTAATTCTTATTATAATTAACTTAAGTTTAGTTTATTTTTAATTTATAAGTTGTTTTTACTTAATTATTATAATTATTTTTAACTTTCTAACTATTTACGGTTAAATCAGTTTTTGTTTAAGTCGTCTGAGAAATATCTCATCCGATGAAATAATCACAATGAGTAATTATTTTTCAAGAAAGTATCTCTATTTCCCTTTTCGTAAATTGTTGAATGCATTTGGATAGTAGATGTTGAGTATCTAGCTCAAATTTGTTGTAATTGACGTTGTTGGACTATCCGTCTATGGTTATTCACTTCTAAAAGGGCGGATCCAGTTTAAGACCAGTGGGTGCATGTGCACCTGCTGGATTTTGTATAAATAATACTCTATATATAATTGCTTAGTGGTCAAATGTTGATCCCAAAGAATGTGTGCTTCAAAAGTGTTCGATTCTTGTTGTCTCCAATTTCTTTTCTTTTGGCCGAATATGTCATTTTTTGCCTTGCAAATGATCTATAATTACGCTATTGGTAATTTTTACCTTCCTATTTAATGTTGTAATAAACCATTTATATTTGTGTTACATTCTAAAAATGAAATAATTTTTTCTACAAATAATGTATAGTGACTATGAAAGCTTCATGGACAGTGGAAATTTAAACCATGGCTGCTAGTAATTTATTACTTGAACTAAGAAAAACTAAATTAAGTATATGGTGTGAAATCTATTAAAAGAAGTTGAAAAAATATATTTCTTATCTTGAATTGTGTTAGGACCTATTTTATAGCAACTAATAATTTCTTTTGCTGTCACTATTTTGATAAAAAAACACTTAGTCATTTACTTTGTCATATATTCATCTTGTTACTAATGAATCTTTTATGAGTTACAGTTTCATTTGTAACTGACTATTATAACCAAAAGATATTGACAGACATGTCAAAATTTATGTAGAATTGCAGCTCGTTGATCAAGAAAAATATAATGAGAATATATTCGAATATGTGCAATCTCAGAAGATATTATACGAAGAATTAAGCAGCAAAAATTCATTTACTAAAATCAATCAATGAAGAAAAGATTGAGAAATCAATTATGTTGAATAAACTAGGAAAGTTTATTCTTAAATATATTGTGTTACCATCTTTTGTAAGCATAGTATATAAGTGCATAATAAGCTGTAGGGTTTGATTATGTATTTAGAATTAAGCGTTTATTTTTCTAAGAATACAGAGCTATTTGCTAGAGAGATAAACTGCCACAGGAGTCTATATTGAATAGTTGACAGGAGTAATAACAATAGTTGTATAGGCTTAAATAGTTAGAGAGCTACTGATTTGTAAGACTCACATACACATTGTAAACTTTCTCAATATTCTAATCTAAGCAAGAGCTCCGGAGAGTAGACTAGGTCGAACTCCGTTATCAAATGTGTCATGTTCAACTCTTATTCAGTATGTTTGATTGTGTATGTCTTTAAGCTTATACAAGATCCAGTTTCAGTTACAACTGAGAACTGAAATCTCTGAAGTTCAGTTGTAACTGAAACATGAGTTACTGCATCTTAGAGTATTAAGGCATTTAGTTATTTCAATTGGTATCAGAGCTTCACATCATAAATACTTGGTCTAGATCCTGTACTCTAAGAACTATGGATCTAATGAAAGAATGAAATTCTAGTGGAAAACCACCACTTTTGAGAGGTGTTGCAAACTATAGATTATGGAAGCTCAAGATGAAAGCATAAACCAAACAGATCGATGAAGAAGCCTGGAGTATGGTAGAATATGGATGGACTCCACCAACCTTAATTGATGCTGAAGGGAAGTTATCACATGTCGCCAAGACGGCTTGGAATGCTGAATAGAAGAGAGAAGCTCTGGGTGAATCAAAGGCTGTGTATGCTCTCTATAATGGGGTGACTGTAAATCTTTTTTTCTTAATCTCTTAATGTGCTAATAGTAAAAAATGATAGAAACTTTAGAAGTTACTTTTGAAGGAACAACTAAGGTTAAAGCCTCTAGACTGCAACAATTAGCTACTGACTTTGAAGATTTAAAAATGGAAGAAGAAGATATTGTTGAACAATTTAATATTAAAATATGTTTTCTTGTTGGTAATGTTAAAACTCTAGGTAAAAAGATTTCTAAAAAGAATTAGCTAAGAAAACAATGAGATGTCTTCCTCCTAGATTTGATATGAAAGTCACTGCTATTGAAGAATCTAGTGAACTTGAGACCATGAAACTAGAAGATTTAATAGGGAATCTTAGCACCTATGAGTCTAAACATTTTAAAAAGGCACCAATAAGAGGAGCTACCCTATAAGCTAAGAAAGAAAAATCAGTTGTAACATAAATCAAAAGTAATGATGAAAAATATGCATACTTTGCTAAAACAACAGTATAAAAAAATTCTTTAAAATACTTTGTAATGATCAGAATGGATATCAAGTTAATAACTATGAACCTAAGTAGTCTGAAAATAGGTGGGCATCCAAAGACGGGTTTGGTAAAAACTTTAAAAGTAAATATTTTTCAAACAGTCAAATGCCTAAAGGCATAAAATGCAGAGCTTGTGGTGGTCGTGGCCATCTTCAGGCAGAATATGCTAACACATTGAAGAAAACCAGAGCAACAATGGTTGAAATGTCATTTTCTAATGAAAATGGAAGTGATGGTGACTATAATGTAGAGAATAGTAATGTTTATAGTTTTGCTCAAACTAACGAGGTATCTAATTCGAATATATTTTCTAAAAGTGATCAAGCTAAAACTGACAATGATTATGACAATGATGATGAGAGAGTTACCATGGTCGATGTTGAAAAACAGTATTTAAACTTATTTAAAAAAATATACTCTACACATCAAAAAATTTCAAGACCTTGAGGATAAACTTGCTTCACTAACTCTAGATAATTGTGAATTGAAAGTTAAACTACGGAAAAAACAGGTAGAAGTAAGTGAGGCTGAAAGGAAGATAAAAACACTAAACACTTCAGCCTCAGAAAGATTGGATGAGATTCTGTCATCTCAAAGAGCAGCTAAGGATGGAAGTGGATTGGGATACAATGGTTTAAGAACAAAAAGTACTATTACGTTTGTAAAATCCACTCAGGAAGAAGCTGAAAGCTCTACCAAAGAAAAAATAAGTGCAAATAAGAACCCAGTTATAACTGAATAGAGAAAATCTCAAGTTTGGTTCAAACCTAATCAAATGTTTAAATATTTAAAATATACTAGAAGAGCTTACTATTACTGCAACAAGTTTGGGCATTTTGAATATAACTGCTTTAAGAGAATTAATGATGAATATGGACTAAGTCTCTTTATAAGAAAACTATCAGTCCCAACTCTATTTGGATCTGGCAAGTCAAGAAAACCAGTAATATTCCTACTGCATGTCAAACTGTCACTATAATGTCTTTAAAAGCTACTTCCCCTAACTCTTGGTATTTTTATAGTGGATGTTCCAAACATATGACTGGAAATACATATTACCTTGAAAATGTTGAGAAAGTAAAAAATAGTACTGTTACTTTTGGAAGTCGTGATACAGGTACTACCATTGGGAAATGAACTCTATGTGTGACAAGTATGCCCAGTATTAAGAATGTGCTCTTGGTTAAAGGCTTGAAATCAAACTTGATTAGCATCAGTCAACTGTGTGACAATGGTATGGTATATGATTTCTCCAAAGAAAGATGTACAGGAAGTGACATAAATAAAAGAATTCTCACATCTAGAATCAGCTCTGCAGATAACTACTATAATTTTGAAAAATCTAAAACTAACTCTAAAAATCTCAATTGTAACCAAGAAAAAATTAGCTTGGTTGAAATTTGGCAACAAAAGCTTGGGCATGTTAATTATAAAACTCTTAGTAAAATTGTTAAATCTGGTGTTGTTCATGGCATTCCTGATATAAATGTTAAGAATCCTGGTACATGCGGTTAGTGTGTAAAAGACAAACAAATAAAAATGTTTCATAAGAGCCTCAGTTAAATATGCACAAACAATGTACCGGAACTCTTGCACATTGACCTTATGGGTCCAATGTAGACTGGGAGTTATGCTGGCAAGAAATACATTCTAATTGTGGTGGATGATTTTTTCAAATATTCATGGGTCATTTTTCTGAGAGATAAATTTAACACTTATAATGTTTTTAAAAACATGTGTATCAAACTTCAAAATGAGAAAAACCACACAATTGGTAGAATAATGAGAATCAAAAGTGACCATGGAAAAAGAATTTGAAAACTATAAATTTGCTACTTCCTATGATGCTGTTGGGATCTCACATGAATTCTCTGCACCTAAAACTCCTCAGCAAAATGATATTGTTGAAAGAAAGAACACTATTCAAGAATGGCTAGAGTTATGCTAAACTCCAAAAAGCTGGCCGAAAGAATGTGGGCAGAAGCAGTGAGTACAACATGTCACATCATTATAGAGTTTATGTCACAAAAGGAACCACTAAAACTGCATATTAACTTTGAAAGGAAGAAAAACTAATTTGAAACATTTGCATGTTTTTGCATGTGTCTGTTATGTATTAAAAGACATGAAAAATCTAGGTTAGTTTGATTTAAAGAGTGATGAAGGAATCTTTCTTGGTTATGACACCGATAGTAGAGCATTTAGAGTTTGAGAACTCAAACTATTATGGAATCTTACAATGTTGTATTTGATGATGCCAAGACAATAAATGAGTGTACATGTGATGATGAAATGACTGGAGCTTCTAAAATTATGCAAAAAGAAGAAAAAAAAGAAGTCTCAGTTGTAACTGAGAATGTTACAGATGAGGAAGGATTAGCTGATGATGAAGAAAAACAGCAGAAGATCAAGAGGATGAGTCAGTCACACCTGAAACTACTCCAACAACTGAAAGTGATGCAGAGGATGAATGTGTTTTAGAACAAGTTAATGCATCACAAAGAAAAATCAGCTATGTGAGAACTAAGAAAAACCACTATTTGTATAATGTTTTTGGTAATGTGAATGAAGGCATGAAAACTAGAAAAAGAGTGTATAATCTTCTAAGTTTTGGTTGCTATGTCTCTCAAATAGAACCTAAAAATATTAATGAATCATTAGAGCACCCTGAATGGATTGAGGCTATCCAGGAAGAACTTTTAAAATTTGAGAGAAATGATGTATGAACTCTTGTGCCTAAACCTGCAACCAAAAATGTCATAGGTAATAAATGGGTTTTCAGAAATAAAAGTGATAAAAATGGTGTTATAACTAGAAACAAATCTAGGCTAGTCTCTTAGGGCTATACTCAAATTGAGTGAATTGACTTTGATGAGACTTCTGCTCCAGTTGCTAGGATTGAGGCTATAAGAATGTTTTTATCTCTTGCATGCCTGCATGACTTTAATCTTTTTCAGTTGGATATGAAAAGTGCATTTCTGAATGATGATGATAGTTTTTGAGGACTCACTTGAAAAATGCATTGTATGGTCTTAAACAAGCCCCTAGACTCTGGTGTTATTGAGCAAAATATTTCTTTTAGAAGTGGGGCAATGCGCAAAACATACTATTGAGCAAACCTAATTAAAAAAACATACAAATCCAAACATTTCTTCCCAAAAGGTATAATTAACTAACTAACTAACAAACAAAAAAATATAAAAAATATTAATATTTTATTTAAATATTTATTGAAAAAAACTCAAAAAAAATTTATAAAATATTTCTTTTAAAAGAATACCAAAATATACATACCTAAAGGTATGCGTACTTTTTGAAGTTTTTATAAAAATAAAATAATTTTATATAAAAGAATAATTTTTTATAAACAAAATATATTTTATAATTTTTATTTTTATTTTTAAAAAAGATAATACTTTTTGAAATGTGCATACCTACAGGTATGCTTTGAAGTGTGCATACTACAGGTAGGCACGCACTTTCTGAACTGTATTTTTAAAAAAAAAAATTATAAATTTTGTAAAAAAATATTATTTTTTTTAAAAGAAATTTATTTTTTTTTAAAAACGTTATTTTAAAATAAATTAATTTTTTTAAAATTTTGTTTTTAATATTTTTGAAATTTGAAATTTTCCATCTTATTAGTTAGTTAGTTGTACCTTTTGGGAATAAAGGTTTCGTATAGTATGTTTTGGTAATTAGGTTTGTAAAGTTGTATGTATTGGTAATTTCTCCTATATTATTAGTGCATACTAGGCCTTATAGTTTGATTATGTATTCAGAATTAAGGCTTTGTTTTTCTAAAAATACATAGTTATTTGGTAGAGAGATAGGCTGCCGCAGAAGGCTACATTGAATAGTTGGGAGAAATAATAGCAATAGTTGTATATAGTTTTAAACTGTTAGAGAGCTACTTATTTGTAAGAATCATATACACATTGTAAAATTTCTCAATATTATAATCTGAGCAAGAGCTCCGGAGAGTAGACTAAGTCGAACTCCGTTATCAAACGTGTTGTGTTCAACTCTTATTCAGTACGTTTGATTGTGTGTGTCTTTAAACTTATACAAAATCTAGTTTCAGTTACAACTTAGAACTGAAATCTCTAAAGTTCAGTTGTAATTGAAACACGCGTTACTGCATTTTAGAATATTAAGGCATATAGTATAATCAGTAAATGAAGCTCGTTGAAGACCGTAAAACATTATTTGCAATCCGCTTATCATACCTAAATATATAGTATATTTTCATTATTTTATACCGCCGCTCAATCAAAATCTTAGCTACGTCCTAATGTATCTGTTTTTCAAAAAGAAAAGGGTTCTTGTTATATCTCGTACTATTAATTTATTTTGATATTCTATTTCGTAAGTGATGTTAAGTTTGTAGTGGTAGTAAGTGTAGTATTTCCATAACTAATAAGAGTTGTACCTAATTTCGTAAAAACTAAAGATCTGGTCATGTGTTTTCACTAATGGTATTAATTAATGAAAAGAAAACAGAAAAACTTGCCTAATAATAATAACGTATGAAGACAGAAAGGTTCACCGTTTCATCTATTTAGTCGTTTCTAATACTTATCTTATATAAACAAATAAAAATATACAGAAGGGATATATAAATATCTGTAATAGGAGTAGAGAAGACAGAGAGAGAAAGGCTGAAAAACGCTTGAGTTTGTTTCCTTCAACATGTAATCATTGTCTTATAAACTATGTAAAAGCTACTTTTAAGTTATGTATAGGTTAAATAATCGGCTTAGTTTATGCTTTGGAACTAGACCTTTATGGCCAAGTGTTCACAACCTACGAATTTATATTGCTGCTGTAAATTGCTAGCTTAGAACTAATTTCTTAATTTATGCTTGCTTTAGTTCAACACTGACCAGTAATGTGGAATTAGTAATTAAGTACCGAGTATGAGATATAGGCTAGATAAAATATGTTTAACCTTAGGTATACAAGTCACTATGTAATATCGTAACTTGAAATTCTGTACCCATTGATACGTGTTTTAATAAGAATACCGAACAGGAAAACAAGAAGAATTAAGTATCTTAAAGAGTAATTTGAAAATTTAGTATGTTTACTACACCTGAGTTATGCCTTCACACACATTGTTCTTATTACAAGTAGTTCTACATTTCAGCTAGGGAAACAGAATTAACTTCCTGTATTATTTTATGAATCCAATTGTACCCGTACATGTGCCCGTGAGGAGTTTGGATAATATGGTTGGTAAAGAAAACTGAGAATTGGAAGTATTATATTGGTAATGGATCAAATAGAATTGATGTACATGTGATGACCTGGTTAAAAGTTAAGTATTAAATAGCTAGATTTGTTATAGTCAGATTCATGTAGAATTTTAACTTATGGTACTAATGTTTGTTACAAAGTTCAACTTGTTTGACAGTTCTCTCACTTGGTTGGAAAATTGGCTTAGTTGTATATCATGATCAGATTTGGGAGTTATCTAAGTCAATTTGGTAATTATTTAAGTTGTAACAAAAGACATCAACAAATAGATTGAAGTACTAGCAGCTAATCTATGTAAGTTAATAAACAATAGAAGTAAGTCACATTGAAATCAGTAAGCTAGAAAGTGCACGTTTGGTGAATTGCAATGACAACATGTAAGTAGCTATATGGTTTAATTTGGTTGTAGTTAAGGTACATATTATCTATATAGAATATTGTATGGTATAAATTATCTATGTACATATTATTTACAAGACGTCCAACAGGTGAGTGGTTTTGTCTTGCTAGTGTAATTGTCCCGTGCGTATTTTAAAAGGTGATTACAAGTTAATATTTTAATTACCATCTATACACAAGTATATTTTGATTGTTACAAGATAAAGAAATAAAAAGGAAAAGAAGAAATAAGTAAAGAGAAATCGGGAAGTCCGAAAAGAGATGAAGTTATTCGGGAAGTCCGAAAAGAGAGAAAGTTAATCGGGAAGTCCGAAAAGAGAGAAAGTTATTCGGGAAGTCCGAAAAGAAAGAAAGTAAATTCGGAAAGTCTGGAAAGAAAAAAGTAAATTTGAGAAGTCCGAAAAGAAAGAAAGACATTTGGGAATTTCAAATCAAACATAAAGAATTTAAAGGGGATTCGGATCGGGAAGTCCGAATCCACCGAATAGATTGGGAAGTCCAATCGATTGTTTTTAAAAGTTATTTATTCATTGGTTCTTACAACTTCATATTAAAGGAAGTTTTGTATTATCATGCATTGGGACATTTTTTAAAATATATATTTTGCCCTTATTATTATCGCAAGACTTTATTACTGAGCTCTTTTAGCTCACCCCTCTCATTTTTAATATTTCCAGGTAATACACGAGTATTTAGAATCGGATTTGAGTCAGTTGAAACCAAGCAAATCTCGTAGGAGTTATTTTAATTTTCCGCTGTTAATAAGGTTTTAAAACCAAGTTTGAGACTTAAGACAATCGTCTAGTTATGTTTTGAGAATTGTGTTTTAGTTGACAATGAGTATTGAATTTTCCTTTTAAGTTGTTATCGAGATGCTTTATAATAGGAAAAGTATATTTGAATTTATCAAATTAGTATATGTAAATGTTTTATTTAATTGTTATAAGTTATTAGGCTTTTGTCTATCATGTGCCAAAGTACGTGTTAGTCGGCCATGTGACACCCTAGATCCCGTTACCGTTCTTGTTTCTGTTGTCTCTGTATTTATTATTATAGACCCCAAAAGATAATTTTTTTTTATTTCTTAGATGATCAAAATTACTGTGTTTAGGTAATGTCACTCACTTGTTCATTATCTATATGACTAAGGGAGACAAACTTTCATCCCACATGTCTATAATTTTGTACTGCATGTGATAATTAGAGCAAATATTCGACTAGTTTACTTATAATAAAAAACGACTAGTTTAAGCGTTAGGCGTAGATGCTAGTTGCATGATGAACCTGAAACAACTTTGATGAGGCCTTTTCTCTTCCCTTCATGATTGGGTTCTGCACAAGCTGAGATTCAAACAGATCTGATTTAGATTCCATGCATGTGGGTTGCTACAACTCATAAAAAATGATTGGTAGATATAAGATTAGTACGACTGATAAAAATAACTGTTTCACTAATTCACATCAGATCTAAGATTTAACTGTTGGCAAAATTGTGGAGGATAACATTTCTCAATATTACGGTTTACCACACGGAATAAAACATGTAAAATTAACCAACAACATCAATAAGTTACAAGATGAGAGACGGAAAATGTAATAATGTACATATCTCTACTATCCACATCAGGCTATACATGACGCTCTTTATATTTAACCCAAAAATCACACTTTGTTAATTTTAGCTATCAAGTTTACATGTACTCAAAATTGCAAGCTCTCTATAAATAACTCTATCAAATCATTTAGCCAATAAGTTGTAACAAATAACTAAAAAAATTATGCGGAAATAATAGTAATATTATGCAATAAAGCTAAAAGTAAATGCCATTTATCTTTCTTTTTTTTGATAATCAATTTCTTTTATCTATTCAATTAAGTGTCTCAAATTATTAATAATCAAGAAAGGATTATGCAGTGTTCAAATTAAAAAAAGTAAGTGCAAAGGAAATCACTAATAGAGAAAATAATGATCAATACAACAAGCACGAATTCTGCTCATACTTTAGAACTGGTTTTATCAAATGAGCCTTACATAATTTCTGACAGAGTAATCTGGTGAACATTTGATAATATCAGTTCAAAAGTCATTTTCATTTGTAATTATTGTAATTTTGTATCTAATTTAGATTTTGAACATTTACTTGAGATAGCAATCTGTGCTAACCAAGTTTTTATTTGCTGGTTTTTGGTTTTAATGAGATGCTTAAGTTAAAAAAAAATTCGCATACGGTGAAAGTGACTGTAACGACCCGGCCCTACGGACCGAACCGCCACGCCCGTATCAACAATATTGTCCGCTTTGGCACAACTTCCCAGGGGGGTCACCCATCCTGGTACTACTCCAGGTTAAGCAAGCTTAACCATGGAGTTCCGACCTCGCTATTGTGCCGCACGGATTTATAAGGCCTTGTTAATAGAAAATGGATCTTTAAGCTCATATACCACACGAGTACTCTCATATCTGGGCGATGTGGGACTGACGCACAACACCGCACCACAGAATTTTCTTCCTGGAAATC
Organism: Primula vulgaris; assembly: GCA_963920805.1. Lineage (NCBI taxonomy): Eukaryota > Viridiplantae > Streptophyta > Magnoliopsida > Ericales > Primulaceae > Primula > Primula vulgaris. The sequence goes on along the minus strand of OY987215.1, from coordinate 9,055,705 downwards.
TGGATCGTCACAATCACCCTCCCTTTAGGCACGACGTCCTCGTCGGGCACGTCGCCCTTCCGGGGCCTCACACAATCGTGCTAGTCCCCACATTTCCGGCCAGATAGAGGCTCTGATACCATCTGTAACGACCCGGCCCTACGGACCGAACCGCCACGCCCGTATCAACAATAATGTCCGCTTTGGCACAACTTCCCAGGGGGGTCACCCATCCTCGTACTACTCCAGGTTAAGCACGCTTAACCATGGATTTCCGTTCTCGCTATTGTGCCGCACGGTTTTAAAAGGCCTTGTTAATAGGAAATGGATCTTTAAGCTCATATATCACACGAGTACTCTCATATCTGGGCGATGTGGGACTGACGCACAACACCGCACCACAGAATTTCTTTCCTGAAAATCTGGGTCGTTACAGCGACGGTTAATTTAAAATTGGAGGCTAAAAATAAAATTTATCTATCTTTGGTTATATATGTAGCAAATTAGTACCACTAAATATAAAGAAACTTCTACTAAAACATTTGCTTTTGAATAACTTAAGTTATTAGTCATGTACCTGGTTATATCTTTTTAAATTTCATTCACGTACTAATTATCAGAGGGACAAAAGTTGGTTACAGTTATTTAAGTTGATATTAGTGCGTTTATCTTTATATTTCCTAGCTAAACTACGTGTTTGTTTTGTTATCGGATTCTTAATCCTTTTTGAACACAACTTCCTCTCACTATTTATATCCATACACCTGATCAGTATTGTCATGTTATTTTTTGCCAGATTAGTCGTCTTATTTCCTGACTTACTTTACGAAATCAGTTTATTGTCATGAGTTCATTCAGTTTTACATCTTTATCTCGGTTCCAAACTGCTATTGATCTCTTCATATTTGCTTCCGAAGCATTCTCCGAGCGCACATTCGCTGTTTTTCTCTGATTCCCGTGTTGAAGTTTCAATCTTGAATTGAACTTCTATATTAAATGTCCCAGTATACATACGTAAATACATACATGGCGATGAATTCTGGGGTTCCGTTAGTGTTGTATGGTGATCTGGAGGCTGATATTGCTGAAATTTCCCCAAACGGCATATAAGTGCATTATCACGAAATCGAGGTTGAGGAAAAAGGTGCTAAGGTGGGCTATAACGGGTTCGATGAAAACTATGGGAGGGACGCGACTTGGAACAAGATCCGGGTCACCAATTCATCCAAATCCGAGCAAGTTTTTCAAAACTTGAATCAGCTATTGAAACCTTTGAAACACGACAATATCGTTGAGTATTACAGCTCGTGGGTGGACCATAATACTGGCCATATCAATCTCATCGCCGAGGCATTCACATCAGGGTATTTGAGAAGGTACCGTAGAAAGCATAAGTGTGTAGAGACACATGCGATCAAGAAGTGGCGCGACAGATTTTAGAAGGGTTGTATTTTCTCCACAATCATGATCCTTTGATAGTTCATGGAAGCTTGACTTGTGATTCTATATTTATCAATGGTAACACTGAAGAGGTTAAGATCGGGGATCCATGGTTGGGAAATATTGTTCAGGATCCGCTTATGGATCTTTTCAAGGAGGAGTTCAACCAAGATTTTGACGTTTACTCGCTCACTATATGTATGCTCGAATTAGCTACAGCTGGGAATCCGATCTTAAAATCTGAATCTCTGAGAGAAATTTACTGGAAGAAGACTATTACGAGTACTATGCAAGCTACCTTAGCCAAGGTCAAAGACGCCCAATTCAAGAAATTTATTGAAAAGTGTCTTAGTTTACAATCCGTAAAGTTGTCAGCAATGGAGCTTTTGCAAGACTTGTGTATGCAGACGCCTATTCTCACAACGTGCAAGGTTCAAGCTCCTCTAGCTTGGACTTCTGAAGTAATTTTTTTCATCGGAAATAGTGAATTCGAACTAAAAGAAGATAGAACAAGAAACGGGTCCGTTTTTTTCAAGTTAGGCGTTGATAACTTGAAGGGGAAAAAGCTGGAGATTGAATTCGAATTCGATCCTCGGAAGGACACGAAAATTGAAGTGGCGAGAGAGATAACTGAAGCATTTGAATTGTTGAATGAGGATGTGATTTTGGTAGCGGAGTTGATGGACTGCTTGATCCTTAGATTGGTTCCATGCTGGAAGCCATCTGTCATAGAATCATGTGGGAATTTAGTTCCTACACATTGAGTTTGTTCTTTTATTGTAAACAGTTTGAGAAATTATGTTTATAAAGCTAGCTATTTAATCATGTCATTGATAATAGCTCTATTACAAGTAGTTATATCATTCTTCTTTTTCGCAACCCAAATCCACTTAGAAACCGGTCTATAAAGCCCATTAAAACCTTTTTATTTTCAGAAATCCTTTTAAAACATTTTTGTTCCAAGTGACCCAGGCTTCTCACAATAATAACATACTTTAATAACACTACCAGTAGCAATTTTAGATGGAGCTTTGAAAAACTTATCCTTAAAAACACATTCAGTTGCTACCGGTGGTATGAAAAATTTCTTAGTTGTATATGTAGTTGCAACTGAGATCTTTTTAATACTTACATTCGAGTTCAGCTTTGCTTAAGGCGATGCCATCACAAATACATTTTTTCCATTCCATTCAAAGCCACCGTATCCCAAACCAGTGTTGTCTTTGCATGTCGTTGAGTGGAAAATAATTGGTCCAATCTTTGAGTAGAACCTAAGTTGAGAAGCTTGACTTGCCTTTGAAGTTTATTCAATTCGAATTGTGTTTTCGTAATATCACTCTTAAATCCCAAAACTTCTTCCTTCAGTCTTAAATTTTCTCTCCTTATCAAGTCCATGTTTTACCAGAACATAGGATCCACACCAAGTAAAGGCTGATGTGAGTGTCTGATACCAATTGAAATTCATATATGCTGTTTTAGTTGATGTTACGTAGATAGGTTGCAATTATAGTTGTAACCACAGTTGCAAGCAGAAGTATAATGATGGACAGAACTGAAAGTTAAACGTACTCGTAAGAAATTCACACGCATGTTTAACAACGAAGTTCACCCAATCCTTGTGCTACGTCTCCAGGTCACTCACCCAGATCAGTGATATTATAAAGGTTAAGACAAGGAGATCTTCTATCTCCAGGTCTTTTTGTTATCATCTTAGAAGTCTTCTCTAGAAATTTAAATTATCTTGTTCACAAAGGTTATTATCAGAGATTCAAAGTTCCTATTTGGAGTCCTTTTATTACTCATTATTTTTTCTGCTGCTAATGTGAGATCAGTAAGGGAAGTTCAGAAGGTGCTAAGAAAATATGAATTTGATTCTGGTCAAGAAGTCAATTGTGAAAAAAGTTCTCTATATTGCTCTAAAACTGTCATAAATACTCAAAGGAGAAAAATTAAATAAAAGCTGGGAATTACAATGAAAAAGTCTCCTTTTATTTATCCAGGGTGTAATCTTTAATCTGGTAGAAATAAAAACATTTATTTCCATTCTATGGTGGCTAAAATCAGAGATGCACTCTATAATTGGAAGTCTAAATTGTTACCTATGATATCTAAAATCATTCTTATAAATTATATTCTCGAATCTATTCCTCTATATATTCTCTCAGCAATGCTGCATGCTAAAAATGTTATTACTGTTGTAGAGAGGATCTTTTCTAATTTCTTGTGGGGTCAAAATGAAGATAAAAATAAGTATTATTGGGTTTCTTAGAAGAGGGTTTCTAGACCTATTGAAGAGGGTGGTTTGGATTTAAGGAGTATGTGTGATATCTCGAAGGCTTTTGCTGTCAAACTTTGGTGGGAATTTAGAAAGCAAAAATCTATTTGGTCTTTATTTATGAAAAATAAGTATTGCAAAAAAGTTCACCTTTGCCAACCTGGACAATAAAGAGTGGTGATGGACCAATCACTAGGGACATTACTAATGGCACTTGTAAAAGAATGATTGAAGTAAGAGAATAAGCTGAAAAAAGCATTATTTGGCCAATTGGTCAAGATAATGTTAATGTCAACTTGGACAATTGGAGAGGTGATGGTCCAATCACCTGGTAAGAAACAAAGCAAACTCTAGTTGGGCTCATTCTTTAATCTGGGATAAACTTTTACCTTTGAGAATTTCATGTTTTATGGGGAAAATTTTGCTTAATGTAGTTCCAGTTGATAACAACATTCAGAGAAAGGTGATTAATTTAGTCTCAATGTGTGATTGCTGCAAGAAAATTGGTGAAGATCCGGAGCATTTATTTAGTATTGGTCCTATAGCTACTTTGGTCTGGAGTTATTTTAGAAATCATTTGGGTATCTAGTACTACAATAACAACATGTATGACTTGGTGGTTAAAATCAAACTACTCTTTGAAAGGTAAATGTTTAAAAGTTTTTACTTCTATTATTATTGGGATAATATCAAAAAAGTACTAAGTTCATTTTACCTGTTCATAAAAAAATATAAGGCTTTGGACAGAAATTTTGATCTATTCTCTAATAATAATAGAATCAAACCTGGTAAGAAAATTCAAAAACATTATTGGGACAAACATCCTATCAATTTTATTATGATTAATGTGGAAGATAGCCACAAATCTTTCCCTATGTATTCTGGTATTGGTGGGTTGGTTAGGGACCACATGGGCTATTTTATTAACGGATTTTCTATCTATGAAAGAGCTAATTCTACTATGGATAGAGAAAATTTGGCAATTCTAAAAGGCCTCTCAATTATTGATGATCAAAAGGCTATATTGGAAAGTGGTTCAAATAGCATGGTGAATATTAATCATAATAAAGAAAAATGTAACTCGATCATCTATGGATTTATTAGACAAATTAAAGAGATCATTAAACAGAAAAATGTGAAGATCGTACATACCTTTCGAGAAGCTAATGGAGCAGCTGATTTGCTAGCAAATGAGGTTCGAACATCATTTCAAAGGATCAAAGAGATTTCCTTTGTCTTCTGGGTAAGATTTTAAAACTGGATCATAATCATTATCCTAATTTAAGATGATTAAAAAGATTTTCGACATGGTTTCTCTCTCTAAACTCTCTGTGTGTGAAATGAATTTTGTCGGTTCGTATGGAAAGAAGAAAGAAAAAGAACATGATGCATGGATTATCTGGATTATTTTTGCTTTTATTTCTACAAAAGCCCTTGTAAGTTTTAGTAATTTTAAGTTCAATCCCAAGTAATTTGTAATTATCACTTTTGACACTTATTTTCTAAATTGGCGCACTTTTGTTTTCGCTTATAAATAAAAATGTGGGTTTTTCTCAACATTAAAAAAAAAAAAAATCGGAACACCAAATGAAAGGTATTTGATCTTTCTATGGTATAACTATACACACCAGATCTTTTTATGGTGCATTATTTTCTGTTTCAGAATCGTTGAAAGATTAATGGAACGGTGGACAGATACTAAGTCCAGAATACGGCAACCGACGTACAAACACAAATCATAAAATTAAAAAAATTCAACCAAGAAATAACTTACGATGCAGTCTAATTAAAGCGACAATTCACCAGAATACGACTTCTAACCTCTCTCTCAAAGTTTATAATGTAGGGTTGGTGGTATTTGATCAGAGTCTTATATAATGTTGCGTATGTAGGCGGTATAATTGTCATTTGATTTCTCCCAAAAAAGCATCCGGTCATTAATTTGTAATTCAATCGCCATTTGATTCACATTAATCTGTGACACTTTAAATGTTTCTGATTGCAAAGTCATAATTGAGTAGTTAGACGATTAGTTCTTATTATAAAAAACAAAGGAAGGGAATAATTAAGTAGATAGACTATTAGTTCTTATTATAAAAAGCCAAATCAAGGGATTCGTGTGAATAACCTATCTATATTTAAACCAATTGAACACATGTCTATATTTACACCATACAACACCTTGAGTAGTTTTGTTTTTATTCAAATTTGAAAAATATTTGCCAATAAGAACCAAAAAAACCCTGCAACTCTGGTTTCGTTATCTAAGCACAAGCTCACCCCTCTAAACACTCACTCAAACTATTCCAGTCTCTTTCTCTCCATGATAGTTGATGCTGGCGAAATCAGTTTTGCTGCTTTAAATGCATAATGACCTGATGAAAGGTTTTCCATATTGCCCATATCTTCTATGATAAAAATGTATCGATTCTAATAAATCCGCAATAAATATAAATGTTGATGACTTTAAAAATCCTTGTGAGGCTTCTTAAAGTTCACAATATCAGAAAAAGTATCGACTAAATATGCTGCTAAGCTACTAGAATCATCAATAAGCTAAATAAATGTTTTAACCACCCTCTTCTCGTGCTCAGTCGATCTTAAGCTAAACCATGTTAGAAATTTCTTCAGAAACTCCTCGTTGATATGCCTATCACATTCAAGATTGAATATCACCTGGACACAATAGTCGAAATAAATATATGAATTTCCCAATTCTTTGGATATTCAGAAAGGTGAACCATTCAACATACCTCCGCTCTTAGTTGTATCCTCAATTGTGGTCATAACTCTTTGGGAATTCATCATAGACATTTCCCCATTTGTCGAAACACCCACTACGATCCGGTCTTAGACTCACTTTTAAGAAACCAAGGTATTAAAAGGAAAAAAGTGTATAAACCAAGGTACAAAAACGTATAAAACCCTACAAAAAATTGAGTCTAAGAGCGGTTGATATTGTTGTCTTGACCAACGAGGAAATGTCTGTGATGTATTCCCAAAGAGTTATGACCACAATTGAGGATACAGCTGAGAGCGGATGTACTTTTAATGGTTCAACTCTGGGAATATCCAAAGAATTGGGAAATTCAGATATTAATTTAGACTATTAGGTCAAGATGATATGCAAGCTTTAATGTGATAGGCATGTCAAGGAGGATTTTCTAAAGTAATTTCTAAATTGGTTTAGCTTAAGATCAACCGAGCACGAGAAGAGGGTGGTCAAAACATTTATTCAGTTTATTGATGATTCTAGTAGCTTAGCAGCACAGTTGGTCAATACTTTTTATGATATTGTGAACTTTAAGAAGCCTCACAATGATTTTTAAAATCATCAAAAATGATATTTATTGCGGATTTATAAGAATCGATACATTTTTATCATAGAAGATATGGGTGTTGGAAACACGTTTTATTTTGCAGCGGAAAAACTGAATTTGGATCCTGAATATAATGTATATGAATTTAATAAAAACGATACAGAAATACCTCATGGGCAGAGATAGATCACACTTGATCTTCTACCGTATTTCTATAATATTGCTTACTTCTTAGAGAGATAGGCTCTCAAACTGTTAGAAACTCTAGCAAATATTTTATGAGACTTCTTATCTTTTTCACAGCATAGGGGTATATTTATAGGCTACAGTAGGGACTCAGTGCATAAGAAGAATAAGAGTTATACTTAACATAGATCTCTAACCCTAATTAGATTATAATTTAATTAATAAATATTATCTAGTTTTAATTAAAAGACTAATATAATATTATCGAATTAATATTTTTATAATCATAGGATAATCTATCAATAAATTATATTCATTTCTATTAAAGAATATAATTGCACTCTTAATTCTTCTCAAAATAATATTTAAGAGCACATTATTGAATACTTAAATATCTCATCATGTTAAGATTACAAATATCCACCGAGTAAATAAATTACTGATAATTATTTTACTCGGCATATTATTTCCTCGGCCTTTACACTTAACTTATTTGTTTTTTCGAATATAAAATCCACTTATAAGCTTCTCGAGTGGATATCATCAATTCTTGTTAAGGGATTGAAATTCCTTCGATTATACACACACACCATATAAATAATATCACTGCCCAACGTACGGGTTTGTTGACCACAACAAATCTCATCCATTGCAAATCAAAACAGTATATATTATAAATATGTGTATCGAAAAAAATCTAGAGATTAAGAGTATAAGTAATCATAATAATTCATTAGCTATAATTATTTTATTCTGGTCAGTACCATAAAATAATATCACTTTGTCATGTTCAATATATTTTAAGTACACTAGCACAAAGAGTCGGAACTTAACCGTTTCCTATAGTCAAGGCAGACCTACTAAAACTATGTGCTACAACTATACCGATGTTTGTTCACTCTATCTAAAGTTGTGAACGATAAAATATATTATGTTAGAACCCGTGATTTGATCTTCCCTACGTAAGCCGTACTCTACACACGAAATCACTTACTATACAAAATAAAGACACATGTACATATAAATAACATGTACAACATTGCTCAAAACTATTATCAAATAAATCATTCATTGTTAATAAATAAATACTAAAAAGCAACAATAAATCATGTCTTTTAGTATATTATTCTAATAATGGGCAATATGAAAAACCTTTCATTAGGTCATTTTGCATTTAAGTAGCGAAACTGATTTCACTAACATCAACTATCATGGAAAGAAAGAGACTGGAATAGTTTGAATAAGTGTTTAGAGGGGCGAACTTGTACTTAGATAGCAAAGCCCGAGTTGCAGGGTTTTCTTTTCGTTCTTGTTGGCAAATATTTTTGAAATTTGAGTAAAAACAAAACTACTCAATTTGTTGTATCGTGTATAGACTTGATTTGACTTTTTAATTATAAGAACTCATCGTCTAACTACTCAAGTATAACTTTGCAATCAGAAACATTTAATGCGCAACAGATTAATGTGAATCAAATGGCGATTGAAATACAAATTAATTACCAAATGCTTTTTTGGAAGCAATCAAATGACAATTATACCGCCTACATACGCAACATTATATAAGACAGATCGGATACCACCAACCCTACATTCTAAACTCTGAGAGAGAGAGGTTAGAAGGCGTATTCAGGTGAATTGTCTCCTTAATTAGACTGCGTCGTAAGTTATTTCTCGGTATTTGTGATTAATGTATGTACGTTGGTTGTCGTACATATACTGGACTTAGTATTTATCCGCCATTCCATTACGCTTTCAACAATATCTGAAACACAAAAGAACAAAGGGAAATACGATTGGAAATCTAAGTATGTAGAATATCATTTATGCTAATTAAGGAAACATATGTCTCCCAAGACACAATTACAAAGGATGTTCTTTAGAATAATTCGCTTGAAACTGTAGAGAAATCCATTAAATCTTTTTTAGAATAAATGTTGGAGACAGCCAACGATTCATCAAATTTAAACCATGAAAATCGGTATGCTACTAAAACACAGTTTCTTACTGCAGCAAGAAGTACAATCTACAACTAGATCAGCTGTTAGGTTTTCCAATTCCGAAAAATTCTAAACTTTCCAATTCCTAGAGTTCTATTGAACAGACTTCTCTTTAATAGAGACTTAGCTTGAAAGCGAATTTTTTATTAGCTTATTACAGTGACATACTAACTATTTACGATGTTTAAGACATCCAATTGATAGGTCATAGGTCTCTTCTAATGGAGGTTAAAAAGTATGGTTATGATCTTACAGCGAGTGCATCATACGAGCATTTAATGACTCCATCGATGGCAGTAGATAGGCTTCTGAGCCCGCTTCACTTGCCGAGGAGCTTATCAGCAAGATATCCTCTAAAAGATACTCAAGTATCTTTTATAATCAATCAGATATTACATGAAGGAAAGAATACACCAAATTTATACGGACATATCCCATAAAGATAGGGTCAAGCCCTTAAAATATACATTCCTTAAGCACAAAGGAAAACATATCCGGTAGCAATACTGGAAGAAAGGCGAGGAATCCATGCCAAGGTCTCCTCGCCGAAGAATATTTGACTATCCGAATGAGTAAAGTTATAAAATCAATGTCTCCGAAGGCTAACGAATGAGACATGGTCTCTCGAAAGAGCTCAACTCGCCTGCGAGGAGAACTGGCGTCGCCCCTTCAAGCTAGCCAAGTTGGTGGAAAGATAAGAAGATATAACAGAATATATCTCAGCGTGACATTAAGTAAACAAAACATACGAAGAAGATGTGATTGATAATATTATATCAATCACAAAAGATACACCATAGATTGCATCCACCAACTATATAAGGGGTTTATAATCTAAGAAGAAGATCATCTGAACCCATACGAACTCAGACATACACTAATTATTCGGGTACTACTAAACCCTACTTACATATATTCATATTCATTCTCAATCGGGATCGGATGGCAATTTTGATTTCATCGGGTGATGCAAGTGATGATAATCGAGCCGTGTACATCTATCATACAATGTAAGCACTCTACCATATGAGTTAGAATCATATTTGTTTCATATATAAATTATAATTACATATGTATAATATAGATTTGTACTTTTGAATATATGAAACTATTAAAATAAAAAATATAATTAAATTAAAAAGTTATATTGTTACTTCAAAAAAGATAAATGATCATTATTTTCCGATTATAAAAATTATAATGATAATTTATCTCATTTAGTATGATAATTGTTGCTTTTATGAATAAAACTAAATACTAAAATAATCTGATAAAAAATGTATCAATTTTTTTATCTACTCAATTATTTGTAGTTACACTATTTTTTCTATTACATGTTAATTTATTTTTTCATTTATTAGGAATGTTATTTTTAAACTATTATTATATTTCGTGTTAATATCATGTTTAGACGTCTCAAATGAAAATTATTAATAAAAAATGATGTTGTCATAAAATAAAAAAATATGTCGGCATAAACCTATCACAACCCTACGGGATCCCGAAAAAGTCGGGTTCCGACTTTAGTCGGGTCGGGATCGGGATTTTTTTTCACTTACAAAAATAATCGGGTCGAGATACGGATTGAGTGTTTACGGGTCGGATACCGACCCTAACCCACCCCTAGTATATAGTATCTTTTCAAAAGTGACTAGGCATTATTTATTACTTATTAAATTGAGGTCTCTCATGATAAGGAAACTCCTTATAAACAAATTTACTAAACGAAGAGTTTCTCTTCTAGGAGCATGTTCTAGAGAGTTTTTTGGTAAAAATGAATCGTACGTTCCTCTAGTAGGTATAGTTATCACCAAATATTTCTTCTAAAAAAAGAAAATAATATTTTGAATCCTTAATAGCATGATTAATATCTTCATCCCTTAATAGCATGATAAGACTTGTAAGAAGTGTTCTAAAAGGCGTGCTTAGCCGCAAATTAAGCAGCGTCTAGGTGGTAGGCGAAGCCTAAAACCTATGAGATTAGACAGATTTGGTGCAAATTATGCGGTGATTATGCGCTAGGCATTCAATTACGCCTAAAATCCGTCTTGCACCTTTTATAACATTGCTTGTAAGTCAATGCTTGCTAAGCATATGTCAGGTCATGGAATTAGTTTTAGTCATATTACCATAATTCGGATTCAATTCCTAACTTCTTGTCATATTTACCTTAAGTTGATTACGTCGTAGCAAAATACCATATAAGGCATCTCATCACCCAAAAATAAGATAAAGAAAAGAAGACGGTAAGCTGGTAACAAATTATTTTATAATTCTATTAGATCATTAATGCATAATTCATTCAACCCACTGACCTAATGATACGGACATCCGTGCAAATACATGGCAAGAAAAATGTACTGTTTCCGTTCCAAATTGTTAGTCAACCAAGAAAAAAACTCATACGTAAATTGCCGAAACGAAAATTTAAATACTAGTTTTGATTCGGTCAAATTTACACGTATTTTCGTGATAAATTAAAATTTTGGAACGGAGGGAGTACAATTGTACTTGAATTCAAATCTAACCAGCTATTCAAAATTATCGTTTAATAAATATAGACTAGGAAGCAAAGCATTAAAAAATCAAATGATGTAACAATTAGATCTCACTGGAAATTTCCATGTGGCCATATATATTCCAACTTATAGGAATTTTCTCCACGATTGTTAAAATTTAAAAACAAAAACCCCGTTCGATTCACAAGTACTCATCCATTAAAGTGATAGGGAAATACACTACTTGGAAGTTTGAACAAATAAAAGCAAGAATTTATTTTTTAAAATGTAACAAATTTGAATGACTTATGAGATCTCATCTTTAATCATTTTCACACGTTGAGTACGTAATTAATTACTATATTGGAACGGAAACAAGTTATCTAACTCATTACAAACATAACCAATATCTATGTTTCAACCAATTTTAAACTAATTTTAACTTGAAAACCTATATTGATGATCTAAATCAAGGATTCAACAATTTGGCTGGCTGGTTTGACCGTGCTTTTAAGGACTTATTGTAAAAGAAAATTGATTATATGTTGCATCCAAAAATCCTGCTATACCAAATGGATTAAAAAGAGTTTAACAAAATACAATACCATTATCATACATGCAAGCACGGTCGAAACTAAGTGGTAACTCCAGAATTTCCTATTTTTTTTAGTTTCTACTGAATTTTGTTAAATATGAAAATTTAGTACTCTTGATTTATTTTTTCACTGAGAATTATTTTTTATGCAAAATCAGCTCCCCTTCTTTATATCATATAAAAGCAAAGGAGGAAAAAAAAATAATAAAGAATAGGTTTTCTTATTTTCTAACAAGGGAGAAAAAAAAGTTATAACAGGTAGTTTATTTTCTTCCTAATATCGCTGATAAAAACAAGGGAGAAAAAAAAATTAAGGATAAAATTCTAGTTGGAAGAACCTAACCTGGAGATAAAAGACGAGGCAAACCCTAACTCTATAATATGAAAAAGGTTACGCACAAATCCCACCCACTTTATATAGTAGTAGAGAAATATAATGGGTGCTGATCATTTTATATTTTTATTGACATTATGGCCAAAAAAATAAACAAATTTGGAATATTATTTTAATGCATTTTTTTTAATTTATCTTCCCCCTTTTCTATGTGTAATTAAAAGACAAAAGTACATTAATTTGGATTTGATAATCCCCATTTTTAAATGGGGTCAATTCCCAAAACATACATGTGTTATTAAATATTACCAAAACATACAATCCAAACAAATTATTCCCAAAATATACAATTGACCCAACCAAAATAGAAAAAAAAATATATTTCTCCTCAGCTATCAAAAAATTTATCTTTCTCCTCTCTCTCCTCTCTCTTTCTAAATTATCATTTTTTTCCCACAAAATACTATCTTATTTAATGTTAAAATGACTTCTAAACCGAAAAAAATAAAATTACAACAAAAACTAAAAAAAAATTCAAAAAAGTCGAGATGCCGAAAAAACCCAAAAAATGCTGGAAAAACCTTTAAAAAAGTCGGGAACCCGAAAAAATCCAAAAAATGTTAAAAAATAAAAAAAAACCAATAAAAATCCAAATTCACAAAAAAATGAAAAAAGTTCAAAAAAGTCGAGAATCCGAAAACACCCAAAAAAGGCTGGAAAAACCTTTTAAAAAGTCGGGAACCCGAAAAAGCCCAAAAAATGGTTAAAAAAAGTAAAAAAAACAAAGAAAAATCCAAAATCACAAAAAGAATGAAAAAAGTTAACAAAAATCGAGAACCCGAAAAAACCAAAAAAGTGCTGAAAAAACCTTTAAAAAGTCGGGAACCCGAAAAAACTCCAAAAAAGTGGCAAAAAATAAAAAAAAAAAAAAACAAGAAAAATCCAAATTCACAAAAATAAATAAAAATAAAGTTCAGAAAAGTCGAGAACCCGAAAAATGCCCAAAAATATGGTAAAAGACAAAAAAAAACAAGAAAAATCCAAAATTACAAAAAAAAATGAAAAAAAGTTCAAAAAAGTCGAGAATTCAAAAAAACCCAAAATATGCTGAAAAAACTTTTAAAAAAGTCGGTAACCGAAAAAACCCAAAAAATTGGTAAAAAAACCCAAAAAATATCCAAAATCACAAAAAGAATGAAAAAAGTTCACAAAAGTCGAGAAGCCGGAAAAACCAAAAATGTGCTGAAAATAACTTTAAAAAGTCGAAAACCCGAAAAATCTACAAAAAAATGGCAAAAAAAAACCAAGAAAAATCCAAAATCACAAAAATATATAAAAATAATGTATTGTGTATGCTCGTATTAAAAAACATGTATAAATTATGTATTGTGTATGTCTGTATTAAAGAGCATGTATAAAAAGTGTATTGTGTATGAATAATAAGAAAAAAACAAAAAAAATTGACAGTGTCAATAGATACAGAATGTATTGTGTATGACTGTATTAAATAGCGTGTATAAACAATGTATTGTGTATGTCTGTATTAAAAAGCATATATAAAATATGTATTGTGTATGTCTCTATTAAAGAGCATGTATAAATAGTTTATTGTGTATGCTCGTATTAAAAAAACATGTATAAACTGTCAATGGATACAGAATGTATTGTGTATGAATGTATTAAAGAGCGTGTATAAACAATGTATTGTGTATGCCTTTATTAAAAAACATATATAAAATATGTATTGTGTATGCCTGTATTAAAGAGCATGTATAAATAGTGTACTGTGTATGCCCGTATTAAAAAAACATGTATAAACGGTGTACTGTGTATGTTTGTATTCAATAGCATGTATAAATAATGTTTTGTGCATGCATGTATTAAAAAATATGTATAAACTGTGTATTGTGTATGCATATATTAAAGAGCATGTATAAAATATGTATTGTGTATGCATGTATTAAAGAGCATGTATAAATAGTGTATTGTGTATGTCCGTATTAAAAAACATGTATAAACTGTGTATTGTGTATGTCTGTATTAAAGAGCATGCATAAATAATGTATTGTGTATGCCCGTATTAAAAAAACATGTATAAACTGTGTATTGTGTATGTCTGTATTAAATAGCATGTATAAAATATGTATTGTGTATGCCTGTATTAAAGAGCATGTATAAAATATGTATTGTGTATGCCCGTATTAAGGAGCATGTATAAATAGTGTATTGTGTATGCCCGTATTAAAAAAACATGTATAAACTGTGTATTGTGTATGCATGTATTAAAGAACATGTATAAAAAGTGTATTGTGCATGCATGTATTAAAAAATATGTATAAACTGTATATTGTGTATGCCTGTATTAAAGAGCATGTATAAAATATGTATTGTCTATGCATGTATTAAAGAACATGTATAAATAGTGTATTGTGTATGTCCGTATTAAAAAACATGTATAAACTGTGTATTGTGTATGTCTGTATTAAAGAGCATGCATAAATAATGTATTGTGTATGCCCGTATTAAAAAAACATGTATAAACTGTGTATTGTGTATGCCTGTATTAAATATCATGTATAAAATATGTATTATGTATTAATGTATTAAAGAGCATGTATAAATAGTGTATTGTGTATGCATGTATTAAAAAACATGTATAAATTGTGTATTGTGTATGCCTGTATTAAAGAGCACGTACAAAAAATGTATTGTGTATGCATGTATTTAATAGCATGTATAATTGTGTATTGTGTATTCCTGTATTAAAGAGCATGTATAAAATATGTATTGTGTATGCATGTATTAAAGAGCATGTATAAATAGTGTATTGTGTATGTCCGTATTAAAAAACATGTATAAACTGTGTATTGTGTATGTCTGTATTAAAGAGCATGCATAAATAATGTATTGTGTATGCTCGTATTAAAAAAACATATATAAATTGTGTATTGTGTATGCATGTATTAAATAGCATGTATAAAATATGTATTATGTATTACTGTATTAAAGTCCATGTATAAATAGTGTATTGTGTATGCATGTATTAAAAAACATGTATAAATTGTGTATTGTGTATGTCTGTATTAAAGAGCATGTACAAAAATTGTATTGTGTATGCCTGTATTAAAGAGCATGTATAAAAAGTGTATTGTGTATACCTGTATTTAATAGCATGTATAATTGTGTATTGTGTATGCCTGTATTAAAGAGCATGTATAAACTATATATTGTGTATGAATAACAAAAACACAAATAAGGGGAAGCGTTAATGAATACAAAATATATTGTGTATGGGTAGGGTGAAAAATGAAAGAGATAAATTCACAATTATTTAATCACTTACCAATTATGCCCCAAAAATGAGCATCGTTCCGATCGAAAAAAAACAAAATCCTAATTCATATAAAAAAAATAAAAATAAAGTTCTTAGGGGAATGAGTTTTGATCGGACGGTGGAGATTGGGGTTAAAGTATGAGTGTGGAAAAGATGGAGGGTTGGCATTTGAGGAGGTGGTGACGGGATCGGATATGGAGGGAGGTGCGGCGGAAGGTGGTGGAGATAGGTGGTTGAGAGAGGAGGACGGATATTGTAGTTGACATTTTTACATGTGTGTGTATATATATATATATATATATAGGGAGGGAGGGAGGGAGAGAGTGGGGGAGCTATTAAAAAAATATAAATTATTTAGTATTTATAATTTTAATTAGTTGTATGTTTTGAAAATAAAATGTTGGGGTGTAATTTTTTGGTAACTAGTTTAAAATAGTTGTATCTTTTGGTAATTTTCCCTTTTTAAAATGTCTTGCAGTACTCGGAAAAAAAATCCCTCAACTTTGTAACTAATTAAGAAATTTTATTTTCTCATGATATGTTACAAACTGTTAATTACCTCTCTTTACAAGATATTTTTTTACTTATAATGTACTTTCTGTTGTAAAATATTATTGGTCATCTTGGGCCTTACTCTATTGGGCCTATCTTGGCCTTTCCTAACATATGTAACCCTACCCTCTGACAGGGTCTCTTGATGTATATCTATCACTCATTAATGAATAAACACTTCGTCTTGTTGTCTCTCTGTATATTATCTCCCTATATCTATATACATATATATGTGAGCCAATATGTCACACAACACGTTATCGGCACTTTACTCGTGGAGACTAAGATATACGCTCGCGGATATTGGAAATTTTTGGTAAACGCACAGATATTGGGTATCTATAAACCTTGAGGTTTATCCGGATTTTTTTAGGGTTTTGCTATATCGACCATCACCAACATACCGTGCGTAAGGTATTGAATTCAAAACTTAATTTATTCCATGTATGTGATTGCACGTATTATTTTATGGATAACAAAAGAATGATAAATATACTGTAGTATATAATTCATGTGTATTAGAGTTTGTTACTTGTATTGATAACTAAAGCATGATCGTAACACACATATTGTTGATTATAAAATCATATTTATTGATAAGACCATACACAGTAACCCAAACTGCATGTATTTGTTGGAAAAAAAAAACCTATGCATGATAGATTTTTTTTA
This sequence comes from Primula vulgaris, assembly GCA_963920805.1. Taxonomy (NCBI): domain Eukaryota; kingdom Viridiplantae; phylum Streptophyta; class Magnoliopsida; order Ericales; family Primulaceae; genus Primula; species Primula vulgaris. The sequence goes on along the minus strand of OY987215.1, from coordinate 9,038,520 downwards.
TTTATTGATAAAAACCTATTGATATGTAATATGTATCGTGTACTGTAAAATTGTATTTTTATACAAACAAAATCAGTAAAAGACATATAATCGGGTTGTAAATCGGAAATCATATAATTGTAAAACATGTATTAATCTGTGGGATTAAATCTGTAAAAAAACTGAAAACAGTAGGACTGTTTTGTAATTCGCTAAAACTATTGACTGTGCATGTTAATTACTAAATGACTAAACTGAAACTTGTCTGAAATTATAGACTGAAGTGTAATAATGCTGTAAATAGATATATAGTTTGCTGAAATTACACGGATAGTCCCTGTAGTATATTACATGTATAAAAACAGTATATATGTGCTATAAAAGTCAATATTCGGTCTATAAATATTCACCCACATGCATATATATATTTATTAAAAAGGCAAATGAATAAAAATTGCATGTTAATTGAATAAATTGATATGTTTTCATGTAAATTTAACCACTTTGCATGTTAAAAATTATCATATATAGAATAAATTGGTAATTAAAAATATATTGTTTGCTTGCATGTTAAAGTATCATGTATAGAACTACTTATAGGGCAATAAACTGTAGATAATTGATTGACATCTTTTTAGCATAATCAACATATATTTTGATATTACCATAGATATAAATATCACATATGACAGTTAATTATTTGATTTGATCTAATTGATTTGATTTGGTATGATATAATTTGTGTGATTGATAATCCTGAATTGATTTAGTTTATCACCAAATCTACTATATGATTAGATATATATCATGAATATATTTTATACTGCCTTGTATATATATGTGTTTATCTAGAATAGATATATCTGTTATTTATTGCCATGAATGGTAGAGTTGCGAAATCATATATATTCACATTTAAGTGGTAAAAATTATGAATCTTCCCTAAATAGGCTCACCTATTTGGATACGATGTCTACCAAATATATAGGCGGAAGTCGATATCCTAATGAGGTCGGGTTTTAAGTGGCATTCGTGCCCTCCATCCGCACCGTATTTCCTGGTCGTTTTTCAAGTAGAGCTACCGAAAGGGGTTGACTAAATAATAATTTCCCCGAGTGTGTTTATATAGTGATGTATGTTTTTCCCAATTGGTATTTCAGTATCGGCCCGTCGTTCGATCAATGAGAACCGATTCACATGAGAAGCAAAACCAATGTTTTCGAACCTGTCGTTTCGAAAAAAAAAGTTTATGCTTGTGCAAACCATAAACATAATAACAGTCGTTTTATATGAAAAATAATCCAGAACTCCCAACACATGTTGGATGCCATCTATGATGAGAAAAATCGCAAAACATACTTGCGAAATGACTATTTAGACGTTAATGTTATTCCGTTACCACATGTTAGTCACCCTGATGTGTGAAAATATGATGCCCAATTTTTTTTGGATACCATATTTGATGAGTAAAACACGAGTTTGTTGTTACTCGCGAGATCAAAGATAAGGCGTTGATGATATTCCGTCGCCACATTTGAGACGTGATGACGTCTATGGTGAACAAATGTCTGAAATTGACATATTGGAGCAATACTTCACCAAAATACTAGCTTGAAAATTGTATTCCATAAACAGTATCGTGAATTTATATTCACCATGTTCCCTTATCGTCAATCTGTTATTGGATAAGAAAATTACCCCGGTGTGTAGTTTTAATCCTATTGGGTCGATGGCGAATTTTTTGCCTCATTTTAATGTTCTTCGTGTATATTTTTTTTACCACGAATCGAGAAGTAAGACAAGTGTTATTTGTCTCGAACTGTCACGATCCCGATGAATCACTTAGCCAAGCGAGATTTTAGACAATCGTCAAAATCGAAAACATGTGGCTCCAAGACAGTAATTGAAAGGAACAATATGGCCCGTTGTCACAAAGCAAGAGATAATGCTCAAGGAGCCAACTCTATGCTATAAAGACAAAGGTCATGCACGGTTACTCCTTAAATAGTTCACAACTATTATAAAGGTGGAAAAACCGATCCTAATATGGCTAAAGTTAATTGAAAGGAAACTCTTGAGACCCCCGATTTTGTGGCTCAAATGAGTTTGATACATTTTTTTATTGATTTTGATAAATTATTGAGCCTTTTTTCTTCCGCTCATCTGGATTATGTTTTTTCCATTTGGATTATGTTTTTTTTCCATATGGACATACTTTTGTATTATGTTTTGTCTTTTTATGAAATTTTTCGAAATAATTTAAAATAATTTGAGCGAATTCTTTTGACAAATGTGACCAAACTTTAAATTATGAAATTTTAGGCAGTACTTGTGGGCTAGTTGGTTTTTTTTTGGAAATAGTTGGTAACCGTGTACCACATAATTTCACTAACTACTTGTCTAAAAAAAGTCCGTTGTTACAATGATTATGGACCTGTCGTTCCAAATCGAAATCTTTGGTAAAACCAAATTGATTTGTCAAATATGAGGCCTTATACTCTTGTAGGTCCTGTCGTACCTTGTTAAGTTATAAAATATTCGAGAAAACCAATGTTATCTGGTAATACCTCATGAAAGAATTAAAATTTCTTTACATAGCCTCCATTCAATACGACCAAAAGCGTATTTTAGAGGAGTTGAAATGTCTTTCAAGTGGTTGCTACCACATTTTTTAAAAGCATTTAAAGTTACCTTATCATTTCGCCTGTCGTCAATTGATAAAGTATTTAGATGCTAATACATGATTGTGTATACTATCATTCGCCTGTCGTCGATTGATCAAAGCATTTTGATATTGTGGCATTGACCGGATGAGATATTCCCGAGTCAAAAAACGATGCTTGATTTATAATCGCATCGCATTTGGATTCTCTTTGAGGATATATTTCGTGATAAATCCGAAATCCATGCCACTAATGCTCACTTTGAAAGACTAATATGTGTAAAGATCACGAAATGGACTCATAGAATTCTTATAAAGAATTGAAGGACTTATTGTGGACTTATCCAACCATAAGACGGACCATAAATATAAATGGTTATGTTTGATGCATCGACAATATGGTCACATTTTACTGTTGTCCACATAAATGCAGCACTTCCCAAACTCTTTAGAGCCTTATCATTAAGTTGATGGCTCATGATCCGGATTATCCTGAAAAGTCTAGTCGACTTGATAATACCGAAGAGTAAGAATCAAAATTTCGATTTGAATTACTTGAGTTTGGAAATTGAAACTGAACATCCTGTCGATTATGTTCAGACCCAAATGGACTCACGGAAAGTTTGATGATGCGACTGCAAATGATTGCATGCACTTCTTGGTCTTGCGTACCAAGATTTATACTTCCATGTGGGGTTATGCTATTTGTACCTGGTTATATCTTTTTAAATTTCATTCACGTACTAATTATCAGAGGGACAAAAGTTGGTTACAGTTATTTAAGTTGATATTAGTGCGTTTATCTTTATATTTCCAAGCTAAACTAGGTGTTTGTTTTGTTATCGGATTCTTAATCCTTTTTGAACACAACTTCCTCTCACTATTTATATCCATACACCTGATCAGTATTGTCATGTTATTTTTTGCCAGATTAGTCGTCTTATTTCCTGACTTACTTTACGAAATCAGTTTATTGTCATGAGTTCATTCAGTTTTACATCTTTATTTCGGTTCCAAACGGCTATTGATCTCTTCATATTTACTTCCGAAGCATTCTCCGATCACACATTCGCTGTTTTTCTCTGATTCCCGTGTTTAAGTTTCACTCTTGAATTGAACTTCTATATTAAATGTCCCAGTATACATACGTAAATACATACATGGCGATGAATTCTGGGGTTCCGTTAGTGTTGTATGGTGATCTGGAGGCTGATATTGCTGAAATTTCCCCAAACGGCATATAAGTGGATTATCACGAATCGAGGTTGAGGAAAAAGGTGCTAAGGTGGGCTATAACGAGTTCGATGAAAACTATGGAAGGGACGCGACTTGGAACAAGATCCGGGTCACCAATTCATCCAAATCCGAGCAAGTTTTTCAAAACTTGAATCAGCTATTGAAGCCTTTGAAACACGACAATATCGTTGAGTATTACAGCTCGTGGGTGGACCATAATACTGGCCATATCAATCTCATCGCCGAGGCATTCACATCAGGGTGTTTGAGAAGGTACCATAGAAAGCATAGGTGTGTAGAGACACATGCGATCAAGAAGTGGCGCGACAGATTTTAGAAGGGTTGTATTTTCTCCACAATCATGATCCTCTGATAGTTCATGGAAGCTTCACTTGTGATTGTATATTTATCAATGGCAACACTGAAGAGGTTAAGATCGGGGATCCATGGTTGGGAAATATTGTTCAGGATCCGCTTATGGAACTTTTCAAGGAGGAGTTCAACCAAGATTTTGACGTTTACTCGCTCACTATATGTATGCTCGAATTAGCTACAGCTGAGAATCCGATCTTAAAATCTGAATCTCTGAGAGAAATTTACTGGAAGAAGACTATTACGAGTACTATGCAAGCTACCTTAGCCAAGGTCAAAGACGCCCAATTCAAGAAATTTATTGAAAAGTGTCTTAGTTTACAATCCGTAAAGTTGTCAGCAATGGAGCTTTTGCAAGACTTGTGTCTGCAGACGCCTATTCTCATAACGTGCAAGGTTCAAGCTCCTCTAGCTTGGACTTCTGAACTAATTTTTTTCATCGGAAATAGTGAATTCGAATTAAAAGAAGATAGAACAAGAAACGGGTCCGTTTTTTTCTAGTTAGGCGTTGATAACTTGAAGGGGAAAAAGCTGGAGATTGAATTCGAATTCGATCCTCGGAAGGACACGAAAATTGAAGTGGCGAGAGAGATAACTGAAGCATTTGAATTGTTGAATGAGGATGTGATTTTGGTAGCGGAGTTGATGGACTGCTTGATCCTTAGATTGGTTCCATGCTGGAAGCCATCTGTCATAGAATCATGTGGGAATTTAGTTCCTACACATTGAGTTTGTTCTTTTATTGTAAACAGTTTGAGAAATTATGTTTATAAAGCTAGCTATTTAATCATGTCATTGATAATAGCTCTATTACAAGTAGTTATATCATTCTTCTTTTTCGCCACCCAAATCCACTTAGAAACCGGTCTATAAAGCCCATTAAAACCTTTTTATTTTCAGAAATCCTTTTAAAACATTTTCGTTCCAAGTGACCAAGGCTTCTCACAATAATAACATACTTTAATAACACTACCAGTAGCAATTTTAGATGGAGCTTTGAAAAACTTATCCTTAAAAACACATTCAGTTGCTACCGGTGGTATGAAAAATTTCTTAGTCGTATATGTAGTTGCAACTGAGATCTTTTTGATACTTACATTGGAGTTCAGCTTTGCTTAAGGCGATGCCATCACAAATACATTTTTTCCATTCCATCCAAAGCCACCGTATCCCAAACCAGTGTTGTCTTTGCATGTCGTTGAGTGGAAAATAATTGGTCCAATCTTTGAGTAGAACCTAAGTTCAGAAGCTTGACTTGCCTTTGAAGTTTATTCAATTCACTCACAATTTGTTTTCGTAAGATCACTCTTAAATCCCAAAACTTCTTCCTTCAGTCTTAAATTTTCCCTCCTTATCAAGTCCATGTTTTACCAGAACATAGAATCCACACCAAGTAAAGGCTGATGTGAGTGTCTGATACCAATTGAAATTCATATCTGCTGTTTTAGTTGATGTTACGTAGATATGTTGCAATTATAGTTGTAACCACAGTTGCAAGCAGAAGTATAATGATGGACAGAACTGAAAGTTAAACGTACTCGTAAGAAATTCACACGCATGTTTAACAACGAAGTTGACCCAATCCTTGGGCTACGTCTCCGGGTCACTCACCCAGATCAGCGATATTATAAAAGCTTACAACATAGGATATAAGTCTTAGTAAAAAACTCTCAGATTCACTCTACCTTTTTCTGCCTATCTCTATATTGCTCCTACTATATAACTATAGATACATGATCCAAAATACTGCAATGGGTCAGAAACAAACTCAAGGGTTCAAGATGAATTAATCGCTGTTTATTGTTTACTCTGGCATAAAATAACACAGAAATGGAGGTAGCATATGGTCCTCTAATTGTGAAAACCACAACATCACCTGATCAAGGGTGGAAATTATGATCATGTAAGAGAGGAGTGTATGTACAAAATTTATTGAAATGGTCACCACTAAAGGTTAGCCAAACAATGTCGTTAATTCCACTATTGATTTTCAACTGGAACAATAAAATACATTTTTATTATTTGGGTAACTATAGTACATCAATCATTCATGTTTTTTTTTTTATTTTGTACATCAGCGTTTCATTTTTATGATATAGTACAACAATCTTGTTTTCTTTATGTTTTTGAAACCTATATTACGAAAAAGCAGTTAGATGACCATATAACCTGCTCCTATATATATCTGTATTATGAGGGGTATTTTTGTCTTTCTATATCATTCTAATTTATAATTTTTTATACTCAATATCGGCATGGTCATTATTATTAAATATAATGTTGACTAGTACAAGACTCATGGTACTCGGAACAAGCTCCAAGGGATAAAGGAAAACAAATAGTAATGTACATAACAACACAATACGTCATTACCTAAACAACCAATCTAAATCATTCGACAACAAAAAAGATAAGAAAATGAGTACAACAAACCTTAGATAAATAAAAACTTATCTCAATTGATGAAATGAAAAGTGAAATATTGTCACGCAAGCAAACGTATCAGATAAAACAAAGCAGACTAACTGATGGTTGCAGAAACGAGCACAAACGATCATTGGGAGTACTCGTAAGCCTAAGATGCTATACTCAACACACCTCAAGTAAAAGCCATCGGGTTGTTCTAGTTTATAATTTACTTGTGCTGCTGTGCATTGGTTCTAACTAGTAATGGTTTTTTGAAATTTTCCTATCGTTTTTCTTTCTTTAAGTGTTTTTTCTTTTTGTACTTTTTGTCCAAGAGATTAGAAACCTTATTAGTAATGCACACAAGTACCGAGACGTCAGACCATTACTAAGTAAAGTTTACATACTTCTTTCAATCAACAATTATAGCACTTATTTTTACCTGTGCCAGTATATACTGAGCGTCAGTATTCCCAGCTTCAGCACATCGAACTAGCAAGCCCCTGATGTGCTCACAATTTTCAACCGGAAACGGCAACGCAAAATCTTTGAAATTTGCCATCTTCAATAGATCTTTATCATAACCAAATATGGCAAACATTTTGCAACTGCAATAAAATTTTCAATCAACGAAGAGCATAGTTTTCATAAAACAAAACTGATAAACATAGAGAAAGATCCCCTTCACGAATGGATAGGGGAAGAGATACCAGAATTGATGAGTGATAAGAAAATTTATGTTGATTACCGGTTCGAAAGTATTACAGATTTCCCTATACTTGATTTTATTCAGTTGAATTATGGGTTTGATGTTGCTTGTGTTGAGAAAATAGTTGGGTAAAATTTTACCGATATTATTATGCTAAAGAATTTTTTTAGCATTGATGATAAAGATGGGATGAATTATTATGAGCTTTATAAGATTTTTGATAATACGTCCAAAAGAGTTGATCGGAAGATGCTAATATATAGTGAGTTGAACTTCTATTTGCTAAAATATATGCTTGACAACAATCATATAGTGCTAGCCATTCAATTATTATTCAAGCAATGGATGCATCGCGGGCTATATGTGCAAAAATTGCTGCTACTTCGAACTCGACGGCGAGTTTTTTCCAACTAAGGGCGACTCATGCAGGAGGATCTACAAATTATCTTTATTTCCGTTTATACTCTTAATTACCTATTTGGTTTCTTTTTTAATTCGTCAATCTTTATTATATCTACTCAAGACTTGTTATTTCCTTTTATATTTTAGGCTACTTTAATAACTTCCTTTTTGTGAACAATATCATAACCTATTTAAGTCTGAGTTGTGGATGTGTTTTAATAGAATTTGATTATTAATAAACCATAAGAAAGAGAATCTTCTCACTCTTTAGTTATTTTGAGCTTTCTTGTTCCTACAATTTCGTATTAACAAGCCTGCAAGATAATCGCTATCTTGTTCCGGCGTCAGCTTACTATTCTTGTGAAGGATTTTGTGGGGGGCGGATCTGGCGACATGCATTGGGGATTACGTTTAATTGACGTGCTTTTATCTCCCTCCGACGAAGTAGAACTATGATAAGTCTTTAGTGCGGTGGCTCGAGTTATTCACCCTAGTCGTCTCTCTCCTTCTCTCTCTAGGGTTCCATTAGAACATATGTACCTAATACATGATCTTTCTCTCTCTCTCTATATATATATAATGATCAATACTTTAAATGCTAAAAATAAAGGGGAAAATGCTGCTATTAAACTTGACATGAAGAAAGCTTATGACAAAGTGTCTTGGCTCTTTCTTACAAAAGTTTTAATAAAAATCGGTTTTACTGAGATTTTTATAGACAGAACTTGGAGACTTATATCTAATATCTACTTTAGGTTTCTTGTCAGTGGTGTAGCTTCTGGTTTTTTCAAATCTAATTAAGGCTTAAGACAAGGAGATCTTCTATCTCCAGGTCTTTTTGTTATCAGCTTAGAAGTCTTTTCTAGAAATCTAAATTATCTTGTTCACAAGGGTTATTATCAGATATTCAAAGTTCCTATTTGGAGTCCTTTTACTACTCATTATTTTTTCTGCTGCTAATGTGAGATCAGTAAGGGAAGTTCAGAAGGTGCTAAGAAAATATGAATCTGATTCTGGTCAAGAAGTAAATTGTGAAAAAAGTTCTCTATATTGCTCTAAAACTGTCATAAATACTCAAGGGAGAAAAATTAAAGAAAAACTGGGAATTACAATGAAAAAGTCTCCTTTTATTTATCCAGGGTGTAATCTTTAATCTGGTAGAAAGAAAAACATTTATTTCCATTTTATGGTGGCTAAAATCAGATATGCTCTCAACAATTGGAAGTCTAAATTGTTATCTATGATATCTAAAATCATTCTTATAAATTATATTCTCGAATCTATTCCTCTATATATTCTCTCAGCAATGCTGCCTGCTAAAAATGTTATTACTGTTGTAGAGAGGATCTTTTCTAATTTCTTGTGGGGTCAAAATGAAGATAAAAATAAGTATTATTGGGTTTCTTAGAAGAGGGTTTCTAGACCTATTGAAGAGGGTGGTTTGGATTTAAGGAGTATGTGTGATATCTCGAAGGCTTTTGCTGTCAAACTTTGGTGGGAATTTAGAAAGCAAAAATCTATTTGGTCTTTATTTATGAAAAATAAGTATTGCAAAAAAGTTCACCTTTGCCAACCTGGACAATAAAGAGTGGTGATGGACCAATCACTAGGGACATTACTAATGGCACTTGTAAAAGAATGATTGAAGTAAGAGAATAAGCTGAAAAAAGCATTATTTGGCCAATTGGTCAAGATAATGTTAATGTCAACTTGGACAATTGGAGAGGTGATGGTCCAATCACCTGGTAAGAAACAAAGCAAACTCTAGTTGGGCTCATTCTTTAATCTCGGATAAACTTTTACCTTTGAGAATTTCATGTTTTATGTGGAAAATTTTGCTTAATGTAGTTCCAGTTGATAACAACATTCAGAGAAAGGTGATTAATTTAGTCTCAATGTGTGATTGCTGCAAGAAAATTGGTGAAGATCCGGAGCATTTATTTAGTATTGGTCCTATAGCTACTTTGGTCTGGAGTTATTTTAGAAATCATTTGGGTATCTAGTACTACAATAACAACATTAGAGGTAGATGTATCACTTGGTGGTTAAAATCAAACTACTCTTTGAAAGGTAAATGTTTAAAAGTTTTTACTTCTATTATTATTGGGATAATATCAAAAAAGTACTAAGTTCATTTTACCTGTTCATCAAAAAATAAAAGGCTTTCGACAGAAATTTTGATCTATTCTCTAATAATAATAGAATCAAACCTGGTAAGAAAATTCAAAAACATTATTGGGACAAACATCCTATCAATTTTATTATGATTAATGTGGAAGATAGCCACAAATCTTTCCCTATGTATTCTGGTATTGGTGGGTTTATTAGGGACCACATGGGCTATTTTATTAACGGATTTTCTTTCTATGAAAGAGCTAATTCTACTATGGAAAGAGAAAATTTGGCAATTCTAAAAGGCCTCTCAATTATTGATGATCAAAAGGCTATACTGGAAAGTGGTTCAAATAACATGGTGAATATTAATCATAATAAAGAAAAATGTAACTCGATCATCTATGGATTTATTAGACAAATTAAAGAGATCATTAAACAGAAACATGTGAAGATCGTACATACCTTTCGAGAAGCTAATGGAGCAGCTGATTTGCTAGCAAATGGGGTTCGAACATCATTTCAAAGGATCAAAGAGATTTCCTTTGTCTTCTGGGTAAGATTTTAAAACTGGATCATAATCATTATCCTAATTTAAGATGATTAAAAAGATTTTCGACATGGTTTCTCTCTCTAAACTCTCTGTGTGTCAAATGAATTTTGTCGGTTCGTATGGAAAGAAGAAAGAAAAAGAACATGATGCATGGATTATCTGGATTATTTTTGCTTTTATTTCTACAAAAGCCCTTGTAAGTTTTAGTAATTTTAAGTTCAATCCCAAGTGATTTGTAATTCTCACTTTTGACACTTATTTTCTAAATTGGCGCACTTTTGTTTTCGCTTATAAATAAAAATGTTGGTTTTTCTCAACATTAAATAATAATAAAAATCGGAACACAAAATGAAAGGTATTTGATCTTTCTATGGTATAACTATACACACCAGATCTTTTTATGGTGCATTATTTTCTGTTTCATAATCGTTGAAAGATTAATGGAACGGTGGACAGATACTAAGTCCAGAATACGGCAACCGACGTACAAACACTAATCATAAAATTAAAAAAATTCAACCAAGAAATAACTTACGATGCAGTCTAATTAAAGCGACAATTCACCAGAATACGACTTCTAACCTCTCTCTCTCAAAGTTTATAATGTAGGGTTTGTGGTATTTGATCAGAGTCTTATATAATGTTGCGTATATAGGCGGTATAATTGTCATTTGATTTCTCCCAAAAAAGCATCCGGTCATTAATTTGTAATTCAATCGCCATTTGATTCACATTAATCTGTGACACTTTAAATGTTTCTGATTGCAAAGTCATAATTGAGTAGTTAGACTATTAGTTCTTAGTATAAAAAGCCAAATCAAGGGAATAATTGAGTAGATAGACTATTAGTTCTTATTATAAAAAGGCAAATCAGGGGATTCGTGTGAATAACCTATCTATATTTAAACCAATTGAACACATGTCTATATTTACACGATACAACACCTTGAGTAGTTTTGTTTTTACTCAAATTTGAAAAATATTCGCCAATAAGAACCAAAAAATCCCTGCAACTCTGGTTTCGTTATCTAAGCACAAGCTCACCCCTCTAAACACTCACTCAAACTATTCCAGTCTCTTTCTCTCCATGATAGTTGATGCTGGCGAAATCAGTTTTGCTGCTTTAAATGCATAATGACCTGATGAAAGGTTTTCCATATTGCCCATATCTTCTATGATAAAAATGTATCGATCCTAATAAATCCGCAATAAATATAAATGTTGATGACTTTAAAAATCCTTGTGAGGCTTCTTAAAGTTCACAATATCAGAAAAAGTATCGACTAAATATGCTGCTAAGCTACTAGAATCATCAATAAGCTAAATAAATGTTTTAACCACCCTCTTCTCGTGCTCAGTCAATCTTAAGCTAAACCATGTTAGAAATTTCTTCAGAAACTCCTCCTTGATATGCCTATCACATTCAAGATTGAATATCACCTGGACACAATAGTCGAAATTAATATATGAATTTCCCAATTCTTTGGATATTCAGAAAGGTGAACCATTCAACATACATCCGCTCTTAGTTGTATCCTCAATTGTGGTCATAACTCTTTGGGAATTCATCATAGACATTTCCCCATTTGTCGAAACACCACTACGATCCAGTCTTAGACTCACTTTTAAGAAACGAAGGTATTAAAAGGAAAAAAGTGAATAAACGAAGGTACAAAAAGGTATAAAACCCTACAAAAAATTGAGTCTAAGAGCGGTTGGTATTGGAGTCTTGACCAACGAGGAAATGTCTGTGATGTATTCCCAAAGAGTTATGACCACAATTGAGGATACAGCTGAGAGCGGATGTACTTTGAATGATTCACCTCTGGGAATATCCAAAGAATTAGGAAATTCAGATATTAATTTAGACTATTAGGTCAAGGTGATATGCAAGCTTGAATGTGATAGGCATGTCAAGGAGGATTTTCTAAAGTAATTTCTAAATTGGTTTAGCTTAAGATCAACCGAGCACGAGAAGAGGGTGGTCAAAACATTTATTCAGTTTATTGATGATTCTAGTAGCTTAGCAGCACTGTTGGTCAATACTTTTTATGATATTGTGAACTTTAAGAAGCCTCACAATGATTTTTAAAATCATCAAAAATGATATTTATTGCGGATTTATAAGAATCGATACATTTTTATCATAGAAGATATGGGTGTTGGAAACACATTTTATTTTGCAGCGGAAAAACTGACTTTGGATCCTGATTATAGTGTATATGAATTTAATAAAAACGATACAGAAATACCTCATGGGCAGAGGTAGATCACACTTGATCTTCTACCGTATTCTTATAATATTGTTTACTTCTTAGAGAGATAGGCTCTCAAACTGTTAGAAACTCTAGAAAATATTTTATGAGACTTCTTATCTTTTTCACAGCATAGGAGTATATTTATAGGCTAAAGTAGGGACTCAGTGCATAAGAAGAATAAGAGTTATACTTAACCTAGATCTCTAACCCTAATTAGATTATAATTTAATTAATAAATATTATCTAGTTTTAATTAAAAGACTACTATAATATTATCTAATTAATATTTTTATAATCATATGATAATCTATCAATAAATTATATTCATTTCCATTAAAGAATGTATAATTGCACTCTTAATTCTTCTCAAAATAATATTTGAGAGCACATTATTGAATACTTAAATATCTCATCACGTTAAGATTACAAATATCCACTGAGTAAATAAATTACTGATAATTATTTTACTCGGCATATTATTTCCTCGACCTTTACACTTAACTTATTTGTTTTGTCGAATATAAAATCCACTTATAAGCTTCTCGAGTGGATATCATCAATCCTTGTTAAGGGATGTAAATTCCTTCGATTATACACACACACCGTATAAATAATATCACTGCCCAATGTACGGGTTTATTGACCACAACAAATCTCATTCATTGCAAATCAAAACAGTATATATTATAAATATATGTATCGAAAATAATCTAGAGATTAAGAGTATAAGTAATCATAATAATTCATTAGCTATAATTATTTTATTCTGGTCAGTACCATAAAATAATATCACTTTGTCATGTTCAATATATTTTAAGTACACTGGCACAAAGAGTCGGAACTCAAGTGTTTCTTATAATCAAGACAGACCTACTAAAACTATCTGTTACAACTATACCGATGTTTGTTCACTCTATCTAAAGTTGTGAACGATAAAATATATTATGTTAGAACCCGTGATTTGATCTTCCGTATGTAAGCCGTACTCTACACACGAAATCACTTACTATACAAAATAAAGACACATGTACATATAAATAACATGTACAACATTGCTCAAAACTATTATCAAATAAATCATTCATTGTTAATAAATAAATACTAAAAAGCAACAATAAATCATGTCTTTTATTATATTATTCTAATAATGGGCAATATGAAAAACCTTCATCAGGTCATTTTTCATTTAAGTAGCGAAACTGATTTCACTAACATCAACTATCATGGAAAGAAAGAGACTGGAATAGTTTCAATAAGTGTTTAGAGGGGCGAACTTGTACTTAGATAGCAAAGCCCGAGTTGCAGGGTTTTCTTTTGGTTCTTGTTGGCAAATATTTTTCAAATTTGAGTAAAAACAAAACTACTCAAGTTGTTGTATCGTGCATAGACTTGATTTGACTTTTTAATTATAAGAACTCACGTCTAACTACTCAAGTATAACTTTGCAATCAGAAACATTTAATGTGCAACAAATTAATGTGAATCAAATGGCGATTGAAATACAAATTAATTACCAGATGCTTTTTTGGAAGCAATCAAATGAGAATTATACCGCCTACATACGCAACATTATATAAGACAGATCAGATACCACCAACTGTACATTCTAAATCTGAGAGAGAGAGGTTAGAAGGCGTATTCAGGTGAATTGTCTCCTTAATTAGACTGCGTCGTAAGTTATTTCTCGGTATTTATGATTAATGTATGTACGTTGGTTGCCATACGTATACTGGACTTAGTATTTGTCCGCCATTCCATTACTCTTTCAACAATATCTTAAACACAAAATAACAAAGGGAAATACGATTGGAAATCTAAGTATGTAGAATATCATTTATGCTAATTAAGGAAGCATATGTCTCCCAAGACACAATTACAAAGGATGTTCTTTAGAATAATTCGCTTGAAACTGCAGGGAAATCCATTAAATCTTTTGTAGAATAAATGTTGGAGACAGCCAACGATTCATCAAATTTAAACCATGAAAATCGGTATATGCTACTAAAACACAGTTTCTTACTGCAGCAAGAAGTACAATCTACAACTAGATCAGCTGTTAGGTTTTCCAATTCCGAAAAATTCTAAACTTTCCAATTCCTAGAGTTCTATTGAACAGACTTCTCTTTAATAGAGACTTGGCTTCAAAGAGAATTTTTTATTCGCTTATTACAGTGACATACTAACTATTTACGATGTCTAAGATATCCAATTGATAGGTCAAAGGTCTCTTCTAATGGAGGTTAAAATGTAGGGTTATGATCTTACAGCGAGTGCATCATACGAGCATTTAATGACTCCATCGATGGCAGCAGATAGGCTTCTGAACCTGCTTCACTTGCCGAGGAGCTTATCAGCAAGATATCCTCTAAAAGATACTCAAGTATCTTTTATAATCAATCAGATATTATATGAAGAAAAGAATACACAAAATTTATACGGACATATCCCATAAAGATAGGGTCAAGCTCTTAAAATATACATTCCTTAAGCACAAAGGAAAGCATATCCGGTAGCAATACTGGAAGAAAGGCGAGGAGTCCATGCCAAGGTCTCCTCGCCGAAGGATATTTGACTATCCGAAGGAGTAAAGTTATAAAATCAATGTCTCCGAAGGCTAACGAATGAGACATGGTCTCTCGAACGAGTTCAACTCGCCTGCTAGGAGAAGTGGCGTCGCCCCTTCAAGCTAGCCAAGTTGGTGGAAAGATAAGGAGATATAACAGAATATATCTCAGCGTGACATTAAGTAAACAAAACATACGAAGAAGATGTGATTGATAATATTATATCAATCACAAAAGATACACCATAGATTGCATCCACCAACTATATAAGGGGTTTATAATCTAAGAAGAAGATCATCTGAACCCATACGAACTCAGACATACACTAATTATTCGGGTACTACTAAACCCTACTTACATATATTCATATTCATTCTCAAAGCCCTAAAAAGTTTTAACCTTCTCACTGCTCTTTTAAGTCGGAGGAGGTTAAACGGTGGCCAAGGCACCAACTCCCACATGATCTTAGCTATTTATGTGCAGGTCATAAAAGGCTAGCCAAGAATCTGGGACAAGCCCTAGAAATAAGCTCTCTCATTGACTCATAGCTTTTGAGTAAAGTTCACACACTAGAGCTAAGATTTAAGGTCCATCATCTTCTATTCAAAGTAATTACATATAGAGCAGCAACATAAAAAGAATAAATTGGATGTAACAATTAATTATAAAAAATAAGGGATTTTAATAATGACCGGCTACAAAATCAAATCTGAAATGGGAACATAATCATTTTACCATACTTATATACCACGAACACATTTTGGAAATCTTGAAAACCTTAGAGTAGTTAATAGTTACAGTTTGTTAGATTGTTTGGTCATTTAACGTAAGCAGGGTTCTGACCAAGTTTCTCCATATCAAGCATATGCAATTGATAGGTCTGGGAGTTCTGCCCTTTAAAAAACTAGCGAAAGTAATGACCAACTGAAAAAATCAATTCAAATTGCAAAGCATCATCATTCCCATGATAAGAAATAGGGCGAAGAGAGAAAAAAGGGATGAAGTAAATACCATATCGAATAAATAGTATATATATAAATACGAATAAGGAAACTAAAACACTTGATTACGGAGAGTTTATAAAAAAAATATACCAAAGTAAAAAGAGCAATTTGACAGCATGTGCATACACTGCTGGAAAATTAAAGAGAAAACATTGAGAGCAAAACACAAAAAACTTACAACTCTTTCTCGTAATTACTTTCAAAACCAAAATGAAAAAGGATGACAAGGACTCCTTCAAAACTCAGTTTAATCATTCTATTATAATAACTCAATCCAAAGCCTGTCCAATTTATCCATTTTTTTTTTCAAAAATACTCATATATTTTTTTATTAATTATAATAATATCATACTCACATAAAAAAATATAAAAAGTAATAACTAATAACACTATTTATCCCTCTTTAACAACCAAACATTCTTTTAAGTCTTATCATTTTATACTATTTTTTTTTGTATTATCCACATATTTGTATCATAACTATACTTATTTTCTATATTTTAATTGCACTGTGCGTCACACACGCAACGCGTGGGGCACGATTACTAGTAATAAGAGATACAGTTCTATTGGTTAGTATAAGTAGATTAACACTTGTCCTATAATTTACTTTGGAACTTTTATTGTATTCTGTTATAAGTAAACATTAATAAACACATGTGAGACAAAGAGAAATATTGTTTATCTGGTAGTTCACTTATTCGCTTGAGGAATAAGTGCATCTCGATGATAATCGATTTCATCTTTTTCATCTTGATCTTCTCTCTCTGCGTCTTCCACACCAACGACCATTATCTTTATGGATGAAACTGTGATTGATGTCAAAACAAAAATGCAAACATCTTTTCAGACAACTAGTAAAGACAATGCACAGAGACTATATAAACACCCAACAATTATGTTTATATATCTGGGGTATGCAGATAGGTATGTTCCTGCATAAAACTACCTTCTTGTAAGCTAGAGGTACAATTTCTCAACAAAAAATTGACCATGGTATAAACCTAAAACCAAATATAATGCAAGACTTGGAATATTAAAGCACAAAGTATAAAGAGAGAAAAGGATAATAATGATGAAGGGAATAAAGCCTAAGCTTTCAAGAGTTAAATAAAACTCTTTATTTCATGGAATTATAAGTCAATGCTTGCTAAGCATATGTCAGGTCATGGAATTAGTTTTAGACATATTACCATAATTCAGATTCAATTCCTAACTTCTTGTCATATTTACCTTAAGTTGATTACGTCGTAGCAAAATACCATATAAGGCATCTCATCACCCAAAAATAAGATAAAGAAAAGAAGACGGTAAGCTGGTAACAAATTATTTTATAATTCTATTAGATCATTAATGCATAATTCATTCAACCCACTGACCTAATGATACGGACATCCGTGCAAATATATGGCAAGAAAAATGTATTGTTTCCGTTCCAAATTGTTATTCAACCAAGAAAAAAACTCATACGTAAAATGCCGAAACGAAAATTTAAATACTAGTTTTGATTCGGTCAAGTTTACACGTATTTTCGTGATAAATTAAAATTTTGGAACGGAGGAAGTACAATTGTACTTGAATTCAAATCTAACCAGCTATTCAAAATTATAGTTTAATAAATATAGACTAGGAAGCAAAGCATTAAAAAATCAAATGATGTAATAATTAGATCTCACTGGAAATTTCCATGTGGCCATATATATTCCAACTTATAGGAATTTTCTCCACGCTTGTTAAAATTTAAAAACAAAAGCCCCGTTCGATTCACAAGTTCAAATAATTCATCCATTAAAGTGATAGGGAAATACACTACTCGGAACTTTGAACAAATAAAAGCAAGAATTTATTTTTTAAAATGTAACAAATTTGAATGACTTATGAGATCTCATCTTTAATCATTTTCACACGTTGAGTACGTAATTAATTACTATATTGGAACGGAAACAAGTTATCTAACTCATTACAAACATAACCAATATCTATGTTTCAACCAATTTTAAACTAATTTTAACTTGAAAACCTATATTGATGATCTAAATCAAGGATTCAACAATTTGGTTGGCTGGTTTGACCGTGCTTTTAAGGACTTATTGTAAAAAAAATTGATTATATGTTGCATCCAAAAATCCTGCTATACCAAATGAATGAAAAAGAGTTTAACAAAATACAATACCATTATCATACATGCAAGCACCGTCGAAACTAAGTGGTAACTACAGAATTTTCTATTTTTTTTAGTTTCTACTGAATTTTGTTAAATATGAAAATTTAGTACTCTTGATTTTTTTTTCACTGAGAATTATGTTTTATGCAAAATCAGCTCCCCTCCTTTATATCATATAAAAGCAAAGGAGGAAAAAAAAAAGAATAAAGAATAGGTTTTCTTATTTTCTAACAAGGGAGAAAAAAAAGTGATAACAGGTAGTTTTTTTTCTTCCTAATATCGCTGATAAAAACAAGGGAGAAAAGAAAATTAAGGATAAAATTCTAGTTGGAAAAATCTAACCTGGAGATAAAAGACGAGGCAAACCCTAACTCTATAATATGAAAAAGGTTACGCACAAATCCCACCCACTTTATATAGTAGTAGAGAAATATAATGGGTGCTGGTCATTTTATATTTTTATTGACATTATGGCCAAAAAAATAAACAAATTTGGAATATTATTTTAATGCATTTGTTTTAATTTATCTTCCCCCTTTTCTATGGGTAATTAAAAGAGAAAGTACATTAATTTGGATTTGCCTTTTGTCTAGATAAGGCTTACATTTCAAATATTAATTTAACTTTATCCAATGTGTATCTTTCGGTTAAAATAACTTTTAAGAGGAAATAATGCTTCCTAGAAGTAGTTTTTGATAATCCCCATTTTTAAAATGTCTTGCAGTACTCGGAAAAAAATCCCTCAACTTTGTAACTAATTAAGAAAATTTATTTTCTCATGATATGTTACAAACTGTTAATTACCTCTCTTTACAAGGTATTTTTTTACTTATAATGTACTTTCCATCTTTTAGCTAGCTATTTGTAAACTTATATGTTATGTTTAATTTATAAGTTAGAATCTGTATACTTTACTTTACAAAATTATACTTTTATTCAACGCTTTAAAACATTAAAGCATCTTGAAAAGGTTTTCAGGGAAGATTTATTAAGCATATGCTCCGACACTAAAAGTGTATGCTTCGACGCTAAAAGCGTAAGATTTACTATGCTCATTAACAAAATCGTACATGAATATTATTGGTATAAAACAATAAAAATAATAATTATTCAGTTAATTAAATCACAGACTTTGTGTAATATAACAAATTACATTTGAACACTTACCTTTTGATTCATTTTTTAGCACATAGTTGTATATGTAGACATTTTTGCTATATAACAACAGTCCATGGAGTTGATTTTGCTTTTGTACCGATTTGTTAGACTACAATAAGTTTTTTCTTAACCAAACCTTAAGCTTTTCAATATTGAGACGTGATTTTTGAGCATGAACGCGTGTAAAACATTGTTTTTAAGCTTTTTGAGCTATAGGCTAAAGTTGAACAATTTTTTCTATGAGCTTTAAGTAAAATCGAGCCCCAACGAGTTCTAATTAAGCGAGCTTTATAATACACTCCTTTTATTTTTATTTTATAAGTTGCATACATATTAGTATAAGCTGTCAAATAAACTTGTATAGTGAAATTAATAATTTATCATATACTACACTTATAAATTATTATTAATTTGTACCTTACTTGTTAGAAAATCTAACTTGTACATTGTACTATAAATTTTTAACAATCGTACGCTCTACTTGAAAAAGTTGACATGTGTTAATTTCAATCAATTAGTAGAGCAAGTACGCGCTATCAACTGACAGCATTAAGGAGATCATGATATGAACAACTAAAGTAAATATAAAACGCCATGAAAAGTTGTTGCACAGTTTTAAGAATATGTCTTCAGTTTGTCACCATCTGCCTCCGATTTCCCACATGTAAAATCGTGGACGGAACCAGAATTACTCTTTAAATCACTAAGATAGCTACGTTTTCATTGACTTGACATGTAATAATAAGTTTTTCCACAAATATGAGCGTCTCTCCTCAGGTTGTCACCATCACCCATCGACAGCTGAAATGTACAATATCATGGACCAAGACGACACTATATTTCTTGCTAAGTCGCGGCTAAATTTTTCAAGTTATCTTATATTTAACAGATTTCGGTTTGGTTAATGAATTGTTTTGTAAAGTAGAACTATCCAATAATCTAAATAAGCAGAGCATTTAAGAGTTATCCACATTCTGATAGTAGTACAGTAGTACAAAAGACACACGTGTATGCTCAGGGGCAGAGGCAGTGTAGGCCGAATTGGGGCTGTAGCACCGCTGAAATTTGAACAACTTTTATTTTATATGTAATTTTTATTAAAGATTATTATAGCACATTGGTTAACTGTTGAATCAGAAGTAATGATCTACCAATTGCTACTGTCTTCGAACATCTGTAGCTAAAATATGTCATTTCTTGCACTATTTTTTTGGTTTTACATTTTTACACTGTAATGATTTTTTCTGACAATCTTATACAGTTCCTATAAAAACTTCAGAATTATTGAAATTTTACACCAGTTGTAAATAGCCGATATTATCCTTTTTTGGATTTACATTTTTACAAGTGGTTCTTACTGAAAGTATTTTATAGTTTCTAAAAAAATTTCAGAAATAATAAAAATTAAAACCGTTAGTACGTCTTCTATAGTTATATATTATATTATGCTCCTACTTAACCGAAATTCTGCATCCGCCCCTCTGTATACTCATTATGATAGTAGTACAGTAGTACACAACACACCCATGTATGCTCATTCAATCTAGTGAGTTTATAGATACTTTAAATTATCCGGGCTGTTAGATCTAAAATTTATACAATCCCACTTTTTAAAATCAGATCCAAGTTACGACTTACGAACACACTGCAATTTACCGACTACTTTATAAAAAAGAACTGTATATGGAGACCTAACTTAGAACGAGACGGACCCTTTTGATATTAATTCTCTCTCCAATTACCTTAAATCCACTCTAAACTAATAGTTCTACTCATAAACATAGGGGTTTTATACGTTTGCTATACCAAAATATGTGTTTTTAACGATTTAGGTACACATTTCAATTTTTCCAATTTGGGTACCACACTATAAAAACTTTCCAATTTAGGTATCACCGTCTAAATTAATCACGGAATCATGTCATCTGACAGCACGTGCTTGACAAACGTTAACGTGGGAGGGTAATTTTGTCATTCTGCACCAAAATATATCATTTTAGAAAAATGTTTCCCCTTAATTTCACATATAACAAAAATCAGCACATAGTTTAAATTTGAGGTGAAACGTTATTCTAGCATGATATATTTTGGTGCAGAATGACAAAATTATCTTCTCACGTTCAAGTTTATCAAACACGTGATGTCATGTGACATAATTTCGTGATTAATTTATACAGTTCTATCTAAATTGGACAGTTTCTTATAGCGTGGTATCCAAATTAGAAAAGTTGAAAAATAGGTATACAAATCGTTAACAGTAACATAGTTTAGTGTACTAGACATAGTTTTCCTCCATAAATATATAACATTGCATTTCATATACAACAATTTGACTTTGGTCGTTGAAGGAGTCAGGCTAATGTTTTTTGAGTGTGTTTGTAGTATTCATTTTAGAATTAAGATTCGGAGAGTTGCACTTAGTTATTTGGGCCTAGTAACTCGTGTTATAGCAAAGCCTGAAAATCATTTCTCACTTCTTATAAAACCCGTTTTCAAACATTGTTGAACTGTAAATGAAAAGTTTGTAAAAATGAAAACAAAAATTATCTAAAACAGCTCCAAAGGTTAGATTTAGCTACACAAATCTAGCACAATCAACATCTATTTGCTAATAGCAAGATCAAGAAAAACCAAGCTATAAAACATGTTGCTAGGATTTTTTATTTCTTGACAATTAGACCCCTTAACAACTCACTCACAAGTGGATTAGGCTCTAAGATGCCGTATTTACGGACTTTTCCAGAATTATAGTAAACAAACAAGAAGAAGAATATAAAGCACAACTTTTATTACTCTCAATATTGATTACCCAAGTACATCTGCTAAAGTCATCTACTATTGTGAGAAAAAAAATTACAACCATCTATAGTAGCAGTCTTGTAGGGACCCCATATGTCAACATGGATTTTAGCAAAAATTCTAGACGTCTTTATTGAACTCAGAGGGAAAGAAGCCCTGCATTGCTTAGCTAAAGGGCAAATACTACAATTTGCTAGCTTGCTATTTACATCAAAAGTAAAGTAGTTCTTGAGCAAAGACAATCTCTGAGAAGAAGGGTGACCCAAACGCATATGCCAAAGATCCTGAGAAGAGCTTGTGACTAGAGAGCATGTTGTAGCAGATTTATCACAGCTAGAAGTCACACGATATACCCCATTCTCGAGATTAGCAGTACCAATCACTCTCTTGATGATTTGGTCCTGTATAGAACACACATTGCCATAGAACACTATGCTGTAGTGATAATCATGTATCAACTTATTTACAGATATAAGGTTGACATGAAAAGTAGGAGCACACAACACATGATGTAGCATTAGAAAAGGTTCTATGTGCGCAATACCTATATGAGTAATAGGTGTCTTTTCTCCAGTTGGTAGTGTAACAAAAACTTGTTGTACTTCTTTAGAATGAACAAAATAATCAACATTATTTACTATATGATCAGTAGCTCCGGAATCTAATATCCACTTAGTTGACATAAGCATAGGTTGTAGAGAAATATTCATGGCCATACCTGTCGTAGAAAGATGAGAATCATGACCATAAGGTGCCATTGTAGCAGTTCCCACAAAAGTAAGAGGATTATCATTACTCTGAACAGCTGAAGAAGAAGGCGAGACTTCCTTATCTTGAATTTGTAACTGATGCATTAGACTGTAGTATTGTTGGGGTCATAGAAGGAGATAGAGAATTATTCTGCGGTATTGGTGGATAAACAGGTCCAATACTAGCATTATTTGCTGTTTAGTGATTATTGTGACCAAAATTTCCATTATTTCCCTTATGAAACCTATGTCCTCGTGAATAACCAACTAGCTTGAAACAAGTTTCCCTGGTATGGTTAGTCGACCCACAATTTGTGCACAACATATTACCTTGAATTTTCTTCTTAACAGGTGGCATGTACTTTTTCCCAGCATTGACAGGATATTTGTTGTTGTGTTGACTAAAGATATGAGTCTGGTTCATCATAGCCATTATCTCAGTATTTGGATTTGCACTAATCACATGAGTTTAAACAAGGCTCATTTGTCTCTCTTCTTGGTCAAGTAGTGCATATATTTGATTTAAAGAGGGTAGAGAATTGATCATTAATATTTGTCCCCTAGTTCCAGAATAACTGTCATTTATAGCCATCAAAAATTTCATAGTGATGAACTGTTGTGAAGAATTCTCAACCTTTGCTATAGCCTGGCAAGTACAACTATACATAAACCCGCAAGTACATATAGGTGTTGGACTTAATTGTTGTAAATCACTCCACAAAGTGTCCAAACTTGTGAAATATTTCTGTATTGTTTCATGGCCTTGTACCAACATAAAAATACTTTTCTGTATCTCAAAAATTCTAGGTCCGTTAGATTGGGCAAATCTCTCTTTCAAAACAGCCCACATCACAGCACCGGTAGGTTGATACAAGATATTAGCAGCTATTTCCTTAGAAACTGAGTGAATAATCCAAGATTGAACCATAAGATTGCATCTATTCCAAAATGCATATGAATTATCAAGAACCGAGGGCATAACTATAGTACCATCGATAAATCCAACCTTATTCTTGGATCCGAGTGCCATTAACATAGACCTAGCCCAAGAATTGTAATTATTTCCATCTAATATAGGTGTAACCATTATAGTAGTAGGATTATCACTTGTATTTAAATAATAAGGGTTAAAAGGGTCGATTACCAATAGATGATGAGTCGAATTTCCAGAACCACTATTACCAGAAACCCCATCATTAGTCCCATTTCCATCACCATTATTCTCTAGCCCTAAATTTTCCCCAGTTCTCTCCATTTTTTCTCCCAAAAAAAAAATTGCAGAAAAACCTCGAAATTTGCGTAATACAGATGTCGAAGACGAAGATACGTGTAGCGGAATAGCGATTATCGCTCTGATACCATGAAGAAAACTACAATTAGTAGTAGATTTGTATAAAATAAAATGAAATAAAAGGAAAAAAACGAAAAAGTATTTAGAGAGAGAATGAAAGAGAAAACTAGTTTCTCAGTATTTTTCATTAACCGCCAATCGTGAGATAGATAAAACTTTATATACTGAGCCAATTCTGTTATGCCAGCTAGCTCTAGCTCAGCTATAATATCTAAACAGGAACAAACTATTACAGAAAATACAATTGACTCATATGGTTTAAAATGATTACACCAACAAAGGTAAAATACAAACTACGATCTCCAACAATAACTGCTGGTAACCGCTATTATTCTAACTTCTACTACTAATAATTGTTGTAAAAATTGTTTAAGTAAATATGTGTGATCGCTTTGGATGCCTCCATAATGTGATTGTGCGTTCACTTTTATAGGCCTGCTCGATAACTACTCAGCAGTTAATATTTCGACAATAACCATATTATGTTTTCCTAAATTGTTGATGCGTGTCCCTTCTTCATTAATAATTATCTTGATAAATCGTGACACATGTCTTCCTAAGTTATGAAAGTATTTATAAATTAAATTATTTTCAAATTCCCCCATTAACTTAGAATTTCAGATTGTCAATTTGTAAGACTTTGCCAATTAGTCCAAAAGAAACAAATGTGGTGTAAACAAAACATTAACATTTTTTTCACGAGAAACATGACAAAACGAAGTTGCATGACATATCCGAAACAAATGGAATAAAACTTTACCAATGAACGAAGTAGAGTGTAATTAACTAGTTACATAACGTATCTGAAACAAAAAGAAGTTGCACTACAAGAAATATTACATTTAGGGATAAATTATTTGGAAACGATCAATTTTTTTCTCCAAATAGTATTTTTTAGGGACAAATAATGTTTTAGAAACGAAAATAATTTTTTTCCCCAAATCTAATGTTTAGTTGAGAAACTGTTTTCAAGAAATAACATGACAATACTGATCGAGTGTATGGATATAAATAGTGAGAGGAAGTTGTGTTAAAAAAGGATTAAGAATCCGATTACAAATCAAACACCTAGTTTAGCTAGGAAATATATAGATAAACGCACTAATATCAACTTAAATAACTGTAACCAACTTTTGTCCCTCTGATAATTAGTACGTGAATGATATTTTGTTTATATTTTGTTTATCATTGGGCTACGTCTCTGGGTCACTCACCCAGATCAGTGATATTATAAAAGTTTACAGCATAGATATAAGTCTAAGTGAAAAACTCTCAGATTCACTCTAGATTTTTCTGCCTATCTCTATATTGCTCCTACTATATAACTATCACTTAAAAAATTAGTGGCATCACACCATTGTTTTTCTGTTTAAGTTTCGCACGTGTGTCTCTCGTGTATCTCTCCAAGGTAGAGTTCTTTATAGTTTAGAATACACACATTTTACAAACAAAGTTATCATCTATTTATAAAAGAAAAATAAATCTTCAAAGATCTTCTTCATGGAATATTTATCTTCAGAAAGTTCTTGATTTATTCGTGTATCTCCATATTGATCTAAATCTTCTCGTCATACGAAATATTTTTAGTTTCAGATTTGATCACAATCTTCCTAGGTCAACTCGAGATAAGCTTGTTTGAATATAGGAGACATCGTTACATTTGAAACGATCATATAAAATAATATATTTTGAAAATAAAATCTTATTTTATTTAAAAACAATAACTCCATATATAATTCCAATATATATTGAATAAAAGATTTCGTTAGTAACAAGATTGGAATTGTGATAAACACTTATGCAACTAAACTTCCATAGATAGTATATCTTTTAAAACCAAACTCCTTTTTATTTTAAAAAACTTCCATTGTTTATCAACTAAATATTCTCAACACATATAAATAAAATCTATGTGAATATATGAGAATATTTGCTGCATATTTTAATTAACTTAATTAACTTAAATATCAAGTAATGCAGTAAGACAGAATCATGCGTATTATGAGATTATAACTATGCCTGCAACTAGAGGTTGCAACTTCACCTGTAAAAATAAAATTGTCTTAACAATTATCATTTACTCTTAGATTAGTTTAATCAAACCAATTGACAATAAAGAGTTCAATAGGCCAAAAATATGCTCCAAACACAAAAGACAACCATGTTTCGCCTACCACTTACCTAGGACAAAGGGCTTAGCGTGAGCTTCCAAGTGAAAGTTAACTGAAACACCAAGTGATTTCTTGATTTTTCTATCGGTTATTCTATTTACTGATCAGGTTATATATACTTGAACAAATCATATCGCTTGCTAGATATAAATTTATGCACTTCCGTTTTTTTGAAACCAGATTGAAGTTACAAACACACTGCAATTTACCGATTAGTTTATAAAAAAGAACTATATCTGGAGTACAATAATTTCCTGCTTTCTAGAAGGAATTTCTCTCGAGAATTTGTCACTATCTTTCCGAAACTTTTTTGTGCATTAAAAAATTTCCTGCTCTTCGCTTTGAGAAAATTAATTTATCGTAACAATGAGGAAATTACGTGAGCAGATGCGGAAATTAGGCGGAGCAACACCAATTTGGTAATTGTAAGATCAACAAAAAACCAAGCAATAAACATTTACATTTTTCTATGAAAAACATGATAAAAAGAAGTTGCATGACGTATCCGAAACAAATGGAATCAAACCTGACCAAAACGGAATACTCTATCTCGCATTGGAAACCGCAGTTTGCAACTCGTAAAAGCAACTCCTCATACAAGGCTTCTGTAAATACAAAAACTCTTGGAAAAGGAAAACATTTTCATACTTGTAACTACATCTTTTCATCACATCTTAATATTCTTAAGGTAAAATCTTACACTTTTTACTTGATCTCTATCGAACTCCCAGTAAAAGACGAAGCTGCCTTCTGCTGACATTTTTATAGTTGCATTTCTCTCTTATGTTTCCTGAATTGCTTGGCCTTTTCGTTTTCCAAATCGGCAACGGCTCAGTAAAAGACGAAGCTGCCTTCTGCTGACATTTCTTATATATTTTGGTATATCTCATGCTCATTACCCATAATTTATCCCCATCATGGTCCAAAGCTATATCCATCTCCCGGGTTATGGGTCCATTTAAAGTAAGATAATAAAAAACCCTTTTCCCCATATCAAGAACTTTACCATTTTCTTCTAATGGTTCCGCATGATATTTAAAGGATAATAATTCCTCGACCATAAACCGATACACTTTCTTCAACTCCTCCCATTTACACTGAGATAAGACTCCGACGTTTGGAAAGTAGTATGCATTATACGTCGCAAGCTTATCCAACACATACTATACATTTCTCATCTCTGGCTCGGTATGGCAATAGTGACTAGGGGAGTAATATTGACGCACATCCACAATGATTCGGAGTATACTAGTCATTCTGTTGTGGTATCGGAAAAATTTCATATAGCCATTCATCCCATTTCGAAAGTGGTCCACATAATTTTACACGTGTGGCAACATAGATACATGATCCAAAATACTGCAATGGGTCAGAAACAAACTCAAGGGTTCAAGATGAATTAATCGCTGTTTATTGTTTACTCTGGCATAAAATAACACAGAAATGGAGGTAGCATATGGTCCTCTAATTGTGAAAACCACAACATCACCTGATCAAGGGTGGAAATTATGATCATGTAAGAGAGGAGTGTATGTACAAAATTTATTGAAATGGTCACCACTAAAGGTTAGCCAAACAATGTCGTTAATTCCACTATTGATTTTCAACTGGAACAATAAAATACATTTTTATTATTTGGGTAACTATAGTACATCAATCATTCATGTTTTTTTTTATTTTGTACATCAGCGTTTCATTTTTATGATATAGTACAACAATCTTGTTTTCTTTATGTTTTTGAAACCTATATTACGGAAAAGCAGTTAGATGACCATATAACCTGCTCCTATATATATCTGTATTATGAGGGGTATTTTTGTCTTTCTATATCATTCTAATTTATAATTTTTTATACTCAATATCGGCATGGTCATTATTATTAAATATAATGTTGACTAGTACAAGACTCATGGTACTCGGAACAAGCTCCAAGGGATAAAGGAAAACAAATAGTAATGTACATAACAACACAATACGTCGTTACCTAAACAACCAATCTAAATCATTCGACAACAGAAAAGATAAGAAAATGAGTACAACAAACCTTAGATAAATAAAAACTTATCTCAATTGATGAAATGAAAAGTGAAATATTGTCACGCAAGCAAACGTATCAGATAAAACAAAGCAGACTAACTGATGGTTGCAGAAACGAGCACAAACGATCATTGGGAGTACTCGTAAACCAAAGATGCTATACTCAACACACCTCAAGTAAAAGCCATCGGGTTGTTCTAGTTTATAATTTACTTGTGCTGCTGTGCATTGGTTCTAACTAGTAATGGTTTTTTGAACTTCTCCTATCGTTTTTCTTTCTTTAAGTGTTTTTTCTTTTTGTACTTTTTGTCCAAGAGATTAGAAACCTTATTAATAATGCACACAAGTACCGAGACGTCAGACCATTACTAAGTAAATTTTACATACTTCTTTCAATCAACAATTATAGCACTTATTTTTACCTGTGCCAGTATATACTGAGCGTCAGTATTCCCAGCTTCAGCACATCGAACTAGCAAGCCCCTGATGTGCTCACAATTTTCAACCGGAAACGGCAACGCAAAATCTTTGAAATTTGCCATCTTCAATAGATCTTTATCATAACCAAATATGGCAAACATTTTGCAACTGCAATAAAATTTTCAATCAACGAAGAGCATAGTTTTCAGAAAACAAAACTGATAAACATAGAGAAAGATCCCCTTCACTAAATAATTGTCCTAGATTTGGAGAATTTTAATGCAAGTTTTATTTTAGAAAATAAAATTTATGATTCCCCGTAGATTTTTTATGATTATGGCGATGACGAATGGATAGGGGAAGAGCTACCAGAATTGATGAGTGATAAGAAAATTTATGTTGATTCCTGGTTCGAAAGTATTACAGATTTCCCTATACTTGATTTTATTCAGTTGAATTATGGGTTTGATGTTGCTTGTGTTGAGAAAATAGTTGGGTAAAATTTTACCGATATTATTATGCTAAAGAATTTTTTTAGCATTGATGATAAAGATGGGATGAATTATTATGAGCTTTATAAGATTTTTGAGAATACGTCCAAAAGAGTTGATCGGAACATGCTAATATATAGTGAGTTGAACTTCTATTTGCTAAAATATATACTCGACAACAATCATATAGTGCTAGCCATTCAATTATTATTCGAGCAATGGATGCATCGCGGGCTATATGTGCAAAAATTGCTGCTACTTCGAACTCGACGGCGAGTTTTTTCCAACTAAGGGCGACTCATGCAGGAGGATCTACAAATTATCTTTATTTCCGTTTATGCTCTTAATTACGTATTTGGTTTCTTTTTTAATTCGTCAATCTTTATTATATCTACTCAAGACTTGTTATTTCCTTTTATATTTTAGGCTACTTTAATAACTTCCTTTTTGTGAACAATATCATAACCTATTTAAGTCTGAGTTGTGGATGTGTTTTAATAGAATTTGATTATTAATAAACCATAAGAAAGAGAATCTTCTCACTCTTTAGTTATTTTGAGCTTTCTTGTTCCTACAATTTCGTATTAACAAGCCTGCAAGATAATCGCTATCTTGTTCCGGCGTCAGCTTACTATTGTTGTGAAGGATTTTGTGGGGTGCGGATCTGGCGACATGCATTGGGGATTACGTTTAATTGACGTGCTTTTATCTCCCTCCGACGAAGTAGAACTATGATAAGTCTTTAGTGCGGTGGCTCGGGTTATTCACCCTAGTCGTCTCTCTCCTTCTCTCTCTAGGGTTCAATTAGAACATATGTACCTAATACATGATCTCTCTCTCTCTCTCTCTATATATATATATATATATAATGATCAATACTTTAAATGCTAAAAATAAAGGGGAAAATGCTGCTATTAAACTTGACATGAAGAAAGCTTATGACAAAGTGTCTTGGCTCTTTCTTACAAAAGTTTTAATAAAAATCGGTTTTACTGAGATTTTTATAGACAGAACTTGGAGAATTATATCTAATATCTACTTTAGGTTTCATGTCAGTGGTGTAGCTTCTGGTTTTTTCAAATCTAATTAAGGCTTAAGACAAGGAGATCTTCTATCTCCAGGTCTTTTTGTTATCAGCTTAGAAGTCTTTTCTAGAAATCTAAATTATCTTGTTCACAAGCGTTATTATCAGAGATTCAAAGTTCCTATTTGGAGTCCTTTTACTACTCATTATTTTTTCTGCTGCTAATGTGAGATCAGTAAGGGAAGTTCAGAAGGTGCTAAGAAAATATGAATTTGATTCTGGTCAAGAAGTAAATTGTGAAAAAAGTTCTCTATATTGCTCTAAAACTGTCATAAATACTCAGGGGAGAAAAATTAAAGAAAAACTGGGAATTACAATGAAAAAGTCTCCTTTTATTTATCCAGGGTGTAATCTTTAATCTGGTAGAAAGAAAAACATTTATTTCCATTTTATGGTGGCTAAAATCAGAGATGCTCTCAATAATGGGAAGTCTAAATTGTTATCTATGATATCTAAAATCATTCTTATAAATTATATTCTCGAATCTATTCCTCTATATATTCTCTCAGCAATGCTGCCTGCTAAAAATGTTATTACTGTTGTAGAGAGGATCTTTTCTAATTTCTTGTGGGGTCAAAATGAAGATAAAAATAAGTATTATTGGATTTCTTAGAAGAGGGTTTCTAGACCTATTGAAGAGGGTGGTTTGGATTTAAGGAGTATGTGTGATATCTCGAAGGCTTTTGCTGTCAAACTTTGGTGGGAATTTAGAAAGCAAAAATCTATTTGGTCTTTATTTATGAAAAATAAGTATTGCAAAAAAGTTCACCTTTGCCAACCTGGACAATAAAGAGAGGTGATGGACCAATCACTAGGGACATTACTAATGGCACTTGTAAAAGAATGATTGAAGTAAGAGAATAAGCTGAAAAAAGCATTATTTGGCCAATTGGTCAAGATAATGTTAATGTCAACTTGGACAATTGGAGAGGTGATGGTCCAATCACCTGGTAAGAAACAAAGCAAACTCTAGTTGGGCTCATTCTTTAATCTCGGATAAACTTTTACCTTTGAGAATTTCATGTTTTATGTGGAAAATTTTGCTTAATGTAGTTCCAGTTGATAACAACATTCAGAGAAAGGTGATTAATTTAGTCTCAATGTGTGATTGCTGCAAGAAAATTGGTGAAGATCCGGAGCATTTATTTAGTATTGGTCCTATAGCTACTTTGGTCTGGAGTTATTTTAGAAATCATTTGGGTATCTAGTACTACAATAACAACATTAGAGGTAGATGTATGACTTGGTGGTTAAAATCAAACTACTCTTTGAAAGGTAAATGTTTAAAAGTTTTTACTTCTATTATTATTGGGATAATATCAAAAAAGTACTAAGTTCATTTTACCTGTTCATCAAAAAATATAAGGCTTTCGACAGAAATTTTGATCTATTCTCTAATAATAATAGAATCAAACCTGGTAAGAAAATTCAAAAACATTATTGGGACAAACATCCTATCAATTTTATTATGATTAATGTGGAAGATAGCCACAAATCTTTCCCTATGTATTCTGGTATTGGTGGGTTGGTTAGGGACCACATGGGCCATTTTATTAACGGATTTTCTTTCTATGAAAGAGCTAATTCTACTATGGAAAGAGAAAATTTGGCAATTCTAAAAGGCCTCTCAATTATTGATGATCAAAAGGCTATATTGGAAAGTGGTTCAAATAGCATGGTGAATATTAATCATAATAAAGAAAAATGTAACTCGATCATCTATGGATTTATTAGACAAATTAAAGAGATCATTAAACAGAAAAATGTGAAGATCGTACATACCTTTCGAGAAGCTAATGGAGCAGCTGATTTGCTAGCAAATGGGGTTCGAACATCATTTCAAAGGATCAAAGAGATTTCCTTTGTCTTCTGGGTAAGATTTTAAAACTGGATCATAATCATTATCCTAATTTAAGATGATTAAAAAGATTTTCGACATGGTTTCTCTCTCTAAACTCTCTGTCTGTGAAATGAATTTTGTCGGTTCGTATGGAAAGAAGAAAGAAAAAGAACATGATGCATGGATTATCTGGATTATTTTTGCTTTTATTTCTACAAAAGCCCTTGTAAGTTTTAGTAATTTTAAGTTCAATCCCAAGTGATTTGTAATTATCACTTTTGACACTTATTTTCTAAATTGGCGCACTTTTGTTTTCGCTTATAAATAAAAATGTTGGTTTTTCTCAACATTAAATAAAAAAAAAATCGGAACACAAAATGAAAGGTATTTGATCTTTCTATGGTATAACTATACAGACCAGATCTTTTTATGGTGCATTATTTTCTGTTTCAGAATCGTTGAAAGATTAATGGAACGGTGGACAGATACTAAGTCCAGAATACGACAACCGACGTACAAACACTAATCATAAAATTAAAAAAATTCAACCAAGAAATAACTTACGATGCAGTCTAATTAAAGCAACAATTCACCAGAATACGACTTCTAACCTCTCTCTCTCAAAGTTTATAATGTAGGGTTTGTGGTATTTGATCAGAGTCTTATATAATGTTGCGTATATAGGCGGTATAATTGTCATTTGATTTATCCCAATAAAGCATCCGGTCATTAATTTGTAATTCAATCGCCATTTGATTCACATTAATCTGTGACACTTTAAATGTTTCTGATTGCAAAGTCATAATTGAGTAGTTAGACTATTAGTTCTTATTATGAAAAGCCAAATCAAGGGAATAATTGAGTAGATAGACTATTAGTTCTTATTATAAAAAGGCAAATCAAGGGATTCGTGTGAATAACCTATCTATATTTAAACCAATTGAACACATGTCTATATTTACACGGTACAACACCTTGAGTAGTTTTGTTTTTACTCAAATTTGAAAAATATTTGCCAATAAGAACCAAAGAAACCCTGCAACTCTGTTTTGGTTATCTAAGCACAAGCTCACCCCTCTAAACACTCACTCAAACTATTCCAGTCTCTTTCTCTCCATGATAGTTGATGCTGGCGAAATCAGTTTTGCTACTTTAAATGCATAATGACATGATGAAAGGTTTTCCATATTGCCCATATCTTCTATGATAAAAATGTATCGATTCTAATAAATCCGCAATAAATATAAATGTTGATGACTTTAAAAATCCTTGTGAGGCTTCTTAAAGTTCACAATATCAGAAAAAGTATCGACTAAATATGCTGCTAAGCTACTAGAATCATCAATAAGCTAAATAAATGTTTTAACCACCCTCTTCTCGTGCTCAGTCGATCTTAAGCTAAACCATGTTAGAAATTTCTTCAGAAACTCCTCCTTGATATGCCTATCACATTCAAGATTGAATATCACCTGGACACAATAGTCGAAACTAATATATGAATTTCCCAATTCTTTGGATATTCAGAAAGATGAACCATTCAACATACATCCGCTCTTAGTTGTATCCTCAATTATGGTCATAACTCTTTGGGAATTCATCATAGACATTTCCCCATTTGTCGAAACACCACTACGATCCAGTCTTAGACTCACTTTTAAGAAACCAAGGTATTAAAAGGAAAAAAGTGAATAAACGAAGGTACAAAAAGGTATAAAACCCTACAAAAAATTGAGTCTAAGAGCGGTTGGTATTGGTGTCTTGACCAACGAGGAAATGTTTGTGATGTATTCCCAAAGAGTTATGAACACAATTGAGGATACAGCTGAGAGCGGATGTACTTTGAATGATTCACCTCTGGGAATATCCAAAGAATTGGGAAATTCATATATTACTTTAGACTATTAGGTCAAGGTGATATGCAAGCTTGAATGTGATAGGCATGTCAAGGAGGATTTTCTAAAGTAAGTTCTAAATTGGTTTAGCTTAAGATCAACCGAGCACGAGAAGAGGGTGGTCAAAACATTTATTCAGTTTATTGATGATTCTAGTAGCTTAGCAGCACAGTTGGTCAATACTTTTTATGATATTGTGAACTTTAAGAAGCCTCACAATGATTTTTAAAATCATCAAAAATGATATTTATTGCGGATTTATAAGAATCGATACATTTTTATCATAGAAGATATGGGTGTTGGAAACACATTTTATTTTGCAGCGGAAAAACTGACTTTGGATCCTGATTATAGTGTATATGAATTTAATAAAAACGATACAGAAATACCTCATGGGCAAAGGTAGATCACACTTGATCTTCTACCGTATTCTTATAATATTGTTTACTTCTTAGAGAGATAGGCTCTCAAACTGTTAAAAACTCTAGAAAATATTTTATGAGACTTCTTATCTTTTTCACAGCATAGGAGTATATTTATAGGCTAAAGTAGGGACTCAGTGCATAAGAAGAATAAGAGTTATACTTAACCTAGATCTCTAACCCTAATTAGATTATAATTCAATTAATAAATATTATCTAGTTTTAATTAAAAGACTACTATAATATTATCTAATTAATATTTTTATAATCATATGATAATCTATCAATAAATTATATTCATTTCCATTAAAGAATGTATAATTGCACTCTTAATTCTTCTCAAAATAATATTTGAGAGCACATTATTGAATACTTAAATATCTCATCACGTTAAGATTACAAATATCCACTGAGTAAATAAATTACTGATAATTATTTTACTCGGCATATTATTTCCTCGACCTTTACACTTAACTTATTTGTTTTGTCGAATATAAAATCCACTTATAAGCTTCTCGAGTGGATATCATCAATCCTTGTTAAGGGATGTAAATTCCTTCGATTATACACACACACCGTATAAATAATATCACTGCCCAATGTACGGGTTTATTGACCACAACAAATCTCATTCATTGCAAATCAAAACAGTATATATTATAAATATATGTATCGAAAATAATCTAGAGATTAAGAGTATAAGTAATCATAATAATTCATTAGCTATAATTATTTTATTCTGGTCAGTACCATAAAATAATATCACTTTGTCATGTTCAATATATTTTAAGTACACTGGCACAAAGAGTCGGAACTCAAGTGTTTCTTATAATCAAGACAGACCTACTAAAACTATCTGTTACAACTATACCGATGTTTGTTCACTCTATCTAAAGTTGTGAACGATAAAATATATTATGTTAGAACCCGTGATTTGATCTTCCGTATGTAAGCCGTACTCTACACACGAAATCACTTACTATACAAAATAAAGACACATGTACATATAAATAACATGTACAACATTGCTCAAAACTATTATCAAATAAATCATTCATTGTTAATAAATAAATACCAAAAAGCAACAATAAATCATGTCTTTTATTATATTATTCTAATAATGGGCAATATGAAAAACCTTCATCAGGTCATTTTTCATTTAAGTAGCGAAACTGATTTCACTAACATCAACTATCATGGAAAGAAAGAGACTGGAATAGTTTGAATAAGTGTTTAGAGGGGCGAACTTGTACTTAGATAGCAAAGCCCGAGTTGCAGGGTTTTCTTTTGGTTCTTGTTGGCAAATATTTTTCAAATTTGAGTAAAAACAAAACTACTCAAGTTGTTGTATCGTGTATAGACTTGATTTGACTTTTTAATTATAAGAACTCATCGTCTAACTACTCAAGTATAACTTTGCAATCAGAAACATTTAATGTGCAACAAATTAATGTGAATCAAATGGCGATTGAAATACAAATTAATTACCAGATGCTTTTTTGGAAGCAATCAAATGACAATTATACCGCCTACATACGCAACATTATATAAGACAGATCAGATACCACCAACCGTACATTCTAAACTCTGAGAGAGAGAGGTTAGAAGGCGTATTCAGGTGAATTGTCTCTTTAATTAGACTGCGTCGTAAGTTATTTCTCGGTATTTATGATTAATGTATGTACGTTGGTTGCCATACGTATACTGGACTTAGTATTTGTCCGCCATTCCATTACTCTTTCAACAATATCTTAAACACAAAATAACAAAGGGAAATACGATTGGAAATCTAAGTATGTAGAATATCATTTATGCTAATTAAGGAAACATATGTCTCCCAAGACACAATTACAAAGGATGTTCTTTAGAATAATTCGCTTGAAACTGCAGAGAAATCCATTAAATCTTTTGTAGAATAAATGTTGGAGACAGCCAACGATTCATCAAATTTAAACCATGAAAATCGGTATGCTACTAAAACACAGTTTCTTACTGCAGCAAGAAGTACAATCAACAACTAGATCAGCTGTTAGGTTTTCCAATTCCGAAAAATTCTAAACTTTCCAATTCCTAGAGTTCTATTGAACAGACTTCTCT
The DNA here is from genome assembly GCA_963920805.1 of Primula vulgaris. Lineage (NCBI taxonomy): Eukaryota > Viridiplantae > Streptophyta > Magnoliopsida > Ericales > Primulaceae > Primula > Primula vulgaris. The sequence goes on along the minus strand of OY987215.1, from coordinate 9,001,588 downwards.
TTAATAGAGACTTAGCTTGAAAGCGAATTTTTTATTCGCTTATTACAGTGACATACTAACTATTTACGATGTCTAAGACATCCAATTGATAGGTCAAAGGTCTCTTCTAATGGAGGTTAAAAAGTAGGGTTATGAACTTACAGCGAGTGCATCATACGAGCATTTAATGACTCCATCGATGGCAGCAGATAGGCTTCTGAGCCTGCTTCACTTGCCGAGGAGCTTATCAACAAGATATCCTCTAAAAGATACTCAAGTATCTTTTATAATCAATCAGATATTATATGAAGGAAAGAATACACAAAATTTATACGGACATATCCCATAAAGATAGGGTCAAGCTCTTAAAATATACATTCCTTAAGCACAAAGGAAAGCATATCCGGTAGCAATACTGGAAGAAAGGCGAGGAGTCCATGCCAAGGTCTCCTTGCCGAAGGATATTTGACTATCCGAAGGAGTAAATTTATAAAATCAATGTCTCCGAAGGCTAACGAATGAGACATGGTCTCTCGAAAGAGTTCAACTCGCCTGCGAGGAGAAGTGGCGTCGCCCCTTCAAGCTAGCCAAGTTGGTGGAAAGATAAGGAGATATAACAGAATATATCTCAGCGTGACATTAAGTAAACAAAACATACGAATAAGATGTGATTGATAATATTATATCAATCACAAAAGATAGACCATAGATTGCATCCACCAACTATATAAGGGGTTTATAATCTAAGAAGAAGATCATCTGAACCCATACGAACTCAGACATACACTAATTATTCGGGTACTACTAAACCCTACTTACATATATTCATATTCATTCTCAAAGCCCTAAAAAGTTTTAACCTTCTCACTGCTCTTTTAAGTCGGAGGAGGTTAAACGGTGGCCAAGGCACCAACTCCCACATGATCTTAGCTATTTATGTGCAGGTCATAAAAGGCTAGCCAAGAATATGGGACAAGCCCTAGAAATAAGCTCTCTCATTGACTCATAGCTTTTGAGTAAAGTTCACACACTAGAGCTAAGATTTAAGGTCCATCATCTTCTATTCAAAGTAATTACATATAGAGCAGCAACATAAAAAGAATAAATTGGATGTAACAATTAATTATAAAAAATAAGGGATTTTAATAATGACCGGCTACAAAATCAAATCTGAAATGGGAACATAATCATTTTACCATACTTATATACCACGAACACATTTTGGAAATCTTGAAAACCTTAGAGTAGTTAATAGTTACAGTTTGTTAGATTGTTTGGTCATTTAACGTAAGCAGGGTTCTGACCAAGTTTCTCCATATCAAGCATATGCAATTGATAGGTCTGGGAGTTCTGCCCTTTAAAAAACTAGCGAAAGTAATGACCAACTGAAAAAATCAATTCAAATTGCAAAGCATCATCATTCCCATGATAAGAAATAGGGCGAAGAGAGAAAAAAGGGATGAAGTAAATACCATATCGAATAAATAGTATATATATAAATACGAATAAGGAAACTAAAACACTTGATTACGGAGAGTTTATAAAAAAAATATACCAAAGTAAAAAGAGCAATTTGACAGCATGTGCATACACTGCTGGAAAATTAAAGAGAAAACATTGAGAGCAAAACACAAAAAACTTACAACTCTTTCTCGTAATTACTTTCAAAACCGAAATGAAAAAGGATGACAAGTACTCCTTCAAAACTCAGGTTAATCATTCTATTATAATAACTCAATCCAAAGCCTGTCCAATTTATCCATTTTTTTTTTCAAAAATACTCATATATTTTTTTATTAATTACAATAATATCATACTCACATAAAAAAATATAAAAAGTAATAACTAATAACACTATTTATCGCTCTTTAACAACCAAACATTCTTTTAAGTCTTATCATTTTATACTATTTTTTTTTGTATTATCCACATATTTGTATCATAACTATACTTATTTTCTATATTTTAATTGCACTGTGCGTCACACACGCAACGCGTGGGGCACGATTACTAGTAATAAGAGATACAGTTCTATTGGTTAGTATAAGTAGATTAACACTTGTCCTATAATTTACTTTGGAACTTTTATTGTATTCTGTTATGAGTAAACATTAATAAACACATGTGAGACAAAGAGAAATATTGTTTATCTGGTAGTTCACTTATTCGCTTGAGGAATAAGTGCATCTCGATGATAATCGATTTCATCTTTTTCATCTTGATCTTCTCTCTCTGCGTCTTCCACACCAACGACCATTATCTTTATGGATGAAACTGTGATTGATGTCAAAACAAAAATGCAAACATCTTTTCAGACAACTAGTAAAGACAATGCACAGAGACTATATAAACACCCAACAATTATGTTTATATATCTGGGGTATGCAGATAGGTATGTTCCTGCATAAAACTACCTTCTTGTAAGCTAGAGGTACAATTTCTCAAAAAAAAATTGACCATGGTATAAACCTAAAACCAAATATAATGCAAGACTTGGAATATTAAAGCACAAAGTATAAAGAGAGAAAAGGATAATAATGATGAAGGGAATAAAGCCTAAGCTTTCAAGAGTTAAATAAAACTCTTTATTTCATGGAATTATAAGTCAATGCTTGCTAAGCATATGTCAGGTCATGGAATTAGTTTTAGACATATTACCATAATTCAGATTCAATTCCTAACTTCTTGTCATATTTACCTTAAGTTGATTACGTCGTAGCAAAATACCATATAAGGCATCTCATCACCCAAAAATAAGATAAAGAAAAGAAGACGGTAAGCTGGTAACAAATTATTTTATAATTCTATTAGATCATTAATGCATAATTCATTCAACCCACTGACCTAATGCTACGAACATCCGTGCAAATATATGGCAAGAAAAATGTATTGTTTCCGTTCCAAATTGTTATTCAACCAAGAAAAAAACTCATACCTAAAATGCCGAAACGAAAATTTAAATACTAGTTTTGATTCGGTCAAGTTTACACGTATTTTCGTGATAAATTAAAATTTTGGAACGGAGGAAGTATAATTGTACTTGAATTCAAATCTAACCAGCTATTCAAAATTATAGTTTAATAAATATGGACTTGGAAGCAAAGCATTAAAAAATCAAATGATGTAACAATTAGATCTCACTGGAAATTTCCATGTGGCCATATATATTCCAACTTATAGGAATTTTCTCCACGCTTGTTAAAATTTAAAAACAAAAACCCCGTTCCATTCACAAGTTAAAATAATTCATCCATTAAAGTGATAGGGAAATACACTACTCGGAAGTTTGAACAAATAAAAGCAAGAATTTATGTTTTAAAATGTAACAAATTTGAATGACTTATGAGATCTCATCTTTAATCATTTTCACACGTTGAGTACGTAATTAATTACTATATTGGAACGGAAACAAGTTATCTAACTCATTACAAACATAACCAATATCTATGTTTCAACCAATTTTAAACTAATTTTAACTTGAAAACCTATATTGATGATCTAAATCAAGGATTCAACAATTTGGTTGGCTGGTTTGACAGTGCTTTTAAGGACTTATTGTAAAAAAAAATTGATTATATGTTGCATCCAAAAATCCTGCTATACCAAATGAATTAAAAAGAGTTTAACAAAATACAATACCATTATCATACATGCAAGCACCGTCGAAACTAAGTGGTAACTCCAGAATTTTCTATTTTTTTTAGTTTCTACTGAATTTTGTTAAATATGAAAATTTAGTACTCTTGATTTGTTTTTTCACTGAGAATTATTTTTTATGCAAAATCAGCTCCCCTCCTTTATATCATATAAAAGCGAAGGAGGAAAAAAAAAAGAATAAAGAATAGTTTTTCTTATTTTCTAAGAAGGGAGAAAAAAAAGTGATAACAGGTAGTTTTTTTTCTTCCTAATATCGCTGATAAAAACAAGGGAGAAAAGAAAATTAAGGATAAAATTCTAGTTGGAAAAATCTAACCTGGAGATAAAAGACGAGGCAAACCCTAACTCTATAATATGAAAAAGGTTACGCACAAATCCCACCCACTTTATATAGTAGTAGAGAAATATAATGGGTGCTGGTCATTTTATATTTTTATTGACATTATGGCCAAAAAAATAAACAAATTTGGAATATTATTTTAATGCATATTGAAATAATGCCCAATAGGTACCACTTTTGAAATTATATTCCTTCTAGGTACCTCTATAATTTCACATTCCCTATAGGTAACACTTTTTAATTATTTAATTTATTTACCAAAACGCCATACACATATTTCATAACAAATGGAAAAAAAACATATAAAATGCTGAACTATATGCACTTTCAGCTGAACCAGATGCACTTTTAGTTGAACCAGATGCAGGTTTTACAGAACGATATGCACTTTTATTGAACTAGATGCACTTTTGTCTGAACCATATGCACTTTCGCTGAACCAGATACACTTTTAGCTGAACCATATGCACTTTCAGCTTAACCATATGCACTTTTAGGTGAACCAGATGCAGGTTTTACAGAACGATATGCATTTTTATTGAACTAGATGCACTTTTGTCTGAACCATATGCACTTTTAGCTGAACCAGATACACTTTTAACTGAACCATATGCACTTTTCAGTTGTACCAGATGCACTTTTAGTTGAATCAGATGCATTTTTAACAGAACTATATGCACTTTCGACTGTACTATATTCATTTTCGACTACACTATATGCATTTTTGACTTAACTATATGTACTTTCCACTAAATTAGATGCACTTTAAACTGAATCAGATGTACTTTCAGATGAACCAGATGCACTTTTAGCTGAACTATATGCATACTCACTTTTATTGAACTATATTTACTTTCGATTGAATTGTATGCACTTTCAACGGAACTAGATCTACTTTCAGCTGAATTGAATGCAATTTCGACTCAATTTTATACTTTTTTGACTAACTATATACACTTTTGACTGAACTATATGTACTTTTATTGAACTATATAAGCTTTTGACTGAATTATATGTATTTTTGACTGAAGTAGATGCACTTTCAGCTCATTTGGATTAAAAAAAAACACATTTATCATGGAAAAACCATTTTTTTATATAAAAAAAATCACTTTTCGGTATAAAAAGTGTTATATTGACAAAAAAAAATTATATATTTTTTGTAATTTTTTAAAAAGTTTATGATTTTTTAATTTTTTTATAATTCTTTTTTTTGTGATTTTTGTGATTTTTTTATAATTTTTATAATTTTTATAATTTTTATAATTTTTTGTGATTTTTGTTATTTTTTTATAATGTTTTGTGATTTTTTGTGAATTTTGTGATTTTTTGTGATTTTTTGTGATTTTTTGATTTTTTTGATTTTTTGTGATTTTGTGATTTTTTGTGATTTTTTGTAATTTTTTATATTTTTTTGTAATTTTTTAATTTTTTTTGTAATTTTTATAATTTTTTGTGATTTTTGTATTTTTTAATAATTTTTTTGATTTTTTATGATTTTTTATGATTTTTTGTGATTTTTTGTGATTTTTTATGATTTTTTGTGATTTTTTTGATTTTTTTAAAAAATCAATTACTAATAAAACTCATATAGTATAAAAAGTGGTACCTATGAGTAAATGTGAAATTATCAAGATACATAGGAAGAATATAATTTGCTATAAGCTACTTATAGGAAATTACCCCTTGTTTTAATTTATCTTCCCCCTTTTCTATGGGTAATTAAAAGAGAAAGTACATTAATTTGGATTTGCCTTTTGTCTAGATAAGGCTTACATTTCAAATATTAATTTTACTTTATCCAATGTGTATCTTTCGGTTAAAATAACTTTTAAGAGCAAATAATGCTTCCTAGAAGTAGTTTTTGATAATCCCCATTTTTAAAATGTCTTGCAGTACTCGGAAAAAAAATCCCTCAACTTTGTAACTAATTAAGAAAATTTATTTTCTCATGATATGTTACAAACTGTTAATTACCTCTCTTTACAAGGTATTTTTTTACTTATAATGTACTTTCCATCTTTTAGCTTGCTATTTGTAAACTTATATGTTATGTTTAATTTATAAGTTAGAATCTGTATACTTTACTTTACAAAATTATACTTTTATTCAACGCTTTAAAACATTAAAGCATCTTGGAAAGGTTTTCAGGGAAGATTTATTAAGCATATGCTCCGACACTAAAAGTGTATGCTTCGACGCTAAAAGCGTAAGATTTACTATGCTCATTAACAAAATCGTACATGAATATTATTGGTATAAAACAATAAAAATAATAATTATTCAGTTAATTAAATCACAGACTTTGTGTAATATAACAAATTACATTTGAACACTTACCTTTTGATTCATTTTTTAGCACATAATTGTATATGTAGACATTTTTGCTATATAACAACAGTCCATGGAGTTGATTTTGCTTTTGTACCGATTTGTTAGGCTACAATAAGTTTTTTTCTTAACCAAACCTTAAGCTTTTCAATATTGAGACGTGATTTTTGAGCATGAACGCATGTAAAACATTGTTTTTAAGCTTTTTGAGCTATAGGCTAAAGTTGAACAATTTTTTCTGTGAGCTTTAAGTAAAATCGAGCCCCAACGAGTTCTAATTAAGCGAGCTTTATAATACACTCCTTTTATTTTTATTTTATAAGTTGCATACATATTAGTATAAGCTGTCAAATAAACTTGTATAGTGAAATTAATAATTTATCATATACTACACTTATAAATTATTATTGATTTGTACCTTACTTGTTAGAAAATCTAACTTGTACATTGTACTATAAATTTTTAACAATCGTACGCTCTACTTGAAAAAGTTGACATGTGTTAATTTCAATCAATTAGTAGAGCAAGTACGCGCTATCAACTGACAGCATTAAGGAGATCATGATATCAACAACTAAAGTAAATATAAAACGCCATGAAAAGTTGTTGCACAGTTTTAAGAATATGTCTTCAGTTTGTCACCATCTGCCTCCGATTTCCCACATGTAAAATCGTGGACGGAACCAGAATTACTCTTTAAATCACTAAGATAGCTACGTTTTCATTGACTTGACATGTAATAATAAGTTTTTCCACAAATATGAGCGTCTCTCCTCAGGTTGTCACCATCACCCATCGACAGCTGAAATGTACAATATCATGGACCAAGACGACACTATATTTCTTGCTAAGTCGCGGCTAAATTTTTCAAGTTATCTTATATTTAACAGATTTCGGTTTGGTTAATGAATTGTTTTGTAAAGTAGAACTATCCAATAATCTAAATAAGCAGAGCATTTAAGAGTTATCCACATTCTGATAGTAGTACAGTAGTACAAAAGACACACGTGTATGCTCAGGGGCAGAGGCAGTGTAGGCCGAATTGGGGCTGTAGCACCGCTGAAATTTGAACAACTTTTATTTTATATGTAATTTTTATTAAAGATTATTATAGCACATTGGTTAACTGTTGAATCAGAAGTAATGATCTACCAATTGCTACTGTCTTCGAACATCTGTAGCTAAAATATGTCATTTCTTGCACTATTTTTTTGGTTTTACATTTTTACACTGTAATGATTTTTTCTGACAATCTTATACAGTTCCTATAAAAACTTCAGAATTATTGAAATTTTACACCAGTTGTAAATAGCCGATATTATCCTTTTTTGGATTTACATTTTTACAAGTGGTTCTTACTGAAAGTATTTTATAGTTTCTAAAAAAATTTCAGAAATAATAAAAATTAAAACCGTTAGTACGTCTTCTATAGTTATATATTATATTATGCTCCTACTTAACCGAAATTCTGCATCCGCCCCTCTGTATACTCATTATGATAGTAGTACAGTAGTACACAACACACCCATGTATGCTCATTCAATCTAGTGAGTTTATAGATACTTTAAATTATCCGGGCTGTTAGATCTAAAATTTATACAATCCCACTTTTTAAAATCAGATCCAAGTTACGACTTACGAACACACTGCAATTTACCGACTACTTTATAAAAAAGAACTGTATATGGAGACCTAACTTAGAACGAGACGGACCCTTTTGATATTAATTCTCTCTCCAATTACCTTAAATCCACTCTAAACTAATAGTTCTACTCATAAACATAGGGGTTTTATACGTTTGCTATACCAAAATATGTGTTTTTAACGATTTAGGTACACATTTCAATTTTTCCAATTTGGGTACCACACTATAAAAACTTTCCAATTTAGGTATCACCGTCTAAATTAATCACGGAATCATGTCATCTGACAGCACGTGCTTGACAAACGTTAACGTGGGAGGGTAATTTTGTCATTCTGCACCAAAATATATCATGTTAGAAAAATGTTTCCCCTTAATTTCACATATAACAAAAATCAGCACATAGTTTAAATTTGAGGTGAAACGTTATTCTAGCATGATATATTTTGGTGCAGAATGACAAAATTATCTTCTCACGTTCAAGTTTATCAAACACGTGATGTCATGTGACATAATTTCGTGATTAATTTATACAGTTCTATCTAAATTGGACAGTTTCTTATAGCGTGGTATCCAAATTAGAAAAGTTGAAAAATAGGTATACAAATCGTTAACAGTAACATAGTTTAGTGTACTAGACATAGTTTTCCTCCATAAATATATAACATTGCATTTCATATACAACAATTTGACTTTGGTCGTTGAAGGAGTCAGGCTAATGTTTTTTGAGTGTGTTTGTAGTATTCATTTTAGAATTAAGATTCGGAGAGTTGCACTTAGTTATTTGGGCCTAGTAACTCGTGTTATAGCAAAGCCTGAAAATCATTTCTCACTTCTTATAAAACCCGTTTTCAAACATTGTTGAACTGTAAATGAAAAGTTTGTAAAAATGAAAACAAAAATTATCTAAAACAGCTCCAAAGGTTAGATTTAGCTACACAAATCTAGCACAATCAACATCTATTTGCTAATAGCAAGATCAAGAAAAACCAAGCTATAAAACATGTTGCTAGGATTTTTTATTTCTTGACAATTAGACCCCTTAACAACTCACTCACAAGTGGATTAGGCTCTAAGATGCCGTATTTACGGACTTTTCCAGAATTATAGTAAACAAACAAGAAGAAGAATATAAAGCACAACTTTTATTACTCTCAATATTGATTACCCAAGTACATCTGCTAAAGTCATCTACTATTGTGAGAAAAAAAATTACAACCATCTATAGTAGCAGTCTTGTAGGGACCCCATATGTCAACATGGATTTTAGCAAAAATTCTAGACGTCTTTATTGAACTCAGAGGGAAAGAAGCCCTGCATTGCTTAGCTAAAGGGCAAATACTACAATTTGCTAGCTTGCTATTTACATCAAAAGTAAAGTAGTTCTTGAGCAAAGACAATCTCTGAGAAGAAGGGTGACCCAAACGCATATGCCAAAGATCCTGAGAAGAGCTTGTGACTAGAGAGCATGTTGTAGCAGATTTATCACAGCTAGAAGTCACACGATATACCCCATTCTCGAGATTAGCAGTACCAATCACTCTCTTGATGATTTGGTCCTGTATAGAACACACATTGCCATAGAACACTATGCTGTAGTGATAATCATGTATCAACTTATTTACAGATATAAGGTTGACATGAAAAGTAGGAGCACACAACACATGATGTAGCATTAGAAAAGGTTCTATGTGCGCAATACCTATATGAGTAATAGGTGTCTTTTCTCCAGTTGGTAGTGTAACAAAAACTTGTTGTACTTCTTTAGAATGAACAAAATAATCAACATTATTTACTATATGATCAGTAGCTCCGGAATCTAATATCCACTTAGTTGACATAGGCATAGGTTGTAGAGAAATATTCATGGCCATACCTGTCGTAGAAAGATGAGAATCATGACCATAAGGTGCCATTGTAGCAGTTCCCACAAAAGTAAGAGGATTATCATTACTCTGAACAGCTGAAGAAGAAGGCGAGACTTCCTTAGCTTGAATTTGTAACTGATGCATTAGACTGTAGTATTGTTGGGGTCATAGAAGGAGATAGAGAATTATTCTGCGGTATTGGTGGATAAACAGGTCCAATACTAGATTATTTGCTGTATAGTGATTATTGTGACCAAAATTTCCATTATTTCCCTTATGAAACCTATGTCCTCGTGAATAACCAACTAGCTTGAAACAAGTTTCCCTGGTATGGTTAGTCAACCCACAATTTGTGCACAACATATTACCTTGAATTTTCTTCTTAACAGGTGGCATGTACTTTTTCCCAGCATTGACAGGATATTTGTTGTTGTGTTGACTAAAGATATGAGTCTGGTTCATCATAGCCATTATCTCAGTATTTGGATTTGCACTAATCACATGAGTTTAAACAAGGCTCATTTGTCTCTCTTCTTGGTCAAGTAGTGCATATATTTGATTTAAAGAGGGTAGAGAATTGATCATTAATATTTGTCCCCTAGTTCCAGAATAACTGTCATTTATACCCATCAAAAATTTCATAGTGATGAACTGTTGTGAAGAATTCTCAACCTTTGCTATAGCCTGGCAAGTACAACTATACATAAACCCGCAAGTACATATAGGTGTTGGACTTAATTGTTGTAAATCACTCCACAAAGTGTCCAAACTTGTGAAATATTTCTGTATTGTTTCATGGCCTTGTACCAACATAAAAATACTTTTCTGTATCTCAAAAATTCTAGGTCCGTTAGATTGGGCAAATCTCTCTTTCAAAACAGCCCACATCACAGCACCGGTAGGTTGATACAAGATATTAGCAGCTATTTCCTTAGAAACTGAGTGAATAATCCAAGATTGAACCATAAGATTGCATCTATTCCAAAATGCATATGAATTATCAAGAACCGAGGGCATAACTATAGTACCATCGATAAATCCAACCTTATTCTTGGATCCGAGTGCCATTAACATAGACCTAGCCCAAGAATTGTAATTATTTCCATCTAATATAGGTGTAACCATTATAGTAGTAGGATTATCACTTGTATTTAAATAATAAGGGTTAAAAGGGTCGATTACCAATAGATGATGAGTCGAATTTCCAGAACCACTATTACCAGAAACCCCATCATTAGTCCCATTTCCATCACCATTATTCTCTAGCCCTAAATTTTCCCCAGTTCTCTCCATTTTTTCTCCCAAAAAAAAAATTGCAGAAAAACCTCGAAATTTGCGTAATACAGATGTCGAAGACGAAGATACGTGTAGCGGAATAGCGATTATCGCTCTGATACCATGAAGAAAACTACAATTAGTAGTAGATTTGTATAAAATAAAATGAAATAAAAGGAAAAAAACGAAAAAGTATTTAGAGAGAGAATGAAAGAGAAAACTAGTTTCTCAGTATTTTTCATTAACCGCCAATCGTGAGATAGATAAAACTTTATATACTGAGCCAATTCTGTTATGCCAGCTAGCTCTAGCTCAGCTATAATATCTAAACAGGAACAAACTATTACAGAAAATACAATTGACTCATATGGTTTAAAATGATTACACCAACAAAGGTAAAATACAAACTACGATCTCCAACAATAACTGCTGGTAACCGCTATTATTCTAACTTCTACTACTAATAATTGTTGTAAAAATTGTTTAAGTAAATATGTGTGATCGCTTTGGATGCCTCCATAATGTGATTGTGCGTTCACTTTTATAGGCCTGTTCGATAACTACTCAGCAGTTAATATTTCGACAATAACCATATTATGTTTTCCTAAATTGTTGATGCGTGTCCCTTCTTCATTAATAATTATCTTGATAAATCGTGACACATGTCTTCCTAAGTTATGAAAGTATTTATAAATTAAATTATTTTCAAATTCCCCCATTAACTTAGAATTTCAGATTGTCAATTTGTAAGACTTTGCCAATTAGTCCAAAAGAAACAAATGTGGTGTAAACAAAACATTAACATTTTTTTCACGAGAAACATGACAAAACGAAGTTGCATGACATATCCGAAACAAATGGAATCAAACTTTACCAATGAACGAAGTAGAGTGTAATTAACTAGCTACATAACGTATCTGAAACAAAAAGAAGTTGCACTACAAGAAATATTACATTTAGGGATAAATTATTTGGAAACGATCAATTTTTTTCTCCAAATAGTATTTTTTAGGGACAAATAATGTTTTAGAAACGAAAATAATTTTTTTTCCTCAAATCTAATGTTTAGTTGAGAAACTGTTTTCAAGAAATAACATGACAATACTGATCGGGTGTATGGATATAAATAGTGAGAGGAAGTTGTGTTAAAAAAGGATTAAGAATCCGATTACAAATCAAACACCTAGTTTAGCTAGGAAATATATAGATAAACGCACTAATATCAACTTAAATAATTGTAACCAACTTTTGTCCCTCTGATAATTAGTACGTGAATGATATTTTGTTTATATTTTGTTTATCATTGGGCTACGTCTCCGGGTCACTCACCCAGATCAGTGATATTATAAAAGTTTACAGCATAGATATAAGTCTAAGTGAAAAACTCTCAGATTCACTCTAGATTTTTCTGCCTATCTCTATATTGCTCCTACTATATAACTATCACTTAAAAAATTAGTGGCATCACACCATTGTTTTTCTGTTTAAGTTTCGCACGTGTGTCTCTCGTGTATCTCTCCAAGGTAGAGTTCTTTATAGTTTAGAATACACACATTTTACAAACAAAGTTATCATCTATTTATAAAAGAAAAATAAATCTTCAAAGATCTTCTTCATGGAATATTTATCTTCAGCCAAAGGTTAGCCAAACAATGTCGTTAATTCCACTATTGATTTTCAACTGGAACAATAAAATACATTTTTATTATTTGGGTAACTATAGTACATCAATCATTCATGTTTTTTTTTATTTTGTACATCAGCGTTTCATTTTTATGATATAGTACAACAATCTTGTTTTCTTTATGTTTTTGAAACCTATATTACGGAAAAGCAGTTAGATGACCATATAACCTGCTCCTATATATATCTGTATTATGAGGGGTATTTTTGTCTTTCTATATCATTCTAATTTATAATTTTTTATACTCAATATCGGCATGGTCATTATTATTAAATATAATGTTGACTAGTACAAGACTCATGGTACTCGGAACAAGCTCCAAGGGATAAAGGAAAACAAATAGTAATGTACATAACAACACAATACGTCGTTACCTAAACAACCAATCTAAATCATTCGACAACAGAAAAGATAAGAAAATGAGTACAACAAACCTTAGATAAATAAAAACTTATCTCAATTGATGAAATGAAAAGTGAAATATTGTCACGCAAGCAAACGTATCAGATAAAACAAAGCAGACTAACTGATGGTTGCAGAAACGAGCACAAACGATCATTGGGAGTACTCGTAAGCCTAAGATGCTATACTCAACACACCTCAAGTAAAAGCCATCGGGTTGTTCTAGTTTATAATTTACTTGTGCTGCTGTGCATTGGTTCTAACTAGTAATGGTTTTTTGAACTTTTCCTATCGTTTTTCTTTCTTTAAGTGTTTTTTCTTTTTGTACTTTTTGTCCAAGAGATTAGAAACCTTATTAATAATGCACACAAGTACCGAGACGTCAGACCATTACTAAGTAAATTTTACATACTTCTTTCAATCAACAATTATAGCACTTATTTTTACCTGTGCCAGTATATACTGAGCGTCAGTATTCCCAGCTTCAGCACATCGAACTAGCAAGCCCCTGATGTGCTCACAATTTTCAACCGGAAACGGCAACGCAAAATCTTTGAAATTTGCCATCTTCAATAGATCTTTATCATAACCAAATATGGCAAACATTTTGCAACTGCAATAAAATTTTCAATCAACGAAGAGCATAGTTTTCAGAAAACAAAACTGATAAACATAGAGAAAGATCCCCTTCACTAAATAATTGTCCTAGATTTGGAGAATTTTAATGCAAGTTTTATTTTAGAAAATAAAATTTATGATTCCCCGTAGATTTTTTATGATTATGGCGATGACGAATGGATAGGGGAAGAGCTACCAGAATTGATGAGTGATAAGAAAATTTATGTTGATTCCTGGTTCGAAAGTATTACAGATTTCCCTATACTTGATTTTATTCAGTTGAATTATGGGTTTGATGTTGCTTGTGTTGAGAAAATAGTTGGGTAAAATTTTACCGATATTATTATGCTAAAGAATTTTTTTAGCATTGATGATAAAGATGGGATGAATTATTATGAGCTTTATAAGATTTTTGAGAATACGTCCAAAAGAGTTGATCGGAACATGCTAATATATAGTGAGTTGAACTTCTATTTGCTAAAATATATACTCGACAACAATCATATAGTGCTAGCCATTCAATTATTATTCGAGCAATGGATGCATCGCGGGCTATATGTGCAAAAATTGCTGCTACTTCGAACTCGACGGCGAGTTTTTTCCAACTAAGGGCGACTCATGCAGGAGGATCTACAAATTATCTTTATTTCCGTTTATGCTCTTAATTACGTATTTGGTTTCTTTTTTAATTCGTCAATCTTTATTATATCTACTCAAGACTTGTTATTTCCTTTTATATTTTAGGCTACTTTAATAACTTCCTTTTTGTGAACAATATCATAACCTATTTAAGTCTGAGTTGTGGATATGTTTTAATAGAATTTGATTATTAATAAACCATAAGAAAGAGAATCTTCTCACTCTTTAGTTATTTTGAGCTTTCTTGTTCCTACAATTTCGTATTAACAAGCCTGCAAGATAATCGCTATCTTGTTCCGGCGTCAGCTTACTATTGTTGTGAAGGATTTTGTGGGGTGCGGATCTGGCGACATGCATTGGGGATTACGTTTAATTGACGTGCTTTTATCTCCCTCCGACGAAGTAGAACTATGATAAGTCTTTAGTGCGGTGGCTCGGGTTATTCACCCTAGTCGTCTCTCTCCTTCTCTCTCTAGGGTTCAATTAGAACATATGTACCTAATACATGATCTCTCTCTCTCTCTCTCTCTATATATATATATATATAATGATCAATACTTTAAATGCTAAAAATAAAGGGGAAAATGCTGCTATTAAACTTGACATGAAGAAAGCTTATGACAAAGTGTCTTGGCTCTTTCTTACAAAAGTTTTAATAAAAATCGGTTTTACTGAGATTTTTATAGACAGAACTTGGAGAATTATATCTAATATCTACTTTAGGTTTCATGTCAGTGGTGTAGCTTCTGGTTTTTTCAAATCTAATTAAGGCTTAAGACAAGGAGATCTTCTATCTCCAGGTCTTTTTGTTATCAGCTTAGAAGTCTTTTCTAGAAATCTAAATTATCTTGTTCACAAGCGTTATTATCAGAGATTCAAAGTTCCTATTTGGAGTCCTTTTACTACTCATTATTTTTTCTGCTGCTAATGTGAGATCAGTAAGGGAAGTTCAGAAGGTGCTAAGAAAATATGAATTTGATTCTGGTCAAGAAGTAAATTGTGAAAAAAGTTCTCTATATTGCTCTAAAACTGTCATAAATACTCAAGGGAGAAAAATTAAAGAAAAACTGGGAATTACAATGAAAAAGTCTCCTTTTATTTATCCAGGGTGTAATCTTTAATCTAGTAGAAAGAAAAACATTATTTCCATTTTATGGTGGCTAAAATCAGAGATGCTCTCAATAATTGGAAGTCTAAATTGTTATCTATGATATCTAAAATCATTCTTATAAATTATATTCTCGAATCTATTCCTCTATATATTCTCTCAGCAATGCTGCCTGCTAAAAATGTTATTACTGTTGTAGAGAGGATCTTTTCTAATTTCTTGTGGGGTCAAAATGAAGATAAAAATAAGTATTATTGGGTTTCTTAGAAGAGGGTTTCTAGACCTATTGAAGAGGGTGGTTTGGATTTAAGCAGTATGTGTGATATCTCGAAGGCTTTTGCTGTCAAACTTTGGTGGGAATTTAGAAAGAAAAAATCTATTTGGTCTTTATTTATGAAAAATAAGTATTGCAAAAAAGTTCACATTTGCCAACCTGGACAATAAAGAGAGGTGATGGACCAATCACTAGGGACATTACTAATGGCACTTGTAAAAGAATGATTGAAGTAAGAGAATAAGCTCAAAAAAGCATTATTTGGCTAGGGACATTACTAATGGCACTTGTAAAAGAATGATTGAAGTAAGAGAATAAGCTGAAAAAAGCATTATTTGGCCAATTGGTCAAGATAATGTTAATGTCAACTTGGACAATTGGAGAGGTGATGGTCCAATCACCTGGTAAGAAACAAAGCAAACTCTAGTTGGGCTCATTCTTTAATCTCGGATAAACTTTTACCTTTGAGAATTTCATGTTTTATGTGTAAAATTTTGCTTAATGTAGTTCCAGTTGATAACAACATTCAGAGAAAGGTGATTAATTTAGTCTCAATGTGTGATTGCTGCAAGAAAATTGGTGAAGATCCGGAGCATTTATTTAGTATTGGTCCTATAGCTACTTTGGTCTGGAGTTATTTTAGAAATCATTTGGGTATCTAGTACTACAATAACAACATTAGAGGTAGATGTGTGACTTGGTGGTTAAAATCAAACTACTCTTTGAAAGGTAAATGTTTAAAAGTTTTTACTTCTATTATTATTGGGATAATATCAAAAAAGTACTAAGTTCATTTTACCTGTTCATCAAAAAATATAAGGCTTTCGACAGAAATTTTGATCTATTCTCTAATAATAATAGAATCAAACCTGGTAAGAAAATTCAAAAACATTATTGGGACAAACATCCTATCAATTTTATTATGATTAATGTGGAAGATAGCCACAAATCTTTCCCTATGTATTCTGGTATTGGTGGGTTGGTTAGGGACCACATGGGCTATTTTATTAACGGATTTTCTTTCTATGAAAGAGCTAATTCTACTATGGAAAGAGAAAATTTGGCAATTCTAAAAGGCCTCTCAATTATTGATGATCAAAAGGCTATATTGGAAAGTGGTTCAAATAGCATGGTGAATATTAATCATAATAAAGAAAAATGTAACTCGATCATCTATGGATTTATTAGACAAATTAAAGAGATCATTAAACAGAAAAATGTGAAGATCGTACATACCTTTCGAGAAGCTAATGGAGCAGCTGATTTGCTAGCAAATGGGGTTCGAACATCATTTCAAAGGATCAAAGAGATTTCCTTTGTCTTCTGGGTAAGATTTTAAAACTGGATCATAATCATTATCCTAATTTAAGATGATTAAAAAGATTTTCGACATGGTTTCTCTCTCTAAACTCTCTGTGTGTGAAATGAATTTTGTCGGTTCGTATGGAAAGAAGAAAGAAAAAGAACATGATGCATGGATTATCTGGATTATTTTTGCTTTTATTTCTACAAAAGCCCTTGTAAGTTTTAGTAATTTTAAGTTCAATCCCAAGTGATTTGTAATTATCACTTTTGACACTTATTTTCTAAATTGGCGCACTTTTGTTTTCGCTTATAAATAAAAATGTTGGTTTTTCTCAACATTAAATAAAAAAAAAATCGGAACACAAAATGAAAGGTATTTGATCTTTCTATGGTATAACTATACAGACCAGATCTTTTTATGGTGCATTATTTTCTGTTTCAGAATCGTTGAAAGATTAATGGAACGGTGGACAGATACTAAGTCCAGAATACGACAACCGACGTACAAACACTAATCATAAAATTAAAAAAATTCAACCAAGAAATAACTTACGATGCAGTCTAATTAAAGCAACAATTCACCAGAATACGACTTCTAACCTCTCTCTCTCAAAGTTTATAATGTAGGGTTTGTGGTATTTGATCAGAGTCTTATATAATGTTGCGTATATAGGCGGTATAATTGTCATTTGATTTATCCCAATAAAGCATCCGGTCATTAATTTGTAATTCAATCGCCATTTGATTCACATTAATCTGTGACACTTTAAATGTTTCTGATTGCAAAGTCATAATTGAGTAGTTAGACTATTAGTTCTTATTATAAAAAGCCAAATCAAGGGAATAATTGAGTAGATAGACTATTAGTTCTTATTATAAAAAGGCAAATCAAGGGATTCGTGTGAATAACCTATCTATATTTAAACCAATTGAACACATGTCTATATTTACACGGTACAACACCTTGAGTAGTTTTGTTTTTACTCAAATTTGAAAAATATTTGCCAATAAGAACCAAAGAAACCCTGCAACTCTGGTTTCGTTATCTAAGCACAAGCTCAACCCTCTAAACACTCACTCAAACTATTCCAGTCTCTTTCTCTCCATGATAGTTGATGCTGGCGAAATCAGTTTTGCTGCTTTAAATGCATAATGACATGATGAAAGGTTTTCCATATTGCCCATATCTTCTATGATAAAAATGTATCGATTCTAATAAATCCGCAATAAATATAAATGTTGATGACTTTAAAAATCCTTGTGAGGCTTCTTAAAGTTCACAATATCAGAAAAAGTATCGACTAAATATGCTGCTAAGCTACTAGAATCATCAATAAGCTAAATAAATGTTTTAACCACCCTCTTCTCGTGCTCAGTCGATCTTAAGCTAAACCATGTTAGAAATTTCTTCAGAAACTCCTCCTTGATATACCTATCACATTCAAGATTGAATATCACCTGGACACAATAGTCGAAATTAATATATGAATTTCCCAATTCTTTCGATATTCAGAAAGGTGAACCATTCAACATACATCCGCTCTTAGTTGTATCCTCAATTGTGGTCATAACTCTTTGGGAATTCATCATAGACATTTCCCCATTTGTCGAAACACCACTACGATCCAGTCTTAGACTCACTTTTAAGAAACCAAGGTATTAAAAGGAAAAAAGTGAATAAACGAAGGTACAAAAAGGTATAAAACCCTACAAAAAATTGAGTCTAAGAGCGGTTGGTATTGGTGTCTTGACCAACGAGGAAATGGCTGTGATGTATTCCCAAAGAGTTATGAACACAATTGAGGATACAGCTGAGAGCGGATGTACTTTGAATGATTCACCTCTGGGAATATCCAAAGAATTGGGAAATTCATATATTAATTTAGACTATTAGGTCAAGGTGATATGCAAGCTTGAATGTGATAGGCATGTCAAGGAGGATTTTCTAAAGTAATTTCTAAATTGGTTTAGCTTAAGATCAACCGAGCACGAGAAGAGGGTGGTCAAAACATTTATTCAGTTTATTGATGATTCTAGTAGCTTAGCAGCACAGTTGGTCAATACTTTTTATGATATTGTGAACTTTAAGAAGCCTCACAATGATTTTTAAAATCATCAAAAATGATATTTATTGCGGATTTATAAGAATCGATACATTTTTATCATAGAAGATATGGGTGTTGGAAACACATTTTATTTTGCAGCGGAAAAACTGATTTTGGATCCTGATTATAGTGTATATGAATTTAATAAAAACGATACAGAAATACCTCATGGGCAAAGGTAGATCACACTTGATCTTCTACCGTATTCTTATAATATTGTTTACTTCTTAGAGAGATAGGCTCTCAAACTGTTAAAAACTCTAGAAAATATTTTATGAGACTTCTTATCTTTTTCACAGCATAGGAGTATATTTATAGGCTAAAGTAGGGACTCAGTGCATAAGAAGAATAAGAGTTATACTTAACCTAGATCTCTAACCCTAATTAGATTATAATTCAATTAATAAATATTATCTAGTTTTAATTAAAAGACTAATATAATATTATCTAATTAATATTTTTATAATCATAGGATAATCTATCAATAAATTATATTCATTTCCATTATAGAATATATAATTGCACTCTTAATTCTTCTCAAAATAATATTTGAGAGCACATTATTGAATACTTAAATATCTTATCACGTTAAGATTACAAATATCCACTGAGTAAATAAATTACTGATAATTATTTTACTCGGCATATTATTTCCTCGACCTTTACACTTAACTTATTTGTTTTGTCGAATATAAAATCCACTTATAAGCTTCTCGAGTGGATATCATCAATCCTTGTTAAGGGATGTAAATTCCTTCGATTATACACACACACCATATAAATAATATCACTGCCCAATGTACGGGTTTATTGACCACAACAAATCTCATTCATTGCAAATCAAAACAGTATATATTATAAATATATGTATCGAAAATAATCTAGAGATTAAGAGTATAAGTAATCATAATAATTCATTAGCTATAATTATTTTATTCTGGTCAGTACCATAAAATAATATCACTTTGTCATGTTCAATATATTTTAAGTACACTAGCACAAAGAGTCGGAACTCAAGTGTTTCTTATAGTCAAGACAGACCTACTAAAACTATCTGCTACAACTATACCGATGTTTGTTCACTCTATCTAAAGTTGTGAACGATAAAATATATTATGTTAGAACCCGTGATTTGATCTTCCGTATGTAAGCCGTACTCTACACACGAAATCACTTACTATACAAAATAAAGACACATGTACATATAAATAACATGTACAACATTGCTCAAAACTATTATCAAATAAATCATTCATTGTTAATAAATAAATACTAAAAAGCAACAATAAATCATATCTTTTATTATATTATTCTAATAATGGGCAATATGAAAAACCTTCATCAGGTCATTTTTCATTTAAGTAGCGAAACTGATTTCACTAACATCAACTATCATGGAAAGAAAGAGACTGGAATAGTTTGAATAAGTGTTTAGAGGGGCGAACTTGTACTTAGATAGCAAAGCCCGAGTTGCAGGGTTTTCTTTTGGTTCTTGTTGGCAAATATTTTTCAAATTTGAGTAAAAACAAAACTACTCAAGTTGTTGTATCGTGTATAGACTTGATTTGACTTTTTAATTATAAGAACTCATCGTCTAACTACTCAAGTCTAACGTTGCAATCAGAAACATTTAATGTGCAACAAATTAATGTGAATCAAATGGCGATTGAAATACAAATTAATTACCAGATGCTTTTTTGGAAGCAATCAAATGACAATTATACCGCCTACATACGCAACATTATATAAGACAGATCAGATACCACCAACCGTACATTCTAAACTCTGAGAGAGAGGTTAGAAGGCGTATTCAGGTGAATTGTCTCCTTAATTAGACTGCGTCGTAAGTTATTTCTCGGTATTTATGATTAATGTATGTATGTTGGTTGCCATACGTATACTGGACTTAGTATTTGTCCGCCATTCCATTACTCTTTCAACAATATCTTAAACACAAAATAACAAAGGGAAATACGATTGGAAATCTAAGTATGTAGAATATCATTTATGCTAATTAAGGAAACATATGTCTCCCAAGACACAATTACAAAGGATGTTCTTTAGAATAATTCGCTTGAAACTGCAGAGAAATCCATTAAATCTTTTGTAGAATAAATGTTGGAGACAGCCAACGATTCATCAAATTTAAACCATGAAAATCGGTATGCTACTAAAAAACAGTTTCTTACTGCAGCAAGAAGTACAATCTACAACTAGATCAGCTGTTAGGTTTTCCAATTCCGAAAAATTCTAAACTTTCCAATTCCTAGAGTTCTATTGAACAGACTTCTCTTTAATAGAGACTTAGCTTGAAAGTGAATTTTTTATTCGCTTATTACAGTGACATACTAACTATTTACGATGTCTAAGACATCCAATTGATAGGTCAAAGATCTCTTCTAATGGAGGTTAAAAAGTAGGGTTATGATCTTACAGCGAGTGCATCATACGAGCATTTAATGACTCCATCGATGGCAGCAGATAGGCTTCTGAGCCTGCTTCACTTGCCGAAGAGCTTATCAGCAAGATATCCTCTAAAAGATACTCAAGTATCTTTTATAATCAATCAGATATTATATGAAGGAAAGAATACACAAAATTTATACAGACATATCCCATAAAGATAGGGTCAAGCTCTTAAAATATACATTCCTTAAGCACAAAGGAAAGCATATCCGGTAGCAATACTGGAAGAAAGGCGAGGAGTCCATGCCAAGGTCTCCTCGCCGAAGGATATTTGACTATCCGAAGGAGTAAAGTTATAAAATCAATGTCTCCGAAGGCTAACGAATGAGACATGGTCTCTCGAAAGAGTTCAACTCGCCTGCGAGGAGAAGTGGCATCGCCCCTTCAAGCTAGCCAAGTTGGTGGAAAGATAAGGAGATATAACAGAATATATCTCAGCGTGACATTAAGTAAACAAAACATACGAAGAAGATGTGATTGATAATATTATATCAATCACAAAAGATACACCCTAGATTGCATCCACCAACTATATAAGGGGTTTATAATCTAAGAAGAAGATCATCTGAACCCATACGAACTCAGACATACACTAATTATTCGGGTACTACTAAACCCTACTTACATATATTCATATTCATTCTCAAAACCCTAAAAAGTTTTAACCTTCTCACTGCTCTTTTAAGTCGGAGGAGGTTAAACGGTGGCCAAGGCACCAACTCCCACATGATCTTAGCTATTTATGTGCAGGTCATAAAAGGCTAGCCAAGAATCTGGGACAAGCCCTAGAAATAAGCTCTCTCATTGACTCATAGCTTTTGAGTAAAGTTCACGCACTAGAGCTAAGATTTAAGGTCCATCATCTTCTATTCAAAGTAATTACATATAGAACAGCAACATAAAAAGAATAAATTGGATGTAACAATTAATTATAAAAAATAAGGGATTTTAATAATGACCGACTACAAAATCAAATCTGAAATGGGAACATAATCATTTTACCATAGTTATATACCACGAACACATTTTGGAAATCTTGAAAACCTTAGAGTAGTTAATAGTTACAGTTTGTTAGATTGTTTGGTCATTTAACGTAAGCAGGGTTCTGACCAAGTTTCTCCATATCAAGCATATGCAATTGATAGGTCTGGGAGTTCTGCCCTTTAAAAAACTAGCGAAAGTAATGACCAACTGAAAAAATCAATTCAAATTGCAAAGCATCATCATTCCCATGATAAGAAATAGGGCGAAGAGAGAAAAAAGGGATGAAGTAAATACCATATCGAATAAATAGTATATATATAAATACGAATAAGGAAACTAAAACACTTGATTACGGAGAGTTTATAAAAAAAATATACCAAAGTAAAAAGAGCAATTTGACAGCATGTGCATACACTGCTGGAAAATTAAAGAGAAAACATTGAGAGCAAAACACAAAAAACTTACAACTCTTTCTCGTAATTACTTTCAAAACCGAAATGAAAAAGGATGACAAGTACTCCTTCAAAACTCAGGTTAATCATTCTATTATAATAACTCAATCCAAAGCCTGTCCAATTTATCCATTTTTTTTTTCAAAAATACTCATATATTTTTTTATTAATTACAATAATATCATACTCACATAAAAAAATATAAAAAGTAATAACTAATAACACTATTTATCCCTCTTTAACAACCAAACATTCTTTTAAGTCTTATCATTTTATACTATTTTTTTTGTATTATCCACATATTTGTATCATAACTATACTTATTTTCTATATTTTAATTGCACTGTGCGTCACACACGCAACGCGTGGGGCACGATTACTAGTAATAAGAGATACAGTTCTATTGGTTAGTATAAGTAGATTAACACTTGTCCTATAATTTACTTTGGAACTTTTATTGTATTCTGTTATGAGTAAACATTAATAAACACATGTGAGACAAAGAGAAATATTGTTTATCTGGTAGTTCACTTATTCGCTTGAGGAATAAGTGCATCTCGATGATAATCGATTTCATCTTTTTCATCTTGATCTTCTCTCTCTGCGTCTTCCACACCAACGACCATTATCTTTATGGATGAAACTGTGATTGATGTCAAAACAAAAATGCAAACATCTTTTCAGACAACTAGTAAAGACAATGCACAGAGACTATATAAACACCCAACAATTATGTTTATATATCTGGGGTATGCAGATAGGTATGTTCCTGCATAAAACTACCTTCTTGTAAGCTAGAGGTACAATTTCTCAAAAAAAAATTGACCATGGTATAAACCTAAAACCAAATATAATGCAAGACTTGGAATATTAAAGCACAAAGTATAAAGAGAGAAAAGGATAATAATGATGAAGGGAATAAAGCCTAAGCTTTCAAGAGTTAAATAAAACTCTTTATTTCATGGAATTATAAGTCAATGCTTGCTAAGCATATGTCAGGTCATGGAATTAGTTTTAGACATATTACCATAATTCAGATTCAATTCCTAACTTCTTGTCATATTTACCTTAAGTTGATTACGTCGTAGCAAAATACCATATAAGGCATCTCATCACCCAAAAATAAGATAAAGAAAAGAAGACGGTAAGCTGGTAACAAATTATTTTATAATTCTATTAGATCATTAATGCATAATTCATTCAACCCACTGACCTAATGCTACGAACATCCGTGCAAATATATGGCAAGAAAAATGTATTGTTTCCGTTCCAAATTGTTATTCAACCAAGAAAAAAACTCATACCTAAAATGCCGAAACGAAAATTTAAATACTAGTTTTGATTCGGTCAAGTTTACACGTATTTTCGTGATAAATTAAAATTTTGGAATGGAGGAAGTATAATTGTACTTGAATTCAAATCTAACCAGCTATTCAAAATTATAGTTTAATAAATATAGACTAGGAAGCAAAGCATTAAAAAATCAAATGATGTAACAATTAGATCTCACTGGAAATTTCCATGTGGCCATATATATTCCAACTTATAGGAATTTTCTCCACGCTTGTTAAAATTTAAAAACAAAAACCCCGTTCCATTCACAAGTTAAAATAATTCATCCATTAAAGTGATAGGGAAATACACTACTCGGAAGTTTGAACAAATAAAAGCAAGAATTTATTTTTTTAAATGCAACAAATTTGAATGACTTATGAGATCTCATTTTTAATCATTTTCACACGTTGAGTACGTAATTAATTACTATATTGGAACCGAAACAAGTTATCTAACTCATTACAAGCATAACCAATATCTATGTTTCAACCAATTTTAAACTAATTTTAACTTGAAAACCTATATTGATGATCTAAATCAAGGATTCAACAATTTGGTTGGCTGGTTTGACCTTGCTTTTAAGGACTTATTGTAAAAAAAAATTGATTATATGTTGCATCCAAAAATCCTGCTATACCAAATGGATTAAAAAGAGTTTAACAAAATACAATACCATTATCATACATGCAAGCACCGTCGAAACTAAGTGGTAACTCCAGAATTTTCTATTTTTTTTAGTTTCTACTGAATTTTGTTAAATATGAAAATTTAGTACTCTTGATTTGTTTTTTCACTGAGAATTATTTTTTATGCAAAATCAGCTCCCCTCCTTTATATCATATAAAAGCAAAGGAGGAAAAAAAAAAGAATAAAGAATAGGTTTTCTTATTTTCTAACAAGGGAGAAAAAAAGTGATAACAGGTAGTTTTTTTTCTTCCTAATATCGCTGATAAAAACAAGGGAGAAAAGAAAATTAAGGATAAAATTCTAGTTGGAAAAATCTAACCTGGAGATAAAAGACGAGGCAAACCCTAACTCTATAATATGAAAAAGGTTACGCACAAATCCCACCCACTTTATATAGTAGTAGAGAAATATAATGGGTGCTGGTCATTTTATATTTTTATTGACATTATGGCCAAAAAAATAAACAAATTTGGAATATTATTTTAATGCATTTGTTTTAATTTATCTTCCCCCTTTTCTATGGGTAATTAAAAGAGAAAGTACATTAATTTGGATTTGCCTTTTGTCTAGATAAGGCTTACATTTCAAATATTAATTTTACTTTATCCAATGTATATCTTTCGGTTAAAATAACTTTTAAGAGGAAATAATGCTTCCTAGAAGTAGTTTTTGATAATCCCCATTTTTAAAATGTCTTGCAGTACTCGGAAAAAAATCCCTCAACTTTGT
The DNA here is from genome assembly GCA_963920805.1 of Primula vulgaris. Classification (NCBI taxonomy): domain Eukaryota; kingdom Viridiplantae; phylum Streptophyta; class Magnoliopsida; order Ericales; family Primulaceae; genus Primula; species Primula vulgaris. Next base: position 8,975,708 of record OY987215.1, on the reverse strand, counting down.
AACTAATTAAGAAAATTTATTTTCTCATGATATGTTACAAACTGTTAATTACCTCTCTTTACAAGGTATTTTTTTACTTATAATGTACTTTCCATCTTTTAGCTAGCTATTTGTAAACTTATATGTTATGTTTAATTTATAAGTTAGAATCTGTATACTTTACTTTACAAAATTATACTTTTATTCAACGCTTTAAAACATTAAAGCATCTTGGAAAGGTTTTCAGGGAAGATTTATTAAGCATATGCTCCGACACTAAAAGTGTATGCTTCGACGCTACAAGCGTAAGATTTACTATGCTCATTAACAAAATCGTACATGAATATTATTGGTATAAAACAATAAAAATAATAATTATTCAGTTAATTAAATCACAGACTTTGTGTAATATAACAAATTACATTTGAACACTTACCTTTTGATTCATTTTTTAGCACATAATTGTATATGTAGACATTTTTGCTATATAACAACAGTCCATGGAGTTGATTTTGCTTTTGTACCGATTTGTTAGGCTACAATAATATTGAGACGTGATTCTTAACCAAACCTTAAGCTTTTCAATATTGAGACGTGATTTTTGAGCATGAACGCATGTAAAACATTGTTTTTAAGCTTTTTGAGCTATAGGCTAAAGTTGAACAATTTTTTCTGTGAGCTTTAAGTAAAATCGAGCCCCAACGAGTTCTAATTAAGCGAGCTTTATAATACACTCCTTTTATTTTTATTTTATAAGTTGCATACATATTAGTATAAGCTGTCAAATAAACTTGTATAGTGAAATTAATAATTTATCATATACTACACTTATAAATTATTATTGATTTGTACCTTACTTGTTAGAAAATCTAACTTGTACATTGTACTATAAATTTTTAACAATCGTACGCTCTACTTGAAAAAGTTGACATGTGTTAATTTCAATCAATTAGTAGAGCAAGTACGCGCTATCAACTGACAGCATTAAGGAGATCATGATATCAACAACTAAAGTAAATATAAAACGCCATGAAAAGTTGTTGCACAGTTTTAAGAATATGTCTTCAGTTTGTCACCATCTGCCTCCGATTTCCCACATGTAAAATCGTGGACGGAACCAGAATTACTCTTTAAATCACTAAGATAGCTACGTTTTCATTGACTTGACATGTAATAATAAGTTTTTCCACAAATATGAGCGTCTCTCCTCAGGTTGTCACCATCACCCATCGACAGCTGAAATGTACAATATCATGGACCAAGACGACACTATATTTCTTGCTAAGTCGCGGCTAAATTTTTCAAGTTATCTTATATTTAACAGATTTCGGTTTGGTTAATGAATTGTTTTGTAAAGTAGAACTATCCAATAATCTAAATAAGCAGAGCATTTAAGAGTTATCCACATTCTGATAGTAGTACAGTAGTACAAAAGACACACGTGTATGCTCAGGCGCAGAGGCAGTGTAGGCCGAATTGGGCCTGTAGCACCGCTGAAATTTGAACAACTATTATTTTATATGTAATTTTTATTAAAGATTATTATACCACAGTGGTCAACTGTTGAATCAGAAGTAATGATCTTCCAATTGCTACTGTCTTCGAACATCTGTAGCTAAAATATGTCATTTCTTGCACTATTTTTTTGGTTTTACATTTTTACACTGTAATGATTTTTTCTGACAATCTTATATAGTTCCTATAAAAACTTCAGAATTATTGAAATTTTACACCAGTTGTAAATAGCCGATATTATCCTTTTTTGGATTTACATTTTTACAAGTGGTTCTTACTGAAAGTATTTTATAGTTTCTAAAAAAATTTCAGAAATAATAAAAATTAAAACCGTTAGTACGTCTTCTATAGTTATATATCATGTATCAACTTATTTACAGATATAAGGTTGACATGAAAAGTAGGAGCACACAACACATGATGTAGAATTAGAAAAGGTCCTATGTGCACAATACCTATATGAGTAATATATGTCTTTTCTCCAGTTGGTAGTGTAACAAAAACTTGTTGTACTTCTTTAGAATGAACAAAATAATCAACATTATTTACTATATGATCAGTAGCTCCGGAATCTAATATCCACTTAACTTAATTGACATAGGCATACGTTGTAGAGCAATATTCATGGTCATACCTGTCGTAGAAAGATGAGAATCATGACCATAAGGTGCCATTGTAGGAGTTCCCACAAAAGTAAGAGGATTAGCATTACTCTGAACAGCTGAAGAAGAAGCTGAGACTTCCTTAGCTTGCATTTGTAACTGATGCATTAGACTGTAGTATTGTTGTTGGGTCATAGAAGCAGATAGAGAATTATTCTGCGGCATTGGTGGATAAACAGGTCCAATACTAGCATTATTTGCTGTATAGTGATTATTGTGACCAAAATTTCCATTATTTCCCTTATGAAACCTATGTCCTCGTGGATAACCAACTAGCTTGAAACAAGTTTCCCTGGTATGGTTAGTCAACCCACAATTTGTGCACAACATATTACCTTGAATTTTCTTCTTCACAGGTGGCATGTACTTTTTCCCAGCATTGACAGGATATTTGTTGTTGTGTTGACTAGAGATATGAGTCTGGTTCATCATAGCCATTATCTCAGTATTTGAATTTGCACTAATCACATGACTTTAAACAAGGCTCCTTTGTCTCTCTTCTTGGTCAAGTAGTGCATATATTTGATTTAAAGAGGGTAGAGAATTCATCATTAATATTTGTCCCCTAGTTCCAGAATAACTGTCATTTATACCCATCAAAAATTTCATAGTGATGAACTGTTGTGAAGAATTCTCAACCTTTGCTATATCCTGGCAAGTACAACTATACATAACCTCGCAAGTACATGTAGGTGTTGGACTTAATTGTTGTAAATCACTCCACAAAGTGTCCAAACTTGCGAAATATTTTTGTATTGTTTCATGGCCTTGTACCAACATAAAAATACTTTTCTGTATCTCAAAAATTCTAGGTCCGTTAGATTGGGCAAATCTCTCTTTCAAAACAGCCCACATCACAGCAGCAGTAGGTTTATACAAGATATTAGCAGCTATTTCTTTAGAAACTGAGTGAATAATCCAAGATTGAACCATGATTGCATCTATTCCAAAATGCATATGAATTATCAAGAACCGAGGGCATAACTATAGTACCATCGATAAATCCAACCTTATTCTTGGATCTGAGTGCCATTAACATAGACCTAGCCCAAGAATTGTAATTATTTCCATCTAATACAGGTGTAACCATTATAGTAGTAGGATTATCACTTGTATTTAAATAATAAGAGTTAAAAGGGTCGATTACCAATTGAGGATGAGTAGCTGAATTTCCAGAACCACTATTACCACCCATCATTAGTCCCATTTCCATCACCATTATTCTCTGGTCCTAAATTTTCCCCAGTTCTCGCCATTTTTGCTCTCAGAAAAAATTGCAGAAAAACCTTGAAATTTGCGTAATACAGATGTCGAAGACGAAGATACGTGTAGCGGAATAGCGATTATCGCTCTGATACCATGAAGAAATCTATAATCAGTGGTAGATTTGTATAAAAGAAAATTAAATAAAACGAAAAAAACGAAAAAGTATTTAGAGAGAGAATGAAAGAAAAAACTAGTTTCTCAGTATTCTTCATTAACCGCCAATCGTGAGATAGATACAAGTTTATATACTGAGCCAATTCTGTTATGCCAGCTAGCTCTAGCTCAATTATAATATCTAAACAGGAACAAACTATTACAGAAAATACAATTGACTCATGTTTTAAAATGATTACAGCAACAAAGGTAAAATACAAACTACTATCTCCAACAATAAGTGCTGGTAACTGCTATTATTCTAACTTCTACTCCTAATAAATGTTGTAAAAATTGTTTAAGTAAATATGTGTGATTGCTTTGGATGCCTCCATAATGTGATTGTGTGTTCACTTTTATAGGCCTCTTCGATAACTACTCAGCAGTTAATATTTCGACAATAACCATATTATGTTTGCCTAAATTGTTGACGCGTGTCCCTTATTCATTAATAATTATCTTCATAAATCCTGACACATGTCGTCCTAAGTTATGAAAGTATTTATAAATTAAATTATTTTCAAATTCCCCCATTAACTTAGAATTTCAGATTGTCAATTTGTAAGACTTTGCCAATTAGTCCAAAAGAAACAAATGTGGTGTAAACAAAACATTAACATTTTTTTCACGAGAAACATGACAAAACGAAGTTGCATGACATATCCGAAACAAATGGAATCAAACTTTACCAATGAACGAAGTAGAGTGTAATTAACTAGCTACATAACGTATCTGAAACAAAAAGAAGTTGCACTACAAGAAATATTACATTTAGGGATAAATTATTTGGAAACGATCAATTTTTTTCTCCAAATAGTATTTTTTAGGGACAAATAATGTTTTAGAAACGAAAATAATTTTTTTTCCTCAAATCTAATGTTTAGTTGAGAAACTGTTTTCAAGAAATAACATGACAATACTGATCGGGTGTATGGATATAAATAGTGAGAGGAAGTTGTGTTAAAAAAGGATTAAGAATCCGATTACAAATCAAACACCTAGTTTAGCTAGGAAATATATAGATAAACGCACTAATATCAACTTAAATAATTGTAACCAACTTTTGTCCCTCTGATAATTAGTACGTGAATGATATTTTGTTTATATTTTGTTTATCATTGGGCTACGTCTCTGGGTCACTCACCCAGATCACTGATATTATAAAAGTTTACAGCATAGATATAAGTCTAAGTGAAAAACTCTCAGATTCACTCTAGATTTTTCTGCCTATCTCTATATTGCTCCTACTATATAACTATCACTTAAAAAATTAGTGGCATCACACCATTGTTTTTCTGTTTAAGTTTCGCACGTGTGTCTCTCGTGTATCTCTCCAAGGTAGAGTTCTTTATAGTTTAGAATACACACATTTTACAAACAAAGTTATCATCTATTTATAAAAGAAAAATAAATCTTCAAAGATCTTCTTCATGTAATATTTATCTTCAGAAAGTTCTTGATTTATTCGTGTATCTCCATATTGATCTAAATCTTCTCGTCATACGAAATATTTTTAGTTTCAGATTTGATCACAATCTTCCTAGGTCAACTCGAGATAAGCTTGTTTGAATATAGGAGACATCGTTACGTTTGAAACGATCATATAAAATAATATATTTTGAAAATAAAATCTTATTTTATTTAAAAACAATAACTCCATATATAATTCCAATATATATTGAATAAAAGATTTCGTTAGTAACAAGATTGGAATTGTGATAAACACTTATGCAACTAAACTTCCATAGATAGTATATCTTTTAAAACCAAACTCCTTTTTATTTTAAAAAACTTCCATTGTTTATCAACTAAATATTCTCAACACATATAAATAAAATCTATGTGAATATATGAGAATATTTGCTGCATATTTTAATTAACTTAATTAACTTAAATATCAAGTAATGCAGTAAGACAGAATCATGCGTATTATGAGATTATAACTATGCCTGCAACTAGAGGTTGCAACTTCACCTGTAAAAATAAAATTGTCTTAACAATTATCATTTAATCTTAGATTAGTTCAATAGGCCAAAAATATGCTCCAAACACAAAAGACAACCATGTTTCGCCTACCACTTACCTAGGACAAAGGGCTTAGCGTGAGCTTCCAAGTGAAAGTTAACTGAAACACCAAGTGATTTCTTGATTTTTCTATCGGTTATTCTATTTACTGATCAGCTTATATATACTTGAACAAATCATATCGCTTGCTAGATATAAATTTATGCACTTCCGTTTTTTTGAAACCAGATTGAAGTTACAAACACACTGCAATTTACCGATTAGTTTATAAAAAAGAACTATATCTGGAGTACAATAATTTCCTGCTTTCTAGAAGGAATTTCTCTCGAGAATTTGTCACTATCTTTCCGAAACTTTTTTGTGCATTAAAAAATTTCATGCTCTTCGCTTTGAGAAAATTAATTTATCGTAACAATGAGGAAATTACGTTAGCAGATGCGGAAATTAGGCGGAGCAACACCAATTTGGTAATTGTAAGATCAACAAAAAACCAAGCAATAAACATTTACATTTTTCTATGAAAAACATGATAAAAAGAAGTTGCATGACGTATCCGAAACAAATGGAATCAAACCTGACCAAAACGGAATACTCTATCTCGCATTGGAAACCGCAGTTTGCAACTCGTAAAAGCAACTCCTCATACAAGGCTTCTGTAAATACAAAAACTCTTGGAAAAGGAAAACATTTTCATACTTGTAACTACATCTTTTCATCACATCTTAATATTCTTAAGGTAAAATCTTACACTTTTTACTTGATCTCTCTCGAACTCCCAGTAAAAGACGAAGCTGCCTTCTGCTGACATTTTTATAGTTGCATTTCTCTCTTATGTTTCCTGAATTGCTTGGCCTTTTCGTTTTCCAAATCGGCAACGGCTCAGTAAAAGACGAAGCTGCCTTCTGCTGACATTTCTTATATATTTTGGCATATCTCATGCTCATTACCCATAATTTATCCCCATCATGGTCCAAAGCTATATCCATCTCCCGGGTTATGGGTCCATTTAAAGTAAGATAATAAAAAACCCTTTTCCCCATATCAAGAACTTTACCATTTTCTTCTAATGGTTCCGCATGATATTTAAAGGATAATAATTCCTCGACCATAAACCGATACTCTTTCTTCAACTCCTCCCATTTACACTGAGATAAGTCTCCGATGTTTGGAAAGTAGTATGCATTATACGTCGCAAGCTTATCCAACACATACTATACATTTCTCATCTCTGGCTCGGTATGGCAATAGTGACTAGGGGAGTAATATTGACGCACATCCACAATGATTCGGAGTATACTAGTCATTCTGTTGTGGTATCGGAAAAATTTCATATAGCCATTCATCCCATTTCGAAAGTGGTCCACATAATTTTGCACGTGTGGCAACATAGATACATGATCCAAAATACTGCAATGGGTCAGAAACAAACTCAAGGGTTCAAGATGAATTAATCGCTGTTTATTGTTTACTCTGGCATAAAATAACACAGAAATGGAGGTAGCATATGGTCCTCTAATTGTGAAAACCACAACATCACCTGATCAAGGGTGGAAATTATGATCATGTAAGAGAGGAGTGTATGTACAAAATTTATTGAAATGGTCACCACTAAAGGTTAGCCAAACAATGTCGTTAATTCCACTATTGATTTTCAACTGGAACAATAAAATACATTTTTATTATTTGGGTAACTATAGTACATCAATCATTCATGTTTTTTTTTTTATTTTGTACATCAGCGTTTCATTTTTATGATATAGTACAACAATCTTGTTTTCTTTATGTTTTTGAAACCTATATTACGAAAAAGCAGTTAGATGACCATATAACCTGCTCCTATATATATCTGTATTATGAGGGGTATTTTTGTCTTTCTATATCATTCTAATTTATAATTTTTTATACTCAATATCGGCATGGTCATTATTATTAAATATAATGTTGACTAGTACAAGACTCATGGTACTCGGAACAAGCTCCAAGGGATAAAGGAAAACAAATAGTAATGTACATAACAACACAATACGTCGTTACCTAAACAACAAATCTAAATCATTCGACAACAGAAAAGATAAGAAAATGAGTACAACAAACCTTAGATAAATAAAAACTTATCTCAATTGATGAAATGAAAAGTGAAATATTGTCACGCAAGCAAACGTATCAGATAAAACAAAGCAGACTAACTGATGGTTGCAGAAACGAGCACAAACGATCATTGGGAGTACTCGTAAACCAAAGATGCTATACTCAACACACCTCAAGTAAAAGCCATCGGGTTGTTCTAGTTTATAATTTACTTGTGCTGCTGTGCATTGGTTCTAACTAGTAATGGTTTTTTGAACTTTTCCTATCGTTTTTCTTTCTTTAAGTGTTTTTTCTTTTTGTACTTTTTGTCCAAGAGATTAGAAACCTTATTAGTAATGCACACAAGTACCGAGACGTCAGACCATTACTAAGTAAAGTTTACATACTTCTTTCAATCAACAATTATAGCACTTATTTTTACCTGTGCCAGTATATACTGAGCGTCAGTATTCCCAGCTTCAGCACATCGAACTAGCAAGCCCCTGATGTGCTCACAATTTTCAACCGGAAACGGCAACGCAAAATCTTTGAAATTTGCCATCTTCAATAGATCTTTATCATAACCAAATATGGCAAACATTTTGCAACTGCAATAAAATTTTCAATCAACGAAGAGCATAGTTTTCAGAAAACAAAACTGATAAACATAGAGAAAGATCCCCTTCACTAAATAATTGTCCTAGATTTGGAGAATTTTAATGCAAGTTTTATTTTAGAAAATAAAATTTATGATTCCCCGTAGATTTTTTATGATTATGGCGATGACGAATGGATAGGGGAAGAGCTACCAGAATTGATGAGTGATAAGAAAATTTATGTTGATTCCTGGTTCGAAAGTATTACAGATTTCCCTATACTTGATTTTATTCAGTTGAATTATGGGTTTGATGTTGCTTGTGTTGAGAAAATAGTTGGGTAAAATTTTACCGATATTATTATGCTAAAGAATTTTTTTAGCATTGATGATAAAGATGGGATGAATTATTATGAGCTTTATAAGATTTTTGAGAATACGTCCAAAAGAGTTGATCGGAACATGCTAATATATAGTGAGTTGAACTTCTATTTGCTAAAATATATACTCGACAACAATCATATAGTGCTAGCCATTCAATTATTATTCGAGCAATGGATGCATCGCGGGCTATATGTGCAAAAATTGCTGCTACTTCGAACTCGACGGCGAGTTTTTTCCAACTAAGGGCGACTCATGCAGGAGGATCTACAAATTATCTTTATTTCCGTTTATGCTCTTAATTACTTATTTGGTTTCTTTTGTAATTCGTCAATCTTTATTATATCTACTCAAGACTTGTTATTTCCTTTTATATTTTAAGCTACTTTAATAACTTCCTTTTTGTGAACAATATCATAACCTATCTTGTTCCGGCGTCAGCTTACTATTGTTGTGAAGGATTTTGTGGGGGGCGGATCTGGCGACATGCATTGGGGATTACGTTTAATTGATGTGCTTTTATCTCCCTCCGACGAAGTAGAACTATGATAAGTCTTTAGTGCGGTGGCTCGGGTTATTCACCCTAGTCGTCTCTCTCCTTCTCTCTCTAGGGTTCCATTAGAACATATGTACCTAATACATGATCTCTCTCTCTCTCTCTCTCTATATATATATATATATAATGATCAATACTTTAAATGCTAAAAATAAAGGGGAAAATGCTGCTATTAAACTTGACATGAAGAAAGCTTATGACAAAGTGTCTTGGCTCTTTCTTACAAAAGTTTTAATAAAAATCGCTTTTACTGAGATTTTTATAGACAGAACTTGGAGACTTATATCTAATATCTACTTTAGGTTTCATGTCAGTGGTGTAGCTTCTGGTTTTTTCAAATCTAATTAAGGCTTAAGACAAGGAGATCTTCTATCTCCAGGTCTTTTTGTTATCAGCTTAGAAGTCTTTTCTAGAAATCTAAATTATCTTGTTCACAAGGGTTATTATCAGAGATTCAAAGTTCCTATTTGGAGTCCTTTTACTACTCATTATTTTTTCTGCTGCTAATGTGAGATCAGTAAGGGAAGTTCAGAAGGTGCTAAGAAAATATGAATTTGATTCTGGCCAAGAAGTAAATTGTGAAAAAAGTTCTCTATATTGCTCTAAAACTGTCATAAATACTCAAGGGAGAAAAATTAAAGAAAAACTGGGAATTACAATGAAAAAGTCTCCTTTTATTTATCCAGGGTGTAATCTTTAATCTGGTAGAAAGAAAAACATTTATTTCCATTTTATGGTGGCTAAAATCAGAGATGCTCTCAATAATTGGAAGTCTAAATTGTTATCTATGATATCTAAAATCATTCTTATAAATTATATTCTCGAATCTATTCCTCTATATATTCTCTCAGCAATGCTGCCTGCTAAAAATGTTATTACTGTTGTAGAGAGGATCTTTTCTAATTTCTTGTGGGGTCAAAATGAAGATAAAAATAAGTATTATTGGGTTTCTTAGAAGAGGGTTTCTAGACCTATTGAAGAGGGTGGTTTGGATTTAAGGAGTATGTGTGATATCTCGAAGGCTTTTGCTGTCAAACTTTGGTGGGAATTTAGAAAGCAAAAATATATTTGGTCTTTATTTATGAAAAATAAGTATTGCAAAAAAGTTCACATTTGCCAACCTGGACAATAAAGAGAGGTGATGGACCAATCACTAGGGACATTACTAATGGCACTTGTAAAAGAATGATTGAAGTAAGAGAATAAGCTGAAAAAAGCATTATTTGGCCAATTGGTCAAGATAATGTTAATGTCAACTTGGACAATTGGAGAGGTGATGGTCCAATCACCTGGTAAGAAACAAAGCAAACTCTAGTTGGGCTCATTCTTTAATCTCGGATAAACTTTTACCTTTGAAAATTTCATGTTTTATGTGTAAAATTTTGCTTAATGTAGTTCCAGTTGATAACAACATTCAGAGAAAGGTGATTAATTTAGTCTCAATGTGTGATTGCTGCAAGAAAATTGGTGAAGATCCGGAGCATTTATTTAGTATTGGTCCTATAGCTACTTTGGTCTGGAGTTATTTTAGAAATCATTTGGGTATCTAGTACTACAATAACAACATTAGAGGTAGATGTATGACTTGGTGGTTAAAATCAAACTACTCTTTGAAAGGTAAATGTTTAAAAGTTTTTACTTCTATTATTATTGGGATAATATCAAAAAAGTACTAAGTTCATTTTACCTGTTCATCAAAAAATATAAGGCTTTCGACAGAAATTTTGATCTATTCTCTAATAATAATAGAATCAAACCTGGTAAGAAAATTCAAAAACATTATTGGGACAAACATCCTATCAATTTTATTATGATTAATGTGGAAGATAGCCACAAATCTTTCCCTATGTATTCTGGTATTGGTGGGTTGGTTAGGGACCACATGGGCTATTTTATTAACGGATTTTCTTTCTATGAAAGAGCTAATTCTACTATGGAAAGAGAAAATTTGGCAATTCTAAAAGGCCTCTCAATTATTGATGATCAAAAGGCTATATTGGAAAGTGGTTCAAATAGCATGGTGAATATTAATCATAATAAAGAAAAATGTAACTCGATCATCTATGGATTTATTAGACAAATTAAAGAGATCATTAAACAGAAAAATGTGAAGATCGTACATACCTTTCGAGAAGCTAATGGAGCAGCTGATTTGCTAGCAAATGGGGTTCGAACATCATTTCAAAGGATCAAAGAGATTTCCTTTGTCTTCTGGGTAAGATTTTAAAACTGGATCATAATCATTATCCTAATTTAAGATGATTAAAAAGATTTTCGACATGGTTTCTCTCTCTAAACTCTCTGTGTGTGAAATGAATTTTGTCGGTTCGTATGGAAAGAAGAAAGAAAAAGAACATGATGCATGGATTATCTGGATTATTTTTGCTTTTATTTCTACAAAAGCCCTTGTAAGTTTTAGTAATTTTAAGTTCAATCCCAAGTGATTTGTAATTATCACTTTTGACACTTATTTTCTAAATTGGCGCACTTTTGTTTTCGCTTATAAATAAAAATGTTGGTTTTTCTCAACATTAAATAAAAAAAAATCGGAACACAAAATGAAAGGTATTTGATCTTTCTATGGTATAACTATACACACCAGATCTTTTTATGGTGCATTATTTTCTGTTTCAGAATTGTTGAAAGATTAATGGAACGGTGGACAGATACTAAGTCCAGAATACGACAACCGACGTACAAACACTAATCATAAAATTAAAAAAATTCAACCAAGAAATAACTTACGATGCAGTCTAATTAAAGCGACAATTCACCAGAATACGACTTCTAACCTCTCTCTCTCAAAGTTTATAATGTAGGGTTTGTGGTATTTGATCAGAGTCTTATATAATGTTGCGTATATAGGCGGTATAATTGTCATTTGATTTATCCCAAAAAAGCATCCGGTCATTAATTTGTAATTCAATCGCCATTTGATTCACATTAATCTATGACACTTTAAATGTTTCTGATTGCAAAGTCATAATTGAGTACTTAGACTATTAGTTCTTATTATAAAAAGGCAAATCAATGGAATAATTGAGTAGATAGACTATTAGTTCTTATTATAAAAAGGCAAATCAAGGGATTCGTGTGAATAACCTATCTATATTTAAACCAATTGAACACATGTCTATATTTACACGATACAACACCTTGAGTAGTTTTGTTTTTACTCAAATTTGAAAAATATTTGCCAATAAGAACCAAAAAAAACCCTGCAACTCTGGTTTCGTTATCTAAGCACAAGCTCACCCCTCTAAACACTCACTCAAATTATTCCAGTCTCTTTCTCTCCATGATAGTTGATGCTGGCGAAATCAGTTTTGCTGCTTTAAATGCATAATGACCTGATGAAAGGTTTTCCATATTGCCCATATCTTCTATGATAAAAATTTATCGATTCTAATAAATCCGCAATAAATATAAATGTTGATGACTTTAAAAATCCTTGTGAGGCTTCTTAAAGTTCACAATATCAGAAAAAGTATCGACTAAATATGCTGCTAAGCTACTAGAATCATCAATAAGCTAAATAAATGTTTTAACCACCCTCTTCTCGTGCTCAGTCAATCTTAAGCTAAACCATGTTAGAAATTTCTTCACAAACTCCTCCTTGATATGCCTATCACATTCAAGATTGAATATCACCTGGACACAATAGTCGAAATTAATATATGAATTTCCCAATTCTTTGGATATTCAGAAAGGTGAACCATTCAACATACATCCGCTCTTAGTTGTATCCTCAATTGTGGTCATAACTCTTTGGGAATTCATCATAGACATTTCCCCATTTGTCGAAACACCACTACGATCCAGTCTTAGACTCACTTTTAAGAAACCAACGTATTAAAAGGAAAAAAGTGAATAAACGAAGGTACAAAAAGGTATAAAACCCTACAAAAAATTGAGTCTAAGAGCGGTTGGTATTGGTGTCTTGACCAACGAGGAAATGTCTGTTATGTATTCCCAAAGAGTTATGACCACAATTGAGGATACAACTGAGAGCGGATGTACTTTGAATGATCCACCTCTGGGAATATCCAAAGAATTGGGAAATTCAGATATTAATTTAGACTATTAGGTCAAGGTGATATGCAAGCTTGAATGTGATAGGCATGTCAAGGAGTATTTTCTAAAGTAATTTCTAAATTGGTTTAGCTTAAGATCAACCGAGCACGAGAAGAGGGTGGTCAAAACATTTATTCAGTTTATTGATGATTCTAGTAGCTTAGCAGCACAGTTGGTCAATACTTTTTATCATATTGTGAACTTTAAGAAGCCTCACAATGATTTTTAAAATCATCAAAAATGATATTTATTGCGGATTTATAAGAATCGATACATTTTTATCATAGAAGATATGGGTGTTGGAAACACGTTTTATTTTGCAGCGGAAAAACTGACTTTGGATCCTGATTATAGTGTATATGAATTTAATAAAAACGATACAGAAATACCTCATGGGCAAAGGTAGATCACACTTGATCTTCTACCGTATTCTTATAATATTGTTTACTTCTTACAGAGATAGGCTCTCAAACTGTTAAAAACTCTAGAAAATATTTTATGAGACTTCTTATCTTTTTCACAGCATAGGAGTATATTTATAGGCTAAAGTAGGGACCAGTGCATAAGAAGAATAAGAGTTATACTTAACCTAGATCTCTAACCCTAATTAGATTATAATTTAATTAAGAAATATTATCTAGTTTTAATTAAAAGACTAATATAATATTATCTAATTAATATTTTTATAATCATAGGATAGTCTATCAATAAATTATATTCATTTCCATTATAGAATATATAATTGCACTCTTAATTCTTCTCAAAATAATATTTGAGAGCACATTATTGAATACTTAAATATCTTATCAAGTTAAGATTACAAATATCCACTGAGTAAATAAATTACTGATAATTATTTTACTCGGCATATTATTTCCTCGACCTTTACACTTAACTTATTTGTTTTGTCGAATATAAAATCCACTTATAAGCTTCTCGAGTGGATATCATCAATCCTTGTTAAGGGATGTAAATTCCTTCGATTATACACACACACCATATAAATAATATCACTGCCCAATGTACGGGTTTATTGACCACAACAAATCTCATTCATTGCAAATCAAAACAGTATATATTATAAATATATGTATCGAAAATAATCTAGAGATTAAGAGTATAAGTAATCATAATAATTCATTAGCTATAATTATTTTATTCTGGTCAGTACCATAAAATAATATCACTTTGTCATGTTCAATATATTTTAAGTACACTAGCACAAAGAGTCGGAACTCAAGTGTTTCTTATAGTCAAGACAGACCTACTAAAACTATCTGCTACAACTATACCGATGTTTGTTCACTCTATCTAAAGTTGTGAACGATAAAATATATTATGTTAGAACCCGTGATTTGATCTTCCGTATGTAAGCCGTACTCTACACACGAAATCACTTACTATACAAAATAAAGACACATGTACATATAAATAACATGTACAACATTGCTCAAAACTATTATCAAATAAATCATTCATTGTTAATAAATAAATACTAAAAAGCAACAATAAATCATATCTTTTATTATATTATTCTAATAATGGGCAATATGAAAAACCTTCATCAGGTCATTTTTCATTTAAGTAGCGAAACTGATTTCACTAACATCAACTATCATGGAAAGAAAGAGACTGGAATAGTTTGAATAAGTGTTTATAGGGGCGAACTTTTACTTAGATAGCAAAGCCCGAGTTGCAGGGTTTTCTTTTGGTTCTTGTTGGCAAATATTTTTCAAATTTGAGTAAAAACAAAACTACTCAAGTTGTTGTATCGTGTATAGACTTGATTTGACTTTTTAATTATAAGAACTCATCGTCTAACTACTCAAGTATAACTTTGCAATCAGAAACATTTAATGTGCAACAAATTAATGTGAATCAAATGGCGATTGAAATACAAATTAATTACCAGATGCTTTTTTGGAAGCAATCAAATGACAATTATACCGCCTACATACGCAACATTATATAAGACAGATCAGATACCACCAACCGTACATTCTAAACTCTGAGAGAGAGAGGTTAGAAGGCGTATTCAGGTGAATTGTCTCTTTAATTAGACTGCGTCGTAAGTTATTTCTCGGTATTTATGATTAATGTATGTATGTTGGTTGCCATACGTATACTGGACTTGGTATTTGTCCGCCATTCCATTACTCTTTCAACAATATCTTAAACACAAAATAACAAAGGGAAATACGATTGGAAATCTAAGTATGTAGAATATCATTTATGCTAATTAAGGAAACATATGTCTCCCAAGACACAATTACAAAGGATGTTCTTTAGAATAATTCGCTTGAAACTGCAGAGAAATCCATTAAATCTTTTGTAGAATAAATGTTGGAGACAGCCAACGATTCATCAAATTTAAACCATGAAAATCGGTATGCTACTAAAACACAGTTTCTTACTGCAGCAAGAAGTACAATCAACAACTAGATCAGCTGTTAGGTTTTCCAATTCCGAAAAATTCTAAACTTTCCAATTCCTAGAGTTCTATTGAACAGACTTCTCTTTAATAGAGACTTAGCTTGAAAGCGAATTTTTTATTCGCTTATTACAGTGACATACTAACTATTTACGATGTCTAAGACATCTAATGGAGGTTAAAAAGTAGGGTTATGAACTTACAGCGAGTGCATCATACGAGCATTTAATGACTCCATCGATGGCAGCAGATAGGCTTCTGAGCCTGCTTCACTTGCCGAGGAGCTTATCAACAAGATATCCTCTAAAAGATACTCAAGTATCTTTTATAATCAATCAGATATTATATGAAGGAAAGAATACACAAAATTTATACGGACATATCCCATAAAGATAGGGTCAAGCTCTTAAAATATACATTCCTTAAGCACAAAGGAAAGCATATCCGGTAGCAATACTGGAAGAAAGGCGAGGAGTCCATGCCAAGGTCTCCTCGCCGAAGGATATTTGACTATCCGAAGGAGTAAAATTATAAAATCAATGTCTCCGAAGGCTAACGAATGAGACATGGTCTCTCGAAAGAGTTCAACTCGCCTGCGAGGAGAAGTGGCGTCGCCCCTTCAAGCTAGCCAAGTTGGTGGAAAGATAAGGAGATATAACAGAATATATCTCAGCGTGACATTAAGTAAACAAAACATACGAAGAAGATATGATTGATAATATTATATCAATCACAAAAGATACACCATAGATTTCATCCACCAACTATATAAGGGGTTTATAATCTAAGAAGAAGATCATCTGAACCCATACGAACTCAGACATACACTAATTATTCGGGTACTACAAAACCCTACTTACATATATTCATATTCATTCTCAAAACCCTAAAAAGTTTTAACCTTCTCACTGCTCTTTTAAATCGGAGGAGGTTAAACGGTGGCCAAGGCACCAACTCCCACATGATCTTAGCTATTTATGTGCAGGTCATAAAAGGCTAGCCAAGAATCTGGGACAAGCCCTAGAAATAAGCTCTCTCATTGACTCATAGCTTTTGAGTAAAGTTCACACACTAGAGCTAAGATTTAAGGTCCATCATCTTCTATTCAAAGTAATTACATATAGAGCAGCAACATAAAAAGAATAAATTGGATGTAACAATTAATTATAAAAAATAAGGGATTTTAATAATGACCGACTACAAAATCAAATCTGAAATGGGAACATAATCATTTTACCATACTTAGATACCACGAACACATTTTGGAAATCTTGAAAACCTTAGAGTAGTTAATAGTTACAGTTTGTTAGATTGTTTGGTCATTTAACGTAAGCAGGGTTCTGACCAAGTTTCTCCATATCAAGCATATGCAATTGATAGGTCTGGGAGTTCTGCCCTTTAAAAAACTAGCGAAAGTAATGACCAACTGAAAAAATCAATTCAAATTGCAAAGCATCATCATTCCCATGATAAGAAATAGGGCGAAGAGAGTAAAAAGGGATGAAGTAAATACCATATCGAATAAATAGTATATATATAAATACGAATAAGGAAACTAAAACACTTGATTACGGAGAGTTTATAAAAAAAATATATCAAAGTAAAAAGAGCAATTTGACAGCATGTGCATACACTGCTGGAAAATTAAAGAGAAAACATTGAGAGCAAAACACAAAAAACTTACAACTCTTTCTCGTAATTACTTTCAAAACCGAAATGAAAAAGGATGACAAGTACTCCTTCAAAACTCAGGTTAATCATTCTATTATAATAACTCAATCCAAAGCCTGTCCAATTTATCCATTTTTTTTTCAAAAATACTCATATATTTTTTTATTAATTACAATAATATCATACTCACATAAAAAAATATAAAAAGTAATAACTAATAACACTATTTATCCCTCTTTAACAACCAAACATTCTTTTAAGTCTTATCATTTTATACTATTTTTTTTTGTATTATCCACATATTTGTATCATAACTATACTTATTTTCTATATTTTAATTGCACTGTGCGTCACACACGCAACGCGTGGGGCACGATTACTAGTAATAAGAGATACAGTTCTATTGGTTAGTATAAGTAGATTAACACTTGTCCTATAATTTACTTTGGAACTTTTATTGTATTCTGTTATGAGTAAACATTAATAATAACATGTGAGACAAAGAGAAATATTGTTTATCTGGTAGTTCACTTATTCGCTTGAGGAATAAGTGCATCTCGATGATAATCGATTTCATCTTTTTCATCTTGATCTTCTCTCTCTGCGTCTTCCACACCAACGACCATTATCTTTATGGATGAAACTGTGATTGATGTCAAAACAAAAATGCAAACATCTTTTCAGACAACTAGTAAAGACAATGCACAGAGACTATATAAACACCCAACAATTATGTTTATATATCTGGGGTATGCAGATAGGTATGTTCCTGCATAAAACTACCTTCTTGTAAGCTAGAGGTACAATTTCTCAAAAAAAAATTGACCATGGTATAAACCTAAAACCAAATATAATGCAAGACTTGGAATATTAAAGCACAAAGTATAAAGAGAGAAAAGGATAATAATGATGAAGGGAATAAAGCCTAAGCTTTCAAGAGTTAAATAAAACTCTTTATTTCATGGAATTATAAGTCAATGCTTGCTAAGCATATGTCAGGTCATGGAATTAGTTTTAGACATATTACCATAATTCAGATTCAATTCCTAACTTCTTGTCATATTTACCTTAAGTTGATTACGTCGTAGCAAAATACCATATAAGGCATCTCATCACCCAAAAATAAGATAAAGAAAAGAAGACGGTAAGCTGGTAACAAATTATTTTATAATTCTATTAGATCATTAATGCATAATTCATTCAACCCACTGACCTAATGCTACGAACATCCGTGCAAATATATGGCAAGAAAAATGTATTGTTTCCGCTCCAAATTGTTATTCAACCAAGAAAAAAACTCATACCTAAAATGCCGAAACGAAAATTTAAATACTAGTTTTGATTCGGTCAAGTTTACACGTATTTTCGTGATAAATTAAAATTTTGGAACGGAGGAAGTATAATTGTACTTGAATTCAAATCTAACCAGCTATTCAAAATTATAGTTTAATAAATATAGACTAGGAAGCAAAGCATTAAAAAATCAAATGATGTAACAATTAGATCTCACTGGAAATTTCCATGTGGCCATATATATTCCAACTTATAGGAATTTTCTCCACGCTTGTTAAAATTTAAAAACAAAAACCCCGTTCCATTCACAAGTTAAAATAATTCATCCATTAAAGTGATAGGGAAATACACTACTCGGAAGTTTGAACAAATAAAAGCAAGAATTTATGTTTTAAAATGTAACAAATTTGAATGACTTATGAGATCTCATCTTTAATCATTTTCACACGTTGAGTACGTAATTAATTACTATATTGGAACGGAAACAAGTTATCTAACTCATTACAAACATAACCAATATCTATGTTTCAACCAATTTTAAACTAATTTTAACTTGAAAACCTATATTGATGATCTAAATCAAGGATTCAACAATTTGGTTGGCTGGTTTGACAGTGCTTTTAAGGACTTATTGTAAAAAAAAATTGATTATGTGTTGCATCCAAAAATCCTGCTATACCAAATGAATTAAAAAGAGTTTAACAAAATACAATACCATTATCATACATGCAAGCACCGTCGAAACTAAGTGGTAACTCCAGAATTTTCTATTTTTTTTAGTTTCTACTGAATTTTGTTAAATATGAAAATTTAGTACTCTTGATTTGTTTTTTCACTGAGAATTATTTTTTATGCAAAATCAGCTCCCCTCCTTTATATCATATAAAAGCAAAGGAGGAAAAAAAAAAGAATAAAGAATAGTTTTTCTTATTTTCTAAGAAGGGAGAAAAAAAAGTGATAACAGGTAGTTTTTTTTCTTCCTAATATCGCTGATAAAAACAAGGGAGAAAAGAAAATTAAGGATAAAATTCTAGTTGGAAAAATCTAACCTGGAGATAAAAGACGAGGCAAACCCTAACTCTATAATATGAAAAAGGTTACGCACAAATCCCACCCACTTTATATAGTAGTAGAGAAATATAATGGGTGCTGGTCATTTTATATTTTTATTGACATTATGGCCAAAAAAATAAACAAATTTGGAATATTATTTTAATGCATATTGAAATAATGCCCAATAGGTACCACTTTTGAAATTATATTCCTTCTAGGTACCTCTATAATTTCACATTCCCTATAGGTAACACTTTTTAATTATTTAATTTATTTACCAAAACGCCATACACATATTTCATAACAAATGGAAAAAAAACATATAAAATTATATAAAATGCAAAAAATCTCAAAATAAATGAAAAAAATCACAAAAAATGAAAAAAAAATCACAAAAATCACAAAAAAATTATAAAAAAATGAAAAAATCACAAAAAATCACAAAATTTTAAAAAAATCACAAAATCATAAAAAAATTATAAAAAAAATTATAAAAAATCACAAAAAATCACAAAAAATTATAAAAATATAAAAAAAAAAATTATAAAAAATAAAAAAAATCACAAGAAATTATAAAAAAAAAAGGAAAAAAATGAAAAAAATCACAAAATTATAAAAAAAAATGAAAAAAATCACTTTTATTGAAATTTATGCACTTTCGACTGTACTAGATGCAGTTTTAGCTGAACTATATGCACTTTCAGCTGAACCAGATGCACTTTTAGTTGAACCAGATGCAGGTTTTACAGAACGATATGCACTTTTATTGAACTAGATGCACTTTTGTCTGAACCATATGCACTTTCGCTGAACCAGATACACTTTTAGCTGAACCATATGCACTTTCAGCTTAACCATATGCACTTTTAGGTGAACCAGATGCATGTTTTACAGAACGATATGCATTTTTATTGAACTAGATGCACTTTTGTCTGAACCATATGCACTTTTAGCTGAACCAGATACACTTTTAACTGAACCATATGCACTTTTCAGTTGTACCAGATGCACTTTTAGTTGAATCAGATGCATTTTTAACAGAACTATATGCACTTTCGACTGTACTATATTCATTTTCGACTACACTATATGCATTTTTGACTTAACTATATGTACTTTCCACTAAATTAGATGCACTTTAAACTGAACCAGATGTACTTTCAGATGAACCAGATGCACTTTTAGCTGAACTATATGCATACTCACTTTTATTGAACTATATTTACTTTCGATTGAATTGTATGCACTTTCAACGGAACTAGATCTACTTTCAGCTGAATTGAATGCAATTTCGACTCAATTTTATACTTTTTTGACTAACTATATACACTTTTGACTGAATTATATGTACTTTTATTGAACTATATAAGCTTTTGACTGAATTATATGTATTTTTGACTGAAGTAGATGCACTTTCAGCTCATTTGGATTAAAAAAAAGCACATTTATCATGGAAAAACCATTTTTTTATATAAAAAAAATCACTTTTCGGTATAAAAAGTGTTATATTGACAAAAAAAAATTATATAGTTTTTGTAATTTTTTAAAAAGTTTATGATTTTTTAATTTTTTTATAATTCTTTTTTTTGTGATTTTTGTGATTTTTTTATAATGTTTTGTGATTTTTTGTGATTTTTTGATTTTTTTGATTTTTTGTGATTTTGTGACTTTTTGTGATTTTTTGTAATTTTTTATATTTTTTTGTAATTTTTTAATTTTTTTTGTAATTTTTATAATTTTTTGTGATTTTTGTATTTTTTAATAATTTTTTTTATTTTTTATGATTTTTTATGATTTTTTATGATTTTTTATGATTTTTTGTGATTTTTTGTGATTTTTTGTGATTTTTTTGATTTTTTTAAAAAATCAATTACTAATAAAACTCATATAGTATAAAAAGTGGTACCTATGAGTAAATGTGAAATTATCAAGATACATAGGAAGAATATAATTTGCTATAAGTTACTTATAGGAAATTACCCCTTGTTTTAATTTATCTTCCCCCTTTTCTATGGGTAATTAAAAGAGAAAGTACATTAATTTGGATTTGCCTTTTGTCTAGATAAGGCTTACATTTCAAATATTAATTTTACTTTATCCAATGTGTATCTTTCGGTTAAAATAACTTTTAAGAGCAAATAATGCTTCCTAGAAGTAGTTTTTGATAATCCCCATTTTTAAAATGTCTTGCAGTACTCGGAAAAAAAATCCCTCAACTTTGTAACTAATTAAGAAAATTTATTTTCTCATGATATGTTACAAACTGTTAATTACCTCTCTTTACAAGGTATTTTTTTACTTATAATGTACTTTCCATCTTTTAGCTTGCTATTTGTAAACTTATATGTTATGTTTAATTTATAAGTTAGAATCTGTATACTTTACTTTACAAAATTATACTTTTATTCAACGCTTTAAAACATTAAAGCATCTTGGAAAGGTTTTCAGGGAAGATTTATTAAGCATATGCTCCGACACTAAAAGTGTATGCTTCGACGCTAAAAGCGTAAGATTTACTATGCTCATTAACAAAATCGTACATGAATATTATTGGTATAAAACAATAAAAATAATAATTATTCAGTTAATTAAATCACAGACTTTGTGTAATATAACAAATTACATTTGAACACTTACCTTTTGATTCATTTTTTAGCACATAATTGTATATGTAGACATTTTTGCTATATAACAACAGTCCATGGAGTTGATTTTGCTTTTGTACCGATTTGTTAGGCTACAATAAGTTTTTTTCTTAACCAAACCTTAAGCTTTTCAA
The DNA here is from genome assembly GCA_963920805.1 of Primula vulgaris. NCBI lineage: Eukaryota > Viridiplantae > Streptophyta > Magnoliopsida > Ericales > Primulaceae > Primula > Primula vulgaris. The sequence continues at coordinate 8,953,208 of OY987215.1, read as the reverse complement.
TATTGAGACGTGATTTTTGAGCATGAACGCATGTAAAACATTGTTTTTAAGCTTTTTGAGCTATAGGCTAAAGTTGAACAATTTTTTCTGTGAGCTTTAAGTAAAATCGAGCCCCAACGAGTTCTAATTAAGCGAGCTTTATAATACACTCCTTTTATTTTTATTTTATAAGTTGCATACATATTAGTATAAGCTGTCAAATAAACTTGTATAGTGAAATTAATAATTTATCATATACTACACTTATAAATTATTATTGATTTGTACCTTACTTGTTAGAAAATCTAACTTGTACATTGTACTATAAATTTTTAACAATCGTACGCTCTACTTGAAAAAGTTGACATGTGTTAATTTCAATCAATTAGTAGAGCAAGTACGCGCTATCAACTGACAGCATTAAGGAGATCATGATATCAACAACTAAAGTAAATATAAAACGCCATGAAAAGTTGTTGCACAGTTTTAAGAATATGTCTTCAGTTTGTCACCATCTGCCTCCGATTTCCCACATGTAAAATCGTGGACGGAACCAGAATTACTCTTTAAATCACTAAGATAGCTACGTTTTCATTGACTTGACATGTAATAATAAGTTTTTCCACAAATATGAGCGTCTCTCCTCAGGTTGTCACCATCACCCATCGACAGCTGAAATGTACAATATCATGGACCAAGACGACACTATATTTCTTGCTAAGTCGCGGCTAAATTTTTCAAGTTATCTTATATTTAACAGATTTCGGTTTGGTTAATGAATTGTTTTGTAAAGTAGAACTATCCAATAATCTAAATAAGCAGAGCATTTAAGAGTTATCCACATTCTGATAGTAGTACAGTAGTACAAAAGACACACGTGTATGCTCAGGCGCAGAGGCAGTGTAGGCCGAATTGGGCCTGTAGCACCGCTGAAATTTGAACAACTATTATTTTATATGTAATTTTTATTAAAGATTATTATACCACAGTGGTTAACTGTTGAATCAGAAGTAATGATCTTCCAATTGCTACTGTCTTCGAACATCTGTAGCTAAAATATGTCATTTCTTGCACTATTTTTTTGGTTTTACATTTTTACACTGTAATGATTTTTTCTGACAATCTTATATAGTTCCTATAAAAACTTCAGAATTATTGAAATTTTACACCAGTTGTAAATAGCCGATATTATCCTTTTTTGGATTTACATTTTTACAAGTGGTTCTTACTGAAAGTATTTTATAGTTTCTAAAAAAATTTCAGAAATAATAAAAATTAAAACCGTTAGTACGTCTTCTATAGTTATATATTATATTATGCTCCTACTTAACCGAAATTCTGCATCCGCCCCTCTGTATACTCATTATGATAGTAGTACAGTAGTACACAACACACCCATGTATGCTCATTCAATCTACTGAGTTTATAGATACTTTAAATTATCCGGGCTGTTAGATCTAAAATTTATACAATCCCACTTTTTAAAATCAGATCCAAGTTACGACTTACGAACACACTGCAATTTACCGACTACTTTATAAAAAAGAACTGTATATGGAGACCTAACTTAGAACGAGACGGACCCTTTTGATATTAATTCTCTCTCCAATTACCTTAAATCCACTCTAAACTAATAGTTCTACTCATAAACATAGGGGTTTTATACGTTTGCTATACCAAAATATGTGTTTTTAACGATTTAGATACACATTTCAATTTTTCCAATTTGGGTACCACACTATGAAAACTTTCCAATTTAGGTATCACCGTCTAAATTAATCACGGAATCATGTCATCTGACAGCACGTGCTTGACAAACGTTAACGTGGGAGGGTAATTTTGTCATTCTGCACCAAAATATATCATTTTAGAAAAATGTTTCCCCTTAATTTCACATATAACAAAAATCAGCACATAGTTTAAATTTGAGGTGAAACGTTATTCTAGCATGATATATTTTGGTGCAGAATGACAAAATTATCTTCTCACGTTCAAGTTTATCAAACACGTGATGTCATGTGACATAATTTCGTGATTAATTTATACAGTTCTATCTAAATTGGACAGTTTCTTATAGCGTGGTATCCAAATTAGAAAAGTTGAAAAATAGGTATACAAATCGTTAACAGTAACATAGTTTAGTGTACTAGACATAGTTTTCCTCCATAAATATATAACATTGCATTTCATATACAACAATTTGACTTTGGTCGTTGAAGGAGTCAGGCTAATGTTTTTTGAGTGTGTTTGTAGTATTCATTTTAGAATTAAGATTCGGAGAGTTGCACTTAGTTATTTGGGCCTAGTAACTCGTGTTATAGCAAAGCCTGAAAATCATTTCTCACTTCTTATAAAACCCGTTTTCAAACATTGTTGAACTGTAAATGAAAAGTTTGTAAAAATGAAAACAAAAATTATCTAAAACAGCTCCAAAGGTTAGATTTAGCTACACAAATCTAGCACAATCAACATCTATTTGCTAATAGCAAGATCAAGAAAAACCAAGCTATAAAACATGTTGCTAGGATTTTTTATTTCTTGACAATTAGACCCCTTAACAACTCACTCACAAGTGGATTAGGCTCTAAGATGCCGTATTTACGGACTTTTCCAGAATTATAGTAAACAAACAAGAAGAAGAATATAAAGCACAACTTTTATTACTCTCAATATTGATTACCCAAGTACATCTGCTAAAGTCATCTACTATTGTGAGAAAAAAAATTACAACCATCTATAGTAGCAGTCTTGTAGGGACCCCATATGTCAACATGGATTTTAGCAAAAATTCTAGACGTCTTTATTGAACTCAGAGGGAAAGAAGCCCTGCATTGCTTAGCTAAAGGGCAAATACTACAATTTGCTAGCTTGCTATTTACATCAAAAGTAAAGTAGTTCTTGAGCAAAGACAATCTCTGAGAAGAAGGGTGACCCAAACGCATATGCCAAAGATCCTGAGAAGAGCTTGTGACTAGAGAGCATGTTGTAGCAGATTTATCACAGCTAGAAGTCACACGATATACCCCATTCTCGAGATTAGCAGTACCAATCACTCTCTTGATGATTTGGTCCTGTATAGAACACACATTGCCATAGAACACTATGCTGTAGTGATAATCATGTATCAACTTATTTACAGATATAAGGTTGACATGAAAAGTAGGAGCACACAACACATGATGTAGCATTAGAAAAGGTTCTATGTGCGCAATACCTATATGAGTAATAAGTGTCTTTTCTCCAGTTGGTAGTGTAACAAAAACTTGTTGTACTTCTTTAGAATGAACAAAATAATCAACATTATTTACTATATGATCAGTAGCTCTGGAATCTAATATCCACTTAGTTGACATAGGCATAGGTTGTAGAGAAATATTCATGGCCATACCTGTCGTAGAAAGATGAGAATCATGACCATAAGGTGCCATTGTAGCAGTTCCCACAAAAGTAAGAGGATTATCATTACTCTGAACAGCTGAAGAAGAAGGCGAGACTTCCTTAGCTTGCATTTGTAACTGATGCATTAGACTGTAGTATTGTTGGGGTCATAGAAGCAGATAGAGAATTATTCTGCGGCATTGGTGGATAAACAGGTCCAATACTAGCATTATTTGCTGTATAGTGATTATTGTGACCAAAATTTCCATTATTTCCCTTATGAAACCTATGTCCTCGTGAATAACCAACTAGCTTGAAACAAGTTTCCCTGGTATGGTTAGTCAACCCACAATTTGTGCACAACATATTACCTTGAATTTTCTACTTAACAGGTGGCATGTACTTTTTCCCAGCATTGACAGGATATTTGTTGTTGTGTTGACTAAAGATATGAGTCTGGTTCATCATAGCCATTATCTCAGTATTTGGATTTGCACTAATCACATGAGTTTAAACAAGGCTCATTTGTCTCTCTTCTTGGTCAAGTAGTGCATATATTTGATTTAAAGAGGGTAGAGAATTGATCATTAATATTTGTCCCCTAGTTCCAGAATAACTGTCATTTATACCCATCAAAAATTTCATAGTGATGAACTGTTGTGAAGAATTCTCAACCTTTGCTATAGCCTGGCAAGTACAACTATACATAAACCCGCAAGTACATATAGGTGTTGGACTTAATTGTTGTAAATCACTCCACAAAGTGTCCAAACTTGTGAAATATTTCTGTATTGTTTCATGGCCTTGTACCAACATAAAAATACTTTTCTGTATCTCAAAAATTCTAGGTCCGTTAGATTGGGCAAATCTCTCTTTCAAAACAGCCCACATCACAGCACCGGTAGGTTGATACAAGATATTAGCAGCTATTTCCTTAGAAACTGAGTGAATAATCCAAGATTGAACCATAAGATTGCATCTATTCCAAAATGCATATGAATTATCAAGAACCGAGGGCATAACTATAGTACCATCGATAAATCCAACCTTATTCTTGGATCCGAGTGCCATTAACATAGACCTAGCCCAAGAATTGTAATTATTTCCATCTAATATAGGTGTAACCATTATAGTAGTAGGATTATCACTTGTATTTAAATAATAAGGGTTAAAAGGGTCGATTACCAATAGAGGATGAGTCGAATTTCCAGAACCACTATTACCAGAAACCCCATCATTAGTCCCATTTCCATCACCATTATTCTCTAGCCCTAAATTTTCCCCAGTTCTCTCCATTTTTGCTCCCAAAAAAAAAATTGCAGAAAAACCTCGAAATTTGCGTAATACAGATGTCGAAGACGAAGATACGTGTAGCGGAATAGCGATTATCGCTCTGATACCATGAAGAAAACTACAATTAGTAGTAGATTTGTATAAAAGAAAATGAAATAAAAGGAAAAAAACGAAAAAGTATTTAGAGAGAGAATGAAAGAGAAAACTAGTTTCTCAGTATTTTTCATTAACCGCCAATCGTGAGATAGATAAAACTTTATATACTGAGCCAATTCTGTTATGCCAGCTAGCTCTAGCTCAGCTATAATATCTAAACAGGAACAAACTATTACAGAAAATACAATTGACTCATATGGTTTAAAATGATTATACCAATAAAGGTAAAATACAAACTACGATCTCCAACAATAACTGCTGGTAACCGCTATTATTCTAACTTCTACTACTAATAATTGTTGTAAAAATTGATTAAGTAAATATGTGTGATCGCTTTGGATGCCTCCATAATGTGATTGTGCGTTCACTTTTATAGGCTTGTTCGATAACTACTCAGCAGTTAATATTTCGACAATAACCATATTATGTTTGCCTAAATTGTTGATGCGTGTCCCTTCTTCATTAATAATTATCTTGATAAATCGTGACACATGTCTTCCTAAGTTATGAAAGTATTTATAAATTAAATTATTTTCAAATTCCCCCATTAACTTAGAATTTCAGATTGTCAATTTGTAAGACTTTGCCAATTAGTCCAAAAGAAACAAATGTGGTGTAAACAAAACATTAACATTTTTTTCACGAGAAACATGACAAAACGAAGTTGCATGACATATCCGAAACAAATGGAATCAAACTTTACCAATGAACGAAGTAGAGTGTAATTAACTAGCTACATAACGTATCTGAAACAAAAAGAAGTTGCACTACAAGAAATATTACATTTAGGGATAAATTATTTGGAAACGATCAATTTTTTTCTCCAAATAGTATTTTTTAGGGACAAATAATGTTTTAGAAACGAAAATAATTTTTTTTCCTCAAATCTAATGTTTAGTTGAGAAACTGTTTTCAAGAAATAACATGACAATACTGATCGGGTGTATGGATATAAATAGTGAGAGGAAGTTGTGTTAAAAAAGGATTAAGAATCCGATTACAAATCAAACACCTAGTTTAGCTAGGAAATATATAGATAAACGCACTAATATCAACTTAAATAATTGTAACCAACTTTTGTCCCTCTGATAATTAGTACGTGAATGATATTTTGTTTATATTTTGTTTATCATTGGGCTACGTCTCCGGGTCACTCACCCAGATCAGTGATATTATAAAAGTTTACAGCATAGATATAAGTCTAAGTGAAAAACTCTCAGATTCACTCTAGATTTTTCTGCCTATCTCTATATTGCTCCTACTATATAACTATCACTTAAAAAATTAGTGGCATCACACCATTGTTTTTCTGTTTAAGTTTCGCACGTGTGTCTCTCGTGTATCTCTCCAAGGTAGAGTTCTTTATAGTTTAGAATACACACATTTTACAAACAAAGTTATCATCTATTTATAAAAGAAAAATAAATCTTCAAAGATCTTCTTCATGTAATATTTATCTTCAGAAAGTTCTTGATTTATTCGTGTATCTCCATATTGATCTAAATCTTCTCGTCATACGAAATATTTGTAGTTTCAGATTTGATCACAATCTTCCTAGGTCAACTCGAGATAAGCTTGTTTGAATATAGGAGACATCGTTACGTTTGAAACGATCATATAAAATAATATATTTTGAAAATAAAATCTTATTTTATTTAAAAACAATAACTCCATATATAATTCCAATATATATTGAATAAAAGATTTCGTTAGTAACAAGATTGGAATTGTGATAAACACTTATGCAACTAAACTTCCATAGATAGTATATCTTTTAAAACCAAACTCCTTTTTATTTTAAAAAACTTCCATTGTTTATCAACTAAATATTCTCAACACATATAAATAAAATCTATGTGAATATATGAGAATATTTGCTGCATATTTTAATTAACTTAATTAACTTAAATATCAAGTAATGCAGTAAGACAGAATCATGCGTATTATGAGATTATAACTATGCCTGCAACTAGAGGTTGCAACTTCACCTGTAAAAATAAAATTGTCTTAACAATTATCATTTAATCTTAGATTAGTTCAATAGGCCAAAAATATGCTCCAAACACAAAAGACAACCATGTTTCGCCTACCACTTACCTAGGACAAAGGGCTTAGCGTGAGCTTCCAAGTGAAAGTTAACTGAAACACCAAGTGATTTCTTGATTTTTCTATCGGTTATTCTATTTACTGATCAGGTTATATATACTTGAACAAATCATATCGCTTGCTAGATATAAATTTATGCACTTCCGTTTTTTTGAAACCAGATTGAAGTTACAAACACACTGCAATTTACCGATTAGTTTATAAAAAAGAACTATATCTGGAGTATAATAATTTCCTGCTTTCTAGAAGGAATTTCTCTCGAGAATTTGTCACTATCTTTCCGAAACTTTTTTGTGCATTAAAAAATTTCCTGCTCTTCGCTTTGAGAAAATTAATTTATCGTAACAATGAGGAAATTACGTGAGCAGATGCGGAAATTAGGCAGAGCAACACCAATTTGGTAATTGAAGATCAACAAAAAACCATGCAATAAACATTTACATTTTTCTATGAAAAACATGCTAAAAAGAAGTTGCATGACGTATCCGAAACAAATGGAATCAAACCTGACCAAAACGGAATACTCTATCTCGCATTGGAAACCGCAGTTTGCAACTCGTAAAAGCAACTCCTCATACAAGGCTTCTGTAAATACAAAAACTCTCGCAAAAGGAAAACATTTTCATACTTGTAACTACATCTTTTCATCACATCTTAATATTCTTAAGGTAAAATCTTACACTTTTTACTTGATCTCTATCGAACTCCCAGTAAAAGACGAAGCTGCCTTCTGCTGACATTTTTATAGTTGCATTTCTCTCTTATGTTTCCTGAATTGCTTGGCCTTTTCGTTTTCCAAATCGGCAACGGCTCAGTAAAAGACGAAGCTGCCTTCTGCTGACATTTCTTATATATTTTGGCATATCTCATGCTCATTACCCATAATTTATCCCCATCATGGTCCAAAGCTATATCCATCTCCCGGGTTATGGGTCCATTTAAAGTAAGATAATAAAAAACCCTTTTCCCCATATCAAGAACTTTACCATTTTCTTCTAATGGTTCCGCATGATATTTAAAGGATAATAATTCCTCGACCATAAACCGATACTCTTTCTTCAACTCCTCCCATTTACACTGAGATAAGTCTCCAACGTTTGGAAAGTAGTATGCATTATACGTCGCAAGCTTATCCAACACATACTATACATTTCTCATCTCTGGCTCGGTATGGCAATAGTGGCTAGGGGAGTAATATTGACGCACATCCACAATGATTCGGAGTATACTAGTCATTCTGTTGTGGTATCGGAAGAATTTCATATAGCCATTCATCCCATTTCGAAAGTGGTCCACATAATTTTGCACGTGTGGCAACATAGATACATGATCCAAAATACTGCAACGGGTCAGAAACAAACTCAAGAGTTCAAGATGAATTAATCGCTGTTTATTGTTTACTCTGGCATAAAATAACACAGAAATGGAGGTAGCATATGGTCCTCTAATTGTGAAAACCACAACATCACCTGATCAAGGGTGGAAATTATGATCATGTAAGAGAGGAGTGTATGTACAAAATTTATTGAAATGGTCACCACTAAAGGTTAGCCAAACAATGTCGTTAATTCCACTATTGATTTTCAACTGGAACAATAAAATACATTTTTATTATTTGGGTAACTATAGTACATCAATCATTCATGTTTTTTTTTTTTTTGTACATCAGCGTTTCATTTTTATGATATAGTACAACAATCTTGTTTTCTTTATGTTTTTGAAACCTATATTACGGAAAAGCAGTTAGATGACAATATAACCTGCTCCTATATATATCTGTATTATGAGGGGTATTTTTGTCTTTCTATATCATTCTAATTTATAATTTTTTATACTCAATATCGGCATGGTCATTATTATTAAATATAATGTTGACTAGTACAAGACTCATGGTACTCGGAACAAGCTCCAAGGGATAAAGGAAAACAAATAGTAATGTACATAACAACACAATACGTCATTACCTAAACAACCAATCTAAATCATTCGACAACAGAAAAGATAAGAAAATGAGTACAACAAACCTTAGATAAATAAAAACTTATCTCAATTGATGAAATGAAAAGTGAAATATTGTCACGCAAGCAAACGTATCAGATAAAACAAAGCAGACTAACTGATGGTTGCAGAAACGAGCACAAACGATCATTGGGAGTACTCGTAAGCCTAAGATGCTATACTCAACACACCTCAAGTAAAAGCCATCGGGTTGTTCTAGTTTATAATTTACTTGTGCTGCTGTGCATTGGTTCTAACTAGTAATGGTTTTTTGAACTTTTCCTATCGTTTTTCTTTCTTTAAGTGTTTTTTCTTTTTGTACTTTTTGTCCAAGAGATTAGAAACCTTATTAATAATGCACACAAGTACCGAGACGTCAGACCATTACTAAGTAAATTTTACATACTTCTTTCAATCAACAATTATAGCACTTATTTTTACCTGTGCCAGTATATACTGAGCGTCAGTATTCCCAGCTTCAGCACATCGAACTAGCAAGCCCCTGATGTGCTCACAATTTTCAACCGGAAACGGCAACGCAAAATCTTTGAAATTTGCCATCTTCAATAGATCTTTATCATAACCAAATATGGCAAACATTTTGCAACTGCAATAAAATTTTCAATCAACGAAGAGCATAGTTTTCAGAAAACAAAACTGATAAACATAGAGAAAGATCCCCTTCACTAAATAATTGTCCTAGATTTGGAGAATTTTAATGCAAGTTTTATTTTAGAAAATAAAATTTATGATTCCCCGTAGATTTTTTATGATTATGGCGATGACGAATGGATAGGGGAAGAGCTACCAGAATTGATGAGTGATAAGAAAATTTATGTTGATTCCTGGTTCGAAAGTATTACAGATTTCCCTATACTTGATTTTATTCAGTTGAATTATGGGTTTGATGTTGCTTGTGTTGAGAAAATAGTTGGGTAAAATTTTACCGATATTATTATGCTAAAGAATTTTTTTAGCATTGATGATAAAGATGGGATGAATTATTATGAGCTTTATAAGATTTTTGAGAATACGTCCAAAAGAGTTGATCGGAACATGCTAATATATAGTGAGTTGAACTTCTATTTGCTAAAATATATACTCGACAACAATCATATAGTGCTAGCCATTCAATTATTATTCGAGCAATGGATGCATCGCGGGCTATATGTGCAAAAATTGCTGCTACTTCGAACTCGACGGCGAGTTTTTTCCAACTAAGGGCGACTCATGCAGGAGGATCTACAAATTATCTTTATTTCCGTTTATGCTCTTAATTACTTATTTGGTTTCTTTTTTAATTCGTCAATCTTTATTATATCTACTCAAGACTTGTTATTTCCTTTTATATTTTAGGCTACTTTAATAACTTCCTTTTTGTGAACAATATCATAACCTATCTTGTTCGGCGTCAGCTTACTATTGTTGTGAAGGATTTTGTGGGGGGCGGATCTGGCGACATGCATTGGGGATTACGTTTAATTGACGTGCTTTTATCTCCCTACGACGAAGTAGAACTATGATAAGTCTTTAGTGCGGTGGCTCGGGTTATTCACCCTAGTCGTCTCTCTCCTTCTCTCTCTAGGGTTCCATTAGAACATATGTACCTAATACATGATCTCTCTCTCTCTATATATATATATATAATGATCAATACTTTAAATGCTAAAAATAAAGGGGAAAATGCTGCTATTAAACTTGACATGAATAAAGCTTATGACAAAGTGTCTTGGCTCTTTCTTACAAAAGTTTTAATAAAAATCGGTTTTACTGAGATTTTTATAGACAGAACTTGGAGACTTATATCTAATATCTACTTTAGGTTTCATGTCAGTGGTGTAGCTTCTGGTTTTTTCAAATCTAATTAAGGCTTAAGACAAGGAGATCTTCTATCTCCAGGTCTTTTTGTTATCAGCTTAGAAGTCTTTTCTAGAAATCTAAATTATCTTGTTCACAAGGGTTATTATCAGAGATTCAAAGTTCCTATTTGGAGTCCTTTTACTATTCATTATTTTTTCTGCTGCTAATGTGAGATCAGTAAGGGAAGTTCAGAAGGTGCTAAGAAAATATGAATTTGATTCTGGCCAAGAAGTAAATTGTGAAAAAAGTTCTCTATATTGCTCTAAAACTGTCATAAATACTCAAGGGAGAAAAATTAAAGAAAAACTGGGAATTACAATGAAAAAGTCTCCTTTTATTTATCCAGGGTGTAATCTTTAATCTGGTAGAAAGAAAAACATTTATTTCCATTTTATGGTGGCTAAAATCAGAGATGCTCTCAATAATTGGAAGTCTAAATTGTTATCTATGATATCTAAAATCATTCTTATAAATTATATTCTCGAATCTATTCCTCTATATATTCTCTCAGCAATGCTGCCTGCTAAAAATGTTATTACTGTTGTAGAGAGGATCTTTTCTAATTTCTTGTGGGGTCAAAATGAAGATAAAAATAAGTATTATTGGGTTTCTTAGAAGAGGGTTTCTAGACCTATTGAAGAGGGTGGTTTGGATTTAAGGAGTATGTGTGATATCTCGAAGGCTTTTGCTGTCAAACTTTGGTGGGAATTTAGAAAGCAAAAATATATTTGGTCTTTATTTATGAAAAATAAGTATTGCAAAAAAGTTCACATTTGCCAACCTGGACAATAAAGAGAGGTGATGGACCAATCACTAGGGACATTACTAATGGCACTTGTAAAAGAATGATTGAAGTAAGAGAATAAGCTGAAAAAAGCATTATTTGGCCAATTGGTCAAGATAATGTTAATGTCAACTTGGACAATTGGAGAGGTGATGGTCCAATCACCTGGTAAGAAACAAAGCAAACTCTAGTTGGGCTCATTCTTTAATCTCGGATAAACTTTTACCTTTGAAAATTTCATGTTTTATGTGTAAAATTTTGCTTAATGTAGTTCCAGTTGATAACAACATTCAGAGAAAGGTGATTAATTTAGTCTCAATGTGTGATTGCTGCAAGAAAATTGGTGAAGATCCGGAGCATTTATTTAGTATTGGTCCTATAGCTACTTTGGTCTGGAGTTATTTTAGAAATCATTTGGGTATCTAGTACTACAATAACAACATTAGAGGTAGATGTATGACTTGGTGGTTAAAATCAAACTACTCTTTGAAAGGTAAATGTTTAAAAGTTTTTACTTCTATTATTATTGGGATAATATCAAAAAAGTACTAAGTTCATTTTACCTGTTCATCAAAAAATATAAGGCTTTCGACAGAAATTTTGATCTATTCTCTAATAATAATAGAATCAAACCTGGTAAGAAAATTCAAAAACATTATTGGGACAAACATCCTATCAATTTTATTATGATTAATGTGGAAGATAGCCACAAATCTTTCCCTATGTATTCTGGTATTGGTGGGTTGGTTAGGGACCACATGGGCTATTTTATTAACGGATTTTCTTTCTATGAAAGAGCTAATTCTACTATGGAAAGAGAAAATTTGGCAATTCTAAAAGGCCTCTCAATTATTGATGATCAAAAGGCTATATTGGAAAGTGGTTCAAATAGCATGGTGAATATTAATGATAATAAAGAAAAATGTAACTCGATCATCTATGGATTTATTAGACAAATTAAAGAGATCATTAAACAGAAAAATGTGAAGATCGTACATACCTTTCGAGAAGCTAATGGAGCAGCTGATTTGCTAGCAAATGGGGTTCGAACATCATTTCAAAGGATCAAAGAGATTTCCTTTGTCTTCTGGGTAAGATTTTAAAACTGGATCATAATCATTATCCTAATTTAAGATGATTAAAAAGATTTTCGACATGGTTTCTCTCTCTAAACTCTCTGTGTGTGAAATGAATTTTGTCGGTTCGTATGGAAAGAAGAAAGAAAAAGAACATGATGCATGGATTATCTGGATTATTTTTGCTTTTATTTCTACAAAAGCCCTTGTAAGTTTTAGTAATTTTAAGTTCAATCCCAAGTGATTTGTAATTATCACTTTTGACACTTATTTTCTAAATTGGCGCACTTTTGTTTTCGCTTATAAATAAAAATGTTGGTTTTTCTCAACATTAAATAAAAAAAAAATCGGAACACAAAATGAAAGGTATTTGATCTTTCTATGGTATAACTATACAGACCAGATCTTTTTATGGTGCATTATTTTCTGTTTCAGAATCGTTGAAAGATTAATGGAACGGTGGACAGATACTAAGTCCAGAATACGACAACCGACGTACAAACACTAATCATAAAATTAAAAAAATTCAACCAAGAAATAACTTACGATGCAGTCTAATTAAAGCAACAATTCACCAGAATACGACTTCTAACATCTCTCTCTCAAAGTTTATAATGTAGGGTTTGTGGTATTTGATCAGAGTCTTATATAATGTTGCGTATATAGGCGGTATAATTGTCATTTGATTTATCCCAATAAAGCATCCGGTCATTAATTTGTAATTCAATCGCCATTTGATTCACATTAATCTGTGAAACTTTAAATGTTTCTGATTGCAAAGTCATAATTGAGTAGTTAGACTATTAGTTCTTATTATAAAAAGCCAAATCAAGGGAATAATTGAGTAGATAGACTATTAGTTCTTATTATAAAAAGGCAAATCAAGGGATTCGTGTGAATAACCTATCTATATTTAAACCAATTGAACACATGTCTATATTTACACGGTAAACACCTTGAGTAGTTTTGTTTTTACTCAAATTTGAAAAATATTTGCCAATAAGAACCAAAGAAACCCTGCAACTCTGGTTTCGTTATCTAAGCACAAGCTCACCCCTCTAAACACTCACTCAAACTATTCCAGTCTCTTTCTCTCCATGATAGTTGATGCTGGCGAAATCAGTTTTGCTGCTTTAAATGCATAATGACATGATGAAAGGTTTTCCATATTGCCCATATCTTCTATGATAAAAATGTATCGATTCTAATAAATCCGCAATAAATATAAATGTTGATGACTTTAAAAATCCTTGTGAGGCTTCTTAAAGTTCACAATATCAGAAAAAGTATCGACTAAATATGCTGCTAAGCTACTAGAATCATCAATAAGCTAAATAAATGTTTTAACCACCCTCTTCTCGTGCTCAGTCGATCTTAAGCTAAACCATGTTAGAAATTTCTTCAGAAACTCCTCCTTGATATACCTATCACATTCAAGATTGAATATCACCTGGACACAATACTCGAAATTAATATATGAATTTCCCAATTCTTTCGATATTCAGAAAGGTGAACCATTCAACATACATCCGCTCTTAGTTGTATCCTCAATTGTGGTCATAACTCTTTGGGAATTCATCATAGACATTTCCCCATTTGTCGAAACACCACTACGATCCAGTCTTAGACTCACTTTTAAGAAACCAAGGTATTAAAAGGAAAAAAGTGAATAAACGAAGGTACAAAAAGGTATAAAACCCTACAAAAAATTGAGTCTAAGAGCGGTTGGTATTGGTGTCTTGACCAACGAGGAAATGGCTGTGATGTATTCCCAAAGAGTTATGAACACAATTGAGGATACAGCTGAGAGCGGATGTACTTTGAATGATTCACCTCTGGGAATATCCAAAGAATTGGGAAATTCATATATTAATTTAGACTATTAGGTCAAGGTGATATGCAAGCTTGAATGTGATAGGCATGTCAAGGAGGATTTTCTAAAGTAATTTCTAAATTGGTTTAGCTTAAGATCAACCGAGCACGAGAAGAGGGTGGTCAAAACATTTATTCAGTTTATTGATGATTCTAGTAGCTTAGCAGCACAGTTGGTCAATACTTTTTATGATATTGTGAACTTTAAGAAGCCTCACAATGATTTTTAAAATCATCAAAAATGATATTTATTGCGGATTTATAAGAATCGATACATTTTTATCATAGAAGATATGGGTGTTGGAAACACATTTTATTTTGCAGCGGAAAAACTGACTTTGGATCCTGATTATAGTGTATATGAATTTAATAAAAACGATACAGAAATACCTCATGGGCAAAGGTAGATCACACTTGATCTTCTACCGTATTCTTATAATATTGTTTACTTCTTAGAGAGATAGGCTCTCAAACTGTTAAAAACTCTAGAAAATATTTTATGAGACTTCTTATCTTTTTCACAGCATAGGAGTATATTTATAGGCTAAAGTAGGGACTCAGTGCATAAGAAGAATAAGAGTTATACTTAACCTAGATCTCTAACCCTAATTAGATTATAATTTAATTAAGAAATATTATCTAGTTTTAATTAAAAGACTAATATAATATTATCTAATTAATATTTTTATAATCATAGGATAGTCTATCAATAAATTATATTCATTTCCATTATAGAATATATAATTGCACTCTTAATTCTTCTCAAAATAATATTTGAGAGCACATTATTGAATACTTAAATATCTTATCAAGTTAAGATTACAAATATCCACTGAGTAAATAAATTACTGATAATTATTTTACTCGGCATATTATTTCCTCGACCTTTACACTTAACTTATTTGTTTTGTCGAATATAAAATCCACTTATAAGCTTCTCGAGTGGATATCATCAATCCTTGTTAAGGGATGTAAATTCCTTCGATTATACACACACACCATATAAATAATATCACTGCCCAATGTACGGATTTATTGACCACAACAAATCTCATTCATTGCAAATCAAAACAGTATATATTATAAATATATGTATCGAAAATAATCTAGAGATTAAGAGTATAAGTAATCATAATAATTCATTAGCTATAATTATTTTATTCTGGTCAGTACCATAAAATAATATCACTTTGTTATGTTCAATATATTTTAAGTACACTAGCACAAAGAGTCGGAACTCAAGTGTTTCTTATAGTCAAGACAGACCTACTAAAACTATCTGCTACAACTATACCGATGTTTGTTCACTCTATCTAAAGTTGTGAACGATAAAATATATTATGTTAGAACCCGTGATTTGATCTTCCGTATGTAAGCCGTACTCTACACACGAAATCACTTACTATACAAAATAAAGACACATGTACATATAAATAACATGTACAACATTGCTCAAAACTATTATCAAATAAATCATTCATTGTTAATAAATAAATACTAAAAAGCAACAATAAATCATATCTTTTATTATATTATTCTAATAATGGGCAATATGAAAAACCTTCATCAGGTCATTTTTCATTTAAGTAGCGAAACTGATTTCACTAACATCAACTATCATGGAAAGAAAGAGACTGGAATAGTTTGAATAAGTGTTTAGAGGGGCGAACTTGTACTTAGATAGCAAAGCCCGAGTTGCAGGGTTTTCTTTTGGTTCTTGTTGGCAAATATTTTTCAAATTTGAGTAAAAACAAAACTACTCAAGTTGTTGTATCGTGTATAGACTTGATTTGACTTTTTAATTATAAGAACTCATCGTCTAACTACTCAAGTCTAACGTTGCAATCAGAAACATTTAATGTGCAACAAATTAATGTGAATCAAATGGCGATTGAAATACTAATTAATTACCAGATGCTTTTTTGGAAGCAATCAAATGACAATTATACCGCCTACATACGCAACATTATATAAGACAGATCAGATACCACCAACCGTACATTCTAAACTCTGAGAGAGAGGTTAGAAGGCGTATTCAGGTGAATTGTCTCCTTAATTAGACTGCGTCGTAAGTTATTTCTCGGTATTTATGATTAATGTATGTATGTTGGTTGCCATACGTATACTGGACTTAGTATTTGTCCGCCATTCCATTACTCTTTCAACAATATCTTAAACACAAAATAACAAAGGGAAATACGATTGGAAATCTAAGTATGTAGAATATCATTTATGCTAATTAAGGAAACATATGTCTCCCAAGACACAATTACAAAGGATGTTCTTTAGAATAATTCGCTTGAAACTGCAGAGAAATCCATTAAATCTTTTGTAGAATAAATGTTGGAGACAGCCAACGATTCATCAAATTTAAACCATGAAAATCGGTATGCTACTAAAAAACAGTTTCTTACTGCAGCAAGAAGTACAATCTACAACTAGATCAGCTGTTAGGTTTTCCAATTCCGAAAAATTCTAAACTTTCCAATTCCTAGAGTTCTATTGAACAGACTTCTCTTTAATAGAGACTTAGCTTGAAAGCGAATTTTTTATTCGCTTATTACAGTGACATACTAACTATTTACGATGTCTAAGACATCCAATTGATAGGTCAAAGATCTCTTCTAATGGAGGTTAAAAAGTAGGGTTATGATCTTACAGCGAGTGCATCATACGAGCATTTAATGACTCCATCGATGGCAGCAGATAGGCTTCTGAGCCTGCTTCACTTGCCGAAGAGCTTATCAGCAAGATATCCTCTAAAAGATACTCAAGTATCTTTTATAATCAATCAGATATTATATGAAGGAAAGAATACACAAAATTTATACAGACATATCCCATAAAGATAGGGTCAAGCTCTTAAAATATACATTCCTTAAGCACAAAGGAAAGCATATCCGGTAGCAATACTGGAAGAAAGGCGAGGAGTCCATGCCAAGGTCTCCTCGCCGAAGGATATTTGACTATCCGAAGGAGTAAAGTTATAAAATCAATGTCTCCGAAGGCTAACGAATGAGACGTGGTCTCTCGAAAGAGTTCAACTCGCCTGCGAGGAGAAGTGGCATCGCCCCTTCAAGCTAGCCAAGTTGGTGGAAAGATAAGGAGATATAACAGAATATATCTCAGCGTGACATTAAGTAAACAAAACATACGAAGAAGATGTGATTGATAATATTATATCAATCACAAAAGATACACCCTAGATTGCATCCACCAACTATATAAGGGGTTTATAATCTAAGAAGAAGATCATCTGAACCCATACGAACTCAGACATACACTAATTATTCGGGTACTACTAAACCCTACTTACATATATTCATATTCATTCTCAAAACCCTAAAAAGTTTTAACCTTCTCACTGCTCTTTTAAGTCGGAGGAGGTTAAACGGTGGCCAAGGCACCAACTCCCACATGATCTTAGCTATTTATGTGCAGGTCATAAAAGGCTAGCCAAGAATCTGGGACAAGCCCTAGAAATAAGCTCTCTCATTGACTCATAGCTTTTGAGTAAAGTTCACGCACTAGAGCTAAGATTTAAGGTCCATCATCTTCTATTCAAAGTAATTACATATAGAACAGCAACATAAAAAGAATAAATTGGATGTAACAATTAATTATAAAAAATAAGGGATTTTAATAATGACCGACTACAAAATCAAATCTGAAATGGGAACATAATCATTTTACCATAGTTATATACCACGAACACATTTTGGAAATCTTGAAACCTTAGAGTAGTTAATAGTTACAGTTTGTTAGATTGTTTGGTCATTTAACGTAAGCAGGGTTCTGACCAAGTTTCTCCATATCAAGCATATGCAATTGATAGGTCTGGGAGTTCTGCCCTTTAAAAAACTAGCGAAAGTAATGACCAACTGAAAAAATCAATTCAAATTGCAAAGCATCATCATTCCCATGATAAGAAATAGGGCGAAGAGAGAAAAAAGGGATGAAGTAAATACCATATCGAATAAATAGTATATATATAAATACGAATAAGGAAACTAAAACACTTGATTACGGAGAGTTTATAAAAAAAATATACCAAAGTAAAAAGAGCAATTTGACAGCATGTGCATACACTGCTGGAAAATTAAAGAGAAAACATTGAGAGCAAAACACAAAAAACTTACAACTCTTTCTCGTAATTACTTTCAAAACCGAAATGAAAAAGGATGACAAGTACTCCTTCAAAACTCAGGTTAATCATTCTATTATAATAACTCAATCCAAAGTCTGTCCAATTTATCCAAAAAAAATTTCAAAAATACTCATATATTTTTTTATTAATTACAATAATATCAT
Organism: Primula vulgaris; assembly: GCA_963920805.1. Classification (NCBI taxonomy): domain Eukaryota; kingdom Viridiplantae; phylum Streptophyta; class Magnoliopsida; order Ericales; family Primulaceae; genus Primula; species Primula vulgaris. The sequence goes on along the minus strand of OY987215.1, from coordinate 8,934,395 downwards.
ACTCACATAAAAAAATATAAAAAGTAATAACTAATAACACTATTTATCCCTCTTTAACAACCAAACATTCTTTTAAGTCTTATCATTTTATACTATTTTTTTTTGTATTATCCACATATTTGTATCATAACTATACTTATTTTCTATATTTTAATTGCACTGTGCGTCACACACGCAACGCGTGGGGCACGATTACTAGTAATAAGAGATACAGTTCTATTGGTTAGTATAAGTAGATTAACACTTGTCCTATAATTTACTTTGGAACTTTTATTGTATTCTGTTATGAGTAAACATTAATAAACACATGTGAGACAAAGAGAAATATTGTTTATCTGGTAGTTCACTTATTCGCTTGAGGAATAAGTGCATCTCGATGATAATCGATTTCATCTTTTTCATCTTGATCTTCTCTCTCTGCGTCTTCCACACCAACGACCATTATCTTTATGGATGAAACTGTGATTGATGTCAAAACAAAAATGCAAACATCTTTTCAGACAACTAGTAAAGACAATGCACAGAGACTATATAAACACCCAACAATTATGTTTATATATCTGGGGTATGCAGATAGGTATGTTCCTGCATAAAACTACCTTCTTGTAAGCTAGAGGTACAATTTCTCAAAAAAAAATTGACCATGGTATAAACCTAAAACCAAATATAATGCAAGACTTGGAATATTAAAGCACAAAGTATAAAGAGAGAAAAGGATAATAATGATGAAGGGAATAAAGCCTAAGCTTTCAAGAGTTAAATAAAACTCTTTATTTCATGGAATTATAAGTCAATGCTTGCTAAGCATATGTCAGGTCATGGAATTAGTTTTAGACATATTACCATAATTCAGATTCAATTCCTAACTTCTTGTCATATTTACCTTAAGTTGATTACGTCGTAGCAAAATACCATATAAGGCATCTCATCACCCAAAAATAAGATAAAGAAAAGAAGACGGTAAGCTGGTAACAAATTATTTTATAATTCTATTAGATCATTAATGCATAATTCATTCAACCCACTGACCTAATGCTACGAACATCCGTGCAAATATATGGCAAGAAAAATGTATTGTTTCCGTTCCAAATTGTTATTCAACCAAGAAAAAAACTCATACCTAAAATGCCGAAACGAAAATTTAAATACTAGTTTTGATTCGGTCAAGTTTACACGTATTTTCGTGATAAATTAAAATTTTGGAACGGAGGAAGTATAATTGTACTTGAATTCAAATCTAACCAGCTATTCAAAATTATAGTTTAATAAATATAGACTAGGAAGCAAAGCATTAAAAAATCAAATGATGTAACAATTAGATCTCACTGGAAATTTCCATGTGGCCATATATATTCCAACTTATAGGAATTTTCTCCACGCTTGTTAAAATTTAAAAACAAAAACCCCGTTCCATTCACAAGTTAAAATAATTCATCCATTAAAGTGATAGGGAAATACACTACTCGGAAGTTTGAACAAATAAAAGCAAGAATTTATTTTTTTAAATGTAACAAATTTGAATGACTTATGAGATCTCATTTTTAATCATTTTCACACGTTGAGTACGTAATTAATTACTATATTGGAACCGAAACAAGTTATCTAACTCATTACAAACATAACCAATATCTATGTTTCAACCAATTTTAAACTAATTTTAACTTGAAAACCTATATTGATGATCTAAATCAAGGATTCAACAATTTGGTTGGCTGGTTTGACCGTGCTTTTAAGGACTTATTGTAAAAAAAAATTGATTATATGTTGCATCCAAAAATCCTGCTATACCAAATGGATTAAAAAGAGTTTAACAAAATACAATACCATTATCATACATGCAAGCACCGTCGAAACTAAGTGGTAACTCCAGAATTTTCTATTTTTTTTAGTTTCTACTGAATTTTGTTAAATATGAAAATTTAGTACTCTTGATTTGTTTTTTCTCTGAGAATTATTTTTTATGCAAAATCAGCTCCCCTCCTTTATATCATATAAAAGCAAAGGAGGAAAAAAAAAAGAATAAAGAATAGGTTTTCTTATTTTCTAACAAGGGAGAAAAAAAGTGATAACAGGTAGTTTTTTTTCTTCCTAATATCGCTGATAAAAACAAGGGAGAAAAGAAAATTAAGGATAAAATTCTAGTTGGAAAAATCTAACCTGGAGATAAAAGACGAGGCAAACCCTAACTCTATAATATGAAAAAGGTTACGCACAAATCCCACCCACTTTATATAGTAGTAGAGAAATATAATGGGTGCTGGTCATTTTATATTTTTATTGACATTATGGCCAAAAAAATAAACAAATTTGGAATATTATTTTAATGCATTTGTTTTAATTTATCTTCCCCCTTTTCTATGGGTAATTAAAAGAGAAAGTACATTAATTTGGATTTGCCTTTTGTCTAGATAAGGCTTACATTTCAAATATTAATTTTACTTTATCCAATGTATATCTTTCGGTTAAAATAACTTTTAAGAGGAAATAATGCTTCCTAGAAGTAGTTTTTGATAATCCCCATTTTTAAAATGTCTTGCAGTACTCGGAAAAAAATCCCTCAACTTTGTAACTAATTAAGAAAATTTATTTTCTCATGATATGTTACAAACTGTTAATTACCTCTCTTTACAAGGTATTTTTTTACTTATAATGTACTTTCCATCTTTTAGCTAGCTATTTGTAAACTTATATGTTATGTTTAATTTATAAGTTAGAATCTGTATACTTTACTTTACAAAATTATACTTTTATTCAACGCTTTAAAACATTAAAGCATCTTGGAAAGGTTTTCAGGGAAGATTTATTAAGCATATGCTCCGACACTAAAAGTGTATGCTTCGACGCTACAAGCGTAAGATTTACTATGCTCATTAACAAAATCGTACATGAATATTATTGGTATAAAACAATAAAAATAATAATTATTCAGTTAATTAAATCACAGACTTTGTGTAATATAACAAATTACATTTGAACACTTACCTTTTGATTCATTTTTTAGCACATAATTGTATATGTAGACATTTTTGCTATATAACAACAGTCCATGGAGTTGATTTTGCTTTTGTACCGATTTGTTAGGCTACAATAATATTGAGACGTGATTCTTAACCAAACCTTAAGCTTTTCAATATTGAGACGTGATTTTTGAGCATGAACGCATGTAAAACATTGTTTTTAAGCTTTTTGAGCTATAGGCTAAAGTTGAACAATTTTTTCTGTGAGCTTTAAGTAAAATCGAGCCCCAACGAGTTCTAATTAAGCGAGCTTTATAATACACTCCTTTTATTTTTATTTTATAAGTTGCATACATATTAGTATAAGCTGTCAAATAAACTTGTATAGTGAAATTAATAATTTATCATATACTACACTTATAAATTATTATTGATTTGTACCTTACTTGTTAGAAAATCTAACTTGTACATTGTACTATAAATTTTTAACAATCGTACGCTCTACTTGAAAAAGTTGACATGTGTTAATTTCAATCAATTAGTAGAGCAAGTACGCGCTATCAACTGACAGCATTAAGGAGATCATGATATCAACAACTAAAGTAAATATAAAATGCCATGAAAAGTTGTTGCACAGTTTTAAGAATATGTCTTCAGTTTGTCACCATCTGCCTCCGATTTCCCACATGTAAAATCGTGGACGGAACCAGAATTACTCTTTAAATCACTAAGATAGCTACGTTTTCATTGACTTGACATGTAATAATAAGTTTTTCCACAAATATGAGCGTCTCTCCTCAGGTTGTCACCATCACCCATCGACAGCTGAAATGTACAATATCATGGACCAAGACGACACTATATTTCTTGCTAAGTCGCGGCTAAATTTTTCAAGTTATCTTATATTTAACAGATTTCGGTTTGGTTAATGAATTGTTTTGTAAAGTAGAACTATCCAATAATCTAAATAAGCAGAGCATTTAAGAGTTATCCACATTCTGATAGTAGTACAGTAGTACAAAAGACACACGTGTATGCTCAGGCGCAGAGGCAGTGTAGGCCGAATTGGGGCTGTAGCACCGCTGAAATTTGAACAACTATTATTTTATATGTAATTTTTATTAAAGATTATTATACCACAGTGGTTAACTGTTGAATCAGAAGTAATGATCTTCCAATTGCTACTGTCTTCGAACATCTGTAGCTAAAATATGTCATTTCTTGCACTATTTTTTTGGTTTTACATTTTTACACTGTAATGATTTTTTCTGACAATCTTATATAGTTCCTATAAAAACTTCAGAATTATTGAAATTTTACACCAGTTGTAAATAGCCGATATTATCCTTTTTTGGATTTACATTTTTACAAGTGGTTCTTACTGAAAGTATTTTATAGTTTCTAAAAAAATTTCAGAAATAATAAAAATTAAAACCGCTAGTACGTCTTCTATAGTTATATATTATATTATGCTCCTACTTAACCGACTACTTTATAAAAAAGAATAAAAATTACGAACACACTGCAATTTACCGACTACTTTATAAAAAAGAACTCTATATGGAGACCTAACTTAGAACGAGACGGACCCTTTTGATATTAATTCTCTCTCCAATTACCTTAAATCCACTCTAAACTAATAGTTCTACTCATAAACATAGGGGTTTTATACGTTTGCTATACCAAAATATGTGTTTTTAACGATTTAAGTACACATTTCAATTTTTTCAATTTGGATACCACACTATAAGAACTGTCCATTTTAGGTATTACCGTCTAAATTAATCACAGAATCATGTCATGTGGCAGCACGTGCTTGACAAACGATAACGTGTGAGGGTAATTTTGTCATTCTGCACCAAAATATATCATTTTAGAAAAACGTTTTTCCTCAATTTCACATATAACAAAAATCAGCACATAGTTTAAATTTTGGGGGAAACGTTATTCTAACATGATATATTTTGGTGCAGAATGACAAAATTACTTTCTCACGTTCAAGTTTATCAAACACGTGATGTCATGTGACATGATTTTGTGATTAATTTATACAGTTCTATCTAAATTGGACAGTTTCTTATAGTGTGGTATTCAAATTAGAAAAATTAAAAAATGGATATACAAATCGTTAACAGTAACATAATTTAATGTACTAAACATATTTTTCCTAACATTGCATTTCATATACAACAATTTGACTTTGGTCGTTGAAGGAAGTCAGGCTAATGTTTTTTGAGTGTGTTTGTAGTATTCATTTTAGAATTAAGATTCGGAGAGTTGCACTTAGTTATTTGGGCCTAGTAACTCGTGTTATAGCAAAACCTGAAAATCATTTCTCACTTCTTATAAAACCCGTTTTCAAACATTGTTGAACTGTAAATGAAAAGTTTGTAAAAATGAAAACAAAAATTATCTAAAACAGCTCCAATGGTTAGATTTAGCCACACAAATCTAGCACAATCAACATCTATTTGCTAATAGCAAGATCAAGAAAAACCAAGCTATAAAACATGTTGCTAGGATTTTTTATTTCTTGACAATTAGACCCCTTAACAACTCACTCACAAGTGGATTAGGCTCTAAGATGCCATATTTACGGACCTTTCCAGAATTATAGTAAACAAACAAGAAGAAGAATATAAAGCACACCTTTTATTACTCTCAATATTGATTACCCAAGTACATCTTCTAAAGTCATCTACTATTGTGAGAAAAAATTTACAACCATCAATAGCAGTCTTGTAGGGACCCCATATGTCAACATGGATTTTAGCAAAGGGCTGCATTGCTTAGCTATTTGCTAGCTTGCTATTTACATCAAAAGTAAAGTAGTTCTTCAGCAAAGACAATCTCTGGGAAGAAGGGTGACCCAAACGCATATGCCAAAGATCCTGAGAAGAGCTTGTGACTAGAGAGCATGTTGTAGCAGATTTATCACAGCTAGAAGTCACATGATATAGCCCATTCTCGAGATTAGCAGTACCAATCACTCTCTTGGTGATTTGGTCATGTATAGAACACACATTGTCATAGAACACTACGCTGTAGTGATTATCATGTATCAACTTATTTACAGATATAAGGTTGACATGAAAAGTAGGAGCACACAACACATGATGTAGCATTAGAAAAGGTCCTATGTGCACAATACCTATATGAGTAATATATGTCTTTTCTCCAGTTGGTAGTGTAACAAAAACTTGTTGTACTTCTTTAGAATGAACAAAATAATCAACATTATTTACTATATGATCAGTAGCTCCGGAATCTAATATCCACTTAACTTAATTGACATAGGCATACGTTGTAGAGCAATATTCATGGTCATACCTGTCGTAGAAAGATGAGAATCATGACCATAAGGTGCCATTGTAGGAGTTCCCACAAAAGTAAGAGGATTAGCATTACTCTGAACAGCTGAAGAAGAAGCCGAGACTTCCTTAGCTTGCATTTGTAACTGATGCATTAGACTGTAGTATTGTTGTTGGGTCATAGAAGCAGATAGAGAATTATTCTGCGGCGTTGGTGGATAAACAGGTCCAATACTAGCATTATTTGCTGTATAGTGATTATTGTGACCAAAATTTCCATTATTTCCCTTATGAAACCTATGTCCTCGTGGATAACCAACTAGCTTGAAACAAGTTTCCCTGGTATGGTTAGTCAACCCACAATTTGTGCACAACATATTACCTTGAATTTTCTTCTTCACAGGTGGCATGTACTTTTTCCCAGCATTGACAGGATATTTGTTGTTGTGTTGACTAGAGATATGAGTCTGGTTCATCATAGCCATTATCTCAGTATTTGAATTTGCACTAATCACATGACTTTAAACAAGGCTCCTTTGTCTCTCTTCTTGGTCAAGTAGTGCATATATTTGATTTAAAGAGGGTAGAGAATTCATCATTAATATTTGTCCCCTAGTTCCAGAATAACTGTCATTTATACCCATCAAAAATTTCATAGTGATGAACTGTTGTGAAGAATTCTCAACCTTTGCTATATCCTGGCAAGTACAACTATACATAACCTCGCAAGTACATGTAGGTGTTGGACTTAATTGTTGTAAATCACTCCACAAAGTGTCCAAACTTGCGAAATATTTCTGTATTGTTTCATGGCCTTGTACCAACATAAAAATACTTTTCTGTATCTCAAAAATTCTAGGTCCGTTAGATTGGGCAAATCTCTCTTTCAAAACAGCCCACATCACAGCAGCAGTAGGTTTATACAAGATATTAGCAGCTATTTCTTTAGAAACTGAGTGAATAATCCAAGATTGAACCATGATTGCATCTATTCCAAAATGCATATGAATTATCAAGAACCGAGGGCATAACTATAGTACCATCGATAAATCCAACCTTATTCTTGGATCTGAGTGCCATTAACATAGACCTAGCCCAAGAATTGTAATTATTTCCATCTAATACAGGTGTAACCATTATAGTAGTAGGATTATCACTTGTATTTAAATAATAAGAGTTAAAAGGGTCGATTACCAATTGAGGATGAGTAGCTGAATTTCCAGAACCACTATTACCACCCATCATTAGTCCCATTTCCATCACCATTATTCTCTGGTCCTAAATTTTCCCCAGTTCTCGCCATTTTTGCTCTCAGAAAAAATTGCAGAAAAACCTTGAAATTTGCGTAATACAGATGTCGAAGACGAAGATACGTGTAGCGGAATAGCGATTATCGCTCTGATACCATGAAGAAATCTATAATCAGTGGTAGATTTGTATAAAAGAAAATTAAATAAAAAAAAAAAAACGAAAAAGTATTTAGAGAGAGAATGAAAGAAAAAACTAGTTTCTCAGTATTCTTCATTAACCGCCAATCGTGAGATAGATACAAGATTAACCGCCAATCGTGAGATAGATACAGGTTTATATACTGAGCCAATTCTGTTATGCCAGCTAGCTCTAGCTCAATTATAATATCTAAACAGGAACAAACTATTACAGAAAATACAATTGACTCATGTTTTAAAATGATTACAGCAACAAAGGTAAAATACAAACTACTATCTCCAACAATAAGTGCTGGTAACTGCTATTATTCTAACTTCTACTCCTAATAAATGTTGTAAAAATTGTTTAAGTAAATATGTGTGATTGCTTTGGATGCCTCCATAATGTGATTGTGTGTTCACTTTTATAGGCCTCTTCGATAACTACTCAGCAGTTAATATTTCGACAATAACCATATTATGTTTGCCTAAATTGTTGACGCGTGTCCCTTATTCATTAATAATTATCTTCATAAATCCTGACACATGTCGTCCTAAGTTATGAAAGTATTTATAAATTAAATTATTTTCAAATTCCCCCATTAACTTAGAATTTCAGATTGTCAATTTGTAAGACTTTGCCAATTAGTCCAAAAGAAACAAATGTGGTGTAAACAAAACATTAACATTTTTTTCACGAGAAACATGACAAAACGAAGTTGCATGACATATCCGAAACAAATGGAATCAAACTTTACCAATGAACGAAGTAGAGTGTAATTAACTAGCTACATAACGTATCTGAAACAAAAAGATGTTGCACTACAAGAAATATTACATTTAGGGATAAATTATTTGGAAACGATCAATTTTTTTCTCCAAATAGTATTTTTTAGGGACAAATAATGTTTTAGAAACGAAAATAATTTTTTTTCCTCAAATCTAATGTTTAGTTGAGAAACTGTTTTCAAGAAATAACATGACAATACTGATCGGGTGTATGGATATAAATAGTGAGAGGAAGTTGTGTTAAAAAAGGATTAAGAATCCGATTACAAATCAAACACCTAGTTTAGCTAGGAAATATATAGATAAACGCACTAATATCAACTTAAATAATTGTAACCAACTTTTGTCCCTCTGATAATTAGTACGTGAATGATATTTTGTTTATATTTTGTTTATCATTGGGCTACGTCTCTGGGTCACTCACCCAGATCACTGATATTATAAAAGTTTACAGCATAGATATAAGTCTAAGTGAAAAACTCTCAGATTCACTCTAGATTTTTCTGCCTATCTCTATATTGCTCCTACTATATAACTATCACTTAAAAAATTAGTGGCATCACACCATTGTTTTTCTGTTTAAGTTTCGCACGTGTGTCTCTCGTGTATCTCTCCAAGGTAGAGTTCTTTATAGTTTAGAATACACACATTTTACAAACAAAGTTATCATCTATTTATAAAAGAAAAATAAATCTTCAAAGATCTTCTTCATGTAATATTTATCTTCAGAAAGTTCTTGATTTATTCGTGTATCTCCATATTGATCTAAATCTTCTCGTCATACGAAATATTTTTAGTTTCAGATTTGATCACAATCTTCCTAGGTCAACTCGAGATAAGCTTGTTTGAATATAGGAGACATCGTTACGTTTGAAACGATCATATAAAATAATATATTTTGAAAATAAAATCTTATTTTATTTAAAAACAATAACTCCATATATAATTCCAATATATATTGAATAAAAGATTTCGTTAGTAACAAGATTGGAATTGTGATAAACACTTATGCAACTAAACTTCCATAGATAGTATATCTTTTAAAACCAAACTCCTTTTTATTTTAAAAAACTTCCATTGTTTATCAACTAAATATTCTCAACACATATAAATAAAATCTATGTGAATATATGAGAATATTTGCTGCATATTTTAATTAACTTAATTAACTTAAATATCAAGTAATGCAGTAAGACAGAATCATGCGTATTATGAGATTATAACTATGCCTGCAACTAGAGGTTGCAACTTCACCTGTAAAAATAAAATTGTCTTAACAATTATCATTTAATCTTAGATTAGTTTAATCAAACCAATTGACAATAAAGAGTTCAATAGGCCAAAAATATGCTCCAAACACAAAAGACAACCATGTTTCGCCTACCACTTACCTAGGACAAAAGGCTTAGCGTGAGCTTCCAAGTGAAAGTTAACTGAAACACCAAGTGATTTCTTGATTTTTCTATCGGTTATTCTATTTACTGATCAGCTTATATATACTTGAACAAATCATATCGCTTGCTAGATATAAATTTATGCACTTCCGTTTTTTTGAAACCAGATTGAAGTTACAAACACACTGCAATTTACCGATTAGTTTATAAAAAAGAACTATATCTGGAGTACAATAATTTCCTGCTTTCTAGAAGGAATTTCTCTCGAGAATTTGTCACTATCTTTCCGAAACTTTTTTGTGCATTAAAAAATTTCATGCTCTTCGCTTTGAGAAAATTAATTTATCGTAACAATGAGGAAATTACGTTAGCAGATGCGGAAATTAGGCGGAGCAACACCAATTTGGTAATTGTAAGATCAACAAAAAACCAAGCAATAAACATTTACATTTTTCTATGAAAAACATGATAAAAAGAAGTTGCATGACGTATCCGAAACAAATGGAATCAAACCTGACCAAAACGGAATACTCTATCTCGCATTGGAAACCGCAGTTTGCAACTCGTAAAAGCAACTCCTCATACAAGGCTTCTGTAAATACAAAAACTCTTGGAAAAGGAAAACATTTTCATACTTGTAACTACATCTTTTCATCACATCTTAATATTCTTAAGGTAAAATCTTACACTTTTTACTTGATCTCTCTCGAACTCCCAGTAAAAGACGAAGCTGCCTTCTGCTGACATTTTTATAGTTGCATTTCTCTCTTATGTTTCCTGAATTGCTTGGCCTTTTCGTTTTCCAAATCGGCAACGGCTCAGTAAAAGACGAAGCTGCCTTCTGCTGACATTTCTTATATATTTTGGCATATCTCATGCTCATTACCCATAATTTATCCCCATCATGGTCCAAAGCTATATCCATCTCCCGGGTTATGGGTCCATTTAAAGTAAGATAATAAAAAACCCTTTTCCCCATATCAAGAACTTTACGATTTTCTTCTAATGGTTCCGCATGATATTTAAAGGATAATAATTCCTCGACCATAAACCGATACTCTTTCTTCAACTCCTCCCATTTACACTGAGATAAGTCTCCGATGTTTGGAAAGTAGTATGCATTATACGTCGCAAGCTTATCCAACACATACTATACATTTCTCATCTCTGGCTCGGTATGGCAATAGTGACTAGGGGAGTAATATTGACGCACATCCACAATGATTCGGAGTATACTAGTCATTCTGTTGTGGTATCGGAAAAATTTCATATAGCCATTCATCCCATTTCGAAAGTGGTCCACATAATTTTGCACGTGTGGCAACATAGATACATGATCCAAAATACTGCAATGGGTCAGAAACAAACTCAAGGGTTCAAGATGAATTAATCGCTGTTTATTGTTTACTCTGGCATAAAATAACACAGAAATGGAGGTAGCATATGGTCCTCTAATTGTGAAAACCACAACATCACCTGATCAAGGGTGGAAATTATGATCATGTAAGAGAGGAGTGTATGTACAAAATTTATTGAAATGGTCACCACTAAAGGTTAGCCAAACAATGTCGTTAATTCCACTATTGATTTTCAACTGGAACAATAAAATACATTTTTATTATTTGGGTAACTATAGTACATCAATCATTCATGTTTTTTTTTTTATTTTGTACATCAGCGTTTCATTTTTATGATATAGTACAACAATCTTGTTTTCTTTATGTTTTTGAAACCTATATTACGAAAAAGCAGTTAGATGACCATATAACCTGCTCCTATATATATCTGTATTATGAGGGGTATTTTTGTCTTTCTATATCATTCTAATTTATAATTTTTTATACTCAATATCGGCATGGTCATTATTATTAAATATAATGTTGACTAGTACAAGACTCATGGTACTCGGAACAAGCTCCAAGGGATAAAGGAAAACAAATAGTAATGTACATAACAACACAATACGTCGTTACCTAAACAACAAATCTAAATCATTCGACAACAGAAAAGATAAGAAAATGAGTACAACAAACCTTAGATAAATAAAAACTTATCTCAATTGATGAAATGAAAAGTGAAATATTGTCACGCAAGCAAACGTATCAGATAAAACAAAGCAGACTAACTGATGGTTGCAGAAACGAGCACAAACGATCATTGGGAGTACTCGTAAACCAAAGATGCTATACTCAACACACCTCAAGTAAAAGCCATCGGGTTGTTCTAGTTTATAATTTACTTGTGCTGCTGTGCATTGGTTCTAACTAGTAATGGTTTTTTGAACTTTTCCTATCGTTTTTCTTTCTTTAAGTGTTTTTTCTTTTTGTACTTTTTGTCCAAGAGATTAGAAACCTTATTAGTAATGCACACAAGTACCGAGACGTCAGACCATTACTAAGTAAAGTTTACATACTTCTTTCAATCAACAATTATAGCACTTATTTTTACCTGTGCCAGTATATACTGAGCGTCAGTATTCCCAGCTTCAGCACATCGAACTAGCAAGCCCCTGATGTGCTCACAATTTTCAACCGGAAACGGCAACGCAAAATCTTTGAAATTTGCCATCTTCAATAGATCTTTATCATAACCAAATATGGCAAACATTTTGCAACTGCAATAAAATTTTCAATCAACGAAGAGCATAGTTTTCAGAAAACAAAACTGATAAACATAGAGAAAGATCCCCTTCACTAAATAATTGTCCTAGATTTGGAGAATTTTAATGCAAGTTTTATTTTAGAAAATAAAATTTATGATTCCCCGTAGATTTTTTATGATTATGGCGATGACGAATGGATAGGGGAAGAGCTACCAGAATTGATGAGTGATAAGAAAATTTATGTTGATTCCTGGTTCGAAAGTATTACAGATTTCCCTATACTTGATTTTATTCAGTTGAATTATGGGTTTGATGTTGCTTGTGTTGAGAAAATAGTTGGGTAAAATTTTACCGATATTATTATGCTAAAGAATTTTTTTAGCATTGATGATAAAGATGGGATGAATTATTATGAGCTTTATAAGATTTTTGAGAATACGTCCAAAAGAGTTGATCGGAACATGCTAATATATAGTGAGTTGAACTTCTATTTGCTAAAATATATACTCGACAACAATCATATAGTGCTAGCCATTCAATTATTATTCGAGCAATGGATGCATCGCGGGCTATATGTGCAAAAATTGCTGCTACTTCGAACTCGACGGCGAGTTTTTTCCAACTAAGGGCGACTCATGCAGGAGGATCTACAAATTATCTTTATTTCCGTTTATGCTCTTAATTACTTATTTGGTTTCTTTTTTAATTCGTCAATCTTTATTATATCTACTCAAGACTTGTTATTTCCTTTTATATTTTAAGCTACTTTAATAACTTCCTTTTTGTGAACAATATCATAACCTATCTTGTTCCGGCGTCAGCTTACTATTATTGTTGTGAAGGATTTTGTGGGGGGCGGATCTGGCGACATGCATTGGGGATTACGTTTAATTGATGTGCTTTTATCTCCCTCCGACGAAGTAGAACTATGATAAGTCTTTAGTGCGGTGGCTCGGGTTATTCACCCTAGTCGTCTCTCTCCTTATCTCTCTAGGGTTCCATTAGAACATATGTACCTAATACATGATCTCTCTCTCTATATATATATATATATATATAATGATCAATACTTTAAATGCTAAAAATAAAGGGGAAAATGCTGCTATTAAACTTGACATGAAGAAAGCTTATGACAAAGTGTCTTGGCTCTTTCTTACAAAAGTTTTAATAAAAATCGGTTTTACTGAGATTTTTATAGACAGAACTTGGAGACTTATATCTAATATCTACTTTAGGTTTCATGTCAGTGGTGTAGCTTCTGGTTTTTTCAAATCTAATTAAGGCTTAAGACAAGGAGATCTTCTATCTCCAGGTCTTTTTGTTATCAGCTTAGAAGTCTTTTCTAGAAATCTAAATTATCTTGTTCACAAGGGTTATTATCAGAGATTCAAAGTTCCTATTTGGAGTCCTTTTACTACTCATTATTTTTTCTGCTGCTAATGTGAGATCAGTAAGGGAAGTTCAGAAGGTGCTAAGAAAATATGAATTTGATTCTGGCCAAGAAGTAAATTGTGAAAAAAGTTCTCTATATTGCTCTAAAACTGTCATAAATACTCAAGGGAGAAAAATTAAAGAAAAACTGGGAATTACAATGAAAAAGTCTCCTTTTATTTATCCAGGGTGTAATCTTTAATCTGGTAGAAAGAAAAACATTTATTTCCATTTTATGGTGGCTAAAATCAGAGATGCTCTCAATAATTGGAAGTCTAAATTGTTATCTATGATATCTAAAATCATTCTTATAAATTATATTCTCGAATCTATTCCTCTATATATTCTCTCAGCAATGCTGCCTGCTAAAAATGTTATTACTGTTGTAGAGAGGATCTTTTCTAATTTCTTGTGGGGTCAAAATGAAGATAAAAATAAGTATTATTGGGTTTCTTAGAAGAGGGTTTCTAGACCTATTGAAGAGGGTGGTTTGGATTTAAGGAGTATGTGTGATATCTCGAAGGCTTTTGCTGTCAAACTTTGGTGGGAATTTAGAAAGCAAAAATATATTTGGTCTTTATTTATGAAAAATAAGTATTGCAAAAAAGTTCACATTTGCCAACCTGGACAATAAAGAGAGGTGATGGACCAATCACTAGGGACATTACTAATGGCACTTGTAAAAGAATGATTGAAGTAAGAGAATAAGCTGAAAAAAGCATTATTTGGCCAATTGGTCAAGATAATGTTAATGTCAACTTGGACAATTGGAGAGGTGATGGTCCAATCACCTGGTAAGAAACAAAGCAAACTCTAGTTGGGCTCATTCTTTAATCTCGGATAAACTTTTACCTTTGAAAATTTCATGTTTTATGTGTAAAATTTTGCTTAATGTAGTTCCAGTTGATAACAACATTCAGAGAAAGGTGATTAATTTAGTCTCAATGTGTGATTGCTGCAAGAAAATTGGTGAAGATCCGGAGCATTTATTTAGTATTGGTCCTATAGCTACTTTGGTCTGGAGTTATTTTAGAAATCATTTGGGTATCTAGTACTACAATAACAACATTAGAGGTAGATGTATGACTTGGTGGTTAAAATCAAACTACTCTTTGAAAGGTAAATGTTTAAAAGTTTTTACTTCTATTATTATTGGGATAATATCAAAAAAGTACTAAGTTCATTTTACCTGTTCATCAAAAAATATAAGGCTTTCGACAGAAATTTTGATCTATTCTCTAATAATAATAGAATCAAACCTGGTAAGAAAATTCAAAAACATTATTGGGACAAACATCCTATCAATTTTATTATGATTAATGTGGAAGATAGCCACAAATCTTTCCCTATGTATTCTGGTATTGGTGGGTTGGTTAGGGACCACATGGGCTATTTTATTAACGGATTTTCTTTCTATGAAAGAGCTAATTCTACTATGGAAAGAGAAAATTTGGCAATTCTAAAAGGCCTCTCAATTATTGATGATCAAAAGGCTATATTGGAAAGTGGTTCAAATAGCATGGTGAATATTAATCATAATAAAGAAAAATGTAACTCGATCATCTATGGATTTATTAGACAAATTAAAGAGATCATTAAACAGAAAAATGTGAAGATCGTACATACCTTTCGAGAAGCTAATGGAGCAGCTGATTTGCTAGCAAATGGGGTTCGAACATCATTTCAAAGGATCAAAGAGATTTCCTTTGTCTTCTGGGTAAGATTTTAAAACTGGATCATAATCATTATCCTAATTTAAGATGATTAAAAAGATTTTCGACATGGGTTCTCTCTCTAAACTCTCTGTGTGTGAAATGAATTTTGTCGGTTCGTATGGAAAGAAGAAAGAAAAAGAACATGATGCATGGATTATCTGGATTATTTTTGCTTTTATTTCTACAAAAGCCCTTGTAAGTTTTAGTAATTTTAAGTTCAATCCCAAGTGATTTGTAATTATCACTTTTGACACTTATTTTCTAAATTGGCGCACTTTTGTTTTCGCTTATAAATAAAAATGTTGGTTTTTCTCAACATTAAATAAAAAAAAATCGGAACACAAAATGAAAGGTATTTGATCTTTCTATGGTATAACTATACACACCAGATCTTTTTATGGTGCATTATTTTCTGTTTCAGAATTGTTGAAAGATTAATGGAACGGTGGACAGATACTAAGTCCAGAATACGACAACCGACGTACAAACACTAATCATAAAATTAAAAAAATTCAACCAAGAAATAACTTACGATGCAGTCTAATTAAAGCGACAATTCACCAGAATACGACTTCTAACCTCTCTCTCTCAAAGTTTATAATGTAGGGTTTGTGGTATTTGATCAGAGTCTTATATAATGTTGCGTATATAGGCGGTATAATTGTCATTTGATTTATCCCAAAAAAGCATCCGGTCATTAATTTGTAATTCAATCGCCATTTGATTCACATTAATCTATGACACTTTAAATGTTTCTGATTGCAAAGTCATAATTGAGTACTTAGACTATTAGTTCTTATTATAAAAAGTCAAATCAATGGAATAATTGAGTAGATAGACTATTAGTTCTTATTATAAAAAGGCAAATCAAGGGATTCGTGTGAATAACCTATCTATATTTAAACCAATTGAACACATGTCTATATTTACACGATACAACACCTTGAGTAGTTTTGTTTTTACTCAAATTTGAAAAATATTTGCCAATAAGAACCAAAAAAACCCTGCAACTCTGGTTTCGTTATCTAAGCACAAGCTCACCCCTCTAAACACTCACTCAAACTATTCCAGTCTCTTTCTCTCCATGATAGTTGATGCTGGCGAAATCAGTTTTGCTGCTTTAAATGCATAATGACCTGATGAAAGGTTTTCCATATTGCCCATATCTTCTATGATAAAAATTTATCAATTCTAATAAATCCGCAATAAATATAAATGTTGATGACTTTAAAAATCCTTGTGAGGCTTCTTAAAGTTCACAATATCAGAAAAAGTATCGACTAAATATGCTGCTAAGCTACTAGAATCATCAATAAGCTAAATAAATGTTTTAACCACCCTCTTCTCGTGCTCAGTCAATCTTAAGCTAAACCATGTTAGAAATTTCTTCAGAAACTCCTCCTTGATATGCCTATCACATTCAAGATTGAATATCACCTGGACACAATAGTCGAAATTAATATATGAATTTCCCAATTCTTTGGATATTCAGAAAGGTGAACCATTCAACATACATCCGCTCTTAGTTGTATCCTCAATTGTGGTCATAACTCTTTGGGAATTCATCATAGACATTTCCCCATTTGTCGAAACACCACTACGATCCAGTCTTAGACTCACTTTTGAGAAACCAACGTATTAAAAGGAAAAAAGTGAATAAACGAAGGTACAAAAAGGTATAAAACCCTACAAAAAATTGAGTCTAAGAGCGGTTGGTATTGGTGTCTTGACCAACGAGGAAATGTCTGTTATGTATTCCCAAAGAGTTATGACCACAATTGAGGATACAGCTGAGAGCGGATGTACTTTGAATGATCCACCTCTGGGAATATCCAAAGAATTGGGAAATTCAGATATTAATTTAGACTATTAGGTCAAGGTGATATGCAAGCTTGAATGTGATAGGCATGTCAAGGAGTATTTTCTAAAGTAATTTCTAAATTGGTTTAGCTTAAGATCAACCGAGCACGAGAAGAGGGTGGTCAAAACATTTTATTTTGAAGATATGGGTGTTGGAAACACGTTTTATTTTGCAGCGGAAAAACTGACTTTGGATCCTGATTATAGTGTATATGAATTTAATAAAAACGATACAGAAATACCTCATGGGCAAAGGTAGATCACACTTGATCTTCTACCGTATTCTTATAATATTGTTTACTTCTTACAGAGATAGACTCTCAAACTGTTAAAAACTCTAGAAAATATTTTATGAGACTTCTTATCTTTTTCACAGCATAGGAGTATATTTATAGGCTAAAGTAGGGACTCAGTGCATAAGAAGAATAAGAGTTATACTTAACCTAGATCTCTAACCCTAATTAGATTATAATTTAATTAAGAAATATTATCTAGTTTTAATTAAAAGACTAATATAATATTATCTAATTAATATTTTTATAATCATAGGATAGTCTATCAATAAATTATATTCATTTCCATTATAGAATATATAATTGCACTCTTAATTCTTCTCAAAATAATATTTGAGAGCACATTATTGAATACTTAAATATCTTATCAAGTTAAGATTACAAATATCCACTGAGTAAATAAATTACTGATAATTATTTTACTCGGCATATTATTTCCTCGACCTTTACACTTAACTTATTTGTTTTGTCGAATATAAAATCCACTTATAAGCTTCTCGAGTGGATATCATCAATCCTTGTTAAGGGATGTAAATTCCTTCGATTATACACACACACCATATAAATAATATCACTGCCCAATGTACGGGTTTATTGACCACAACAAATCTCATTCATTGCAAATCAAAACAGTATATATTATAAATATATGTATCGAAAATAATCTAGAGATTAAGAGTATAAGTAATCATAATAATTCATTAGCTATAATTATTTTATTCTGGTCAGTACCATAAAATAATATCACTTTGTCATGTTCAATATATTTTAAGTACACTAGCACAAAGAGTCGGAACTCAAGTGTTTCTTATAGTCAAGACAGACCTACTAAAACTATCTGCTACAACTATACCGATGTTTGTTCACTCTATCTAAAGTTGTGAACGATAAAATATATTATGTTAGAACCCGTGATTTGATCTTCCGTATGTAAGCCGTACTCTACACACGAAATCACTTACTATACAAAATAAAGACACATGTACATATAAATAACATGTACAACATTGCTCAAAACTATTATCAAATAAATCATTCATTGTTAATAAATAAATACTAAAAAGCAACAATAAATCATATCTTTTATTATATTATTCTAATAATGGGCAATATGAAAAACCTTCATCAGGTCATTTTTCATTTAAGTAGCGAAACTGATTTCACTAACATCAACTATCATGGAAAGAAAGAGACTGGAATAGTTTGAATAAGTGTTTATAGGGGCGAACTTTTACTTAGATAGCAAAGCCCGAGTTGCAGGGTTTTCTTTTGGTTCTTGTTGGCAAATATTTTTCAAATTTGAGTAAAAACAAAACTACTCAAGTTGTTGTATCGTGTATAGACTTGATTTGACTTTTTAATTATAAGAACTCATCGTCTAACTACTCAAGTATAACTTTGCAATCAGAAACATTTAATGTGCAACAAATTAATGTGAATCAAATGGCGATTGAAATACAAATTAATTACCAGATGCTTTTTTGGAAGCAATCAAATGACAATTATACCGCCTACATACGCAACATTATATAAGACAGATCAGATACCACCAACCGTACATTCTAAACTCTGAGAGAGAGAGGTTAGAAGGCGTATTCAGGTGAATTGTCTCTTTAATTAGACTGCGTCGTAAGTTATTTCTCGGTATTTATGATTAATGTATGTATGTTGGTTGCCATACGTATACTGGACTTGGTATTTGTCCGCCATTCCATTACTCTTTCAACAATATCTTAAACACAAAATAACAAAGGGAAATACGATTGGAAATCTAAGTATGTAGAATATCATTTATGCTAATTAAGGAAACATATGTCTCCCAAGACACAATTACAAAGGATGTTCTTTAGAATAATTCGCTTGAAACTGCAGAGAAATCCATTAAATCTTTTGTAGAATAAATGTTGGAGACAGCCAACGATTCATCAAATTTAAACCATGAAAATCGGTATGCTACTAAAACACAGTTTCTTACTGCAGCAAGAAGTACAATCAACAACTAGATCAGCTGTTAGGTTTTCCAATTCCGAAAAATTCTAAACTTTCCAATTCCTAGAGTTCTATTGAACAGACTTCTCTTTAATAGAGACTTAGCTTGAAAGCGAATTTTTTATTCGCTTATTACAGTGACATACTAACTATTTACGATGTCTAAGACATCCAATTGATAGGTCAAAGGTCTCTTCTAATGGAGGTTAAAAAGTAGGGTTATGAACTTACAGCGAGTGCATCATACGAGCATTTAATGACTCCATCGATGGCAGCAGATAGGCTTCTGAGCCTGCTTCACTTGCCGAGGAGCTTATCAACAAGATATCCTCTAAAAGATACTCAAGTATCTTTTATAATCAATCAGATGTTATATGAAGGAAAGAATACACAAAATTTATACGGACATATCCCATAAAGATAGGGTCAAGCTCTTAAAATATACATTCCTTAAGCACAAAGGAAAGCATATCCGGTAGCAATACTGGAAGAAAGGCGAGGAGTCCATGCCAAGGTCTCCTCGCCGAAGGATATTTGACTATCCAAAGGAGTAAAATTATAAAATCAATGTCTCCGAAGGCTAACGAATGAGACATGGTCTCTCGAAAGAGTTCAACTCGCCTGCGAGGAGAAGTGGCGTCGCCCCTTCATGCTAGCCAAGTTGGTGGAAAGATAAGGAGATATAACAGAATATATCTCAGCGTGACATTAAGTAAACAAAACATACGAAGAAGATATGATTGATAATATTATATCAATCACAAAAGATACACCATAGATTTCATCCACCAACTATATAAGGGGTTTATAATCTAAGAAGAAGATCATCTGAACCCATACGAACTCAGACATACACTAATTATTCGGGTACTACAAAACCCTACTTACATATATTCATATTCATTCTCAAAACCCTAAAAAGTTTTAACCTTCTCACTGCTCTTTTAAATCGGAGGAGGTTAAACGGTGGCCAAGGCACCAACTCCCACATGATCTTAGCTATTTATGTGCAGGTCATAAAAGGCTAGCCAAGAATCTGGGACAAGCCCTAGAAATAAGCTCTCTCATTGACTCATAGCTTTTGAGTAAAGTTCACACACTAGAGCTAAGATTTAAGGTCCATCATCTTCTATTCAAAGTAATTACATATAGAGCAGCAACATAAAAAGAATAAATTGGATGTAACAATTAATTATAAAAAATAAGGGATTTTAATAATGACCGACTACAAAATCAAATCTGAAATGGGAACATAATCATTTTACCATACTTATATACCACGAACACATTTTGGAAATCTTGAAAACCTTAGAGTAGTTAATAGTTACAGTTTGTTAGATTGTTTGGTCATTTAACGTAAGCAGGGTTCTGACCAAGTTTCTCCATATCAAGCATATGCAATTGATAGGTCTGGGAGTTCTGCCCTTTAAAAAACTAGCGAAAGTAATGACCAACTGAAAAAATCAATTCAAATTGCAAAGCATCATCATTCCCATGATAAGAAATAGGGCGAAGAGAGAAAAAAGGGATGAAGTAAATACCATATCGAATAAATAGTATATATATAAATACGAATAAGGAAACTAAAACACTTGATTACGGAGAGTTTATAAAAAAAATATACCAAAGTAAAAAGAGCAATTTGACAGCATGTGCATACACTGCTGGAAAATTAAAGAGAAAACATTGAGAGCAAAACACAAAAAACTTACAACTCTTTCTCGTAATTACTTTCAAAACCGAAATGAAAAAGGATGACAAGTACTCCTTCAAAACTCAGGTTAATCATTCTATTATAATAACTCAATCCAAAGTCTGTCCAATTTATCCAAAAAAAATTTCAAAAATACTCATATATTTTTTTATTAATTACAATAATATCATACTCACATAAAAAAATATAAAAAGTAATAACTAATAACACTATTTATCCCTCTTTAACAACCAAACATTCTTTTAAGTCTTATCATTTTATACTATTTTTTTTTGTATTATCCACATATTTGTATCATAACTATACTTATTTTCTATATTTTAATTGCACTGTGCGTCACACACGCAACGCGTGGGGCACGATTACTAGTAATAAGAGATACAGTTCTATTGGTTAGTATAAGTAGATTAACACTTGTCCTATAATTTACTTTGGAACTTTTATTGTATTCTGTTATGAGTAAACATTAATAAACACATGTGAGACAAAGAGAAATATTGTTTATCTGGTAGTTCACTTATTCGCTTGAGGAATAAGTGCATCTTGATGATAATCGATTTCATCTTTTTCATCTTGATCTTCTCTCTCTGCGTCTTCCACACCAACGACCATTATCTTTATGGATGAAACTGTGATTGATGTCAAAACAAAAATGCAAACATCTTTTCAGACAACTAGTAAAGACAATGCACAGAGACTATATAAACACCCAACAATTATGTTTATATATCTGGGGTATGCAGATAGGTATGTTCCTGCATAAAACTACCTTCTTGTAAGCTAGAGGTACAATTTCTCAAAAAAAAATTGACCATGGTATAAACCTAAAACCAAATATAATGCAAGACTTGGAATATTAAAGCACAAAGTATAAAGAGAGAAAAGGATAATAATGATGAAGGGAATAAAGCCTAAGCTTTCAAGAGTTAAATAAAACTCTTTATTTCATGGAATTATAAGTCAATGCTTGCTAAGCATATGTCAGGTCATGGAATTAGTTTTAGACATATTACCATAATTCAGATTCAATTCCTAACTTCTTGTCATATTTACCTTAAGTTGATTACGTCGTAGCAAAATACCATATAAGGCATCTCATCACCCAAAAATAAGATAAAGAAAAGAAGACGGTAAGCTGGTAACAAATTATTTTATAATTCTATTAGATCATTAATGCATAATTCATTCAACCCACTGACCTAATGCTACGAACATCCGTGCAAATATATGGCAAGAAAAATGTATTGTTTCCGTTCCAAATTGTTATTCAACCAAGAAAAAAACTCATACCTAAAATGCCGAAACGAAAATTTAAATACTAGTTTTGATTCGGTCAAGTTTACACGTATTTTCGTGATAAATTAAAATTTTGGAACGGAGGAAGTATAATTGTACTTGAATTCAAATCTAACCAGCTATTCAAAATTATAGTTTAATAAATATAGACTAGGAAGCAAAGCATTAAAAAATCAAATGATGTAACAATTAGATCTCACTGGAAATTTCCATGTGGCCATATATATTCCAACTTATAGGAATTTTCTCCACGCTTGTTAAAATTTAAAAACAAAAACCCCGTTCCATTCACAAGTTAAAATAATTCATCCATTAAAGTGATAGGGAAATACACTACTCGGAAGTTTGAACAAATAAAAGCAAGAATTTATGTTTTAAAATGTAACAAATTTGAATGACTTATGAGATCTCATCTTTAATCATTTTCACACGTTGAGTACGTAATTAATTACTATATTGGAACGGAAACAAGTTATCTAACTCATTACAAACATAACCAATATCTATGTTTCAACCAATTTTAAACTAATTTTAACTTGAAAACCTATATTGATGATCTAAATCAAGGATTCAACAATTTGGTTGGCTGGTTTGACAGTGCTTTTAAGGACTTATTGTAAAAAAAAATTGATTATGTGTTGCATCCAAAAATCCTGCTATACCAAATGAATTAAAAAGAGTTTAACAAAATACAATACCATTATCATACATGCAAGCACCGTCGAAACTAAGTGGTAACTCCAGAATTTTCTATTTTTTTTAGTTTCTACTGAATTTTGTTAAATATGAAAATTTAGTACTCTTGATTTGTTTTTTCACTGAGAATTATTTTTTATGCAAAATCAGCTCCCCTCCTTTATATCATATAAAAGCAAAGGAGGAAAAAAAAAAGAATAAAGAATAGTTTTTCTTATTTTCTAAGAAGGGAGAAAAAAAAGTGATAACAGGTAGTTTTTTTTCTTCCTAATATCGCTGATAAAAACAAGGGAGAAAAGAAAATTAAGGATAAAATTCTAGTTGGAAAAATCTAACCTGGAGATAAAAGACGAGGCAAACCCTAACTCTATAATATGAAAAAGGTTACGCACAAATCCCACCCACTTTATATAGTAGTAGAGAAATATAATGGGTGCTGGTCATTTTATATTTTTATTGACATTATGGCCAAAAAAATAAACAAATTTGGAATATTATTTTAATGCATATTGAAATAATGCCCAATAGGTACCACTTTTGAAATTATATTCCTTCTAGGTACCTCTATAATTTCACATTCCCTATAGGTAACACTTTTTAATTATTTAATTTATTTACCAAAACGTCATACACATATTTCATAACAAATGGAAAAAAAACATATAAAATTATATAAAATGCAAAAAATCTCAAAATAAATGAAAAAAATCACAAAAAATGAAAAAAAAATCACAAAAATCACAAAAAAATTATAAAAAAATGAAAAAATCACAAAAAATCACAAAATTTTAAAAAAATCACAAAATCATAAAAAAATTATAAAAAAAATCACAAAAAATCACAAAAAATTATAAAAATATAAAAAAAAAATTATAAAAAAAAAAAAATCACAAGAAATTATAAAAAAAAAATGAAAAAAATCACAAAATTATAAAAAAAAATGAAAAAAATCACTTTTATTGAAATTTATGCACTTTCGACTGTACTAGATGCAGTTTTAGCTGAACTATATGCACTTTCAGCTGAACCAGATGCACTTTTAGTTGAACCAGATGCAGGTTTTACAGAACGATATGCACTTTTACTGAACTAGATGCACTTTTGTCTGAACCATATGCACTTTCGCTGAACCAGATACACTTTTAGCTGAACCATATGCACTTTCAGCTTAACCATATGCACTTTTAGGTGAACCAGATGCATGTTTTACAGAACGATATGCATTTTTATTGAACTAGATGCACTTTTGTCTGAACCATATGCACTTTTAGCTGAACCAGATACACTTTTAACTGAACCATATGCACTTTTCAGTTGTACCAGATGCACTTTTAGTTGAATCAGATGCATTTTTAATAGAACTATATGCACTTTCGACTGTACTATATTCATTTTCGACTACACTATATGCATTTTTGACTTAACTATATGTACTTTCCACTAAATTAGATGCACTTTAAACTGAACCAGATGTACTTTCAGATGAACCAGATGCACTTTTAGCTGAACTATATGCATACTCACTTTTATTGAACTATATTTACTTTCGATTGAATTGTATGCACTTTCAACGGAACTAGATCTACTTTCAGCTGAATTGAATGCAATTTCGACTCAATTTTATACTTTTTTGACTAACTATATACACTTTTGACTGAACTATATGTACTTTTATTGAACTATATAAGCTTTTGACTGAATTATATGTATTTTTGACTGAAGTAGATGCACTTTCAGCTCATTTGGATTAAAAAAAAGCACATTTATCATGGAAAAACCATTTTTTTATATAAAAAAAATCACTTTTCGGTATAAAAAGTGTTATATTGACAAAAAAAAATTATATATTTTTTGTAATTTTTTAAAAAGTTTATGATTTTTTAATTTTTTTATAATTCTTTTTTTTGTGATTTTTGTGATTTTTTTATAATTTTTATAATTTTTATAATTTTTTGTGATTTTTGTTATTTTTTTATAATGTTTTGTGATTTTTTGTGAATTTTGTGATTTTTTGTGATTTTTTGTGATTTTTTGATTTTTTTGATTTTTTGTGATTTTGTGATTTTTTGTGATTTTTTGTAATTTTTTATATTTTTTTGTAATTTTTTAATTTTTTTTGTAATTTTTATAATTTTTTGTGATTTTTGTATTTTTTAATAATTTTTTTGATTTTTTATGATTTTTTATGATTTTTTGTGATTTTTTATGATTTTTTGTGATTTTTTTGATTTTTTTAAAAAATCAATTACTAATAAAACTCATATAGTATAAAAAGTGGTACCTATGAGTAAATGTGAAATTATCAAGATACATAGGAAGAATATAATTTGCTATAAGTTACTTATAGGAAATTACCCCTTGTTTTAATTTATCTTCCCCCTTTTCTATGGGTAATTAAAAGAGAAAGTACATTAATTTGGATTTGCCTTTTGTCTAGATAAGGCTTACATTTCAAATATTAATTTTACTTTATCCAATGTGTATCTTTCGGTTAAAATAACTTTTAAGAGCAAATAATGCTTCCTAGAAGTAGTTTTTGATAATCCCCATTTTTAAAATGTCTTGCAGTACTCGGAAAAAAAATCCCTCAACTTTGTAACTAATTAAGAAAATTTATTTTCTCATGATATGTTACAAACTGTTAATTACCTCTCTTTACAAGGTATTTTTTTACTTATAATGTACTTTCCATCTTTTAGCTTGCTATTTGTAAACTTATATGTTATGTTTAATTTATAAGTTAGAATCTGTATACTTTACTTTACAAAATTATACTTTTATTCAACGCTTTAAAACATTAAAGCATCTTGGAAAGGTTTTCAGGGAAGATTTATTAAGCATATGCTCCGACACTAAAAGTGTATGCTTCGACGCTAAAAGCGTAAGATTTACTATGCTCATTAACAAAATCGTACATGAATATTATTGGTATAAAACAATAAAAATAATAATTATTCAGTTAATTAAATCACAGACTTTGTGTAATATAACAAATTACATTTGAACACTTACCTTTTGATTCATTTTTTAGCACATAATTGTATATGTAGACATTTTTGCTATATAACAACAGTCCATGGAGTTGATTTTGCTTTTGTACCGATTTGTTAGGCTACAATAAGTTTTTTTCTTAACCAAACCTTAAGCTTTTCAATATTGAGACGTGATTTTTGAGCATGAACGCATGTAAAACATTGTTTTTAAGCTTTTTGAGCTATAGGCTAAAGTTGAACAATTTTTTCTGTGAGCTTTAAGTAAAATCGAGCCCCAACGAGTTCTAATTAAGCGAGCTTTATAATACACTCCTTTTATTTTTATTTTATAAGTTGCATACATATTAGTATAAGCTGTCAAATAAACTTGTATAGTGAAATTAATAATTTATCATATACTACACTTATAAATTATTATTGATTTGTACCTTACTTGTTAGAAAATCTAACTTGTACATTGTACT
Organism: Primula vulgaris; assembly: GCA_963920805.1. Classification (NCBI taxonomy): domain Eukaryota; kingdom Viridiplantae; phylum Streptophyta; class Magnoliopsida; order Ericales; family Primulaceae; genus Primula; species Primula vulgaris. The sequence continues at coordinate 8,907,464 of OY987215.1, read as the reverse complement.
ATAAATTTTTAACAATCGTACGCTCTACTTGAAAAAGTTGACATGTGTTAATTTCAATCAATTAGTAGAGCAAGTACGCGCTATCAACTGACAGCATTAAGGAGATCATGATATCAACAACTAAAGTAAATATAAAACGCCATGAAAAGTTGTTGCACAGTTTTAAGAATATGTCTTCAGTTTGTCACCATCTGCCTCCGATTTCCCACATGTAAAATCGTGGACGGAACCAGAATTACTCTTTAAATCACTAAGATAGCTACGTTTTCATTGACTTGACATGTAATAATAAGTTTTTCCACAAATATGAGCGTCTCTCCTCAGGTTGTCACCATCACCCATCGACAGCTGAAATGTACAATATCATGGACCAAGACGACACTATATTTCTTGCTAAGTCGCGGCTAAATTTTTCAAGTTATCTTATATTTAACAGATTTCGGTTTGGTTAATGAATTGTTTTGTAAAGTAGAACTATCCAATAATCTAAATAAGCAGAGCATTTAAGAGTTATCCACATTCTGATAGTAGTACAGTAGTACAAAAGACACACGTGTATGCTCAGGCGCAGAGGCAGTGTAGGCCGAATTGGGGCTGTAGCACCGCTGAAATTTGAACAACTATTATTTTATATGTAATTTTTATTAAAGATTATTATACCACAGTGGTTAACTGTTGAATCAGAAGTAATGATCTTCCAATTGCTACTGTCTTCGAACATCTGTAGCTAAAATATGTCATTTCTTGCACTATTTTTTTGGTTTTACATTTTTACACTGTAATGATTTTTTCTGACAATCTTATATAGTTCCTATAAAAACTTCAGAATTATTGAAATTTTACACCAGTTGTAAATAGCCGATATTATCCTTTTTTGGATTTACATTTTTACAAGTGGTTCTTACTGAAAGTATTTTATAGTTTCTAAAAAAATTTCAGAAATAATAAAAATTAAAACCGTTAGTACGTCTTCTATAGTTATATATTATATTATGCTCCTACTTAACCGAAATTCTGCATCCGCCCCTCTGTATACTCATTATGATAGTAGTACAGTAGTACACAACACACCCATGTATGCTCATTCAATCTACTGAGTTTATAGATACTTTAAATTATCCGGGCTGTTAGATCTAAAATTTATACAATCCCACTTTTTAAAATCAGATCCAAGTTACGACTTACGAACACACTGCAATTTACCGACTACTTTATAAAAAAGAACTGTATATGGAGACCTAACTTAGAACGAGACGGACCCTTTTGATATTAATTCTCTCTCCAATTACCTTAAATCCACTCTAAACTAATAGTTCTACTCATAAACATAGGGGTTTTATACGTTTGCTATACCAAAATATGTGTTTTTAACGATTTAGATACACATTTCAATTTTTCCAATTTGGGTACCACACTATGAAAACTTTCCAATTTAGGTATCACCGTCTAAATTAATCACGGAATCATGTCATCTGACAGCACGTGCTTGACAAACGTTAACGTGGGAGGGTAATTTTGTCATTCTGCACCAAAATATATCATTTTAGAAAAATGTTTCCCCTTAATTTCACATATAACAAAAATCAGCACATAGTTTAAATTTGAGGTGAAACGTTATTCTAGCATGATATATTTTGGTGCAGAATGACAAAATTATCTTCTCACGTTCAAGTTTATCAAACACGTGATGTCATGTGACATAATTTCGTGATTAATTTATACAGTTCTATCTAAATTGGACAGTTTCTTATAGCGTGGTATCCAAATTAGAAAAGTTGAAAAATAGGTATACAAATCGTTAACAGTAACATAGTTTAGTGTACTAGACATAGTTTTCCTCCATAAATATATAACATTGCATTTCATATACAACAATTTGACTTTGGTCGTTGAAGGAGTCAGGCTAATGTTTTTTGAGTGTGTTTGTAGTATTCATTTTAGAATTAAGATTCGGAGAGTTGCACTTAGTTATTTGGGCCTAGTAACTCGTGTTATAGCAAAGCCTGAAAATCATTTCTCACTTCTTATAAAACCCGTTTTCAAACATTGTTGAACTGTAAATGAAAAGTTTGTAAAAATGAAAACAAAAATTATCTAAAACAGCTCCAAAGGTTAGATTTAGCTACACAAATCTAGCACAATCAACATCTATTTGCTAATAGCAAGATCAAGAAAAACCAAGCTATAAAACATGTTGCTAGGATTTTTTATTTCTTGACAATTAGACCCCTTAACAACTCACTCACAAGTGGATTAGGCTCTAAGATGCCGTATTTACGGACTTTTCCAGAATTATAGTAAACAAACAAGAAGAAGAATATAAAGCACAACTTTTATTACTCTCAATATTGATTACCCAAGTACATCTGCTAAAGTCATCTACTATTGTGAGAAAAAAAATTACAACCATCTATAGTAGCAGTCTTGTAGGGACCCCATATGTCAACATGGATTTTAGCAAAAATTCTAGACGTCTTTATTGAACTCAGAGGGAAAGAAGCCCTGCATTGCTTAGCTAAAGGGCAAATACTACAATTTGCTAGCTTGCTATTTACATCAAAAGTAAAGTAGTTCTTGAGCAAAGACAATCTCTGAGAAGAAGGGTGACCCAAACGCATATGCCAAAGATCCTGAGAAGAGCTTGTGACTAGAGAGCATGTTGTAGCAGATTTATCACAGCTAGAAGTCACACGATATACCCCATTCTCGAGATTAGCAGTACCAATCACTCTCTTGATGATTTGGTCCTGTATAGAACACACATTGCCATAGAACACTATGCTGTAGTGATAATCATGTATCAACTTATTTACAGATATAAGGTTGACATGAAAAGTAGGAGCACACAACACATGATGTAGCATTAGAAAAGGTTCTATGTGCGCAATACCTATATGAGTAATAAGTGTCTTTTCTCCAGTTGGTAGTGTAACAAAAACTTGTTGTACTTCTTTAGAATGAACAAAATAATCAACATTATTTACTATATGATCAGTAGCTCCGGAATCTAATATCCACTTAGTTGACATAGGCATAGGTTGTAGAGAAATATTCATGGCCATACCTGTCGTAGAAAGATGAGAATCATGACCATAAGGTGCCATTGTAGCAGTTCCCACAAAAGTAAGAGGATTATCATTACTCTGAACAGCTGAAGAAGAAGGCGAGACTTCCTTAGCTTGCATTTGTAACTGATGCATTAGACTGTAGTATTGTTGGGGTCATAGAAGCAGATAGAGAATTATTCTGCGGCATTGGTGGATAAACAGGTCCAATACTAGCATTATTTGCTGTATAGTGATTATTGTGACCAAAATTTCCATTATTTCCCTTATGAAACCTATGTCCTCGTGAATAACCAACTAGCTTGAAACAAGTTTCCCTGGTATGGTTAGTCAACCCACAATTTGTGCACAACATATTACCTTGAATTTTCTACTTAACAGGTGGCATGTACTTTTTCCCAGCATTGACAGGATATTTGTTGTTGTGTTGACTAAAGATATGAGTCTGGTTCATCATAGCCATTATCTCAGTATTTGGATTTGCACTAATCACATGAGTTTAAACAAGGCTCATTTGTCTCTCTTCTTGGTCAAGTAGTGCATATATTTGATTTAAAGAGGGTAGAGAATTGATCATTAATATTTGTCCCCTAGTTCCAGAATAACTGTCATTTATACCCATCAAAAATTTCATAGTGATGAACTGTTGTGAAGAATTCTCAACCTTTGCTATAGCCTGGCAAGTACAACTATACATAAACCCGCAAGTACATATAGGTGTTGGACTTAATTGTTGTAAATCACTCCACAAAGTGTCCAAACTTGTGAAATATTTCTGTATTGTTTCATGGCCTTGTACCAACATAAAAATACTTTTCTGTATCTCAAAAATTCTAGGTCCGTTAGATTGGGCAAATCTCTCTTTCAAAACAGCCCACATCACAGCACCGGTAGGTTGATACAAGATATTAGCAGCTATTTCCTTAGAAACTGAGTGAATAATCCAAGATTGAACCATAAGATTGCATCTATTCCAAAATGCATATGAATTATCAAGAACCGAGGGCATAACTATAGTACCATCGATAAATCCAACCTTATTCTTGGATCCGAGTGCCATTAACATAGACCTAGCCCAAGAATTGTAATTATTTCCATCTAATATAGGTGTAACCATTATAGTAGTAGGATTATCACTTGTATTTAAATAATAAGGGTTAAAAGGGTCGATTACCAATAGAGGATGAGTCGAATTTCCAGAACCACTATTACCAGAAACCCCATCATTAGTCCCATTTCCATCACCATTATTCTCTAGCCCTAAATTTTCCCCAGTTCTCTCCATTTTTGCTCCCAAAAAAAAAATTGCAGAAAAACCTCGAAATTTGCGTAATACAGATGTCGAAGACGAAGATACGTGTAGCGGAATAGCGATTATCGCTCTGATACCATGAAGAAAACTACAATTAGTAGTAGATTTGTATAAAAGAAAATGAAATAAAAGGAAAAAAACGAAAAAGTATTTAGAGAGAGAATGAAAGAGAAAACTAGTTTCTCAGTATTTTTCATTAACCGCCAATCGTGAGATAGATAAAACTTTATATACTGAGCCAATTCTGTTATGCCAGCTAGCTCTAGCTCAGCTATAATATCTAAACAGGAACAAACTATTACAGAAAATACAATTGACTCATATGGTTTAAAATGATTACACCAACAAAGGTAAAATACAAACTCCGATCTCCAACAATAACTGCTGGTAACCGCTATTATTCTAACTTCTACTCCTAATAATTGTTGTAAAAATTGTTTAAGTAAATATGTGTGATCGCTTTGGATGCCTCCATAATGTGATTGTGCGTTCACTTTTATAGGCCTGTTCGATAACTACTCAGCAGTTAATATTTCGACAATAACCATATTATGTTTGCCTAAATTGTTGATGCGTGTCCCTTCTTCATTAATAATTATCTTGATAAATCGTGACACATGTCTTCCTAAGTTATGAAAGTATTTATAAATTAAATTATTTTCAAATTCCCCCATTAACTTAGAATTTCAGATTGTCAATTTGTAAGACTTTGCCAATTAGTCCAAAAGAAACAAATGTGGTGTAAACAAAACATTAACATTTTTTTCACGAGAAACATGACAAAACGAAGTTGCATGACATATCCGAAACAAATGGAATCAAACTTTACCAATGAACGAAGTAGAGTGTAATTGACTAGTTACATAACGTATCTGAAACAAAAAGAAGTTGCACTACAAGAAATATTACATTTAGGGATAAATTATTTGGAAACGATCAATTTTTTTCTCCAAATAGTATTTTTTAGGGACAAATAATGTTTTAGAAACGAAAATATTTTTTTTCCCCAAATCTAATGTTTAGTTGAGAAACTGTTTTCAAGAAATAACATGACAATACTGATCGAGTGTATGGATATAAATAGTGAGAGGAAGTTGTGTTAAAAAAGGATTAAGAATCCGATTACAAATCAAACACCTAGTTTAGCTAGGAAATATATAGATAAACGCACTAATATCAACTTAAATAATTGTAACCAACTTTTGTCCCTCTGATAATTAGTACGTGAATGATATTTTGTTTATATTTTGTTTATCATTGGGCTACGTCTCCGGGTCACTCACCCAGATCAATGATATTATAAAAGTTTACAGCATAGATATAAGTCTAAGTGAAAAACTCTCAGATTCACTCTAGATTTTTCTGCCTATCTCTATATTGCTCCTACTATATAACTATCACTTAAAAAATTAGTGGCATCACACCATTGTTTTTCTGTTTAAGTTTCGCACGTGTGTCTCTCGTGTATCTCTCCAAGGTAGAGTTCTTTATAGTTTAGAATACACACATTTTACAAACAAAGTTATCATCTATTTATAAAAGAAAAATAAATCTTCAAAGATCTTCTTCATGTAATATTTATCTTCAGAAAGTTCTTGATTTATTCGTGTATCTCCATATTGATCTAAATCTTCTCGTCATACGAAATATTTGTAGTTTCAGATTTGATCACAATCTTCCTAGGTCAACTCGAGATAAGCTTGTTTGAATATAGGAGACATCGTTACGTTTGAAACGATCATATAAAATAATATATTTTGAAAATAAAATCTTATTTTATTTAAAAACAATAACTCCATATATAATTCCAATATATATTGAATAAAAGATTTCGTTAGTAACAAGATTGGAATTGTGATAAACACTTATGCAACTAAACTTCCATAGATAGTATATCTTTTAAAACCAAACTCCTTTTTATTTTAAAAAACTTCCATTGTTTATCAACTAAATATTCTCAACACATATAAATAAAATCTATGTGAATATATGAGAATATTTGCTGCATATTTTAATTAAATTAATTAACTTAAATATCAAGTAATGCAGTAAGACAGAATCATGCGTATTATGAGATTATAACTATGCCTGCAACTAGAGGTTGCAACTTCACCTGTAAAAATAAAATTGTCTTAACAATTATCATTTAATCTTAGATTAGTTTAATCAAACCAATTGACAATAAAGAGTTCAATAGGCCAAAAATATGCTCCAAACACAAAAGACAACCATGTTTCGCCTACCACTTACCTAGGACAAAGGGCTTAGCGTGAGCTTCCAAGTGAAAGTTAACTGAAACACCAAGTGATTTCTTGATTTTTCTATCGGTTATTCTATTTACTGATCAGGTTATATATACTTGAACAAATCATATCGCTTGCTAGATATAAATTTATGCACTTCCGTTTTTTTGAAACCAGATTGAAGTTACAAACACACTGCAATTTACCGATTAGTTTATAAAAAAGAACTATATCTGGAGTATAATAATTTCCTGCTTTCTAGAAGGAATTTCTCTCGAGAATTTGTCACTATCTTTCCGAAACTTTTTTGTGCATTAAAAAATTTCCTGCTCTTCGCTTTGAGAAAATTAATTTATCGTAACAATGAGGAAATTACGTGAGCAGATGCGGAAATTAGGCAGAGCAACACCAATTTGGTAATTGTAAGATCAACAAAAAACCAAGCAATAAACATTTACATTTTTCTATGAAAAACATGATAAAAAGAAGTTGCATGACGTATCCGAAACAAATGGAATCAAACCTGACCAAAACGGAATACTCTATCTCGCATTGGAAACCGCAGTTTGCAACTCGTAAAAGCAACTCCTCATACAAGGCTTCTGTAAATACAAAAACTCTCGCAAAAGGAAAACATTTTCATACTTGTAACTACATCTTTTCATCACATCTTAATATTCTTAAGGTAAAATCTTACACTTTTTACTTGATCTCTATCGAACTCCCAGTAAAAGACGAAGCTGCCTTCTGCTGACATTTTTATAGTTGCATTTCTCTCTTATGTTTCCTGAATTGCTTGGCCTTTTCGTTTTCCAAATCGGCAACGGCTCAGTAAAAGACGAAGCTGCCTTCTGCTGACATTTCTTATATATTTTGGCATATCTCATGCTCATTACCCATAATTTATCCCCATCATGGTCCAAAGCTATATCCATCTCCCGGGTTATGGGTCAGAAACAAACTCAAGGGTTCAAGATGAATTAATCGCTGTTTATTGTTTACTCTGGCATAAAATAACACAGAAATGGAGGTAGCATATGGTCCTCTAATTGTGAAAACCACAACATCACCTGATCAAGGGTGGAAATTATGATCATGTAAGAGAGGAGTGTATGTACAAAATTTATTGAAATGGTCACCACTAAAGGTTAGCCAAACAATGTCGTTAATTCCACTATTGATTTTCAACTGGAACAATAAAATACATTTTTATTATTTGGGTAACTATAGTACATCAATCATTCATGTTTTTTTTTTTATTTTGTACATCAGCGTTTCATTTTTATGATATAGTACAACAATCTTGTTTTCTTTATGTTTTTGAAACCTATATTACGAAAAAGCAGTTAGATGACCATATAACCTGCTCCTATATATATCTGTATTATGAGGGGTATTTTTGTCTTTCTATATCATTCTAATTTATAATTTTTTATACTCAATATCGGCATGGTCATTATTATTAAATATAATGTTGACTAGTACAAGAATCATGGTACTCGGAACAAGCTCCAAGGGATAAAGGAAAACAAATAGTAATGTACATAACAACACAATACGTCGTTACCTAAACAACCAATCTAAATCATTCGACAACAGAAAAGATAAGAAAATGAGTACAACAAACCTTAGATAAATAAAAACTTATCTCAATTGATGAAATGAAAAGTGAAATATTGTCACGCAAGCAAACGTATCAGATAAAACAAAGCAGACTAACTGATGGTTGCAGAAACGAGTACAAACGATCATTGGGAGTACTCGTAAGCCTAAGATGCTATACTCAACACACCTCAAGTAAAAGCCATCGGGTTGTTCTAGTTTATAATTTACTTGTGCTGCTGTGCATTGGTTCTAACTAGTAATGGTTTTTTGAACTTTTCCTATCGTTTTTCTTTCTTTAAGTGTTTTTTCTTTTTGTACTTTTTGTCCAAGAGATTAGAAACCTTATTAATAATGCACACAAGTACCGAGACGTCAGACCATTACTAAGTAAATTTTACATACTTCTTTCAATCAACAATTATAGCACTTATTTTTACCTGTGCCAGTATATACTGAGCGTCATTATTCCCAGCTTCAGCACATCGAACTAGCAAGCCCCTGATGTGCTCACAATTTTCAACCGGAAACGGCAACGCAAAATCTTTGAAATTTGCCATCTTCAATAGATCTTTATCATAACCAAATATGGCAAACATTTTGCAACTGCAATAAAATTTTCAATCAACGAAGAGCATAGTTTTCAGAAAACAAAACTGATAAACATAGAGAAAGATCCCCTTCACTAAATAATTGTCCTAGATTTGGAGAATTTTAATGCAAGTTTTATTTTAGAAAATAAAATTTATGATTCCCCGTAGATTTTTTATGATTATGGCGATGACGAATGGATAGGGGAAGAGCTACCAGAATTGATGATTGATAAGAAAATTTATGTTGATTCCTGGTTCGAAAGTATTACAGATTTCCCTATACTTGATTTTATTCAGTTGAATTATGGGTTTGATGTTGCTTGTGTTGAGAAAATAGTTGGGTAAAATTTTACCGATATTATTATGCTAAAGAATTTTTTTAGCATTGATGATAAAGATGGGATGAATTATTATGAGCTTTATAAGATTTTTGAGAATACGTCCAAAAGAGTTGATCGGAACATGCTAATATATAGTGAGTTGAACTTCTATTTGCTAAAATATATACTCGACAACAATCATATAGTGCTAGCCATTCAATTATTATTCGAGCAATGGATGCATCGCGGGCTATATGTGCAAAAATTTCTGCTACTTCGAACTCGACGGCGAGTTTTTTCCAACTAAGGGCGACTCATGCAGGAGGATCTACAAATTATCTTTATTTCCGTTTATGCTCTTAATTACTTATTTGGTTTCTTTTTTAATTCGTCAATCTTTATTATATCTACTCAAGACTTGTTATTTCCTTTTATATTTTAAGCTACTTTAATAACTTCCTTTTTGTGAACAATATCATAACCTATCTTGTTCCGGCGTCAGCTTACTATTGTTGTGAAGGATTTTGTGGGGGGCGGATCTGGCGACATGCATTGGGGATTCCGTTTAATTGATGTGCTTTTATCTCCCTCCGACGAAGTAGAACTATGATAAGTCTTTAGTGCGGTGGCTCGGGTTATTCACCCTAGTCGTCTCTCTCCTTCTCTCTCTAGGGTTCCATTAGAACATATGTACCTAATACATGATCTCTCTCTCTCTCTATATATATATATATAATGATCAATACTTTAAATGCTAAAAATAAAGGGGAAAATGCTGCTATTAAACTTGACATGAATAAAGCTTATGACAAAGTGTCTTGGCTCTTTCTTACAAAAGTTTTAATAAAAATCGGTTTTACTGAGATTTTTATAGACAGAACTTGGAGACTTATATCTAATATCTACTTTAGGTTTCATGTCAGTGGTGTAGCTTCTGGTTTTTTCAAATCTAATTAAGGCTTAAGACAAGGAGATCTTCTATCTCCAGGTCTTTTTGTTATCAGCTTAGAAGTCTTTTCTAGAAATCTAAATTATCTTGTTCACAAGGGTTATTATCAGAGATTCAAAGTTCCTATTTGGAGTCCTTTTACTATTCATTATTTTTTCTGCTGCTAATGTGAGATCAGTAAGGGAAGTTCAGAAGGTGCTAAGAAAATATGAATTTGATTCTGGTCAAGAAGTAAATTGTGAAAAAAGTTCTCTATATTGCTCTAAAACTGTCATAAATACTCAAGGGAGAAAAATTAAAGAAAAACTGGGAATTACGATGAAAAAGTCTCCTTTTATTTATCCAGGGTGTAATCTTTAATCTAGTAGAAAGAAAAACATTTATTTCCATTTTATGGTGGCTAAAATCAGAGATGCTCTCAATAATTGGAAGTCTAAATTGTTATCTATGATATCTAAAATCATTCTTATAAATTATATTCTCGAATCTATTCCTCTATATATTCTCTCAGCAATGCTGCCTGCTAAAAATGTTATTACTGTTGTAGAGATGATCTTTTCTAATTTCTTGTGGGGTCAAAATGAAGATAAAAATAAGTATTATTGGGTTTCTTAGAAGAGGGTTTCTAGACCTATTGAAGAGGGTGGTTTGGATTTAAGGAGTATGTGTGATATCTCGAAGGCTTTTGCTGTCAAACTTTGGTGGGAATTTAGAAAGAAAAAATCTATTTGGTCTTTATTTATGAAAAATAAGTATTGCAAAAAAGTTCACATTTGCCAACCTGGACAATAAAGAGAGGTGATGGACCAATCACTAGGGACATTACTAATGGCACTTGTAAAAGAATGATTGAAGTAAGAGAATAAGCTCAAAAAAGCATTATTTGGCCAATTGGTCAAGATAATGTTAATGTCAACTTGGACAATTGGAGAGGTGATGGTCCAATCACCTGGTAAGAAACAAAGCAAACTCTAGTTGGGCTCATTCTTTAATCTCGGATAAACTTTTACCTTTGAGAATTTCATGTTTTATGTGGAAAATTTTGCTTAATGTAGTTCCAGTTGATAACAACATTCAGAGAAAGGTGATTAATTTAGTCTCAATGTGTGATTGCTGCAAGAAAATTGGTGAAGATCCGGAGCATTTATTTAGTATTGGTCCTATAGCTACTTTGGTCTGGAGTTATTTTAGAAATCATTTGGGTATCTAGTACTACAATAACAACATTAGAGGTAGATGTATGACTTGGTGGTTAAAATCAAACTACTCTTTGAAAGGTAAATGTTTAAAAGTTTTTACTTCTATTATTATTGGGATAATATCAAAAAAGTACTAAGTTCATTTTACCTGTTCATCAAAAAATATAAGGCTTTCGACAGAAATTTTGATCTATTCTCTAATAATAATAGAATCAAACCTGGTAAGAAAATTCAAAAACATTATTGGGACAAACATCCTATCAATTTTATTATGATTAATGTGGAAGATAGCCACAAATCTTTCCCTATGTATTCTGGTATTGGTGGGTTGGTTAGGGACCACATGGGCTATTTTATTAACGGATTTTCTTTCTATGAAAGAGCTAATTCTACTATGGAAAGAGAAAATTTGGCAATTCTAAAAGGCCTCTCAATTATTGATGATCAAAAGGCTATATTGGAAAGTGGTTCAAATAGCATGGTGAATATTAATCATAATAAAGAAAAATGTAACTCGATCATCTATGGATTTATTAGACAAATTAAAGAGATCATTAAACAGAAAAATGTGAAGATCGTACATACCTTTCGAGAAGCTAATGGAGCAGCTGATTTGCTAGCAAATGGGGTTCGAACATCATTTCAAAGGATCAAAGAGATTTCCTTTGTCTTCTGGGTAAGATTTTAAAACTGGATCATAATCATTATCCTAATTTAAGATGATTAAAAAGATTTTCGACATGGTTTCTCTCTCTAAACTCTCTGTGTGTGAAATGAATTTTGTCGGTTCGTATGGAAAGAAGAAAGAAAAAGAACATGATGCATGGATTATCTGGATTATTTTTGCTTTTATTTCTACAAAAGCCCTTGTAAGTTTTAGTAATTTTAAGTTCAATCCCAAGTGATTTGTAATTATCACTTTTGACACTTATTTTCTAAATTGGCGCACTTTTGTTTTCGCTTATAAATAAAAATGTTGGTTTTTCTCAACATTAAATAAAAAAAAATCGGAACACAAAATGAAAGGTATTTGATCTTTCTATGGTATAACTATACAGACCAGATCTTTTTATGGTGCATTATTTTCTGTTTCAGAATCGTTGAAAGATTAATGGAACGGTGGACAGATACTAAGTCCAGAATACGACAACCGACGTACAAACACTAATCATAAAATTAAAAAAATTCAACCAAGAAATAACTTACGATGCAGTCTAATTAAAGCAACAATTCACCAGAATACGACTTCTAACCTCTCTCTCTCAAAGTTTATAATGTAGGGTTTGTGGTATTTGATCAGAGTCTTATATAATGTTGCGTATATAGGCGGTATAATTGTCATCTGATTTATCCCAATAAAGCATCCGGTCATTAATTTGTAATTCAATCGCCATTTGATTCACATTAATCTGTGACACTTTAAATGTTTCTGATTGCAAAGTCATAATTGAGTAGTTAGACTATTAGTTCTTATTATAAAAAGCCAAATCAAGGGAATAATTGAGTAGATAGACTATTAGTTCTTATTATAAAAAGGCAAATCAAGGGATTCGTGTGAATAACCTATCTATATTTAAACCAATTGAACACATGTCTATATTTACACGGTACAACACCTTGAGTAGTTTTGTTTTTACTCAAATTTGAAAAATATTTGCCAATAAGAACCAAAGAAACCCTGCAACTCTGGTTTCGTTATCTAAGCACAAGCTCACCCCTCTAAACACTTACTCAAACTATTCCAGTCTCTTTCTCTCCATGATAGTTGATGCTGGCGAAATCAGTTTTGCTGCTTTAAATGCATAATGACATGATGAAAGGTTTTCCATATTGCCCATATCTTCTATGATAAAAATGTATCGATTCTAATAAATCCGCAATAAATATAAATGTTGATGACTTTAAAAATCCTTGTGAGGCTTCTTAAAGTTCACAATATCAGAAAAAGTATCGACTAAATATGCTGCTAAGCTACTAGAATCATCAATAAGCTAAATAAATGTTTTAACCACCCTCTTCTCGTGCTCAGTCGATCTTAAGCTAAACCATGTTAGAAATTTCTTCAGAAACTCCTCCTTGATATGCCTATCACATTCAAGATTGAATATCACCTGGACACAATAGTCGAAATTAATATATGAATTTCCCAATTCTTTGGATATTCAGAAAGGTGAACCATTCAACATACATCCGCTCTTAGTTGTATCCTCAATTGTGGTCATAACTCTTTGGGAATTCATCATAGACATTTCCCCATTTGTCGAAACACCACTACGATCCAGTCTTAGACTCACTTTTAAGAAACCAAGGTATTAAAAGGAAAAAAGTGAATAAACGAAGGTACAAAAAGGTATAAAACCCTACAAAAAATTGAGTCTAAGAGCGGTTGGTATTGGTGTCTTGACCAACGAGGAAATGTCTGTGATGTATTCCCAAAGAGTTATGAACACAATTGAGGATACAGCTGAGAGCGGATGTACTTTGAATGATTCACCTCTGGGAATATCCAAAGAATTGGGAAATTCAGATATTAATTTAGACTATTAGGTCAAGGTGATATGCAAGCTTGAATGTGATAGGCATGTCAAGGAGGATTTTCTAAACTAATTTCTAAATTGGTTTAGCTTAAGATCAACCGAGCACGAGAAGAGGGTGGTCAAAACATTTATTCAGTTTATTGATGATTCTAGTAGCTTAGCAGCACAGTTGGTCAATACTTTTTATGATATTGTGAACTTTAAGAAGCCTCACAATGATTTTTAAAATCATCAAAAATGATATTTATTGCGGATTTATAAGAATCGATACATTTTTATCATAGAAGATATGGGTGTTGGAAACACATTTTATTTTGCAGCGGAAAAACTGACTTTGGATCCTGATTATAGTGTATATGAATTTAATAAAAACGATACAGAAATACCTCATGGGCAAAGGTAGATCACACTTGATATTCTACCGTATTCTTATAATATTGTTTACTTCTTAGAGAGATAGGCTCTCAAACTGTTAAAAACTCTAGAAAATATTTTATGAGACTTCTTATCTTTTTCACAGCATAGGAGTATATTTATAGGCTAAAGTAGGGACTCAGTGCATAAGAAGAATAAGAGTTATACTTAACCTAGATCTCTAACCCTAATTAGATTATAATTCAATTAATAAATATTATCTAGTTTTAATTAAAAGACTAATATAATATTATCTAATTAATATTTTTATAATCATAGGATAATCTATCAATAAATTATATTCATTTCCATTATAGAATATATAATTGCACTCTTAATTCTTCTCAAAATAATATTTGAGAGCACATTATTGAATACTTAAATATCTTATCACGTTAAGATTACAAATATCCACTGAGTAAATAAATTACTGATAATTATTTTACTCGGCATATTATTTCCTCGACCTTTACACTTAACTTATTTGTTTTGTCGAATATAAAATCCACTTATAAGCTTCTCGAGTGGATATCATCAATCCTTGTTAAGGGATGTAAATTCCTTCGATTATACACACACACTATATAAATAATATCACTGCCCAATGTACGGATTTATTGACCACAACAAATCTCATTCATTGCAAATCAAAACATTATATATTATAAATATATGTATCGAAAATAATCTAGAGATTAAGAGTATAAGTAATCATAATAATTCATTAGCTATAATTATTTTATTCTGGTCAGTACCATAAAATAATATCACTTTGTCATGTTCAATATATTTGAAGTACACTAGCACAAAGAGTCGGAACTCAAGTGTTTCTTATAGTCAAGACAGACCTACTAAAACTATCTGCTACAACTATACCGATGTTTGTTCACTCTATCTAAAGTTGTGAACGATAAAATATATTATGTTAGAACCCGTGATTTGATCTTCCGTATGTAAGCCGTACTCTACACACGAAATCACTTACTATACAAAATAAAGACACATGTACATATAAATAACATGTACAACATTGCTCAAAACTATTATCAAATAAATCATTCATTGTTAATAAATAAATACTAAAAAGCAACAATAAATCATGTCTTTTATTATATTATTCTAATAATGGGCAATATGAAAAACCTTCATCAGGTCATTTTTCATTTAAGTAGCGAAACTGATTTCACTAACATCAACTATCATGGAAAGAAAGAGACTGGAATAGTTTGAATAAGTGTTTATAGGGGCGAACTTGTACTTAGATAGCAAAGCCCGAGTTGCAGGGTTTTCTTTTGGTTCTTGTTGGCAAATATTTTTCAAATTTGAGTAAAAACAAAACTACTCAAGTTGTTGTATCGTGTATAGACTTGATTTGACTTTTTAATTATAAGAACTCATCGTCTAACTACTCAAGTATAACTTTGCAATCAGAAACATTTAATGTGCAACAAATTAATGTGAATCAAATGGCGATTGAAATACAAATTAATTACCAGATGCTTTTTTGGAAGCAATCAAATGACAATTATACCGCCTACATACGCAACATTATATAAGACAGATCAGATACCACCAACCGTACATTCTAAACTCTGGGAGAGAGAGGTTAGAAGGCGTATTCAGGTGAATTGTCTCCTTAATTAGACTGCGTCGTAAGTTATTTCTCGGTATTTATGATTAATGTATGTATGTTGGTTGCCATACGTATACTGGACTTAGTATTTGTCCGCCATTCCATTACTCTTTCAACAATATCTTAAACACAAAATAACAAAGGGAAATACGATTGGAAATCTAAGTATGTAGAATATCATTTATGCTAATTAAGGAAACATATGTCCCCCAAGACACAATTACAAAGGATGTTCTTTAGAATAATTCGCTTGAAACTGCAGAGAAATCCATTAAATCTTTTGTAGAATAAATGTTGGAGACAGCCAACGATTCATCAAATTTAAACCATGAAAATCGGTATGCTACTAAAACACAGTTTCTTACTGCAGCAAGAAGTACAATCTACAACTAGATCAGCTGTTAGGTTTTCCAATTCCGAAAAATTCTAAACTTTCCAATTCCTAGAGTTCTATTGAACAGACTTCTCTTTAATAGAGACTTAGCTTGAAAGCGAATTTTTTATTCGCTTATTACAGTGACATACTAACTATTTACGATGTCTAAGGCATCCAATTGATAGGTCAAAGGTCTCTTCTAATGGAGGTTAAAAAGTAGGGTTATGATCTTACAGCGAGTGCATCATACGAGCATTTAATGACTCCATCGATGGCAGCAGATAGGCTTCTGAGCTATCCTCTAAAAGATACTCAAGTATCTTTTATAATCAATCAGATATTATATGAAGGAAAGAATACACAAAATTTATACAGACATATCCCATAAAGATAGGGTCAAGCTCTTAAAATATACATTCCTTAAGCACAAAGGAAAGCATATCCGGTAGCAATACTGGAAGAAAGGCGAGGAGTCCATGCCAAGGTCTCCTCGCCAAAGGATATTTGACTATCCGAAGGAGTAAAGTTATAAAATCAATGTCTCCGAAGGCTAACGAATGAGACATGGTCTCTCGAAAGAGTTCAACTCGCCTGCGAGGAGAAGTGGCATCGCCCCTTCAAGCTAGCCAAGTTGGTGGAAAGATAAGGAGATATAACAGAATATATCTCAGCGTGACATTAAGTAAACAAAACATACGAAGAAGATGTGATTGATAATATTATATCAATCACAAAAGATACACCCTAGATTGCATCCACCAACTATATAAGGGGTTTATTATCTAAGAAGAAGATCATCTGAACCCATACGAACTCAGACATACACTAATTATTCGGGTACTACTAAACCCTACTTACATATATTCATATTCATTCTCAAAACCCTAAAAAGTTTTAACCTTCTCACTGCTCTTTTAAGTCGGAGGAGGTTAAACGGTGGCCAAGGCACCAACTCCCACATGATCTTAGCTATTTATGTGCAGGTCATAAAAGGCTAGCCAAGAATCTGGGACAAGCCCTAGAAATAAGCTCTCTCATTGACTCATAGCTTTTGAGTAAAGTTCACGCACTAGAGCTAAGATTTAAGGTCCATCATCTTCTATTCAAAGTAATTACATATAGAACAGCAACATAAAAAGAATAAATTGGATGTAACAATTAATTATAAAAAATAAGGGATTTTAATAATGACCGACTACAAAATCAAATCTGAAATGGGAACATAATCATTTTACCATACTTATATACCACGAACACATTTTGGAAATCTTGAAAACCTTAGAGTAGTTAATAGTTACAGTTTGTTAGATTGTTTGGTCATTTAACGTAAGCAGGGTTCTGACCAAGTTTCTCCATATCAAGCATATGCAATTGATAGGTCTGGGAGTTCTGCCCTTTAAAAAACTAGCGAAAGTAATGACCAACTGAAAAAATCAATTCAAATTGCAAAGCATCATCATTCCCATGATAAGAAATAGGGCGAAGAGAGAAAAAAGGGATGAAGTAAATACCATATCGAATAAATAGTATATATATAAATACGAATAAGGAAACTAAAACACTTGATTACGGAGAGTTTATAAAAAAAATATACCAAAGTAAAAAGAGCAATTTGACAGCATGTGCATACACTGCTGGAAAATTAAAGAGAAAACATTGAGAGCAAAACACAAAAAACTTACAACTCTTTCTCGTAATTACTTTCAAAACCGAAATGAAAAAGGATGACAAGGACTCCTTCAAAACTCAGGTTAATCATTCTATTATAATAACTCAATCCAAAGTCTGTCCAATTTATCCAAAAAAAATTTCAAAAATACTCATATATTTTTTTATTAATTACAATAATATCATACTCACATAAAAAAATATAAAAAGTAATAACTAATAACACTATTTATCCCTCTTTAACAACCAAACATTCTTTTAAGTCTTATCATTTTATACTATTTTTTTTTGTATTATCCACATATTTGTATCATAACTATACTTATTTTCTATATTTTAATTGCACTGTGCGTCACACACGCAACGCGTGGGGCACGATTACTAGTAATAAGAGATACAGTTCTATTGGTTAGTATAAGTAGATTAACACTTGTCCTATAATTTACTTTGGAACTTTTATTGTATTCTGTTATAAGTAAACATTAATAAACACATGTGAGACAAAGAGAAATATTGTTTATCTGGTAGTTCACTTATTCGCTTGAGGAATAAGTGCATCTCGATGATAATCGACTTCATCTTTTTCATCTTGATCTTCTCTCTCTGCGTCTTCCACACCAACGACCATTATCTTTATGGATGAAACTGTGATTGATGTCAAAACAAAAATGCAAACATCTTTTCAGACAACTAGTAAAGACAATGCACAGAGACTATATAAACACCCAACAATTATATTTATATATCTGGGGTATGCAGATAGGTATGTCCCTGCATAAAACTACCTTCTTGTAAGCTAGAGGTACAATTTCTCAAAAAAAAATTGACCATGGTATAAACCTAAAACCAAATATAATGCAAGACTTGGAATATTAAAGCACAAAGTATAAAGAGAGAAAAGGATAATAATGATGAAGGGAATAAAGCCTAAGCTTTCAAGAGTTAAATAAAACTCTTTATTTCATGGAATTATAAGTCAATGCTTGCTAAGCATATGTCAGGTCATGGAATTAGTTTTAGACATATTACCATAATTCAGATTCAATTCCTAACTTCTTGTCATATTTACCTTAAGTTGATTACGTCGTAGCAAAATACCATATAAGGCATCTCATCACCCAAAAATAAGATAAAGAAAAGAAGACGGTAAGCTGGTAACAAATTATTTTATAATTCTATTAGATCATTAATGCATAATTCATTCAACCCACTGACCTAATGATACGGACATCCGTGCAAATATATGGCAAGAAAAATGTATTGTTTCCGTTCCAAATTGTTATTCAACCAAGAAAAAAACTCATACGTAAAATGCCAAAACGAAAATTTAAATACTAGTTTTGATTCGGTCAAGTTTACACGTATTTTCGTGATAAATTAAAATTTTGGAACGGAGGAAGTACAATTGTAATTGAATTCAAATCTAACCAGCTATTCAAAATTATAGTTTAATAAATATAGACTAGGACGCAAAGCATTAAAAAATCAAATGATGTAACAATTAGATCTCACTGGAAATTTCCATGTGGCCATATATATTCCAACTTATAGGAATTTTCTCCACGCTTGTTAAAATTTAAAAACAAAAACCCCGTTCCATTCACAAGTTAAAATAATTCATCCATTAAAGTGATAGGGAAATACACTACTCGGAAGTTTGAACAAATAAAAGCAAGAATTTATTTTTTTAAATGTAACAAATTTGAATGACTTATGAGATCTCATCTTTAATCATTTTCACACGTTGAGTACGTAATTAATTACTATATTGGAACCGAAACAAGTTATCTAACTCATTACAAACATAACCAATATCTATGTTTCAACCAATTTTAAACTAATTTTAACTTGAAAACCTATATTGATGATCTAAATCAAGGATTCAACAATTTGGTTGGCTGGTTTGACCGTGCTTTTAAGGACTTATTGTAAAAAAAAATTGATTATATGTTGCATCCAAAAATCCTGCTATACCAAATGGATTAAAAAGAGTTTAACAAAATACAATACCATTATCATACATGCAAGCACCGTCGAAACTAAGTGGTAACTCCAGAATTTTCTATTTTTTTTAGTTTCTACTGAATTTTGTTAAATATGAAAATTTAGTACTCTTGATTTGTTTTTTCACTGAGAATTATTTTTTATGCAAAATCAGCTCCCCTCCTTTATATCATATAAATGCAAAGGAGGAAAAATAAAAGAATAAAGAATAGGTTTTCTTATTTTCTAACAAGGGAGAAAAAAAGTGATAACAGGTAGTTTTTTTTCTTCCTAATATCGCTGATAAAAACAAGGGAGAAAAGAAAATTAAGGATAAAATTCTAGTTGGAAAAATCTAACCTGGAGATAAAAGACGAGGCAAACCCTAACTCTATAATATGAAAAAGGTTACGCACAAATCCCACCCACTTTATATAGTAATAGAGAAATATAATGGGTGCTGGTCATTTTATATTTTTATTGACATTATGGCCAAAAAAATAAACAAATTTGGAATATTATTTTAATGCATTTGCTTTAATTTATCTTCCCCCTTTTCTATGGGTAATTAAAAGAGAAAGTACATTAATTTGGATTTGCCTTTTGTCTAGATAAGGCTTACATTTCAAATATTAATTTTACTTTATCCAATGTATATCTTTCGGTTAAAATAACTTTTAAGAGGAAATAATGCTTCCTAGAAGTAGTTTTTGATAATCCCCATTTTTAAAATGTCTTGCAATACTCGGAAAAAAATCCCTCAACTTTGTAACTAATTAAAAAAATTTATTTTCTCATGATATTACCTCTCTTTACAAGGTATTTTTTTACTTATAATGTACTTTCCATCTTTTAGCTAGCTATTTGTAAACTTATATGTTATGTTTAATTTATAAGTTAGAATCTGTATACTTTACTTTACAAAATTATACTTTTATTCAACGCTTTAAAACATTAAAGCATCTTGGAAAGGTTTTCAGGGAAGATTTATTAAGCATATGCTCCGACACTAAAAGTGTATGCTTCGACGCTACAAGCGTAAGATTTACTATGCTCATTAACAAAATCGTACATGAATATTATTGGTATAAAACAATAAAAATAATAATTATTCAGTTAATTAAATCACAGACTTTGTGTAATATAACAAATTACATTTGAACACTGACCTTTTGATTCATTTTTTAGCACATAATTGTATATGTAGACATTTTTGCTATATAACAACAGTCCATGGAGTTGATTTTGCTTTTGTACCGATTTGTTAGACTACAATAAGTTTTTTTCTTAACCAAACCTTAAGCTTTTCAATATTGAGACGTGATTTTTGAGCATGAACGCATGTAAAACATTGTTTTTAAGCTTTTTGAGCTATAGGCTAAAGTTGAACAATTTTTTCTGTGAGCTTTAAGTAAAATCGAGCCCCAACGAGTTCTAATTAAGCGAGCTTTATAATACACTCCTTTTATTTTTATTTTATAAGTTGCATACATATTAGTATAAGCTGTCAAATAAACTTGTATAGTGAAATTAATAATTTATCATATACTACACTTATAAATTATTATTGATTTGTACCTTACTTGTTAGAAAATCTAACTTGTACATTGTACTATAAATTTTTAACAATCGTACGCTCTACTTGAAAAAGTTGACATGTGTTAATTTCAATCAATTAGTAGAGCAAGTACGCGCTATCAACTGACAGCATTAAGGAGATCATGATATCAACAACTAAAGTAAATATAAAACGCCATGAAAAGTTGTTGCACAGTTTTAAGAATATGTCTTCAGTTTGTCACCATCTGCCTCCGATTTCCCACATGTAAAATCGTGGACGGAACCAGAATTACTCTTTAAATCACTAAGATAGCTACGTTTTCATTGACTTGACATGTAATAATAAGTTTTTCCACAAATATGAGCGTCTCTCCTCAGGTTGTCACCATCACCCATCGACAGCTGAAATGTACAATATCATGGACCAAGACGACACTATATTTCTTGCTAAGTCGCGGCTAAATTTTTCAAGTTATCTTATATTTAACAGATTTCGGTTTGGTTAATGAATTGTTTTGTAAAGTAGAACTATCCAATAATCTAAATAAGCAGAGCATTTAAGAGTTATCCACATTCTGATAGTAGTACAGTAGTACAAAAGACACACGTGTATGCTCAGGCGCAGAGGCAGTGTAGGCCGAATTGGGGCTGTAGCACCGCTGAAATTTGAACAACTATTATTTTATATGTAATTTTTATTAAAGATTATTATACCACAGTGGTTAACTGTTGAATCAGAAGTAATGATCTTCCAATTGCTACTGTCTTCGAACATCTGTAGCTAAAATATGTCATTTCTTGCACTATTTTTTTGGTTTTACATTTTTACACTGTAATGATTTTTTCTGACAATCTTATATAGTTCCTATAAAAACTTCAGAATTATTGAAATTTTACACCAGTTGTAAATAGCCGATATTATCCTTTTTTGGATTTACATTTTTACAAGTGGTTCTTACTGAAAGTATTTTATAGTTTCTAAAAAAATTTCAGAAATAATAAAAATTAAAACCGTTAGTACGTCTTCTATAGTTATATATTATATTATGCTCCTACTTAACCGAAATTCTGCATCCGCCCCTCTGTATACTCATTATGATAGTAGTACAGTAGTACACAACACACCCATGTATGCTCATTCAATCTACTGAGTTTATAGATACTTTAAATTATCCGGGCTGTTAGATCTAAAATTTATACAATCCCACTTTTTAAAATCAGATCCAAGTTACGACTTACGAACACACTGCAATTTACCGACTACTTTATAAAAAAGAACTGTATATGGAGACCTAACTTAGAACGAGACGGACCCTTTTGATATTAATTCTCTCTCCAATTACCTTAAATCCACTCTAAACTAATAGTTCTACTCATAAACATAGGGGTTTTATACGTTTGCTATACCAAAATATGTGTTTTTAACGATTTAGATACACATTTCAATTTTTCCAATTTGGGTACCACACTATGAAAACTTTCCAATTTAGGTATCACCGTCTAAATTAATCACGGAATCATGTCATCTGACAGCACGTGCTTGACAAACGTTAACGTGGGAGGGTAATTTTGTCATTCTGCACCAAAATATATCATTTTAGAAAAATGTTTCCCCTTAATTTCACATATAACAAAAATCAGCACATAGTTTAAATTTGAGGTGAAACGTTATTCTAGCATGATATATTTTGGTGCAGAATGACAAAATTATCTTCTCACGTTCAAGTTTATCAAACACGTGATGTCATGTGACATAATTTCGTGATTAATTTATACAGTTCTATCTAAATTGGACAGTTTCTTATAGCGTGGTATCCAAATTAGAAAAGTTGAAAAATAGGTATACAAATCGTTAACAGTAACATAGTTTAGTGTACTAGACATAGTTTTCCTCCATAAATATATAACATTGCATTTCATATACAACAATTTGACTTTGGTCGTTGAAGGAGTCAGGCTAATGTTTTTTGAGTGTGTTTGTAGTATTCATTTTAGAATTAAGATTCGGAGAGTTGCACTTAGTTATTTGGGCCTAGTAACTCGTGTTATAGCAAAGCCTGAAAATCATTTCTCACTTCTTATAAAACCCGTTTTCAAACATTGTTGAACTGTAAATGAAAAGTTTGTAAAAATGAAAACAAAAATTATCTAAAACAGCTCCAAAGGTTAGATTTAGCTACACAAATCTAGCACAATCAACATCTATTTGCTAATAGCAAGATCAAGAAAAACCAAGCTATAAAACATGTTGCTAGGATTTTTTATTTCTTGACAATTAGACCCCTTAACAACTCACTCACAAGTGGATTAGGCTCTAAGATGCCGTATTTACGGACTTTTCCAGAATTATAGTAAACAAACAAGAAGAAGAATATAAAGCACAACTTTTATTACTCTCAATATTGATTACCCAAGTACATCTGCTAAAGTCATCTACTATTGTGAGAAAAAAAATTACAACCATCTATAGTAGCAGTCTTGTAGGGACCCCATATGTCAACATGGATTTTAGCAAAAATTCTAGACGTCTTTATTGAACTCAGAGGGAAAGAAGCCCTGCATTGCTTAGCTAAAGGGCAAATACTACAATTTGCTAGCTTGCTATTTACATCAAAAGTAAAGTAGTTCTTGAGCAAAGACAATCTCTGAGAAGAAGGGTGACCCAAACGCATATGCCAAAGATCCTGAGAAGAGCTTGTGACTAGAGAGCATGTTGTAGCAGATTTATCACAGCTAGAAGTCACACGATATACCCCATTCTCGAGATTAGCAGTACCAATCACTCTCTTGATGATTTGGTCCTGTATAGAACACACATTGCCATAGAACACTATGCTGTAGTGATAATCATGTATCAACTTATTTACAGATATAAGGTTGACATGAAAAGTAGGAGCACACAACACATGATGTAGCATTAGAAAAGGTTCTATGTGCGCAATACCTATATGAGTAATAGGTGTCTTTTCTCCAGTTGGTAGTGTAACAAAAACTTGTTGTACTTCTTTAGAATGAACAAAATAATCAACATTATTTACTATATGATCAGTAGCTCCGGAATCTAATATCCACTTAGTTGACATAGGCATAGGTTGTAGAGAAATATTCATGGCCATACCTGTCGTAGAAAGATGAGAATCATGACCATAAGGTGCCATTGTAGCAGTTCCCACAAAAGTAAGAGGATTATCATTACTCTGAACAGCTGAAGAAGAAGGCGAGACTTCCTTAGCTTGCATTTGTAACTGATGCATTAGACTGTAGTATTGTTGGGGTCATAGAAGCAGATAGAGAATTATTCTGCGGCATTGGTGGATAAACAGGTCCAATACTAGCATTATTTGCTGTATAGTGATTATTGTGACCAAAATTTCCATTATTTCCCTTATGAAACCTATGTCCTCGTGAATAACCAACTAGCTTGAAACAAGTTTCCCTGGTATGGTTAGTCAACCCACAATTTGTGCACAACATATTACCTTGAATTTTCTACTTAACAGGTGGCATGTACTTTTTCCCAGCATTGACAGGATATTTGTTGTTGTGTTGACTAAAGATATGAGTCTGGTTCATCATAGCCATTATCTCAGTATTTGGATTTGCACTAATCACATGAGTTTAAACAAGGCTCATTTGTCTCTCTTCTTGGTCAAGTAGTGCATATATTTGATTTAAAGAGGGTAGAGAATTGATCATTAATATTTGTCCCCTAGTTCCAGAATAACTGTCATTTATACCCATCAAAAATTTCATAGTGATGAACTGTTGTGAAGAATTCTCAACCTTTGCTATAGCCTGGCAAGTACAACTATACATAAACCCGCAAGTACATATAGGTGTTGGACTTAATTGTTGTAAATCACTCCACAAAGTGTCCAAACTTGTGAAATATTTCTGTATTGTTTCATGGCCTTGTACCAACATAAAAATACTTTTCTGTATCTCAAAAATTCTAGGTCCGTTAGATTGGGCAAATCTCTCTTTCAAAACAGCCCACATCACAGCACCGGTAGGTTGATACAAGATATTAGCAGCTATTTCCTTAGAAACTGAGTGAATAATCCAAGATTGAACCATAAGATTGCATCTATTCCAAAATGCATATGAATTATCAAGAACCGAGGGCATAACTATAGTACCATCGATAAATCCAACCTTATTCTTGGATCCGAGTGCCATTAACATAGACCTAGCCCAAGAATTGTAATTATTTCCATCTAATATAGGTGTAACCATTATAGTAGTAGGATTATCACTTGTATTTAAATAATAAGGGTTAAAAGGGTCGATTACCAATAGAGGATGAGTCGAATTTCCAGAACCACTATTACCAGAAACCCCATCATTAGTCCCATTTCCATCACCATTATTCTCTAGCCCTAAATTTTCCCCAGTTCTCTCCATTTTTGCTCCCAAAAAAAAAATTGCAGAAAAACCTCGAAATTTGCGTAATACAGATGTCGAAGACGAAGATACGTGTAGCGGAATAGCGATTATCGCTCTGATACCATGAAGAAAACTACAATTAGTAGTAGATTTGTATAAAAGAAAATGAAATAAAAGGAAAAAAACGAAAAAGTATTTAGAGAGAGAATGAAAGAGAAAACTAGTTTCTCAGTATTTTTCATTAACCGCCAATCGTGAGATAGATAAAACTTTATATACTGAGCCAATTCTGTTATGCCAGCTAGCTCTAGCTCAGCTATAATATCTAAACAGGAACAAACTATTACAGAAAATACAATTGACTCATATGGTTTAAAATGATTACACCAACAAAGGTAAAATACAAACTCCGATCTCCAACAATAACTGCTGGTAACCGCTATTATTCTAACTTCTACTCCTAATAATTGTTGTAAAAATTGTTTAAGTAAATATGTGTGATCGCTTTGGATGCCTCCATAATGTGATTGTGCGTTCACTTTTATAGGCCTGTTCGATAACTACTCAGCAGTTAATATTTCGACAATAACCATATTATGTTTGCCTAAATTGTTGATGCGTGTCCCTTCTTCATTAATAATTATCTTGATAAATCGTGACACATGTCTTCCTAAGTTATGAAAGTATTTATAAATTAAATTATTTTCAAATTCCCCCATTAACTTAGAATTTCAGATTGTCAATTTGTAAGACTTTGCCAATTAGTCCAAAAGAAACAAATGTGGTGTAAACAAAACATTAACATTTTTTTCACGAGAAACATGACAAAACGAAGTTGCATGACATATCCGAAACAAATGGAATCAAACTTTACCAATGAACGAAGTAGAGTGTAATTGACTAGTTACATAACGTATCTGAAACAAAAAGAAGTTGCACTACAAGAAATATTACATTTAGGGATAAATTATTTGGAAACGATCAATTTTTTTCTCCAAATAGTATTTTTTAGGGACAAATAATGTTTTAGAAACGAAAATATTTTTTTTCCCCAAATCTAATGTTTAGTTGAGAAACTGTTTTCAAGAAATAACATGACAATACTGATCGAGTGTATGGATATAAATAGTGAGAGGAAGTTGTGTTAAAAAAGGATTAAGAATCCGATTACAAATCAAACACCTAGTTTAGCTAGGAAATATATAGATAAACGCACTAATATCAACTTAAATAATTGTAACCAACTTTTGTCCCTCTGATAATTAGTACGTGAATGATATTTTGTTTATATTTTGTTTATCATTGGGCTACGTCTCCGGGTCACTCACCCAGATCAATGATATTATAAAAGTTTACAGCATAGATATAAGTCTAAGTGAAAAACTCTCAGATTCACTCTAGATTTTTCTGCCTATCTCTATATTGCTCCTACTATATAACTATCACTTAAAAAATTAGTGGCATCACACCATTGTTTTTCTGTTTAAGTTTCGCACGTGTGTCTCTCGTGTATCTCTCCAAGGTAGAGTTCTTTATAGTTTAGAATACACACATTTTACAAACAAAGTTATCATCTATTTATAAAAGAAAAATAAATCTTCAAAGATCTTCTTCATGTAATATTTATCTTCAGAAAGTTCTTGATTTATTCGTGTATCTCCATATTGATCTAAATCTTCTCGTCATACGAAATATTTGTAGTTTCAGATTTGATCACAATCTTCCTAGGTCAACTCGAGATAAGCTTGTTTGAATATAGGAGACATCGTTACGTTTGAAACGATCATATAAAATAATATATTTTGAAAATAAAATCTTATTTTATTTAAAAACAATAACTCCATATATAATTCCAATATATATTGAATAAAAGATTTCGTTAGTAACAAGATTGGAATTGTGATAAACACTTATGCAACTAAACTTCCATAGATAGTATATCTTTTAAAACCAAACTCCTTTTTATTTTAAAAAACTTCCATTGTTTATCAACTAAATATTCTCAACACATATAAATAAAATCTATGTGAATATATGAGAATATTTGCTGCATATTTTAATTAAATTAATTAACTTAAATATCAAATAATGCAGTAAGACAGAATCATGCGTATTATGAGATTATAACTATGCCTGCAACTAGAGGTTGCAACTTCACCTGTAAAAATAAAATTGTCTTAACAATTATCATTTAATCTTAGATTAGTTTAATCAAACCAATTGACAATAAAGAGTTCAATAGGCCAAAAATATGCTCCAAACACAAAAGACAACCATGTTTCGCCTACCACTTACCTAGGACAAAGGGCTTAGCGTGAGCTTCCAAGTGAAAGTTAACTGAAACACCAAGTGATTTCTTGATTTTTCTATCGGTTATTCTATTTACTGATCAGGTTATATATACTTGAACAAATCATATCGCTTGCTAGATATAAATTTATGCACTTCCGTTTTTTTGAAACCAGATTGAAGTTACAAACACACTGCAATTTACCGATTAGTTTATAAAAAAGAACTATATCTGGAGTATAATAATTTCCTGCTTTCTAGAAGGAATTTCTCTCGAGAATTTGTCACTATCTTTCCGAAACTTTTTTGTGCATTAAAAAATTTCCTGCTCTTCGCTTTGAGAAAATTAATTTATCGTAACAATGAGGAAATTACGTGAGCAGATGCGGAAATTAGGCAGAGCAACACCAATTTGGTAATTGTAAGATCAACAAAAAACCAAGCAATAAACATTTACATTTTTCTATGAAAAACATGATAAAAAGAAGTTGCATGACGTATCCGAAACAAATGGAATCAAACCTGACCAAAACGGAATACTCTATCTCGCATTGGAAACCGCAGTTTGCAACTCGTAAAAGCAACTCCTCATACAAGGCTTCTGTAAATACAAAAACTCTCGCAAAAGGAAAACATTTTCATACTTGTAACTACATCTTTTCATCACATCTTAATATTCTTAAGGTAAAATCTTACACTTTTTACTTGATCTCTATCGAACTCCCAGTAAAAGACGAAGCTGCCTTCTGCTGACATTTTTATAGTTGCATTTCTCTCTTATGTTTCCTGAATTGCTTGGCCTTTTCGTTTTCCAAATCGGCAACGGCTCAGTAAAAGACGAAGCTGCCTTCTGCTGACATTTCTTATATATTTTGGCATATCTCATGCTCATTACCCATAATTTATCCCCATCATGGTCCAAAGCTATATCCATCTCCCGGGTTATGGGTCCATTTAAAGTAAGATAATAAAAAACCCTTTTCCCCATATCAAGAACTTTACCATTTTCTTCTAATGGTTCCGCATGATATTTAAAGGATAATAATTCCTCGACCATAAACCGATACTCTTTCTTCAACTCCTCCCATTTACACTGAGATAAGTCTCCGACGTTTGGAAAGTAGTATGCATTATACGTCGCAAGCTTATCCAACACATACTATACATTTCTCATCTCTGGCTCGGTATGGCAATAGTGACTAGGGGAGTAATATTGACGCACATCCACAATGATTCGGAGTATACTAGTCATTCTGTTGTGGTATCGGAAGAATTTCATATAGCCATTCATCCCATTTCGAAAGTGGTCCACATAATTTTGCACGTGTGGCAACATAGATACATGATCCAAAATACTGCAACGGGTCAGAAACAAACTCAAGAGTTCAAGATGAATTAATCGCTGTTTATTGTTTACTCTGGCATAAAATAACACAGAAATGGAGGTAGCATATGGTCCTCTAATTGTGAAAACCACAACATCACCTGATCAAGGGTGGAAATTATGATCATGTAAGAGAGGAGTGTATGTACAAAATTTATTGAAATGGTCACCACTAAAGGTTAGCCAAACAATGTCGTTAATTCCACTATTGATTTTCAACTGGAACAATAAAATACATTTTTATTATTTGGGTAACTATAGTACATCAATCATTCATGTTTTTCTTTTTTTTTGTACATCAGCGTTTCATTTTTATGATATAGTACAACAATCTTGTTTTCTTTATGTTTTTGAAACCTATATTACGGAAAAGCAGTTAGATGACAATATAACCTGCTCCTATATATATCTGTATTATGAGAGGTATTTTTGTCTTTCTATATCATTCTAATTTATAATTTTTTATACTCAATATCGGCATGGTCATTATTATTAAATATAATGTTGACTAGTACAAGACTCATGGTACTCGGAACAAGCTCCAAGGGATAAAGGAAAACAAATAGTAATGTACATAACAACACAATACGTCATTACCTAAACAACCAATCTAAATCATTCGACAACAGAAAAGATAAGAAAATGAGTACAACAAACCTTAGATAAATAAAAACTTATCTCAATTGATGAAATGAAAAGTGAAATATTGTCACGCAAGCAAACGTATCAGATAAAACAAAGCAGACTAACTGATGGTTGCAGAAACGAGCACAAACGATCATTGGGAGTACTCGTAAGCCTAAGATGCTATACTCAACACACCTCAAGTAAAAGCCATCGGGTTGTTCTAGTTTATAATTTACTTGTGCTGCTGTGCATTGGTTCTAACTAGTAATGGTTTTTTGAACTTTTCCTATCGTTTTTCTTTCTTTAAGTGTTTTTTCTTTTTGTACTTTTTGTCCAAGAGATTAGAAACCTTATTAATAATGCACACAAGTACCGAGACGTCAGACCATTACTAAGTAAATTTTACATACTTCTTTCAATCAACAATTATAGCACTTATTTTTACCTGTGCCAGTATATACTGAGCGTCATTATTCCCAGCTTCAGCACATCGAACTAGCAAGCCCCTGATGTGCTCACAATTTTCAACCGGAAACGGCAACGCAAAATCTTTGAAATTTGCCATCTTCAATAGATCTTTATCATAACCAAATATGGCAAACATTTTGCAACTGCAATAAAATTTTCAATCAACGAAGAGCATAGTTTTCAGAAAACAAAACTGATAAACATAGAGAAAGATCCCCTTCACTAAATAATTGTCCTAGATTTGGAGAATTTTAATGCAAGTTTTATTTTAGAAAATAAAATTTATGATTCCCCGTAGATTTTTTATGATTATGGCGATGACGAATGGATAGGGGAAGAGCTACCAGAATTGATGATTGATAAGAAAATTTATGTTGATTCCTGGTTCGAAAGTATTACAGATTTCCCTATACTTGATTTTATTCAGTTGAATTATGGGTTTGATGTTGCTTGTGTTGAGAAAATAGTTGGGTAAAATTTTACCGATATTATTATGCTAAAGAATTTTTTTAGCATTGATGATAAAGATGGGATGAATTATTATGAGCTTTATAAGATTTTTGAGAATACGTCCAAAAGAGTTGATCGGAACATGCTAATATATAGTGAGTTGAACTTCTATTTGCTAAAATATATACTCGACAACAATCATATAGTGCTAGCCATTCAATTATTATTCGAGCAATGGATGCATCGCGGGCTATATGTGCAAAAATTTCTGCTACTTCGAACTCGACGGCGAGTTTTTTCCAACTAAGGGCGACTCATGCAGGAGGATCTACAAATTATCTTTATTTCCGTTTATGCTCTTAATTACTTATTTGGTTTCTTTTTTAATTCGTCAATCTTTATTATATCTACTCAAGACTTGTTATTTCCTTTTATATTTTAAGCTACTTTAATAACTTCCTTTTTGTGAACAATATCATAACCTATCTTGTTCCGGCGTCAGCTTACTATTGTTGTGAAGGATTTTGTGGGGGGCGGATCTGGCGACATGCATTGGGGATTCCGTTTAATTGATGTGCTTTTATCTCCCTCCGACGAAGTAGAACTATGATAAGTCTTTAGTGCGGTGGCTCGGGTTATTCACCCTAGTCGTCTCTCTCCTTCTCTCTCTAGGGTTCCATTAGAACATATGTACCTAATACATGATCTCTCTCTCTCTCTATATATATATATATAATGATCAATACTTTAAATGCTAAAAATAAAGGGGAAAATGCTGCTATTAAACTTGACATGAATAAAGCTTATGACAAAGTGTCTTGGCTCTTTCTTACAAAAGTTTTAATAAAAATCGGTTTTACTGAGATTTTTATAGACAGAACTTGGAGACTTATATCTAATATCTACTTTAGGTTTCATGTCAGTGGTGTAGCTTCTGGTTTTTTCAAATCTAATTAAGGCTTAAGACAAGGAGATCTTCTATCTCCAGGTCTTTTTGTTATCAGCTTAGAAGTCTTTTCTAGAAATCTAAATTATCTTGTTCACAAGGGTTATTATCAGAGATTCAAAGTTCCTATTTGGAGTCCTTTTACTATTCATTATTTTTTCTGCTGCTAATGTGAGATCAGTAAGGGAAGTTCAGAAGGTGCTAAGAAAATATGAATTTGATTCTGGTCAAGAAGTAAATTGTGAAAAAAGTTCTCTATATTGCTCTAAAACTGTCATAAATACTCAAGGGAGAAAAATTAAAGAAAAACTGGGAATTACGATGAAAAAGTCTCCTTTTATTTATCCAGGGTGTAATCTTTAATCTAGTAGAAAGAAAAACATTTATTTCCATTTTATGGTGGCTAAAATCAGAGATGCTCTCAATAATTGGAAGTCTAAATTGTTATCTATGATATCTAAAATCATTCTTATAAATTATATTCTCGAATCTATTCCTCTATATATTCTCTCAGCAATGCTGCCTGCTAAAAATGTTATTACTGTTGTAGAGATGATCTTTTCTAATTTCTTGTGGGGTCAAAATGAAGATAAAAATAAGTATTATTGGGTTTCTTAGAAGAGGGTTTCTAGACCTATTGAAGAGGGTGGTTTGGATTTAAGGAGTATGTGTGATATCTCGAAGGCTTTTGCTGTCAAACTTTGGTGGGAATTTAGAAAGAAAAAATCTATTTGGTCTTTATTTATGAAAAATAAGTATTGCAAAAAAGTTCACATTTGCCAACCTGGACAATAAAGAGAGGTGATGGACCAATCACTAGGGACATTACTAATGGCACTTGTAAAAGAATGATTGAAGTAAGAGAATAAGCTCAAAAAAGCATTATTTGGCCAATTGGTCAAGATAATGTTAATGTCAACTTGGACAATTGGAGAGGTGATGGTCCAATCACCTGGTAAGAAACAAAGCAAACTCTAGTTGGGCTCATTCTTTAATCTCGGATAAACTTTTACCTTTGAGAATTTCATGTTTTATGTGGAAAATTTTGCTTAATGTAGTTCCAGTTGATAACAACATTCAGAGAAAGGTGATTAATTTAGTCTCAATGTGTGATTGCTGCAAGAAAATTGGTGAAGATCCGGAGCATTTATTTAGTATTGGTCCTATAGCTACTTTGGTCTGGAGTTATTTTAGAAATCATTTGGGTATCTAGTACTACAATAACAACATTAGAGGTAGATGTATGACTTGGTGGTTAAAATCAAACTACTCTTTGAAAGGTAAATGTTTAAAAGTTTTTACTTCTATTATTATTGGGATAATATCAAAAAAGTACTAAGTTCATTTTACCTGTTCATCAAAAAATATAAGGCTTTCGACAGAAATTTTGATCTATTCTCTAATAATAATAGAATCAAACCTGGTAAGAAAATTCAAAAACATTATTGGGACAAACATCCTATCAATTTTATTATGATTAATGTGGAAGATAGCCACAAATCTTTCCCTATGTATTCTGGTATTGGTGGGTTGGTTAGGGACCACATGGGCTATTTTATTAACGGATTTTCTTTCTATGAAAGAGCTAATTCTACTATGGAAAGAGAAAATTTGGCAATTCTAAAAGGCCTCTCAATTATTGATGATCAAAAGGCTATATTGGAAAGTGGTTCAAATAGCATGGTGAATATTAATCATAATAAAGAAAAATGTAACTCGATCATCTATGGATTTATTAGACAAATTAAAGAGATCATTAAACAGAAAAATGTGAAGATCGTACATACCTTTCGAGAAGCTAATGGAGCAGCTGATTTGCTAGCAAATGGGGTTCGAACATCATTTCAAAGGATCAAAGAGATTTCCTTTGTCTTCTGGGTAAGATTTTAAAACTGGATCATAATCATTATCCTAATTTAAGATGATTAAAAAGATTTTCGACATGGTTTCTCTCTCTAAACTCTCTGTGTGTGAAATGAATTTTGTCGGTTCGTATGGAAAGAAGAAAGAAAAAGAACATGATGCATGGATTATCTGGATTATTTTTGCTTTTATTTCTACAAAAGCCCTTGTAAGTTTTAGTAATTTTAAGTTCAATCCCAAGTGATTTGTAATTATCACTTTTGACACTTATTTTCTAAATTGGCGCACTTTTGTTTTCGCTTATAAATAAAAATGTTGGTTTTTCTCAACATTAAATAAAAAAAAATCGGAACACAAAATGAAAGGTATTTGATCTTTCTATGGTATAACTATACAGACCAGATCTTTTTATGGTGCATTATTTTCTGTTTCAGAATCGTTGAAAGATTAATGGAACGGTGGACAGATACTAAGTCCAGAATACGACAACCGACGTACAAACACTAATCATAAAATTAAAAAAATTCAACCAAGAAATAACTTACGATGCAGTCTAATTAAAGCAACAATTCACCAGAATACGACTTCTAACCTCTCTCTCTCAAAGTTTATAATGTAGGGTTTGTGGTATTTGATCAGAGTCTTATATAATGTTGCGTATATAGGCGGTATAATTGTCATCTGATTTATCCCAATAAAGCATCCGGTCATTAATTTGTAATTCAATCGCCATTTGATTCACATTAATCTGTGACACTTTAAATGTTTCTGATTGCAAAGTCATAATTGAGTAGTTAGACTATTAGTTCTTATTATAAAAAGCCAAATCAAGGGAATAATTGAGTAGATAGACTATTAGTTCTTATTATAAAAAGGCAAATCAAGGGATTCGTGTGAATAACCTATCTATATTTAAACCAATTGAACACATGTCTATATTTACACGGTACAACACCTTGAGTAGTTTTGTTTTTACTCAAATTTGAAAAATATTTGCCAATAAGAACCAAAGAAACCCTGCAACTCTGGTTTCGTTATCTAAGCACAAGCTCACCCCTCTAAACACTCACTCAAACTATTCCAGTCTCTTTCTCTCCATGATAGTTGATGCTGGCGAAATCAGTTTTGCTGCTTTAAATGCATAATGACATGATGAAAGGTTTTCCATATTGCCCATATCTTCTATGATAAAAATGTATCGATTCTAATAAATCCGCAATAAATATAAATGTTGATGACTTTAAAAATCCTTGTGAGGCTTCTTAAAGTTCACAATATCAGAAAAAGTATCGACTAAATATGCTGCTAAGCTACTAGAATCATCAATAAGCTAAATAAATGTTTTAACCACCCTCTTCTCGTGCTCAGTCGATCTTAAGCTAAACCATGTTAGAAATTTCTTCAGAAACTCCTCCTTGATATGCCTATCACATTCAAGATTGAATATCACCTGGACACAATAGTCGAAATTAATATATGAATTTCCCAATTCTTTGGATATTCAGAAAGGTGAACCATTCAACATACATCCGCTCTTAGTTGTATCCTCAATTGTGGCCATAACTCTTTGGGAATTCATCATAGACATTTCCCCATTTGTCGAAACACCACTACGATCCAGTCTTAGACTCACTTTTAAGAAACCAAGGTATTAAAAGGAAAAAAGTGAATAAACGAAGGTACAAAAAGGTATAAAACCCTACAAAAAATTGAGTCTAAGAGCGGTTGGTATTGGTGTCTTGACCAACGAGGAAATGTCTGTGATGTATTCCCAAAGAGTTATGAACACAATTGAGGATACAGCTGAGAGCGGATGTACTTTGAATGATTCACCTCTGGGAATATCCAAAGAATTGGGAAATTCAGATATTAATTTAGACTATTAGGTCAAGGTGATATGCAAGCTTGAATGTGATAGGCATGTCAAGGAGGATTTTCTAAACTAATTTCTAAATTGGTTTAGCTTAAGATCAACCGAGCACGAGAAGAGGGTGGTCAAAACATTTATTCAGTTTATTGATGATTCTAGTAGCTTAGCAGCACAGTTGGTCAATACTTTTTATGATATTGTGAACTTTAAGAAGCCTCACAATGATTTTTAAAATCATCAAAAATGATATTTATTGCGGATTTATAAGAATCGATACATTTTTATCATAGAAGATATGGGTGTTGGAAACACATTTTATTTTGCAGCGGAAAAACTGACTTTGGATCCTGATTATAGTGTATATGAATTTAATAAAAACGATACAGAAATACCTCATGGGCAAAGGTAGATCACACTTGATCTTCTACCGTATTCTTATAATATTGTTTACTTCTTAGAGAGATAGGCTCTCAAACTGTTAAAAACTCTAGAAAATATTTTATGAGACTTCTTATCTTTTTCACAGCATAGGAGTATATTTATAGGCTAAAGTAGGGACTCAGTGCATAAGAAGAATAAGAGTTATACTTAACCTAGATCTCTAACCCTAATTAGATTATAATTCAATTAATAAATATTATCTAGTTTTAATTAAAAGACTAATATAATATTATCTAATTAATATTTTTATAATCATAGGATAATCTATCAATAAATTATATTCATTTCCATTATAGAATATATAATTGCACTCTTAATTCTTCTCAAAATAATATTTGAGAGCACATTATTGAATACTTAAATATCTTATCACGTTAAGATTACAAATATCCACTGAGTAAATAAATTACTGATAATTATTTTACTCGGCATATTATTTCCTCGACCTTTACACTTAACTTATTTGTTTTGTCGAATATAAAATCCACTTATAAGCTTCTCGAGTGGATATCATCAATCCTTGTTAAGGGATGTAAATTCCTTCGATTATACACACACACGATATAAATAATATCACTGCCCAATGTACGGATTTATTGACCACAACAAATCTCATTCATTGCAAATCAAAACATTATATATTATAAATATATGTATCGAAAATAATCTAGAGATTAAGAGTATAAGTAATCATAATAATTCATTAGCTATAATTATTTTATTCTGGTCAGTACCATAAAATAATATCACTTTGTCATGTTCAATATATTTGAAGTACACTAGCACAAAGAGTCGGAACTCAAGTGTTTCTTATAGTCAAGACAGACCTACTAAAACTATCTGCTACAACTATACCGATGTTTGTTCACTCTATCTAAAGTTGTGAACGATAAAATATATTATGTTAGAACCCGTGATTTGATCTTCCGTATGTAAGCCGTACTCTACACACGAAATCACTTACTATACAAAATAAAGACACATGTACATATAAATAACATGTACAACATTGCTCAAAACTATTATCAAATAAATCATTCATTGTTAATAAATAAATACTAAAAAGCAACAATAAATCATGTCTTTTATTATATTATTCTAATAATGGGCAATATGAAAAACCTTCATCAGGTCATTTTTCATTTAAGTAGCGAAACTGATTTCACTAACATCAACTATCATGGAAAGAAAGAGACTGGAATAGTTTGAATAAGTGTTTATAGGGGCGAACTTGTACTTAGATAGCAAAGCCCGAGTTGCAGGGTTTTCTTTTGGTTCTTGTTGGCAAATATTTTTCAAATTTGAGTAAAAACAAAACTACTCAAGTTGTTGTATCGTGTATAGACTTGATTTGACTTTTTAATTATAAGAACTCATCGTCTAACTACTCAAGTATAACTTTGCAATCAGAAACATTTAATGTGCAACAAATTAATGTGAATCAAATGGCGATTGAAATACAAATTAATTACCAGATGCTTTTTTGGAAGCAATCAAATGACAATTATACCGCCTACATACGCAACATTATATAAGACAGATCAGATACCACCAACCGTACATTCTAAACTCTGGGAGAGAGAGGTTAGAAGGCGTATTCAGGTGAATTGTCTCCTTAATTAGACTGCGTCGTAAGTTATTTCTCGGTATTTATGATTAATGTATGTATGTTGGTTGCCATACGTATACTGGACTTAGTATTTGTCCGCCATTCCATTACTCTTTCAACAATATCTTAAACACAAAATAACAAAGGGAAATACGATTGGAAATCTAAGTATGTAGAATATCATTTATGCTAATTAAGGAAACATATGTCCCCCAAGACACAATTACAAAGGATGTTCTTTAGAATAATTCGCTTGAAACTGCAGAGAAATCCATTAAATCTTTTGTAGAATAAATGTTGGAGACAGCCAACGATTCATCAAATTTAAACCATGAAAATCGGTATGCTACTAAAACACAGTTTCTTACTGCAGCAAGAAGTACAATCTACAACTAGATCAGCTGTTAGGTTTTCCAATTCCGAAAAATTCTAAACTTTCCAATTCCTAGAGTTCTATTGAATAGACTTCTCTTTAATAGAGACTTAGCTTGAAAGCGAATTTTTTATTCGCTTATTACAGTGACATACTAACTATTTACGATGTCTAAGACATCCAATTGATAGGTCAAAGGTCTCTTCTAATGGAGGTTAAAAAGTAGGGTTATGATCTTACAGCGAGTGCATCATACGAGCATTTAATGACTCCATCGATGGCAGCAGATAGGCTTCTGAGCTATCCTCTAAAAGATACTCAAGTATCTTTTATAATCAATCAGATATTATATGAAGGAAAGAATACACAAAATTTATACAGACATATCCCATAAAGATAGGGTCAAGCTCTTAAAATATACATTCCTTAAGCACAAAGGAAAGCATATCCGGTAGCAATACTGGAAGAAAGGCGAGGAGTCCATGCCAAGGTCTCCTCGCCAAAGGATATTTGACTATCCGAAGGAGTAAAGTTATAAAATCAATGTCTCCGAAGGCTAACGAATGAGACATGGTCTCTCGAAAGAGTTCAACTCGCCTGCGAGGAGAAGTGGCATCGCCCCTTCAAGCTAGCCAAGTTGGTGGAAAGATAAGGAGATATAACAGAATATATCTCAGCGTGACATTAAGTAAACAAAACATACGAAGAAGATGTGATTGATAATATTATATCAATCACAAAAGATACACCCTAGATTGCATCCACCAACTATATAAGGGGTTTATTATCTAAGAAGAAGATCATCTGAACCCATACGAACTCAGACATACACTAATTATTCGGGTACTACTAAACCCTACTTACATATATTCATATTCATTCTCAAAACCCTAAAAAGTTTTAACCTTCTCACTGCTCTTTTAAGTCGGAGGAGGTTAAACGGTGGCCAAGGCACCAACTCCCACATGATCTTAGCTATTTATGTGCAGGTCATAAAAGGCTAGCCAAGAATCTGGGACAAGCCCTAGAAATAAGCTCTCTCATTGACTCATAGCTTTTGAGTAAAGTTCACGCACTAGAGCTAAGATTTAAGGTCCATCATCTTCTATTCAAAGTAATTACATATAGAACAGCAACATAAAAAGAATAAATTGGATGTAACAATTAATTATAAAAAATAAGGGATTTTAATAATGACCGACTACAAAATCAAATCTGAAATGGGAACATAATCATTTTACCATACTTATATACCACGAACACATTTTGGAAATCTTGAAAACCTTAGAGTAGTTAATAGTTACAGTTTGTTAGATTGTTTGGTCATTTAACGTAAGCAGGGTTCTGACCAAGTTTCTCCATATCAAGCATATGCAATTGATAGGTCTGGGAGTTCTGCCCTTTAAAAAACTAGCGAAAGTAATGACCAACTGAAAAAATCAATTCAAATTGCAAAGCATCATCATTCCCATGATAAGAAATAGGGCGAAGAGAGAAAAAAGGGATGAAGTAAATACCATATCGAATAAATAGTATATATATAAATACGAATAAGGAAACTAAAACACTTGATTACGGAGAGTTTATAAAAAAAATATACCAAAGTAAAAAGAGCAATTTGACAGCATGTGCATACACTGCTGGAAAATTAAAGAGAAAACATTGAGAGCAAAACACAAAAAACTTACAACTCTTTCTCGTAATTACTTTCAAAACCGAAATGAAAAAGGATGACAAGGACTCCTTCAAAACTCAGGTTAATCATTCTATTATAATAACTCAATCCAAAGTCTGTCCAATTTATCCAAAAAAAATTTCAAAAATACTCATATATTTTTTTATTAATTACAATAATATCATACTCACATAAAAAAATATAAAAAGTAATAACTAATAACACTATTTATCCCTCTTTAACAACCAAACATTCTTTTAAGTCTTATCATTTTATACTATTTTTTTTTGTATTATCCACATATTTGTATCATAACTATACTTATTTTCTATATTTTAATTGCACTGTGCGTCACACACGCAACGCGTGGGGCACGATTACTAGTAATAAGAGATACAGTTCTATTGGTTAGTATAAGTAGATTAACACTTGTCCTATAATTTACTTTGGAACTTTTATTGTATTCTGTTATAAGTAAACATTAATAAACACATGTGAGACAAAGAGAAATATTGTTTATCTGGTAGTTCACTTATTCGCTTGAGGAATAAGTGCATCTCGATGATAATCGACTTCATCTTTTTCATCTTGATCTTCTCTCTCTGCGTCTTCCACACCAACGACCATTATCTTTATGGATGAAACTGTGATTGATGTCAAAACAAAAATGCAAACATCTTTTCAGACAACTAGTAAAGACAATGCACAGAGACTATATAAACACCCAACAATTATATTTATATATCTGGGGTATGCAGATAGGTATGTCCCTGCATAAAACTACCTTCTTGTAAGCTAGAGGTACAATTTCTCAAAAAAAAATTGACCATGGTATAAACCTAAAACCAAATATAATGCAAGACTTGGAATATTAAAGCACAAAGTATAAAGAGAGAAAAGGATAATAATGATGAAGGGAATAAAGCCTAAGCTTTCAAGAGTTAAATAAAACTCTTTATTTCATGGAATTATAAGTCAATGCTTGCTAAGCATATGTCAGGTCATGGAATTAGTTTTAGACATATTACCATAATTCAGATTCAATTCCTAACTTCTTGTCATATTTACCTTAAGTTGATTACGTCGTAGCAAAATACCATATAAGGCATCTCATCACCCAAAAATAAGATAAAGAAAAGAAGACGGTAAGCTGGTAACAAATTATTTTATAATTCTATTAGATCATTAATGCATAATTCATTCAACCCACTGACCTAATGATACGGACATCCGTGCAAATATATGGCAAGAAAAATGTATTGTTTCCGTTCCAAATTGTTATTCAACCAAGAAAAAAACTCATACGTAAAATGCCAAAACGAAAATTTAAATACTAGTTTTGATTCGGTCAAGTTTACACGTATTTTCGTGATAAATTAAAATTTTGGAACGGAGGAAGTACAATTGTAATTGAATTCAAATCTAACCAGCTATTCAAAATTATAGTTTAATAAATATAGACTAGGACGCAAAGCATTAAAAAATCAAATGATGTAACAATTAGATCTCACTGGAAATTTCCATGTGGCCATATATATTCCAACTTATAGGAATTTTCTCCACGCTTGTTAAAATTTAAAAACAAAAACCCCGTTCCATTCACAAGTTAAAATAATTCATCCATTAAAGTGATAGGGAAATACACTACTCGGAAGTTTGAACAAATAAAAGCAAGAATTTATTTTTTTAAATGTAACAAATTTGAATGACTTATGAGATCTCATCTTTAATCATTTTCACACGTTGAGTACGTAATTAATTACTATATTGGAACCGAAACAAGTTATCTAACTCATTACAAACATAACCAATATCTATGTTTCAACCAATTTTAAACTAATTTTAACTTGAAAACCTATATTGATGATCTAAATCAAGGATTCAACAATTTGGTTGGCTGGTTTGACCGTGCTTTTAAGGACTTATTGTAAAAAAAAATTGATTATATGTTGCATCCAAAAATCCTGCTATACCAAATGGATTAAAAAGAGTTTAACAAAATACAATACCATTATCATACATGCAAGCACCGTCGAAACTAAGTGGTAACTCCAGAATTTTCTATTTTTTTTAGTTTCTACTGAATT
Source organism: Primula vulgaris (assembly GCA_963920805.1). Lineage (NCBI taxonomy): Eukaryota > Viridiplantae > Streptophyta > Magnoliopsida > Ericales > Primulaceae > Primula > Primula vulgaris. The sequence goes on along the minus strand of OY987215.1, from coordinate 8,865,542 downwards.
TTGTTAAATATGAAAATTTAGTACTCTTGATTTGTTTTTTCACTGAGAATTATTTTTTATGCAAAATCAGCTCCCCTCCTTTATATCATATAAATGCAAAGGAGGAAAAAAAAAAGAATAAAGAATAGGTTTTCTTATTTTCTAACAAGGGAGAAAAAAAGTGATAACAGGTAGTTTTTTTTCTTCCTAATATCGCTGATAAAAACAAGGGAGAAAAGAAAATTAAGGATAAAATTCTAGTTGGAAAAATCTAACCTGGAGATAAAAGACGAGGCAAACCCTAACTCTATAATATGAAAAAGGTTACGCACAAATCCCACCCACTTTATATAGTAATAGAGAAATATAATGGGTGCTGGTCATTTTATATTTTTATTGACATTATGGCCAAAAAAATAAACAAATTTGGAATATTATTTTAATGCATTTGTTTTAATTTATCTTCCCCCTTTTCTATGGGTAATTAAAAGAGAAAGTACATTAATTTGGATTTGCCTTTTGTCTAGATAAGGCTTACATTTCAAATATTAATTTTACTTTATCCAATGTATATCTTTCGGTTAAAATAACTTTTAAGAGGAAATAATGCTTCCTAGAAGTAGTTTTTGATAATCCCCATTTTTAAAATGTCTTGCAATACTCGGAAAAAAATCCCTCAACTTTGTAACTAATTAAAAAAATTTATTTTCTCATGATATTACCTCTCTTTACAAGGTATTTTTTTACTTATAATGTACTTTCCATCTTTTAGCTAGCTATTTGTAAACTTATATGTTATGTTTAATTTATAAGTTAGAATCTGTATACTTTACTTTACAAAATTATACTTTTATTCAACGCTTTAAAACATTAAAGCATCTTGGAAAGGTTTTCAGGGAAGATTTATTAAGCATATGCTCCGACACTAAAAGTGTATGCTTCGACGCTACAAGCGTAAGATTTACTATGCTCATTAACAAAATCGTACATGAATATTATTGGTATAAAACAATAAAAATAATAATTATTCAGTTAATTAAATCACAGACTTTGTGTAATATAACAAATTACATTTGAACACTGACCTTTTGATTCATTTTTTAGCACATAATTGTATATGTAGACATTTTTGCTATATAACAACAGTCCATGGAGTTGATTTTGCTTTTGTACCGATTTGTTAGACTACAATAAGTTTTTTTCTTAACCAAACCTTAAGCTTTTCAATATTGAGACGTGATTTTTGAGCATGAACGCATGTAAAACATTGTTTTTAAGCTTTTTGAGCTATAGGCTAAAGTTGAACAATTTTTTCTGTGAGCTTTAAGTAAAATCGAGCCCCAACGAGTTCTAATTAAGCGAGCTTTATAATACACTCCTTTTATTTTTATTTTATAAGTTGCATACATATTAGTATAAGCTGTCAAATAAACTTGTATAGTGAAATTAATAATTTATCATATACTACACTTATAAATTATTATTGATTTGTACCTTACTTGTTAGAAAATCTAACTTGTACATTGTACTATAAATTTTTAACAATCGTACGCTCTACTTGAAAAAGTTGACATGTGTTAATTTCAATCAATTAGTAGAGCAAGTACGCGCTATCAACTGACAGCATTAAGGAGATCATGATATCAACAACTAAAGTAAATATAAAACGCCATGAAAAGTTGTTGCACAGTTTTAAGAATATGTCTTCAGTTTGTCACCATCTGCCTCCGATTTCCCACATGTAAAATCGTGGACGGAACCAGAATTACTCTTTAAATCACTAAGATAGCTACGTTTTCATTGACTTGACATGTAATAATAAGTTTTTCCACAAATATGAGCGTCTCTCCTCAGGTTGTCACCATCACCCATCGACAGCTGAAATGTACAATATCATGGACCAAGACGACACTATATTTCTTGCTAAGTCGCGGCTAAATTTTTCAAGTTATCTTATATTTAACAGATTTCGGTTTGGTTAATGAATTGTTTTGTAAAGTAGAACTATCCAATAATCTAAATAAGCAGAGCATTTAAGAGTTATCCACATTCTGATAGTAGTACAGTAGTACAAAAGACACACGTGTATGCTCAGGCGCAGAGGCAGTGTAGGCCGAATTGGGGCTGTAGCACCGCTGAAATTTGAACAACTATTATTTTATATGTAATTTTTATTAAAGATTATTATACCACAGTGGTTAACTGTTGAATCAGAAGTAATGATCTTCCAATTGCTACTGTCTTCGAACATCTGTAGCTAAAATATGTCATTTCTTGCACTATTTTTTTGGTTTTACATTTTTACACTGTAATGATTTTTTCTGACAATCTTATATAGTTCCTATAAAAACTTCAGAATTATTGAAATTTTACACCAGTTGTAAATAGCCGATATTATCCTTTTTTGGATTTATATTTTTACAAGTGGTTCTTACTGAAAGTATTTTATAGTTGCTAAAAAAATTTCAGAAATAATAAAAATTAAAACCGTTAGTACGTCTTCTATAGTTATATATTATATTATGCTCCTACTTAACCGAAATTCTGCATCCGCCCCTCTGTATACTCATTATGATAGTAGTACAGTAGTACACAACACACCCATGTATGCTCATTCAATCTACTGAGTTTATAGATACTTTAAATTATCCGGGCTGTTAGATCTAAAATTTATACAATCCCACTTTTTAAAATCAGATCCAAGTTACGACTTACGAACACACTGCAATTTACCGACTACTTTATAAAAAAGAACTGTATATGGAGACCTAACTTAGAACGAGACGGACCCTTTTGATATTAATTCTCTCTCCAATTACCTTAAATCCACTCTAAACTAATAGTTCTACTCATAAACATAGGGGTTTTATACGTTTGCTATACCAAAATATGTGTTTTTAACGATTTAGATACACATTTCAATTTTTCCAATTTGGGTACCACACTATGAAAACTTTCCAATTTAGGTATCACCGTCTAAATTAATCACGGAATCATGTCATCTGACAGCACGTGCTTGACAAACGTTAACGTGGGAGGGTAATTTTGTCATTCTGCACCAAAATATATCATTTTAGAAAAATGTTTCCCCTTAATTTCACATATAACAAAAATCAGCACATAGTTTAAATTTGAGGTGAAACGTTATTCTAGCATGATATATTTTGGTGCAGAATGACAAAATTATCTTCTCACGTTCAAGTTTATCAAACACGTGATGTCATGTGACATAATTTCGTGATTAATTTATACAGTTCTATCTAAATTGGACAGTTTCTTATAGCGTGGTATCCAAATTAGAAAAGTTGAAAAATAGGTATACAAATCGTTAACAGTAACATAGTTTAGTGTACTAGACATAGTTTTCCTCCATAAATATATAACATTGCATTTCATATACAACAATTTGACTTTGGTCGTTGAAGGAGTCAGGCTAATGTTTTTTGAGTGTGTTTGTAGTATTCATTTTAGAATTAAGATTCGGAGAGTTGCACTTAGTTATTTGGGCCTAGTAACTCGTGTTATAGCAAAGCCTGAAAATCATTTCTCACTTCTTATAAAACCCGTTTTCAAACATTGTTGAACTGTAAATGAAAAGTTTGTAAAAATGAAAACAAAAATTATCTAAAACAGCTCCAAAGGTTAGATTTAGCTACACAAATCTAGCACAATCAACATCTATTTGCTAATAGCAAGATCAAGAAAAACCAAGCTATAAAACATGTTGCTAGGATTTTTTATTTCTTGACAATTAGACCCCTTAACAACTCACTCACAAGTGGATTAGGCTCTAAGATGCCGTATTTACGGACTTTTCCAGAATTATAGTAAACAAACAAGAAGAAGAATATAAAGCACAACTTTTATTACTCTCAATATTGATTACCCAAGTACATCTGCTAAAGTCATCTACTATTGTGAGAAAAAAAATTACAACCATCTATAGTAGCAGTCTTGTAGGGACCCCATATGTCAACATGGATTTTAGCAAAAATTCTAGACGTCTTTATTGAACTCAGAGGGAAAGAAGCCCTGCATTGCTTAGCTAAAGGGCAAATACTACAATTTGCTAGCTTGCTATTTACATCAAAAGTAAAGTAGTTCTTGAGCAAAGACAATCTCTGAGAAGAAGGGTGACCCAAACGCATATGCCAAAGATCCTGAGAAGAGCTTGTGACTAGAGAGCATGTTGTAGCAGATTTATCACAGCTAGAAGTCACACGATATACCCCATTCTCGAGATTAGCAGTACCAATCACTCTCTTGATGATTTGGTCCTGTATAGAACACACATTGCCATAGAACACTATGCTGTAGTGATAATCATGTATCAACTTATTTACAGATATAAGGTTGACATGAAAAGTAGGAGCACACAACACATGATGTAGCATTAGAAAAGGTTCTATGTGCGCAATACCTATATGAGTAATAGGTGTCTTTTCTCCAGTTGGTAGTGTAACAAAAACTTGTTGTACTTCTTTAGAATGAACAAAATAATCAACATTATTTACTATATGATCAGTAGCTCCGGAATCTAATATCCACTTAGTTGACATAGGCATAGGTTGTAGAGAAATATTCATGGCCATACCTGTCGTAGAAAGATGAGAATCATGACCATAAGGTGCCATTGTAGCAGTTCCCACAAAAGTAAGAGGATTATCATTACTCTGAACAGCTGAAGAAGAAGGCGAGACTTCCTTAGCTTGCATTTGTAACTGATGCATTAGACTGTAGTATTGTTGGGGTCATAGAAGCAGATAGAGAATTATTCTGCGGCATTGGTGGATAAACAGGTCCAATACTAGCATTATTTGCTGTATAGTGATTATTGTGACCAAAATTTCCATTATTTCCCTTATGAAACCTATGTCCTCGTGAATAACCAACTAGCTTGAAACAAGTTTCCCTGGTATGGTTAGTCAACCCACAATTTGTGCACAACATATTACCTTGAATTTTCTACTTAACAGGTGGCATGTACTTTTTCCCAGCATTGACAGGATATTTGTTGTTGTGTTGACTAAAGATATGAGTCTGGTTCATCATAGCCATTATCTCAGTATTTGGATTTGCACTAATCACATGAGTTTAAACAAGGCTCATTTGTCTCTCTTCTTGGTCAAGTAGTGCATATATTTGATTTAAAGAGGGTAGAGAATTGATCATTAATATTTGTCCCCTAGTTCCAGAATAACTGTCATTTATACCCATCAAAAATTTCATAGTGATGAACTGTTGTGAAGAATTCTCAACCTTTGCTATAGCCTGGCAAGTACAACTATACATAAACCCGCAAGTACATATAGGTGTTGGACTTAATTGTTGTAAATCACTCCACAAAGTGTCCAAACTTGTGAAATATTTCTGTATTGTTTCATGGCCTTGTACCAACATAAAAATACTTTTCTGTATCTCAAAAATTCTAGGTCCGTTAGATTGGGCAAATCTCTCTTTCAAAACAGCCCACATCACAGCACCGGTAGGTTGATACAAGATATTAGCAGCTATTTCCTTAGAAACTGAGTGAATAATCCAAGATTGAACCATAAGATTGCATCTATTCCAAAATGCATATGAATTATCAAGAACCGAGGGCATAACTATAGTACCATCGATAAATCCAACCTTATTCTTGGATCCGAGTGCCATTAACATAGACCTAGCCCAAGAATTGTAATTATTTCCATCTAATATAGGTGTAACCATTATAGTAGTAGGATTATCACTTGTATTTAAATAATAAGGGTTAAAAGGGTCGATTACCAATAGAGGATGAGTCGAATTTCCAGAACCACTATTACCAGAAACCCCATCATTAGTCCCATTTCCATCACCATTATTCTCTAGCCCTAAATTTTCCCCAGTTCTCTCCATTTTTGCTCCCAAAAAAAAAATTGCAGAAAAACCTCGAAATTTGCGTAATACAGATGTCGAAGACGAAGATACGTGTAGCGGAATAGCGATTATCGCTCTGATACCATGAAGAAAACTACAATTAGTAGTAGATTTGTATAAAAGAAAATGAAATAAAAGGAAAAAAACGAAAAAGTATTTAGAGAGAGAATGAAAGAGAAAACTAGTTTCTCAGTATTTTTCATTAACCGCCAATCGTGAGATAGATAAAACTTTATATACTGAGCCAATTCTGTTATGCCAGCTAGCTCTAGCTCAGCTATAATATCTAAACAGGAACAAACTATTACAGAAAATACAATTGACTCATATGGTTTAAAATGATTACACCAACAAAGGTAAAATACAAACTCCGATCTCCAACAATAACTGCTGGTAACCGCTATTATTCTAACTTCTACTCCTAATAATTGTTGTAAAAATTGTTTAAGTAAATATGTGTGATCGCTTTGGATGCCTCCATAATGTGATTGTGCGTTCACTTTTATAGGCCTGTTCGATAACTACTCAGCAGTTAATATTTCGACAATAACCATATTATGTTTGCCTAAATTGTTGATGCGTGTCCCTTCTTCATTAATAATTATCTTGATAAATCGTGACACATGTCTTCCTAAGTTATGAAAGTATTTATAAATTAAATTATTTTCAAATTCCCCCATTAACTTAGAATTTCAGATTGTCAATTTGTAAGACTTTGCCAATTAGTCCAAAAGAAACAAATGTGGTGTAAACAAAACATTAACATTTTTTTCACGAGAAACATGACAAAACGAAGTTGCATGACATATCCGAAACAAATGGAATCAAACTTTACCAATGAACGAAGTAGAGTGTAATTGACTAGTTACATAACGTATCTGAAACAAAAAGAAGTTGCACTACAAGAAATATTACATTTAGGGATAAATTATTTGGAAACGATCAATTTTTTTCTCCAAATAGTATTTTTTAGGGACAAATAATGTTTTAGAAACGAAAATATTTTTTTTCCCCAAATCTAATGTTTAGTTGAGAAACTGTTTTCAAGAAATAACATGACAATACTGATCGAGTGTATGGATATAAATAGTGAGAGGAAGTTGTGTTAAAAAAGGATTAAGAATCCGATTACAAATCAAACACCTAGTTTAGCTAGGAAATATATAGATAAACGCACTAATATCAACTTAAATAATTGTAACCAACTTTTGTCCCTCTGATAATTAGTACGTGAATGATATTTTGTTTATATTTTGTTTATCATTGGGCTACGTCTCCGGGTCACTCACCCAGATCAATGATATTATAAAAGTTTACAGCATAGATATAAGTCTAAGTGAAAAACTCTCAGATTCACTCTAGATTTTTCTGCCTATCTCTATATTGCTCCTACTATATAACTATCACTTAAAAAATTAGTGGCATCACACCATTGTTTTTCTGTTTAAGTTTCGCACGTGTGTCTCTCGTGTATCTCTCCAAGGTAGAGTTCTTTATAGTTTAGAATACACACATTTTACAAACAAAGTTATCATCTATTTATAAAAGAAAAATAAATCTTCAAAGATCTTCTTCATGTAATATTTATCTTCAGAAAGTTCTTGATTTATTCGTGTATCTCCATATTGATCTAAATCTTCTCGTCATACGAAATATTTGTAGTTTCAGATTTGATCACAATCTTCCTAGGTCAACTCGAGATAAGCTTGTTTGAATATAGGAGACATCGTTACGTTTGAAACGATCATATAAAATAATATATTTTGAAAATAAAATCTTATTTTATTTAAAAACAATAACTCCATATATAATTCCAATATATATTGAATAAAAGATTTCGTTAGTAACAAGATTGGAATTGTGATAAACACTTATGCAACTAAACTTCCATAGATAGTATATCTTTTAAAACCAAACTCCTTTTTATTTTAAAAAACTTCCATTGTTTATCAACTAAATATTCTCAACACATATAAATAAAATCTATGTGAATATATGAGAATATTTGCTGCATATTTTAATTAAATTAATTAACTTAAATATCAAGTAATGCAGTAAGACAGAATCATGCGTATTATGAGATTATAACTATGCCTGCAACTAGAGGTTGCAACTTCACCTGTAAAAATAAAATTGTCTTAACAATTATCATTTAATCTTAGATTAGTTTAATCAAACCAATTGACAATAAAGAGTTCAATAGGCCAAAAATATGCTCCAAACACAAAAGACAACCATGTTTCGCCTACCACTTACCTAGGACAAAGGGCTTAGCGTGAGCTTCCGAGTGAAAGTTAACTGAAACACCAAGTGATTTCTTGATTTTTCTATCGGTTATTCTATTTACTGATCAGGTTATATATACTTGAACAAATCATATCGCTTGCTAGATATAAATTTATGCACTTCCGTTTTTTTGAAACCAGATTGAAGTTACAAACACACTGCAATTTACCGATTAGTTTATAAAAAAGAACTATATCTGGAGTATAATAATTTCCTGCTTTCTAGAAGGAATTTCTCTCGAGAATTTGTCACTATCTTTCCGAAACTTTTTTGTGCATTAAAAAATTTCCTGCTCTTCGCTTTGAGAAAATTAATTTATCGTAACAATGAGGAAATTACGTGAGCAGATGCGGAAATTAGGCAGAGCAACACCAATTTGGTAATTGTAAGATCAACAAAAAACCAAGCAATAAACATTTACATTTTTCTATGAAAAACATGATAAAAAGAAGTTGCATGACGTATCCGAAACAAATGGAATCAAACCTGACCAAAACGGAATACTCTATCTCGCATTGGAAACCGCAGTTTGCAACTCGTAAAAGCAACTCCTCATACAAGGCTTCTGTAAATACAAAAACTCTCGCAAAAGGAAAACATTTTCATACTTGTAACTACATCTTTTCATCACATCTTAATATTCTTAAGGTAAAATCTTACACTTTTTACTTGATCTCTATCGAACTCCCAGTAAAAGACGAAGCTGCCTTCTGCTGACATTTTTATAGTTGCATTTCTCTCTTATGTTTCCTGAATTGCTTGGCCTTTTCGTTTTCCAAATCGGCAACGGCTCAGTAAAAGACGAAGCTGCCTTCTGCTGACATTTCTTATATATTTTGGCATATCTCATGCTCATTACCCATAATTTATCCCCATCATGGTCCAAAGCTATATCCATCTCCCGGGTTATGGGTCCATTTAAAGTAAGATAATAAAAAACCCTTTTCCCCATATCAAGAACTTTACCATTTTCTTCTAATGGTTCCGCATGATATTTAAAGGATAATAATTCCTCGACCATAAACCGATACTCTTTCTTCAACTCCTCCCATTTACACTGAGATAAGTCTCCGACGTTTGGAAAGTAGTATGCATTATACGTCGCAAGCTTATCCAACACATACTATACATTTCTCATCTCTGGCTCGGTATGGCAATAGTGACTAGGGGAGTAATATTGACGCACATCCACAATGATTTGGAGTATACTAGTCATTCTGTTGTGGTATCGGAAGAATTTCATATAGCCATTCATCCCATTTCGAAAGTGGTCCACATAATTTTGCACGTGTGGCAACATAGATACATGATCCAAAATACTGCAACGGGTCAGAAACAAACTCAAGAGTTCAAGATGAATTAATCGCTGTTTATTGTTTACTCTGGCATAAAATAACACAGAAATGGAGGTAGCATATGGTCCTCTAATTGTGAAAACCACAACATCACCTGATCAAGGGTGGAAATTATGATCATGTAAGAGAGGAGTGTATGTACAAAATTTATTGAAATGGTCACCACTAAAGGTTAGCCAAACAATGTCGTTAATTCCACTATTGATTTTCAACTGGAACAATAAAATACATTTTTATTATTTGGGTAACTATAGTACATCAATCATTCATGTTTTTCTTTTTTTTTGTACATCAGCGTTTCATTTTTATGATATAGTACAACAATCTTGTTTTCTTTATGTTTTTGAAACCTATATTACGGAAAAGCAGTTAGATGACAATATAACCTGCTCCTATATATATCTGTATTATGAGAGGTATTTTTGTCTTTCTATATCATTCTAATTTATAATTTTTTATACTCAATATCGGCATGGTCATTATTATTAAATATAATGTTGACTAGTACAAGACTCATGGTACTCGGAACAAGCTCCAAGGGATAAAGGAAAACAAATAGTAATGTACATAACAACACAATACGTCATTACCTAAACAACCAATCTAAATCATTCGACAACAGAAAAGATAAGAAAATGAGTACAACAAACCTTAGATAAATAAAAACTTATCTCAATTGATGAAATGAAAAGTGAAATATTGTCACGCAAGCAAACGTATCAGATAAAACAAAGCAGACTAACTGATGGTTGCAGAAACGAGCACAAACGATCATTGGGAGTACTCGTAAGCCTAAGATGCTATACTCAACACACCTCAAGTAAAAGCCATCGGGTTGTTCTAGTTTATAATTTACTTGTGCTGCTGTGCATTGGTTCTAACTAGTAATGGTTTTTTGAACTTTTCCTATCGTTTTTCTTTCTTTAAGTGTTTTTTCTTTTTGTACTTTTTGTCCAAGAGATTAGAAACCTTATTAATAATGCACACAAGTACCGAGACGTCAGACCATTACTAAGTAAATTTTACATACTTCTTTCAATCAACAATTATAGCACTTATTTTTACCTGTGCCAGTATATACTGAGCGTCATTATTCCCAGCTTCAGCACATCGAACTAGCAAGCCCCTGATGTGCTCACAATTTTCAACCGGAAACGGCAACGCAAAATCTTTGAAATTTGCCATCTTCAATAGATCTTTATCATAACCAAATATGGCAAACATTTTGCAACTGCAATAAAATTTTCAATCAACGAAGAGCATAGTTTTCAGAAAACAAAACTGATAAACATAGAGAAAGATCCCCTTCACTAAATAATTGTCCTAGATTTGGAGAATTTTAATGCAAGTTTTATTTTAGAAAATAAAATTTATGATTCCCCGTAGATTTTTTATGATTATGGCGATGACGAATGGATAGGGGAAGAGCTACCAGAATTGATGATTGATAAGAAAATTTATGTTGATTCCTGGTTCGAAAGTATTACAGATTTCCCTATACTTGATTTTATTCAGTTGAATTATGGGTTTGATGTTGCTTGTGTTGAGAAAATAGTTGGGTAAAATTTTACCGATATTATTATGCTAAAGAATTTTTTTAGCATTGATGATAAAGATGGGATGAATTATTATGAGCTTTATAAGATTTTTGAGAATACGTCCAAAAGAGTTGATCGGAACATGCTAATATATAGTGAGTTGAACTTCTATTTGCTAAAATATATACTCGACAACAATCATATAGTGCTAGCCATTCAATTATTATTCGAGCAATGGATGCATCGCGGGCTATATGTGCAAAAATTGCTGCTACTTCGAACTCGACGGCGAGTTTTTTCCAACTAAGGGCGACTCATGCAGGAGGATCTACAAATTATCTTTATTTCCGTTTATGCTCTTAATTACTTATTTGGTTTCTTTTTTAATTCGTCAATCTTTATTATATCTACTCAAGACTTGTTATTTCCTTTTATATTTTAAGCTACTTTAATAACTTCCTTTTTGTGAACAATATCATAACCTATCTTGTTCCGGCGTCAGCTTACTATTGTTGTGAAGGATTTTGTGGGGGGCGGATCTGGCGACATGCATTGGGGATTCCGTTTAATTGATGTGCTTTTATCTCCCTCCGACGAAGTAGAACTATGATAAGTCTTTAGTGCGGTGGCTCGGGTTATTCACCCTAGTCGTCTCTCTCCTTCTCTCTCTAGGGTTCCATTAGAACATATGTACCTAATACATGATCTCTCTCTCTCTATATATATATATATATAATGATCAATACTTTAAATGCTAAAAATAAAGGGGAAAATGCTGCTATTAAACTTGACATGAATAAAGCTTATGACAAAGTGTCTTGGCTCTTTCTTACAAAAGTTTTAATAAAAATCGGTTTTACTGAGATTTTTATAGACAGAACTTGGAGACTTATATCTAATATCTACTTTAGGTTTCATGTCAGTGGTGTAGCTTCTGGTTTTTTCAAATCTAATTAAGGCTTAAGACAAGGAGATCTTCTATCTCCAGGTCTTTTTGTTATCAGCTTAGAAGTCTTTTCTAGAAATCTAAATTATCTTGTTCACAAGGGTTATTATCAGAGATTCAAAGTTCCTATTTGGAGTCCTTTTACTATTCATTATTTTTTCTGCTGCTAATGTGAGATCAGTAAGGGAAGTTCAGAAGGTGCTAAGAAAATATGAATTTGATTCTGGTCAAGAAGTAAATTGTGAAAAAAGTTCTCTATATTGCTCTAAAACTGTCATAAATACTCAAGGGAGAAAAATTAAAGAAAAACTGGGAATTACGATGAAAAAGTCTCCTTTTATTTATCCAGGGTGTAATCTTTAATCTAGTAGAAAGAAAAACATTTATTTCCATTTTATGGTGGCTAAAATCAGAGATGCTCTCAATAATTGGAAGTCTAAATTGTTATCTATGATATCTAAAATCATTCTTATAAATTATATTCTCGAATCTATTCCTCTATATATTCTCTCAGCAATGCTGCCTGCTAAAAATGTTATTACTGTTGTAGAGATGATCTTTTCTAATTTCTTGTGGGGTCAAAATGAAGATAAAAATAAGTATTATTGGGTTTCTTAGAAGAGGGTTTCTAGACCTATTGAAGAGGGTGGTTTGGATTTAAGGAGTATGTGTGATATCTCGAAGGCTTTTGCTGTCAAACTTTGGTGGGAATTTAGAAAGAAAAAATCTATTTGGTCTTTATTTATGAAAAATAAGTATTGCAAAAAAGTTCACATTTGCCAACCTGGACAATAAAGAGAGGTGATGGACCAATCACTAGGGACATTACTAATGGCACTTGTAAAAGAATGATTGAAGTAAGAGAATAAGCTCAAAAAAGCATTATTTGGCCAATTGGTCAAGATAATGTTAATGTCAACTTGGACAATTGGAGAGGTGATGGTCCAATCACCTGGTAAGAAACAAAGCAAACTCTAGTTGGGCTCATTCTTTAATCTCGGATAAACTTTTACCTTTGAGAATTTCATGTTTTATGTGGAAAATTTTGCTTAATGTAGTTCCAGTTGATAACAACATTCAGAGAAAGGTGATTAATTTAGTCTCAATGTGTGATTGCTGCAAGAAAATTGGTGAAGATCCGGAGCATTTATTTAGTATTGGTCCTATAGCTACTTTGGTCTGGAGTTATTTTAGAAATCATTTGGGTATCTAGTACTACAATAACAACATTAGAGGTAGATGTATGACTTGGTGGTTAAAATCAAACTACTCTTTGAAAGGTAAATGTTTAAAAGTTTTTACTTCTATTATTATTGGGATAATATCAAAAAAGTACTAAGTTCATTTTACCTGTTCATCAAAAAATATAAGGCTTTCGACAGAAATTTTGATCTATTCTCTAATAATAATAGAATCAAACCTGGTAAGAAAATTCAAAAACATTATTGGGACAAACATCCTATCAATTTTATTATGATTAATGTGGAAGATAGCCACAAATCTTTCCCTATGTATTCTGGTATTGGTGGGTTGGTTAGGGACCACATGGGCTATTTTATTAACGGATTTTCTTTCTATGAAAGAGCTAATTCTACTATGGAAAGAGAAAATTTGGCAATTCTAAAAGGCCTCTCAATTATTGATGATCAAAAGGCTATATTGGAAAGTGGTTCAAATAGCATGGTGAATATTAATCATAATAAAGAAAAATGTAACTCGATCATCTATGGATTTATTAGACAAATTAAAGAGATCATTAAACAGAAAAATGTGAAGATCGTACATACCTTTCGAGAAGCTAATGGAGCAGCTGATTTGCTAGCAAATGGGGTTCGAACATCATTTCAAAGGATCAAAGAGATTTCCTTTGTCTTCTGGGTAAGATTTTAAAACTGGATCATAATCATTATCCTAATTTAAGATGATTAAAAAGATTTTCGACATGGTTTCTCTCTCTAAACTCTCTGTGTGTGAAATGAATTTTGTCGGTTCGTATGGAAAGAAGAAAGAAAAAGAACATGATGCATGGATTATCTGGATTATTTTTGCTTTTATTTCTACAAAAGCCCTTGTAAGTTTTAGTAATTTTAAGTTCAATCCCAAGTGATTTGTAATTATCACTTTTGACACTTATTTTCTAAATTGGCGCACTTTTGTTTTCGCTTATAAATAAAAATGTTGGTTTTTCTCAACATTAAATAAAAAAAAATCGGAACACAAAATGAAAGGTATTTGATCTTTCTATGGTATAACTATACAGACCAGATCTTTTTATGGTGCATTATTTTCTGTTTCAGAATCGTTGAAAGATTAATGGAACGGTGGACAGATACTAAGTCCAGAATACGACAACCGACGTACAAACACTAATCATAAAATTAAAAAAATTCAACCAAGAAATAACTTACGATGCAGTCTAATTAAAGCAACAATTCACCAGAATACGACTTCTAACCTCTCTCTCTCAAAGTTTATAATGTAGGGTTTGTGGTATTTGATCAGAGTCTTATATAATGTTGCGTATATAGGCGGTATAATTGTCATCTGATTTATCCCAATAAAGCATCCGGTCATTAATTTGTAATTCAATCGCCATTTGATTCACATTAATCTGTGACACTTTAAATGTTTCTGATTGCAAAGTCATAATTGAGTAGTTAGACTATTAGTTCTTATTATAAAAAGCCAAATCAAGGGAATAATTGAGTAGATAGACTATTAGTTCTTATTATAAAAAGGCAAATCAAGGGATTCGTGTGAATAACCTATCTATATTTAAACCAATTGAACACATGTCTATATTTACACGGTACAACACCTTGAGTAGTTTTGTTTTTACTCAAATTTGAAAAATATTTGCCAATAAGAACCAAAGAAACCCTGCAACTCTGGTTTCGTTATCTAAGCACAAGCTCACCCCTCTAAACACTCACTCAAACTATTCCAGTCTCTTTCTCTCCATGATAGTTGATGCTGGCGAAATCAGTTTTGCTGCTTTAAATGCATAATGACATGATGAAAGGTTTTCCATATTGCCCATATCTTCTATGATAAAAATGTATCGATTCTAATAAATCCGCAATAAATATAAATGTTGATGACTTTAAAAATCCTTGTGAGGCTTCTTAAAGTTCACAATATCAGAAAAAGTATCGACTAAATATGCTGCTAAGCTACTAGAATCATCAATAAGCTAAATAAATGTTTTAACCACCCTCTTCTCGTGCTCAGTCGATCTTAAGCTAAACCATGTTAGAAATTTCTTCAGAAACTCCTCCTTGATATGCCTATCACATTCAAGATTGAATATCACCTGGACACAATAGTCGAAATTAATATATGAATTTCCCAATTCTTTGGATATTCAGAAAGGTGAACCATTCAACATACATCCGCTCTTAGTTGTATCCTCAATTGTGGTCATAACTCTTTGGGAATTCATCATAGACATTTCCCCATTTGTCGAAACACCACTACGATCCAGTCTTAGACTCACTTTTAAGAAACCAAGGTATTAAAAGGAAAAAAGTGAATAAACGAAGGTACAAAAAGGTATAAAACCCTACAAAAAATTGAGTCTAAGAGCGGTTGGTATTGGTGTCTTGACCAACGAGGAAATGTCTGTGATGTATTCCCAAAGAGTTATGAACACAATTGAGGATACAGCTGAGAGCGGATGTACTTTGAATGATTCACCTCTGGGAATATCCAAAGAATTGGGAAATTCAGATATTAATTTAGACTATTAGGTCAAGGTGATATGCAAGCTTGAATGTGATAGGCATGTCAAGGAGGATTTTCTAAACTAATTTCTAAATTGGTTTAGCTTAAGATCAACCGAGCACGAGAAGAGGGTGGTCAAAACATTTATTCAGTTTATTGATGATTCTAGTAGCTTAGCAGCACAGTTGGTCAATACTTTTTATGATATTGTGAACTTTAAGAAGCCTCACAATGATTTTTAAAATCATCAAAAATGATATTTATTGCGGATTTATAAGAATCGATACATTTTTATCATAGAAGATATGGGTGTTGGAAACACATTTTATTTTGCAGCGGAAAAACTGACTTTGGATCTTGATTATAGTGTATATGAATTTAATAAAAACGATACAGAAATACCTCATGGGCAAAGGTAGATCACACTTGATCTTCTACCGTATTCTTATAATATTGTTTACTTCTTAGAGAGATAGGCTCTCAAACTGTTAAAAACTCTAGAAAATATTTTATGAGACTTCTTATCTTTTTCACAGCATAGGAGTATATTTATAGGCTAAAGTAGGGACTCAGTGCATAAGAAGAATAAGAGTTATACTTAACCTAGATCTCTAACCCTAATTAGATTATAATTCAATTAATAAATATTATCTAGTTTTAATTAAAAGACTAATATAATATTATCTAATTAATATTTTTATAATCATAGGATAATCTATCAATAAATTATATTCATTTCCATTATAGAATATATAATTGCACTCTTAATTCTTCTCAAAATAATATTTGAGAGCACATTATTGAATACTTAAATATCTTATCACGTTAAGATTACAAATATCCACTGAGTAAATAAATTACTGATAATTATTTTACTCGGCATACTATTTCCTCGACCTTTACACTTAACTTATTTGTTTTGTCGAATATAAAATCCACTTATAAGCTTCTCGAGTGGATATCATCAATCCTTGTTAAGGGATGTAAATTCCTTCGATTATACACACACACGATATAAATAATATCACTGCCCAATGTACGGATTTATTGACCACAACAAATCTCATTCATTGCAAATCAAAACATTATATATTATAAATATATGTATCGAAAATAATCTAGAGATTAAGAGTATAAGTAATCATAATAATTCATTAGCTATAATTATTTTATTCTGGTCAGTACCATAAAATAATATCACTTTGTCATGTTCAATATATTTGAAGTACACTAGCACAAAGAGTCGGAACTCAAGTGTTTCTTATAGTCAAGACAGACCTACTAAAACTATCTGCTACAACTATACCGATGTTTGTTCACTCTATCTAAAGTTGTGAACGATAAAATATATTATGTTAGAACCCGTGATTTGATCTTCCGTATGTAAGCCGTACTCTACACACGAAATCACTTACTATACAAAATAAAGACACATGTACATATAAATAACATGTACAACATTGCTCAAAACTATTATCAAATAAATCATTCATTGTTAATAAATAAATACTAAAAAGCAACAATAAATCATGTCTTTTATTATATTATTCTAATAATGGGCAATATGAAAAACCTTCATCAGGTCATTTTTCATTTAAGTAGCGAAACTGATTTCACTAACATCAACTATCATGGAAAGAAAGAGACTGGAATAGTTTGAATAAGTGTTTATAGGGGCGAACTTGTACTTAGATAGCAAAGCCCGAGTTGCAGGGTTTTCTTTTGGTTCTTGTTGGCAAATATTTTTCAAATTTGAGTAAAAACAAAACTACTCAAGTTGTTGTATCGTGTATAGACTTGATTTGACTTTTTAATTATAAGAACTCATCGTCTAACTACTCAAGTATAACTTTGCAATCAGAAACATTTAATGTGCAACAAATTAATGTGAATCAAATGGCGATTGAAATACAAATTAATTACCAGATGCTTTTTTGGAAGCAATCAAATGACAATTATACCGCCTACATACGCAACATTATATAAGACAGATCAGATACCACCAACCGTACATTCTAAACTCTGGGAGAGAGAGGTTAGAAGGCGTATTCAGGTGAATTGTCTCCTTAATTAGACTGCGTCGTAAGTTATTTCTCGGTATTTATGATTAATGTATGTATGTTGGTTGCCATACGTATACTGGACTTAGTATTTGTCCGCCATTCCATTACTCTTTCAACAATATCTTAAACACAAAATAACAAAGGGAAATACGATTGGAAATCTAAGTATGTAGAATATCATTTATGCTAATTAAGGAAACATATGTCCCCCAAGACACAATTACAAAGGATGTTCTTTAGAATAATTCGCTTGAAACTGCAGAGAAATCCATTAAATCTTTTGTAGAATAAATGTTGGAGACAGCCAACGATTCATCAAATTTAAACCATGAAAATCGGTATGCTACTAAAACACAGTTTCTTACTGCAGCAAGAAGTACAATCTACAACTAGATCAGCTGTTAGGTTTTCCAATTCCGAAAAATTCTAAACTTTCCAATTCCTAGAGTTCTATTGAACAGACTTCTCTTTAATAGAGACTTAGCTTGAAAGCGAATTTTTTATTCGCTTATTACAGTGACATACTAACTATTTACGATGTCTAAGACATCCAATTGATAGGTCAAAGGTCTCTTCTAATGGAGGTTAAAAAGTAGGGTTATGATCTTACAGCGAGTGCATCATACGAGCATTTAATGACTCCATCGATGGCAGCAGATAGGCTTCTGAGCTATCCTCTAAAAGATACTCAAGTATCTTTTATAATCAATCAGATATTATATGAAGGAAAGAATACACAAAATTTATACAGACATATCCCATAAAGATAGGGTCAAGCTCTTAAAATATACATTCCTTAAGCACAAAGGAAAGCATATCCGGTAGCAATACTGGAAGAAAGGCGAGGAGTCCATGCCAAGGTCTCCTCGCCAAAGGATATTTGACTATCCGAAGGAGTAAAGTTATAAAATCAATGTCTCCGAAGGCTAACGAATGAGACATGGTCTCTCGAAAGAGTTCAACTCGCCTGCGAGGAGAAGTGGCATCGCCCCTTCAAGCTAGCCAAGTTGGTGGAAAGATAAGGAGATATAACAGAATATATCTCAGCGTGACATTAAGTAAACAAAACATACGAAGAAGATGTGATTGATAATATTATATCAATCACAAAAGATACACCCTAGATTGCATCCACCAACTATATAAGGGGTTTATTATCTAAGAAGAAGATCATCTGAACCCATACGAACTCAGACATACACTAATTATTCGGGTACTACTAAACCCTACTTACATATATTCATATTCATTCTCAAAACCCTAAAAAATTTTAACCTTCTCACTGCTCTTTTAAGTCGGAGGAGGTTAAACGGTGGCCAAGGCACCAACTCCCACATGATCTTAGCTATTTATGTGCAGGTCATAAAAGGCTAGCCAAGAATCTGGGACAAGCCCTAGAAATAAGCTCTCTCATTGACTCATAGCTTTTGAGTAAAGTTCACGCACTAGAGCTAAGATTTAAGGTCCATCATCTTCTATTCAAAGTAATTACATATAGAACAGCAACATAAAAAGAATAAATTGGATGTAACAATTAATTATAAAAAATAAGGGATTTTAATAATGACCGACTACAAAATCAAATCTGAAATGGGAACATAATCATTTTACCATACTTATATACCACGAACACATTTTGGAAATCTTGAAAACCTTAGAGTAGTTAATAGTTACAGTTTGTTAGATTGTTTGGTCATTTAACGTAAGCAGGGTTCTGACCAAGTTTCTCCATATCAAGCATATGCAATTGATAGGTCTGGGAGTTCTGCCCTTTAAAAAACTAGCGAAAGTAATGACCAACTGAAAAAATCAATTCAAATTGCAAAGCATCATCATTCCCATGATAAGAAATAGGGCGAAGAGAGAAAAAAGGGATGAAGTAAATACCATATCGAATAAATAGTATATATATAAATACGAATAAGGAAACTAAAACACTTGATTACGGAGAGTTTATAAAAAAAATATACCAAAGTAAAAAGAGCAATTTGACAGCATGTGCATACACTGCTGGAAAATTAAAGAGAAAACATTGAGAGCAAAACACAAAAAACTTACAACTCTTTCTCGTAATTACTTTCAAAACCGAAATGAAAAAGGATGACAAGGACTCCTTCAAAACTCAGGTTAATCATTCTATTATAATAACTCAATCCAAAGCCTGTCCAATTTATCCAAAAAAAATTTCAAAAATACTCATATATTTTTTTATTAATTACAATAATATCATACTCACATAAAAAAATATAAAAAGTAATAACTAATAACACTATTTATCCCTCTTTAACAACCAAACATTCTTTTAAGTCTTATCATTTTATACTATTTTTTTTTGTATTATCCACATATTTGTATCATAACTATACTTATTTTCTATATTTTAATTGCACTGTGCGTCACACACGCAACGCGTGTGGCACGATTACTAGTAATAAGAGATACAGTTCTATTGGTTAGTATAAGTAGATTAACACTTGTCCTATAATTTACTTTGGAACTTTTATTGTATTCTGTTATAAGTAAACATTAATAAACACATGTGAGACAAAGAGAAATATTGTTTATCTGGTAGTTCACTTATTCGCTTGAGGAATAAGTGCATCTCGATGATAATCGACTTCATCTTTTTCATCTTGATCTTCTCTCTCTGCGTCTTCCACACCAACGACCATTATCTTTATGGATGAAACTGTGATTGATGTCAAAACAAAAATGCAAACATCTTTTCAGACAACTAGTAAAGACAATGCACAGAGACTATATAAACACCCAACAATTATATTTATATATCTGGGGTATGCAGATAGGTATGTCCCTGCATAAAACTACCTTCTTGTAAGCTAGAGGTACAATTTCTCAAAAAAAAATTGACCATGGTATAAACCTAAAACCAAATATAATGCAAGACTTGGAATATTAAAGCACAAAGTATAAAGAGAGAAAAGGATAATAATGATGAAGGGAATAAAGCCTAAGCTTTCAAGAGTTAAATAAAACTCTTTATTTCATGGAATTATAAGTCAATGCTTGCTAAGCATATGTCAGGTCATGGAATTAGTTTTAGACATATTACCATAATTCAGATTCAATTCCTAACTTCTTGTCATATTTACCTTAAGTTGATTACGTCGTAGCAAAATACCATATAAGGCATCTCATCACCCAAAAATAAGATAAAGAAAAGAAGACGGTAAGCTGGTAACAAATTATTTTATAATTCTATTAGATCATTAATGCATAATTCATTCAACCCACTGACCTAATGATACGGACATCCGTGCAAATATATGGCAAGAAAAATGTATTGTTTCCGTTCCAAATTGTTATTCAACCAAGAAAAAAACTCATACGTAAAATGCCAAAACGAAAATTTAAATACTAGTTTTGATTCGGTCAAGTTTACACGTATTTTCGTGATAAATTAAAATTTTGGAACGGAGGAAGTACAATTGTAATTGAATTCAAATCTAACCAGCTATTCAAAATTATAGTTTAATAAATATAGACTAGGACGCAAAGCATTAAAAAATCAAATGATGTAACAATTAGATCTCACTGGAAATTTCCATGTGGCCATATATATTCCAACTTATAGGAATTTTCTCCACGCTTGTTAAAATTTAAAAACAAAAACCCCGTTCCATTCACAAGTTAAAATAATTCATCCATTAAAGTGATAGGGAAATACACTACTCGGAAGTTTGAACAAATAAAAGCAAGAATTTATTTTTTTAAATGTAACAAATTTGAATGACTTATGAGATCTCATCTTTAATCATTTTCACACGTTGAGTACGTAATTAATTACTATATTGGAACCGAAACAAGTTATCTAACTCATTACAAACATAACCAATATCTATGTTTCAACCAATTTTAAACTAATTTTAACTTGAAAACCTATATTGATGATCTAAATCAAGGATTCAACAATTTGGTTGGCTGGTTTGACCGTGCTTTTAAGGACTTATTGTAAAAAAAAATTGATTATATGTTGCATCCAAAAATCCTGCTATACCAAATGAATTAAAAAGAGTTTAACAAAATACAATACCATTATCATACATGCAAGCACCGTCGAAACTAAGTGGTAACTCCAGAATTTTCTATTTTTTTTAGTTTCTACTGAATTTTGTTAAATATGAAAATTTAGTACTCTTGATTTGTTTTTTCACTGAGAATTATTTTTTATGCAAAATCAGCTCCCCTCCTTTATATCATATAAATGCAAAGGAGGAAAAAAAAAAGAATAAAGAATAGGTTTTCTTATTTTCTAACAAGGGAGAAAAAAAGTGATAACAGGTAGTTTTTTTTCTTCCTAATATCGCTGATAAAAACAAGGGAGAAAAGAAAATTAAGGATAAAATTCTAGTTGGAAAAATCTAACCTGGAGATAAAAGACGAGGCAAACCCTAACTCTATAATATGAAAAAGGTTACGCACAAATCCCACCCACTTTATATAGTAATAGAGAAATATAATGGGTGCTGGTCATTTTATATTTTTATTGACATTATGGCCAAAAAAATAAACAAATTTGGAATATTATTTTAATGCATTTGTTTTAATTTATCTTCCCCCTTTTCTATGGGTAATTAAAAGAGAAAGTACATTAATTTGGATTTGCCTTTTGTCTAGATAAGGCTTACATTTCAAATATTAATTTTACTTTATCCAATGTATATCTTTCGGTTAAAATAACTTTTAAGAGGAAATAATGCTTCCTAGAAGTAGTTTTTGATAATCCCCATTTTTAAAATGTCTTGCAATACTCGGAAAAAAATCCCTCAACTTTGTAACTAATTAAAAAAATTTATTTTCTCATGATATTACCTCTCTTTACAAGGTATTTTTTTACTTATAATGTACTTTCCATCTTTTAGCTTGCTATTTGTAAACTTATATGTTATGTTTAATTTATAAGTTAGAATCTGTATACTTTACTTTACAAAATTATACTTTTATTCAACGCTTTAAAACATTAAAGCATCTTGGAAAGGTTTTCAGGGAAGATTTATTAAGCATATGCTCCGACACTAAAAGTGTATGCTTCGACGCTAAAAGCGTAAGATTTACTATGCTCATTAACAAAATCGTACATGAATATTATTGGTATAAAACAATAAAAATAATAATTATTCAGTTAATTAAATCACAGACTTTGTGTAATATAACAAATTACATTTGAACACTTACCTTTTGATTCATTTTTTAGCACATAATTGTATATGTAGACATTTTTGCTATATAACAACAGTCCATGGAGTTGATTTTGCTTTTGTACCGATTTGTTAGGCTACAATAAGTTTTTTTCTTAACCAAACCTTAAGCTTTTCAATATTGAGACGTGATTTTTGAGCATGAACGCATGTAAAACATTGTTTTTAAGCTTTTTGAGCTATAGGCTAAAGTTGAACAATTTTTTCTGTGAGCTTTAAGTAAAATCGAGCCCCAACGAGTTCTAATTAAGCGAGCTTTATAATACACTCCTTTTATTTTTATTTTATAAGTTGCATACATATTAGTATAAGCTGTCAAATAAACTTGTATAGTGAAATTAATAATTTATCATATACTACACTTATAAATTATTATTGATTTGTACCTTACTTGTTAGAAAATCTAACTTGTACATTGTACTATAAATTTTTAACAATCGTACGCTCTACTTGAAAAAGTTGACATGTGTTAATTTCAATCAATTAGTAGAGCAAGTACGCGCTATCAACTGACAGCATTAAGGAGATCATGATATCAACAACTAAAGTAAATATAAAACGCCATGAAAAGTTGTTGCACAGTTTTAAGAATATGTCTTCAGTTTGTCACCATCTGCCTCCGATTTCCCACATGTAAAATCGTGGACGGAACCAGAATTACTCTTTAAATCACTAAGATAGCTACGTTTTCATTGACTTGACATGTAATAATAAGTTTTTCCACAAATATGAGCGTCTCTCCTCAGGTTGTCACCATCACCCATCGACAGCTGAAATGTACAATATCATGGACCAAGACGACACTATATTTCTTGCTAAGTCGCGGCTAAATTTTTCAAGTTATCTTATATTTAACAGATTTCGGTTTGGTTAATGAATTGTTTTGTAAAGTAGAACTATCCAATAATCTAAATAAGCAGAGCATTTAAGAGTTATCCACATTCTGATAGTAGTACAGTAGTACAAAAGACACACGTGTATGCTCAGGCGCAGAGGCAGTGTAGGCCGAATTGGGGCTGTAGCACCGCTGAAATTTGAACAACTATTATTTTATATGTAATTTTTATTAAAGATTATTATACCACAGTGGTTAACTGTTGAATCAGAAGTAATGATCTTCCAATTGCTACTGTCTTCGAACATCTGTAGCTAAAATATGTCATTTCTTGCACTATTTTTTTGGTTTTACATTTTTACACTGTAATGATTTTTTCTGACAATCTTATATAGTTCCTATAAAAACTTCAGAATTATTGAAATTTTACACCAGTTGTAAATAGCCGATATTATCCTTTTTTGGATTTACATTTTTACAAGTGGTTCTTACTGAAAGTATTTTATAGTTTCTAAAAAAATTTCAGAAATAATAAAAATTAAAACCGCTAGTACGTCTTCTATAGTTATATATTATATTATGCTCCTACTTAACCGACTACTTTATAAAAAAGAATAAAAATTACGAACACACTGCAATTTACCGACTACTTTATAAAAAAGAACTCTATATGGAGACCTAACTTAGAACGAGACGGACCCTTTTGATATTAATTCTCTCTCCAATTACCTTAAATCCACTCTAAACTAATAGTTCTACTCATAAACATAGGGGTTTTATACGTTTGCTATACCAAAATATGTGTTTTTAACGATTTAAGTACACATTTCAATTTTTTCAATTTGGATACCACACTATAAGAACTGTCCATTTTAGGTATTACCGTCTAAATTAATCACAGAATCATGTCATGTGGCAGCACGTGCTTGACAAACGATAACGTGTGAGGGTAATTTTGTCATTCTGCACCAAAATATATCATTTTAGAAAAACGTTTTTCCTCAATTTCACATATAACAAAAATCAGCACATAGTTTAAATTTTGGGGGAAACGTTATTCTAACATGATATATTTTGGTGCAGAATGACAAAATTACTTTCTCACGTTCAAGTTTATCAAACACGTGATGTCATGTGACATGATTTTGTGATTAATTTATACAGTTCTATCTAAATTGGACAGTTTCTTATAGTGTGGTATTCAAATTAGAAAAATTAAAAAATGGATATACAAATCGTTAACAGTAACATAATTTAATGTACTAAACATATTTTTCCTAACATTGCATTTCATATACAACAATTTGACTTTGGTCGTTGAAGGAAGTCAGGCTAATGTTTTTTGAGTGTGTTTGTAGTATTCATTTTAGAATTAAGATTCGGAGAGTTGCACTTAGTTATTTGGGCCTAGTAACTCGTGTTATAGCAAAACCTGAAAATCATTTCTCACTTCTTATAAAACCCGTTTTCAAACATTGTTGAACTGTAAATGAAAAGTTTGTAAAAATGAAAACAAAAATTATCTAAAACAGCTCCAACGGTTAGATTTAGCCACACAAATCTAGCACAATCAACATCTATTTGCTAATAGCAAGATCAAGAAAAACCAAGCTATAAAACATGTTGCTAGGATTTTTTATTTCTTGACAATTAGACCCCTTAACAACTCACTCACAAGTGGATTAGGCTCTAAGATGCCATATTTACGGACCTTTCCAGAATTATAGTAAACAAACAAGAAGAAGAATATAAAGCACACCTTTTATTACTCTCAATATTGATTACCCAAGTACATCTTCTAAAGTCATCTACTATTGTGAGAAAAAATTTACAACCATCAATAGCAGTCTTGTAGGGACCCCATATGTCAACATGGATTTTAGCAAAGGGCTGCATTGCTTAGCTATTTGCTAGCTTGCTATTTACATCAAAAGTAAAGTAGTTCTTCAGCAAAGACAATCTCTGGGAAGAAGGGTGACCCAAACGCATATGCCAAAGATCCTGAGAAGAGCTTGTGACTAGAGAGCATGTTGTAGCAGATTTATCACAGCTAGAAGTCACATGATATAGCCCATTCTCGAGATTAGCAGTACCAATCACTCTCTTGGTGATTTGGTCATGTATAGAACACACATTGTCATAGAACACTACGCTGTAGTGATTATCATGTATCAACTTATTTACAGATATAAGGTTGACATGAAAAGTAGGAGCACACAACACATGATGTAGCATTAGAAAAGGTCCTATGTGCACAATACCTATATGAGTAATATATGTCTTTTCTCCAGTTGGTAGTGTAACAAAAACTTGTTGTACTTCTTTAGAATGAACAAAATAATCAACATTATTTACTATATGATCAGTAGCTCCGGAATCTAATATCCACTTAACTTAATTGACATAGGCATACGTTGTAGAGCAATATTCATGGTCATACCTGTCGTAGAAAGATGAGAATCATGACCATAAGGTGCCATTGTAGGAGTTCCCACAAAAGTAAGAGGATTAGCATTACTCTGAACAGCTGAAGAAGAAGCCGAGACTTCCTTAGCTTGCATTTGTAACTGATGCATTAGACTGTAGTATTGTTGTTGGGTCATAGAAGCAGATAGAGAATTATTCTGCGGCGTTGGTGGATAAGCAGGTCCAATACTAGCATTATTTGCTGTATAGTGATTATTGTGACCAAAATTTCCATTATTTCCCTTATGAAACCTATGTCCTCGTGGATAACCAACTAGCTTGAAACAAGTTTCCCTGGTATGGTTAGTCAACCCACAATTTGTGCATAACATATTACCTTGAATTTTCTTCTTAACAGGTGGCATGTACTTTTTCCCAGCATTGACAGGATATTTGTTGTTGTGTTGACTAGAGATATGAGTCTGGTTCATCATAGCCATTATCTCAGTATTTGGATTTGCACTAATCACATGACTTTAAACAAGGCTCCTTTGTTTCTCTTCTTGGTCAAGTAGTGCATATATTTGATTTAAAGAGGGTAGAGAATTCATCATTAATATTTGTCCCCTAGTTCCAGAATAACTGTCATTTATACCCATCAAAAATTTCATAGTGATGAACTGTTGTGAAGAATTCTCAACCTTTGCTATATCCTGGCAAGTACAACTATACATAACCTCGCAAGTACATGTAGGTGTTGGACTTAATTGTTGTAAATCACTCCACAAAGTGTCCAAACTTGTGAAATATTTCTGTATTGTTTCATGGCCTTGTACCAACATAAAAATACTTTTCTGTATCTCAAAAATTCTAGGTCCGTTAGATTGGGCAAATCTCTCTTTCAAAACAGCCGACATCACAGCAGCAGTAGGTTTATACAAGATATTAGCAGCTATTTCTTTAGAAACTGAGTGAATAATCCAAGATTGAACCATGATTGCATCTATTCCAAAATGCATATGAATTATCAAGAACCGAGGGCATAACTATAGTACCATCGATAAATCCAACCTTATTCTTGGATCTGAGTGCCATTAACATAGACCTAGCCCAAGAATTGTAATTATTTCCATCTAATACAGGTGTAACCATTATAGTAGTAGGATTATCACTTGTATTTAAATAATAAGAGTTAAAAGGGTCGATTACCAATTGAGGATGAGTAGCTGAATTTCCAGAACCACTATTACCACCCATCATTAGTCCCATTTCCATCACCATTATTCTCTGGTCCTAAATTTTCCCCAGTTCTCGCCATTTTTGCTCTCAGAAAAAATTGCAGAAAAACCTTGAAATTTGCGTAATACAGATGTCGAAGACGAAGATACGTGTAGCGGAATAGCGATTATCGCTCTGATACCATGAAGAAATCTATAATCAGTGGTAGATTTGTATAAAAGAAAATTAAATAAAACGAAAAAAACGAAAAAGTATTTAGAGAGAGAATGAAAGAAAAAACTAGTTTCTCAGTATTCTTCATTAACCGCCAATCGTGAGATAGATACAAGATTAACCGCCAATCGTGAGATAGATACAGGTTTATATACTGAGCCAATTCTGTTATGCCAGCTAGCTCCAGCTCAATTATAATATCTAAACAGGAACAAACTATTACAGAAAATACAATTGACTCATGTTTTAAAATGATTACAGCGACAAAGGTAAAATACAAACTACTATCTCCAACAATAAGTGCTGGTAACTGCTATTATTCTAACTTCTACTCCTAATAAATGTTGTAAAAATTGTTTAAGTAAATATGTGTGATTGCTTTGGATGCCTCCATAATGTGATTGTGTGTTCACTTTTATAGGCCTCTTCGATAACTACTCAGCAGTTAATATTTCGACAATAACCATATTATGTTTGCCTAAATTGTTGACGCGTGTCCCTTATTCATTAATAATTATCTTCATAAATCGTGACACATGTCGTCCTAAGTTATGAAAG
Source organism: Primula vulgaris (assembly GCA_963920805.1). Lineage (NCBI taxonomy): Eukaryota > Viridiplantae > Streptophyta > Magnoliopsida > Ericales > Primulaceae > Primula > Primula vulgaris. Next base: position 8,837,281 of record OY987215.1, on the reverse strand, counting down.
TATTTATAAATTAAATTATTTTCAAATTCCCCCATTAACTTAGAATTTCAGATTGTCAATTTGTAAGACTTTGCCAATTAGTCCAAAAGAAACAAATGTGGTGTAAACAAAACATTAACATTTTTTTCACGAGAAACATGACAAAACGAAGTTGCATGACATATCCGAAACAAATGGAATCAAACTTTACCAATGAACGAAGTAGAGTGTAATTAACTAGCTACATAACGTATCTGAAACAAAAAGAAGTTGCACTACAAGAAATATTACATTTAGGGATAAATTATTTGGAAACGATCAATTTTTTTCTCCAAATAGTATTTTTTAGGGACAAATAATGTTTTAGAAACGAAAATAATTTTTTTTCCTCAAATCTAATGTTTAGTTGAGAAACTGTTTTCAAGAAATAACATGACAATACTGATCGGATGTATGGATATAAATAGTGAGAGGAAGTTGTGTTCAAAAAGGATTAAGAATCCGATAACAAATCAAACACCTAGTTTAGCTAGGAAATATATAGATAAACGCACTAATATCAACTTAAATAACTGTAACCAACTTTTGTCCCTCTGATAATTAGTACGTGAATGATATTTTGTTTATATTAATGAAACTGACTAGAGTAAAATGATATTTTAAAAAGGATTTTCTTTTGCCTTTGTGCTCACATCGAACCCTTAATTATGTCTTTTTTGAATTCAACCCTTTCTTGTTCTGAAAATAAAAAAGATCTTTTCAATGTTAAATTTGAAGCCAGGTACAAAACTAACAACTTAGTTATCCAAAAGCAAATGTATATTAAGATCTAAGTGGTATTCCCTCCGTTTTCAATTCATTGTCCATTATGAAACTACGTGCAATTTTGACCGGTCAATAACTTCTATCAAAATTGTTGGAATGATAATTTTCAAAAGTTAATCATATAGTTCAAACATTAAATTATATGATTTAGTTTTGAAATTTTTTATTTCGACAATTTTGCTACATGTTATAACTCGGTTAAAATTGCACGTAATTTCGTAGAGAACAATTAATTGGGAACGGATGAAGTACTATTTTGCTACATAACCAAAGACGGGCAAAAAAAGAAAATTTAGCCTCAATTTGACCTCAAATTTTATTTTATGCTATTTTACCTCTTCAATTATTCATAGATCGTTAATTTGAGGGACAAAATAGGCATATGATTTCAAATGAGTACTTTTTTTTTAATATAAAAAAAAAACCTCAACATGGAATCAATTGTGTTTTTAAAGTGCATTGTTTACACTTATACCTAGAGATATACACTTTATTACGGTTTCGTCTCATTGCATTTTATTGATGATGTTGGTAACTTACATGTTTTATTCCGTGTGGTAAACCGTAAAATATTGAGAAATGCTTTTCCTCCACAATTTTCCGAACAGATAAATCTTACCTCTTATGTGAATTACTGAAACATTTATTTTTATCAGTTGTACCAACATACATTACACCAATCATTTTCATTAGTTGTAGCTATCTTATAGCAGACAAAAGAAGAATCATAGACTAAGACTCAACATCTTCAACAAAAAAGTTGAACTACGATCGAAGTGCATTCAACGATTTCCAAGCACAAAAGAAGAAGAAACGTCACCGATTAAAATTTAACCAATGATACTTAGAAACACAAATATCCAGATTCACCAAAAGCATAAAAAAAAATATTCGTCCGAGCTATGTTAATTACCATTTCCTGCGGTCAACAATCACAAAATAAAATTCATATCCAATAAGTTTATAATCATGAAATATACAACTACTGTCCACCAGCATTCAAACTTCTACCAATCTCGGAGGAAAGATAAGCATCTAAACATGCATACTGCACCTGAGCTGGTTTGAGCCACTCGTCGTCCCAGCGGCTCATGGTGATCTTCTTCGGTTTCTCCACCTCTAACCCTAGAAATCTCATAGCAAGAGTCTTCAAACCTGCATTACGAAGCTCACTTCCTCCTCTCAGTGCCGCCAGTTTCCCGAGATCAACTGGGTTTGCCACCGTCAAATTATAGTCATCGATCAGCTTCTCGATGTCACTGTCAATTCCGACCCCCACAAAAGTGCATGCGGGGTCGTTGAGAAACCCAGCAAGTGAGTGCGGAATAACGGGACTGGAAAAGGAAAAATCAGATACAAAAACTAAAGACAGAATATAAGTTGTATGAAAATGCTCTATTATTATACTATTTGATAATTTTGTAAGGGACTTGCAGTACTCAAACCAACAGTCTTAGAAAGAGTCTATTTTTTAATTATAGAAAGATGGATATCAAGAACGGCTGAAGCGATTAAAACTTTTAAAGAGCTTAAGAAATTACGGAACCAACAATCAGGTTATTGTGTGCAGCACATAAGAAATGTTTGCTTTAATGATGACTCACGCTATTAGGTATGAGTAACATTAACCAGAAATCTATTTCGTCCTCATGTTTAATATATTCAATACCCAGGTTTGAAATAGTAAAATAGGGAATTGGTCTCTACAACCCTTGTCAACCTTATTGATGCACCAATTTGCACCTAAATAAGTCAGGTTGCAGTCATGCAATGAACATCGACTTCTAAATATAATTGCAATTAGAGTATTTGCAATGCTTGCCAACTTTTTGTTTTGGCAAGTTCAATGCTTAACAACTTCTGTAGGTTTTTGCATATACAAAAGGTAAATTGTCACAAGTATGGGTTTAAAACTCCAAGCCCAAAAAAAAACTACATACTACAGGCATCACGGGCGTATACATAAGAATGTGTGATCGGAAGGTTGTACATAACAAGTATGGTGGAATATGCCTATGAAGTATGATCATTAAAGGAATAAAGTCATGAAATCGAATCTACATGGACCACCACAGAAATTAGATAATACTCTGGGAAACTGATAGTGTCATTTATCATTTGGGCTATGCATCCCCAATTTTTGAGAACCCAAACTATCATCCTACATATTTGCTAATGTAACATATAAGCTCCCTATACATGCCACTGTACATGATAATCTGGTTTGCACACGCTAAAAAAATGGAGAATTGTTGCAATTGAAACAACAAGCAACAAAATCTGAAGTTATATTAAATTACAGTTTTAGGAGTAACCTTTTTTATTCCGGACAGCCACCTAATATTCAAAAAATTACACAAACATTCTCTAGAATTATTCATGAAACATGTAACCCCCCTGATATACTTATCCAACTAGTTCTGAATTGCAGTACACAGAAATGTGAGTCCGTGAATCAAAAGTGACAATGGTGTTCCCACAAATTAGTCTAGTTGTAAAATCTGGAATGTGTGACAAGAATGTATTGCAATTGAAACTAGAATCAAAGAAAAACTATAAGCAATTCAAGGGGGGTCAAGTGTGTAATCCTTCCGTGGGACATACACCCTCCAAACTTTATAAACTACTCTATAATCCCCTACGTTTCCGTGAAACATATAAGGCCTCTGAATATGTAGGGTCTGAGACGAAATTACAAGAATCAAATCAGAAGAACTCTTCAGGCTAAGACAATCATATTCACAATCAGTTATTCTGGGTGGCGGGTACTCATCTCCAAATTTAACAAAATTAGAGCGCAAAATCATGACATTGGATTTACAAGAACCCAAATAAAAGTTTTACTAAATACAAGGGGAATAACAATTAACAAGTGCAGTCAATAGTAAAAAATCCCACTATCATCTCCTTTATTTTAGAGACCAAACTCAAACTTTTAAGGACCAATTACAGATTTGCTCACATTGGAGATATAATAAGTATGATATACTCTGCATCATATCAATACATCCCTGTTTTGGAATGGTGGCTAGTGAATAGTCTCGACCCTCCTAATTTTTGGGAGGAAGCTCTTGTAGAATAGTTTGAAGTTCGTCTTATTTATGTTCTTTTTTATTATTCGGTTTGTTTTGTATTATGTTGTTTGGTCACGATTAAACTCTGCAATTTGAGTTCTCTCGGTTCTTTCTTGGTTCCGAGTGATAATATAATCCTTGATTATCAAAAAAAAATATACCCTGCATCATAGAATCATTGCCTAGATTTCCCGATGAAACACTCTCCCTCAAATTTATACTAATTACCTACTAACACGTACAGAATGTAAAAGTGATTCAATTAAAAATACAAGGGCCAAGAGGGAAAAATATATTTTGCTCTGGGAAATCATATGCCTAACTGCCCCAACTTAAGAGAAACTACATTAACATCACACACATTTTGTCGTGAAACATATAATCCCCTATGAAGTATGAATTTGTTGAATGACCAAATCAGAACCAAAATGAATATTTAAGTAGAACCAGGGCAGTCATATGTTTAATATATTATCTGTTACATCTCCCTTCTACACTATCATCCACCATTTTTTCATGATCTATTCAAACCCTCTTATGTATGTATGTTCTACTGGCTCCATGTAGAAATTAAAATATTCATGCAACTGAAATGAACAAATCACAACCGACAATGTGGTTATCGCAGGGTTTTATCAAATTACACGTAGAGCTTAGTTTAACTTTATACGCGTAGAGCTTATCAAATTACACAACCGACAATGTGGTTATCGCAGGTATACCTTTTGATATCTTGGTTTCTTCACTTTTTTGTCTTTTGTACCTTAGTTTCTTAATTTTTCTTTATTGTGCCTTGGTTTCTACTTTGTTTTTCCTTTTTGGTCAATTTTGACCAATTTTGACTTTTTTTTCCAAACTTTCAAAAAAACACGCAGCATAAAAGCCACGTGTCCAAGTTTTGGCGATTGAAAATTGACCCAAAAAAGAAGAAAAAAACGTATAAACCAAGGTACAAAAAATAAAAAATAAAAAAACAAGGTATAAAAAGGTAAAAAATGAAGAAACCAAGGTACAAAAAAGAAAATTTAAGAAACCAAAGTACAAAAGAGAAAAAAGCGAAGAAACGAAGGTACAAAATGATAATCAACCCGTTATCGCATACATATAAGACATGTTTTCCCTGATGATGTGACTCACTCTATCAGGTACGGATCACATTCTGCACATATCTATTTTATTCTTACGGTTTAGATATTCAATGCAAAAGTTTGAAAAAAATAATCTAGGGATTTGGTCACTACTGCCCTTGTGAACCTTATTGATGTATCAATTTACTAAACAAGCCAGTCTTGTGGTCATGCAAAGAGTACAGACTTCTAAATATAATAACAAATACAGTAAATGCAACGCTGACTAACTATTTTTTTTTGGCAAGTTCAATGCTTGAAAACTTCTGCAGGTTTATGCATAATCTTAATTGCCGCAACAATAGGTCCAATTCCAAAAAAATTGCTACATAATACAGGGATCATGGGCGTTTAATGATGCGTGATTAGAAGGCTGTACACAATAATAGCGGTTGTACATGCCTATGACCATTCCAGGAACGATATACTGAAATCGAAATTATACAGACCAGAATGTAAATTAGATTCATACTGTAATTTATCATAAGTGCATCCCCAACTTTTAAGACATAAAACTATCATCCCACTTGTTTGGTCATGTGACACATACTACATACCATTGTCCAGGACCCACGTACCCAATTAAGTTGGAGAACTAGTTATAGCAATTAAAAGTACAATCAACAAATTTGAATTATATTAAATACAAGAGAAATCAATCATATGACTATATGAGTAAGCTATTGTTTCTGACATGCAACTCCTAATTTTTTGAGAAATTACACAATGGTTTTCTAAAATTTGTCAAACATGTATCCCCCCCTATACACACTCCAGCTAACTCTGAAGGTAGACAGAAGATAATAGAATGTGAAGATGGTGTTCTTACACAATAGTCTAGTTCCAAAGTCTGAAATAAGTCTGAACAAAGCATTGCAACTGAAACTACAAGGGCCAGACAAACATTTACGCTCAATACAACGGCAGTCAAGTTTGAAATCTTTACCTGCCTAGCTACCCAAACTTAAAAGAAACTACACTCACTAACATCTTCTACATTTTGTAATGAGACATGTAATCCCCCGTTAAGTGCGAAGTTGTTGTCCGACCTTCATGAACTTGAAGCATCAAAATGAACCTTGACTAATACCAGGGAAGTAAATGTTTAATCTATTATTTGATACATGTCCGCCGTGTTTGTATAAACTACACTATCACCCCTCATCTTTACATAATACATTCAAATTCCCCTATTTATTTGTATTCTCTACTGGTTGTAAGTAGAGATTAAAACAGTACATAACTGAAACGACAAGGTCCAAACCAGAAATATCTTTCACAATAGCGTACATGGGTTAATGCAAGACCTAAATTACAAGTGTTAGAAAATGTCCTTATTTCTAAATATCACTCGTAGTATTAGGCAGTTTTTTCTTATGTCTGGAAAAAGCTATTAGAAGTAAGGGCAGTTGTTTAGCGTTCATGTTGCTTGTAGTTGTAGTGAGTAGTCGTTTTCTTTGCCACTTGTTTAGTATTTTAGGTTCTTTCTAAGACATGAAAAGATAGGTTTTTTCTACTTCAAAAAGGGGTTCTCGAGCACCATAGGCCCGACATCTTGATACACCGTATGTATCATAAACACACCCAACTCTAGAGACATTTACCATCCTAATCAATATTTTATGTGGGAAAAGTTTGTTTAGTACCATTTACTATTGACTTTTACCATTTTGGTAACCTTTATATTCTCAACCATTTTAGTACTCAACCTTTAAGTTTTAATTTCGTCCAATTCAGGGTCCGACAGCAAAAATCGACGAAATTGCAGTCGTTGTATCTCACATTTTGGATTTATTTTTGACTGATGTTCAAGGAATTACACTCACGATGTGATAGGTTATAGAACGTGACTGAAATTCCGCTATTTTGCTTAACACAAGTCCCCTGATTGAACGAAAATGGGTTGGTGAGGATCTAAATTAGCAAAAATTAAAGGATAGATTTTATCCCTAAGCCTACTCTACCAAGCAATCAACTTTCTAACTATATTAGACCAAAAAACAGCAATTCAAACAATTTATTAACAAACAAAGACTAAATTAATAAAACGCACCCGAAACATTTAATAAACTATTCAATCACCCCCTGATGTTTTTCATGACACATTACTAGTGATGGCAATTTTTCGGGTTTTGACCCGACCCGACCCGACCGTTGCGGGTCAGGTAAAAGTGCAATTCTATTCGGGTCGGGTTTAAATGGGTAAAAGTGCAACTTAAAAGGTGCAAGTTAACACTCTCTCCTTCTATCTCTCATATACATTAAACTCAATCTCGTATAGTAATAGAGAACATACATTTAAATGGATAAAAGTGCAACCTAACACTCTCTCTCATGTAAATTAAACTCTATCTTCTATAGTTTAAATGGGTAAAACTGCAACTTAAAAAGGGCAATTTAAGACTCTCTCTTCTCTCCCTCCCATGTACATTAAACTCTCTCTTCTATACTAATACATAACATACATTTCGGTGGTTTTATTAAAAAAACTTATATACAATTAATTTATTAATTAATGAAACGGTATTTATAGTAAATGTGAATGAAATTTATTCATATAAATTAATGACTAATATATTATCGTCTTTATTTATAGAAGTATTTACGGGAAACCAAATCATCATATCAATCATACACATTTATATTACATTTTTACATATATCAATGTTTTAATTGACGAAATTAATGAGCCCAAATTAATTACATAAACATGAAAATGTTAAAAATAAGATGGTAAAATTTAAATCACTAAATTAATGTGAAAGGGTATTTAATGTTACATTAGTATTTATATATTATCTTTCTAAATCAAATAATTTTTTACTTTTAACATATGGGTTTTTAACAAATTCTCTTTCAAATCTTCTCATTTATGAGGCTTATTTTTCAAAGGGAAAAAAAGTGTTATAAAAAAAGATCAAATGGGTCTGGTCGGGTTTTGAATGACCCGACCCAATTGCCATCCCTACACATTACGCCCAGAATACATAGGAGTTGGAAAATACACCTAATTACCTACTCCCTCCGTTGCTATTTAATTGTCCACTACGAAACTACGTGCAATTTTGACCGGCGAAGAACTTATATCAAAATTATCGGAATGAAAATTTTCAAAAGCTGGTCATATAGTTCAAATGTTAAATTTTATGATTAGATTTTAAAAAAATTCATTTCGACAATTTTGATACAAGTTATAGACCGGTCAAAATTGCACGTAGTTTTATAGTGGACAATTAAACAGAAACGGAGGGAGCATCAAATTACAGACGAAATCAGAAATTCAAGCAGTTTAGAAATAATCACACAGTTGATTAACAAAATGCATCCCAAACATTTGATAAACTACTCAATCACCCACCAATATTTTAATCATGACACATTAAGCCCACACATTCATACCCTATGTAGCGGTCGGAAGATGAGGAATATTCTAAAATCCAAATGAAACAAAACGAATGGAGAAATTGACTATCTACCTGTACACAAGCAATTTTCACTAAAAAAATATACACTCAAAACTAAAAAAAAAAATGCACCCCAAATATTTGATAAAATACTCAATCACCCCCAATAATTGAGAAACAACTCGAACACAACTCATTAAGCCATCTAATGCACACAGGATAGTACTCAATTAGTATTTTCAACTAGAAAAAGTGACAATTTCTAGTCAAAATAAGACATTCTGTCCAAATTAAGCCAAAAAAGGTCAGGTTAAATTGGTCATTTGACAACCAAACTAAATATAATTGTAATTAGTGGAGACATAACAGAATCAGAAAAACCAAGCAAACTTTAAAATAAAAAATAAAGAAACAATCAATAAACAAAAAAGCCCAAAACTCAGACAAAATACTCAAACCACCCCCTAGACATTCAATTCATGACACAAATAGCCTAATTCATGCACCATACCCCTAAATCAAATCAAGTTAAATTATAGTCAAATTACGTGAAAATGTCTGTTCATTTGACAATAAAACTATTAAGTAATTCAGTAAGGTAGGGAGAAACTATAAACATAACAAGAAAAGCATCAATTAACAAAGAGAGAGAGAGAGAGAGACCTACCTGTGTATGATCTGAAAAATGAGGCATCTGAGACCGACACAGAGTTGAATAACGGCAACGGGATAATCATCGTTTCGTCTAAAATTGGGTCTCCACTCGATATCGAGACCAACAATAATAGAATTAGAATTATTGTTGTTGTTGTTGTTATTAACAGTTTCGTTAATCCAATCGTCGACAAAAGAGGGAGTATTAGTAACTATAGTTCGGATCTGTACATAGTCGTTTATGACCACGTCATATAGGTTGTGTGTGTAATCTGGTAATTCGTGGTCTATTATTGTTATACTTGTCATTTCTTCTTTTTTTTTGTTTCTTGTGGCCTGGCCTCTGTGTGGGAGGAGGAAAAGGGTTTTTCTGTGTTGAAACTTGAAATAGGCGTCTAGGTTAACTAAATCTCAGTGTATACATAAATTATACTCCCTAAATATATCTTTTACTTCTGCTACTAAACTGTGTGGGCTTAATGTGTGGGCTATTATTATTGGACTAGATTTGATATATTGGTTGACGTAATTATAAAAACGTCATTCATACCTAGTCGAAACATGTAATTTTTCAAATTTAATTATAAAAAAAAATACAATTTTGTGTAAAAGATACAATTATGTTTGTGTTGTACATATTATTGGACTGTTGGGCTTATATTTTATGGGTTCAAGCCCTCATTCATTCATATACATTCTGATTAATAAAGAACATGTTGTTATCTCTCTGTATATTCTCTCTCTATATCTATATACATATATATGTGAGCTAATATGTCACACAACACGTTATCGGCACTTTGCTCGCGGAGACTAAGATATACGCTCGTGGATATTGAAGATTTTTGGTAAACACACAGATATTGGGTATCTATAAACCTTCACGTTTATCCTCGTGTTTTTAGGGTTTTACTATATCGACCTTCACCAACATACCGTGCGTAAGGTACCGAATTCAAAACTTAATTTATTCCATATATGTGATTGCACGTATTATTTTATGGATAAATAAAGCATGATAAATACACCGTAGTATATAATCCATGTGTATTAAAATCTGTTACTTGTATGGATAGCTAAAACATGATCGTAACACATATATTGTTGATTATAAAATCTTATTTGTTGATAAGGCCATACGCAGTAACCCAAACTGCATGTATTTTGTTGGAAAAAAAAAACTATGCATGATAGATTTTTTTATTTTTACTGTCTAACATGATCAACCTGTGTATAAAACCTATTGATATGTAATACGTATCGTGTAGTGTAAAATTGTATTTTTATACAAACAAAATCAGTAAAAGACATATAATCGGGTTGTAAATCGGAAATCATGTAATTGTAAAACATGTATTAATCTGTGGGATTAAATCTGTAAAAAAACTGAAAACAGTAGGACTGTTTTGTAATTCGCTGAAACTATTGACTGTGCATGTTAATTACTAAAGGACTAAACTGAAACTTGTCTGAAATTATGGACTGAAGCTGTAATAATGCTGTAAATAGATATATAGTTTGCTGAAATTACACGGATTGTCCCTGTAGTATATTACATGTATAAAAACATTATATATGTGTTATAAAAGTCAATATTCGGTCTAAATATCCACCCACATGTATATATATTTATTAAAAAGGCAAGTGAATAAAAATTGCATGTTAATTGAATAAATTGATATGTTTCCATGTATATTTAACCACTTTGCATGTTAAAAATTACCATATATAGAATTAATTGGTAATTAAAAATATATTGTTTGCTTGCATGTTAAAACTACCATGTATAGAATTACTTATATGGCAATAAACCGTAGATAATTGATTGATATCTTGTTAGTATAATCAACATATCTTTTGATATTACCATAGATATAAATATACCATATGGCAGTTAATTGTTTGATTTGATCTAATTGATTTGATTTGATTTGGTATTATATAATTTGTGTGATTGATAATCCTGAATTGATTTAGTTTATCGCCAAATCTACTGCATGATTAGATATATAACATGAATATATTTTATACTGCCTTTTATATATATATGTTTATCTAGAATAGATATATTTGTTATTTATTGTCATGAATGATATAATTGCGAAATCATATATATTCACATTTAATTTGGAAAAATTATGAATCTTCCCTAAATAGCCTCACCTATTTGGATACGATGTCTAGGAAAGATATAGGCGGAAGTCGATATCCTAATGAGGTCGGGTTTTAAGTGGCATTCGTGTCCTCCATCCTCACCGTCTTTCCTTGTCGTTTTTCAAGTAGAGCTACCGAAAGGGGTTGACTAAATAATAATTTCCCCGAGTGTGTTTATATAATGATGTATGTTTTGCCCAATTGGTATTTCAGTATCGACCCGTCGTTCGATCAATGAGAACCGATTCACATGAGAAGCAAAATCAATGTTTTCGAACGTGTCGTTTCGAAATAAAGTTTATGCTGGTGCAAACCATAAACATATAAACCAGTCGTTTTATATGATAAATAATCCAGAACTCCCAACACATGTTGTATGCCATCTATGATGAGAAAAATCGTAAAAACATACTTGCAAAATGACTGTTTAAACGTTGATTTTAATCCGTCACCACATGTTACTCACCCTGATGTGTGAAAATGTGATGCCCAAAAAATTTTTTGGATGCCATATTTGATGAGTAAAACACGAGTTTGTTGTTACCCTCAAGATGAATGCTAAGGCGTTGATTTTATTCCGCCGCCATATTTGAGACGTGATGACGTCTATGGTGAAAAAATGTCTGAAATTGACATATTGGAGCAATCATTCACCAAAAATACTAGATTGGAAATTGTATTCATAAGCAATATCATTAATTTATATTCACCATGTTCCTTTATCGCCCATCCGTTATTGGGTCAATGGCGAATTGTTTGCCCGATATTAATGCTCTTCGTGTATATTTTTTTTCCACGAATCGAGAACCGACACAAGTATTATTTGTCTCGAACTGTCGCGATCCCGATGAATCACTTAGTCAAGAGAGATTTTAGACAATCGTCAAAATCGAAAACCTATGGCTCCAAGACAGTAATTGAAAGGAAATGGCCCGTTGTCACAAAGCAAGAGATAATGCTCAAGGAGGCAACTCTATGCTATAAAGACAAAGGTCATGCACGGTTACTCCTTAAATAGTTCAAAACTATTATAAAGGTGAAAAAACCGATGCTAATGTGGTTAAAGATAACTGAAAGGAAACTCTTGAGACCCCCGATTTTGTGGCTCAAATAAGTTTGGTACCTTTCTTTATTGATTTTAATAAATCATTGAGCCATTTTTTCGCTCTGGATTATGTTTTTCCATTTGGATTATGATTTTTCCATTTGGGCATACTTTTGGATTATGGTTTGCTTGTTTACGAAATTTCTCGAAATAATTTAAAGTGTTTTGAGCAAATTCCTTTGACGAATGTGACCAAACTTTAAATTATGAAATTTTAGGCAATACTTGTGGGGTAGTTGATTTTTTTTGGAAATAGTGGGTAACAGTGTACCACATAATTTCACCAACTATTTGCCTAAAAGAGTACTCAGTGACAATGATTCTGGACCTGTCGTTCCAAAATCGAAATCTTTGATAAAACCAAATTGATTTGTCAAATATGAGGTCTTATACTCATGTAGGTCCTGCCGTACCTTGTTGAGTTATAAAATATTCGAGAAAACCAGTGCTATCTGGTAATAGCTCATGAAAGAATTAAAATTTCTTTACATAGCCTCCATTCAATACGATCAAAAGCGTATTTTAGATGAGTTGAAATGTCTTTCAAGTGGTTTCTACCACAATTTTTAAAAGCATTTAAAGTTACCTTATCATTTCGCCTGTCGTCGAAATAATAAATGATTTAGATGCCAAGACATGTTGTCTATACTATCATTCGCCTGTCGTCGATTGATTAGAGCATTTTGATATTTTGGCATTGACCGAATGAGATATTCCCGGGTCAAAAGACGATGCTTGATTTATAATCGCATCACATTTGGATTATCTCTGAGAATATATTTCACGATTAATCCAAAATTCATGCCATTAATACTCACTTTGAAAGACTAGTATGTGTAAAGATCACGAAATGGACTCGTAGAATTCTTGTAAAGAATTGAAGGAGTTATTTTGGACTTATCCAACCATAAGGCGGACCAAAAATATAAATGGTTATGATTGATGCATCGACAATAAGGTCACATGATTATTGTTGTCCACAGAAATGCAGCATTTCCCAAACTTTTAGCCCTATCATTAAGTTGATTGCTCATGATCCGGATTATCCTGAAAAGTCTAGTCGACTTGATAATTCCGAAGAATAGGAATCGAAATTTCGATATGAATTACTTGAGTTTGGAAATTGAAATTGAACATCCTGTCGATTATGTTCAGACCCAAATGGACTCACGGAAAGTTTGATGATGCGACTGCAAATGATTGCACGCATTTCTTGGTCTTGCGCACCAAGATTTATATTTCCGTGTGTGGTTATGCTATTTTGCTGCATTGGTCCGTCATGAGCCCCATACACTCAAACACCATATGCGTACCAGCTGGTTACTGGTTATGAGCCAGAAGTCTCATAGTAACGCGTGTTTAGAGTGATTAATTAATATTTTGATTAAGCCGTTATAGCATTCAAAATATGGACCTCTGAAGGGGACATAAGTCGATTATGAATCCCCTGTCTATCATTTGATAGAGTAACCTTGGCAAGCGATCTCTTTACCGCATGATATGCGAAAGTGACATCGCTAAGACTGTTCTCCCCGTCGTTAGGGGGAGATTTGCACGTTACCATTGATAGGAAACGACGTGAAGTAACGTGACATAACCCACTCAGTCTTAGCTTGATCCCCAAAACTGCACTTAGTGATAAGTAAGTGCATAGACTCCATCAAGTCTAACTAAATGCCAGACGCATTTAATGATTTTATGAGATTTCACGAGATCATTTATACGTGCTGCAAAATGCTTCCAAGGATAGACGTCCCTGTCGGACGCTGTGTTCCTGTCGTAACACGTTGCTTTGGCCGAACCCGTCAAGCAAAGGACGCTGCCGTCGGCCATCAGTCTGTTGTCCTTCCCAAGATATGAGAAAGTTGACTGGTTCTTAATTCGTTCAGCTCCAGAGGTGGTGAACTGAAACTCGTTTGTCGCACGAGATTATAAAGGATCAAGTAGATGTGTGATTTCCTCCTCATCATAAGAATCTCTAAATATCTGTCGATCATGATATCTTAGACGATATTGAAGCGAAACGAGACTGTCATTGATTACTTGTTCATATATTCAGTGACGACTGATAATATGAGCAAATTATGACAGGGAACCATGTAATGTTGCCTGAAGTCAACGTAGAATAGACTAGCCTAATGGAAACTTGCAATCCAAGTAGACTCCTTAGCGAAAGTGTGTTCGGACCTGTAGCTCCAACACCACCAATGTTAAACGAGTTCGTTTATTTGGTTATTCGTAAGGAAAAGTGATGAGAATAATGAGATTGTAGAATGTTCGCCTAGTAGCACAAGGCTTTTCTCACACCTTGGAATTGATTACGAGATGGTTGATTTCCTCGTAATGGACGTTATAACGGTCCCCTACTTTATCAGTTTATTACTTTCCGAAAAACTGATTATGCAGCATGTGATTATGGTCACTGTTTTATCTCTATGCCAATTTAGACAAAGAGATACAGATGAAGGTCCCTGTGTGACTTCATATGCTTTAATCAAGTAGTTCCTGACCACGGAACACGATCTCAATTAAATGAGACGTTCGCTATATGGATTAATATAATCCGAGCGAATGTGGTATACCCGCCTAAGTGAGTACTTGTTTAGCTTGGGATACGTGAACAAGTATTATGCCTTTCCGTGTTATGAAGCAATCCACGTTTTGGATTTGCCATTCGAGATGAAGGATCTTTAGAAGACACGGTAGTGACTCGGCCCGATGATCGAGTCACGTAAATATTGAATCTAAGTCCATGATTCAGACTACACCCAGAAGGTGTTATGATGTTTTACTCATCATGACGCTAAGTCGTCAGATTCTCCCATGATCGTCCGATCAGTAGACATTGATATAGACCTAGTCCATCCCTGATGAGACGATGAAGAGATATTGAACCATCATGTTCATATCTAAGTACAATAAACGCATCATCGTACTTGGTCTAATGTGCTAGGATGAACATCTCGTATGCTGTGAATAATATAGCTCGACGCAGTATCGCGCTAACACGCTGCCATCGAAATGGCATAAAAGACGTTTTCCCATTACCTTAAGGTAACTGTGGATGAGGGCTTGTCTTATCCCATTTGCGTCATCGACTGTACCTACCCCCTTCGGTACTCGAATTAACACAACCCTTTTTGGGTTATACCGATGTCGGTTACTTATCAGACCCGCATAAGCGATATTCCTAACATGGTCTTGGAGGTCTTAGAATGACTCCAAACTAATCACTCTGATCTGACCGTGCTCTATGAGACGACTAGAGAGTGTATATGGCTTCGAGCTCGTATTAGCCATATTTGAATTATATATGCTCTGTCTCACGATCTAGATAAAACACTTGTCTTATTTGAGGACAACTTGTTGTTATCGATGAAGAGAGACATGACTAGATTATGCTGTTTAGCATTTCTTGCCGAAATAAATCTTCACATATGAAGTTTAAGAGCATCTTGTCGAATTCTCGTTTTATTCCACGTTATATTTTCTTGCATACAGTCGGGTGCAAGTAAATGAGACATCCAGTCGAATACTCGTACTCTTTCTTGGAATATGAAATCTTTGCACCCAGTCGTGTGCAAGTAAGGGGGTGCATCCAGGTGAATACTTATTGCACTAATTACTACTTAGTCGAAATCCTCGCACCCTGTCGTGTATAAGTGAGGGGGAGCATCCAGTCGCATGCTCGTGTACTCTTTTTGTCCTTAGACTAAGGTTTTTTCCCACTGGGTTTTCCTTGGCAAGATTTTTAGCGAGACACGTTCCCATCATATCTCACTTAAGATTGCCGAAATTAGGGAGAGTATCATGTTGTATACTTCTTACCACTGTGTACTCTTTTGTCCTTCGACTAGAGGTTTTTCCCACTGGGTTTACTCTAGCAAGGTTTTGATGAGGCACCTGTTTTTTGGTTGATCCCTACTACTACCATTGTTGCACTCTTATTTCCTTCGATCAGAGATTTTCCCACTGGGTTTGCTCTGGCAAGGTTTTGATAAGGCACGCTGTTTTTGTGGTTAGTTACTTACATGATATTTCGGCCTATATCATTCGGCTACACAGTTTCTCCTAGGTACCGGTTTTGTCCCACACTGGGTTTTCCGTACCTAAGGTTTTTATGTGTTTAGCACTGCGAATGAACTCGACTCAGATCGACTGCATGAAGACGAAGAATTCAAGACGTCCAAAGGGGGAGTGTTGTAGGATATTATTGGACTGTTGGGCTTGTACTTTATGGGACCAAGTGGCTTTGTAATCCTACCCCTCTATCTATATAAAGAGGGTTAGGGGTCTTGTATTTCACATTCATTCATATACATTCTGATTAATAAAGACCATGTTGTTGTATCTCTCTATATTATCTCTCTATATCTATATACATATATATGTGAGCTAATATGTCACATAACAGTTTGTATATTTTGGGAAGAAACTTATAGGGGGCAATGTTTAAAACATGTCATTAACCGAAACATATTACCAAAACATACAATACCTAAAATTTTATTTCCAAAACATACAGACTTACAACAATTGTAGTTACTAAAATTTTATTTATTAGAGTTCTATGTTTTAATAATAAAAGTTTTGGTTTTTAGTTTTTTGTAATTATACTTGAAAAATTGTATGTTTTGGTAATTTTACCAATTATAAAAGCAAAACATATTGCCAAAACATACAACAGGTAAAAAGTTTCTTCCCAAAACATACAAACATACAATTACACGTATTTATTAGACTTGTATGTTTTGGGAATAAAAGTTTTTGTTTATAGTTTTTGTTAATTAGACTTGAAAAATTGTATGTTTTGATAATTTTTCCTAATTATTTAGGTATATTATTGATAGAATAATTTGTGTCATTTTTTTTCGTGAGTTTTGATTTTTTGATAAAGTAGTTTTTTTTTTGTAAAGAGGAAAAAGGGTTTTTATGTGTTAAAATATATTTTGAGTTTTGAGATTTATTCGCTAAGTAGTATAAAGATATTGTATGTTTTTGAGATTTATTTGCTAGTAGTATAAAAGGTACTTTTGACTTCTACTAGTAAATTGTTTACCACTATAAAGTAGATTGACTCTATCTACTAAAATAATGCTTGGATCGTTACGAAAAATTCTCTAAAAGGCGTAATACGACGGACTTTAGGCAAAATTGACCGTCTAGCGCCTAATTACCGTCTATGTGCTGCCTTGTGCCTAATCACCGCCTAGCGAAGAGCATGAAATTTTTTTAATGCTCAAAATAGTTTCGGAAAGATAGCGACAAATTCTCGAGAGAAATTCCTTCTAAAAAGCAGGAAATTATTATACTCCATGCATAGTTCTTTTTTATAAATTAATCGGTAAATTGCAGTGTGTTTGTAACTTCAATCTGGTTTCAAAAAAGTGAAAGTGCATAAATTTATATCGAGCAAGCGATATAATTTGTTCAAGTATATATAACCCGATCAGTAAATAAAATAACCGTTAGAAAAAGCAAGAAATCACTTGGTGGTTCAGTTAACTTTTGCTTAGAAGCTCACGCCAAGCTCTTTGTCCTGGGTAAGTGATAGGCAAAACATGGTTGTCCTTTGTGTTTGGACCATATTCCTGGCATATTAAACTCTTTGTTGTTAATTAGTTTGAACAAAATAATCTAAGATTAAATAATAATTGTTAAGACAATTTTATATTTACAGGTGAAGTTGGAACCTCCGGTTGGAAGCATAGTTATAATCTGCTAATACGCAGGATTCTGTTTTACTGCATTATTTGATCTTTAAGTTAATTAATTTAATTAAATTATGCAAGAAATATTCTTATATATTTACAGAGATTTTATTTATGTGTTGAGAATATTTAGATGATAAAGAATGGAAGTTATTTAAAGAAATAAGGAGTTTGGTTCTAAAATATATTAGCTTGTTCATTTTATTGTACTAACTAAATCTCCTATTCTTATCCAATTTTTTATCACAATTACAATCTTGTTACTAACGAAATCTTTTATTCAAAATAGATAGATTGTAATTATATATGGAGTTATTGTTTTTAAATAAATAAGATTTTATTTTCAAAATATATTATTTTTTTATGATCGTAACAATGTCTCCTATATTCAAACAAGATCTGAATCTACAAAATTTTCTTATGACGAGGAGATTTAGATCAATATGGATATATAAGAATAAATCATCCATAAGAATAAGAGGGTGGATTAATTTACTGCAAAATTTCTGTATTAACGCGTAAACCGTAGATTAAATCTACGGTTTACAGCATTTTTTTGCTTAAAAAAAAAAAAAAAAACTGAGAATTAAAATTAAAAAACTGAATAATTTTTTGAAAATAAATATGATTTTTTTAATAAAAAAACTAAATGCCCTATTTTTAAAATTTTACATAAAATAAATTACCAATATTGTAACAATCTATCAAAATGAACACAAAATTTACACAAATTTACACAAATAAAGTTGATTTGATAAATTTTATGTTTGATATTTATTGTATAAGTTCAAAATTTTACATGTTATATTTTTGTCAAGTGTATAAGTTGATATTTATTGAATCATTAACTAAATCGTAAATTTTTGTGAAGTACCTTTGGTTTGTTTTTAACACTTGTATAACGCAATATGAAACATTAACTAAGTCGTTAATTTGGTGTCAATCATCAATTTTGTTGAATGAAACAATGATAAATTATATAAATTTCGTAAAAAAAATTAACTCAATATGCGAACATGAATATGAACTTATAAATTTCATAAAACAAATTTATTAAACAAAATTTACAACAAAATTTCATAGAACTAAATTTCGTAAAACAAATTTATTAAACATTTGTTTACATCATATAAATTTACAACAACTTGGAAAAAATAGTAATTTACATCAAATTAAAAATAAAGAAATGATTATGGACTTAGGTCTATAGCTTCGTCTTCATTTGCTTTTTTCTTTCCCGATTGCTTTTCCAGCGCCATATATAACTTGAAATTTGGTCGAAAAAGTTTCTTCCATGGCGCAGCTGTCTCAGTGCGCGTTTGTTCCCACCGTGCTATAATTCCTGGCATTGGGAAGATCCCGTCTTCTTTAGGAATAACCTGAGCATAGTGACAACTGTTGACGAACACCATTACAGTCGGGATGTAATTTGTCGTCCCCCGAGGCGGACCAGTATAAAGAGGTAAAAAAGTACTGTTCCACACGTTTACCCCTCCATCATTATTGTGCCATAAGGACAACAATACAATTGGAATATTGTAATGAGAAGCAATTAAAAACCCATAAGACGGAAATCTCATCCATTTGTCAAGAGGTGCGGGATTTGTAGCATGATAAAAATTTAAACTTGATAAAATATAATCATACCGGTAATCAAAGCCAAGATTCTCGAACAGCTCATAATAAACACCTTTCATTTGCTGCAGCTCTTGAAACAACTCACATCTTACCGCATACCAATCATCTTCCCCATGTTGTTTACCCGTCACATTTGCAAGTACCCGGAACCCACAGTTACCATCCCCACGCACATCATAAACCGTTTCGATGTAACTATGTAACATGAACCATATTTGGTCACTGTACAGGAAGGTTGGCCTATTGGGGGTGGGTTTAGGGTTCTGGTTTCGCGGCCTCCTAGTTGGGTTTACCCTTACCTCCGGTGTTTCATCAGCCTTGCCTTTGCCCTTGTCCCTACTAGCACCAGCACCATATTCTTCCTCCACATACTCCCATCCCGACTTATCCCTCTTACTAGATTTGTCGCCTTTTCTAGGTCTCCCCCTATTTACCCTCACTTCGGGGTCACTGACGGATGTTCTGGCTGGTACGGTTATCTCTCGGAGTTGTGTTTTCATACGCCGTTTTTCAACATTACTTTTCCTAGCACAAACACTTTTAAACTCTTCTAGATCACCCTCTACCCCATAATCATCGGTGTTCCCATTATCATCAATTACGTCTAATTTTTTCCAGAATGGATGAATATATTCTAGAGGAAGAGGCTTCCCGAATAAAATATGTTCACTCATAATATGATGACAAGGTAAACCGTGAGACAATTTGAAACCGCAAGAACAATTCTCATCAGCCTGGCCATCACATTTTTTATGTTCTTGAAATAATAAATCAAAGGCATAGTGTGTGATATACGACCTAAGATTTATAAATAGAGGTGTTCGTTCAGAATGTGGAAAATAAGACTTGCATTTATCCAACTTCATCTTAATATCCTCAAACTGTTTTTCTAGAATTCTATTCACCTCTACCCAAACAGTTTCAAGCGTGCCAGTATTTGTGGAAAGGGATCTTTTCAGCTTAGCATGTTGTTGTTCGGCTCGATTGCTAGTTCTGTTACCTAGATGTGTTGTGTGGTTGGTATAGCATGCAACAAACTTTTCAGCATAATCATTTAAAAGCTTGTCTACATACTTAATCACAGCAGGGTACGATTTGTAAGAGGAATTGAAATAAGTTCGGTTATGATTGTACTTTGTAAGAGGAATTGAAATAAGTTCGGTTATGATTGTACTCCTCTATCGACTCAGAATCAACCAATAAACCCCAATCATCTAGAAACGTTTGCCACTCCTCATCAGGGATCTTTTTACGGCAGTTTTTCAAAACATTTTTTGCAATATGAAAAGTGCACAAAATATGATGAGAATCGGGAAAAACAACGGACAAAGCATTTGATAAGGCCATTTCCCTGTCGGTTACAAAAACCCTAGGTAGTATACACCCCTCCAATGTAACTTTAAATTTTTCCAATGCCCATATATAACTTTCCTTTGTCTCGTCACTCATGAAAACAAAACCTAAACAATATGTTTGGTTCGTTGATGTCATTCCTACGACTTCTAGAAATGACATATTAAAACGGTTTGTTCTATATGTACAATCCATTAACAAGACATCAGGAAAAGCTTTGAACATCCTTATAGAATCGGGGTGTGCAAAAAACAAGTTCTCAAGGGAATGGGTTGATGGGTTCATATTATAGTAGAACATGTAGCGATGGCTATCCAACAAATTAAACAGTTCCTGTATCGGGTTTCTACCATCTCGTTCTTTAAATTTCAGTCCGGCCAAAAAATTATGTATCGTTTTAGCGTTTGATACATTGTCAGGATTTCTATTTTCTATGGCCTCTAATATTGCACCAACTTTAAAACTGCTTTTCCTTAAAGTTTTAACAATTTCTTTTTCATCTTGGGTTAAACGAGCACGTCGTGCTTGCCCTTGGAGGTAAGTTGGAGGTGGGTGGTTATGTTGTCCATTTTCTACGTGACACATCCATTCACCATTAACTACGTAACCTTTAATGAAAAATGGGCAATCTTTTTTCTTTGTACCTGATTTTACGGAAGATGGTTTCTTTTTTTCGTAAACCCCCGATTTATCACATACAATATCAACATACGGTGTTCTGCTCCCATCACCCCCTCCAGACCTACGAATCGTAAGAATGAAACCCCAATTTCCAGCCACATCAGCAAGATCAGCAAGCATTTCAGCCCTTGTTTCCCAAGTCAATTCATCGACTTCAAAGTGCTCCGAATAATCAGTTAGCTCATCGTTTGAGCCACTGGATGAATTCGCATTGTTGTTGTTATTCCATTGGTTGTTGTCATAACCATAGTTGTAATTCATTTTCGAAAGGTGTTTGTTTGTATATTTTATTGGGGAGGAATGAGGATTTTTTTAGAGATTTCCGAAATGTGTTTGTGTTTGATTTTATGGTTTGTTAGAATTGGCAAAATTGAGTCATATTTATAGTGTAAGTTTACACTACAAACCGTAGATTACTTTTACGGTTTGTAGTGAATTTTTGGTGTAGTCATTTCGAAACTTTAATAATGCATTGAGTAGTCATTTTCGGATAGGGTTGTCAAATCATAATAATTCAAAAGTGATAAGGTGTTGTCGGAATTATTTTGATAGAAATGGCATCCAATGTAATTTACACTACAAACCGTAGATTACTTTTACGGGTTGTAGTGTTTTTTTTTTTACGTCGTTTAGGGTGATTCAGTGCAAAAAGTACATTCGTAAAACGTCGCTGCTCAAATCAGGGGTGCAAACCGTACATTACTTTTACGGTTTGCACAAAATACATGCAAACCGTACATTCAATGTACGGTTTGTATGAAATCTGTACAAACCGTACATTAAATCTACGGTTTGTATGTAAATTTCAGAATATTTAGGGGTTTTTAGGGTTTAGGGTTTAGGGTTTAGGGTTTAGGGTTTAGGGTTTCTAATCAGAATATTTAGGGTTTTTTAGGGTTTAGGGTTTAGGGTTTAGGGTTTAGGGTTTCTAATTTAGGGTTTAGGGTTTAGGGTTTAGGGTTTTTGGGTTTAGGGTTTAGGGTTTGTAATTTAGGGTTTTTAATTTAGGGTTTAGGGTTTAGGGTCTGTAATTTAGGGTTTAGGGTTTAGGGTTTGTAATTTAGGGTTTAGGGTTTACGGTTTCTAATTTAGGGTTTAGGGTTTACGGTTTGTAATTTAGGGTTTAGGGTTTTTAATATAGGGTTTAGGGTTTAGGGTTTACGGTTTGTAATTTAGGGTTTAGGGTTTTTAATATAGGGTTTAGGGTTTGTAATTTGGGTTTAGGGTTTTTAATTTAGGGTTTAGGGTTTAGGGTTTAGAGTTTTTAATTTAGGGTTTAGGGTTTAGGGTTTGTAATATAGGGTTTAGGGTTTGTAATTTGGGTTTAGGGTTTTTAATTTAGGGTTTAGGGTTTAGGGTTTTTAATTTAGGGTTTAGGGTTTAGGGTTTTTAATATAGGGTTTAGGGTTTACGGTTTGTAAAAACTCAATATTGGTCCTATCAATTAAAATACATAATATTTTTTACAAACATACAAATCAAACATACGAATCAAATTAAGTTTACGAAATTATAACGTACAAATCAAACATAGAAATCAAATACAAAAACAGTGCATTTATTTTTTTTTGTAACGACTAAATGTTTTAAAGTTGGACACAAATCAAACATAGAAATCAAATACAAAAACAGTGCATTTATTTTTTTTTGTAACGACTAAATGTTTTAAAGTTGGACATAGGGAGCATCTTTCCCGCCGATGTTAATCTATCCGATGACGGCTCAGCAGACTCTTCGATTTCGTTTAGCTCCGTACGCCGTCTTTGTCGCTGCTGCGATTCTGGATGCGGCGCACGCTCGTGGGATGTAATCGTCAACCCCCGACTCCAACTGTCGGTGGACTGATGACTAGGATGATGCTCGTACGAACCAAATGATTGTCTATGATGATCGAACGGAACATCGGTCTGAACGTAGTCCGACCCAGCAAAAGAAGAACGACGACGATGACTGCTTGAACTCGGACCCGAACCCTGATCTGTAGTCGGGTGTCGACCTCCAGTCGATCTTCTACCCCCGCTACTAGATTCGCCTCTTTCGTCGGGACGCCGACAACTTGAAGCCCTAGTGTAAGTTCGTGTCGTAACGTAGGTCGTCATCACCGTCGTCGTCGTCGTCGTCGTCGTCGTCATCCCCCTCCGACTGTTCATCAGCTGACCCATACGGATTCATACCCATTTCAGCGAACTCCTTACGTAGTAAGTCCACGTCCGTTCTCATTTTCGCCCGTTTGAACGATTTGAAACTGCGGCGCAACATCGTTTTCTGTAAAAAAAAAAAATAATAAATAACGATTTATTACTATTGAAATATACATAAAAAGAAGTAACGATTTATTAGTAAAAAACGATTCAGTAGTTACCATTTTATTGAAGACACCCGTATTCTCCCGGAAACCGTGAGGGGGCGGGGCAAGTTCAGGTGGGTTTACGAAGATGCGGGTCCGCTCTCTATACCATTTCATGTAACCCGGTGACGTCCCCGTGCCATATTCGTCGTTAATAAGACGGGTGTGGCGGTCATTCCACACGGCTATAAATTCTCCGGTTAGTAAAGGCCAGTCGTGTTTTTGCCCAGTCCCATATCTTCTATCCTTGCCGTGACCCTGTCTTGGTTTCCAAATATACGTAGGGACCCGCTGCACAAAACCGAACTGCCTCATGAACCTGTCCGCGGGGTGGTACTCAATCTTCTCATTACAAATGAGAGGCACAGAACAATGCCACATATACCGGCCCCGCATGCAGTATTCCGGATACTGATTGAGATCCCCGTAAGGTTGCCACACTATCTGTAATCATCAAATTAGAATATATAAACAATGGTTTAAAAATAGACGAGTAATAAATTCTGCGAAGATAAGACCAATGCAAACATATACAACATATAATACGTAAGTTACATGTAATACGAAAATTAAAATTTACCTGTTCAGGCGACATATTGTCAAACTGGTCACGTATGTGGACCACATTATGTCCGTAGACATATGGCGTAAGGTTAGTTTGCCTCCACATCTTCCATCTGTAATATACAAACAAAAACCGATAAACAATAAATATAACCGGCAGCTAAGTAAATGATAGATGACACAAGAATATAACAAAGCAAATCCAATTCAAAAACTAAATAAATATCATACCTGTAACCGAGGGGGAACCTAGGCCAGCCCTCCGGTGGCTCGACATCTTCCGGCAGCTCTTCACACGGTCTAACCGGCAGTAGTCTGGTAATCGCCCACATATCCAGAAACATCACCGCCCCGCTTACTCCGGTTGTCTTACAACGTACCACCCTGCATAGATTAGCCTCTAACCAGGCCAGAAGAGCTGATCCCCAACTATACTCAGCACATGTGTCAAAATCCTCCAGAAATGGCAGAGGCCAGAGTGGAATCTGATCACTGCTCTTATCCGAAAACACATGTGCAGCCAGTAATAATAGCATGGCAGCCCTAGACTGATATAGTAAACGCTCCTCAGTAGGGTTGGGGGGTAATTCACCGAAGGTCTGTAACATCCAATCAAGTCTAACTGTCAGACAGTTTAGATCGACTTGATTGTCAGCCGGCCTAACACCCAACAAACTCTCCATCATAGCCAACCTGCTCGCCTTCGTGTCATTCCGCTCCGACCGGGTCACAGCAAGACCATCCACCCTCAGACCGAGCATAATCTCTACATCCTGTAAAGATATCCCCAACTCTCCCCCGACAAAATGGAACGTGTGCGACTCATCACGCCACCTATCAACTAAGGCTGTAATCAACCCTCGGTCTACGGTATAATTACCTATACTGTAAATACCGTAAAAACCAGCCCTAATGATATTTTGAACTACCCTTTCAGGCGTCGGTATCTGCCAACTATAATTATAAACCCTAATCTTATTGGCATCTCCTCTACCCGCTTCTCTGCCAGCATCCCAAGTCTGACTAGAAATGTGACCAGTCTGTCGTAAAATACCCAACCTCCCTTTAATCTGTGGACCTGGGTCTGTCATCCTAACTATGATAACCAAATATAAATCAATTAATGATAACCAAAAAATGATAACATAACCAATTAATGATAACCAAACAATGATAACTCAATCATAACCAATTAATGATAACCAAACAATAATAATTCAATTTTTTAATCATAACCAAACACACATTTTTTCATAAACCAAACAATAATAATTTAATTTTTTAATCATAACCAAACACACATTTTTTCATAAACCAAACAATAATAATTTAATTTTTTAATCATAACCAAACACACATTTTTTCATAAACCAAACAATAATAATTCAATTTTTTAATCATAACCAAACACACATTTTTTCATAAACCAAACAATAATAATTCAATTTTTTAATCATAACCAAACACACATTTTTTCATAAACCAAACAATAATAATTCAATTTTTTAATCATAACCAAACACACATTTTTTCATAAACCAAACAATAATAATTCAATTTTTTAATCATAACCAAACACACATTTAATCATAAACCAAACAATAATAATTCAATTTTTTAATCATAACCAAACACACATTTTTTCATAAACCAAACAATAATAATTTAATTTTTTAATCATAACCAAACACACATTTTTTCATAAACCAAACAATAATAATTCAATTTTTTAATCATAACCAAACACACATTTTTTCATAAACCAAACAATAATAATTCAATTTTTTAATCATAACCAAACACACATTTTTTCATAAACCAAACAATAATAATTCAATTTTTTAATCATAACCAAACACACATTTAATCATAACCAAACACATTTAATCATAAACCAAACAATAATAACTCAATTTTTTAATCATAACCAAACACATTATCAACAATTCAAATTAACCAAACAAAATAAAAAAACATGCAAAAATGGGCCAAATATCAACAATTAATAAAATTTCTATAATTAATATAAACAAACAACAAACAATTATATATAACTAAGTGAATTATGGTTTTGCATATTTTATATATTTTTTCCTATTTTACAAATTAAAATTACAAAAATTAAAAAAACATGCAAAAATGGGCCAAATATCAACAATTAATAAAATTTCTATAATTAATATAAACAAACAACAAACAATGATATATAGCTAAGTGAATTATGGATTTGCATATTTTATATATTTTTTCCTATTTTATAAATTTAAATTACACAAAATACATAATAAATTAGAGAATAAAAGATATACCCTTGAATTATGGATAAGTTTGATTGATGATTTGGGGTTTTTTGTTAATAAATTTGATAGTTAATGTGGTTGATTGATTTGGGTGATTTTTTGGGTTGAAAATTGGGGGTTTTTGAGAGAAAGAGAGAGAGTGTAGAATAAAATTTTATTTTTTAAAAAAAAAACGAAAGTTTCTGTTTTTTCCAGGGACTGACTGTGTAATTTCGCGCAGGGACTGACTGTGTAATTTTAAAAGGCAGGGACTGACTGTGTAATTTTGAAAAAAATTACACAGACCGTAGATATAATCTACGGTCTCTGCGTAAATTGAGAAATTTTGCAGTGTAATTAGTGCACCTCTAAGAATAAATCAAGAATGGAAGAAGCGTAGCTAACTATATATATTTTTTATAGTTTTTCTAACTATAACTTGTTTTCACTAATAAATGTTATTAAAATTTCGTTTTTTTTGGGTAAAGTCAATGATTTCATGATTTTGTTAATAGTTACTTTTAAAAAAAATGTTTTCATATTTTTATAACCTTTTGGCAATTTAATTGTTTATTTGACATTTTAAAGAGATATAATTCAAAAATATATATGTCTTACTTTTTTTCAGAAAAAAATATTTGGTTTCAAGTTATAAATAAATATAACTAGGGATTATTAAAAAAAATCAATCATTTATTAAGAATTACTAGTAAGGGTGGGTTAGTGTCGCACCCCGACCTGTATACACGCAACCCGTATCCCGACCCGATTACTTTTGAAAGTGAAAAAAAAATCCCGACCTGACTTTTTCGAGACCTGAATTTTCGGGATTTCGTAGGGCCGAGATAGGTTTATACCGAATCTCCTGACATATTTTTTTTATTTTACGACAAGGTCATTTTTTATTAACAATTTTATTGAGAAGTGATCATTTTTCATGCTTCTCTAAACATGTTATTAATATGAACCATAATGCTAGTTTGAAAATAACAATACTAATAAATGCAAAAAGAAATTAACATGTAGAAAAAATAATGTGAAACTACAAATAATATAGTAGATAAAAAAACTTGATACGTTTTTTATCAGATTCTTTTAGCATTTAGTTTTATTTACACAAGCAACAATTAGCATACTAAATGAGATACATTATCATTATAATTTTTATAATCGGAAAATAATGATCATTTATCATTTTTGAAGTAACAATATAACTTTTTAATTTAAGTATATTTTTTATTTTAAAAGTCTCATATATTTAAAACTACAAATGTATATTATACACTAGTAATCGTAGCTCACGCGTTACGTGTGTGACACGTAGTTGCATAAATATAAATATGATCCGGCACAAATAAATTTAACATTTTCAAAAATTTTACAAAAATAATTGGATGAATATCGTAAAAATATGATGTTTTATTGTTATAGTAATATAAAAATATATGTATGATGATTTGTTTGGGAGATGATTTGATATGTGAAAAAAATGATATTTATTTAAATTGCATTAAGTTATTTTAGTAATTAGTAAATTAGAATAGGATATTTTTGGAAAAAATTTATAAAATTGGGCAGACTCAAGATTTCTTGAGTTTCCTTATATTAATGGTTGTAGCTCATATGATAGAATGCTTACATGACATGCTAGAGATATAATGTTTGATTTCTATCACCTCCATTTGATATTAATTAACTTAGATTTTTAGTGTTAAAATAAAAAAGATTATGTTATATAAAATAAAAGGTTAATTAAAAATTCGGGTCGGGTCGGGACACCCAACGAAATCAAAATCGACACACAATCCCGAAGTTTGTCGGGTCGGGACAAAACCAGATGTTTTTGGATCGAGACTCTTCTCGGATTGGGAAATTTTGGATCGGATGTGGGTCGGGATTTAAGAATTTTTCCACGGCTATATGTATGAAGTTTAAGAAGCATAGGTTGCATTAATTTATAATCCTTCCATACCTAAATTATTGTACCAAAATATAATGGGTGTAATAGCAAAATGCTTAATTTAGGTGAAATCACTGGTAAAGTTTATCATATATTTTTTTGAATTAAAAGAGGGGTAAATGATTAGTCTCATCAATTACTGTTACTATTTTAAGAAAGTGCATAATTATTTACGGACATCCAAAAATAAAATAATAAACAATTATTTAATTAATAAATGAGTAGATATCATCAAAGTTTTGAAACTGGGATTTAATGATTTGTAAATGGAGTTCCCATGATTGTGTAAAATTATAATAGAAAATGTGTAAATGTGTGCTGAAGTAGAAATGGTACAATGGGGTGAGAATTTCGTGATATTATTATCGTACCATACATGTTTGGTACATTAAATTTCAATACTATTATCGTACCATATTTTCGTATAACGTACTTTCGGTATACCGCAAGTGCGGTATGATAATGGTATGTTACATTACCAAATTCAAAAAACAGCACACAATGTTATGAAAAATATCTTATTAGCAAAAAAAAATTAAGATAACACTTTATTTATGAATATTTGAACAAGATTATAAAGATCATTCTACTTTATGCAAGTTATTTTGTATCTTAAATTTTAAAGAATATTAATATTTATATTTGGATGTGAGTATTTTATATATAAATGGTAATATGGTACAATAACATGTTATCGAAAATCGATTACCATTACCGTATTACTAAATTGAATGGTACGATAATACCGTACCATATGTGTGATAGTACTGTAAGTACGGTAGAAATGATACGGTATGAATGGTTATTGTGGTTGTTTGATACATGATGTTACAAAATTCCAGCCCTAGCTGACATAAAAGAGAAAATTGGACGTCGTTTTATAAGTATAATTTCTAAAATATTAATTGGATTTTGGTGCCCCAGTTGAACAAAGTAGGGTCTAATTTTGTTTATGGCATACTCATCTACTAACGTTCATCTGTATTTTTTTCAAGAACCTAGTACTTGATTTCAAGCCGGGTACCTCATCGTTTTTAGAAATCATGAAGTTCGAATATGCACTACCCTAACTTTCAGCAGTATGTTTCTTCTTTCTTTGAAGCGGGAGACTCAATCTGTAGCAATATAGCCGAGTTTTTTACAGTTTGTGTTCATCGTCAATGTAAACGAGTTAATTTTATGCCTACATAACTCACCAACACAACCTTTCTCCAAACAAAACACACGAGAAACAATTATCAGAGTAGGAGTAAATATGTTTCGAGCCTTTTTCCGCGTAAGAGCACAGTTAAACGAGCACAGTTGAAGATTATGATTAACAGAAAGGTATTATCATATGTTTGTGAACTTTAATTTTAGCATATAAGTATATTTCTACATAAGAGAACTCATACTCGTTCATAATACAACGTCGCATTGCACTACAATAAAGGGCCCGTCACCACTATGACTTTGACCCGGAAATGCATATTCCAACAAAACTTTTTTGTTTTATTGTTCTTTTTTTTTCTCTGATAGCCAAATATGTACATTTGCTAGGCCAAGAAGGCATATTCACTCAACTACGAGACACTCACTTTGGGTTACTTCCATCCAGAAAAGCTGATCCAGTTCCGCCATACCTCGTTTTAAATATCGATACAATCAAGTTATACGGTAAAATGGTATACACGGTCTTCTTTGTTGTTATCATAGAAGCAGTACCAGAACTAATAAATTTGGAATCGCCCACAAGGGAGGTAGGAGAAGAAAACCTGGAGAAGCTGGGAAAAAACAACAAAAGTTCTAATCAGATTCTGAAGAACATTTAAACATCATTAACACGTCACAAAAAATTCACAATTTTAACCTCAATCTGATTTTCTCCCAAAATACTTAAACTTTCAAGAAATTCACCCTGTAAGGACAGAAATTTACAACGGACCAATATTTATATGGTTAGACAAGTCAATTTGGGCATCATAATTCTTCAACAAAATGTCAATTTTACGTTTAATTTTCAGCATTGTAAATTTGTAACAGTATGATGGTTTTCTTAGAACAAGTTTTGGCACACATTTATAGTTTTGTACATACTGGTACAGTGATGAACGGAGGAAGAGGCTTGACATTAAACAAAAAGTATTCAGCAAAAATGATAAACCTTTAAAATTCTACTACTTTATTTGCATTCATTTTTTACTAAATATAAATGGGAGATAAAAACCGGCCTTAAAAGTAACAATATGAAAAGATAAAAAGAAATTAAAATCAAATGGAACTACTCACATTCAGATGGGAAAGGCGAGATTGATGGAACCATTTCGAGAGGACTAATATCAGGTTCACTTTGGGCAGGGGGCGATATGGGACCATTCACATAATGTGAAAGTGGACTAAATGCACGACTAGGTGAAAGAGTAGGCGCTGGTGGATTTATCCTCTGAGAAGGAGAAGGTGCAAGCTCAGGCGCTGGTGGTTCAACAGGTGGAAAAAAATGATAATTTTTAAAACCGTTCTTATTTCTCCCTTTGCGCCCAAATGGGCAGCCAGGAGGATCAGCTACATGGTCCCTCATACGAGATGGTACGGGTGCATGTGCAGGTGAACCCCTTTTCCCAATTTTCGGAATATGGAGTTTATAAGCGGGTGAAGACACAGGTGACAAATGAGTTCCAGCTTGATGATGATGGTGGTGATGGTGATGGTGATGATGATGATGATGGGACATAGGAGAAGGAGCTGGAGCGGGACTAGGGAGAGAGTGTGGGAGTATTGACGAGAGACGGACTTGCTTGACTTTACCAAAAACCGTGTTATTTAGGCCGAGGTTTCTAACGTGAGAATGAGTTATGGTCTTAGCCAATTGCTTTTGCCTTTCTTGTGAGGGTGTATTGCCGACTGCCAGTACAACTGTTGTCTGTAGGGTTGTAGGGATAACAACCGTTGAACCTTTGGGATTCGTCAATTTTATATACAAGTTCTGCATGCCAAAGAGAGAAAGTTAAAGAGTACTTCCAATTATTTTTACATGACTGGCAAAGGATAATGATAAACAGAAAATATGCTATCAGTAGGGTGAAGGATGTGAAGAAACATGAACAAATATAAAAGGATCCCAGATGGCAGGTTACAAACATAAGGGAGACGAATTACATATCTTCACTTTTTGCCACAAAGTGAAAGATGGACAAGTTAACGAGCACACATGATACTTGTCTTATATAGCCATCAAGTTAAAAAATAGAGAATAACAATTTTTACTCTTCAAATATCAGAGTATCGGACTAGACTGGATATCCTGCCAAGTGACATTTACCTCAACAATTAAAAATAGTTGTAAACACTACAGAAAGTAAGCAGGTTTAGACTATTCTGCTAGACCATAGCTATTAGCGCACCGCAAACTGCCAACATCTTAAGGAATAAATTGGCATGCTAACAAAAAATGACGCATATCGCTCAACACATGAATAACCCTAGATGCCAATATGTTAAAAGAAAAAAAAAGTTTAATTACATATTTATACACCAATATATCATCATATTTAGGTTTTGTACATCATCCAACAAAAAATGAGCAATAAGCCGTCAAATAATTTTTTTACGTAATTTTTGTTTATGTACACTACATAGAAAAATAAAACCATGAAGTTGGAAACCAGAATAGAAAACGCGTGATTAATACTGTACAAAATACAAGAAGGATGGTATAAGAGCGTATACAGTATTAGGATTAGCAATAATTTAGTAGCCAAACTATGAATTTTCTTTTTTGTTTATGTACAAGAAGGATGGCATAAGAGTGTATACCACATAAAAAAATAAAACCAAAAAGTTGGAAACCAGAGTAGAAAACGCGTGATTAATAGTGTACTAATGTAAGAAGGATGGTATAAGAAATATTAGGATTTAGCAATAGTTTAGTAGCCAAGCTATGAATTTTCTTTTTCGCTTTCCTAAAATCAAGTGTATAAATCCATTGATAATGTGTAAGGTTGGTGGTTATTGCCAACTTAAATTGGTCGGAGTACAAAAAAAATATCATGATATGTTAATACTGAATATTTGAAAGAAGTCAAAGGACAACAGCGGAGGAACAGGCAACATGGAATATAATTAACTTTTAATCAAGATTACGATAGTCCTATAAATTACAGAGATCACTTCAAATAATAAATCACAACCAACAATAATAAAAATGGTAGAGTTGCAAACCTCGTATGAAGCAAGGCGCAACCCTTGTTTGAGCTGGCTTGTCAGTGCGCTGAAATTTTGTAGTGTTTGATTAATAGAAGAGTTCAACGTGAAATTAAATAGTATCTGTACTTTTTGCAGAAGAAATGCACTCTGTGGGGGTATTACTGTAATTCCACCAGCAAACTTCAACACCTCAAAAGAAAACGGGTTCCCAAATAATGATGGTGCCAACCGAAGACTATACTGCCGTACAATCAAGCCCACAAAGTTGGCCCGAATTAAACTTAGACCCGTTTCTGAAATTTTTGATGATTTATCATAAGGCACAATTGCAAAGACGACTTTCGTTATGTTGGATCCCGGTGTAGGTATCAGGGAGAGGATTTCAACCTGTTGGGAATAAGTTCCATACACAGAGGCCAAAATATGTTAGAATAAGATCAAAGGCACAACTGATAGAAAATTAAAGAAACACGATAACGAACAAACGTAGAGAAGCAGCACCTACTTTGATAGTGGGCGCTTCTATTTCCATAAAAATGTCATCCTCAAGCTTATTAATATTGTCTTCTAACAAAGAGACCGGCTTCCCCAGCGTGAAAGTAGCTACTATTTCATAACCTGGAGAGAAAAAAATTAGTTACCGTTAAAAAACAAGATATCAAGATATCAAGAGGTAAAATAAATTACGGACAGCCTGAAAATTAATTTTAACAAACTGTACAATTTAGGATAAGAAGATCCATGTAACCTTAAGAAACAATCTCCAGTCTCCACTTACGACTACCCGCATGATCTATTATGCAATCCTATCCGATACCTTAATCAGACAAGAAAGACCAAGTACTACACCTTTCAATTTTGGCCATATTTTATTGTCAGATAATTAACTATTTTACAGGAATGTATAACCGTTATGAATAAAGAAATATAGTCTTTTACAAAGCTGATGCTGTCAGCAGTCAGCACATGATCCCCTAATTTATTTGAAGATGCTACGTTCACATGTCTTAATTATTAGTGACTGTGTGATCTACATGTAATACTATGAATTCCCTAATGGTTCAATCAATGTATTTTATTAAGAAATCCTATTTTTAAAGTAATAAATATAGATTCACATTCTGGATCTGATCTTCTGGATATGCACGGTAGCCCTCTCTCTCGTTACATTTTCACTTTTCTCTTCTCAAATCCATCTTTAAAAGCTATTCAAATCTTAGCTAATCCTAACAAGTACTAATAAGTCCTACTGATTAGAACAACTGTAAAGGGGCAAGGATCTAGCAATGTATTTTGCTCGCACTATACTTTCACGAGAACCTTTAAAACTGTCAACCTAAGAAACTAATGAAGGGGCCATATAAAACCTGATAGGTTCACTTCCCTTAATGGATGAATAAAACCAAGAATGATTAGGCAGAGCTTTGACCTCATATCCTTTCTCATCTGCAAAATATTAGCATCATGGGGGATCTAACTTAAGAACCATCAATCTGAATATAACTTAAGAAATGCCACATATGACTTCAATTCAGAACCATACAAGATTTCCGGGTCTAACTTAAGAACCATCAATCTGAATATAACTTAAGAAACGCCACATATGCCTTCAATTCAGAACCATACAAGATTTCCGGGTCTAACTTAAGAACCATCAATCTGCAAATAATACCTAAGGGATATGGATGTAATGAAATGTTGATAATTTGGGATTTTGTTTGTTAATTGGGTGTTTGCACGCCAAGAATCATGAAAATATTTATACCCAAGTCATGTTTTCAGCAGATACAAAGATATTGCAAAAAGCTATGTTATATCCTCTTTTTCTCGGTCTCAATATCAGAAGAAAAAATAGTTTCCTGGTGTCTCAGTTTATTCATATCGTTATTCTTTTCCAATATAAATGGTTCTTTAGTTTCTTCCAGATCTGTCTATGTCCTTCATATTAACGGGATTAGGGGACAACCACGCGCATAAAACCTAAAGTGTTGAACAAAATTGCAAAAGCTACTACTTAAACATGCTATGAAAGAAGACAACTACGTCCCCTAGTCAAATATTTTCCGGTAGCCAGATGATAATTATACCATTAATTAATCAAAAGTAAAAAGAGGGATCTTTTAATGAACAAAATAGAACTGACACTAAAAGAACACTACAACCAGTAGATTAAAGCTGCACAACTAGGGTGAAACCTCAGCTTCACAATGTCAATAACCAAAGGTCCAAAACCTCAGAAAATAGAAAAGCAAATAGTTATTTTCCAGAAAAACTCAAATATGTATATATTACATCTAATTACTAAATTTAGAGCATGAAATTTATAAATCTTCTAATTAGTCCTACAATCAGTGATAAAATTAGTTACCTTCAGCAACATAATGTCAAAAACATTAAACAATCATTTCTTTGCAAAAAAGTATACTTCCAGAATTAGGGGTGAGATCCAAATTCCCTGATCCAACTTCTTGGAGAACGGCGGCGCACAAATTTTAAGCCTAAATACTACTAAGGACATGATTAAAAAGAAGTTACTCTGGTTCTTGAATTTTTTTAAGAGCAAATTTATAGATCTCTTATTTAATTCATCATTTATTACCAATCTTTTAAACATACTACCAAAATTGGAGTTGAGATCCATATGCCCATAACCAAAATTAATTTAGGCCTAACTAACAAAAATATCATAACTACTAGAAAGACATTGAGGGAAAAAAAAAACCTAATTTTAAAAAATGACTTTTCTAGATCTCTTAATTAGTCCAACCAATAGTGTTAAACTTGGATTCATTCAACAACAGAATGTCTATAACCAAAAACTATAAGACATAAACAGTGAAAATATTTACAGAAAACAACTTCTCTGAATTTAGAGAACCAATTTGTTAATTTCCTAATTAGTCTGACTATAAGTGTTAAACTTAGATTCATTCAACAAACACAGTGCCAATAACCAAAATCCCAGATGACAAAAACATGAATAATCATAACTAAAACGTCCCCCAATTGAAACAAGAAAAAAAAACTAATTCCTAATTTTAGACAATCGTATTTATAATTCTCTTAATTAGTCTTAAACTACTAAATTAGCCCTAGTCAGCACAATAATGTCAATACCCAAAAACCCAGAAAACAAAAGGCATAAATAATTACTACATCAGTTGAATGATGTGTATATATATTTACAAATGTGTGTTTCAAAAGGTCTGTAGAGTAACAAGCTTGTCTTACATATACAAACAAACAAAATCCCACTGCCGCATAGTCTCAAGAAAAGAAAATGCAAAAAATGCTTTGAATTTTTTTTCTACATTCTCTCAATTTTTTATCAAGTTGTACTAGCATACATATTGGTCGATTTGCTTCCCGGTAGTTCAAGACGAACCATTCACATAAATACCTCTAGAGGTGTAACGTTTGGGACGCTCTTATGTAGGAATAACGTGAGCATTCCAAATGTTACGCCTCCAAAAGTATCCACGAGAACGGTCCCCCTTGAACTATCGGGAAGGGATTTTGATAATATGCTACTATAATATTTGATCAAAATCAGGAGAATGTAGAAAAGAATTTCAAAATAATATTTGCAATTTCTTTTCTTGATGAAGTATTCAGCAGTGGTGTTGGATTTTAACACAATGTTAATAACCAAATCCCATAAAGCAAAAAACATTAGCAACTAATTTTATATTTTCTAAAAAACATATTCCAAAATTGAGATCCAGGTTGCCTTGATCCAATTTATTCAAAAACAGTGCAGTCAAATTTAGGCCTAAATGCTAGTAACTACGAAATCAGTAAAAACTAGTCCAACAATTAGTGTTAAGATTAGTTTCCTTCAGCAACACAATGTCAATAACCAAAAACCCATAAAACAAATAACTTAATAAACATTATTTCTATAGAAAAAACATACTAAATTTCATAATAACATAGAACAAAAGACTCAAGCTTTTTCCTAAATTTAGAGAAACTCAATCTTGAGATCTCGTAATTAGAATCAAGAACAAAAGTTAAGATGAAACTTAATAAAACCCACAGAATAAAAATAAATTCGTTTTTAGAAAAAGAACATTACATCAAAAATTAAGTCACGGATAATTTTGTCCAAATTGTGATCTGATTGCTTAAAATAGAGAACCCAATTTATAAATCTCCAATTAGTCCAACAATCAGTGTTACTTTCAATGTCATTCAACAACACCATGTCAATAACCAAATAACCACAAAACAAAACAAAAAACATTAATAATCATTTTTTCTTAAGAAAACATACTTCCGAAATCGGAGTTGAGATCCAATAAAAGACTAAATAATATTAACTGAGCTAAAATCATACAATTGAAAACAACCAAAAACCCATAAATAAAAATCATTTTTTTTTTGTAAAAGAATAAAAATATTACTTCCAAAATTGAGATCCAGAGCCCCATTATCCAACTTGTTCAAAAAAGGTGGCAACAAAAACAGAGCAGTTAACTTCACAGAAGCACCCAAAAGCTATTACTAAAATGCCTCTGAACCTTACGATCTCACAATAATGATACCAATCCAATGAACGGTCCAGATCAGTCGAATTTGAAAGAGTACTAGTGTGTGTTCTTCTCTTGTTTTAGGAAACTAAATGTATATATCTCCTAATTAGTCCAACAATTAGTGTTACAACTTACACAATGTCAATAACAGAAATCTCAAAAATAAAATAAAAAAATGAGATTCCAATTATCCAGTTTCTTCCTAAATGGTCAACCAAATAGGCCAAAATACTAAGTAGTAACTAAGAAAATAGCACAACTGAAACAGAAAAATTAATCTAATTACTAATTTTAGACAACCACCTATTTAGTCCGAAATCAGTGTTAAAATTAGTTTCTTCAGCAACACAATGTCAATAACCAAAAACCCACAAATAAAACCCACTTATTTTTCTATTAAAAAACAAAAAATACATATATTACTTCTAAAACTGAGATCCAGAACCCCATGATCCAACTTGTTCAAAAAAGGTGGCAACAAAAACAGAGCAGTTAACATTACAGAAACACCTAATAGCAACACCAAAACGCATCTGAACAGTAGGATCTCACAGAACCGACACGATGAACGGTCCTGATCACTCGGTGGTTGTAAAAAAACAAAACATACTTCCAAAATTAGAGTTGAGATCCAATTTTAGGCCTAAATAATATTAACTGTGCTGAATCATTCAATTGTAATCAAGAGCCTATATCTATTCCCTAAATGTAGTTCTAATTAGTCCAACAATGAGTCTAAAATTTATATTCACCAACACAATGTCAATAACCCAAAACCCATAAATAAAAATCACTTCTTTTTTTGTTAAAAAAATCATTACTTATAAATTTGAGATCCAAAGCCTAAATCTATTCCCTAAATTAGTCAAACAAATGGTGTTGAATTTACTGATACTCAGCAATACAATGTCAATAACCAAATACACATAAATAAAAACATTTTCTTTTTTGGTAAAAGAACAAGAACAAAAAACATTACTTATAAATCTATTCCCTAAATTTAGTCCAACAATTAGTGTTGAATTTACATTCATTCAGCAACACAATGTCAATAACCAAAAACACATATATATAAACCATTTTTTACTTCCAAAATTAGATTTGAGATCCACCAATTAGTGTTGAATTTATATTTATTCAGCAACACAATGTCTGTCAATACCCAAAAACCCATAAATAAAAACCATTTCTTTATCTGCAAAAAAAAAAAAAAATATTGCTTCCAAAATTGAGATCCACAACCCCATGATCCAAATTCTTCAAAAAAGGAGACAACAGAAACAGAGCAGTTAGCATCACAGAAACACCCAAAAGCAACACCAAAACACATCTGAATTATAGGATCTCACAGAATCGACATGAACGGTCGAGATCACTTGCGTTTGAAAGAGTATTAGTATGTTGTTCTTGCACTGACTTTCCCATTGGAAAAATGTGTGTGTGTGTTTTTTTCTAGTGTCCATTGTAACCACTGTTGCCCCATTTTGAGATCCAATTTTTTGGCCTAAATAATATAAATAGCCTAAATCTATTCCCTAAATCTAGTCCAATAATTAGTGCTATATTTACATTCATTCAGCAATAGAATGTCAATAACCAACAACCCATAAATAAAAATCATTTTTTTTTATAAACCAAAAAAGGCAAAAATAAAAACATTACTTCTAAAATTGAGATCCAGAGCCTAAATATATTCCCTAAATTAAGTCCAACAATTAGTGTCAAATTTATCAAAAATATTCCCTAAATTTAGTCCAACAGTTAGCATTAAATTTATAAAATCTATTCCCTACACAACAATTAGTGTTAAATTTATATTCAGCAACACAATGTCCACAACCAAAAACAAAAAACACTTCTTTTTTACAAATTAAAAAAAAAAAAAAACTTACTTCGAAAATTGAGATCCAGAACCTCATGATCCAAATTCTTCAAAAAAGGTGGCAACAAAAAAAGAGCAGTTAACATTACAGAAACACCCAAAAGCAACACCAAAACACATCTGAACCGTAGGATCTCACATAATCGACACGAACGGTCTAGATCAGTCGAGGTTTCGAGAGTATTATTGTGTTGTTGTTCTTGCACTGCTTTTCCCATTGGGAAAATGTGTGTTAGTTTCCATTGTAATTAGCAAAGTGTTTCCCCATTTTTTTTTAGCTTTAAAATGAGAAATGGAATATATGTATCTATGTGTATGTAAGTGTGTTTTTGTGTGTGTGTGTGTTATCTTTAGGGTTGTTGCCTCATTTTCTTGGCTTAAAGACAGAGATATAATTGAGAGAACTGGGAAATATATATAAGGTTGCACCGATACTTGTACGAGTTCATACGATAAGGATACGGTGATACCGGAAAAGCTGAATATTTTCGGTAAGGTACAAAAATGATACATCAATATAAAATAAATATATTTATTTTTATATATATGATTCGATTTAACGATTATAGTTTTGAAATAACAGAATTAACAACCTTACAACAATTTAGTCGTATATTTTAGTGAATGTTAAGATAACTTTTCATAACTAGTGTTAGTGTCGAAAACAAATTAAATTAAATTCACCATACTTGTTAATTATAAAAATTTTACATTATTATATTGATAATCTTGTTGTAAGATTATTGGATCCTTGGGCTTTTTACTTATTGGGTCTAAGTGGGTTTGTAACCCTAACCCTCTATCTATATAAAGAGGGCTAGGGGTCTTGTATTTATTCATCTATTCATATTCATTCATTAATAAAGACGATACTGTTCTCCCCTCTCTCTACTTCTGTCTCCCTAAATATATAGCTAATAGTTGTATTACAACAAATCTTATATTTTAATTAATTTTTAAGAATTTTTTTTTTTAATTTCTCAGTCTTACCTAAAAAGTACCGGAGATATACCGGTCTCGTACTCGTGCCGTATCCAAGCTATACCGAAGTAGTCAAAAAATAAAAAAGTCAACGGTACTCTATTTAACGTACCGGATATTTAATTTACCGTACCGTATTGATATCCGTACCGGATATTACATAAAATAAAAATAAGTACTAGGTATGTATGTATATATCTATGCATGTGACCATGTGTATTTCTGTTGTGTATAACACTACCTTTAAACCTGGAGTAGTAATGCGCTCACTGAACACTCAACCGCTATTAATATTAAAAAAACTTTAAAATAATTAACTTAAAATTAATTTAAAATTAAAATTAAAATATTTTATTGGTTAACAGATCCTAAATTGTAATGCACTAGGTTGATATAATTATTTCCTGTGTTGTGTAATACTTCTAAGTGGTACTAATATTTAATATTGTATGTAACCGGAAAACTTTATTTCCCGTAATAAAAACTTCTTTTCGCGCTTCCTGTTTCTCATTTATCGTTTTCATTTTTTTACATGTAAAACTTAGATTTTTTTTCATTACTTTCACGTTTCCTTTTCCTATTTTGATTTATGTTTCCGTTTCCCTTCATAACCATGGTTTGGAGTAAGTTAGGAGTGTACTTGTTATTTTTAGTTACAAATCACTTGTCGGTTTATCTTATATGTTTTGTTTTGTTTTTCCAATTATTTTTGAATACATTTGAAGGAGTGTTGCACTCGGAATTTGTTTGGTTGTAGTACTCACGAGACTAACAATTTTGTGACACTTTTGGACGGGGTTAGAAATTAAGATCGGAATAATAAAAACATCCGATCGGAAATATGTAGTTATGTGTGTGTATTTGTGTTGTGTAATAGTGATATTTTATGTAGGGTTTGGAGAAAGTTTTTCCCCGAGTACTTGTTAATTACTTTTAGTTGCATGCTTACAACTTACTTGTCGCCTTAACGTGTACGTTTTGTTTTGGTGAGCAATTTATTTTATTTCTAAAAACATACTATTTCAAGGTGTATTGCATTCCACTAAGTCCCATAAATTGATAAATTTGAACTTTCATAAATGGGTAAAATCTGGCATAACAACCCTATATATAAATTAACAAATAAACAATTTTAGCCAAAAAATATTATAAATTGTCAAAGTTTACCTATTTTTTTGAATCAACTGTTTAGAAATAAAATAACATCTTGACTTAATAAATGTAACCAAACAAATAATTACAAAAATCGAAAACGGAGGGGAGTCACGGTGACTCTCCCAAAAGGAAGTCCGGTATCGAGTAACACTATCGTAAATCCGGTGCACTTGGTGTATCATCTACTAAAACCCAACATATATATATATATATATTAATGAACACCAAAATAACTATACTAAAAATAATTCAAAATTAAAACTAATAAATTTTATTAGTTGACACACACTTAATTACGTAGCGGTATAAGTGTTTATCTCCGGTAGCACTCCTCAATTTTGAGACAAGGGATTGAATTAAGTTAGGTGTTTGTACAGACTTTGCTGCTATAAGCCTATAATTTAGGAGTGCTATGATTTAGGAGAGAACAAAAGGAAGGGGTAAATTATGGTTACGTACATATTTTTGTACTTATTATGTAAGGCCTAAAAACTTGTTTTAAGTTGGTTACATCATAATTTTTAAAGTATCTGTAACATTAAGAATGTGTACTGAATGTAGATTTTTACCTTGATGTTGTGCATTATTTTTTTGATATATATTTCTGTTTATATATCTAAAATTCATTAAATATAATGCCGATAGTTGATAAATACTCTTCGATATATGTAATCAAGTTAGTTTTTAAAATTAAATCTAATTAAAAGTCAAACTCATAATAATTAAATGTATTATTGCTTATCTTAATATTGATTTTAGCTATGTACAAAAACAAAAGCGAAACAATGCTAAACTTGTACGAAAACATGTTCAGACATGGCTCGTGAACATGCTCAGTTCAAACTCGTCTATAAATA
The DNA here is from genome assembly GCA_963920805.1 of Primula vulgaris. Lineage (NCBI taxonomy): Eukaryota > Viridiplantae > Streptophyta > Magnoliopsida > Ericales > Primulaceae > Primula > Primula vulgaris. Next base: position 8,794,834 of record OY987215.1, on the reverse strand, counting down.
TGCCGAGCTTGAACAAGATTTTAATTAAGCATCTGAATTTAAATTCTTGATGAGAATAGAGAGATAATGCCTAAGAACTTGTTTTAAATTAGTTACATCATAATTTTTAAGATATCTGTAACATTAAGAATGTGCACTGTATATATGAAGCATTTTTATTTTTATCTTTATCTTGATTTTCCTTTCTTAGAATTGGACTCTTGCGTATTACTTTTACAAAATGATTTGAAATGGAAGCTCAACCAAACATAGACTAATACTTGGATGTCAGTTCATTTTCATAGTATTGGTAAACCTACAAATGAATTGCCGTTCTTAAAGTGATCTTTTTAATAAGACTATCACATAGTCAAAACCAACAAATATATGTGCTGCTTAAGATATCTTAAAGTTTTAAAACATAAATGTACATGCTCCTTAAATACATCTCATACATTCAGATTTGTATTAGTGTTACAAGTTGGTGGGCTTTGCTGTTTATATAAAAAAATATTGGTACTATTTTAAAGAAGAAAACAAATATTTTTATTAAACTGTTCTAACTAAATTTCAAAGGTAAATATCTCAGCAAACTACATGAACACGCCACGTGTAGTATTTTTAGTGGCTACAACCAAACTTTAAAGTACTATACAATTAGGTCTAATGAATCATAAAACTAATACTAGAAAACACTTTACAATCTAATTAAACATGACATATAAAAACATAATAACACACAATCTATATTCTAATAAAAATTAATTTTTCTCATCAAATTTTTAACCCAAAAACCTTACCCGTTGATGTAGTGGATAAGTTGGACCAATCATTTTGTTTGTGATTTTAAAAAACAATTTACACTTAACACATGATTGGTACACATAATCTGTCACATGATTAGCGTCACATGATTGACGGATAAGATTTTTGAGTTACACTTATCGGTGGCTATAACAACACTCTTATTTAAATGATGTAAACGAGTTTAACTTGGGTTTTCGTAAATGTACTGGGATCGATTAACGATTAACTCATTCACGTGGTGATTAAGGGGAAGCTTGAGAACAAAGTGTTTTATAATAGAACAATTTTTATAAGTGTTGTTACAAAAGTCACTTCTAGAAAATTCATAATAGAACAATTTTTATAAGTGTTGTTACAAAAGTCACTTCTAGAAAATTCATATACCTAAAATGTTTGGTATATAAATACATTTGTTGTTCATAAGTTTTACGAAGTGTTTGGTGCATGGAGTTTTGATTTATATGTAGTTAGAATAATAAACATAAAAAAACTTTCAATGTAAAAAAAAAACAATGTTATTTATAATCTTACAAAACTAAAAAATTCGAATTTCCCAAAAACGTCAATTTATTTGGAAATAAACCCTTTTTTTAGAAGCCATTTTGTTTATTGGAGTACGTAGAATTTGGCTTTTGCATATTTTTTTGGCATTTATTTGGCTTCACTACCTAGAAAATGCCAAAAATAATAATAATTAAACAACTAAAATATATCAAAAACAAATTCTTACAACCTTTGTTGGTGTATAAATAAGTTTGTTAATGTTTGGTGAATTATTAAGTTTTGACTTATATGGTTTGAAATAACTTAGAATAATAAACATAAACAAACTTTCAATGTAAAAGAAAAAAATGTTATTATAATCCGACATAAATGGAAAAGTTACTATTTTCCAAAATCTTGGAATTGAGCCGGCTTTTTAAGAAGCCATTTTTTTTATCAGAGTAGAATTTTGACTTTTTGCTTTTTTTTTGGTATTTATTTGACATTTCTATCTTATAAAATATCAAATAAACAACTAAACACCAAATTATATAAAAGACCAAATGTTACAATTTTTTTTGAATAACCACCTTACAAATAAAATAAAATTTTGATTTAAAAATATATGACCAAAAAAATTATTCCCAATATAAAAAAAAGTAATGGAGTAGCAAATAATTTAAAAATTATTACACTACCTGCAGAGTCAAGATGGGAAAGAAGCCTGTTAACTATTCTGTGGTATTTCTCTTTTCCATTTTGCTATTTAATCCATCTTTCATTTTAATCTCAAATCCTTTTGCACTTGTTTATATGGCGTCTCAACATTTAATTTTTGTAAGACCATTCACTTACTAAAAGGTTGGTATATGACTCATTCATATAATATATAATATATAAAATCTGGACTCGAAAATATTTTTAAATATTAGTACATATGTTATATGATATTACTTCTTTTTACTTTTTGTTTTTAACTTTGATACTTCATTATATGTATCAAATCTTAAACCAGACTAGATAATTCGGGGGTTTGGAAATTAAGTATGTTTTTATGTACTAATCAATTATTCTTCCGACATATAATTTGTTGACATTAGTACAGTATATGCCAAATATTTAACAGAAAAAGGCATTATATTCATGACAACGGAAAAAAAAAATGGAGCTCATTTTAGCTTCAAATAACTGGGAATTATTGTCTAAAGGAATACTTGTGGTTTATGGGGTTAATTGGGTTTTTGTACCCTATATTATTGCCTTTTTTTTGTTTACTATTTTCTATTATCAAAACATGCATGTATTCGTGTTTTTTTTACATTTTAAACTTTTCCATACCACCATAATCGGATGGAAAGTTTAAAATGTAAAAAAAACATGAATATCGGGTACTAATTGAAGAAAACTAACAATGTGAATGGCTAAAAAGTCCTAAGTAAAGCCTAAGGAAAAGTAATTTTAGTATAGAAATTAACATATCTTTTTAATAACAATTTTTTCTTAATGATAATTAAACAAAGGTGGCTGTAGTTTAGTGGTAAGAATTCCACGTTGTGGCCGTGGAGACCTGGGCTCGAATCCCATCCAGCAGCCACATATTCATTTTCTCTTTATATTATTTTTAACCAACCCCAAATTTTTGGGATGAAAGGCGACGTTTGATGATGATGATAACTTCTCAACAAGAGTTTGTGACCGGATACTTGGTTGTTGTCCTTGTTTACTATACTATCTTAAGTATACTTATATATTTTTTGTTACTTATAAGTAAAAAGTTTGTCTGGCTTATTGTTACTTATTTTTAGGCAGAAAAGATATACTTATAAAAATAAGTAAATGTTTTGATACTTATTTCATATAGGTATACAGTATACTTTCCACAATGTTTATGCTACAATCAAATGTTTTTTACAATTCCAAGTATAAAAAGGTATATGTTTCATTTTATATCTCATATACTCTATGTTTTACTAAAAAATGCTACTTTTCCACCTCCATCAAATAAGTTATCAACAAGTGTAGACATCCAGTAACCTTCCAAAAAAAAAAGTGTAAACATCCGGTAAGATCTTAGTTGAGAAGGATGAGTTGTTGTATGTATAATCAAACCCAAATTGTAGACTTGTAGTTGATACCCGAGTATACCACGCTCACCACCAGGGTTCGAACCCTGGCACCTACGAAGCAGGTTTACTTCCAAATGAGGGTTATTAATTATCAAAAAAAAAAAAGACTTGTAGTTGACCATTTTAAAATGGAGATTATTTGAATGCGGAGACAAGTAAGAAGTCATGATGTTGAAATACAGGGTTAAAGGAACCAGGTATATTATAAAATTTCCTTTGCTGGACTTAGAACCAAGCGAACTTCGGTTCCTGACAAAAGTTTGTAACATTTTTTGTCAAATTGCAGAAAGGAAATAGTTAAGACATCGTTGGAACTCGTAGATCACGAAGAAAAGTAAATTACTTTCTTAAGAAAATGATTTTCAAAGTTGGCAGATATAGCAAAGGAAAAGTAAAAAAGAACTGAAGAAAGATATTGTAATTATCAACACATGGAAATGAACTAGAAAAACTATTCGAAAAACTCAGAGAAAAAATGTTCCGAAATTGGTGAGGTTGGTATGCATTAATAGAAGAAGGTAATTGTACGGATGGAGGGAGTATAAAAAAAATGTTTCTTTTTTCTTTTTAGACCCCCAACTAAGGCTGGAATCTTAGTTTCTATCCGTTTATCTTACTCCTGTTTTCTTTACTTTAATTTTTACTTTTCTTTTTCCTCTTAAAACCATGTGTTCAAACATTCTGTAAATAAAAAAAGCGTGGAAGTAGGTGATAAAATGTAATTAAAAGAGTACGTGGTAGGTGATTCATCGACTAGTTTCATGACAAGATTTGATAGTTTATTCTATTGCAAGTGTACAATTCACTTTTTGTCGCGAATACATAAAAAGATGAATTGCTTGGCGCCTTACTTATTTATCGATGGTTCAGTAGGAGTAGTAATATGCAACACGAACACATCATTTTGTTTTAATGAGCAAAAAAAGGAAGAAAGCAAGAAGAAGAAGTAAAGAGGTTAAGCTGTTCATAATATTGCACTATTTAGGTTCTTTCTGTAACAAATGTAATATTAATAATCACCCAAGTGAATTTCTGTCAGGACAGGTAATAGCAACAAAAAAGTGGTGTTAGCTTCTGATGGAATAAGTATGGTTTGCATTTCAGTTTTTGACATTTGACTGATACAGTTTTTCAACTCATCACTTGAATCGATTATAGCTCAATGCGTGCCATAATTATAAATCAGATTAGTATTTTCTGGTAACTTGTCATCCAATAGCTTCAGGATATTACTGTATTGAATCAATATAGGGTTCTCTGTCGATAAATGTTTTTTTTTCCTGGTTGCAGGTTAAACTTTGTGGCCATGCCATTAGCAGCTTCACACTATCTATTTACCTCTGGTTTGGTAAAATAGGACATAATTGAGTATTCAACACTCTCAGGAATTTTAACTGCTAAAAAAGTTGTATCACTAAACTGTAAGATTGTTACTGTATCACATGGCATGTACCATGGTGGTATTCGATACTTCCTGTACTCTTAAGTAACCGGGGCCTTAATTTAATGTAGTTTATAAGAATTTACAGTTTAGTAATTTCTTCTTTTCCTGAATCTAGTGGATATTCTTGGGTGATAATACTTGGGCGTGACTTTTGGTGAAAGTTATTTAAAACCATTTTAGTAATTTTCTCCTGCTACAGCTCATGGTGAAAAGTAATTACAGCCTCCATTCTATTTTCTTGCTCTCTTATGAGTGTTCCAACTTTTTAAGGGAACATAATTTTTTGTGCTATATTTGGGTAATTCAAATTCTATATATAGGGAAAAGAAAGATAGGCTAAAAGAAGTATTTATTATTTTCGGAAAATGTCGTACAAACTAAACAGACCATGGAGAAATTATGAACCAAGATTATGCGATGGCTGTAGAAACATTTTTTGTGCTGACCATTAATTTGTAACGTTCTTGGTGTATCACTTGGCAAACGCCGTAGTACGGGTATTGGGTATTTTGTACTCAAACTAACGAAGATATTAACTATAAGTCGTTTTGTTGAACCATCTAATTCTGTTAATTCTATATGGATTGGCAGCAGTCCAACTTATCTGAAATTGTTATAAATGTCTAGATTTAACTATTTCTAAAAGAAGAAATATCTGTTTATTGATAAATACACTATGTTAGGTTGTGCTCCCATCAGCAAAACATGTTGTGGATCTGCAGCCACAGTTTAATGATATACAAAATTGTCCGGGAAGGGGAATTATAATCTCTGGAGTTGCTCCACAAGAGTCTGGGTTCGACTTCTTTAGCGGCTTCTTCTGTCCGAAATATGGGATGCAGGGGCGGCCCAGTACTGTTGGTTGTCCAAGGCCCAGTCCAGTTTTTTTTGCCCCAGGCCCAAGCCTTACTGGACTTGGGCCTGGGCCGCCCCTGATGGGGTGAATTAGGCAAATTGTACGACACTGGCAAGACATATTTAGTATGAATATAATGCATTGCTTTTGTCGCTACAGGAATCTCCCATGTAAATGAACAGTGTTTTCTCAAACGGGTAAAATTGTATGTACAACTCATATACTCATGTCCACTCCCTCGAATATAATGCATTCCCATGTTCAACACACATTCACCTCTTTCTTTTGTTTAGAGTGAGCATGTAAAAAATTATGGTAGATCAATGTAGGTGATTAATTGTCTGCTGGACAAGCACCCCATTCCTTTTTCTTTTTTTTTCTGTAATAGATTTCTTACCCTGAGTTAATTCATTTATTTTCCATCTGTTGTAGTAATTCCTTGTCCTTGAAGTACAATTGCAGTAAGCTAAAAAAAAATTTGTAGAATTTCTTGATGCAAATGAAATTGAATTTTCTCTCACGTTGTGCATTGTTACCTTTCAAGATCCTGTTTGCGGTAGTGCACAATGTGCATTGGTCTCCTATTGGTCTAAAAAACTGCAAAAACATGATTTTGTCACATATGCGGTAATATGCGCTCTTCTCTCTTTTTCCCTCTTATGTTCCAAAATGCGGTAATATGCGCATTTTTTGTATCCATTCATTTTGTTGCTTACTTAACGCAGGCATCGCCTAGGGGTGGCATATTAAACGTCCACTTCGATGAAAAGAAACAGAGGGTCCTACTTCGAGGAAAAGTCATTACCATAATGGAAGGTTCCATTTTGGTTTAACTCGAGAGTTATCCTGCCTTCTATTGTTGTAATAATTCAAAATATTGCAATTGAAACCTGTTAGAGTTTATATTATCCCAAATCGATGTAATATCAATTAACCCCGTGGTTTATAAACATATATACATCATGACCATTATGAGGTATTTTAATAGTAAATGAATACAGATTATAATATGGTATCAGAGAGGGTCATCGATGTTGGGTCTCACCTTCACCCGTTGATTATATCCGCTCGTTGGACCCTTGAAATGTCGGGCCACGAGCGAGTGAGAGTGTTAGAGTTTATATTATCCCACATCGATGTAATATTAATCAAACATGTGGTTTATAAAGAGATATTCATCATCGATGTGGTATAATATAAACTCTAACAAAACCGATATGAGACGTTCTATCTGTGATTAGCAATCTCTGTGCCATTACATATTATAATATATGTATATATATATATTAGCGGACCTGTCCACCCGATGGGTGTAAATTCAATAAAAAAATTTATAATATGTTATGGTAGAATTTTCGATGAAGTGAGAGACAATTATGGTTGAGGGAGAGAGAGGGGGAATTTGATGGCAGTTATTTTTATTTTAATTCATGTGTAAAAGTGTTACTACTATTTTGTAATTTTATAAATTAATAGGACTTTTTTTATAAATAATTGTTTCAAGATTTCATAAGGACTCTTCACATAAATGATAGTATGAAGTATGATATATATATATATATATACACACATATATATATATATATATGTGTGTGTGTGTGTGTGTGTGAAAAACAAGCCAATGACCTACGCTAGAAGCTGCAGCGTGCCTTAACACTCGCAAGTCCCAACTTAAAATCTCGTAAGTCCCAACTTTGGTGGAATAAACACAATGGTAAGTGAATATATTGTTGGTTTTTAGTATATCGAAAAGCAATAATATAAAAGACAATGACTGAAATGGAAATAAACAATTTTATTTCACTTTGAAAGAAATATGACTCGATTACAAATTCCCGACTCGTATAAAATTTAAATTGCAATAAATAAATTCCAGACAGATTTAATATAAATTATTAAACTGTGGACTGAATTGTGATTGTACGAAACTGTCTAACAGAATAGTATAAATATTATACTGCTGGACTGTTTGACAATTAAAAGAAACTGCCAGACAGAATAGTATGATTACTAAACTTCTGGATTGTTTTTGTAAATAAAAGAAAATACAGAACTGAAATATAAATTACAGAATATAAATACTGAAAAGTAAACAGTACTGGAAATGTAAATTACAGAATGTAAAACACTGGAAAGTAAATTACAGAATTTAAACAGTACTGAAATAAAATAAACAGAATGTAAAGTACTGAAATGAAAAAGAAGAGGCAACTGCAAGGAGTTTCCCTTAAACAATATTTCCCAAACCAACTTATAGGTTTCTGGTTCTCCGAACTTTATTCCCAATGTACAACTTCTGTCACTGAGTGGTTCGCGTGGAAACGGCACCGAACCATAGGTCGAGCTGTTGGTGGTGTGATTCTCTCTCTCTAATATGATGTTGTATGTTGTGAGTGTGTGATAGTTGTTGTGTCTGAATGAGAGAGGAAAGTCTGCCTTTTATAGGCTTTTCAGAAACCGCAGCCATAATGGTCAATTTAATTATGCGAGTTACACCCTCAGAATCCGTCCATTCAATTTTTGAAACTGCAGCATTCGATCTGTAATTTATTCTCATTGAATGCTGACGTTTCAATTTGCTGGAAACTCTAGTGACTTCTTTTGTATTTTATACAAAACTGCCTTTTCAGATTTGACCCGAGCGAGCACACGCGTGTATGGTACACACTCATACACTTATGTGTATGTGGACATAATAGTTTAACAACTACATGGGTTAGACTTGCATATATATTAGAAAATTAACTCTTAATTCTCCAATATGGGATAACCCTCAATGGTTTTCCCTTTATTCATTCCATTTTCCAGCATTAAGGTTTTCCCTTCTTTCGAGAACCCAACTTTGAAGCCGATTAATATTCACACCCATTCTCCGAATAGGTCATGCGATATACCGTTACGAAGCTTGTCACACGAGCTTCTCAAACGCTTTGAGTATGGCATTAACAACTCAGTGTTGTCACATGTAATATCGACTCGAAGTTGGTCATGTGACCATTCGGAACACTCATGTTTAAAACATGTTTTCCAACAACCCCCCACATGAATGCAATTGGCTGAAAATAAAAATGCCCCTAAATGCATACGAGAGTTTACTGCATAAGGATGGGTAGCGCGCGCCTTGAACCTGCCATAGTGACGTAAAATCTGATATGCTACTATTGAGTAGTCTTAAAGCATTGAACCCTCTAGCGTTTGTGCATACCAGGGTAATACTCACACAGTGCCCTCTCTACACCACTTACTAAGTCCTTTGGTTATTGTCCATATTTGACCCTGGACTGCCTTGGCAAAATTCAACCGAGTGCTCTAGTGATTTAGCCTGTGGCTCATCACATAGTATCGGCCATACACACTCGTCATATACGATTTCAAGTTAAGGGTGTCATGACTCACCCCTCTCGACCTTCGAGATCTTTATTTTCATTAAGATCCTCATGCCCACCCTTTAAATGGTCTAGATCTATCACTCTTTAATCCTAGAAACGGGTTGGAAATCTAGGTTTCCGAGTGCTTTGTTCGGTCACCCCCACAGTTTCGGTTTTCCCGTTGAACCTGATGCTGGAGAATCCAGTTCGGGTTGGGTAGCCTCTGAGGGGTTGTCCAATTTGATGGGCTTCAACCCCATTCCCCTCGATGACGCTTCAACTTCTACCCGAGTCAAACCTTTTGTTAATGGATCCGCAATATTATCCTTAGATCTCACAAAATCTAGGGATACCACACCGTTAGCTAACAATTCTCTTACGGATTTATGTCTCCGATGAATATGTCGGGACTTTCCATTATACATATGATCTTGTGCCCGTCCAATAGCTGACTGACTATCGCAGTGCATGCTTATTGCCGGAACCTGTTTCGGCCACATTGGAATTCCTTCCAGAAAGCTTCTCAACCAGTCAGCCTGTTCTGTCGCTAGATCCAAAGCTATGAACTTAGATTCCATAGTTGATCTAGATATGTAGGTCTGTTTGGATGATCTCCATGAAATAGCCGCTCCACCTAGTACGAACACATATCCACTCATGAACCTTGTACTGTTGGAATCCGAGATCTAGTTGGCATCATAATACCCTTCCAGCACAGCTGGATATCTAGTATAATGCAACCCTCGGTCGGCCGTAAATCTCATGTATCTGAGAAGTCTCATGATGGCCTTCCAGTGCTCCCGATTGGGATTACTGGTATACCTACTCAGCCTACTTACTGAGTTGGCTATGTCCGGTCTAGTGTAGTTCATGACATACATAAGACTGCCTATTATCCGAGAATATTCCAATTGTCTCACACTCTTCCCAAACTTCTTCTTTAGGTTGGTTGAGATCTCTATTGGAGTTCTAGATGTAGCCCTCATATTTATCAAGCATTTGTTTGACATAATGAGTTTGAGATAGCGCATATCCGTGTGATGTCTTGATAATTTTCATACCAAGTATTACATCAGCGAACTTATGTGACAACATTTTCTTAGTAGAGTTGATGTTATCAATACTCTCTATTATAATCATGTCATCTACGTAAAGACAAACTATCACGTAATCATTTTCATTTCCTTTTACATACACACATTTGTCACACTCGTTGATACGGAAACCGTTGGATAGCATCACTCTATCAAATTTCTCGTGCCATTGTCTAGGTGCTTGTTTAAGTCCATATAAAGACTTTACAAGTTTAGACACCTTATTATCTTTACTTGGAACCATTTCGAGTTGTTCCATGTAAACTTCCTCTTCCAATTCCCCATTTAAGAACGCCGTTTTCACATCCATCTGATTTATTTCCAAATTGAACAGTGTTGCGAGTGCAATGACAATCCGGATTGACGTTTTCCTGGAGACAGGAGCATACGTGTCGAAATAGTCGACACCTTCGGTTTGTCTAAAACCTTTCACTACAAGTCTCGCCTTTTATTTTTCGTTTGTTGGTTTTTACTATATCGAAAAGCAATAATATAAAAGACAAGGACTAAAACAGAAATAAACAATTTTATTTCACTTTGAAAGGAATATAACTCGATTACAAATTCCTGACTCGTACAGAATTTAAATTGCAATAAATAAATTCCAGACAGATTTAATATAAATTATTAAACTGTTGGACTGAATTGTGATTGTACGAAACTGTCTAACAGAATAGTATAATGACTATACTGCTGGACTGTTTGACAATTAAAAGAAACTTCCAGACATAATAGTATGATTACTAAACTTCTGGACAGTTTCTGTAAATAAAAGAAAATACATAACTGAAATATACATACCGAATATAAATACTGAAAAGTAAACAGTATTGGAAATGTAAATTACAGAATGTAAAAAACTGGAAAGTAAATTACAGAATTTAAACAGTACTGAAATGAAATAAACAGAATGTAAAGTACTTAAATGAAAAAGAAGAGGCAACTGCAAGCAGTTTTTCTTAAACAATATTTCCCGAACCACCTTATAGGTTTCTGGTTCTCGGGACTTTGTTCCCAATGTACAACTTCTTTCACTAAGTGGCTCGCGTGGAAACGGCACCGAATCACAGGTCGAACTGTTGGTGGTGCAATTCTCTCTCTCTAATATGATGTTGTATGTTATGAGTGTGTGATAGTTGTTGCGTCTGAATGAGGGGGGAATGCTGCCTTTTATAAGTTTTTCAGAAACCGCAGCCATAATGGTCAATTTAATTCTGGGAGTTACACACTCAGAATTCGCCCATTCAATTTCTGAAACTGCAGCACTCAATCTGCAATTTATTCTCATTGAATGCTGGCGTTTCAATTTGCTGGAAACTCTAGGGATTTCTTTTGTATTTTATACAAAACTTTCTTTTCAGATTTGACCCGAGACAATGCACAAGGCCCGCGCTCCCAAGACCCGAACGAGCGCACACTTATGTGTATGTGGACATAATAGTTTAACAAGTACATGAGTTGGACTTGTATATATATTAGAAAATTAACTCTTAATTCTCCAATATGGGATAACCCTCAATGATTTTCCCTTCATTCCATTTTTCAGCATTAATGTTTTCTCTTCTTTCGGGAACCCAACTTTGAAGCCTATTAATATTCACACCCATTCTCCGAATAGGTCTTGCGATATACCGTTACGAAACTCGTCACACGAGCTACTCAAATGCTTTGAATACGGCATTAACAAATCAGTGTTGTCACATGTAATATCGAATCGATGTTGGTCATCTGACCATTTGGAACACCCATGTTTAAAACATGTTTTCCAACATATATATATATACACCTACATCTTTCATATATAACAGTACACAATTACCGCACTAGGAGCTTATTTCGTAGCAGCTTCTAAGCTCAACCATCTTGCTAAAAGTAGTAAAAGAGTTGCCAAATAATTTGCTAGGCTCTTTTGATTTTCTAGCCTATAACTTTTTACTCACCATAATAAAGCTTATTTGCTTGCAGAGCTAAAAATTAAACCTTCTCAATACCTTAGCTGCAAAGGAAATGACCCCATATCATACCATTGCATAAAACAAGAACATGTTTTCCTACTATAGCCTCACCAAATTGATACAATGTTTAATCACAACTTGATTCATTAAAAGAAAATGCGTATTTTCCTAGTTAAAAACACACCATAAACATAGAAATTTTACATAACCGTAGGATTTACATAGAAAACGAATTCCAAATTCCCCTGATTGGTAGACAGAATTGCTTTCCTAAACCACATATCATGAAATACTAAATTGCCTATCAAAACTATTACATGTTTATGATCCTCTAAAGAATTGTCACCGATGTTCTCATGCATCTAATTTGTAGGCCATTGATAACATCGGTGTTTCGATGTTCTTTTTACATTGCGTATGTTGTTTTTAATAGTAATTTTACTTGAAATTTTGAGAAAGAATCAAGTATTATAAAGTTTTAGGAGAGATAGAAAGAGAGTAGTTCTAGATACAAGTTCCTGTGTATGTTTGTTTAAGCCTCTGATACGACTGACCAGTGACCACTAGCTAGCAAAAAAGAACATTCTAGTTTATTAAGAGCCACATGTGTGACAAGTAGAGCACTTGAGTGGCGTCATACTTGGCAATAAGATGGCAAAGATGGAGAAGTTGAGTTCCGAAACTATCTGGAAGGATCTAGGAGTTTTGAATGCCCCACGGGCTTCCATAGTTCGACGAAGACCTCCAGTGGACTTTTGTATTACTTAAGAGTAATGTACATTGTTATAAAAGGGAGTAGAACACTGTCACTGAACTGAACACCGCACTACCATCTTTTTGTACTTCATTGACATCCCGTTTTCTCTAGTTTCACTCTTTGCGTTGCGTTGCCTTGCTTGCTTATAAACTTTTCTTTGCAGTTTTAATGTAAAATCAGTATAAACAGGGGTAGATCCTGGAGCTTTTCCAAGGTTGGGCAATATATTGAGCGTAAGAAAATCTTAATAATTATACTTTCTTTTTGACCAATCACAATTAGAGTTTCAATATGCAACTTCTTTCGACATATCAAAACAAAACTTTATAATTTAAAGTAAAAAAGAAAAACTGGTAGTTTTTTTTTGAATTTTTGCGATGGAAAATCTCTGAATTTAGTTTATATAACATTTTGACAATTTTAAGTAATATTTTTAAATGAAGTCAAAAACCAGTTATGTATTCTATTGCTTATAGCTTTTTTGAACAAATTAGTGAAAAAAGAGTACATAATAATATTTTTGGGCCATAAATGATTATTGTTAAAAGTACGTTGAATAATTTATTAATATGTTTGGATAGTAATTTGTTTCAGCAAATTAAAAACTACCTGGTGGCTCAATGTAAAAGTTTTTACTGCTGGACTAGACCATTGGTATTGTTTGTTACAGCAAACGTTTAACTTAATTTATATAAAATTTACGATAAATACATAAAAAAAAATAAAAAATTCATCCGTGTCCCGAATCAAGGTGAGGCAACTGACCCCTCCCCCCGGAAAGGATCTGCCCCTGGATGTAAACAAATATTTACAGCTAAAACTAACAATTCTTTAGAAAAATATTTCACCCAAGTAAAGTAAAATGAGGACAAACATATATCCCCTTAACAAAATCCGTAAATATTTTACATTACTACGCGCACAAATTTCAAATTAGCCTTTACATGAATACTTAAATACAACATTTTTCATAATACTACGCGCACAAATTTCGACATATACGTCGGAGACATAAATCCGTAAGAGAATTGTTAGCTAACGGTGTTGTATCCTTAGATTTTGTGAGATCAAAGGATAACATTGCGGATACATTTACAAAGGGCTTGACTCAAGAGAGAGTCGAAGCGTCATCGAACGGAATGGGATTGAAGCCCATTAAATTGGTAGCCTCCCCATAGGCAACCCAACCCAGATGGAATTTACCTGCTGGGTTCAATGGGAAACTGAACTGTGGGGGCAGCCGAACAAAGCACTCGGGAAGTGATGACAGAGTGATAGACCTGTACCATAGTAAGGGTGAGCATGTGGCTCTTAATGATCCAAATATCTCGAAGATCGAGTAAGGTGAGTCAGGACACCTTCTACTTGGAACCACCTATAACGAGTGTGTAAGGCCGGTACCATGTGATGAGCGTGGGCTAAATCACTAGAGCACTCAGTTGAACGTGGCAAGGCAGTCCAGGCCAAATATGGACAACAACTAAAGGGCTTAGTACGTGGGTAGAGAGTACACTGTGCGGGTGTCATTCTGGAATACACAAAGCTTTTCAAGGCTTTACAGCTACCTAATAGCAGTATTCTGGGTGGTATTCCGCTACGGCAGGTTCAAGGCGCGCGCTACCTGACCTTAGACAGTGAACTTTTGCGGTTCTCTTGTTTGCATTTTAGGACATGGGCTTTTAAGCCAATTGCATTCATGTGGGGGATTGTTGAAAAACCCATGTTTAACATGGTAGTTTCCGAATGGTCACGAGACCATCTTTGAGTCAAGATTCCAAGTGACAGCCGTTGTCTTTTGGCACCATATTCAAGATGGTTGAGTGGATGGTATGACAAGGTTCGTAACGGTATGTCGCATGACCTATTCGGAGAATGAGAGTGAATGGAAATTGGCGTCAAAAATTGGGATTGAGAAAGAGGAAAACTCTTAATGCTGAAAGATGGGTTTAATGAGGATAACTCATTGGGATTTGTCCCACATTGGAAAATGAAGTCTCATTTTTACAATATATATACTAAGCTATACCATGTAGATATTAAGTAGTTTGTCCACATACACATGTGTATGTGTACCACACATGCCCGTTCGGGCGCGCTTGCCCGTTCGGGCGCGCTTGCCCGTTCGGAAGCGCTTGCCCGTTCGGAAGCGCTTGCCCGTTCGGAAGCGCTTGCCCGTTCGGAAAAATCTTTCAGCAAAACTGTAACTATTGCAATAAATATGAATTCATTACAAAGTTAATACTACAGTTTCGAATTTTGAAAACTGACAGTATTAAAGTGACTTTAATGGCATTTTTTATTCCGTCTTTACATTTCTGTAATTTTATATTCTGTACATTTCAATTCTGTAATTTATTTTTCCTGTTCTGTAATTTCATTTCAGTCCCTTTTCTTTTCTGTAATTTCTATTCTGTTCTGTAATTTACTGTCCAGTCCAGTAATTTTATTTAATTCCAGAAACAGTCCAGCAGTTTAGTAATTATACTATTCTGTCTGACAGTTGCTTTTAATTAACAAACAGTTCAACAGTTTAGTTTCATACTATTCTGTCTGACAGTTTCGTTTAATTACAAACCAGTTCAGCAGTTTAATAACTTATATTATTCTGTCTGGAATTTTAATTAATTGCATTTACATTCTGCAAGTGTCGGAATTTTGTAATAGAGTCATATTCCATTATAGAAATAAAATTGTTTATTTCTTTTCAGTCCTTGCACTTTTAATTATTGATTTTACGTACAACAAAACCCAACACATTTTTCATAATATACGCAGAGACTATTTTACATATACTTTTGCAGAGACTGATTGTGAGTTATTGATCTATATTGATATATATTGATCTAACGGCGCGCATAGTTAGTGTCTGAAAAAGTATATATAAAATAGTATGTGCGTATATCATAACTCTATTCTATATTTTGTTTTTTTGAAAGGATTACCATCTTATATTTACAACGTCCCTTTTTAAATTAGCTAGTATTTCTAAATGTCTGTAGAGTCTACTATTACAATTATTTTTTTTCATTTGAGCAAAATGAACAATTAAGTGTCAAATATGTCGGCTAAATGGTAGTAATAGTTTATTCCCTATTATTGGTATTAGTAGCAAATAAATTTGAAAATTCCTACTTGGCCTAACTCTCTCTCTTTGAATCAAAATGGGAAAGAAGCCTGTTAAGTATTTTATGGTGATTCTCCCCCTCTCTTTTTTTCTTTTTTGCAATTCCTTTTCACTTGTTTAATAGTATGACATTTAATACCTGTAAGTAAGTGTCTATGACTGTATGAATATGATCACTGATTTTTCCTAAAAAACCGTCACAATTCCCCTAGCTATTTGAATATCTTTTTTGTAGTGTTGTTATCTGCCAAATATTATCAAAGAAAAACATAAAAATGATCATTTAGTATTCATGTAACTTGTTGAGGCCTGAGGGTAATATATGCCAAATATTTATCAGGAAAAGCTAAAAAATTGATCATTTAGTATTCATATAACTTGTTGAATGTAATATATGCCAAATATTATAAGAGAAAAGTAGAAAAAATCGTCATTTAGTATTCATTTAACTTGTTGAGTTTAACTTATGCCAAATATCTATAAAAAAAAACAGAAAAAAGGATCATTTAGTATTCATGTAACTTGTTGAGTGTAATATATGCCGAAGAAAAATGATCATTTAGTATTCATATAACTTGTTGAGTGTAATATATTATATATGCCAAATATCTATCAGAGAAAAGCAGAAAATGGTCATTTAGTATTCATATAACTTGTTGAGTGTAATATATGCCAATTATTTAACATAAAAAAACAGGAAAATGATCATTTAGTACATATTTTGAGAATGATGCTAATTCGTTTTACTCTTTGTTTTTAATTTTGATGCTAGACTGATATGTACCAAATTTAAAACAAAAACCACATATTGGGGTTTCTGAAATTGAAGTACGAAAGTAGGTATTAAACAGTAAGTTTCCCTATAATCATGACACTGAAGAAAAAAGAGAGCTCATTTTAGCAGCAAATAACTGGGTATTATTGTAAAGGGATCCTTGGTATTTTATGGATAAAAAAGTCCTAAGTAGAGCTTAAGAAAAAATAATTTGAGAATAAAAACATCATCCTTTTAACAAAAGTTTTTTTTAATGATAATTTCTTGACAAGAGTTTGTGATATGTCCTTATTTGGTATACTATCTTAAGTATACTTCTCAAAACATCATCCTTTTAACAAAAGTTTTTTTTTAATGATAATTTCTTAACAAGAGTTTGTGGCATGTCCTTGTTTGGTATACTATCTTAAGTATACTTATATGTACTTTGTTACTTATAAGTAAAGAAATTGTTTGGCTAGTGTAGTATAAGTAAGCTTATTGTTACTTTTGAAGCAGAAAAAGTATACTTATTAAAAGGAAAGGTTTGGATACTTATTTCATATAAGTATACTACTTCCTGCAATGCATACGCTACAATCAAATGTTTCTCACGATTCCCCGTACAAAAAGGTAACTGTTTTATTTTATACCAGATATACTCGCAAGTTTTCCTAAAGAGTATACTTTTCTACCTCCATTAAATAAGTTATCAACAAGCGTAAACATCCTAGTTATACTTATTAAACATTTTTAGTAAATTCTTTTATTTGTTCGCCTTATTTTTCATTTTGGGGATTGACTTGGTTGAATATTGGAATATAGGTGGATGCCTTCACGGGGTCGGCGTTCAAGGGGAACCCGGCAGCGGTGTGTCTGCTAGAGGAGGAGAGAGAAGACGAGTGGTTGCAATCAGTTGCCACAGAGTTCAACATTTCCCAAACCTGTTACTTGACTCACCTCACTCACACCGACAATGTGTCAACTATCCCGAGATTTGGTCTTCGGTGGTTCACTCCAGTTATAGAGGTCAATTACATAACACTCTTAAGACTGAACAAACAAGTCTTTCTTGCTCATTAATCTGTTTTGTTTATTACTTAACAATTACGTCGGCTATTTTTAGAGTTTAAAGTTCCTATTTTTACCCTCTCATTTAATAGTCCAAGCTTTCAGCACACGTTTATGTGTTTCTTTGACAATGTAAAGCACAGTTTTTGCATCTACTTAATAAGTTGGAATCTCTTAACTCTAAAGCAACACTTGGGATAAGTCGAGTACACACCTGATACTACATGGTGATGGTGGTGAGAGTAGGAGATTTTAAATTAATATTACTATAACCTAATTTTAGAGTAATGTTTTAGAAACACCAAGCTATATTTGAATTTCTTCCCTCCACTGATTAAATTTTGTTATGCTCCTCGTCAAAATTAAGCTAAAATATATAGTAAGATCTTAGTCGAGGAGGATGAGCTGTTGTATGTATAACCAAACCCAAATGGTAGACTCGTAGTTGACTATTTTAAGATTGAGATGGTTAGAATGCGGAAAAAAGTACGAAGGCGTGATGTTGAAATACAGGGTTACAGGAACCGGCTATATTACAAAATTTCCTTTGCTGGAGTAAGAATTGAGCAAACTTCGGTTCCTGACAAAATTTTGTAACTTTTTTTGTCAAATTGCAGAAAGGAAATAGTTACGACATCTTTGAAACTCGTACGTAACGAAAAGAAAAGAAAATTACTTTCTTAAGAAAATGATTTTCAAAGTTCGCAGAAAATAAGCAAAAGACGGTAAAAAACTGAAGGAGTAGTAATATTACTGTAAGAAAGAGTTATAATATGAATGAGTAGAAATTGCTTCGCGCCTTACTTATTTATCGATGGTTGCATCAGGAGTAGTAATATGCAGCACGAACACATGATTTTGTTTTAAAGAGCAAAAAAAGGAACAAAGCAAAAAGAAGTAAAGAGGTTAAGGTGTTCATTATATTGCACTATTTAGGTTCTTTCTGTAACAAATGTAATGTTAATAATCACACAATTGAATCTCTGTCGGGATAGGTAAGTAGCAAGGAAAAAGTGGGGGTAGCTTCTGGACCGAATAAGTATGGTTTGCATTTAAGTTTTTGGCATTTGATTGATCGAGTTTTTCAACTCATCACTTGAGTCTATTATAGCTCAATGCGGTCAGAAATATGGATTAGATTAGTATTTTCTGGTAACTTGTCATTCAATAGCTTCAGGATATTACTTTATTGAATCAATATAGGGTTCTCTTTTGATAAGGCGACTAATATTAAATGGGATTGTTTTCCTGGTTGCAGGTTAAACTTTGTGGCCATGCCACATTAGCAGCTTCACACTATCTATTTACCTCTGGTTTGGTAAAATCGGATATAATCGAGTATTCAACACTCTCGGGAATTTTAACTGCTAAAAAAGTTGTTGACGCTGAAATGCTAAAATCTTTTAGTTTAGAGAATGGTGAAACACAGGTTGATTTTCTAATTGAATTGGATTTCCCAGTGGTGCCGCTTCATGATTATGATTCACTTGAGGTTTCATCAGTGTCTAAAGCTCTCAGCTGTGCTCCCATTGTTGAATTGAAGAAAACTGCTTCAGAAGACCTCTTTGTGCGTATACTATCTGCAGTTTTTTATACAATAACTAAGTTGGGTACTTAATGAAAAATGCAGAAATATGATAAAGAGTACACTTATTTCTCTATTTGCTGAATCTAGCTAGTATTTTTGTTTAGGTAATTGACTGATCAGTATAGGGTATCCTTTCGGTAAAACTATTTCATACCACTATCTTTTTTCCACATGATACATCTTATGGTGCTGTTAAAGCTCTGGGTATCCTTTTGTGCGTACTGCGTATCACTAAACTGTAAGTGTGTTACTGTATCCCATGGCATATACCACCGTGGTATTCGATACTTCCTGTATGGCCTTAATTTAATGTAGCTTATAAGAGTTCACAGTTTAGTAATTTATTCTTTTGCTGAATCTAGTGGATATGTTTAGGCGATAACACTTGGGCGTAACTTTTGGTGAAAGCTTAAAACCATTGTAGTAATTTCCTTCTGATACAGCTCATGGTGAAAAGTAATTACACCCTTCATCATATTTTCTTGTTCTCTTAGGAGTGTTCCAATTTTTAAGGGAACTATCATTTTTTGTGCTGTATTTTGGTGATTTCAAATTCGATGGCACATAAAGGGAAAAGATAGAAAGGCTAAAAGAAGTATTTATCATATTTGGAAAGTGTCGTACCAACTAAACAGACCATGGAGAAGTTATGGACCAAGATTATTCGATGGGTGTAGAAACTTTTTTTGTGCTGACCATTAAATTGTAATGTTCTTGGTGTATAACATGGCAACTGCCATGGTGGTATTGGGTATTTTGTACGCAAACTAACAGCCATTAACTCGAAGTCGTTTTGTTGAACTATCTAATTCTAAAAGAATATATATACATCTGTTTATTGATAAATACACTATGTCAGGTTGTGCTCCCATCAGCAAAACATGTTGTGGATCTGCAGCCACAGCTTAATGATATACAAAATTGTCCGGGAAGGGGAATTATAATCTCTGGAGTTGCTCCACCTAAATCCGGGTTCGACTTCTTTAGCCGCTTCTTCTGTCCGAAATATGGGATTAATGAGGTAAATTGTACAACACTGTCAGGAAATATTTTGTATGAATCTCATGCATTGCCTTTGTCATTACAGGAATATCCCATGTAAATGAACATTATTTTCTCAAACCGGTAAAATTGTATAAACAACTCATATACTCCTGTTCACTCCCCTGTGAGACTAGGGTGTGTATCTATTGCCAGAAATTCTAGCCTATTCCCATGTTAAACACACATACCTCTTTCTTTTGTTCAGAGTGAGTATGTAAAATCTTATGGAATATCAATGTAGTTGATTAATTGTCTTCTGGTTAACCACCCCATTCCTTTTTTTTTTCTTCTGTAAAAGATTTCTTACCCAAACTGAAAGCTTCGCAAGCTGAATTGAATCATTTATTTTCTATCTGTATTTTATAGTAATTCCTTGTTCTTGAAGTACAATAACATTAAGCTCAATTTTGTTTCACATGAAGTTGAATTTTCTCTCATGTGGCTCTGTGTATTGTTACCATTCAGGATCCTGTTTGCGGTAGTGCACACTGTGCATTGGTCTCCTATTGGTCTAAAAAACTGCAAAAACATGATTTCCTCGCATATGCGGTAATATCCCCTTTTCTCTCTTTTTCTCTCTTATGTTCCAATTTGTGAATACCCATTTTTGTATCCATTCATTTTGTTACTTACTTGACGCAGGCATCGCCTAGGGGTGGCATATTAAACCTCCACTTCGATGAAAAGAAGCAGAGCGTCCTACTTCGAGGAAAAGCCATTACCGTAATGGAAGGTTCCATTTTGGTTTAACTCAAGAGTTATCCTGACTTCTATTGTTGGAATAATTCAAAAGATTGCAATTGAAATCTATGTTTGTCCTCCTGAATTTTTCCAATAAGCATATACAAAGAACTCTTAAACGATACTGAAATTGATCAGAGTATTATCTACATTATACAAAAAAACTCAGGAAATCTGTTTTGTTGTAAATGGGAGCTATATAAAGTTCTTCATTGTAATAAAACTATGTTCACACACACAAGACAGTTGGCACCAACATATTTGTTCCCTAAAATTTAAAGCAGTACATGCTTGTGATGGTTCTAGAAAATACAAATAAATCACGGGATAGTTAAATATGAAAGACATTTCTTATCAAATAGCATCATTTTTCAGCCCTTTTGTTTTGGAATCGACGAGAAGTTTTAGTACGTGTATAGATGAGCTTTTGGACAGTCCGGAAGTCAAGTTGTCGTCGGTTAGGGAGGAGACACCAGCTCACACTCTAGCATTTGTCAGACATCAACTTAATTTCATTACCCAAAAAAGGAACGATCATCGATTTTCTAATGCGTTCTACCAGATGTTCATCAAAATTATGCGGATATATTTATATGCAACTCACGTAAGAACTGTTTCAAAAGTCTCCGCCTTACTCCGCTTAATCTCCGACTAGGCCTGGTGCCCCGTTAATTCTAGGTGCTTTAATATGGTCAATCCCGGATTAAACAGACCAATCCGGTTGGAATTTGTGAATTTTTTTTATTAAAAAAACTTATGTCGAGTACAAAAAATATATCGACAATCAAACAAAATCTGCACTTAAAAATTATATTTTAATACATAAGAGTATATCATTTTTTGTTTCCGTTCGACTTTACGTATACTATTTACTAGTATGAACATATATTTTGTTGAAATCTTGTAGGTATAGCTATAAACTAAGTTTAATGATGTATAGATGGTTAATTTAGGTTGTTAATCAAATTTACATGCATATCAACTGAAAATCCAAAAATCCCTCAAAAAAGGTTAAACTACAGTTTCTCGGGCTTTTGAAACCTTGCTTTAGAGAGGGAGGTGATGACATTGTAATTTAAAAGATAGATTAAGAACAATATTGTATTTTTAGTTTTAATAATATGATTACATTTAAAAAAAATCAATTCAAAATTAATAAACAGAACACCGTTCTCAATATGCATTAACTTAATCAGTGGCTCATTGTATACACAGGTTGGTTGTTTTGCCACAACTAAGGCTCACCACCTACTATACTTCATAGGTAATTATGCTCTTATTCTACCACACACACCATGTTGGGCACCCCTTTGTGTTTTTGCGTTTTACTTTCTATTTAGCCCTTTGAACCATGTTTCAGGGATCTAAACTATCTATTCGCCTATTATTTTGATTAATAACAAGCATGTACAGTTTCTTTAAAAAAAACTATTCACCATGTCTAACCATACGTTGCACTGGTACAGGTACGAGTACCGTACAGAGTACGATACGGGTATGCATATACGACAAAAAATGAAAATTTTGGATACGGTATTTCAATATATAATAATTATATGTAATATTTATGTTACATATATATTTTCAAGTTAAATAGATCAACTTGTATATTATTTAGTTTTGTGGGTTTTTAATCATAATATTTTGAAAGCTTTGGATGGATTTATACTATAAAATGAAAATTAAATGATATTGTAATATTTCTATAATACATATTATTAATTTTACGGGTCTTAGTATAAATTATATATATATATATATATATATATATATATATATATATATATATATATATATAAATGTATTATGAAAGAGACATATATATATATTGATATAGGATTGTATGCATGTATTTACAAAGAGTATATGTTGAAACCAAGAAATATTTCGAATCACTTACATACCGGCGACGCACCAGACCTTCAAAACCTTAAAAAAAAAGTGATACGTATTTTGACGTACCTGGTACATATTTTTTCGTATCGTACCGTACCAATACCGGGTACGAAAAATTTTCAATCTCCAGTATACCGGTGCTACCTAGGTCTAACCCTTAGTTTGAACGTTTAATGTATACCCCGGTTCTTGTCATCCATTTCTCAGTATCTCTCGTTTTGTTTCCTTTACGTTTTCGTTTACTATGGTTTAGTACAGGTGTGTTAGAGTATTGTTTTAGCTACCTTAAAAATGTTATCCATAAACATTATTCGCCCATAGACAGATTAGCCGGTATCAATCTTGCATTGAACAAAAACCACAACAAAATGGTTGTCCCAAATATAGTTACCAAAATGGAAAATGAGAAGCGGAAGCGTAAAACAAAACGAAAAATGAAAACCTAAAACATGAAATTTCTAAAACTAACACATAAAATAATAGGAATCGGAAAATAGGAAGAAACGTGATTTTTAAAAGGAGAAAAACGGTTTTTCGGTAACTAGACGCCACATGAAGTATTTGGGTTGAAAACTGATGGGATAAAAGTCATTTTTTCTTACTGTAATAAATAGTAGTAGTAAAAAAAAATTGAAAAAAACTTATTAAGATCCAAACCCGAATGAATAAAAATGGTTGCTAGGGTTTTCTATTTTAACACTCATTTGTTATTCCTTTTTTTTTAACATACTTTCAACTCTCCACCGCCACTCTCTATACTCTCTCTCTCTCTCTAGAAAAATATATAAAAAATGACTGCTCAGACACAAGAGGACCTCTTAGCTGCCCAACTTGAAGAACAAAAGATCGATGTAATTTATTATTTAATTTACTCTCTTTCAATCTTTTTAAATATATATTTATATATATTATTTGCTTTATAGGAAGAACCCTTTATTCTTTTTAAGATTTTGGATTTTGGGTTTGTCTTTTTTTTAGAATTGGATGTTTATTTATGTAGAAAAAGGGATTTTTTTTAATTTAAATTATCATAATACTTTCTTTATGTTTTTTTTTTGGGGTTGTAATATCATTTGCTTGATAAGAAAGAACCCTTTATTCTTGTTAAGATTTTGCATCTTGGGTTTGTCTTATTTTTAGAAATGGATGTTTATTTATGTAGAAAAAAGTGATATTTGATTTAGGTTAAATTTGTGAAATACTTTCTATATTTATGTAATTATCAATTTACATACTTTTAATGCTTTGTTCTTTTTTGTGATATTATTTGTTTATTAAGAAAGAACACTCTGTTCTTGTTAAGGTTTTGGATTTTGGGTTTGTTTTATTTTATTTTTAGAAGTGGATATTCATTTTTGTAGAAATGGGTTTGTAATTATTATTATAACACTCTATTAATGCTTTGTTCTTTTTATTGTATTATCATTTGGTTAATAAGAAATGACCCTTTATCCTTATTTAGATTTTGCATCTTGGGTTTGTTTTATTTTTAGAAATGGATGCTCATTTATATAGAACAAAGTGATATTTTTTTGCAAAATTTTCTTAT
Source organism: Primula vulgaris (assembly GCA_963920805.1). Classification (NCBI taxonomy): domain Eukaryota; kingdom Viridiplantae; phylum Streptophyta; class Magnoliopsida; order Ericales; family Primulaceae; genus Primula; species Primula vulgaris. The sequence continues at coordinate 8,770,198 of OY987215.1, read as the reverse complement.
ATATTATTAGCTGCCTAACTTGAAGAACAAAAGATCTATGTAATTTTTATTATACACTCTTTTAATGCTTTGTTCTTTTTTGTAACATCATTTGCTTAATTAGGATCCTTTATTGTTCTAAATTATGATTTTGGATTTGTTTTATTTTTAGAAATGGATGCTAATTTATCTATAAAAAGTGATCTTTTTCTTTTTGTAATATCATTTGCTTAACAAGGACCCTTTATTCTTTTTTAGATTTTGGGTTTGTTTTATTTTTAGGAAGGTCATTTATGTAGAAAAAAGTGATTTTTTCAAATTTTTTATAATACTTTCTTAATGTTTTTTTTGTTGTTGTAATATCATTTGCTTGGCAAGAAAGAACCCTTTATTCTTATTAAGATTTTGGATATTGGGTTTCTTTATTTTTAGAAATGGATATTTATTTATATAGAAAATAATGATCTTTGCTTTAGGTTAATATCATTTGCTTAGTAAAGACCCTTTATTCTTATCAATTAAGATTTCATCTTCTGGGTTTATATGTTTATTAAAAAAGTGATATTTTTCTTCTTGTAATAGTATCTGTTGCTTAATAATGACCCTTTATTCTTATTGAGATTTCATCTTCTGGGTTTATTTTATTTTAAGAAATGGAGGTCATTTATGTAGAAAAAAGTGATTTTTGCTTTAAATTATTGGCACAAATAAGAACCCTTTATTCTTATTAAGATTTCATCTTCAGGGTTTGTTTTAATTTGAGAAGTGGAAGTTAATCTATGTAGTATAAAAGTGTTTTTTAAGCAAAGTACACACTCTATTTTGTAAACTTTTTGTGTATATTATTGGCACAATTAAGAACCCTTTATTCTTCTTAAGATCTCGTCTTCTGGGTTTGTTATACTTTTGAGTAATGGATGTTAATTTGTGTAGTAAATTATTTTGTGTGTGGTACACTCTATTTTGTGAACCTTTTTTGTATATTATTGGCACAAAAAAACCCTTTATTCTTCTTAATATTTTGGATTTTGGCTTTGTATTAGTTTGAGAAATGGATGTTCATTTACGTAGAAAAAAATGATCTTTGCTTTAGATTAAATTTTTGTAACCAATCTTTCTAGTTCTCTTTATATATCATTGGCATAATTACAAACCCTTTATTATTCTTAAGGATTCATTTTCTAGATTTGTTTTAATTTGAGAAATGGAAGTTCATCTATGTAGAAAAAAGTTGTATTGTATTTGGTTGAATATTTGTAAACATGGTGAATTTTGGTAATCAAGCATATGTATTTTATAAGACTGGAGTCCATCTAGTTTGTGTCCTTAAAGACAGGTTGCAATGTTTTTGTATATCATTGGCCCAATTAAGAACCCTTTATTCTTCTCAAGAATTCATCTTATGGGTTTGTATTAATTTGATAACTGGATTTTCATCTATGTAGAAAAGTGATCTTTGTTTTCAGTTACATTTGTTGAAATCGGTGATCTTTTATTCAAGCTTATATACTTGTTGGTCTAGAATGAGTTTTTTAATTCATGATTGGAGGACTGGTCTCTTAAGCGTCCTTTCGTTATTTGGTATTAGGTTATATTTCCCTGTTTCATTGAGACTGGGAATGCTTGTATCTGTGAGATTTAGTTTTAGCTTTTGAATTTGTCAGTATTTTCTTTTATTGCTAAATAGAGATTCTTAATCTATAAGGTTAAACAGCTTTGTGATTGTAAAATGAAGCCTTGGAAATTGTAGGAGTGAGAGACGTGGCATTCTTAATCTATAAGGTTAAGCAAGCAGCTTTGCCTTATCTGTGTGCTGTGTTGATTTGTCCGTAATTCTCTGTGTAAATGTATTGCAGCTTGAGAAACCTGTTGTTGAAGACGATGACGATGAAGAGGATGACGACGATGAAGAAGATGAAGATGAAGAAGGTTAGTCCACGAAAATGGCTTTTTAATTTTCCGTGTTATGCCTCTTGTCGAGTTATTGGGCCAATTCCAAATATCTTATTATACAAGTTTCTACTTGTGGTCCTTCAATTACACACACTTGCATGGTTGGGTTGACTGTTGAATTTGTTTCCTTCGAATTTTACAAGATCTGACTTTTATAGTGGTATTAAATTTTTATTTGGTCTGAAAATTATCAAGGGGTTTTGTGTGTAGTTGTTCACAGTGTTGTTTTGAACTTTACAAGATGTATTTTTTTTTATTGGTATTTGAAATGTGAACTTGGTCGGATAATTATCAAGGGGTTTGAGTTGTAGTTGTTCACAGTGTTGACATCTTCCAAGTTTTTACAGTTAGTTGAATATCTTTGATAACATAAATTCCTGTAGATTATGCAACAAAACTAACAAACAAACTAATTTTCATGTTGGCAGGATTGGTAGATGCAAGTGGGAGGTCAAAGCAGAGCAGAAGTGAGAAAAAGAGTCGTAAGGCTATGCTAAAGCTTGGAATGAAGCCTCTTCCAGGAGTTAGCCGTGTGACTATCAAAAAAAGCAAAAACGTCAGTTTCTCATACTTACCAATTATATTGTTCCCTTTTTGCTATACTCTTTTCTCAATTCTTGTCTAGCATTTGATGAGGCTTTAGTACGATGATCTTTGATGTAGGCCTAGGTCACTCAGCCTCAGGTTTAGAATACTGAAATAAACCCCAAAATAGGATCAAAACTAAAAAAAACTACAAAAAGGAAATTTTAAGCACCAAACCCAATACCAGAGTACCAAACTAATGGAAGCAAACCGTATTTAATAACCTGATTTTCTTTTACAACTGCATCCTTCACATAAAGTCTCATAACCTAGGAGGTACGTAGTAATTGTGGAATTAAGAGAACGTAAATACCAAAATCTGAAATGGACTATTTAATAACCCTCCTTATAGAGACACCAATTATGTAATTTCAGTTTCACACAATTAACTGCAGAATTGGTGGAAAAAAACTGGTGAAGTAGTGACTGCATCATTACGATTACCTAATTTAATATTCACACAATCAATTGCAGATGTGTGGTTGTGTGGTGAACAACAATTATCCCGTCAGTTTAGTACACTGCCATAGTTTTCTATCCACTATTTGTAATTTTAGTATTTGCCAGTCTTTTGACAAAATGTACTTTGAACTAATGTAAAAATGACATAAGCACCCCTGGGAATTGAAAATTATGTAACTTGGTTACAAAATTGGAAAAACGAGTAATTAGAAGATATATATACCGAGAGACAGAATCAAGTAAAAAATGTAATATAGTACACTAAACAAAATCAATTTATGAGGATACTAAATCGAATTTGGCTCATAGTTTACTGAAAAAAGTTGAGCAGTTTCTGTTGGCCTAATTTTTTCCATGTGTAATATACCAGATGTTATTCGTGATCTCAAAACCAGACGTTTTCAAGAGCCCCACCTCAGACACATATGTGGTGATTGGTGAAGCCAAGATCGAGGATTTAAGTTCGCAACTCCAGTCTCAAGCTGCAGAACAGTTCAGAGCTCCTAACCTCAGCAACACTGTATCAAAACCCGAGCCTACTGTTGTGGCTGAGGAGGATGATGATGATGTGGACGAGACAGGTGTTGAGCCTAAGGACGTTGAGTTGGTTATGACACAAGCAGGGGTCCCGAGATCAAGGGCTGTTAAAGCTCTTAAAGCTGCTGATGGTGATATCGTCACTGCTATTATGGAGCTCACAAACTAGAACGCTGGTTTCATACCTTGTTCAAGTTTAGCTTTTTGGTGGTTATCTTTTATGCTATATGCTATTTTCTTTGCCGTGTTGTGTATTAGATTATGACAAATGATGAGACATATAAGTTTTGACCTCTTTTGAGGTCCGTGATGTTTGTTATGGTTTGTGATCTTAGACTCGAGAAAATCATGGTTTATTTGCTTTAATAATTTCTTTAGTTCTTCAATTTGCCTTACAAATACCAAATGTTACCTAAAACAAGACTTAGTTGGGTTTAGTTCGTCCTGATACTACAAGGATATGGTTGAAATATTGATTGGTGATGGTTTTAGTTTTTTTTACATGTTAAATTTAAGTAGCTAAATTGGAGTCTGGGATTGCAAAAATCTGTTTTCATTTGTTGTATTATTTTACGTAATAAACAGCAGCAATCTCATTTCTGTGTCGTGTTTTAGAGTATGATGTCATCAGATATCTTATGGTCGGTCGCTGAAGTGTTAACATTGTCTTATTTTAGACTTGATAATCCAAATTGCGTAAAACTATTGTTTCCTTCGCTTAAAATTGTCCAAAAAGAGTTTGTCTATCGTTATAGTTATCTTCCCTTTGGAAATGTTTGTATGATCGAGGCGTGATTTCTTTCCTGGTAAGATTAAAGTGACTGATGAAAACTTGAATTATTTATGGATCGCCTTTTTAGAATTACCAACTGATGTGAGTTTGGACTGAATGCTTTTTTCTGTTGTGAGTTTTCATTCCATTAAACTTTTTGAAGTTTAGCAGCAATTATCTTTTTCATTCAAGTATCTGGATTATTTAGTGATTCTGCTATATGTTCCGAAGCTACCTAGATTTCTTCTTCAATAAACCAGAATTAAAATCTCAGCTTTGTATTCATCTTAACGTTACAATCATTGGTTCAAAAGGATTTTATGTATAAGTCTACTTAAAATATTGGGTTAGGAAGATATATCTCAACAGTTCCATCTTCTTTCCTGTGTATTTTTATTCACATGACATGATTTGACGAAGGATTGGTTTGAAAATTGAGATCACTTTTTGAACACCTTAGTGGGATAAAGTTTCTGAAACATTTTTGAAGTTTTGCATTGTTTTATGCCATAAATTTATGTTTCTGGTGTGCTACTTTCTTCTTATGTTTCTACTTTCTATATTTTTTTACGGATTGTATTTGTGCCCCATAGTGAACTAATGCTATAAAGCCTAATATACAATATACAGTATATGATAAGTTTATCAAGATAATAACCACAAGGAAACTCTAAATTGTTGAGAACAGTTAAATGTAACACTAACAATGATCACATCGATTATTTTCAAGCAGTTTCCTTTTTTCATAATAATTCATCAAACAATACAATATATCAAACTAGTAAGTAATGTTAACCGCATTGTGTTCCTTAACATAAATGGATAAACAGCTATTTTATCTCCCTGGCTTTTCTTCCATTAAATGACTGTTCTTTCGTAATAAAAATATACAAACTATAATAAACTTGCTCAAAGCTGAGAAGCCAAACAATTCACTAGCTACTGCAAAGTTGAATCTCTTATTCTTTCACTTAAAATTTTCAGATATGAAAAGATACTTGAGAGCTCTCTGTATATTCTCCTCGAATCTGGGACTTGGTCGGGTTTAACAATAAATCGAATGACGTAAAAGAAAGAGGAGCCAAAAGCACTATTATATTAGGACCAGCTTGTACAAGTGGAGTTTGAATAGGAACAATCTGCAAAATTTTATCAAAGAAAAGAACATGTTAAATGTATGTGAGTAGAGATGAAATGACAACATTACAAGCGACTAATAAGTGTACTAAATCTCAATTTTCTAAAGCTTGCTCATCCAGAATTCACGATAAATCCAGAAACGCGTAATAAGCTATCACTTGGATAAATTGGTTGTCCAGAATTCAGTTTGGTTTTGTAAATGTATTGCATTTATACATTGATTTTACGACGGATGTGCAAATTTATCTGAAAATAAGCTAAAAAGTGAAATGGAAAATAAATATGGAAGTCGCTCAATGAGATAAGAAACACCCAAAAGATCACGATTATGAGTGAAGTAGTAGGAGTATTCTGAGATGCTATCTTGAAGTTTCTAGTTATAGTTAACATATAGGAGAAATTGCTAACGCATACCAAGCACATTCAACAACCAAAACAATACATAGCAGTTAACACCTTTTTAACCCCTAAGAATTATATTTTCCAACTATTCTTGCCATTTTTTCTATTATTTCATAAATACCTTGTTCGGCAATAGAAAAGAGTTCTCATCACGAGGAAGTGGAGACGTAAGTGTGGTCCTTGTAGACCCTATGGTTTGGAATGACTGTATTCCCAGTCCATTAATCGAAATAGTCATATTCACAATGCCGACGCCAAAGTTAACAACCTGCAGATGAAAACAGGATTTCATCAATAATAATGTATTTAAATTCAGATTCAGTGTAATACAAAAAAAATTCAAATTGAGAAGACGATGTTCAGACCTTTATCTTCAGATAATTATTTTTAGTCTCCGGGTTTTGCCAAGTGATAGCATTAGCAACGAGTGAAGTTAAGTTGGTAGTTAGTGTCGATCTAAGCAAAGTAGCACCACTAGAAGGTATAAAGAACGTTTGCATCCAGTAACTTGGAGTTCCATAGTGTAGGTAGGAGTCGAAAACTATAGTATCTGGATTCCAACTTTAAGAAAAAAAGAAAAGAAAAATACCATAATAGATATCTAAAGTTATTGTAGATCGATTATGAACAAAAAGAATGACAAAGGTCATAAATGGAAGTTATAACTTACGCTCGATCATGGGTGTTAACGAATAAGGGGGCGTAACTAGCCAATGACACAGCATCACTGCATTTGAGAAACAAATATAAATTCTCAGCACACTAAATGCTATTATTTTCTCCTTTGAAACAATAATTTAACTATCATTAATGTGTAGTTTCTTACTTCAAAACTAAGATCAGACAATGTTAGGAGTATACAGTATTTTACGTCAATGCCTGCGGAGCTTTAGTATAAGTAAGTAATATTTCTATATAATAAGCATAGTCTGGGGCAGTACTATGTTCCTACACTCCTCAAGATACTAACACCCTGAAATTATCACATTGATATACTTAATAGTACATTTCAAGATCAAATTAACAGGAACTAAAACCAAATGAAAATAGAAAAGGCGATGCGCTTAAGGTGCACTAAAGAAAATCTTTTTTGGATAAGAAGACAGCCTTGGAAAAGAACACAACACCTGTTTCTTTCTAAACCGATAAGAAAAGCAGCTTCCCCCAGAGCAGCTATCAGACTTCCGGTACCAGCATCTGCCCCCCTCGAAGCATACTCGCTTACAAAAGCCTAAAACAGATGGTGGAAACACTAGTAAAAAAAAAATCTCCATCTTTTTAAACCTTTTGATATAGCATTTTGTGTGTATGATTATCTAAGCAGAGAACCATTTGTATAGTAGTACAAAAAATTATTAAGATGATGAGGGGTGGCAAACCTTTGGGCCAGTGCGTGGCGCTAGATCAAATTTATGATTAGCATTAAACATGTCTATGGCATTGTTGGTGTAAATCTGGCAAAGAAATGGAGCTATTATTATCTTTTCATGTAGCTAATTAGCCAAACTTGAGAAAAAACAAATTGGATGAATGGATTACAAGGGAGACAGAATAAAAAATGTGTAGCAGACCAAATCTTACATGGAAATCATAAAGATCAGCCGGGTGATCTAGAGGCAGCCCGTTAGATGCATCACAATTCGTTATTATTTGAATGTCTGGGTAAGCCGTTTTTATTGCATCGTGGAATTTGAGGTAGTTGCCTGATAAATAAACAGCAAAAAAGGAATAACTAATCCATCATATATTCAAGTACTTATTTGAGTATACTTTTGCAATAAGTGCCCATCGTATATGATGCATGAATCTAGTCGTATGACTACAATGACCAACCTAACGGAAGGCTATTTTAAGCATAAGTTGAGAATATTAAAAAACCATGTACTTAAAAGTTCATAATTGATAATGTTGAAAGTTGTTCTAACTCATATTTCTTGTAAATAATCAGCACTGCTCTTGTTTGCTGAATTCTGACATTTAAAAAAGGCTTGTTTGGTTCTAGCGTTTAAAAAATAAGCTGGTAGGTTGCGAAAAATTCTGGGTTCATCAGGTTTAAAGCTCTTAGATTTTTCAGGCCAAGTCCAGAATAATCTCAGCTTTTAAGCTGATCAACCAAATGCATTGCTGCTTCCAAGAAAAAACATAATACCAGGCTTGAAAACTACAGCCAAAGAAGGCCAACGAAGTAGAATAATACCCCGATAGTTATAGAAGCCACATTCTTCATTGCCAATAGCAACATATCGCAAGTCAAAAGGTTCCGGATGCCCTAGTTTAGTTCGAAGAGCACCCCATTTAGAGCTAAGATCACCCCGAGCAAACTCAATACCGTCGAGGATCTCCTGTATACATGTCAATCATGTAAACTAGAACGAGAATAACAATTCTGAACAATTTGTCCGTTAGTTTTACTAATTTTGTTATTCACGTTCAAGTTCGTAGAACTTACCTGCACAAAAGGTGTAATGACAGAGGTGTTTACTTGATCATGCAAGCTGATTCCTGCAAAAGAATTCATAGTAAGTCACAAAAAATATATGGGGAGAAAAGTTAGAAAAAACTATCCACCAAGCATTGTCTTGTGAGCTGGAATGGAATTCTTAACACAAATGAAATAACCGATCAAAATAAAGAAAAGGTAAATAGTGTGAAGAAAAATTAGCAATTTTCACTTACCGTTGTTAAATACCCATATGGGTAATGCATCAAGATCTTCTGCCAGCTGCAGAACAAAACATAGAAAAAATGATTTTTATCAATCGAGTTCTTTTAATCTCCTTTCTAGGAAAAAATGAGAAAATTTGTTAAATTTTAAGTGGGACCGGCACGTTTAGACGAAATACCAAATAAAGCAATTTCCAATGATTCAAAACCATTTTTTAAAGATGTGATATTACCTGAAGACATTCCAAGTAACCAATTCCATCATCGGACCAATAATTCCAAACATCACCTAAATGTCCTGGCCTATTCTCCCAAGGACCGATAGTTTCTTTCCAGCGAAATGCATTTATCAACCAGTTACCCTCGACATAAGTTCCACCTGCGTTGATTCAAAATACATGGCCAAAATAAATTTGAATTAAATCTTCAAATTAATTGTAGAAAAAGTAAGAAAGTGCATTAAGCCTATAATGACAAAACCAAATAAATACAATAATATTGGGAAAGAAGAATATGTACATTATAAGGTATTGTACAAAAAAAAGAGCCACATACCAGGAAATCTGAGAAATCGTGGCTGCAAATCATCAATCATGCTAAAAAGATCATTTCGAAAACCATGTCCCTGTGCAAAGACAAAATATGTCATGATAGTTACACGAAATATGGAAATAAAATGGTGCATATGTTGATAGAAAATCACCTTATATGTATCCATAGGCATGGCCGATACTTGATCGAACCATATTACTGCTCTACCAATTGTTGTCAATTGAAGTCTTGCGTAATGATCAGTTGCTTTAGCAGTCAAAATAACTTCAGCCTTTGTCCAAACTGCACGCCTAGCAGATCTGCAAGGAAAGTAGTTAAAAATAAAATATTCATAAACCAATGACAATAAATTCATGATATACACTTTAAATTTATTAATTTTGTAATGATACTCACTTGACGATGGCAGTTGCAAGCACTTGGGAACCGTTGGAGCTAGTCAAGGATACAAATACTGCTGCTGGTCGAAGTGAACGGAGATACAAAATCACTTTATAGGACTTTCCTTGTTCAATATTCTGAAGGGAAATCAATGATCCAAATGAATATTGTAGGTTAAAGAAAACATAGAATGTGAATTAAAGTTGGTTTAACTGCATGGAGATAGAAACAAAATATCAGGCTTATTCAAAGGATAAATTAACTATGATGGAGATGGAAACTAGTTAAATTTCCTATCTTTCGCAACGGGGGTAAAGGGATATCAACCGAGATTTGGATAAAGAGCTTGTTTGATTGCTGTTTTAGAGAGAAAAAGGTAAAGAGTTTTGAGATTGGAAAAAATATCGTCCAACTTATGATTGCTAGCCCTTTCAAGTCAAAATTACAAGAAAAACTTCTGTTAAGCTGATCAAAATCGACCAAACGCAGTCCAGTTTTAAGCAAAAGCAAAAAAATGCAACCAAACCAGGCCTAAAGAATAATTACCATCCCCCAGTATCCAGGGTTATATACACCAACTCCTCCAGCTGGGCACATATGTGGGCCTCGAAAGTCACAAAGCACTTCCATGCGTAGTGCGATTTTGTTTTTCTCAAAGCACGATGAGCGGTCTGTTGATAATTTAACTAGCGACTCATTTCCAATGATAGACCAAGGAGCAATGTTTGATGGAGTGGTTTGACCCCCAGCCTCAAAACCTGAAACATTCAAAGAACTCAAAATTATCTTACAAACAAAAGATATCAACACAAGATAACTCTATTGTAATGAAAAATAAGCATTATCGTATGAGCTAATAAATTATTGACTGCGGACGTTATTCTGTAAAATTATTTTGGTTTCTTATGTTTTCGATCTTTTTCAATGAGAAATAAGAAAGAACCTCTGTTGTTGACAAGCTCGGCCCATAATCCACCAGCCCCAGCATGATTGATTTCCTGTTGAACAAAATCATATTAACTATGCGTTTACACATAACAACCATAAACTTGCTCATAAAAAGAAAAAGAAAAACTCTAGAATCCGCGAAGCACCTTATTATTAGCTCTAATCCTGTCTCAGTTTTATTCAATTTTTTTTTTAGCTACCGATTAGTATAATGAAAAAAGAGTATCCAACATGCTTGTTTTTTTTTTCTTTTTTTTTTGTAATTTTTTAACGTGCACCTTTACCTTCTTAACAAAAACAAAATTGTATACTAAGTGAAGCATAAGTAAGAGCAAGAACTGGAATAGTTTGGAAGTAAGTTAACTGATTAACCTCAAAGAAAATGCCGAACATGGTATCAGGTATCTTTCGCCCAGATCCTGGCAAGGCATTTACAGATAGTACCGCTTTCTGAGCGTCAACACTATGTAAACATTGTCGATATATAACAAACAGCTCGATTATGAACACCAGTGTAACTTTATTGAATGACCACATTGCTCGTCCTATCTGAAGATATGGAAATTTAGCAAAGTTCAAGCTACTTTTAAGCAAAAAGCAGATAAGCTGAAGTTAAAGTCTGCATTTAAATGGGTCTTGCAAATCTCGACCGATACAAAAAAATTATCATTAAACATGGGCATGCAGAAAAAACTAAAAAGTAAACAACAGCAGAAACTGTTTAATATAAAAATAAGTTGGTTTAAAATGAAATGAGAACCTAAAACAGATCTAGGAGTCCCAGGTTGTGAGTTAGGATACAACATACAATAGTGTGCTCACATTTATATGCATATAGATTTTTGAATATGCCAACATTTTACGTAAAGTTAGAAGCAACAACAACAGGGAAAAAGATTGTTTTGTGGTAACTCTATTTTCTCCTTTTATTTATTTATTTTGTGTATGTGTTGAGAATTTCTTGTATTTCCCTCTCATGTTAATTCCCTTAATGCAGACTAATACGCACATGAAATGAGCATGTTTAATTAATAAATCCAGAAGTAAAGAATTGTGACTAATATTTCAAATCAAAATAAACTGCAATTTTTAAGTAAAATAAGTAAGCTAAGGTTGATTGAACCTTAACTTCCAAAACATGCTGAGTAGCCGGTTCCAGCCAAAGCTGGGAAAGATAATAGTTTTGGGCCTTACATTTCTTTTTTTTTAATCAAGTATATATAGATAGGTTTTTCCATTTTCTTTTTCTAATAACTCTACATTTTATTTCTCATATTCCCTAAGCATTTCAAAATGATACTGCATTTTTCGACTCCAAAAAATCTGTTTTCTCGTCTAAATCGTAAATCTGAATTACAAACCGTAATTCTGATTTACGGTTTACTTTTTATTTTTATTTTAAAAAAAAAAAAAGACAAACCGTAATTCTGAATTACGATTTTGACATAAAAAAAAAAAATTATAGTCGAAAAATACAGCCTCTCTCAAAATTCCCTACATGACACACTACCAACAATCTTGGGTTCTCGACTAGTTAGAATAAAGCTAATTAAAATGGTTACTATTGGTGTTTCATATTCAATTTTTTAGCATGTTTTAAATGTTCAAATTATATGTCTTATCAGTGATTTTTTTTACAAGCAGAGGCGAACCAGAACCAAATGTGTGGCTTTGCCAAAATTAATAAAAGCACATAATATTTTTCAAAGTATAAACACCGAAAAATCGGATTTTTAAAACATTTTTTACCATGTTTTCTTCATTTTTTTACCTTACTTTCTTCATTAAAATGTATTTTTTTTCTATTTTTTTTTTCTTTTCGCTCAATTTCGAATTTATTTTCAAACTCCAAAAAAACTCAAAGTAATGTCACGTGCAGTCACGTGTTGAAAGTTTCAGCGTTTCAAAATTGACTAAAAAATAAAATAAAATAGAAAATCAAAAGATATAAAAGTTAAATTTAACAAATCAAGTTATAACAAGTAAAAAGATTAAGACACGAAGGTAAAAATATATATAAAAAAAAACCTTAAAAAATCAAATGTATATTAAATATATACGAACAATTACATATTTATTACACAATTTCAATATATTCATTTCAATTAAAATACAAACCATCAAAAATTCTTTTATAAATTTTGTTTAATTTTTTTAAAGATGTGTGTTACGTGTCAACATGATAATGTGGTATAAACTGTGTTTTATAATCATTTGCATATCTTAATTTTTTAAGTATTACTTATATATTATCAGCACATACAAAATTATAGTATGTTATTGCACTTACAATATATAATTTTTTGAGCGGTTACTAAAAAAAATATTTAAGTGGTTGCCAGAATAGCGTATATATAAATTATTATGAAAAATATTAATAAAAAAAAATTATTTTTCGAAATTGTGAGGTTGCCGTAACAACCCTGATGATAGGGGTGGGCCGCCTCTTCTTACAAGCCCTCATTTGTTTTTAGTTTGTCACGGGTCTCAAATATATTGAAGACGACAAATGCTTTGTATCAAGAAGCAAGAAAATCTTGAATTAGAGTTACTTATAAAAAAATATCATTTTATTTGTACCCTATACGTATACTTCCCAAGTTTTACTATATATAGTGACGGAATTTCAGGGAAGTAAAAAATTAAAATTTGAAAATTACATCAATGACCTTCTTCTAGTTATTATTTTTTTTTTTTATAACAATATTATCACTAAAGCCATTTGAAGGTAGCAGAGCCCTAAGAAGATGACCGATTCTGTCACTTTTTGAAAAGTATTGCTACCAACTGTGACATAGAAATATCAAATTAATATGGTGGTTTGGCATCGTATAACATGTTATCATGTTCTTATGTCCAATATGTTGGTCCCGTAAAAGTATAAGCATGTAATATCGTATTAAAATGCATGGCAAATGAACTGATCATGATTCTAAACAGTATTAATTGGTTATGCAACTAGTGAATCGGTGATACCGATTAAAACTCCGATCTAACAGCCAATTAGATGGAAACTTAAATAATCTCTATAGTCCACAGAAATCAAGTGAAAACAGTGAAAATTTAACAGTGAAAATTTGGATTAGACGTTATTAACTAGTAGATAAACTTATCACAGACTTTTCGTCACATATATTGCAAAAGTAGTAAACAGTTGATCTATACTTCAAAATAGAGATGGAAGTAGCATATTTTTATTGCTATATCAGTTTCTAAAAGTACGTACGTTTGAGCTAATATTTCCTTAATAATATCCAATTTACTAGACAAAACTACCGGTTAATAAAAAGAATGTGATCAAAAGATAAATTATCAACACACAAAGGTAGTGGCATAGTCAAGTCAGATCCTTAAATTTCGAATATCTTGTGAAAACGGAAAATTAGTTCATGCTAAAGTTTTTATACTACAATTACTAATGGATGAAATATTAATTATAGATAAAAGTACACACGTATCTATTTGGTTTTCATAGTTTCATTTATTGAAAATGTCATGCTCGTATATAATTTCAGTCATTACAAGTTCGGTCTGCTAACTATAATTACCATTTCTAAAAAAATATCTTTCATAATTTTGATAAATAGTTCTCTTATAGTTTGATGTCTGGTGCGATCGCACACCATTTACTTACTCGGGACTGACTACTATGGTCCCATATATATATATATATATATATATATAATCATTTGCTATTAACTTTAAAAACTTGAAAATGCCAAGAATTTTATGATAGCTAGTCAAGCAAAGTTCATCTTTACCAACAAAAAAAGAAATCTTAGATGGATGTTTATGTCTCTAACATGTTGCGGTGAAGTTAAGTGGAGAGAAATTGACGATGGCCTTGCGTTTACTCAATACTAATGCATGGACCATTTTTTATTATGGACCATGGTACTATACTACAAAAGTGATAGGTATTTAAATTGGAAATAGGAAACGATTAAGAGAATGTTTGGCCATGATTATAAAGCAAATAAGAGAGTTAAAACAAAATTTATAGAAAAGATTAGTAAATTCATCCTGGTTGAACATAATTTAATCCAATAAGTTACTTATAAGTGAAAACATACACACGATCAAGTAGCCAAAGCGAAGATTAAAAATTCTATTTGTTTGTTTTATCCTGCATTGGAATCATTTTATTTTTGCATGAATGCAATAAAATAAGTTGTAAAGGTTTGGTTAGTTACCTTACAGAAGCCGAACACGTCTGTTCCTGACGGTGATGTAGAACAAGTGACCAAACGTCTCAAATGCCTCGTCTCAAAAGTGTCTAAGAGATGTGAAGGTTTTGCTTTGGCCTCTATGAGCGGACTTGATCAAGTTAGAAAAAAATTGACAGAACCAAATGGAAAATAAAAATATTTTTTCTCCTTTTTTATAAACTCACAGGTAAGCTTAATTTGTGTATAAAAGATGAGTAATGTATTATAACTTAACAATTTGAGAAGAGAAAATACAGCTATTTATGTTGTCTCCAACTCTTCACTCACGTTGATAATTAATTACCTGTGAGATCTCTATATATTTTCTTAACTATTTTGTGACTTTTTTCTATAATTTCCGAGCCTCACAATACACTGTATTATATACCCCTTTCTTGAGTTAATTGTAACTTGCATATCAATTAAATACCAATATATTTGACCAATATTAATAGTTTTTCAACACATATAGACTATAGACTTTAGTCATAGTGGAGTTATAAAAAACGAATAGTGGAGGTTACAAAACAATTAACCATTTCCACCATTATGAAAACATTTTTTCATATTTGATGAATCAAAGTTTAGCCTATAGTTATACTAGTACACATTAATGAATCAAAGTTTAGCATATTAATATTTAATCTGTTATAACTATAAAATTCATGCTCGTGTATTTTCCAAAAAACAGAAAAATAGTTGGTTCTCTCGTATATTAATGACTCAAACTTTTATGTGGTATACTACTAGCCCAGTCAACACACGTTTCTACTTGGTTTTTATAGTTTCATGTATAGTAAATATCATGCTCAAATATAGCTTCAGTTTTTACTGGTTTCTGCTAACTATATAATTACTGTTTCTAAATTAGTTTTTCTTTCTTCCTTTTTTACAGTCCTCTTAGCTAGTTTGGTGTCTCGTCTGCGATCGCACACCATTTACTCGGGACCGATTAGGGTAATCTTTCATCAGCAACTTAAAAATGCTAATAATTGTTTAATAGCTTGTCAAAAGTTCACCTTTACCAACAAGAAAAGAAAACCTAAATGCGGAGCCACATAGGGATTTTGTTAACTGTGTATAATTGTACAATTATGACATAAGGGTCATCATAGCTCGGTTGGTGAAGTATCTGCTTTGGATACTTACCACTTGATGTTATCGTTTATTTTTTTCTTTTTCCTTTTTTTTTTTTTTGAATAAAGCTACTCTATATGTTCATAATCAATATATTGGAAAAATTGTTTAAATGGTACCTAACCTATTAACTTTTAATGATTTTATATCCAACCTAACACACTTTCTAAATTGGTACCCAATCTATACATTTCGCTCTAATTTGGTACCCAACCTAACACTTTTTCTAATTTGATACCCAACCTAACATTTTTTTTTCTAATTTGTTACCCAATCTATGTGTTAAAAACCGATGATCGAAGACAGATTGAGTCCCTTAATTGGACTGTATACGTATAGGTTGGGTAACAAATTAGAGTGAAATGTATAGGTTGGGTACCAATTAGAAAGTCTGTTAGGTTGTGTACCAAATCACTAAAAGCTGATAGATTATATACCATTTTAGTATTTTTTCCCAATATATTAGGTCTGGTTTACTTTTGTTTCATCAACTTATATAAATAACATTATTGTTTACCAATATATATGGATCTTTTTATTTTTGAATTCTTAATATTTTAAATTTGTTTCCTTTTGTAAAAGTAATCTTGGTGCATTGATTTTCAAGTGATATTTTATTTTATATTGTTTTGAATAAAGTGTAATTTAATTTTCTTCCGATATCTTTTTAAATTTTCAAACACTTATTAAAGTGGCTTATATTTTATAATAATCTATTTATTTGAATATAATCTAAACAAATAATAGGTTTAATGTATGATTCTTCATTATATAAACACGGCTCGAACTATATGAGTGTTTCGTTTGCAATTAGTTTTTTTTATCTGATTTCTAACGTTGGTATATTGACAATGGTATTTTTCATAATCAAACAACAAGTCAAGTTAATTATTTGGTTAAGATAAAGCAAAAGTTCAATCTTATTGTATATGCTTAAAAAATGTATCCATACACTCACATTCTAAATATTGAAGAAAATTGTCGAGTAAGTATTTTTTAATTGTGCCCCCGCCGTACGGAAATCCTATTTCCGCCCCCTACGGCCTAGAGGGTATGTCGTGTTTATGTCTATAGCATGTTGCTGTGAAGTTAAGAAAGAGAGATTGATGATTTGCCTTCCCTTGCGTTTACTCAAGACTAATACATGGACCATATAGTAGTACAATGGTGATATATAGTTAATTAAATTAGAAATAGGAAACGATTAAGGGATTGTTTTGCCGTGCTTTATAAAGCAAATAAGCTAGCTAATAAATTGATAGAAAAGATTGGTAAACTTATCTCGATTGAACATAATTTAAACGAATAAGTTAATTACAGTAGAATCTACAACCTCGTGACCGGGAGAAAATATTTTTATAAGGAGGTTATTTCTAAGTAGATGTTGATATATAAAAAAATAAAAAAAATACTTAAATAAATGTTCCGCATAATAAAATATATATGTGTATCTAATTTAATTAATTATGATAAATATTCAAGAGACAAATATATGTATCTATGTGACAAGTCAAACACATACATCCAAAAGAGTTAAAAAGTCAAAAACTAGCATATTCATGCATTTAAGAAAATTTAACTAAGTACATATGTATTTGGACAATTAAGTACATATATAAAGAAATGTGAAAATTCATCTAAAAGTTTATCTAATTTTTTTTTTTTTACATGTATAAATATTAGGTGACAACTCGCAAGTTATATAAAATATTTTAAATCGTTTTTAAGTTTATCTAAAATTAAGTACGTACCCACAAGTTAAAAGATATGGTAACAACCAAAAAAATCAAGACAATATCACAGACTACATTAAATAGATATTTTAAATCGTCTTAATTTTAATGTAACGAAATATAAATAATTTTACACCTTTATGTAATTTGTTCCTATATGGAGGCAAATTTGTTAAGGGGTGATCATAAAAAATCATGAAATATAACAATATAGAGGTTATTTTTATTTTGAATTGACTCGAATTGGGACCGAATATTTTTGTTTATATAAAGAATTTATTACTATATAGAGTATTAATATAGAGAGATTATAATCTATAAGTGTATGTAGGCACAATCAAATAGTGCAGCGAAGATTAAGAAATTAATTGTTTAGAACACTGAACCACGACAAAAATGGCTCGTCTCGAAAGTGTGAAGACCATGGTTTTGCATTGGTCACTGTGAAGGGACTTGATCAAGTTTTAGAAAAAAAACTTGAAAGAACCAAATGAAAAATAAAAACATTTTTGTCCATGTTAAACTTCCGGGTAAGTTTAATTTGGGGAGAATCATTGATTAGTATATAAAATCAAATCGTATTTAATTTTTAAAAAGTCGAATTATGATTTGTTATATATAATGTAGTATCATGCAGAATCAAAGTTAAAGTTGAAGTAAAAGAGTAAAAATATGTAGCATCATATAATATCTGTACTAATTTTTAAAAGTGTTTTGACATATATACGTTTTGATAATTAAATACCACTTATATGTATCTTTTTATCATTTTTTCTTTAATTTGTGTATAAAAGATAAATATTATAATTTCATAATCTAGGAGAAAATAGGGTTAATTATGTTTTGGTGGCGTAAAACTTTTTAGTTTAGGTGACCTAACTTTATACAACTTCACTTTTGTGACCTGCATTTATGATGTAAAATGTTTATTAGTTAAAACTTAGTCCGCATAATTTTAAAAAGTTTATAATAAAAATTGTTTTTTTTTTAAAAAATTGAACTTCACATAACTAGTAAAATACTTTGTAAATGGATTTATGTAAGAGTTAGGTTACCTTTTTGCTTGACACGCTTAAAAGATAATTTTTATTTTTTAAGAAAAATGAATTATGTATTTCCATTTTTTATTTTGTCAATTTGTTTGAAAATGGGTTTCTATAAGCTTCGATTACTGTTTTGCCTGACTAAAACTTGTAATAAAAAAAAGAGCAATTAGAAAAACGTGAACTATGTAACTATTTTCATTTTAGTCATTTATTTAGGAGTGACTTTATGTAGAGTTTAATTAAAAACGAAAATTTAGGAACAAAAAAAAGAGAATGTACGTATTCTTAATTTTACTCATTGCTTCGTGAATGATTTTTTGTTGATTTTAATCTCGATTTTTGCTTGATTGTAGCAAAAAATATTTTATAATTTGATTCTTATCGAAATGTGTTCTTTTTACAATATCTAGTTTTATTTAAAATTTTAAACATTGCGGACTAAACTGTAATTTTTAAATATGTTCTATAAAAAAAAGGAGTATATCACTAAAACGAAGTTTTATAAAACGCTAGTCACGAAATGAAAATTGTCAAAATTTAGGTCATCAAAGTTAAAAAGTTATCACCGAACTATATACTATTAATGTTATGTTTTATGCAAGGGTAGAGACCTGCTAAGTTATAGGACAACTAAAACTGCAAAACATGAATCGTTGATAAAATCAATCTATAGGACACAACACAGAGACCCAACGTTAACAGTGTATCATGTTAGAGGAAACTTGAAATATTTAGTCTCAACCCGATAGTAAGTTATGGCACAAAACTTAAAACACTAATTTTGATGCTATATCAATGTTTTACAGAAAATACCTAGTTCTAGAACTATCCAAAATTATTGAGTTACCACTTTCCACCAATCTTTATATGGTGCTAGTGTATATCGACTTAGTAGAACCAACAAGTATACCTCGCCTAGATGGACGTCGCAAGTCAACAACCAAATATGCTTCATGTTAATTATATTTTGAGCTAGTAAAAACCGTGCCTTAAGTTCTTTAAAACAGTTTAGAAGTTCCTAACAATGAACAATATTAGTTCCATCGGTCTATCTAGGTGGCAAACGGGTCGAAACCTAGTGGGTTGCCCAGGAAAGAAAGCTAGTCGTATAAGAGGAAAAAGAAAAACTTAAGAGAAAAACAAGATTTTAGGCCTGAATTTTATGTCATTGGGATGGGCTGCCCATTTTACTTGGAGAGCCTGCACCGTATATGGGCCGGCCCCGGAAAGATGGTGGTGGTGTGTTATTATGGATTAGAATGAAACGAAACTTCGGAGTCCAACTCTATCCGATCGGATCGGATCCAACTGCTTAAGGATCTGACTCCCATTCCCGTCTATCCGGCTATACATTTATATGAATCGAGAAGAATCCAATTACAAAAAAAAAAACACCCACTCATTTTGTCCAAAAATTAACAATTATTTTAATAGAAATAACACTCTCCTTAGTTCAAATCACCACAATAGAAACCTATTCTATATCACCATTAAGAACATAATTTGAGACTTAATTATAAAAAACTTCATGGTTAAAATCTATTTTAAATTAACTTAGATACATATGTTATATGATTCTATTTTTGTTTACAATGAGTTTTGGGATATGAAATGTGTTTTTTTTTATTTTACTAATAAATGATTCTTGAAAATAAAAAAAACATTTACTTCCGGCCATGCATGACAGAAGTGGTGTTATTATTATAGGGGGTGTGAAAATGTAAATTATTTTTCAAACTAGTACTATTTATTATTACAAAGCTTTGGTGGTGTTCCACACATTAAGTCTAAATCTAATCATTTTACTACCACTTTTGTCATTTTACCTGAAAAACAGAACACCAAACAGTCTCTCTCTCTCTCTATATCTATATATCTATATATAAATATCTATATATCTTTTTATATATATGCTGCTAATCCTAGCCGTTGATCTGGTTTCTTCACTTTCTTCTTTTCATTACAGTAAATCTTTTATCCTTTTCTTATCTTAATTTCAATTTTTTAGAAATTTTAATTGTACTTCCACTTAAAAAATTCATTTCCTAGTTGGAATTAAAAAAAATAATATGATATTTGCTTGTTTTTATCTGTTATGGGTTTTCTTTCATTCCACTTTTTATGTTATTTTCATTATTTTTTATTTTATTTCTCACTTTGGGTTATTAGCTGGGTTTGTGCTTTCTAGGGTTTTATGCACTTCATTTCCTAGCTGAAAACTATTTAAATTATATTTTTTCCTGTTATCTGATGTGGGTTTTGTTTAATTCGACTT
Source organism: Primula vulgaris (assembly GCA_963920805.1). Lineage (NCBI taxonomy): Eukaryota > Viridiplantae > Streptophyta > Magnoliopsida > Ericales > Primulaceae > Primula > Primula vulgaris. The sequence continues at coordinate 8,749,424 of OY987215.1, read as the reverse complement.
TTTTGTATTTTTAATTAAAAATTCCATATGATTTCTTACTTTGGTTATTAGTTGGGTGTGTGCTTTCTAGGGTTTTATACACTAAATTTCTTAGCTGATTTTTTTTTTTAAAAATTTGATCTTTGCTAGGTATCTGATATTGGTTTTCTTTAGTTCAACTTTTTATGTTATTTTCAGTATTTTTTTGTCTTATTTCTCACTTTGGTTATTAGTTGGTTTGTGCTTTTTAGGGTTTTATGAACTTCATTTCCTAGCTGAAAATTATTTAAATTTGATATTTGTTAGTTATCTGATATGGGTTTTGTTTGGTTCATCTTTTTATGTTATTTTCATTATTTTTTGTCTGATTTCTCACTTTGGTTTATTAGTTGGGTTTATGAATCATTTCCTAGCTGAAATAATTAAATCTGATCTTTGCTTGTTATTTGAAGTGGGTTTGTTTCATTCCACTTTTTATCTTTTTGTGTGTGCTAATTTCCATCTTATTTCTCACTTTGGTTAGTGGGTTTTTGCTTTCTAGGGTTTTATGCACTTAATTTTAGCTGAAATGATTTAAATTTGATCTTTGTTTGTTATCTCATCTGTGAAATGGGTTTTGTTTGATTCCACTTTTTATGTTATTTTCCCTATTTTCTATCTTACTTCTCACTTTGGTTATTAGTTTGGTTTGTGCTTTCTAGGATTCTCTGCACTTAATTTCCTAGTTGGATTTAAAAAAAACTGATCTTTGCTTGTTATTTAATATGGGTTTTCTTTTGTTCAAATTTTAATTTAATTTACATAACTTTTTTGTCCTATTTCTCACTTTGGTTTGTGCTTTCTAGGGTTTTATGCACTTGATTTCCTATCTGAAATATTTTAATTGATCTTTGCTTGTTATCTGATATGGGCTTTGTTTGTTTAGACTTATATATGTTTTTTATTAACACAATTTTCATATTATTTCTCACTCTGGTTAGTTGGGTTTGTGCTTTCTCGGCTTCTATGCACTTAATTTCCAAGTTGAAATATATAAAATATGATCTTTGCTTGTTATCTGATATGGGTTTCATTTAACTGGACTTTATATTGTTTTTTGTGCTTAATTTCCATCTTATTTCTCATTTTGGTTATTAATTGGGTTTGTACTGGGGTTCTGTGCACTTCATTTCCTAGTTGAAATTATTACAAAATGATTTTCTACTTGTTAGCAAATATGGGTTTTCTTTACTTCACCTTTTTTATGTTTATTGCACTTGCTTAGTTGGGTTTGTGCTTTCTTTAGGGTTTAAGATTGTGCTTATCATCGTTGTTTCTCCTTCTTAGGGCTTGCTTGGTTGCAGTTCACACGTTTTTTTTCTTGTGCTTCCCTTTTTTCGTAAACCTTTCTGCGTTTTGTTGTCCTTTCAAGTTACTTATACGTTCAAAGGTTTATTTCAGTTGCTTAGACGTTTGTGATCTTTCCACACTTCATAATTTCCTAGTGGAAACTATACATATCTAATTTTTGCTTGTTATCTGCTATCGGTTCTCATTTATTCGACATTTTCTTGTTTTTTTCACTATATTTTTCACGTTGACTAGTTGGGGTTGTGCTTTTTAGGGTTCCCTGGACTTCATTTCCTCGTTAAAAATATAAAACCTTGAATTTACTTGTTATCAGATATCGGTTTTGTTTCATTGACTTATTTATGATTTTTGGGTAATTTCCAACTTATTTATCACCTTACCCAGTTGCGTTCGTTCTTTTTAGGTTTTCATAAGGTTTGTGCTTATGTTAATTTGTGTCTTTCTCTTAGGGCTTGTTTGGTTGCAGCTGTTTTTTTTTGGTATGCTTTTCTGCACTTGGTGTCCAGCTTAGCTTGTAAGTTGCTTTTTGGGACTAAGATTGGTTTCAGCTTCTTAGCTCAGTTTCTTTATTTTTTCTGGGCTAAAAAGTAAGCTGAAGGAGCTAAACTTTTTTCTGAGCATCAAATGAGCTACCTTTGTTTTGCCCAAAAGCTGCAGATGAGAAGCTCATAATACAATAGTTTTGTGTTAGCTAAGCTATTTTTATCTTTCATAAATCAAAAGCTAGCGTTTTTGCATTAAAGCTGCAGAGACCAATACTTAAAGTTGGTTTCATCTCTTTATGCATGCCTTAATAAGCTGAACTTAATATACTTTCACTGTCAAGTTTTATCTGGAATGGTTTCTTACAAAGGTTTTGCTACCGTTGTATTCCTTTACGGGAGTGTATTTGCATTTTATGCTTGTTATATGTTACCCCCCTTTGTTTTGCTACTTTTGTGTAATCATTTAGCTAATCTTATGCTCTGAACCTCTTCTTATCTCTCTATTAAGTTTTTTTTACCGCAGCTTTAAGATTATAAGCTGGGTTATTTGAGATTGAGAAGGAAATTAAGTTTGTTTTGCTTAATACTTCTAGCCTTTTTGGTCTTTAAAGCAGAAGTACCTCTAATTTTAAGTTGAACCCAAATTGCCTACAGCTTTATAAACAAAAAAGCAAAGATAAAAAAGCTTAAAAGCTGTACAATCAATCTCCTAATATCATCGCCATATTATGACCTGAGAAAATGAAGTTCCCATATTTGCACTCCAGATAACTGTATCTTAAATGGGCTATTACCCAAGTTGTTCTTATTATGTACTATCTCCTTCGAGGGGAAAACAAATTGATGTAGAATTTGGGGTTTTCCCTTTTGTTTTAACCTCGCCATCATCACTAAATATAAATTTGCTTATTCAGATGTTTGAAATACTGATATTTGTTGAGAGACCTTGATGAAGCTGATTTTATTAAACTCTTTTCATAGCTATTTTTGGGTAATACCTGGGAATGCTTTTCTTCACTTTTCTGCTTCCTTTTTTTGAGTAACTTTCTTGCTTCCTCTTTTTTGGTTAGTTTCTTGCTATTTTCTGGGCAAGTTTCTTACTTCCCTTTGTTCTTTGCATTTATTGTCAAGTACATCAAATTCTACTATTTTTTTATGTTATAATGAAGGTAATTTGGTGGTTTAAGTGGACCTATCAGTAGTTAACTTAAGGAAAGAAGAAGATGAAAAATGAAATAAAATGAGATACTAAATAAGTTAACTAAATGTTCGAAATTGGTTTCTGCTAACATGCCTCCTTTGTTACGATAGATTTGATTTTCTCTGCTCTTTAATTGTTTAAGTTTGAGTTGTAAATGCTTTGCGTAACTTATATTCATCTTTTTCTCACTCTGGCTTACTGAAATTTTACTGATAGCAGTTCAGAGATATTATTGCTTTGGGCGAATCTCTTTTTTTTTTCCTTTCTATTTTGTAGTTTAGCTTTTGTTTATTTGGTTGTCAGGCTTTCAAGCCTCAAGTTTTTGCTAGTTTGTCAAAGGTTTGTTTGGTTACTGCTTTTAAGCTCAGCATGATTTGTATATTTCCTTATAAAGATATACTGCATCTGGATAGTAAGCTTAAAAGTTGAGGTTTTCTTAGTTTAATTGTCTTATAAAAACTAATAATGGTGGGTTGATTTATTTTTATTTTTTTGATATGCAAAATTTGAGTTAAATAAACTAAAATTTATTTCTCTGCCTCCAATAAGATTTCTTCTTTTCTTGCAGCTTAATAAGCCCTAAAGAAGCACGGGAGCTTAAAATGACATTGACCAAGTTTATTCTAAGTTTTAAAAGAAGCTACTTTTGTTGCTCAAACTCTGCAACAAGCAAGCAATTATTTTCACGTCCCTTTGTGCTTTTCATTTATTATTAGGATAAATTGAATTTAATAATTTAGGGAAATATGAAGAAAGTGCTAGAATTATAGCTGTTAAAAAGTATAATTTAGATGTTTAAAAACTGCTTCTGCTATTTTTTCTCTTTCTTGGCAATTCATTTAATCTTCTCTGTTTTTTTCAATGCTACTTCTCTTTCCTTTTTCATTATAATTGTGGAAGTAATTTTTTCCCCTCTTGGTGTTAGAATCCAGGTGCTTACTATTTTAGAAGAACTACCGGCAGATCAAGGAAGAAAATCAAGTAAAATAGATCATAGAAGTTGGTTATTGCTGGAATTCCGATTACCCAAATCTCACTAAGTTACTGTGTTTTATCCCTACCATCACTAAACTAGGTATGGGCACACATTCTAATCACATGCCTGGGTCCTTTGACAAATCAGTGGTTTTAGATGTAAAGCCATTACGTTGTTTAGTTCCTACATTTCCAAAGTCTGCGGATTCATCCAATTTGTCCTCAGTTTACCCTTTTCACACCCCCATTTCTCAAGTTCAACCACTCGAACGTAACCACACAATACCATCTCCTGTTCCCATAAGTTCATTTAGAGCACCAATGCCCGAAAACCAAAACGGGACCTGTAGGGGTTCATCTTATAATGCTCCCATTATTCCAGAAGATGATTATAACGAGTCCCAAGATCAAACTGATTTACCATTTGACGACAACCCTCTATATGCTACTAATGGGGAAGATAATAGCACTAAGGGTAAAAAAAGAAACAGTTCTGGCAAGCCTAAAAGACCATATAATTCTTCTCCTGATCCCGAAATCGATTTGGTTGCTAATGCTCTCCTGTCTTCATTTCCTCTCGTGGGACCCAATGCATTTCCACAAGCCGACGGAAATAAAGAATCTACTTGGTTGACACTTCTAACCTATGATTTGCTACGAAGAAGAATTTCCCAAATCGATGAGTCTAAAGGGTCACGTCCTGATTTAAAAGCTGGTACTATTATGATGAGTAAAGGTGCTCGAACAAATTCTAGAAAAAGGGTCGGAGCTGTACCCGGGATTAATCCCGGGGATATTTTCTTTTTTAGATTTGAGTTGTGTTTAGTGGGTTTGCATAACCAATCAATGGGTGGGATCGATACTTTAAAAGGTAGTCAAGAGGATGATATATTAGCTGTAAGTATCGTCTCGTCTGGCACGTATGAAGATAATGATGAAGATGGTGATATTTTAATTTACAGTGGCCAAGGTGGGATTAGCGGGAAAAATGTTACGGATCAGAAACTAGAAAGGGGTAACCTTGCGTTGGAAAAGAGTTTGCAAAAGGCTAGTGAGGTTAGAGTTATTCGGGGTGTAAAAGACGTCCTGTATCCCACCGGAAAAGTGTATATATATGATGGGTTGTACAAAATTCGGGAGTCATGGATAGAGAAAGGGAAGTCGGGTTGTAACGTCTTTAAATATAAATTATATAGAAATCCAGGCCAGCCTCAAACATTTAATTTATGGAAAACTATTCAGCAATGGAAGGAGAATATTGAATCGAGGACTGGGCTTATTCAACCTGATATTTCCTCAGGTTCGATGATTTTAAACTTGACTAATGTAACTTTGTTCTAAGTCTTAAAAAAATTATCTTTTTGCCTTAAAAACCGAAACAAAGAAGCATTTAGTCCTTGTTTGGTTGCAGCTTTTAATCCAGGCCAGTTAAAGATGAGGTTATCTAGATATTTTTGACTTAAAAAACAGGAATTTTAAACTTAATCTAGATTTTTTCTTTTAAGCAACTAAAAGAGTTCCAGCTTATTTGCTCCAAAAGTTGCAATCGAATGATTTAAGAAGCAAATGCTCTACGTTACAGAAAACTGATCTCACATGGTTTGCTAATTCCATGTACTCCGGATATTCTTGCAATTGTCAATTGATATTCAATTATTAATTTCAATGTTGAAATGCTGATATTTTTGGGTCTTTTCGTTGGACTTATTTTCTTCAGGTATGGAACCTCTACCCGTTTGTCTCGTGAATGAAGTTGACTATGTAAGGGCGTTTCCCCAATTTACATACATACAGAGTTTAAAGTATACAAGCACAATTATCTCCCAACAACCTAGTATGAGCTGTCCTTGTCGAGGTGGTTGTCAACCAGGTGACCTCAACTGCCATTGTAATCAGAAAAACGGTGGTTTCCTGGCTTATTCTCCAATTGGTGTTTTAATGAATTACAAAAGTGTCACATATGAGTGTGGACCTTCTTGTTTATGCCCACCAAATTGTCGAAACCGAGTATCTCAAGGAGGTATTAAACTCCGGTTCGAAGTGTTCAAAACGAAGGATAAAGGTTGGGGTCTTAGGTCGTGGGAACCTATCCGTGCTGGGGCTTTTATCTGCGAATATGCTGGTGAAATAATTGCAAATGACAATGGAGATGACTATGTTTTCGATAGTTCTAGAACCTATGAATCGTTAAAGCTTATGCCTGGGTATTCTGACGAGGAGATGAGTACACCTTATCCGCTTGTTATAAGTTCGAAAAACTGTGGGAATGTTGCTAGGTTTATGAACCATAGTTGTATGCCTAATGTATATTGGCAGCCTGTGCTGAGAGAGAGTGGGAACGATTCTTATCTTCATATTGCGTTTTTTGCAGTAACTCATATTGCTCCGCTCGAAGAGTTGACTTTTGATTATGGGACAGTTCAACCTGGGAAAACCGAGCAATGGAAAAAGAAATGCCTGTGTGGGTCGTCCAAGTGTTGGGGTCATTATTATTGATGATGTGCCACTACGTGGTTGGTTTTAGCAGTTTGGATATCTTTTATTAATGAAACTTTTAATTTCATTGTTTAGATCGTGATATATTCTGAAAAATCAGGTGCTTGTAGCTCAATATTTTGGCGGATCTGTGTTTTATTGAGTTTCGGTGCTGCCTTTGAACCTTTTTAAGTTTTTCATTTTGTTGAAATGGTTGCTGGACGTTTGGTTATCGCTTCATGGCTACTAAATGTATTGAAGTCTCTAGGATTTTGTTGTCATGTTGTAGTTATAAAGCTGATGTACTTGTCTATGTTAATCTTATGTACTGATGAAAGATTTGTTTAGAATGAAAGACTTGATGTTTATTTGTTTTATTCTGATTAATATATTATTTCCACTGCTTCCTTTATGTGATCATTGTAATACAGAGCTACCCCATAAGGAGGCTTAGTCGCTTTATCAAACCTAACATGTTTTATACTGTCTATGTTTTCATTTAATTGTCCACTACGAAACTACGTGTAATTTTAAACGGTTTATAACTTGTATCAAAATTATCGAAATGAATTTTTTTTAAATCTAATTATAAAATATAACATTTGAACTATATGATTAACTTTTAAAATTTTTAAAATTTTTTATTTCGACAATTTTAGTATAAGTTATTGGTTGGTTAAAATTGTACGTAGTTTCTTAGTGGGCAATGAAATAGTAACGGATGGAGTAGTTTTTAAGGAACCGTTTACATTTATACAAATTTTCAGGTTTCTTATAATTTTATTATAATAACCCTACATTATTTCTTTTTATATGTTTATTATCATATTTCAATTACAAAAATATGGACCATATGATAATTTTTCACTATTATATTCACCAAGTAAATCATATATATTATTCATATACAAGGTGAATTTTGTGTTTTCTGAAATTTAGAAAATTGATAGCGTTCCTGATCAATGTTTTAAATAGCGTTATTGCTAGCGTAACATTTTTCCGACAGCTACCCTAAAAACGTGAATAACGTAGCAAAATAGCGATTTGCTGTAATTTTTTGTTTACATGTAGATATAACAATATAACATTAAATAGTCATACAATTTATGTTAATTATATTAACACTTCAAAAGTTAAAAACAGCACAATAGCGGGTTCTACTGATCATTTTTGTATCATAAAAAAATAATAATTTTATTGATCATTTTTGTATAATAAATGAAAAAATAATTCATTATGAATTCTTTTTCATTTATTACGTTGTCAAATCTCCAAAATATGTATAAAGATCTTTGCAAATATTTCTGTCTAAATAAAAAATCGTTAGTGAATAATGAAATAATAGAACAAATTATTAATTGATTCATCATTACATATATTAATGAAAGAAACAAACTGAGATTATATTTTATCGACACATTACTAGTAAATTTGATTTAAAAAAAGAACACAACTTTAGAATATGTAACAACAAAAGTTAAAATGTATAGTTATGTTATTGATTGATCATACATTATTTTGTATGATTGAATAAAGAATACAAGTAATTAAACCTGGTGAGTGTCATGCGAGGGAGTGTAGTGCCACAACCATCCGGACTAAACATTCAATTCTGAAAATTATACAACATATATTAATTATTTGGATCCGTTGTTTTTTGTTTCCTTTTAAATAACTCGCTATTTACGCTTTTGGTCAAAAAATTCGTGCTTTTGGTCACAATAGCGCGAATTTAGCGTTTTTTCATTCAAATAGTGTTTTAGCGTAGACAATTTTTTTTTCGAAACCACTATATCGCGAAATGTTGCGCAACATAGCGTGCTTTTTAAAACAGTGCTCCCGATCCATGTCACTTTTTACATCATTATTATTAAATTTTATGAAAAAATATGTTTTAAGATAAGAGATACATACATATGTTCTGAGCCCTTTTCTTCAAGTGATTTACGAATGATATGATTTACGAATCAAACTCAAAATTTTGTTTACTTGCTTATCAAGGCGATCATGCACAATGAGGCCAGACAGAGTATACCAGGTAAACCAAAAAAGGAAAATTTGTAATGAAATTACGCAACTATATGGCCAAGAATGATACACGGAAGTTGGCCGGGCTAACAAAAGAAAAACAAAGCAGTTGACTGTTTCCCATTCGGGTTATCTGATAAAAGCGGAACAGTAACAGGGAAGATAAGCAATACGCATACCCTGCAAGGATGATCGACACAAATCTAGCAAATGGTTCAAAACTTCAAATATATTTAATGGACATTTTACCCTTATTGTCTCCTCCATCTTTCTTTCTTTATGTTGGCTCCCGGAACTAGATTTTCAGTGTTCTATGGATGAAAAATAGAGGTAGTTATCTCTCTGGATTTGTGTTCAATTTGTTCAACATTTAACCGCAGTCTCTATTTATTAGTGTTCTAGAAATGACTCTCTTCGCCTCGACGTTATATTGGATTTGGAGGGAGCGAAATTTGAGAGTGTATGAAAGGACGTGTTCGAGTCCTGGAAGTGTTTTTAAATTAGTCGAATTTTATGTTATAAATAGTTTGAATAAGTTTGGCAAGTTTTCTAACTCCCGTAGGATAGATTCATAATTAGTAATTGTCACTTAACCCCAAATTTGTGGGTGACTAGTCACGTGTGTCGTTAGTTCGCTTGTACTTTTTAAAATTAGTTAAAATGACTCGAACTGTTTTTAGAATGACTTAAAATGACTTAGATTGTTTTCAAAATGACTCAGAATATTTTTAAAATGAATCATACTATTTTTAACATGACTCAGACTGTTTTTAAAATGACTCGAAATAACTCAGACTGTTTTTAAAATTACTCATATTGTTTCTAAATTACTCAGACTGTTTTTGAAATGACTGAAAATGACTCAGACTGTTTTTAAAATGATTGAAAATGACTCAGACTATTTTTAAAATGACTTTAAAAGACTCAGACTTTTTAAAAATGATTTGAAACAACTCAATCTATTTTTCAAATGATTTAAAAAGACTCAGACTGTTTTAAAAATAATTTAAAACGACTCAGACTGTTTTTTAAAATGACTTAAAACGACTCATATTGTTTTTAAAAAGCCTTAAAGCGACTCAAATTGTTTTTAAAATTACCAGACTGCTTTTAAAATGATTTAAAACCATCCAAACTATTTTTAAAATGGCTTAAAATGGCCAGACTATTTTTAAAACGACTTAAAATGACTCAGAATGTTTTTAAAATGACTTAAAAAGCCTCAGACTGTTTTTAAAATTACTCAAACTATTTTTAAAATGACTCAAAACGACTCAAACTGTTTTTAAAATGACTCAAAACGACTTAGACTATTTTTAAATGACTTAAAACGACTCAGAATGTTTTTAAAATGACTTAAAACGACTCAGACTGTTTTTAAAATTACTTAAAACGACTCATACTGTTTTTAAAATTATTTAAAACGATTCGGACTGCTTCTAAAATGACTCAGACTGTTTTTAAAATGACTTAAACCGACTAAGACTATTTTTAAAATGAATTAAAATGACTAAGACTGTTTTTAAAATGATTTAAAATGACTCAGACTGTTTTTATTTTTTGCTTTCTGTTGATTTTAGATTTTTTCGGATTTTTTTTTTATTTTTTAGGATTTTAAAAATTTTATTCATGTTTTTTGAGGGTTTTGCCTCTTTAAAGTTTTTATTTCATTTTTTCAGATTTTTTTTTATTTTTTCATTTTTCCATTTTTATTTTCTGGAATTTTTCAATTTTTTCTTATTTTTTACATTTTTTACATTTTTATTGGTTAGTTACGGGAAATGGACCAATAATTAATTAATTTTAGTTTCATGGAACAATTCTTAATTAAGTTGTAGATAAGTTAGCAATCCAAAATTTACTCGATGTTATATAATGATACATATATATTTAAGAGGCATCCCTAAAGCACTTATGGAAAGTAAGATAAGCAAACACACAATGTGATCAAAAGTCAAAACGTATAAAAGCAAGCAAGAGTATTTCACTTATAACAGAAATTGTGTTTTGCGAAAGCTCATAAATTACACCTAGTTTCGATCTTCATTTCAACAAGGGTATTTATCAATATCCCAAAACACGAAAGTGTAACTTCCAGAAATAAAGTAAAACGAGTACTCTTTTTAATCTTTTCAGGAAAACGTTGATCTTTCTATACAAATGAAAAATGAGCATAACTAAGGAGTATCGACCTTTGAATCCGGTTTTACAAAACAGTTGATCTTTCTATACAAATGAAAAATGATATTTAGAGAATTGCGATTTATTAAAATGGAGGAGATATATTATATACTTGTAAAATCATCATTATTTTTTCATAATTAAAATGGGGAAGATTGTTGAACCACTAGTTCAATAATTGATTTTGATTATACGTGTGATTATGTATTAATGATTTTACGATTTCTCTATTTCGATGATATAATGCTTGGTCTTTTCCAAAAAATAGAAAATGTATATTTCAGGACTTTAAAATGATAGAGCATTTGATAACGAAGCCAACGGTTCAAACGAAAGTAAATTTGAAGTCCGAACAAGTAAGCTACGAGCATTTTAAAGTCGAAAGTTCAACACATAAATCTGCAGCTTTTACCACTGATCTTGACAGTATATATATACTAAAGAACATCGATGAAGCAGTAAACCCAAATGGAGAGAAGCTGTTATGAAAGAGATGAACGCTTTGAAAAGAAATGAAACCTAGAAAGTGGTAGAGTTACCTAGAGGTAAGAAACCAGTCGGTAGCAAATGGTTATTCACAGTGAAGTACAAAGTTGATTGAACACTTGACCGTTATAAAGCTCGCCTCGTTGCAAAAGGGTTCGCTCAAACCTACGGAATCGACTATACAGAAACATTCGCACATGTAGCAAAGTTGAATACCCTTCGGGCCCTCTTATCCTTAAGAAGTAATTTGGATTGGCCTCTTCAACAACTCAACATAAATAATGCATTTTTATATGGAGACTTGGAACAAGAAGTATTCATGGCAATACCACCTTGATTTGGCAAAGATGATGATAGTCGCGTATGTAATTTAAACAAGGCACTTTATGGACTCAAACAATCACCGAGGGCATGGTTTGGGCAGAGGTGATAAAATGACAAGGATACAACCAAAGTCAAGAGGATCACACTATGTTCTTCAAGGAAAATGCAGATGGTAAGCAAGTTATTTTAATCGTTTATGTTGACGATATTATTTTGACCGGTGATAATATAATTGAAATTGAAAGATTGAAGAAAACTCTAGCAAAAAGAGTTTGAAGTAAAAGATTTAGGACAACTACGATATTTATTAGGAATGGAAATTGCAAGATCAAAGACAGGAATAAATGTCTCTCAATGAAAATATATTCTGGATCTTTTAGCTGAGACCGGTATGATTGGATGTAAACCAAGTGACACATCGATGGAAGCAGGAAAACGGACTGACCTTTTTGGAAAGGAAGTCGAACGAGATAGATATCAAAGATTAGCTGGTAAACTCATATACCTTTCACACACATGACCTAATATTGCGTTTGTTGTAAGTGTGGTAAGGCAATGCATTCACTCGCCAAGAGAAGCTCACTTAGAAGTTGTTTACAAGATACTTACATACCTCAAAGGATTTCCGGGAAGAGGCTTATTTTTCAAGAAACAAGAAAGCAGAAAATTAAATTTTTTTACAGATTCCAATTGGGCAGGGGATCCAGATGATATAAGGTCTACAACCGGATATTGTACTTTCGTATGGGAAAACCTAGTAACATGGAGAAGTAAGAAACAAAATATTGTATCGAGAAGCAGTGCAGAAGCAGAATTCAGAGCCACTGGAAAGGGAATGTGCAAGGTGATAAAAAAACTCTTAAAAGAGTTACAAATCATGGTGAAGTTTCCTATAAATTTGTACGGTCACAATAAAGAGGCAATCAATATTTCACTCAACCTGTTTTGCATGATCGTACAAAGCACAGAGAATTTGATATGAATTCGATAAAGGAGAAGGTCGAAGAACAATACTTTGTATGATTTACGTTCCTACAAAAGAACAAACAGCGGACGACTTCACTAAAGCATTACCAAGACAAAACTTCAATGATTTGATCTGCAAGTTGGATCTCATTAACATTTACGATCCAACTTGAGGGGGACTGTGGAAATATCCTACTTTTTTTTATTAATTACTATATTAGCTACTTTCATAAAAAATTGACAAATAAACACTAATTACACTCTTTCCCCCTGTTTAACCATACACAATTTCTTATATCCTATATCTTTTTTTCTCTAAATATTTGTATTATCATCACAATTTATATCATAGTTTTTTCTTATATCCTATATTTCCCCCTCTAAATATTTGTATCATCATCATAATTTATAGCATCTCACACGCAACGTGTGGGTATCATTTACTAGTGTAACATGTGTTAAGTCGATATATCATTTGGTTCAAAAAGAGTAGACATTTCATGTTAAATATATCTAATTTTCCCTAAGTTGGTTTGACATTTGGAAACTCAGCACTTTTTCCTTATATCACTACAACAAAACAACAATACAGCGACGGAAATATTCGTCACTAAAACGTGAAATCCGTCACAGTTTGGCTCGTTGTGACGAAAAATTCCGTCTCTGAAATCCATAGTTAAAGTGCTTGTGGCTAAATGTTTGCTACGGAAATCTGATTCCGTAGCTATTTAGTGATATTTTAGCGACAGATTTTCCGTCTCAAGTTTTGCCCAAACAAACATGTGAAATTCCCACTAATTATGTTGCTACGAAATTCTGTAGAAAAAATCTCACAAAAACCAATTATATAAAATAAATTACAATATAAATATAGTATAAAAGTAAAGAGTTACCCACAAATATACATTGCTATTCCGTTGCAATTTTTTTTAATTATAATATATATTTTATTTTGATATTTAATTTAATATATATTAGAAATTTATCAGTTTGACAAACCCATGTCAATTCCGTCATACCAGTGTGATTATTTAAATAAAAAAAATATTTTAATATAATTAACAGAATTAATTTTATTAATTAAATAAAAAATAAATTTATTAAGTAAACATTAATAGATATAAATAAAACTAATCCACAAGCCAAATAACATGCTATAATGATAAACAAAATTTAACCGAATTCATATTACGCAACAGTACCGATACTAGCAAATATTACATGCCCAAAATATTAAAATATCGTAACCTACATTTACGGTTCACATACTTCCATGATAGATTAAACATCAACGGTTCCGATGCTAGTAAGATTACATGCCCAAAATACTAAAGTCATAACCTACTCAGATGTTTCACATACTACCATGACCAATTAAATATCAACGCTACCGATATTTAAAAAATTACATGCCCAAAACATTAGTCATAACCTACTAGGATAAGTTCACGTACTACCATAACATAATAACATAATAGATATTAAGCATCAACATAGACACCAACATTAAGCTCGTCACCGCTTTCAACACTTTCCCCCACACCATTCTCACCTCCGTGGTTACCGAAATCGAATTGATCTGCTAGCGCATCTCATGACAGTTGTGTGTTTTGACTAATACGTTGCAACAATGATTAACTAGGCGTCCCACTAGCTCCATCATTTGGTCTGGCGTCATCGTGTCGGAACTGATGCAGCAGATGAGCAAATGGCATCATCATTCAAAGTAGACACTATATTACCTATCCCATAGACCCGACCCTTACATACGCCTCCAAACTCAACCATAACTTCAAGAAAAACCCGGTTCTTATCGATGACTACTGGCTCGCCTCTAGCCTCCATATCTGTCGCGAGTTCACCCATCCTAGTCTCAATTTTTTCTTGTATTGAAGATGTAAACCATATGCATAACAAAAAAACATCGAGTGATTATAACAAAAAAAAAAAAAAAACTAAATCGGAAAAGTTGAAAGATAAAAAGTACACAATAAATATAGCTACTGAGGTTCAAGTTTTTCCTGTATTGAAGATGTAAACCATATGCATAACAAAGAAACATCCTAGCCTCAATATATATATTTTCACCAATTTCAATAGCTACCGAGGTTTAAGTTTCCAACATTCACTTTGATTTATATTAAAACGTTTTAAGTTGTAAGTGACTTGTAACAATAAATATATTTCAAACTTGATAATTAAGTTGTATAGCTTAATTAAAACTTGTAAGAGTGGCTAATAATATTTCCAGAATGCATGCATGGTTCTCGGCTTCTAGCTTTAAACATATTTAAAAATTTAAGAAAACTAACAGTGATTCGGGCGGACTTTGGGTCACAGAACGCTTTGTTACCATCTTTGTTCTTTCTTTGGTGCATATCTCTAAAATACTGCCAAAGACTTGGCATCTTCCCTGTAGGTTTAAAAGCATCCCTCAAATGCTCCAAATGAGATTTTGACCCGCCAACATGTATAGATGGCGTGGTGCCTTCTTTGCCACGTCTGTTAGCTTCTTTTATCAAACTTATTTTTTTCACTGTTTCCTTTTCCCAATGAGCTTTCCATATAATCTAGACATTGGGGTCACAAAATTTTGGACACTCTGTATGCAATATGAGCTTACTTAAGTAGTCTGAATAACGAGTATACGCCATATGCTCCCAGCAAGCACGAACGACGGAAGTGGGCTGATCCCAACAAACATGATTCTACAAATAAATGCAATAACATGATAAATTAAAGGCATTGTGTCAAACCATGTATTTTATCAAAACAGTTAAGAAATTCTCAGCAAAATATAGATTCTCATCAAAAAGTATGATACAAGTAGTTGACTAACTTTTCATTTATACATAAATTTTCTCTTCTTTTTCTTTTAAGGTTATGATATAAATATGTTAGGTGTTTTATTGGAACGATAGCACTTGGTTTCTAAAGTACTAAAAAGATGACACTATTTTGGAACAAGCTGCTTAAGTGTACAATTAGCACAAAAAAGAATTACAACGTCAAATGATAGATTTGCAACTAAACAAGCTAGCAAACATACTTAATTCACTGTATGATATCGATTAAACAAATAAACAATGGTTAACATGTGGAATAGAGGAGCATCGAGTTCTGTAATTACAGCTTCTTGGTCATATATTGGGCTTAAAAATAGCACCGTTGTTAAAGCACACGACTTATGGTAGCATTCAACACAAGTCTCAATGAAGGGGATACTCTCTTCTAATGTGCCTTCTCATGATTACAAGACGTATGTGTTAACTCCATAGTAAAAATGTTTAATTTCAATGATATTATGACAGTGTATTTGAGATAAAAAATGTATTTATTAATGTAGGGATGCAATTGAATGATCCCAAGATTGTAATACCAAACACGAGCCCAAAGCAATTAAACAAGGCGTAGCAATTCAACTTAACCAATTTTCAAAGTTAACAACCAAACAATCCAACAAAGGTAATAATGATTCATCATATATTTGGAAATGGATAGCAACGTAAATATTAATCTTAAGTGTAATACCTCAAACTCCATCCCGTACCAATCCACCTTTTTCTGATTGAGACACTTCCAAGAAGTGCCTTTTTTACACTGTTTTTGCTTAAAACTTTTTGTGATTATAGTTGAAACCGACGGTATGAACCTATTAAATAAAATAATAAAATATATTAGAAGCCTCATCGTTATATAGTATGATAGAATTTCCGTCTTCTTTTGACTGTTTTTTTGTAGTGTATGCTCTCTTTGTCTGCCTATTATTATCTGTACTCGGTGACTTATATCTTTTCTAAGAATCTAACTTTTCTTTTTATGTACACTTAAATGAGGCTGTTAAGATATCAAAATACTGTTTTAATCCAGAAAAAAACCACTGTACATTTTTTCAGCCAAAAAAAAAAAAACTAAAGATAATTCAACTTTTAGATTTAGGCATTTAGCAAAGCATGTAAGTGAAAAACACATGTCAAACTTAAAACCTGCAAACCAAATAATTTCAGTGGCACAGCTTGATAGTTTATCTTGAACAAAATTTAATGAAAGGTATTTTTCTTAACGGAGTATATTTTTTGCCTTGTTGTTTGTAAGAAATAGGTGTTATCTATCTTAAGATGGTCCTTTTTTTGTAAATTTTCACAACAAAGGGTACATTTCATATACCTATATTATGTCATAAGCAAAACTAATGGAAATATTGAAAAGGTGATCTAAAATTTTAGTATATTTCATTTAAATCTTATCTTAGTTGAATTTAATACTAATAATGATAAAAACTGTTTTGATAATGAAATGTTTAATCTTTCTATTTATTCCTTATACATTTTCGCAATAAATACAAAGTTTTCAATTTCTATTAGTAAATACAATAAGGAAAACACCCAAGTCTTATAGTTTCCTTCTAATTAAGCTCATTTTTTACTAATTATTATATATTACTTTTTACTACAAATCCAGAATAAAGTAATCACTAATAACCTTAAAACATTAATTGAAAAAAAAAGTCGCCTCAAGAAAGTAAAAGAAAATATAAAGTAAAAAATACGGGTTATAACAATACCTACAAAAGAATTTAGTCACGCAAACGAAGAATCTCAATCAAAGGCGGTACAAGTACATGAAGAAAATTATCTTTAACCCAGGTGACAAAATTGATGCAATAATTATTTCTAATGATGCAGATCTTGTATTACAATTAAACTTGTCACCTCGGAGTATTCGTGAGCTATTTTATGATGAGAAAGATGGATGGCGCAATACCGAAAAAATAATAAAATGGAAGGGGATAAGGGAAAAAAAGGAGAACAAAAGAGTGAGAACCCGCTCCCTGTCAAGAAATGATTAGTCCAGTAAGCCTTTGGAAGAAAGTTTAGCTAATAATACCCTAGTTTTAAAAGGGCTTGAAAGTAATAAACATGTCATCACTATAAAAGGAAAAAACATAACTATTGGTTTTATGGTATCATATCCCATAAGTAAATTCAATACCCACAAACATATGAACATATAACCAACTTTTAATCCTTATTTTCAACAAAAGATTGAGATTTTTACCTGACTTGTTGAGATGATTTGAAGATGATGAAGAGATTTTAGTATTTCCATCTCAATTTTCCTCAATTATAGCTCATAAATACCTTCCAAAATAGTTGTTTGATTGAGATCTTTGGTAAATTCGGTCAATTTCAAGGTTAGGCGGTTGGGTCTCTATCTCACACGATGTAGGTTTAATATCAAAATGTTATGGTCTATCAATGAAGTGTTTATGAACCCAGAAAGTCAAGTCAAATTTTAATTTGTACTTTCACATGGCTTGTATTTTCTCAGTTTTCTTTTTATTTTGGTCCTTAAAACTTTACTGATTTCTCAGTCAATCCTAGTAATGCGATGCAATGTTGTAATACGATCGAAGGACCATTAGAAACTCAAAATTAATGAAACTAGTGGCCAATGTTGGGTTCTGTCTAACCTGGTACGAACTATATCCTAGAAATTCTGATCTCTCAGGATAAAACGACTATGTCTGAAGTAGGAAAATGAAAGCACAATTTCCAATAAAAAAATTATAAAATGGTAAGAGTTTCTTTTCAATAACATAACTAAAGTGCCTGTAAATACTAAGGAATCTTAATGCATGGAATTCTAGAGAGAGAAAGAAGAAATCAGAATATGAAATTCACAATGAGCTAATGAAATTGGTGGGGGTATGTTTTTTTATATAAGAAAAGAATGGTAGCAATTTCGTTTGAATCTATTGAAAAAAGAAACAAAAAATCGCAACTCTTCAGACTAAATGGTCCAATTGGCAACTATTCTAACTTGTTGGGACCTCTCCGCAAAAGAGTCACAACCGTTGAGAAAAAGGGTAATGATCCATAGTGGTAGACTCATACACCCGCACGTACACCACATCACATCACCCCTTGCCTCGCCACGACCACGTACCACGGGTTACGGGCTCGGGCCACTATCGGCTTTGCTGATTGGCGGCACGTGGGTCAAGGGTCAAACCCGAGATGGAATTTGTCCAAGACCCCCCCCCCCCCCCAAATTACGCATGCAAAAAGTTAAGAGGTATTGGTCCCAACCATATGGTGCCATGTGATGGTATATAAACCATATTAAGGTTCAGTTTCTAACCAATGTGGGATTATTTTCCAGGAGTTAATATGGATTTGAGTTTATTAAACAATTCCCAAAATACCCTCTATTACCCCATTTCGGAGGCCAATATCTTTCACACCGATTATCGGTTTTGGACATATCATATATCGTTTCGAAGCACTCAAAGAGTGATTTGATTTTGGTATAGAACATGAACCGTGAATGTTACTGGTCCAAACCGGTCCATAAATTTGGACAAAATCGGTTTTGTATATAAACATATTTTACAAATTTTCAACAATCCTCCACATAAATGATATTGTCGATTTCCAAAACGATTGCATATGCTAAGAGAAACACGCAGAAATTAGTTGAATCTAGCAAAGTTGTCCTTCGAACATCAAACCACCCATAATGAAGTATTATCGGATATACTCGACAACTAATGAACGCGATGTCTTGAACTGTTCGACTTTTTGTGTATACCAAGACAATTATACTCACATAGCCGATTTCTTTTACCATTTATTTTGTTTCCACTTTTGTGTCCATTTTGGCCCTGTATGTCTCTTTTTAATGCTCGAGTGCTCTTAGAGAACTAGCCTTAGTTCATTTTCATGAATGCGGCCAAACATCTCACTTGATATAGGCGATTTCTTATAAAGTTATCATGCCTTACCCACTTGTATTATGCAATTATAAGGATCATTAAAATCAATTCTTATCCTTTTTTTCTTTATACATGTTTATCACTTTGGCATAATAGGAATTGAGCAGGGATAAAATCCCATGTGATTTTGATCGGAAACCCTAACAACTTTGTTATCTCCTTATACCTAGATCTTGGTACCTCCAGTAAACTATGTAGAGTTACCATTGTGGCAGTATTGTTTTAGAGTTTCCTTCACGATGGCATTTCGGAGGACAATATCTTTCACACTGATTATCGATTTTAGACATAACTTATACCGTTTAGAAGCCCTCGAAGAGTACTTCGATTTATGTATAGAACACTAACAGTTTTGTGAAGGTTAACCCATTCAAACCGGTACACAAAGTTGGAAAAAACTGGTTTTGAATGTAGACACATATATACAAATTTCTAACAGACAACCCCACTTTCAATTAAAAAAATCTATTAAGAAAGACCCACTATATATAATTTGGTGGATAATACCCTAACAAATCATAAAGCCATAGAAAATAGTTTCATTAACTATTACATTATAGTCTTCGACTCTAGGAATCATAACGACTACATGTTAAACATAGATTCAAATACTATGTTAATCATGTAATTTCCACTAAGATTATAGATATTATGAAAATTTATTTTACTGAGATGGAGATCACTGAATGCATGTTCTCTCTAAATGTTATGAAATTTTATTTTCTGGTCCATATGATTCTAATTCTTATTTTTTTCCAAAAAAAGTGTGGGTCTTGACATCATTGATGTTATTTTGGAATTTTTTAACACTGGTTCCAGACTTAAGAAAATTAATACTACTTGTATTTTTCTTATTGTTAAACCCGAAAATCTTACAAATGTTTCTAATTATAGACACATCTCTATTGTTCATACAATATGCATATGTATTGCTAAAATTATTTCTAATAGAATAGTTTTTTTTCTATATCATAGTTATTAAATCGTTTCTTCTCTATTAAAATTTCATCCATTCAACATCATACATAGTAAATTATCACTTAAGAGAGACTCAAAAGTTTTAACTAGGTCAACCTTAAAAGTAATTCTCGCTTTGCAATTGTTAAGATGATACCCACTTATAATTTCCCAAGTAAAAAGGTTGTTATCACTAATATTTTCGTTTTTGACAAATGTTGATTTATTTCTAGAAATAGAATTATAGTAAATATAACATGGTTATTTATTAAATAGTCTTTCCTCTATTGAAATCAAAGTGAATTTTTTCCTTATACTGTGAAGATATTGTAATGAACATAATTGTTTACATTTTTTTATTTTTTATATAAATTTTAACCAGTAAAGTGGAAAGTACATTGTAATTAAACTGTTAAACATGACTTTGAGATAGGTGGAAAGACAAGTTATTTTCTATTATAACATGATTGAATTTCAAATTCAAACAAATGATATGCCACAATTCGAATCGATTAAATAAAGATAGTAGTGATGGTTTCATCTGTATATATACTATTACAATTATATTTCTAAATAATCTAGTTTTCTATAATCTAGTTTTTTATAATCATCATAGTATAAACTAATACAAATCTAGTTCAATAGTATCATTTAAATGGTGTGATGTGTTCTTACTAAGGAAATTATAAATGGGTATCATCTTAACAAATTCAAAGTTAAAATCACTTTTAAGGTTGAGCTACTTAAATCTTGTAATTTTGTTAATTGATACTTTATTATGGAAGTTCTTGAATTGATGGAATTTCCAACCCATATTAAAAATTACATTTATGCTTCTATCTCAACACCTTAATATTCCATCATGTAGTAATGGGGATACAAGAGGGTTTTCGAATGTGTTAAAGTGATAAATCAAAGGTGTTTTCCTTAACTCTTTGTAATCTGCATCAATGTGTTTTCTGTTATGATTGACATGAAGTGAAGTTCTAGAGACTCTTCTTTCCATGATAAGTGTAACAAGATTAAATTAATTAATTTCTACTTTATTGTTGATCTTTTAATGTTATCTAATGGTCCATTAAGTCTTGCATGCTTAAAAATAATTTAAACTTACTTTTACTTTTCTCTGCTTTAATCCAAGTGCTAGTAAAAGTAATATCTTTACTAGTTCTATAAAGGATGTTAGACTATATTATCTTAACTATACATTTGAGGTATTAGGAGATTCCCTTATTACCACTAAAGTTAAAGCTATCTACTATCATGAACTAGTCCATAAAATTCTTAAATTAGTAAATTCTTAAACTAGTTAGTTCCTCTCTTATACTGATAAAATTCAACTTATTAAATCTCTACTTTATAATATGAATATTTTTTGGTTCTCTCTTTTATCTTACCTTCTTCTCACATCAAAAAAAAGTACAAATTATTGGTGCTTTCATTTGAAATGACAACTCTTGTAGTACTCATGCCAGATTGGCTTAGGTTAAGGTTGTCAAACCTATCCAAAGTAAAATTTATGTTTGAATATACTTATGGAATGGAACATGGCTTTGGTTACGAAATTTATTTGGGATTTATATGATTCTAACTCTATTAATTTGTGGAAAAGATAGATCACAACTAAGCATCTTAAGAATTGGTGTATTTTCCATGTAAGTAATTATAATGACACATTGTTTTGGCATGATAACCGAATGAAAATTGGGTCTATATTGAATATTAATTAGAATTTGCATATAAGTAATGATCATTTTGTTAATAGTTTTATTGATATAGCTCACCCCTTAATTAATTTGAATTAGAGAGATAGAGTAAGATGAACTATCAATGATGATGATTTCAGTGTTAAAACTTATGTGGAATCGTATTAGAATTAAAAAAAACTTTGCTCCTTGGTTTAAGATTGTCCAATTTAAAAGTTATATCGGTAAGTGTAATACTATTATGTGACAAGCCATTCACAAAATCTACCTACTCTTGATAGTATGAACAATTGATATCCTATCATAGATACCTTATTTGTGTTATGCAACAATTCCGTAGAGGATAATAATTAATGCTTCTCTAACTACCATATCTCTAAATTAATTTTAATGAGTTTAACTCAAAAAGTATAAATTTTTGGCTTTTGTCCTTTCTTAGATGATTGGATAAAATGGGTTCTGGACAAATTAAAGAGAGATAGTTTAGCTTGAAGACTAGATAAATTTATTTTTTTCTACTTTCATTTATTCCATCTAGATACATTCTCTCTCTCTAAAAGCAGCTGCCCCCAACCCCCCCAAACCTAAATCTCAGATCTGACTTTGAATGGGGGTGGAGGAGAGCCCTATGAAAATAATTGTATATCGAATAGGACAATTGTCAATCGTGTCTCTTTAGATTATTCAAGTTTCCTTCGTAAATTTCTGCTTCTTGAAGAGAACATCGGTTTCCAAAATTGGAAAAACTTGATTTCTTTATCTAAAGATATATATATATATATATATATATATATATATATATATATATATATATATATATATATATATTGATGAAACTTATCAATTTTATCAAAATCTTATTGTTTATATGAATGACAATAATGAGCTCGAACTTTCAAACAAGGTCAATAAAAAGAAAATAGTTTTTTTCGCCTCTCAACTACGCGACCTCTTAGATTTAGAGTCTAGTGGCATATCAAAAGTAGAGGAAGTCTTAAATAGGTGTAATTTTTCAAACAAGTTTGAACTTTGTCAATCCGTGTTTCACCCCGATCATCGTGGAGAGCCAAAAGCTAATGGTCTCCATTTTCAAAACAAAATCGCATTTTTTGTTGTTTCTAAAATTATTTTCCCTTATAGCTCAAATTTCACCGATGTTACGGAAAATAACATTATTATTCTAGCTTGTACCAGAAAAGGAAGAAAGTTCATAAAAGAGCAAGGAAATAATTTTCGTGATTTCGTACTTCTCAAAGTTACAAGTGGCGTCGCATGGCTAAAAGAATTTGAAATATCAAGTGGACTCTATATGTCCAGGCCCCTGGGCATATTTTGGTATTCAAGTGCAAATGATATTCCAATTTTAATGTGACCATATTAGACAAGAGTTACATTAATCCATAATATGCTCTAAAATGTGACCATATTAGACAAGAGTTACATTAATCCATAATATGCTCTAAATTAATTTTTCATTCATTTGATAATCTGACTTTCTTTACTACAACGTTAGAACAATACTCGTATCCTAAACACAAGAATTGTAAAACAATATATATAATTTGAGTTTAGCACTTAATCTCCCCCTGCAGATTAGAATTGCAGATAACATTGTAACATCCCGTATTTTTATAAGTGTTTTTAATTAGGTATTAAATTATCCAAAAAATTTTTATACAAATTTTACCAAAAACCGGTCACTCGACTAATTTTTAGCCAAAAACCGAAACTCTTCCGAAAAAAATTATTTTAAAAACCTGTTATTAATTTTACTAATAAAAAGGACCCAATAGATTTGTTTCTAAATATTTGTTATTTTTGAGTAGTAAAACAATATTTTTGGATTAAGAGTTAGCTTTTAGAACTTTGGGGACCAAATAGTTTGCTTCCACAAACTATCTAAAAACAGTTTTTCTAAACCTAAAAATCAGCCCACTTTCAATTCTTTAAACCTAAAACCAGCCAAATACAAGAGAGAAAAGAGAGAAAAAGGAGAAGAAGAAGAAGAAGAAGAAACCACGTTAGCGGATTATTACCGGAAGCATCTCCACTACTCTCTAAGGTAACGGGGGTTATCCATTGCGACTAGACGAGGGTGTATGTTAGGATTAGGTTTTACGTTTAGTATAAATTGGGGGGTTTTTGCCTTTTATATTAATTATGTTCTTAAATTGTTAATTGGGGTTTAGTTGTTATATTTTTAATTCACTTATTTGATTTTGGATTAGTTGTGGATTTAGTCTTTTGATTTCGGATTAATGATAATATTATTGGGTTGCGTGTTATACGCGTTGATTATGTATTATTATGGTTGTTGATAGAATTGGGTAAATTATTGTTGAATAAAGATGAGTTTTATATTGCGCATACAAGGTGTTTGTTAAAATGCCTGAATGAGTTTTTATGTTGATTAGACTTGTTTGGCTAGTTGTGAATCTAGCACCTATGCTTTTGGATTATGTTGTATTACGTTAAGTGACGTATGAGATTGTGTTATTTGAATAGTATAATATTATTGGCCGAGGCCTTAATATTTATACGTATGAGATTGTGTTATATGAATAGTATAATATTATTGGCCGAGGCCTTAATATTGATACATTAGCAATGGTCTCTGTCTCTTCCTAATTCCGGGGACAGAAGACGACCGTGGGGATAGGGAATGACTCGTCTTACGGACTGGGGCGAGTGGCATGAGAGGTCCTAATGTGCACTATATTTATTTTTATGTTAGCTATGGTCTCTGTCTCTTCCTAATTCTGGGGATAGAAAACGGCCGTGGGGATAGGGAATGACTCGTCTTACGGACTGGGGCGAGTGGCATGAGAGGTCCAAGTGCTCACTTTAAATCTATTTTTATGTTAGCAATGGTCTCTGTCTCTTCCTAATTCCGGGGACAGAAGACGGCCGTGGGGATAGGGAATGACCTACCTTACGGACTGGGGTAGGTGGCATGAGAGGTCCATGTTTGCTATAGATTTGTGTTGACGTTATTTAATTTATTTAATTCATCCCGTTATAAAATGTTATTATATTTCTTTTTATACGTCGATTATCGTAGTTGTAGAATTTGTGAGCTCTTGCATTTAAGGGATGGAGTGACGGTATTTGTGGTGCCGTCCTGTCTAGTTACGTGCGTGGGACTCACCGTGGGAAAGATTGAAACCAATCAAAAAGAGTCAAAAGCAATCAGCAAAGATCTTGAAGAAAGAAGATTGTTTTTACTCCTTTAAATAGTTGATAACTATGCTTGTAAAAGATGTGTGTTGTAAATTATAAAGAACTCATTTTTGAGAGAATACACAGTGAGCTTTTAAAAGAAAAACAATGGTGGGATGCCATTGATATTTTGAGTGATAGTTATAAGATAGTAGCAATATTGAGATAGGCAGAAAAACCTAAAGAGAGTCTGAGAGTTTTTCATTAAGACTTGAATCCTATATTGTAAGCTTTTATAATATCATAATCTGGGTGAGTGCCCCGGAGACGTAGCCCAGTTGGATGAACTCCGTTGTTAAATGTGCGTGTGAATTAATTCAAGTACATTTAACTTTACTGTTCTATCCATCAATATACTTAGGTTCCAACTGTGGTTGCAACTTCACTTGCAACCTAACTGCAAAACTGCAACTAGAACAGCGGATAGGAATATCACTTCGTTTGGTGGGAACCTATCCGTGCTGGGGCTTTTATCTGCGAATATGCTGGTGAAATAATTGCAAATGACAATGGAGATGACTATGTTTTCGATAGTTCTAGAACCTATGAATCATTAAAGCTTATGCCTGGGTATTCTGACGAGGAGATGAGTACACCTTATCCGCTTGTTATAAGTTCGAAAAACTGTGGGAATGTTGCTAAGTTTATGAACCATAGTTGTATGCTTAATGTGTATTGGCAGCCTGTGCTGAGAGAGAGTGGGAACGAATCTTATCTTCATATTGCGTTTTTTGCAGTAACTCATGTTGCTCCGCTCGAAGAGTTGACTTTTGATTATCGGACAGCTCAACCTGGGAAAACCGAGCAATGGAAAAAGAAATGCTTGTGTGGGTCGTCCAAGTGTTGGGGTCATTATTATTGATGATGTGCCACTACGTGGTTGGTTTTAGCAGTTTGGATATCTTTTATTAATGAAACTTTTAATTTCATTGTTTAGATCGTGATATATTCTGAAAAATCAGGTGCTTGTATTTTGGCGGATCTGTGTTTTATTGAGTTTCGGTTCTCCCTTTGAACCTTTTTAAGTTTTTCATTTTGTTGAAATAGTTGCTGGACGTTTGGTTATCGCTTCATGGCTACTAAATGTATTGAAGTCTCTAGGATTTTGTTGTCGTGTTGTAGTTATAAAGCTGATGTACTTGTCTACGTTAATCTTATGTACTGATGAAAGATTTGCTTAGAATGAAACACTTGAATGTTTATTTGTAGTTTTATTCTGATTAATATATTATTTCCACTGCTTCATTTCTGTAATCATTGTAGTACAGGGCTACCGTGTTAGGAGCATTAACTATTTTCTCAAATCTAACATGTTTTATACTGTCCTGTTTCCATTTAATTGTCTATTACGAAACTACGTGCATTTTTGAACGGCTTATAACTTGTATCAACATTGTCGAAATGATTTTTTTTTTTTAAATCTAACATTTGAATTATATGATCAACTTTTGAAATTTTTTATTTCGACAATTTTAGTACAAGTTATTGGCCGGTTAAAATTGCACGTATTTTCGTAGTGGGCAATTAAATAGGAACGGAGAGAGTGGTTTTTAAGGAACCGTTTACATTTACACAAATTTTCAGGTTCCTTATAATTTTTTTATAATAACCCTACATTATTTCTTTTTATATGTTTATTATCATATTCCAATCACAAAAATATAGACCCTATTATAATTTTTCACTATTATATTTACTAAGTAAATCATATATATTCCTCATATAAAAGGTGAATTTTGTGTTTCCTGAAATTTAAAAAATTAATAGCGCTCCTGATCAATGTTTTAAATAGCGTCATCACTAGCGTAGCATTTTTCCGATAGCTACGCTAAAAACGCGAATAACGTAGCAACATAGCGATTTGCGGTGTAATTTTTTGTTTACATGTAAATATAACAATATAACAATAGATAGTCATACAATTTATGTTAATTATGTTAACACACTTAAAAAGTTAAAAACAACACAATAGCGCGTTCTACTGATCATTTTTGTATCATAAAATAAAAAATAATTCTATTGATCATTTTTGTGTTATGTTTTTTTAGGTTTTCCAATATGTTATATAAGTTTTATGAAAAAGTTTGGTAAAAAGTGACGGTGAGTTTGTTTAGCTCAATAGCATCACTGGAATTTCTCACTTTCAAAACAAGATTATCAAAACACTAAATAATATATTAAGGGACGGACCTTAGAAATTAGGTGCAGAGTGTTGAGTAGATTCCGGAGCTTGGAATCAATGAGAAAATTCGCTGATAGGGCTTGTCCCGCTTTCTTCGCTGTTACCATGTAGTCTACGCACAAACAACTATGATTAATAAGCACTTGGTGCTTTCACAACCGTTCACCCTCCATCGTCCGAAGAAGTTGTATGAATGGGTGAACATTTTTAAGGAGTGAATTCAACGTATTTAGTGTATTGAATAGAAGTAGGGTTATAGAGATACCCCGTATTTAGTATATAGGTTTGAGTTCGTATGATTTCAGATGTGATTAATCGGCGCCTTTTTCAATCACATATTCATTATATCTTCAATTATCTTCATTGTCATGCTGAGATATATTGTGCATATATTCCATGTATCTTTTCAGCGACTTGACTGGCTCCAGGGAGCGCACACCATGCCTTTCGCCACTGAAGATGGGGCTCCTCGAACTGTAGGACCCTCACCATGTACGGTATGGAAGTGAAGACTTCCCTTTCTTAGTGTCTTTATCCTCCTCGAATTCAAGATTGTGTTGGTCTAAGGGGCATTACTCTATGCTCTTCGGAAGGGAGCAACTCCTCGTCATGAGATTTCCAATCCTTATATGATAAGGAACACATCTGAAATTTCTATCCGCTGTTCTAGATGCAGTTTTGCAGTAAGGTTCCAAGTGAGGTTGCAACCACAGTTGGAACCAAGTGTATTAATGGACAGAACTGTATAAAGTTAAATGTACTTGAAATAATTCACACGCACATTTAACAACGGAGTTCACCTAACTAGGCTACATCTCCGGGGCACTTACCCAGATTATGATATTATAAAAAGCTTACAATATAGGATTCAAGTCTTAATGAAAAACTCTCAGACTCATTCTAGGTTTTTCTGCCTATCTCTATATTGCTCCTACTTTCATAACTATCAATTATAAATCAATGGCATCCCACCATTGTTTTCTTTTGAAAAACTCTTTATGTGTTCTCTCTAGAAAATAAGTTCTTTATAATTTAGAACAGACACTTTTACAAGCTAAAGTAACCAAGTATATATGCAAGTAAAAACAATTTTCCATCTTCAATATCTTTTGATTGCTTTTGACTTTGTTGATTGGCTTCAATCTTTCCAAGCATTACGTGATTCTTCAGCGTGGATTGACTCAAATCATCATTGGTTAATACCTGTTTAGTAACAAGCTTGAAAGTAGGAGTTAGTCTTTTCCTTTGAAAGGAAACATATAAAGATAATATCTTTTTATAAACATATGAAATATTCAACTCCATATAACAATCAATCTTTAAACATATCTTTACTGAATATAAAACGATCAAAGATTGAAACAAGTGATAAGGACAAGCATAAGAATAGAGATATATATTAAAAGGAAACATAACCTTATAAAGTAATCTCTTTATAAAAACATCTTTCCTTAACACTTTGATATTCTCAGTTTACGCATATTAAACCTTTAAGATCATATGAGAATATATCCTGTATACTGTAGAACAAATAATAATCAATAAAGAACAGTTATGCAGATTTACATAACTAGACAGAATACTGCTGAGCAGCAGGTTGGAACTGTGGTTGCAACTGAGGTTGCAACTGGTACTTGAAACCACCAACGCTGTCTAAGCAGGTTGTAACTGAGGTTGCAACATTGCTTGAAACCTATCATTACTGTCTTAGTAGGTTGTAACTGAGGTTGCAACATTGCTTGAAACTTAACACTACTGACTTAGTAGGTTGTAACTGAGGTTGCAACATTGCTTGGAACCTGTCAACACTGTCTTAGTTCTTTACAAATAGTTAGGGTAATTTAGTGAAAACCAATAGACAACAAATAAACTTTAGGACCAGATTTCTGGTCTAAATATTATTTGTTGTCTAATGGTTTTTACTGATAAATCCTATCTGTTAGTTAAGAGCTAAGACAGTGTTGTTAGGTTTCAAGCAATGTTGCAACCTCTGTTACAACCTTCATAAGACAAAGCTGTTAGGTTGCAAGTAGATGTTGCAACCTCAGTTGCAACCTAAGTTCCAACCTGCTAAGACATTGTAGGTGGTTTAAAGTAGATGTTGCAACCTCAGTTGCAACCTAAGTTCCAACCTGATGTTCTGCAGGATTCTGTCTTATTCTTAAAACCTGCATTACTATTCTTTATTGATTATTATTTGTGTTAAAGTATGCAGGATATATTCTCATGTGATCCTAAAGGTATTAGTATGCGTTTATTGAGATATATCAAATTGGTAAGGAAAGATTTCCTAAAAGATATAAAGAGATTAGTTATGTTTCCTTTACATAGATAAATCTTTATCTCTATTCGTATACAAATCTTTATCACTTGTTTCAATCTTTGTTGCTTATCAAATTCAGTATGATATGTCTAAGATTGAATAAAATATGGAGTTAATGTTTCACATGAATATTTAAAAGATATTATCTTTAAAAGATATGGTTTTTGTATATGTTTCCTTGTTATAGGAAAAGACTAACTCCTACAATCAAGCTTGTTATTAAACAGGTATCAACCAATGATGATTGGAGTCAATCCACGCTGAAGAATCACGTAATGCTTGGAAAGATTGAAGCCAATCAATAAAGTCAAAAGCAATCACAAAAGATATTCAAGATAGAAGATTGTTTTTACTTACTTATATAGTTGATATCTTAGCTTGAAAAAGTGTGTGTTCTAAATTATAAAAAACTTATTCTAGAGAGAATACACAAAAAAAGCGTTCAAAAGAAAACAATGGTGAGATGCCATTGATTTATAATTGATAGTTATGAAAGTAGGAGCAATATAGAGATAGGCAGAAAAACCTAGAGGGAGTCTACGAGTTTTTCATTAAGACTTGAATCCTATATTGTAAGATTTTTATAATATCATAATCTGGATAAGTGCCCCGGAGACGTAGCCTAGTTAGGTGAACTTCGTTGTTAAATGTGCGTGTGAATTATTTCAAGTACATTTAACTTTACACAGTTCTGTCCATTAATACACTTGATTTAGTGTCTTCTTATTTTTCTAATAATATATGATTTCTTATTGAGTCTTTTATGTATTTTCTTGAGATTATCTCGCATATCAACTCCTCTTGGGAACGGGTGGAAACTTTAACCGATACGCTCACAAGGGTGACTAATTCCTCATTAATTGATTTTTAATCACTAGGTCAAATACTAGGTCTCACTTTATATATTATGAATAGTACGAAGTTTCTACGTGCCCTATATTTTAACCTCCATCATTAATATTGAAAAAACATAACTTCAATTTTAAAGCGTAGTCTAGAATCCTGATATTTAGTTTGTTTTTTTTATCTTATCTGATAATCTACTACATCTGTCCCTAACTAATTTTTCATCACCAAATTTCCGGTACTTACAAAAAACATATTTAAAAGAGTGTTGAAAGGTATATAACACGAAATACTGTAATAATTGTATCTTAAAATCTATTTCAAAACCACTTCTTCAAGATGTGTAATTTTTAAGATTTATGGTCTTTATTATAATTTTTAAACTATGCCGACTATACTGAAACTTATAAACGGTTTTGATCGAAAAACAAATGACGGTCTGTCACTAAAACTATAAATCATTAAACTCAGTAGAAAAAATAAAACTTTCAAAAATTCAGGTTAGTAAACCAAAAAGTGTTTAAAAATCGAGTCAATAATCTGTAATTAACCCGCCATAAAAGAGCAAAGAAATGAAAATAAGGTAAGTTCCACCATAAAATACTTCTCTAAGATCCTCTATAGAAATAGTTAAGTTAGAATCCATTTAAATTTGAAATTCAAATGAGAAGCCCTAGCATCATCTACTAGCAACTCCAACACTTTAAATAGACCTTAAGACTTTCGAAAAAACACAAAACGCTATACCAAACTCAAATACAAAGGTCTTGGTATCGTATTTCATTCGACGGCGAAGCCCTACCATTTCATTACTCACCGATGACGTCGATCCTTCAATCCAAGACTCATAGCTCTCAACGAACATAAGCTTATTCATATTATATTGCAAATAATTTTTTTGTATAAAGTGTTTGATCCAACCAGTTTATACCATCGAATACATCAATAGATTGGTTTTAAACAAGTTTATTTTTAAACTTGTTGATCGTACAACTTGTGTACAACTTCAAGTAGAAACACTTGTTTGGATCTGAAATCCAAAGTCTCATTTTGACAGACAAGTTTTTGATTGATTTATCTGTCATGGAAAAGTGATTATTTTTGGGTAGCTTTGCCCTTAAGCAGACGCGTGTTTTTGGGTATCTCTTCCCCAATGAATAGTGTCGTATATGGTAGCTCGCCCTAAAGGAAAAGTGGTTCTAAAAGGTATACTTTCCTAAAGGAAATACATGTGATAATATAAAAATTTCAAACTCCGATTGGACTTGTGGGCTGGACGTAGTATCACAGAGAGGCGAAACAGGATAAATCTATGTGTCAATTACTTTCTATCCTTATTCTTTATTTATCAATTTTACTATACTGTTATATCATTTGAAAAACTTGATATTTAGAGTACTTGTTATTTGTAACTTAAAACTGCACATTGACTTAGATGTAACTCACTTTTGAAACAAACAAATAAGATCATACTGCCGGTGACGTGATCTATTTGTTGATATATCTGGATATTCAGAAGAAAATAAATTAAATTAACTCTTGGGTTGTTAAATTCTCTTATCGATAGCTAGCACAAGTTAATGCGTATCTAAAGTGACATATTGTTGATAACGTAGCTGGGTGTTACTTGTTATAATTGTGACTCTGTTGATTGGTTGTGTATAAACACTTAAGTAATTTATATTTGTATATATTATATTTATTCCGCTTCGTAAACCTAAGTTCGTATACATATGAGTTTACAAATCTTCCTCAATTGAAGAGCAGCGTGGAAACACATGCGGTGGTCTCTTAAAGTTACACGTGAAGACTTTTTAGTCAACTACATTTCTGTTTTTGGTTCTTGAAGTTGTAATTTTCTGTTTAGGACTTTTAAACTTATTCTGTTTTTGGTTCTTGAAGTTGTAATTTTCTGTACCTTTCTTTGCTGTCGTAAGGCCGGAGGGCTACTAAAACTTAAAAGTAAATGAAAATAGTTGGTTTTACCCACTTTTAATTTATAAAAAATGAACTTTCATTTTTATGTACACTTTAATGAGGCTGTTAAGATATCAAAATACTGTTTTAATCCAGAAAAAAAACTACTGTACCTTTTTTCAGCAAAAAACTAAAGATTAGCTTTTAGATTTAGCAACATGTAAGTGAAAAACAATGTCAAACTTAAAAACTGCAAACAAAATAATTTCAGTGTCACAGCTTGATAGTTTTTCTTCAACAAAATTTAATGAAGGGTAATTATCAAATAACTATAAAAACATATTTGTAGTTCTTTGGGGTCTCAACTCTAAACCCCTTTATTTATATATACATTCGACGGTTTACCCTCCAAAAAACCCGCTTTAAAACATATGAAATAGCCGGTCTTATCAATATTGGGGAAGCTACCTCCACTTCCTAGCTCCGTCGACGACGACAGCAAACATACATATTACAACAACCAATAAGAAGGTACTATGCTAGAAAAATAATTACGTTGGGTAGCATTCAAGAATCAAGTTATGCTAAAAAAATCAATTAACCCTCAAACTACCGGAATAGATTTCTTTCTAAATTTTACATATTGAAATATAGATTAACATTGTTAAATATAGTAATGCCTCACAATGTGTATATGGATTAGTCACTACGTTTGTAGGCCTTCAACATCATGAAACGTTGTTTCTTTTCCGCATAGAATGCCTAAAAATTGAAACATAATATGTACGGGCAAACTGTAAATGATATTTTTTTTAAATCCACACAAAAAGACAATATCTTATGAAATTTCAGACACAATGCCATATCTCGTATTTATTGTTACGATATGCAACATAATTATTTCCTATAAAGAATATTTATGTGTGAAGGACAAAATTGAATCTGATTTCAGATACGATTTTATCTTATATTTATAGATGGGAATGCAACATAATTATTTCCATTAGAGAATTATTTATTCTCAATGTGGATAATTATATTGTTGATTATTAGATTTTTCCACCGTGAACCTTCCAAGACAAGCGAACCGCATTAAGTAAACAAACAAGGAGACTTAAAATGCACTACAAAAAAATACTCAAATAGCGACGGGATTAGTGACGGTATTTTTTGTTACGAGCTTATTAACGACGGTTTTTGTGACGGCTTTGTGACAGTTTAGTCAATTTGTGACGGTTTTGTGACGGTTTAGTCAATTTGCGACAGGCTTGTGACAGCTTTTGACTCTCACTAAATCAAATATTATTTTGTAGTGATGGAGTATTGTGTTTGATCTTAATTTGATGTGTCTTGGTGTGTATATCCAAATACCGACGATGATAAGCAGTGGTAACCTATAGATCATATTAGTATCCTAGTTTATATATCATCTACTCTTGTATCCTACGTCCAATATTTTATGGTTTTTTTTTTGTTCTCGATGTTCAAGGACTGAAGCTAGCAGTAGATGGGAAGCTCTGGCGTTGTTGTCTGATGAAAGCAAGAAGTTTGATTTAATTTTAACGGAAGCCCGTATGGCTAATGCTAATCGGTATATGCATTCTGACACTCTCATGAATAAGAAAAAACCGATTAACATTACCCAAACGGGCTTACATCAGAACTAAATCAAACTTATTGTTTGCATCTGACAACATTAATGCCAGAGCTTCCCATCCACTTCCAGTTTCAGTCATTGAACATGAAGAAAAAAACAAAACATAAAATATTGGACATAAGATGCAAGAGAAGATGATACATAAACTAAGTTACTAAAATGATCTATCGTGGTACACTGCTTATCATCGTCATTATTTGGACATACACACAGACACATCAAATGACAAGATAAAAAACATTAATAGTCCATTTTAAGTCTCATTATTGATTGACTTAATGCGGTTCACTTGTCTTGGCACTTGGTCAAGGATGGAAAAAATTAATCTTTAACAATATAACTATCCAAACCGAGAATAAATATTTATCTAATGGGCATGAGTTCCCTTGTTAACTGCGAACGGTTGTACACAAGGTCAGAGACAACAAGCTTTGGATACCGGAGAGTCGTTCCGTCAATAGCATTCCCGCGTACATGGTGTCTGGGAATGGGATGCTAACACGTGTTTCTTTCATTCTGTAATATGGAAGAAATAACATACTCTTACGATTCACCGTATTCATGAGGGTGCTCCAGTGGACGAGTTTATTGCTAATCAGGGTGATATGGGATGATCTGTGGTGTGTTATTTCGATGATCTATTTGCTTTCGGGGGCAGCACAGCCAGACCTTACAATCCTTTTGTTGATTCTGAGATTGATTTTTTCAATGGATAGGGAGAGTGCTTCGGGACTAGACGGTTTTTGTTCATACTTTTATGAGAAGTATTGGGATATTATTTGTGAGGATTTGTATGCTGTTGTTCTTGATTATTTTAGTGGCACCCCAATGCCCATGAGATTTATTAGTACCTTCATTGTGATCCTTCCGAAAAAAGACTCCTCTTCTTCATGGGGATATTTCCATCCTATTAGTTTGTCCAACGTTAGAAGAAAGGTTATGTCCAAGTTTCTTATTGAGAAGTTGTCAACTGTTTTTTCGCACTTCATTTCTCCATCTCAGAGTGGCTTCGTCCCTGGCAGTGTGATTCATTACTGCGGTCTTCTAGCGTAAGAGATGGTTCACGATTTGAAGAAGGATGTTCATGGTGGGAATAAAGCTTGACATGGCCAAAGTTTATGACCGCATGTCCATTCCAATTGTGCTTTCCATGTTGCTAGCTTTTTTATTTTCAGATAGATGGATTTCATGGATTCAGCGGGCAATCTATGGGTCCTTGGTCCTCTGTTATTGTTAACGGAGATGTGTATGGTTTCTTCTAGTCTTGGTGTTGCCTTCGACAAGGGGATCTGCTTTCTCCTCTGTTTTTTGTTTTTGGTTTTTATCATTGCGACTGAGTACCTTTCAAGACGGTTCGACAAAATGTATTCATGGCATAGATATGTTCGTTGCTACACAGTGGGGTGGGGGTGGGGGGAGGCTATGATATCGCAATTTTGTTTCACTAACGACATGGTGATTTTTTCGAGAACCACCAGAGATAGTGTTTGGAGGGTTATTGATTTTCTTGATGACTATTAGGCGGTTTCTGAAATGTTGATTATCCAGGCCAAGAGTGATTTTTATCTTGGCCCTTCGGCTTCTTCGTCATGAGGGCATATTGTTGCGGCGGTTAGTGGTTTCCACCCGCGACAGCTCCTCTTTATTTATCTTGGATTATTTATTTCGATGAGTTAGTGAGAAGGATTTAGGATCATATTTTGGGCTGGGACAGCCGTCTAATTCATGTGGGGTTACACACCTACCCACATAAAGATTCATTAGTGGAGGTGGGCGGATGCGAGTTATCCGACGGAGGTTAGACTACTTGACCATCCTTAATTTGCTTTGTGTGGATTTATAGGGTTATCAAGAACCCCACAAAAAGAAATTTGTTAAAAAATATATAACCAAAATTGGAATGTGAAATTATCAATAAATACAACTTTCTTCCTTCACATTTAGATGAGGTATTACTTAATGCTTATACAGAAATCCAAATGAGGAAAGGTAAAAACATTAAAAGCTATATATTCTAGATTCATATTATGAACAAATCAATTAATGTTATTTAACTGGGTATGGTGATATTCAAGTTTTTCTGGGTTGGTTCTTTTAATCATGTGGTTGCAATTATCAAGTTTCCTTACTGGAAAACAAATATAACAACCATGATCGTTAATTCATGATGGCAATTGAATTCCTTATTTGATATAATATTTTTCATACGACTATAATGGAGAAACTTATCAGAATTATTTAGGCTTCATAAACCAGCATCCAAGAAGTAAAATAAAAGGGGATACAGAAACGGCAGGTCACACATATGAAAAGAAAAAACTACCGCATAAGTCGTATGTATTGATCTATTAGGAACATTTTCTTCAATTATATTATTATTTCATTAATTTCATAATTTTTTCTTTTCCATTTGAGAAAACCCCGTAATGATTGTAATACTAAGTATTTCAGTTCAGAAACCGATAATAATTGAACCTTTCGAAATCAAATGCAACCATTTCAATTACATACATCCATATATCACTTGAAATGGGTAAAAATAAGTTAAAAACAAGGATATACACTTTTTCAATCCCTAAAAGAGGAGAAAATGGGCTCAAAAAGAGCACATTTGTCTCCATATGCCCCATAACCTTATAACTTCATTTTAACACCAAGATTATAGTGAGCAAAAAAGTTATTTTGGACAGCCAAAAGTTCGTTTCAAAAAGGACTTTAAAAAAGAACTAAGCCTAACAACAAAAAACCCCACTTGTTGTAGGATATTATTGGACTCTTGGGCTTGTACTTTATGAGCTTGTAATTTATGGGCCCAATCGTGCTGAATAAATTGATGTGTTTTCATGTAAATCCATCCTATTGCATGATGTAATTACCATGAATAAAATTTACACATATGACATTAGAATAATAATTGTGATATATTTTGTACTTATTGGTAAATTTAGATTGATTGATTGTATTAGATATTGCTAAGTGTGATTTAGAATATCTTGTTATAATATGTACTACAAGCAGGTACAATCTAAATATACTTAATCACTGCCATGTTTATAATATGAAAATTTGCGAAATCATATATTTTCACATTTAAGTTGGAAACATTATGAACCTTCCCCAATTAGGCTCACCTATTTGGATACGATGTCTAGGAAAGATATAGGCGGAAGTCGATATCCTAATGAGGTATGCTTTTAAGTGGCATTTGTGCCCTCCACCCTCACCGTCTTTCCTAGTCGTTTTTCAAGTAGAGCTACCGAAAGGGGTTGACTAAATAATAATTTCCCCGAGTGTGTTTATATAGTGATGTATGTTTCGCCGAATTGGTGTTTCAGTATCGACCCGTCGTTCGATCAATGAGAACCGATTCACATGAGAAGCAAAACTAATGTTTTCGAACCTGTCGTTTCGAAAAAGCGTTTGTGCTTGTGCAAACCATAAACATATAAACCAGTCGTTTTATATGATAAATAATCCAGAACTCCCAACACATGTTGGATGCCATCTATGATGAGAAAAATCGCAAAACATGCTTGCAAAATGACTGTTTAGACATTGATGTTCTTCCGTCACCATATGTTAGTCACCCTGATGTGTGAAAATATGATGCCCAATTTTTTTTGGATGCCATCTTTGATGAGTAAAACACGAGTTTGTAGTTACCATCAGGATGAATGCTAAGGCGTTGATTTTATTCCGCCACCACATTTAAGACGTGATGACGTCTATGGTGAACAAATGTCTGAAATTGACATATTGGAGCAATCCTTCACCAAAATACTAGCATGGAAATTGTATTCCATAAGGAGTATCGTGAATTTATATTCAGCATGTTCCTTTATTGCCCATCTGTTATTGGATAAGAAAATTACCCCGGTGAGTAGTTTTAATCCTATTGGGTCAATGGCGAATTGTTTGCCTGATATTAATGCTCTTCGTGTGCATTTTTTTCCACGAATCGAGAACCGGGACAAGTGTTATTTGTCTCGAACTGTCGCGATCCCGATGAATCGTCTACCAAGCGAGATTTTAGAAAATCTACAAAATCAAAAACCTGTGGCTCCAAGACAGTAATTGAAAGGAACAATATGGCCCATTGTCACAAAACAAGAGATAATGCTCAAGGAGGCAACTCTATTCTATAAAGACAAAGGTCATGCACGGTTACTCCATAAATAGTTCAAAACTATTATAAAGGTGAAAAAACCGATGCTAATGTGGTTAAAGATAACTGAAAGGAAACTCTTGAGACCACCGGTTTTGTGGCTCAAATGAGTTTGAGACCTTTCTTTATTGATTTTAATAAATCATTGAGCCATTTTTTCGCTCATCTGGATTATGTTTTCCATTTGGATTATTATTTTTCCATTTGAACCATACTTTTGGATTTTGGTTTCCCTGTAGTATTCCATAACCAGTATCTATTTCTCTCCCTAATTCCGGGGACATAAGACGGCCGAAGGAATAGGAAATGACCTACCTTACGGACTGGGATAGGTGGCGTGAGAGGTCTATGTATGCTATTGATGTGTGCTGAAGTTATTTAATTTATCTCGTTGTAGGATGTTATTATATTTTTTTTTATATGTTGATTATCGTAGTTGTTGTTTGTGGGTTCTTGCATTTAAGGGATGGAGTGACGGTATTTGTGGTGTCGTCCCATCTA
The DNA here is from genome assembly GCA_963920805.1 of Primula vulgaris. Lineage (NCBI taxonomy): Eukaryota > Viridiplantae > Streptophyta > Magnoliopsida > Ericales > Primulaceae > Primula > Primula vulgaris. Next base: position 8,710,723 of record OY987215.1, on the reverse strand, counting down.
GTTATGTGCATGGGACTCATCGTTACAATTTTGTCTTTCAGGTACAATTTAGATTGAGACGTTCGGATAAGAGCATTTGCGCAGTATCATATGGGCTCGGGGCATCTTTCAGTTGCTTTATTTTCGCTTAGACTAGTTTTTATTTGAGATTGTAGCCTACGGGTAAATTACATTTGTTCATTTCTTTTTATATAATTTTGTTAAAACCATTTGTCTTGTAGCCGCGTTTGGCAAACTTTATATTTATTCATTTAATTGTTCTTTTAGCTCGCAAGTGTTTTCTTTAAAAATTTTAATTTTGTACCAACAGGTTTTATTTTCCTTTTTATTTAAAAAGGTCACGCCTTGATGTCCGTTTTTAAGAACTCGGGGCGTGACAAGTTGGTATCAGAGCTAACTAGGTTCTTGTATACTTTGGGACGACGGGAAGATGGGTAACCATTGGACCAAGATCCATCGTATCATTTTCACAAAACTTTTTTCAAAAACTCAAACTTTTTTTTAAACGGGGGGTTGCATTTAGCTTAAGACATGTAGCTAGAATTTAATAGTAGTTGATGAAAGGAAAGTCCTCATGTGAGGCAAGTTGGGGACAATGAGGATGCTTGTTGATCCCGGCTCGCCAAACTAGTCGGTGGACCTTTCGTCGATATGTGTGAAGGAATACCTTAGCGATGTGGAGTTCTAGAGTATGCTCGGATGCTCGGATGCTTTAGGATAACGTATCATGATGGGTTATCTCTCGCACTTTTGTGTTGTTTGTATGCGTGTGTAGATTAATATAGTGTGTACGAGGTATAAGTTTGCATGTCAAGTAGTAGCGAGCTATTAGAGTGCGAGAATTATAAGGTTGATGGGTTTATGTAGTGTATTTCCAATTTATTGACTTATGTGTGAATGAATAATTTATGCGAATAGATGTTGAAATGTTGTAAACTAAATGATGTAGTTGTGTGAAATGTTGAGAATTTTTGCGTTTTTGTAATATTATTTTCTGCAAAAGAAAACGATCGGTCGTATGCCTCTTTCGATCGGTCGAATTTCTTCAGACCCTACTGGTCAGTTTTTGACCAAAAACAATCGGTCGTTTTCCAAAACGATCGGTCGAATTTTTTCGTCCTCACTGGAAGGATTTGACCAAAAACGATCGGTCTCGAATTTTTTCGGACCTCACTGGAAGGATTTGACCAAAAACTATAGGTCGTTTTCCAAAACGATCGGTCGAATTTTTTCGGACCTCACTGGAAGGATTTTGACCAAAAACGATCGGTCATATCCTAAAACGATCGGTCGAATTTTTCAGACCTCTGGACAAAAAAAAAAACGATCAGTCGTTTGTCAAAAACGATCGGTCGTATCTGGCAATTTTGCTATTTTTCTCGTTATACTTCAAACGCTCGTAACTTCTTCGTTTTAACTTCGATTCTGGTTCTTCTTGAACAGTTGCTTCATTTTTAAGTACTCTATCTTTCTGGCATTTTGAAATTTACAGTTTCCACTTTTGGAAAAGACAAAGCGTTCTATCATCGAACTACAGAAAGCTTGATAAAGTAATTAGCATGTAAAACGAGCTTTTATCATGTATGAGTAGTAGTGTTGAGTGAGACAACTAAAGTGTTGGTTTAACCTGTTTGTAGTCAAGGCTATTACCATAAGGACTAGTAGACGGGGACCAGCTACATGCGGAGGTGCACCACCATCAAGCGGTGCAGCTACCCGAGGTGGGACAAACGGAAGAGCAGGAAGAGCTCCAAGGGGAAGGGGAGGAACTAGAGGAAGAAGGACTACTAGAGGTCGTGGGGGAAGAGGTAACGTTGGTGCCCCACCACCTGAGCAACCTGAGACTGAGAATGTGTATGAGGAAGTGAATGTGGAAGAAGAAGAGACCTTTGCACCTGAACCGGAAACGGTAAATGCTAATCAGGTGATGACCGACCTTCAGAAGGTGGTGCAAATGATGGTGCAGAATGCACAAGCTGGGAGTTCAAGCAACAATGGATTGCTTAACTTCACCCGATTGGGGGCTCCGACTTTCGATGGGGTAGGTGAACCGTCCATAGCTGAGGGATGGGTGGACGAAATGGAGAAATACTTATCGGCAGCGGGAATAGTAAATGGGGAGCAACGAATGAATATGGCTCAGTTTCAGCTAAAGGGTGAAGCACGGAAGTGGTGGATGGGAATTGTGGATACATACGACATAAGCAACTTCGAATGGAATGAGTTCATCGAATTGTTTAATCGACAGTTTCTTCCAGATTCCTATAAAGATGAAATGAGGAGGCGTTTTGAGGAACTGTATCAAGGGGGTATGACCGTTCAAGCATACCAGCTAAAGTTTACCTCACTCTGGAGGTAGGCCCCAGAATCTGTTATAGGGGGCACAGAAAGATGTAGGAGATTCATGAAGGAGTTGAATCCGACCATCTCGTTACAATTGGCATCGACTCGACATGTCAACTATAATGAATTGGTAAAATCAGCCCAAGCTGTGGAAGGAGCTCTACTCCATAACAAGCGAATCTCAGAGAAGTCAAAAACCGGAAATGCTCCAAGGGAAGAGAAGAAGCGGACTTGGGATATGGAGAATAATTCGCGATTTCAACAACCGGGAAGAGGAGAGAGGTGTTTTAATCCAACACCGACAAACGTCGTGATAAGGGGAGCGTGTTTCCACTGTGGAGACGCGAGCCATCGACAATTCGAGTGCCCTAGGGTCCAATGTAGGACTTGCAACTGATTTGGACATACAGCAAGGGTTTGTCCCGGGGGACAAAAAAGAATCGACACCATTCGGCCCTTTAACCAACCTAGGTTGCCACCACCACCACCAAGAGTACCAGGATTCGTACCACCACACCAATTACCTAGGAACCAGGGGGGAGGGTTTCGAGGTAACCACCAAGGAGGGGGAAATCGTGGGAACTACCGAAGAGGCTATCAAGGCTTGGGGAACTGAGGAAATAATGGGGGAAATCGAGGACCGCAAGGAAACCCACCAGCTTAGGCTCGTTTATATGCCTTGCCACAGTTGCCACACCAAGGAGATCCGGTAAATGTACAAGGTATGGTTCTTGTGTGCTCATCTTGGGCACGTTCTTTTCGATACGGGAGCTTCGTATTCTTTTATATCTAGATGCCTAGTTGAGTCTTTGTCATTAGAAGTTGGGGTTCTGAAGAACCCGATTGTTGTAGAGACTCCTGTTGGGGGTCGAGTTGTGTTGGACCTAGTGTGTCGGTCTTGTGAGATAATGGTCACGGACCACTCATTTACGTTTGATTTAGTTGTCATCGATATGTCGGGATTCGACGTGATTCTTAGAATGGACTGGTTGGTTCATTTCAACTCTTTCATCGATTGTGTTCGACGAAAAATTTTCCTTACAACTTCATCCGAATATGAGGTGTTCTTTCATGGGGAAAGGGACGCTACCCTTTCTTCTATTCCTTATTATTCCAAGCGGGTTGTGGGGAACCTGTCTTGTCTTTTGGCTAGTCTTTCGATAGTGGATAACGACGAAGAAGTGGAAACGTGGCCAAGCGTAGTGGACGACTTTAGAGATGTGTTTCCGAAAGATCTACCGGGGTTACCACCGAAAAGAGGGTTAGATTTTTCTATCGACTTTGTACCGGGAACGGCACCCATAGCCATTTCCCTGTACCGATTGGCACCGACTGAGTTAAAAGAGGTAAGTAAGCAGTTAGAGGAACTGTTGGAGAAGGGGTTTATTAGGCGGAGTACGTCACCGTGGGCGGAACCGATCTTATTCGTGCAAAAGAAGGATGGGTCGATGAGGATGTGCATCGACTATCGGAAGGTAAATAGGGTGACTATTAAGAATAAGTACCCACTACCTCAAATTGACGATTTGTTTGACCAACTGAAGGGAGCAACGTTCTTTTCAAAAATCGACTTGCGATCAGGCTATCACCAATTGAGGGTGAAGGATGAAGATATTTCGAAAACGGCCTTTAGGACCCGGTATGGTCACTATGAGTTTGTGGTCATGCCATTCGGGTTAACTAATGCGCCGGAGGAATTTATGGAATTAATGTTGGTATTTAGTTGCATACCGGTTGGACTTGCCACCAAAGTTGACGGGGGTTCACCTGGTGTTCCATGTGTCAATGTTGAAAAAGTATCATCATGACCCTTCACACGTGGTGGACTTTGAGGACATTGAGGTTAGTGTGGATGTGACATACGAAGTGGGAACTATCAGGTTTATCGATGTGCAAGAGAAAGAACTTCAAGGAAAAATGATTAGATTGGTAAAGGTGGTTTGGAAACACCATGGGGCTGAGGAGGCAATTTGGAAACGTGAGGATGAGATAAAGAGGAAGTATCCTGACCTCATGCTTTCTTTAGGTACTTTTCATTAGATGTTTTCTAATTTCGGGACAAAATTTCTTTATCGGGGAAGGGTTGTAATGCCTAGGGTCTGGAGTTTATTGCATATAGGTCTTTACTTTATTTGAGATTCTTACGTGTAGTTCATGTATTTTGAGTTTTGTAGACGTTGTGGAGTTGTTGAGGTAGAAGCATGTCATCTTAGTTGTTGAGCTAGAAACATGTTACCTTTCTTACATTATTGTCTTTTATTTTATTAGTCATTGTTTTACATTATCGAGATACTTACGTAACTTTCGTTTACTTGAGTTATGGATGGAAGACTGGTATGAGTTGTGTACCCTGAGTATTTTATTTCTTAGATGATGACACGTATTATACGTTTAAATTTTATGGCCTTATTTATAAAAGTGTATAATTTCTGGGTATAGTTGTTTAGAGAGGAAATTTCGGGACGAAATTCTTTTAAGGAGGGTTAGTTGTAACATCCCATATTTTTATAAATGGTTTTATTTATGATTTAATTTATCCAAAAACGTTTTATACAAATTTTTCTAAAAACCTGGTACTAATTCTATAAACAAAAAAGACCCAATAGACTTGTTTCTATAGTTTTGTTATTTTTGAGTAGTAAAACAATATTTTTGGATTAAGAGTTAACTTTTAGAACTTTGGAGACCAAATAGTTCGTTACCACAAACTATCTCAAAACAGTTTTTCTAAACACTTTTCAGGCACTTTCAAAACCTAAAAAAAAAATATGTAAAAACAAGTGAGAAGAGAGATACCGAGAGAAAAAGAAAGAAGAAGAAGCAGAAGAAGAGGAAGCCACCATTAGCGGGTTCTTACCGGAAGCATCTCCTCTACACTCTAAGGTAACGGGGGTTATCCATTGCGACTAGACGAGGGTGTATGGTAGGATTAAGTTTTATGTTTATTATAAATTGGGGGTTTTTGCCTTTTATATTAATTATGTTCTTAAATTGTTAATTGGGGTTTAGTTGTTATATCTTTAATTCCATTAATTGAATTGTAAAAGTTGAGGCGTTTGGCATATTAATTTCGGATTAATGAGAATATTGATGGGTTTGCGTGCTTTATGCGTTAATTATATGTTATTATAGTTGTTGATAGAATTGGGTAAATTATTGTTGAATAGATATGAGTTTTAGATTGTGCATACAAGGTGTTTGTTAAAATGCCCGAATGGAATTTTACGTTATTGGAGTTGTTTGGCTAGTTGTGAATTTAGTACATATGGTTATGTGTAATGTTGATTGACGTTAAAGTGTCGTTTGAGAATGTTGGTATTTTGAGATGTGATAATTAAATGTACAAGGTATGGTTCTTGTGTGCTCATCTTGGGCACATGTTCTTTTCGATACGGGAGCTTCGCATTCTTTTATATCTAGATGTCTAGTTGAGTCTTTGTCATTAGAAGTTGGGGTTCTGAAGAACCCAATTGTTGTAGAGACTCCTGTTGGGGGTCGAGTTGTGTTGGACCGAGTGTGTCGGTCTTGTGAGATAATGGTCGCGGACCACTCATTTATGTTTGATTTAGTTGTCATCGAGATGTCGGGATTCGACGTGATTCTTAGAATGGACTGGTTGGTTCATTTCAACTCTTTCATCGATTGTGTTCGACGAAATTTTTTCCTTACAACTTCATCTGAATATGAGGTGTTCTTTCATGGGGAAAGGGACGCTAAACTTTCTTCTATTCCTTATTATTCCAAACGGGTTGTGGGGAACCTGTCTTGTCTTTTGGCTAGTCTTTCGATAGTGGATAACGACAAAGAAGTGGAAACGTGGCCAAGCGTAGTGGACGACTTTAGAGATGTGTTTCCGAAAGATCTACCGGGGTTACCACCGAAAAGAGGGTTAGATTTTTCTATCGACTTTGTACCGGGAACGGCACCCATAGCCATTTCCCCGTACCGATTGGCACCGACTGAGTTAAAAGAGGTAAGTAAGAAGTTAGAGGAACTGTTGGAGAAGGGGTTTATTAGGCGGAGTACGTCACCGTGGGCGGAACCGATCTTATTCGTGCAAAAGAAGGATGGGTCGATGAGGATATGCATCGACTATCGGAAGCTAAATAGGGTGACTATTAAGAATAAGTACCCACTACCTCAAATTGACGATTTGTTTGACCAACTGAAGGGAGAAACGTTCTTTTCAAAAATCGACTTGCGATAAGGCTATCACCAATTGAGGGTGAAGGATGAAGATATTTCGAAAACGGCCTTTAGGACCCGGTATGGTCACTATGAGTTTGTGGTCATGCCATTCGGGTTAACTAATGCACCGGCGGAATTTATGGAATTAATGTTGGTATTTAGTTGCATACCGGTTGGACTTGCCACCAAAGTTGGCGGGGGTTCACCTGGTGTTCCATGTGTCAATGTTGAAAAAGTATCATCACGACCTTTCACACGTGGTGGACTTTGAGGACATTGAGGTTAGTGCGGATGTGACATACGAAGTGGGAACTATGAGGTTTATCGATGTGCAAGAGAAAGAACTTCGAGGAAAAATGATTAGATTGGTAAAGGTGGTTTGGAAACACCATGGGGCTGAGGAGGCAACTTGGAAACATGAGGATGAGATAAAAAGGAAGTATCCTGACCTCATGCTTTCTTTAGGTACTTTTCATTAGATGTTTTCTAATTTCGGGACAAAATTTCTTTATCGGGGAAGGGTTGTAACGCCTAGGGTCTGGAGTTTATTGCATATAGGTCTTTACTTTATTTGAGATTCTTACGTGTAGTTCATGTATTTTGAGTTTTGTAGACGTTGTGGAGTTGTTGAGGTAGAAGCATGTCATCTTAGTTGTTGAGCTAGAAACATGTTACCTTTCTTACATTATTGTCTTTTATTTTATTAGTCATTGTTTTACATTATCGAGATACTTACGTACCTTTCGTTTACTTGAGTTATGGATGGAAGACTGGTATGAGTTGTGTACCCTGAGTATTTTATTTCTTAGATGATGACACGTATTATACGTTTAAATTTTATGGCCTTATTTATAAAAGTGTATAATTTCTGGGTATAGTTGTTTAGAGAGGAAATTTCGGGACGAAATTCTTTTAAGGAGGGTTAGTTGTAACATCCCATATTTTTATAAATGGTTTTATTTATGATTTAATTTATCCAAAAACGTTTTATACAAATTTTTCTAAAAACCTGGTACTAATTCTATAAACAAAAAAGACCCAATAGACTTGTTTCTATAGTTTTGTTATTTTTGAGTAGTAAAACAATATTTTTGGATTAAGAGTTAACTTTTAGAACTTTGGAGACCAAATAGTTCGTTACCACAAACTATCTCAAAACAGTTTTTCGAAACACTTTTCAGTCACTTTCAAAACCTAAAAAAAAAATATGTAAAAACAAGTGAGAAGAGAGATACCGAGAGAAAAAGAAAGAAGAAGAAGCAGAAGAAGAGGAAGCCACCATTAGCGGGTTCTTACCGGAAGCATCTCCTCTACACTCTAAGGTAACGGGGGTTATCCATTGCGACTAGACGAGGGTGTATGGTAGGATTAAGTTTTATGTTTATTATAAATTGGGGGTTTTTGCCTTTTATATTAATTATGTTCTTAAATTGTTAATTGGGGTTTAGTTGTTATATCTTTAATTCCATTGATTAAATTGTAAAAGTTGAGGCGTTTGGCATATTAATTTCGGATTAATAAGAATATTGATGGGTTTGCGTGCTTTATGCGTTAATTATATGTTATTATGGTTGTTGATAGAATTGGGTAAATTATTGTTCAATAGAGATGGGTTTTAGATTGTGCATACAATGTGTTTGTTAAAATGCCATAATAGAATTTTACGTTATTGGAGTTGTTTGGCTAGTTGTGAATTTAGTACATATGGTTATGTGTAATGTTGATTGACGTTAAAATGTCGTTTGAGAATGTTGGTATTTTGAGATGTGATAATTGAATGGTTTTATATTATTAGCCGAGGCCTTGTGATTTAACTGTAGTGGCAATGGTATCTGTCTCTCCCTAATTCCGGGGACAAAAGACGACCGAGGGGATAGGGAATGACTCGTCTTACGAACTGGGGCGAATGTCGTGAGAGGTCCCAGTGTGCACTATATTTACTGTATTGTTAGCAATGGTCTATGTCTCTCCCTAATTCCGGGGACATAAGACGGCCGAAGGGATATGAAATAACTCGTCTTACGGACTGGGACGAGTGGCGTGAGAGTTCCAAGTGCGCACTATAAATCTATTTTTATGTTAGCAATGGTCTATGTCTCTCCCTAATTCCGGGGACATAAGACGGCCGAAGGGATAGAAAATGACCTACCTTACGGACTGGGGTAGGTGGCGTGAGAGGTCCATGTATGCTATTGATGTGTGTTGAAGTTATTTAATTTATCTCGTTGTAGGATGTTATTATATTTCTTTTTATATGTTGATTATCGTAGTTGTTGTTTGTGGCTTCTTGCATTTAAGGGATGGAGTGACGGTATTTGTGGTGCCGTCCCGTCTAGTTATGTGCGTGGGACTCACCGTTACAATTTTGTCTTTCAGGTACAATTTAGATTGAGACGTTCGGATAAGAGCATTAGCGCAGTATCGCATGGGCTCGAGACATCTTTCAGTTGTTTTATTTTCGCTTAGACTAGTTTTTATTTGATATTGTAGCCTACGGGTAAATTACATTTGTTAATTTCTTTTTATATAATTTTTGTTAAAATCATTTGTCTTGTAGCCGCGTTTGGTAAACTTTATATTTATTCATTTAATTGTTCCTTTAGCTCATAAATGTTTTCTTTAAACATTTTAATTTTGTACCAATAAGTTTCATTTTCCTTTTTATTTAAAAAGGTCACGTCTTGATGTCCGTTTTTAGAAACTCGGGGCGTGACAGCTATATTTCCAGATTGTTCATTTACCCCTAGCGGACCCCATGGATCTCTTGTGACCATGGACCCCTATGATCCATATGCTGTAAAATCTAGTGCTTTGTTCATGAATGCCAATAATCTTACCGCCTCTACTATTGGTCGGATTACAAATTCACTCTGATGTTAAAGTAAGTAGACTTTTGAAGGCGGATGGGATGTTATACAACAAGTCTTATCTTATGCTTATGAAAGCATTCCGTATTTTTAAAGTAAATTAAAGTAAATTCTCTTGATTTTCTTTCAGCGTTTCTTCTTTCTGTCACCTCAGTTTCTTTATTTTGGGTGAGCAAATAAGTTTAAAATTGTTGACAAGGAAAATACCATTCCTTGTATATTTTTCAGAGTGAATTTAACTTGTTTTCTTTAAATTTGTTTTCATGCATAAGTAATGAATCAAATCGGAGATCATCTCCAAAGTAGTATAATTTCAACTAGTTAAAGAGGTCAATAGCACTATGTTTAACCAATCCTCAATTCTACGATATTGAATTGTGTTTTAATGATGACAAAATGGAATTTTATGTACCCAACTAGTGTCATAGAACTAATACTTTCAATGAATGTAGTTAAGATAATCATAGATAAATAACTACACATATAAAGAGTTAATCAAAAGGAGTATAGCCAAGAAAAGCACCACCAGAAGAATCAACCGAGGACTAATTGTCAAAATTATATAGGCAATTTTAACTAGTTAAAATAAAATGTAACCTGTTAAATACCGTGGTTATGGAAAGTTTGGATACGTTTTTTTTGTGTTAGAATGATATACTAAAACACATGATTTATTGTTGGTTTTAGTATTTATTTATTAACAATGAATGATTTATTTGAGAATACATGTGAGCAATGTTGTACATATTATTTAACTGTACATGTGTCTTTATTTTGTATAGTAATTGATTTGGTGTACACGAAAGATCAAATCATTGGTTCTTACAGAATATATATATTTTAGCGTTCACAACTTTAGATGGAATGGACAACCATCGGTATAGTTGTAGAATAGAGTTTTAGTAGGTCTGTCTTGACTACAGAGAATGGTTGAGTTCCGACTATTTGTGCTAGTATACTTAGAGTATATTGAACAAGAAAATTTAGTATTATTTTATGGTACTGACCAGAATAAAATATATACTGTTTATAATATATATTTATAATATATACTGTTTTGATTTGTAATGGGTGAGATTTGTTATGGTCAACAAACCCGTACGTTGGGCAGTGATATTACTTATATGGTGTGTGTCTATAATAAAAGGAATTCACGTCTCTTAACAAAAATTGATGATATCCCCTCGATCCTTCAATCCAAGACTCATAACGCATAACTCTCAACGAACATAAGCTTATTCATATTATATTGCAAATAATTTTTTTGTATAAAGTGTTTGATCCAACCAGTTTATACCATCGAATACATCAATAGATTGGTTTTAAACAAGTTTGTTTTTAAACTTGTTGATCGTACAACTTGTGTACAACTTCAAGTAGAAACAGTTGTTTGGATATGAAATCCAAAGTCTCATTTTGACAGACAAGTTTTTGATTGATTTATCCGTCATGGAAAAGTGATTATTTTTGGGTAGCTTTGCCTTTAAGCAGACGCGTGTTTTTGGGTATCTCTTCCCCAATGAATAGTGTCGTACATGGTAGCTCGCCCTAAAGGAAAAGTGGTTCTAAAAGGTATACTTTCCTAAAGGAAATACATGTGATAATATAAAAAGGGTTAATTCATGTTTTCTGTACCAAACTATCGCTGTTTAACAATTTCCATACTCAACTATTTTTTTTAACAATTTAAATACTAAATTAACAGAAATCGATCAATACGCATACTATTGGTGACATGTCAGCAATTAAACACACAGTTGGCAAAAATTTGCTTACGTGGGATTTCTGGCCTATATTTGGCGCCAAAATCACTTACACCCCAAAACTCATTACACCCAGCCAATTCTCTCACTAACCCAAAACCCATAACCCTAATTTTCAGACAATTATTCTCTCACTAACACTCTCTTCAATGGACTACCACTGCCATTGTAGGAAAACCATAAAACTAAACACATCATGGACTGCGGAAAACCCAGGTCGCAGGTTTAGAAATTGTAAAACCAACTCTTGTTCATTTTTCTTATGGGTTGATCCCCCTATTTGTGATCGTGCCACAAAAATAATACCAGGTTTATTGAAAGGAAAAAACACCTTGGAAGCTGACATGAAAGAAATGCAAAGAGAGAATTCAAAAATGAAGAAACAAATTAATGAATTGCAGAATGAAAAAGCTTGTCTAATGCAGCTGGTTGAAGAATATGAAGGTGCGAAGAAAAAAGATATGGTGAAAAACATGAAGCAAGTGAAGAAGAAAAAGGGAAAAAATAGTAATGGTTGTATACTTGCTGTTTTTGTGATTTTAATTATTGTCCTGTCAATGGTGTACCTGTTTGAGGAAGAAAAAAATACAGGTCTAGAGCTTATTTGAAAAGAATGTTTAATGTAATGGTTTCATGTAATGCTATGTGTATGAATGAATGAAGGGTTAATTCATGTAATGGTATGAGTATGAATGAATGAAATTTGTTTTTGTGTTGTTTGATGATGCTAAATTTCTGATATCACAAGTACCCAAATCTCAGTTAAAAAATGAACTATTCCGAGTTCACAAAAGTCCCATTCTGAGATGGCTATAAGTGGACAATAATCAGTCCAAAAATTGGTCAATTCTGAGATCATAAATACTCAAATCTCATCATAAAATGGACAACTCAGAGATGTTTTCATAAGAGCTCAGAAATACCTAAATCTCATCTCATTCTGAGTTCATAAGAGCTCTTTCTGAGTTCATAAGAGCTCTTTTCTGAGATCAAAAAAGACTGTTTGTAAGATCAAATTACAGAACAAAACTATAACATCTCTCAGTACAAAAACATCATTGAGATGTCAACATTTGTAAGATCACAATGGTCATCTCTCAGTACAAAAACATCATTGAGATACCAACATTTCTAATAGCACAATGGTCATCTCTCAGTACAAAAACATCATTGAGATGATAACATTTACTATACAAACTACTCAATAAAAACAGTAAATCAAATTACTATAGAAACAAAATAACACCATTAAATTGCCAAAATAGATACTTCATTCATAGGCCAGTAACAGACACCAAAGTGTTACTATTCATACAGTAGCAAAGCCATTATAGGCCACCAAAATAAAAACAAAAGCAATAAGTACATTACAGGTCATTCAATTCATTAGCAGGTCTTCTCAAACCAAGAAAAGAAAATTAAAAGTACTTTGAAGTCTAATTAATAAAATATTTCTTACATAAATGTAGCTTACTACAAATTAGGGCCAGATTGACTCTGTTTTGCTTTCCATTGTTTCTTAAGCTCCAACTTAAGTTTAAGAGCAGCAGGTGTGAGATACATCTTGCCATCCTTATAAATATGTCCCTTTGTTGACTTTCCACCACCTTTTGTTTTGTTTAAGATGCCAGCATGAAGTGTGTCATTGCCACTCTCACCATACTTGGTTAAATCCTCAAAATCCACAACAACAGGCCCTTTTTTTGGTGAATTTAATATTCTCATGCTTCTTCTCATCTTTAAACAATAAATAAAAATAGCAGTTAGAATATATTAGCACAAAAGATACTAATAAAAAACAATAATGGTTTTAATAAAATAAGAGAATTTACTGGTATTTGAGCTCTCTTTTTTCCAGTAAAGCCTCCCAAAGGTTGACTGGACACTACTCTTGATGTTTGACCCACTTCATCCTGTTTTTCAGCTATATCATTTGCACTAAGGACCACATTATCACAGAAATCACCACTCTCATTCTCTCTCACAGTAGCACGGCCTTTTTTTGGTGAATTTATTATTCTCATACTTCTTCTCACCTTTATACAGTCAATAAAAATAGTAATTAGAATATATTTTACAGTACCTAAGAGTAATAAAATAGCAATTAGACCAAAAACAACTACTTCTTCTCACCTTTATACATGTGATAATATAAAAATTTCAAACTCCGATTGGACTTGTGGGCTGGACGTAGTATCACATAGAGGCGAAAGAGGATAAATCTATGTGTCAATTACTTTCTATCCTTATTCTTTATTTATCAATTTTACTATACTGTTATATCATTTGAAAAACTTGATATTTAGAGTACTTGTTATTTGTAACTTAAAACTGCACATTGACTTAGATCTAACTCACTTTTGAAACAAACAAATAAGATCATACTGCCGGTGACGTGATCTATTTGTTGATATATCTAGATATTTAGAAGAAAATAAATTAAATTAACTCTTGGGTTGTTAAATTCTCTTATCGATAGCTAGCACAAGTTAATGCGTATCTAAAGTCACATATTGTTGATAACGTAGCTGGGTGTTACTTGTTATAATTGTGACTCTGTTGATTGGTTGTGTATAAACACTTAAGTAATTTATATTTGTATATATTATATTTATTCCGCTTCGTAAACCTAAGTTTGTATACATATAGTTTTGAATTATATATTTTATACACCCAACCCAAGCCGCTTATTTAATAACTAAAGTAAAAAAATTAAAATCAGTTAAACCGATTCACCCAGTTTCCCATCTATCCTAACACATTATTTCAAAGATCTAATTAGTAAATCAAGCTACCTGAAATTTAAATGGTGTTAATTAAGATTGTCTAGTTTGAGATTAAAACATATGAGTTTACAAATCTTCCGCAATTGAAGAGCAGCGTGGAAACACATGCGGTGGTCTCTTAAAGTTACATGTGAAGACTTTTTAGTCAACTACATTTCTGTTTTTGGTTCTTGAAGTTGTAATTTTCTGTTTAGGACTTTTAAACTTATTCTGTTTTTGGTTCTTGAAGTTGTAATTTTCTATACCTTTCTTTGCTGTAATAAGGCCGGAGGGCTACTAAAACTTAAAAGTAAATGAAAATAGTTGGCTTTACCCACTTTTAATTTATAAAAAATGAACTTTCATTTTTATGTACACTTAAATGAGGCTGTTAAGATATCAAAATACTGTTTTAATCCAGAAAAAAAACTACTGTACCTTTTTTCAGCAAAAAACTAAAGATTAGCTTTTAGATTTAGCAACAACATTTAAGTGAAAAACAATGTCAAACTTAAAAACTGCAAACAAAATAATTTCAGTGTCACAGCTTGATAGTTTTTCTTCAACAAAATTTAATGAAGGGTAATTATCAAATAACTATAAAAACATATTTGTAGTTCTTTGGGGTCTCAACTCTCAACCCCTTTATTTATATATACATTCGACGGTTTACCCTCCAAAAAACCCCCTTTAAAACATATGAAATAGCCGGTCTTATCAATATTGGGGAAGCTACCTCCATTTCCTAGCTCCGTCGACGACGACAGCAAACATACATATTACAACAACCAATAAGAAGGTACTATGCTAGAAAAATAATTACGTTGGGTAGCATTCAAGAATCAAGTTATGCTAAAAAAATCAATTAACCTCAAACTACCGGAATAGATTTCTTTCTAAATTTTACATATTGAAATGTAGATTAACATTGTTAAATATAGTAATGCCTCACAATGTGCATATGGATTAGTCACTACGTTTGTAGGCCTTCAACATCATGAAACGTTGTTTCTTTTCCGCATAGAATGCCTAAAAATTGAAACATAATATGTACGGGCAAACTGTAAATGATATTTTTTTAAAATCCACACAAAACGACAATATCTTATGAAATTTCAGACACAATGCCATATCTCGTATCTATTGTTACGATATGCAACATAATTATTTCCTATAAAGAATATTTATGTGTGAACGACAAAATTGAATCTGATTTCAGATACGATTTTATCTTATATTTTTAGATGGGAATGCAACATAATTATTTCCATTAGAGAATTATTTATTCTCGATTTGGATAATTATATTGTTGATTATTAGATTTTTCCACCGTGAACCTTCCAAGACAAGCGAATCGCATTAAGTAAACAAACAAGCAGAGTTAAAATGGAGTATTGTGTTTGATCTTAATTTGATGTGTCTTAGTGTGTATATCCAAATACCGACGATGATAAGCAGTGGTAACCTATAGATCATATTAGTATCCTAGTTTATATATCATCTACTCTTGCATCCTACGTCCAATATTTTTTTGTTTTTTTTTTGTTCTCGATGTTCAATGACTGAAGCTAGCAGTAGATGGGAAGCTCTGGCGATGTTGTTGTCTGATGAAAGCAAGAAGTTTGATTTAATTTTAACGGAAGCCCGTATGGCTAATGCTAATCGGTATATGCATTCTGACACTCTCATGAATAAGAAAAAACCGATTAACATTACCCAAACGGGCTTACATCAGAACTAAATCAAACTTATTGTTTGCATCTGACAACATTAATGCCAGAGCTTCCCATCCACTTCCAGTTTCAGTCATTGAACATGAAGAAAAAAACAAAACATAAAATATTGGACATGTATGGGAAGCTTTGGATACCGGAGAGTCGTTCCGTCAGTAGCATTCCCGCGTACATGGTGTCTGGGAATGGGATGCTAACACGTGTTTCTTTCATGCTGTAATATGGAAGAAATAACATACTCTTATGATTCACCGTATTCATGAAGGTGCTCCAGTGGACGAGTTTATTGCTAATCAGGGTGATATGGGATGATCTGTGGTGTGTTATTTCGATGATCTATTTGCTTTCGGGGGCAGCACAGCCAGACCTTACAATCCTTTTGTTGATTCTGAGATTGATTTTTTCAATGGATAGGGAGAGTGCTTCGGGACTAGACGGTTTTTGTTCATACTTTTATGAGAAGTATTGGGATATTATTTGTGAGGATTTGTATGCTGTTGTTCTTGATTATTTCAGTGGCACCCCAATGCCCATGAGATTTATTAGTACCTTCATTGTGCTCCTTCCGAAAAAAGACTCCCCTTCTTCATGGGGATATTTCCATCCTATAAGTTTGTGCAACGTTAGAAGAAAGGTTATGTCCAAGTTTCTTATTGCGAAGTTGTCAACTGTTTTTTTGCACTTCATTTCTCCATCTCAGAGTGGCTTTGTCCCTGGCAGTGTGATTCATTACTGCGGTCTTCTAGCATAGGAGATGGTTCACAATTTGAAGAAGCATGTTCATGAGGGGAATCAAGCTTGACATGGCCAAAGTTTATGACCGCATGTCCCGCCCAATTGTGCTTTCCATGTTGCTAGCTTTTTTATTTTCAGATAGATGGATTTCATGGATTCAGCGGGCAATCTATGGGTCCTTGGTCCTCTGTTATTATTAACGGAGATGTGCGTGGTTTCTTCTAGTCTTGGTGTTGCCTTCGACAAGGGGATCTGCTTTCTCCTCTGTTTTTTGTTTTTTGTTTTTGGTTTTTATCATTGCGGCTGAGTACTTTCAAGACGGTTCAACAAAATGTATTGATGGCATAGATATGTTCATTACTACACAGTGGGGTGGGGTGGGGGGAGGTTATGGTATCGCAATTGTGTTTCACTAACGACATGGTGATTTTTTTGAGAGCCACCAGAGATAGTGTTTGGAGGGTTATTGATTTTCTTGATGACTATTAGGCGGTTTCTGAACTGTTGATTATCCAGGCCAAGAGTGCTTTTTATCTTGGCCCTTCGGCTCCTTCGTGATGAGGGCATATTGTTGCGGCGGTTAGTGGTTTCCACCCGCGACAACTCCTCTTTATTTATCTTGGATTATTTATTTCGATGAGTTAGTGAGAAGGATTTAGAATCATATTTTGGGCTGGGACAGCCGTCTGATTCATGTGGGGTGACACACCTACCCTCATAAAGATTCATTAGTGGAGGTGGGCGGAGGCGAGTTATCCGACGGAGGAAGGTGGGGGGTACTAGGTATAAGATCGATGGCGAATTTTGTGATGGCAAGCGAGGCGAAGATTTGGTGGAGATTTAGATAGCAATGTTTTATTTGGAGCCTATTTTATGAGGGCCAAGTATTGTAGAGGGTCTTACTCTTCTTTAGTTGAGTTCAGATATCTAATGTCATCTCTTTGGCGACGGATGTGTCTGACTAGAGTTGATACTAGGCCGATATTTTGATGGCACCTTGAGCAGGGGAATATGAGTTTTGGCATGATATTTGGGTATGAAATGACCCATTTCCTATTCATGTACAAATGGCTATTTCACTCGAGATAGTTTTGAATTTTTGGGGTGGACCACAATGGGATAGAGGTAGACTTGAGCAGGCTCAGTTACTTGTGTTATTAGTTGACCAGATTGTTGAGGTTTCAATAACATCTGTGGGTACTTATAGGATTTATGGGAGTAGATTAGTAGATGGGGATTTCACCCTTCGATCAACATGTAGTATCTTTAGAAAGTGGACGACGGTTAGTAAGGTTTATTTGTATGTTTGATGGCGCCCGATTCTATTGAATATTCTCTTCTTTCTTTGAAGGCTACTTCAAGGTATTTTATCGATAGAAGATAGTCTATCTTCATGAGGATACTGTATAGCATCGAGATGCACTTGTGGTAGTCATGCAGAGAAGCTTATGCATTTATTTATGGATTCTCCAAAGACAGTCGGTTTGACTGCAGTTCAGTGGGTTGTTTTCAGTTTCGTTGGATACGGTTGATTCTATTATTGAGGTGTTTTTGCGCTAGCGAAGGGACCATACCTCGATTGGCCTTGTACGAGTCATTACAACATGCTAGATTTTGTTGCATGTTTGGAAGGCCCATAACGATTATAGTTATGTGAGATCAGACTCTTTTGGTAGCGATATTTTGGTTTATAGAATGGTCAAAGATATTCGTTTCTTGTGAGTCGCTCATGACTTCCGACCTTGAAAGCTTAGATGAGATAGGGACGTCGATTTTGTATCCTTGCTTAGGGATCTGCTCCCTCAAGAACGACGTTTACGTTTGGTGGCTTGGGCTTGACTTCCTATGGGGTTGAGGTTGAACCCCAAGCTCAACATAAACTGTTGCTCCAAAGACAATCGGGGTTCATTAGCTGCTGGTGTGATCCTTCGTGACGAGTATGGTCGGATAGTGAGAGATTACGAGAAGGTTTTTGGAAAAAGACATTATATTTTCTGAACTACAAGCTATCTTTATTGGCTTGGAGATGATGACCGAGATGTGATTTGATCACTTAGAGATCGAATCTGACTCACCAACGGTGTTATCTTGGGTGACTAAACGACTTTAGGAGATTGAGAGCACAATTACATTTTATCCCGCAAACATGAATTAAAGAGGCGAATTAGGTGACACACTTCATGGCCATCTAGGGGTGTTCCCATCAGGCTTATTAGGTGTTTCACGATTTTGATACACTACCGTTGCACTAGATTTGAGGCAGGTGTCTCACATTACACGATGATGGATTTTTTCCCATTGTTTTGTTTATTCTACTTGTTATTTTTTTTAGTTGTGTTGATTTCTTTTCGTTTTCTTAGATTTCATGTACTCATTTATTTCCATGAGAGCTTTGGTTTATATCATTCTCTATGTTTGTCATGTTTTTTTTAATGTTTATATACATGTAGTGGTCCGACTAACCTCCTCCGTGGAGTGTTTGAGGATAAATTAAAAAAATATTAATAAAATGTCTTTATACTTAAGTGCAACCACAATGATGTGTAAACATTTCAGTGACTAAATTACTTTTTTATATTTAATTTGTACGCCATGTTGTTTGATCTCAATAACATAAATATATATACAGTTCTAAACAATATATAATAACGTAAATGTATAAATTATTTGTAAGTACATCATATCTACCTTGCTTGGTACATCATTAGAACCTCTTGATCTCGGACTCCTTTTATTGAAATGTCGTAAACGTCGACTGTTATGATTTGATTCTGACCAAAACTTTCTTTGATAGCCTGACCTTTTTTAAATTTTCTTCATTTCCATGCTCAAGGATCGATAGACAAAATTTATAACCACCTCTCAAATTAAATCGTTGCCCAAAAAGGCAAATGTTATAGAAATCCAATCTGGACATTGTTTTTAGGTTTCTCAAAAGAAATAGAATTTGAGCATCATGTATATATATTTAAACAACATAGTTTAATGAAAATAATATTCGAACACACATATCAATAAAAAAATTAAGATATCTCATTGTATGTGTGTGCATGTGTTTGTATTTGTGTATAAATATATCAGTAGGATAGAATGAGAGACAAAGAAATATAACTTTGCTCTCTAGGTTAGACTACTTGACCATCCTTTGCTTTGTGTGGATTTATAGGGTTATCAAGAACCCCACAAAAAGAAATTTGATAAAAAATATATAACCAAAATTGGAATGTGAAATTATCAATAAATACAACTTTCTTCCTTCACATTTAGATGAGGTATTACTTAATGCTTATACAGAAATCCAAATGAGGAAAGGTAAAAGCATTAAAAGCTATATATTCTAGATTCATATTATGAACAAATCAATTAATGTTATTTAACTGGGTATGGTGATATTCAAGTTTTTCTGGGTTGGTTCTTTTAATCATGTGGTTGCAATTATCAAGTTTCCTTATAATACTGGAAAACAAATATAACAACCATAATCGTTAATTCATGATGGCAATTGAATTCCTTATTTGATATAATTTTTCTCATACGACTATAATGGAGAAACTTATCAGAATTATTTAGGTTTCATAAACCAGCATCCAAGAAGTAAAATAAAAGGGGATACAGAAACGGCAGGTCACACATATGAAAAGAAAAAACTACCGCATAAGTCGTATGTATTGATCTATTAGGAACATTTTCTTCAATTATATTATTATTTCATTAATTTCATAATTTTTTCTTTTCCATTTGAGAAAACCCCGTAATGATTGTAATACTAAGTATTTCAGTTCAGAAACCGATAATAATTGAACTTTTCGAAATCACATGCAACCATTTCAATTACATACATCCATATATCACTTGAAGAGGGTAAAAATAAGTTAAAAACAAGGATATACACTTTTTCAATCCCTAAAAGTGGAGAAAATGGGCTCAAAAAGAGCACATTTGTCTCCATATGCCCCATAGCCTTATAACTTCATTTTAACACCATGATCATAGTGATCAAAAGAGTTATTTTGGACAGCCAAAAGTTCGTTTCAAAAAGGACTTTAAAAAAGAACTAAGCCTAACAACAAAAAACCCCACTAATGATTTTACAAACTAATTGGAAAAAAGATGAAATTGATATCAAAATAGTGGTGACTTCTGAACTGATTTCAGCAACTGTTTTGTCTTCACATTTAACCATTTGACAGCAAAAACCAGCAATTATGAGAACAAATAACATTTGATTCAAAAATTTGGCAATTCATAGACCTAGATGCTCCTTGAAATGCTAAATAATAGTTTGAGAAAGCTTCAGAATTACTTCATCACTAGATCATGATAAGCAATTATCCAATGTACTTAGCAAAATGCAAGAAAGCACATTTGCTTAATCTGATAAGGGTCAAACCTTAGTAAAAACATCACTAGTATATAAAAAACACAAAAACAAAGTTTTAATGTAACCCCCTCTCAAACATAGTTTCCCTTTTAGATCAGGCATGAATGTGGCTTGTTAAATCCACTACCCTGATTTTTTTTTGTTTTTTGTTTATTTAATTAACACTGGGCGATACCCACGAATTTTAATAGATTTAAATGTTATGGGGCCAAATTGCCTTGTTAGATAAAAAACAACACAACACGAGATAGACAGGGCAAAAAACCAAAGAACCCAAATTTAATAAGTAACACTCTGAAGTATTAAGGACTTGCTAAGTAGTTAACCGTTGAATGCCTCCAGTTGCCTTCGTGTTAAGACCAGATTTCTGGCCCATATACTATTTGTTGTCTATTGGTTTGAACTAAATAATCCTATTTGGTTGTTAAGAATTGAGTCAGCCTTTGGTTTCAAGTAAGGTTGCAATCACAGTTCCAACCTGCTGTTCTGCAGGATTCTGTTCAGTTATTTAAATCTTCATTACTATTCTTTAACGATGATTATTTGTTTTAAAGTATGCAGGATATATTCTCATATGTTCTTAAAGATGTAGTTTATGTATATTGAGAATATTAAAGTGATAAAAAAGATGTTTCCTAAAAAATATAAGGAGATTAGTTTTTATAGATATGTTTATTTTAAACTAGGCTATCTAAATCTTTATCACTTGCTTCAATCTATGTTCTTTATCAAAATCAGTATGATACGTTTTAGATTGAATGAAATATGGAGTTAATGTTTCATATATTTATATAGAAAGATTTTATCTCTAAAAGATACTATCTTATATGTTCCTAATTTAAGGAATAGATTAACTCCTATTTTCATGTAAGTTATTAACAGGTACTATCTTATGAAGATTGAGGTCAATCCTACGCTAAGGTATCTTGTGCAATATGGAAATATTGAAACCAATCAAAAAGAGTCAAAAGCAATCAGCAAAGTTCTTGAAGAAAGAAGATTGTTTTTACTCCTTTAAATAGTTGATAACTATGCTTGTAAAAGATGTGTGTTGTAAATTATAAAGAACTCATTCTTGAGAGAATACACAGTGAGCTTTTAAAAAAAAAACAATGGTGGGATGCCATTGATATTTTGAGTGATAGTTATAAGGTAGTAGCAATATAGAGATATGCAGAAAAACCTAGAGAGAGTCTGAGAGTTTTTCATTAAGACTTGAATCCTATATTGTAAGCTTTTATAATATAATAATCTGGGTAAGTGCCCCGGAGACGTAGCCCAGTTGGATGAACTCCGTTGTTAAATGTGCGTGTGAATTAATTCAAGTACATTTAACTTTACTGTTCTATCCATCAATATACTTAGCTTCCAACTGTGGTTGCAACTTCACTTGAAACCTAACTGCAAAACTGCAACTAGAACAGCGGATAGGAATATCACTTCGTTTGGTGGGAACCTATCCGTGCTGGGGCTTTTATCTGCGAATATGCTGGTGAAATAATTGCAAATGACAATGGAGATGACTATGTTTTCGATAGTTCTAGAACCTATGAATCATTAAAGCTTATGCCTGGGTATTCTGACGAGGAGATGAGTACACCTTATCCGCTTGTTATAAGTTCGAAAAACTGTGGGAATGTTGCTAAGTTTATGAACCATAGTTGTATGCTTAATGTGTATTGGCAGCCTGTGCTGAGAGAGAGTGGGAACGAATCTTATCTTCATATTGCGTTTTTTGCAGTAACTCATGTTGCTCCGCTCGAAGAGTTGACTTTTGATTATCGGACAGCTCAACCTGGGAAAACCGAGCAATGGAAAAAGAAATGCTTGTGTGGGTCGTCCAAGTGTTGGGGTCATTATTATTGATGATGTGCCACTACGTGGTTGGTTTTAGCAGTTTGGATATCTTTTATTAATGAAACTTTTAATTTCATTGTTTAGATCGTG
Organism: Primula vulgaris; assembly: GCA_963920805.1. Classification (NCBI taxonomy): domain Eukaryota; kingdom Viridiplantae; phylum Streptophyta; class Magnoliopsida; order Ericales; family Primulaceae; genus Primula; species Primula vulgaris. The sequence continues at coordinate 8,688,001 of OY987215.1, read as the reverse complement.
ATATATTCTGAAAAATCAGGTGCTTGTATTTTGGCGGATGTCACGCCCCAAAATCCGTAAAGGATGGATATCGAGGCATGACCTTTTTAAAACAAAGAAAAGTGAAACCTGTTGGTACAAAATTAAAATTTTAAAAGAAAAGACTTGCGAGCTAAAGGAACAAGTAAACAATAAACAAAAGTATTTGCCAAACGCGGCTACAAAATGAGATAAACTAAACGAATGTAAATTGCCAGTAGGCTACAACCTCAAAATAAAATATACATGAAAAGAAAGCAAAAGCCCGAACCCATGTGATGCCTTGCTAAAGCTCTTAACCATCGCCTCAACCTAAGTTGTACCTGAAATACAAAAATGTAACGGTGAGTCCCACGCACCTAACTAGACGGGACGGCACCACATACACCGTCACTCCATCTCATAAATGCAAGAACTCACAAATTCTACAACTACGATAAACGACGTATAAAACGAAATATAATGACATTCTACAACTACGATAAATTAAATAAATTAAATAACATCAACACACATCTATAGCATACATGGACCTCTCACGCCACCTACCCCGGTCCGGAAGGTAGGTCATTCCCTATCCCTTCGGCCGTCTTCTGTCCCCGGAATTAGGGAGAGACAGAGACCATTGCAACATAAAAGTAGATTTATAGTGCGCACTTGGACCTCTCACGCCACTCGCCCCTGTCCGTAAGACGAGTCATTCCCTATCCCTTCGGCCGTCATATGCCCCCGGAATTAGGGAGAGACATAGACCATTGCTAACATAAAAGTAAATAGTGCACACTGGGACCTCTCACGCCACCTACCCCGGTCCGTAAGGCAGGTCATTCCCTATCCCCTCGGCCGTCTTCTGTCCCCGGAATTAGGGAGAGACAGAGACCATTGCCACTACAGCTAAAACACAAGGCCTCGGCCAATAATATAAATCCACGCAAATAACACATTCTCATACGGCCTCGGCCAATAATATAAATTCACGCAAATAACACATTCTCATACGTCACGTAACGTAATGCAACATAACACATAACCATATGTACTAAATTCGCAACTAGCCGAACAACTCCAAACAACGTAATACAACGTAACACATAACCATATGTACTAAATTCGCAACTAGCCGAACAACTCCAATAACGTTCACGTAACGTAATACAACATAACACATAACCATATGTACTAAATTCGCAACTAGCCGAACAACTCCAATAACGTAATACAACGTAACACATAACCATATGTACTAAATTCGCAACTAGCCGAACAACTCCAATAACGTAATACAACGTAACACATAACCATATGTACTAAATTCGCAACTAGCCGAACAACTCCAATAACGTAATACAACGTAACACATAACCATATGTACTAAATTCGCAACTAGCCGAACAACTCCAATAACGTAAAATCCCATTCGGGCATTTTAACAAACACCTTGTATGCATAAACAACAATTAACCATTATTCACCATAAATTCATCCAATACCATCAACAACTATATAATCCCATAAACAACTAATAAATCATGCAAACCCATCCATAATCTCGCTAATTCGAAATGATCATATCTAAGGCTTCAATCTCCACAATATAAATAATGGAACCAAAACTATAACGAGTAATCCCAATTAACAATTTAGGAACACAATTAATATAAACGGCAAAAACCCCCAATTTATAATAAACACAAAAACCAAAACCTAACATACACCCTCGTCTAGTCGCAATGGATAACCCCCGTTACCTTAGAGCGTAGAGGAGATGCTTCCGGTATGAACCCGCTAATGGTGGTTTCCTTTTCCTCTTCTTCTTCTTCTTCTTCTCTCTCTTTCTCTCTCTTCTTCTCTCTTCTATTTGTTTTACTGATTTTTTTGCTTTTGAAAAGTGACTGAAAAATAGGTTTATAAAAGCTGTTTTGAGATAGTTTGAGATAACGAACTATTTGGTCCCCAAAGTTCTAATAAGTAACTCCTAATCCAAAAATATAGTTTTACTACTCAAAAATAACAAATCTTTCGAAACAAAACTATTGGGTCCTTTTTATAAGTAAAATTAGTCGAGTGACCGGTTTTTGGTAAAATTTTGAATAAAACGCTTTTGGATAAATTAAATCATAAATAAAACCATTTATAAAAATACGGGATGTTACAGCGGATCTGTGTTTTATTGAGTTTCGGTTCTCCCTTTGAACCTTTTTAAGTTTTTCATTTTGTTGAAATAGTTGCTGGACGTTTGGTTATCGCTTCATGGCTACTAAATGTATTGAAGTCTCTAGGATTTTGTTGTCGTGTTGTAGTTATAAAGCTGATGTACTTGTCTACGTTAATCTTATGTACTGATGAAAGATTTGCTTAGAATGAAACACTTGAATGTTTATTTGTAGTTTTATTCTGATTAATATATTATTTCCACTGCTTCATTTCTGTAATCATTGTAGTACAGGGCTACCGTCTCAGGAGCATTAACTATTTTCTCAAATCTAACATGTTTTATACTATCTCTGTTTCCATTTAATTGTCTAATACGAAACTACGTTCATTTTTGAACGGCTTATAACTTGTATCAACATTGTCGAAATGATTTTTTTTTTAAATCTAACATTTGAATTATATGATCAACTTTTGAAATTTTTTATTTCGACAATTTTAGTACAAGTTATTGGCCGGTTAAAATTGCACGTATTTTCGTAGTGGGCAATTAAATAGGAACGGAGGGAGTGGTTTTTAAGGAACCGTTTACATTTACACAAATTTTCAGGTTCCTTATAATTTTTTTATAATAACCCTACATTATTTCTTTTTATATGTTTATTATCATATTCCAATCACAAAAATATAGACCCTATTATAATTTTTCACTATTATATTTACTAAGTAAATCATATATATTCCTCATATAAAAGGTGAATTTTGTGTTTCCTGAAATTTAAAAAATTGATAGCGCTCCAGATCAATGTTTTAAATAGCGTTATCACTAGCGTAGCATTTTTCCGATAGCTACGCTAAAAGCGCAAATAACGTAGCAACATAGCGATTTGCGGTGTAATTTTTTGTTTACATGTAAATATAACAATATAACATTAGATAGTCATACAATTTATGCTAATTATGTTAACACACTTAAAAAGTTAAAAACAACACAATAGCGCGTTCTACTGATCATTTTTGTATCATAAAATAAAAAATAATTCTATTGATCATTTTTGTGTCATGTTTTTTTAGGTTTTCCAATATGTTATATAAGTTTTATGAAAAAGTTTGGTAAAAAGTGACGGTGAGTTTGTTTAGCTCAATAGCATCACTGGAATTTCTCACTTTCAAAACAAGATTATCAAAACACTAAATAATATATTAAGGGACGGGCCTTAGAAATTAGGTGCAGAGTGTTGAGTAGATTCCGGAGCTTGGAATCAATGAGAAAATTCCCTGATAGGGCTTGTCCCGCTTTCTTCGCTGTTACCGTGTAGTCTACGCACAAACAACTATGATTAATAAGCACTTGGTGGTTTCACAACCGTTCACCCTCCATCGTCCGAAGAAGTTGTATGAATGGGTGAACATTTTTAAGGAGTGAATAGAACGTATTTAGTGTATTGAATAGAAGTAGGGTTATAGAGATATCCCGTATTTAGTATATAGGTTTGAGTTCGTATGATTTCAGATGTGATTAATCGGCGTCTTTTTCAATCACATATTCATTATATCTTCAATTATCTTCATTGTCATGCTGAGATATATTGTGCATATATTCCATGTATCTTTTCAGCGACTTGACTGGCTCCAGGGAGCGCACACCATGCCTTTCGCCACTGAAGATGGGGCTCCTCGAACTGTAGGACCCTCACCATGTACGGTATGGAAGTGAAGACTTCCCTTTCTTAGTGTCTTTATCCTCCTCGAATTCAAGATTGTGTTGGTCTAAGGGGTATTACTCTATGCTCTTCGGAAGGGAGCAACTCCTCGTCATGAGATTTCCAATCCTTATATGATAAGGAACACATCTGAAATTTCTATCCGCTGTTCTAGATGCAGTTTTGCAGTAAGGTTCCAAGTGAGGTTGCAACCACAGTTGAAACCAAGTGTATTAATGGACAGAACTGTATAAAGTTAAATGTACTTGAAATAATTCACACGCACATTTAACAACGGAGTTCACCTAACTAGGCTACATCTCCGGGGCACTTACCCAGATTATGATATTATAAAAAGCTTACAATATAGGATTCAAGTCTTAATGAAAAACTCTCAGACTCACTCTAGGTTTTTCTGCCTATCTCTATATTGCTCCTACTTTCATAACTATCAATTATAAATCAATGGCATCCCACCATTGTTTTCTTTTGAAAAACTCTTTGTGTGTTCTCTCTAGAAAATAAGTTCTTTATAATTTAGAACAGACACTTTTACAAGCTAAAGTAACCAAGTATATATGCAAGTAAAAACAATCTTCCATCTTCAATATCTTTTGATTGCTTTTGACTTTGTTGATTGGCTTCAATCTTTCCAAGCATTACGTGATTCTTCAGCGTGGATTGACTCCAATCATCATTGGTTAATACCTGTTTAGTAACAAGCTTGAAAGTAGGAGTTAGTCTTTTCCTTTGAAAGGAAACATATAAAGATAATATCTTTTTATAAACATATGAAACATTCAACTCCATATAACAATCAATCTTTAAACGTATCTTTACTGAATATAAAAGGATCAAAGATTGAAATAAGTGATAAGGACAAGCATAAGAATAGAGATATATATTAAAAGGAAACATAACCTTATAAAGTAATCTCTTTATAAAAACATCTTTCCTTAACACTTTGATATTCTCAGTTTACGCATATTAAACCTTTAAGATCATATGAGAATATATCCTGCATACTGTAGAACAAATAATAATCAATAAAGAACAGTTATGCAGATTTACAGAACTAGACAGAATACTGCTGAGCAGCAGGTTGGAACTGTGGTTGCAACTGAGGTTGCAACTGGTACTTGAAACCACCAACGCTGTCTAAGCAGGTTGTAACTGAGGTTGCAACATTGCTTGAAACCTATCACTACTGTCTTAGTAGGTTGTAACTGAGGTTGCAACATTGCTTGAAACTTAACACTACTGACTTAGTAGGTTGTAACTGAGGTTGCAACATTGCTTGAAACCTGTCAACACTGTCTTAGTTCTTTACAAACAGTTAGGGTAATTTAGTAAAAACCAAAAGACAAAAAATAAACTTTAGGACCAGATTTCTGGTCTAAATATTATTTGTTGTCTAATGGTTTTTACTGATAAATTCTATCTGTTAGTTAAGAGCTAAGACAGTGTTGTTAGGTTTCAAGCAATGTTGCAACCTCTGTTACAACCTTCATAAGACAAAGCTGTTAGGTTTCAAGTAGATGTTGCAACCTCAGTTGCAACCTAAGTTCCAACCTGCTAAGACAGCGTAGGTGGTTTCAAGTAGATGTTGCAACCTCAGTTACAACCTAAGTTCCCACCTGATGTTCTGCAGGATTCTGTCTTATTCTTAAAACCTGCATTACTATTCTTTAATGATTATTATTTGTGTTAAAGTATGCAGGATATATTCTCATGTGATCCTAAAGGTATTAGTATGCGTTTATTGAGATATATCAAAGTGGTAAGGAAAGATTTCCTAAAAGATATAAAGAGATTAGTTATGTTTCCTTTACATAGATAAATCTTTATCTCTATTCGTATACAAATCTTTATCACTTGTTTCAATCTTTGTTCCTTATCAAATTCAGTATGATATGTCTAAGATTGAATAAAATATGGAGTTAATGTTTCACATGAATATTCAAAAGATATTATCTTTAAAAGATATGGTTTTTGTATATGTTTCCTTGTTATAGGAAAAGACTAACTCCTACAATCAAGCTTGTTATTAAACAGGTATCAACCAATGATGATTGGAGTCAATCCACGCTGAAGAATCACGTAATGCTTGGAAAGATTGAAGCCAATCAATAAAGTCAAAAGCAATCACAAAAGATATTCAAGATAGAAGATTGTTTTTACTTACTTATATAGTTGATATCTTAGCTTGAAAAAGTGTGTGTTCTAAATTATAAAGAACTTATTCTAGAGAAAATAGACAAAAAGAGCGTTCAAAAGAAAACAATGGTGGGATGCCATTGATTTATAATTCATAGTTATGAAAGTAGGAGCAATATAGAGATAGGCAGAAAAACCTAGAGGGAGTCTAAGAGTTTTTCATTAAGACTTGAATCCTATATTGTAAGATTTTTATAATATCATAATCTGGATAAGTGCCCCGGAGACGTAGCCTAGTTAGGTGAACTTCGTTGTTAAATGTGCGTGTGAATTATTTCAAGTACATTTAACTTTACACAGTTCTGTCCATTAATACACTTGATTTAGTGTCTTCTTATTTTTCTAATAATATATGATTTATTATTGAGTCTTTTATGTATTTTCTTGAGATTATCTCGCATATCAACTCCTCTTGGGAACGGGTGGAAACTTTAACCGATACGCTCACAAGGGTGACTAATTGCTCATTAATTGATTTTTAATCACTAGGTCAAATACTAGGTCTCACTTTATATATTATGAATAGTACGAAGTTTCTACGTGCCCTATATTTTAACCTCCATCATTAATATTGAAAAAACATAACTTCAATTTTAAAGCGTAGTCTAGAATCCTGATATTTAGTTTTTTTTTTTTTTATCTTATCTGATAATCTACTACATCTGTCCCTAACTAATTTTTCATCACCAAATTTCCGGTACTTACAAAAAACATATTTAAAAGAGTGTTGAAAGGTATATAACACGAAATACTGTAATAATTGTATCTTAAAATCTATTTCAAAACCACTTCTTCAACATGTGTAATTTTTAAGATTTATGGTCTTTATTATAATTTTTAAACTATGCCGACTATACTGAAACTTATAAACGGTTTTGATCGAAAAACAAATGACGGTCTGTCACTAAAACTATAAATCATTAAACTCAGTAGAAAAAATAAAACTTTCAAAAATTCAGGTTAGTAAACCAAAAAGTGTTTAAAAATCGAGTCAATAATCTGTAATTAACCCGCCATAAAAGAGCAAAGAAATGAAAATAAGGTAAGTTCCACCATAAGATACTTCTCTAAGATCCTCTATAGAAATAGTTAAGTTAGAATCCATTTAAATTTGAAATTCAAATGAGAAGCCCTAGCATCATCTACTAGCAACTCCAACACTTTAAATAGACCTTAAGACTTTCAAAAAAACACAAAACGCTATACCAAACTCAAATACAAAGGTCTTGGTATCGTATTTCATTCGACGGCGAAGTCCTACCATTTCATTACTCACCGATGACGTCGATCCTTCAATCCAAGACTCATAACTCTCAACGAACATAAGCTTATTCATATTATATTGCAAATAATTTTTTTGTATAAAGTGCTTGATCCAACCAGTTTATACCATCGAATACATCAATAGATTGGTTTTAAACAAGTTTGTTTTTAAACTTGTTGATCGTACAACTTGTGTACAACTTCAAGTAGAAACACTTGTTTGGATCTGAAATCCAAAGTCTCATTTTGACAGACAAGTTTTTGATTGATTTATCCATCATGGAAAAGTGATTATTTTTGGGTAGCTTTGCCTTTAAGCAGACGCGTGTTTTTGGGTATCTCTTCCCCAATGAATAGTGTCGTATATGGTAGTTCGCCCTAAAGGAAAAGTGGTTCTAAAAGGTATACTTTCCTAAAGGAAATACATGTGATAATATAAAAATTTCAAACTCCGATTGGACTTGTGGGCTGGATGTAGTATCACAGAGAGGCGAAACAGGATAAATCTATGTGTCAATTACTTTCTATCCTTATTCTTTATTTATCAATTTTACTATACTGTTATATCATTTGAAAAACTTGATATTTAGAGTACTTGTTATTTGTAACTTAAAACTGCACATTGACTTAGATGTAACTCACTTTTGAAACAAACAAATAAGATCATACTACCGGTGACGTGATCTATTTGTTGATATATCTGGATATTCAGAAGAAAATAAATTAAATTAACTCTTGGGTTGTTAAATTCTCTTATCGATAGCTAGCACAAGTTAATGCGTATCTAAAGTCACATATTGTTGATAACGTAGCTGGGTGTTACTTGTTATAATTGTGACTCTGTTGATTGGTTGTGTATAAACACTTAAGTAATTTATATTTGTATATATTATATTTATTCCGCTTCGTAAACCTAAGTTTGTATACATATAGTTTTGAATTATATATTTTATACACCCAACCCAAGCCGCTTATTTAATAACTAAAGTAAAAAAAATTAAAATCAGTTAAACCGATTCACCCCGTTTCCCATTTATCCTAACACATTATTTCAAAGATCTAATTAGTAAATCAAGCTACCTGAAATTTAAATGGTGTTAATTAGGAACCGATTTTCTGCCAAAAGCAGTAGATTTTCCAAAAACATTTTGATTAATACTAGCCTGCTGTTGTTCTGGAGTATTATCCATCGCTAAAAGTTGTTTTTCAAAAATATTTATCGGATCGATATCATCCGAGTTTTCAGATAAAACAGCTAGATTTTTACCATTCCCAATATTCAGGCTTTCTAGTTGCTGGGTTAGCAAAGTAATAATATCAGTAGGAGCTGAATGTTTTGAAAGAGTTATATCAATGCTGGGTTTTAATATCGTGGGTTCAGGTGTATATGAGGAACTAGCAATAGCTGCTGTGTCCTTAGGGACGATGATAGGTCCGTTTTTTTCAATACGATTAAGTTGGGAAAAAATAGTTTGAAGGGTCAAATTTGTGAAATTTAATTGTTTTTCTTGTGAAAAGGCTGCGGATTCAATAACAGTATCACCAGATCGTAATTTTAAAAGTTCTGACGGGGGATGAATAGCAGCAATGGTTTCCCCTTTTGCAGTTGTCCAATTTCTATGAAGAGATTTTAAGACATGTAAGAAAGGACTATTCTCTATGGTTGCTTGATCAATAAACCATATAGGGAAAGAAACCAATTGTTGGATGCAATCAATATGATAATAAAATAAAGTTTTGTAATGTTGTTATTCTTTCTGACTATAGGTAGAAAAGAACCATTTGCGAAAAGAAGTATATTTTTCTTGATTCATATCATTCACACAATCTTGTCTATTATAAGTAAAGGGAATAGATAACATATTAATGATAGAAATATTATCAAACTCAGAAAGAGTTTCTGGTTCATTTTCATTTTTCTCTACGTGGTAAATAGCACGAGGAATACTTTGGGGAGTATTAGAAACACCCTCAAAAACTAACTTATTAGCAGTTTGGAACGATGCTACAGAAGGGTTTGGAGTATAAAACCTAGCAGATTGACTCTGTTTAAAGGAACTTTCATAATCAGAAAAAGAACTTCTCGACGCTAGTCGTTTGCCTTTGTCAAATTTTACGAAAACATGTCCTTCTTTTGTTTGAATAATTTCCTCAATTTTTTTATTTTCTACAGGTTCAGCTGGGCTTGCTGACAATAAATTCCATTCCATGGGGGGTTCAATATCATCCCATTTAATAGTTTGAGGAGTCTGGACATCAGACTTTAATAAATTTGTTTCAATTAATACAGTTTTGCCCTTTGTGTCAAAAATAGTTTAGGACTTTTAAACTTATTCTGTTTTTGGTTCTTGAAGTTGTAATTTTCTATACCTTTCTTTGCTGTAGTAAGGCCGGAGGGCTACTAAAACTTACAAGTAAATGAAAATAGGTTGTTTTACCTACTTTTAATTTATAAAAAATGAACTTTCATTTTTATGTACACTTAAATGAGGCTGTTAAGATATCAAAATACTGTTTTAATCCAGAAAAAAAACTACTGTACCTTTTTTCAGCAAAAAACTAAAGATTAGCTTTTAGATTTAGCAACATGTAAGTGAAAAACAATGTCAAACTTAAAAACTGCAAACAAAATAATTTCAGTGTCACAGCTTGATAGTTTTTCTTCAACAAAATTTAATGAAGGGTAATTATCAAATAACTATAAAAACATATTTGTAGTTCTTTGGGGTCTCAACTCTCAACCCCTTTATTTATATATACATTCGACGGTTTACCCTCCAAAAAACCCCCTTTAAAACATATGAAATAGCCGGTCTTATCAATATTGGGGAAGCTACCTCCATTTCCTAGCTCCGTCGACGACGACAGCAAACATACATATTACAACAACCAATAAGAAGGTACTATGCTAGAAAAATAATTACGTTGGGTAGCATTCAAGAATCAAGTTATGCTAAAAAAATCAATTAACCTCAAACTACCGGAATAGATTTCTTTCTAAATTTTACATATTGAAATGTAGATTAACATTGTTAAATATAGTAATGCCTCACAATGTGTATATGGATTAGTCACTACGTTTGTAGGCCTTCAACATCATGAAACGTTGTTTCTTTTCCGCATAGAATGCCTAAAAATTGAAACATAATATGTACGGGCAAACTGTAAATGATATTTTTTTTAAATCCACACAAAACGACAATATCTTATGAAATTTCAGACACAATGCCATATCTCGTATTTATTGTTACGATATGCAACATAATTATTTCCTATAAAGAATATTTATGTGTGAACGACAAAATTGAATCTGATTTCAGATACGATTTTATCTTATATTTATAGATGGGAATGCAACGTAATTATTTCCATTAGAGAATTATTTATTCTCAATTTGGATAATTATATTGTTGATTATTAGATTTTTCCACCGTGAACCTTCCAAGACAAGCGAACCGCATTAAGTAAACAAACAAGGAGATGTAAAATGGAGTATTGTGTTTGATCTTAATTTGATGTGTCTTGGTGTGTATATCCAAATACCGACGATGATAAGCAGTGGTAGCCTATAGATCATATTAGTATCCTAGTTTATATATCATCTACTCTTGCATCCTACGTCCAATATTTTATGGTTTTTTTTTTGTTCTCGATGTTCAATGACTGAAGCTAGCAGTAGATGGGAAGCTCTGGCGTTGTTGTTTGATGAAAGCAAGAAGTTTGATTTAATTTTAACGGAAGCCCGTATGGCTAATGCTAATCGGTATATGCATTCTGACACTCTCATGAATAAGAAAAAACCGATTAACATTACCCAAACGGGCTTACATGAGAACTAAATCAAACTTATTGTTTGCATCTGACAACATTAATGCCAGAGCTTCCCATCAACTTCCAGCTTCAGTCATTGAACATGAAGAAAAAAACAAAACATAAAATATTGGGCATAAGATGCAAGAGAAGATGATACATAAACTAAGTTACTAAAATGATCTATCGTGGTACACTGCTTATCATCGTCATTATTTGGACATACACACAGACACATCAAATGACAAGATAAAAAACATTAATAGTCCATTTTAAGTCTCATTATTGATTGACTTAATGCGGTTCACTTGTCTTGGCACTTGGTCAAGGATGGAAAAAATTAATCTTTAACAATATAACTATCCAAACCGAGAATAAATATTTATCTAATGGGCATGAGTTCCGTTGTTAACTGCGAACGGTTGTACACAAGGTCAGAGACAACAAGCTTTGGATACCGGAGAGTCATTCCGTCAATAGCATTCCCGTGTACATGGTGTCTGGGAATGGGATGCTAACACGTGTGTCTTTCATGCTGTAATATGGAAGAAATAACATACTCTTACGATTCACCGTATTCATGAGGATGCTCCAGTGGACGAGTTTATTTCGATGATCTGTGGTGTGTTATTTCGATGATCTATTTGCTTTCGGGGGCAGCACAGCCAGACCTTACAATCCTTTTGTTCATTCTGAGATTGATTTTTTCAATGGATAGGAAGAGTGCTTCGGACTAGACGGTTTTTGTTCATACTTTTATGAGAAGTATTGGGATATTATTTGTGAGGATTTGTATGCGTTCTTGATTATTTGAGTGGCACCCCAATGCCCATGAGATTTATTAGTACCTTCATTGTGATCCTTCCGAAAAAAGACTCCTCTTCTTCATGGGGATATTTCCATCCTATTTGTTTGTCCAACGTTAGAAGAAAGGTTATGTCCAAGTTTCTTATTGAGAAGTTGTCAACTGTTTTTTCGCACTTCATTTCTCCATCTCAGAGTGGCTTCGTCCCTGGCAGTGTGATTCATTACTGCGGTCTTCTAGCGTAAGAGATGGTTCACGATTTGAAGAAGGATGTTCATGGTGGGAATAAAGCTTGACATGGCCAAAGTTTATGACCGCATGTCCATCCCAATTGTGCTTTCCATGTTGCTAGCTTTTTTATTTTCAGATAGATGGATTTCATGGATTCAGCGGGCAATCTATGGGTTCTTGGTCCTCTGTTATTGTTAACGGAGATGTGTATGGTTTCTTCTAGTATTGGTGTTGCCCTCGACAAGGGGATATGCTTTCTCCTCTGTTTTTTGTTTTTGGTTTTTATCATTGCGACTGAGTACCTTTCAAGACGGTTCGACAAAATGTATTCATGGCATAGATATGTTCGTTGCTACACAGTGGGGTGGGGGTGGGGGGAGGCTATGATATCGCAATTTTGTTTCACTAACGACATGGTGATTTTTTCGAGAACCACCAGAGATAGTGTTTGGAGGGTTATTGATTTTCTTGATGACTATTAGGCGGTTTCTGAAATGTTGATTATCCAGGCCAAGAGTGATTTTTATCTTGGCCCTTCGGCTTCTTCGTCATGAGGGCATATTGTTGCGGCGGTTAGTGGTTTCCACCCGCGACAGCTCCTCTTTATTTATCTTGGATTATTTATTTCGATGAGTTAGTGAGAAGGATTTAGGATCATATTTTGGGCTGGGCCAGCCGTCTAATTCATGTGGGGTTACACACCTACCCACATAAAGATTCATTAGTGGAGGTGGGCGGATGCGAGTTATCCGACGGAGGAGTGGGGTGGGTGGGGCGGGACTAGGTATAAGATCGATGGCGGATTTTGTGACGGCATGCGAGGCGAAGATTTGGTGGAGATTTAGATAGCATTGTTTTATTTGGGGCCCATTTTATGAGGGCCAAGTGTTGTAGAGGGTCTCACTCTTCTTTAGTTGAGTTCAGATATCTAATGTCACCTCTTTGGCGACGGATGTGTCGGACTAGAGTTGATAATAAGCCGATATTTTGATGGTACCTTGAGCAGGGGAATATGAGTTTTGGCATGATATTTGGGTATGAAATAACGCATTTCCTATGCATGTACCAATGGCGCCCGATTCTATTGAATATTTTCTTCTTTCTTTGAAGGCTACTTCAAGGTATTTTATCGACAGAAGATAGTCTATCTTCACGAGGATAATGTATAGCATCGAGATGCATTTGTGGTACTCATGCAGAGAAGCTTATGCATTTATTTATAGATTCTCCAAAGACAATCGATTCGACTGCAGTTCAGTGGGCTGTTTTCAGTCTCGTTGGATACGGTTGATTCTATTATTGAGGTTTTTTTTGCGCTAGCGAAGGGACCATACCTCGATTGGCTTTGTATGAGTCATTACAACATGCTAGATTTTGTTGCATGTTTGGAAGGCCCACAACGATTATAGTTATGTGAGATCAGACTCTTTTGGTAGCAATATTGTGGTTTATAGAATGGTCAAAGATATTCGTTTTTTGTGAGTCGCTCATGAATTCCGACCTCGAAAGCTTAGATGAGATAGGGACGTCGATTTTGTATCCTTGCTTAGGGATCTGCTTCCTCAAGAACGACATCTACGTTTGGTGGCTTGGGCTTGACTTCCTATGGGGTTGAGGTTGAGCCCCAAGCTCAACATAAACTGGTGCTCCAAAGACAATCGGGGTCCATTAGCTGCTGGTGTGATCCTTCGTGACGAGTATGGTCGGATAGTGAGAGATTACGAGAAGGTTTTTGGAAAAAGACATTATATTTGCTGAACTACAAGCTATCTTTATTGGCTTGGAGATGACGGCCGAGATGTGATTTGATCACTTAGAGATCAAATCTGACAAACCAACGGTGTTATCTTGGGTGACTAAACGACTTTAGGAGATTGAGAGCACAATTACATTTTAGCCCGCAAACATGAATTAAAGAGGCGAATTAGGTGACACACTTCATGGCCATCTAGGCGTGTTCCCATGAGGCTTATTAGGTGTTTCACGATTTTGATACACTACTGTTGCACTAGATTTGAGGCAGGTGTCTCACATTACACGATGATGGATTTTTTCCCGTTGTTTTGTTTATTCAACTTGTTATTTGTTTTAGTTGTGTTGATTTCTTTTCGTTTTCTTAGATTTCATGTACTCATTTATTTCCATGAGAGCTTTGGTTTATATCATTCTCTATGTATGTCATGTTTTTTTTTTAATGTTTATATACATTTAGTGGTTCGACTAACCTCCTCTGTGGTGCAACCACAATATTAAAAAAATATTAAAAAAATGTCTTTATACTTAAGTGCAACCACAATGATGTGTAAACATTTCAGTAACTAAATTACTTTTTTATATTTAATTTGTACGCCATGTTGTTTGATCTCAATAACATAAATATATATATAGTTCTAAACAATATATAATAACGTAAATGTATAAATTATTTGTAAGTACATCATATCTACCTTGCTTGGTACATCATTAGAACCTCTTGATCTCGGACTCCTTTTATTGAAATGTCGTAAACATTGACTGTTATGATTTGATTCTAACCAAAACCTTCTTTGATGACCCGACCTTTTTTAAATTTTCTTCATTTCCATGCTCGAGGATCGATAGACAAAATTTATAACCACCTCTCAAATTAGATCGTTGCCCAAAAAGGCAAATGTTATAGAAATCCAATATGGACATTGTTTTTAGGTCTCTTAAAAGAAATAGAATTTGAGCATCATGTATATATATATTTAAACAACGTAGTTGAATGAAAATAAGATTCGAACACACATATCAATAAAAAAAAGATATCTCATTGTATGTGTGTGCGCATGTGTTTGTATTTGTGTTTAAATATATCAGTAGAGAGAGAATGAGAGACAAAGAAATAATAAGAGTACAAAGATATAGAACTTTGCTCTCTAGGTTAGACTACTTGACCATCCTTAATTTGCTTTGTGTGGATTTATAGGGTTATCAAGAACCCCACAAAAAGAAATTTGTTAAAAAATATATAACCAAAATTGGAATGTGAAATTATCAATAAATACAACTTTCTTCCTTCACATTTAGATGAGGTATTACTTAATGCTTATACAGAAATCCAAATGAGGAAAGGTAAAAACATTAAAAGCTATATATTCTAGATTCATATTATGAACAAATCAATTAATGTTATTTAACTGGGTATGGTGATATTCAAGTTTTTCTGAGTTGGTTCTTTTAATCATGTGGTTGCAATTATCAAGTTTTCTTACTGGAAAACAAATATAACAACCATAATCGTTAATTCATGATGGCAATTGAATTCCTTATTTGATATAATATTTTTCATACGACTATAATGGAGAAACTTATCAGAATTATTTAGGTTTCATAAACCAGCATCCAAGAAGTAAAATAAAAGGGGATACAGAAACGGCAGGTCACACATATGAAAAGAAAAAACTACCGCATAAGTCGTATGTATTGATCTATTAGGAACATTTTCTTCAATTATATTATTATTTCATTAATTTCATAATTTTTTCTTTTCCATTTGAGAAAACCCCGTAATGATTGTAATACTAAGTATTTCAGTTCAGAAACCGATAATAATTGAACCTTTCGAAATCAAATGCAACCATTTCAATTACATACATCCATATATCACTTGAAACGGGTAAAAATAAGTTAAAAACAAGGATATACGCTTTTTCAATCCCTAAAAGAGGAGAAAATGGGCTCAAAAAGAGCACATTTGTCTCCATATGCCCCATAACCTTATAACTTCATTTTAACACCAAGATTATAGTGAGCAAAAAAGTTATTTTGGACAGCCAAAAGTTCGTTTCAAAAAGGACTTTAAAAAAGAACTAAGCCTAACAACAAAAAACCCCACTTGTTGTAGGATATTATTGGATTCTTGGGCTTATACTTTATGGACTTGTAATTTATGGGCCCAATCGTGCTGAATAAATTGATGTGTTTCCATGTAAATCCATCCTATTGCATGCTGTAATTACCATGAATAAAATTTACACATATGGCATTAGAATAATAATTGTGATATATTTTGTACTGATTGGTAAATTTAGATTGATTGATTGTATTAGATATTGCTAAGTGTGATTTAGAATATCTTGTTATAATATGTACTACAAGCAGGTACAATCTAAATATACTTAATCACTGCCATGTTTAAAATATGAAAATTTGCGAAATCATATATTTTCACATTTAAGTTGGAAACATTATGAACCTTCCCCAATTAGGCTCACCTATTTGGATACGATGTCTAGGAAAGATATAGGCGGAAGTCGATATCCTAATGAGGTATGCTTTTAAGTGGCATTCGTGCCCTCCACCCTCACCGTTATTCCTGGTCGTTTTTCAAGTAGAGCTACCGAAAGGGGTTGACTAAATAATAATTTCCCCGAGTGTGTTTATATAGTGATGTATGTTTCGCCGAATTGGTTTTTCAGTATCGACCCGTCGTTCGATCAATGAGGACCGATTCACATGAGAAGCAAAAGTAATGTTTTTGAACCTGTCATTTCGAAAAAGCGTTTGTGCTTGTGCAAACCATAAACATATAAACCAGTCGTTTTATATGATAAATAATCCAGAACTCCCAACACATGTTGGATGCCATCTATGATGAGAAAAATCGCAAAACATGCTTGCAAAATGACTGTTTAGACATTGATGTTCTTCCGTCACCATATGTTAGTCACCCTGATGTGTGAAAATATGATGCCCAATTTTTTTTGGATGCCATCTTTGATGAGTAAAACATGAGTTTGTAGTTACCATCAGGATGAATGCTAAGGCGTTGATTTTATTCCGCCGCCACATTTGAGACGTGATGACGTCTATGGTGAACAAATGTCTGAAATTGACATATTGGAGCAATCCTTCACCAAAATACTAGCTTGGAAATTGTATTCCATAAGCAGTATCATGAATTTATATTCACCATGTTCCTTTATTGCCCATCTGTTATTGGATAAGAAAATTACCCCGGTGAGTAGTTTTAATCCTATTAGGTCAATGGCGAATTGTTTGCCCGATATTAATGCTCTTCGTGTGTATTTTTTTCCACGAATCGAGAACCGGGACAAGTGTTATTTGTCTCGAACTGTCGCGATCCCGATGAATCTTCTACCAAGCGAGATTTTAGACAATCGTCAAAATCGAAAACCTGTGGCTCCAAGACAGTAATTGAAAGGAAAAATATGGCCCATTGTCGCAAAACAAGAGATAATGCTCAAGGAGGCAACTTTATTCTATAAAGACAAAGGTCATGCACGATTACTCCATAAATAGTTCAAAACTATTATAAAGGTGAAAAAACCGATGCTAATGTGGTTAAAGATAACTGAAAGGAAACTCTTGAGACCCCCGGTTTTGTGGCTCAAATGAGTTTGAGACATTTCTTTAGTGATTTTAATAAATCATTGAGCCATTTTTTCGCTCATCTGGATTATGTTTTCCATTTGGATTATTATTTTTCCATTTGGACCATACTTTTGGATTTTGGTTTCCCTGTTTACGAAATTGTATTCCATAACCAGTATCTATTTCTCTCCCTAATTCCGGGGACATAAGACGGCCGAAGGGATAGGGAATGACCTACCGTACGGATTGGGATAGGTGGCGTGAGAGGTCTATGTATGCTATTGATGTGTGTTGAAGTTATTTAATTTATCTCGTTGTAGGATGTTATTATATTTCTTTTTATATGTTGATTATCGTAGTTGTTGTTTGTGGGTTCTTGCATTTAAGGGATGGAGTGACGGTAGTTGTGGTGCCGTCGCATCTAGTTATGTGCATGGGACTCACCATTACAATTTTGTCTTTCAGGTACAATTTAGATTGAGACGTTCGGATAAGAGCATTTGCGCAGTATCGTATGGGCTCGGGGCATCTTTCACTTAGATTAGTTTTTATTTTCGCTTAGACTAGTTTTTATTTGAGATTGTAGCCTACGGGTAAATTACATTTGTTAATTTCTTTTTATATAATTTTGTTAAAACCATTTGTCTTGTAGTCGCGTTTGGCAAACTTTATATTTATTCATTTAATTGTTCTTTTAGCTCGCAAGTGTTTTCTTTAAAAATTTTAATTTTGTACCAACAGGTTTTATTTTCCTTTTTATTTAAAAAGGTCACGCCTTGATGTCCGTTTTTAAGAACTCGGGGCGTGACAAGTTGGTATCAGAGCTAACTAGGTTCTTGTATACTTTGGGACGACGGGAAGATGGGTAACCATTGGACCAAGATCCATCGTATCATTTTCATAAAACTTTTTTCAAAAACTCAAACTTTTTCTTAAACGGGGGGTTGCATTTAGCTTAAGACATGTAGCTAGAATTTAGTAGTAGTTGTTGAAAGGAAAGTCCACATGTGAGGCAAGTTGGGGACAATGAGGATGCTTGTTGATCCCGGCTCGCCAAACTAGTGGGTGGACCTTTCGTCGATATGTGTGAAGGAATACCTTAGCGATGTGGAGTTCTAGAGTATGCTCGGATGCTTTAGGATAACGTATCATGATGGGTTATCCCTCGCACTTTTGTGTTGTTTGTATGCGTGTGTAGATTAATATAGTGTGTACGAGGTATAAGTTTGCATGTCAAGTAGTAGCGAGCTATTAGAGTGCGAGAATTATAAGGTTGATGGGTTTATGTAGTGTATTTCCAATTTATTGACTTATGTGTGAATGAATAATTTATGCGAATAGATGTTGAAATGTTGTAGACTTAATGATGTAGTTGTGTGAAATGTTGAGAATTTTTGCGTTTTTGTAATATTATTTTCTGCAGAAGAAAATGATCGGTCGTATGCCTCTTTCGATTGGTCGAATTTCTTCAGACCCTACTGGTCAGTTTTTGACCAAAAACGATCGGTCGTTTTCCAAAACGATCGGTCGAATTTGTTCGTCCTCACTGGAAGGATTTGACCAAAAACTATCGGTCTCGAATTTTTTCGGACCTCATTGGAAGGATTTGACCAAAAACTATAGGTCGTTTTCCAAAACGATCGGTTGAATTTTTTCGGACCTCACTGGAAGGATTTTGACCAAAAACGATCGGTCGTATCCTAAAACGATCGGTCGAATTTTTCAGACGTCACTGGACAAAAAAAAAACGATCGGTCGTTTGTCAAAAACGATCGGTCGTATATGGCAATTTTGCTATTTTTCTCGTTATACTTCAAACACTCGTAACTTCTTCGTTTTAACTCCGATTCTGGTTCTGCTTGAACAGTTGGCTTCATTTTTAAGTACTCTATCTTTCTGGCATTTTGAAATTTACAGATTCCACTTTTGGAAAAGACAAAACGTTCTATCATCGAACTACAGAAAGCTTGATAAAGTAATTAGCATGTAAAACGAGCTTTTATCATGTATGAGTATTCATGTATGAGTAGTAGTGTTGAGTGAGACAACTAAAGTGTTGGTTTAACCTGTTTGTAGTCATGGCTATTACCATAAGGACTAGTAGACGGGGACCAGCTACACGCGGAGGTGCACCACCATCAAGCGGTGCAGCTACCCGAGGTGGGACAAACGGAAGAGCAGGAAGAGCTCCAAGGGGAAGGGGAGGAACTAGAGAAAGAAGGACTACTAGAGGTCGTGGGGGAAGAGGTAACATTGGTGCCCCACCACCTGAGCAACCCGAGACTGAGAATGTGTATGAGGAAGTAAATGTGGAAGAAGAAGAGACCTTTGCACCTGAACCGGTAAATGCTAATCAGGTGATGACCGACCTTCAGAAGGTGGTGCAAATGATGGTGCAGAATGCACAAGATGGGAGTTCAAGCAACAATGGATTGCTTAACTTCACCCGATTGGGGGCTCCGACTTTCGATGGGGTAGGTGAACCGTCCATAGCTGAGGGATGGGTGGACGAAATGGAGAAATACTTATCGGCAGCGGGAATAGTAAATGGGGAGCAACGAATGAATATGGCTCAGTTTCAGCTAAAGGGTGAAGCACGGAAGTGGTGGATGGGAATTGTGGATACATACGGCATAAGCAACTTCGAATGGAATGAGTTCATCGAATTGTTTAATCGACAGTTTCTTCCAGATTCCTATAAAGATGAAATGAGGAGGCGTTTTGAGGAACTGTATCAAGGGGGTATGACCGTTCAAGCATACCAGCTAAAGTTTACCTCACTCTGGAGGTAGGCCCCAGAATCTGTTATAGGGGGCACAGAAAGATGTAGGAGATTCATGAAGGAGTTGAATCCGACCATCTCGTTACAATTGGCATCGACTCGACATGTCAACTATAATGAATTGGTAAAATCATCCCAAGCTGTGGAAGGAGCTCTACTCCATAACAAGCGAATCTCGGAGAAGTCAAAAACCGGAAATGCTCCGAGGGAAGAGAAGAAGCGGACTTGGGATATGGAGAATAATTCGCGATTTCAACAACCGGGAAGAGGAGAGAGGTGTTTTAATCCAACACCGACAAACGTCGTGATAAGGGGAGCGTGTTTCCACTGTGGAGACGCGAGTCATCGACAATTCGAGTGCCCTAGGGTCCAATGTAGGACTTGCAACTGATTTGGACATATAGCAAGGGTTTGTCCCGGGGGACAAAAAAGAATCGACACCATTCGGCCCTTTAACCAACCTAGGTTGCCACCACCACCACCAAGAGTACCAGGATTCGTACCACCACACCAATTACCTAGGAACCAGGGGGGAGGGTTTCGAGGTAACCACCAAGGAGGGGGAAATCGTGGGAACTACCGAGGAGGCTATCAAGGCTTGGGGAACTGAGGAAATAATGGGGGAAATCGAGGACCGCAAGGAAACCCACCAGCTCAGGCTCGTTTATATGCCTTGCCACAGTTGCCACACCAAGGAGATCCGGTAAATGTACAAGGTATGGTTCTTGTGTGCTCATCTTGGGCACATGTTCTTTTCGATACGGGAGCTTCGTATTCTTTTATATCTAGATATCTAGTTGAGTCTTTGTCATTAGAAGTTGGGGTTCTGAAGAACCCGATTGTTGTAGAGACTCCTGTTGGGGGTCGAGTTGTGTTGGACCTAGTGTGTCGGTCTTGTGAGATAATGGTCACGGACCACTCATTTACGTTTGATTTAGTTGTCATCGATATGTCGGGATTCGACGTGATTCTTAGAATGGACTGGTTGGTTCATTTCAACTCTTTCATCGATTGTGTTCGACGAAAAATTTTCCTTACAACTTCATCCGAATATGAGGTGTTCTTTCATGGGGAAAGGGACGCTACCCTTTCTTCTATTCCTTATTATTCCAAGCGGGTTGTGGGGAACCTGTCTTGTCTTTTGGCTAGTCTTTCGATAGTGGATAACGAGAAGAAGTGGAAACGTGCCCAAGCGTAGTGGACGACTTTAGAGATGTGTTTCCGAAAGATCTACCGGGGTTACCACCGAAAAGAGGGTTAGATTTTTCTATCGACTTTGTACCGGGAACGGCACCCATAGCCATTTCCCCGTACCGATTGGCACCGGCTGAGTTAAAAGAGGTAAGTAAGCAGTTAGAGGAATTGTTGGAGAAGGGGTTTATTAGGCGGAGTACGTCACCGTGGGCGGAACCGATCTTATTCGTGCAAAAGAAGGATGGGTCGATGAGGATGTGCATCGACTATCGGAAGGTAAATAGGGTGACTATTAAGAATAAGTACCCACTACCTCAAATTGACGATTTGTTTGACCAACTGAAGGGAGCAACGTTCTTTTCAAAAATCGACTTGCGATCAGGCTATCACCAATTGAGGGTGAAGGATGAAGATATTTCGAAAACGGCCTTTAGGACCCGGTATGGTCACTATGAGTTTGTGGTCATGCCATTCGGGTTAACTAATGCGCCGGCGGAATTTATGGAATTAATGTTGGTATTTAGTTGCATACCGGTTGGACTTGCCACCAAAGTTGACGGGGGTTCACCTGGTGTTCCATGTGTCAATGTTGAAAAAGTATCATCATGACCCTTCACACGTGGTGGACTTTGAGGACATTGAGGTTAGTGCGGATGTGACATACGAAGTGGGAACTATCAGGTTTATCGATGTGCAAGAGAAAGAACTTCAAGGAAAAATGATTAGATTGGTAAAGGTGGTTTGGAAACACCATGGGGCTGAGGAGGCAATTTGGAAACGTGAGGATGAGATAAAGAGGAAGTATCCTGACCTCATGCTTTCTTTAGGTACTTTTCATTAGATGTTTTCTAATTTCGGGACAAAATTTCTTTATCGGGGAAGGGTTGTAATGCCTAGGGTCTGGAGTTTATTGCATATAGGTCTTTACTTTATTTGAGATTCTTACGTGTAGTTCATGTATTTTGAGTTTTGTAGACGTTGTGGAGTTGTTGAGGTAGAAGCATGTCATCTTAGTTGTTGAGCTAGAAACATGTTACCTTTGTTACATTATTGTCTTTTATTTTATTAGTCATTGTTTTACATTATCGAGATACTTACGTAACTTTTGTTTACTTGAGTTATGGATGGAAGACTGGTATGAGTTGTGTACCCTGAGTATTTTATTTCTTAGATGATGACACGTATTATACGTTTAAATTTCATGGCCTTATTTATAAAAGTGTATAATTTCTGGGTATAGTTGTTTAGAGAGGAAATTTCGGGACGAAATTCTTTTAAGGAGGGTTAGTTGTAACATCCCATATTTTTATAAATGGTTTTATTTATGATTTAATATATCCAAAAACGTTTTATACAAATTTTTCTAAAAATCTGGTACTAATTCTATAAACAAAAAAGACCCAATAGACTTGTTTCTATAGTTTTGTTATTTTTTAGTAGTAAAACAATATTTTTGGATTAAGAGTTAACTTTTAGAACTTTGGAGACCAAATAGTTCATTACCACAAACTATCTCAAAACAGTTTTTCTAAACACTTTTCAGCCACTTTCAAAACCTAAAAAAAAAATGTAAAAACAAGTAAGAAGAGAGATACCGAGAGAAAAAGAAAGAAGAAGAAGAAGAAGAAGAGGAAGCCACCATTAGCGGGTTCTTACCGGAAGTATCTCCTCTACGCTCTAAGGTAACGGGGGTTATCCATTGCGACTAGACGAGGGTGTATGGTAGGATTAAGTTTTATGTTTATTATAAATTGTGGGTTTTTGCCTTTTATATTAATTATGTTCTTAAATTGTTAATTGGGGTTTAGTTGTTATATCTTTAATTCCATTAATTGAATTGTAAAAGTTGAGGCGTTTGGCATATTAATTTCGGATTAATGAGAATATTGATGGGTTTGCGTGCTTTATGCGTTAATTATATGTTATTATGGTTGTTGATAGAATTGGATAAATTATTGTTGAATAGATATGGCTTTTAGATTGTGCATACAAGGTGTTTGTTAAAATGCCCGAATGGAATTTTACGTTATTGGAGTTGTTTGGCTAGTTGTGAATTTAGTACATATGGTTATGTGTAATGTTGATTGACGTTAAAGTGTCGTTTGAGAATGTTGGTATTTTGAGATGTGATAATTGAATGGTTTTATATTATTAGCAGAGGCCTTGTGATTTAACTGTAGTGTCAATGGTCTCTGTCTCTCCCTAATTCCGGGTACATAAGACGGCCGAGGGGATAGGGAATGACTCGTCTTACGGACTGGGGCGAGTGGCGTGAGAGGTCCCAGTGTGCACTATATTTATTTTATTGTTAGCAATGGTCTATGTCTCTCCCTAATTCCGGGGACATAAGACGGCCGAAGGGATAGGGAATGACTCGTCTTACGGACTGTGACGAGTGGCGTGAGAGGTCCAAGTGCGCACTATAAATCTATTTTTATGTTAGCAATGGTCTATGTCTCTCCCTAATTCCGGGGACATAAGACGGCCGAAGGGATATAGAATGACCTACCTTACGGACTGGGGTAGGTGGCGTGAGAGGTTCATGTATGCTATTGATGTTTGTTGAAGTTATTTAATTTATCTCGTTGTAGGATGTTATTATATTTCTTTTTATATGTTGATT
This sequence comes from Primula vulgaris, assembly GCA_963920805.1. Lineage (NCBI taxonomy): Eukaryota > Viridiplantae > Streptophyta > Magnoliopsida > Ericales > Primulaceae > Primula > Primula vulgaris. The sequence continues at coordinate 8,663,846 of OY987215.1, read as the reverse complement.
ATCGTATTTGTTTTTTGTGACTTCTTGCATTTAAGGGATGGAGTGACGGTATTTGTGGTGCCGTCCCGTCTAGTTATGTGCGTGGGACTCACCGTTACAATTTTGTCTTTCAGGTACAATTTAGATTGAGACGTTCGGATAAGAGCATTAGCACAGTATCGCATGGGCTCGAGGCATCTTTCAGTTGTTTTATTTTCGCTTAGACTAGTTTTTATTTGATATTGTAGCCTACGGGTAAATTACATTTGTTAATTTCTTTTTATATAAGTTTTGTTAGAATCATTTGTCTTGTAGCCGCGTTTGGTAAACTTTATATTTATTCATTTAATTGTTCCTTTAGCTCGTAAATGTTTTCTTTAAACATTTTAATTTTGTACCAATAAGTTTTATTTTCCTTTTTATTTAAAAAGGTCACGTCGTGATGTCCGTTTTTAGAAACTCGGGGCGTGACAGCTACATTTTCAGATTGTTCATTTACCCCTAGCGGACCCCATGGATCTCTTGTGACCATGGACCCCTATGATCCATATGCTGTAAAATCTAGTGCTTTGTTCATGAATGCCAATAATCTTACCGCCTCTACTATTGGTCGGATTACAAATTCACTCTGATGTTAAAGTAAGTAGACTTTTGAAGGCGGATGGGATGTTATACAACAAGTCTTATCTTATGCTTATGAAAGCATTCCGTATTTTTAAAGTAAATTAAAGTAAATTCTCTTGATTTTCTTTCAGCGTTTCTTCTTTCTGTCACCTCAGTTTCTTTATTTTGGGTGAGCAAATAAGTTTAAAATTGTTGACAAGGAAAATACCATTCCTTGTATATTTTTCAGAGTGAATTTAACTTGTTTTCTTTAAATTTGTTTTCATGCATAAGTAATGAATCAAATCGGAGATCATCTCCAAAGTAGTATAATTTCAACTAGTTAAAGAGGTCAATAGCACTATGTTTAACCAATCCTCAATTCTACGATATTGAATTGTGTTTTGATGATGACAAAATGGAATTTTATGTACCCAACTAGTGTCATAGAACTAATACTTTCAATGAATGTAGTTAAGATAATCATAGATAAATAACTACACATATAAAGAGTTAATCAAAAGGAGTATAGCCAAGAAAAGCACCACCAGAAGAATCAACCAAGGACTAATTGTCAAAATTATATAGACAATTTTAACTAGTTAAAATAAAATGTAACCTGTTAAATACCGTGGTTATGGAAAGTCTGGATACGTTTTTTTGTGTTAGAATGATATGTTGGTTTTTGGTACTATTTCGAATACGATAATTGAAAGGACAATAAAGTAAAAGACAGGAACGCAATGGAAATAACACTTTATTTCTCACAATTGGAATATGAATTACAATTCCTGACTCGTACAGAATTTAAATTAAACTGCTGGACTGGTTTGACAATAATACAAACTGCCGGACTGTTTTGATAATAAAACAAACTGCCGGACTGGTTTGACAATAAAACAAACTGCAGGACTGTTTTGACAATATAAAAACTGCCGGACTGTTTTAACAAACTGCCGGACTGGTTTTAACAAATAAAAAACTGCAGGACTGTTTTGACAATATAAAAACTGCCGGACTGTTTTGACAAATAAAAAACTGCCGGACTGTTTTAACAAATAAAAAACTGCCGGACTGGTTTTAAACAAACTGCCGGACTGGTTTTAACAAATAAAAAACTGCCGGACTGTTTTGTAAATAAAACAAACTGGACTGGTTTTAACAAATAAAAAACTGCCCGGACTGTTATTAAATAAACTGCCCGGACTGTTATGTAAATACTGGAAATTAAAGTACAGGAAAGTAAATTACAGAATAGGAAAGACTGAAATGTAAATTACAGAAACTAAACGTACTGGAAAGAAAAATACAGAAGGGAAACAGTACTGAAATTAAATGGACAGAATAATAAAGGACTGAAAAATAAATAACAGAAATTAAAAGAAGAGGCAACTGCTGAGCAGTTTCCCTTAAACAATATTTCCCGAACCACCTTTAAAGGTTTCTGGTTTCGGGACTTTGTTCCCAAGGTACAACTTCTATCTCAGAGTGGCTCGTATGGAAACCGGCACCGAACCACAGGTTGAGCTGTTGGTGGTGCGGTTCTCTCTCACTAAGTGTATGCTTATACTGTGAGTTGTGTGTATGAAGGTGTGTTAGAATGAGAGGGGGATGGCTGCCTTTTATAGGCTTTAATGAAACCGCAGCCATAAATGTTGGCCTTTAATTCTGGGAGTTACACCCCCAGAATCCGCTCAATCAATTCTGAAACCGCAGCATTTAATCTCATTCATTGCTGGAGCGTTTCTGATTGCTGGAAACTCTAGGGACTGCTTTGTATTTTATACAAAACTCCCTATTCGGGTTTGGACCCAAGACCCGAGACCCGAGACATTCCCCAAATCCCAAATCCCAAGCCCAAGCCCAAGCCCAATACACACTAATACTCTTAGGTGTATGTGGACATGTTAGTTTAATAACTACATGGGTTGGTATGGTATATATATTGTAAAATTAACTCTTAATCTTCCAATATGGGATTATACTAAATGGTTTTCCTTTACCATTTCGGTTTTTCCAGATTTGAGCTTTCGAGGCACCAACTTTGAAGCCACTTTGTATTCACACCCATTCTCCGAATAGGTCATGTGATATACCGTTACGAAGCTCGTCACACGGGCTACTCAACCACATTGAGTTCGGTATAAACAACTCAGCGCTGTTACACGAAATAATGACTCGAAGTTGGTCCAGTGACCATTCGGAAACACCCATGTTTTCACATGTTTTTCCAACAATCCCCCACATGAATGCAATTGGCTGAAAATAAAATGCTCCTAAATGCATACGAGAGAACCGCAAGAGTTCACTGCATAAGGACAGGTAGCGCGCGCCTTGAACCTGCCGTAGTGACGTAAAATCTGATATGCTACTATTGGGTAGCCTTTAAGCCTTGAACCCTTTAGCGTTTGTGCATACCAGGGTAATGCGCACACAGTGTCCTCTCTACACCACTTACTAAGCCCTTTGGTTGTTGTCCATATTTGGCCGTGGACTGCCTTGGCAAAATTCAACCGAGTGCTCTAGTGATTTAGCCCATGGCTCATCACATAGTATCGGCCATACACACTCGTCATAGGTGATGTCAAGTCAAGGGTGTCCTGAATCACCCCTCTCGATCTTCGAGATACTTGTTTTCATTAAGAGCCTCATGCTCACCCTTAAGATGGTCTAGGTCTATCACTCTTTCATCCTAGAAATGGGCTGGGAACTTAAGTTCCCGAGTGCTTTGTTCGGTCACCCCCACAGTTCGGTTTTCCCGTTGAACCCGAGGCTGGAGAATCCAGTTCGGGTTGGGTTGCCTCTGAGGAGGTTTCCAGTTTGATGGGCTTCAACCCCATTCCCCTCGATGAAACTTCAACTCCTACCTGAGTTAAGCCTTTTGTAAATGGATCCGCTATATTGTCTTTAGATCTCACAAAATCTAATGACACCACACCGTTAGCTAACAATTCTCTTACGGATTTATGTCTCCGACGAATATGTCGGGACTTTCCATTATACATATGATCTTGCGCCCGTCCAATAGCCGACTGACTATCGCAGTGCATGCTTATTGCTGGGACAGGTTTCGGCCACATTGGAATTCCTTCCAGAAAGCTTCTCAGCCAATCAGCCTCTTCTGTTGCTAGATCCAACGCTATGAACTCGGATTCCATAGTTGATCTAGCTATGCACGTCTGCTTGGATGATCTCCATGAGACAGCTGCTCCTCCCATCACGAACACATATCCGCTAGTGGATCGTGTACTGTTGGAATCCGAGATCCAGTTTGCATCAGAATACCCTTCCAGTACAGCTGGATATATGGTATAATGCAACCCTCGGTTTGCTGTGTATCTCATGTATCTGAGAAGTCTCATGATGGCCTTCCAGTGTTCCTCATTTGGATTACTGGTGTACCTACTCAGTCTACTCACTGAGTTGGCTATGTCTGGTCTAGTACAGTTCATGACGTACATCAGACTGCCTATTATTCGAGAATATTCCAATTGTCTCACACTCTCCCCAAAGTTCTTTTTCAGGGTGGTTGAGATCTCTATCGGAGTTCTGGATGTAGCTCTACTATCTTTATCAAATTTGTCAAGCATCTGCCTGACATAGTGAGTTTGAGATAGCGCATATCCGTCTGATGTCTTGGTAATTTTCATACCAAGTATAACATCAGCGACACCCAAGTCTTTCATCTCGAATTTTTGTGACAACATTTTCTTAGTGGAGTTGATGTTATCAATACTCCCTATTATTATCATGTCATCTACGTAGAGGCAGACTAACACGTAGTCCTTTTCATTTCCTTTTACGTAGACGCATTTGTCACATTCGTTTATCCGAAAACCGTTTGATAGCATCACTCTATCAAATTTTTCGTGCCATTGTTTCGGTGCTTGTTTAAGTCCATACAAGGACTTCACAAGTTTACACACCTTGTGCGCTTTACCTGGAACCACAAACCCTTCCGGTTGTTCCATGTAAATTTCCTCTTCCAGCTCACCATTCAAAAACGCCGTTTTAACATCCATTTGATGTATTTCCATATCGAACAATGCTGCGAGAGCAATGACTATCCGGATTGACGTCTTCCTGGAGACAGGAGCATAGGTGTCGAAATAGTCGACACCTTCGATTTGTCTAAAACCTTTCACTACAATCCTTGCCTTGTATTTCTCGATTGTTCCATCGAGCTTTCTCTTCCTCTTGAAGATCCACTTGTGTCCTAGTGGCTTACACCCGGGTGGTAGATCCACTAGTTCCCAAGTGTGATTTTGTAATATCGATTCAACCTCATTGTTGATCGCTTCCTCCCAATATTGGGCTTCCGGGGATGACATTGCTTCTTTGAATGTCGCCGGTTCGCCTTCTATCATGAAGGTTACAAAATCTGGACCGAAAGACGTTTCCTTTCTAGCCCTTTTACTACGTCGAGGCTCTTCTTCTTCTTCCTCCAACGGTTCACTTGCCCCCACATTTTCCTCACTGTTTGACTCCTCAGTCTCTACAGTTATGGAAGACTTGCGGGGAAAGATCTCCTCGAAGAAAGAAGCTTCTCGAGCTTCGATGATAGTATCTACATGCACATCGGGATTATCCGACTTGTGCACTAGAAAACGATAAGCACTACTGTTTTGTGCATATCCTATGAACACACAGTCTACCGTCTTTGGCCCTATTCTCGTTCTTTTCGGAAGTGAGACAAGGACCTTCGCGAGACAACCCCAAACCCTTAAGAATTTATAGCTCGGCCTATGGCCTTTCCATAGTTCATAAGGTGGTTTATCACGCTTCTTATGCGGTATCTTGTTCAATACATAGTTGGCGGAAAGCAGCGCTTCCCCCCACATGTTCTGGGGTAACCCAGAACTTATTAGCATAACATTCATCATTTCCTTGAGCGTTCTATTCTTACGCTCAGCAACCCCATTCTGCTCCGGAGAGTATGGGGCTGTCGTTTGATGTATAATGCCATTTTCTGCGCATATCTGCGCAAACGGTGCTTCGTATTCACCGCCTCTATCACTACTCAACATTTTAATCTTTTTATTGAGTTGATTTTCTACTTCGGTCTTATAAAGAGCGAATTTCTCTACCGCTTCGTCTTTACTTCTCATTAAGTAGACATAACAGTATCTAGTACAATCATCTATAAACGTGATGAAATACTTTTTCCCTCCTCGCGTTTGTATAAACTTTAAGTCGCATACATCCGTGTGTATTAGACCGAGAGGTTCAGTACTTCGTTCAATATGTTGATACGAAGACTTGGTTAATTTTGCTTCAACACAAACCTCACATTTATGTTGTTTATCAAATACAAAATTAGGTAGTAGATTCAGTGATATTAATTTCTTCATAGAATTAGAATTCACATGACCTAATCTACCATGCCATAAATTAAATGAATCACAAGAATAAGCAAACGAAGTTTTATTGGCCACTTGGGCAACATTCACGATTACATTATTCTTGGTACTGGCCTCAGCCTTAGTACCCTCAATAGCTAACTCGGCTTTAGGAGCCGGAGTACCAACATTTAATTTAAACATGTCGTTGGTCATATAGCCACGGCCTACATACATTCCGTTCAAAGTGATTACAATTTTTGCAGATTCAAATACAAGTTTAAATCCTTTGTTCACCATCACGGACCCGGAAACCAGATTCTTGCGAATTTCCGGCACATGGAGCACGCCATTCAGTGTGAGCTCCTTTCCCGATGTCATCTTCAGCAGCACGGTTCCTTTTCCTTCCACACTGGAAGTAGCCGAGTTCCCCATGAAGCAGCTCTCATTGTCCACGGCCGTATAGGTCTTGAACATCCACTTGCTGGCACATATGTGACTGGTGGCGCCTGTGTCCAGCCACCATTCCTTTGGGTTGCTCCCCACCAGGTTCACTTCAGAAACCACAGCACTCAGGTGCATGTAGTCTTGTCCAGCATCATCTCCTCCCTCAGCCACATTAGCCTGAGCAGGTGCCCTCTTCCTCCCTTTCCCTTGGAACTTCCTCTTTGGGGGGGGGGGGTTTGGGCTTGTCGGTGCGCATCTTACAATCCGCGGCACGATGGCCCGGTTTGTTGCACACAAAGCAGTCTCCCATGAATTTCTTCTTGAGAGAGGCACCGACCCCGCTGTCAAAGCGTTTCCGCTTAGACACAGCGTCCTCAACCACATGGGCCTTGGCAACCGCGTTGCCTGCTCCGCCACCGCCTCTCCTTCCGGATCGGCGGTTGCTTTGCTCAACATTGAGCCTCTCAATGAGTCCCTCCAAGGTCATAGCCTTTCGCTTGTGTTTCAGGTAGTTTTGAAACTCTTTCCAAGAAGGTGGCAGTTTCTCAATCATTAATGCCACTTGGAAAGGTTCGTTGATAACTAACCCTTCAACCTCAAGCCTATGGTATATGAGTTGGAGTTCCTCAACCTGCTCGATGACACTCTTCCCATCAGTCATCATGTACTCATGAAAGTCCGTGACGACAAATTTCTTTGCGCCAGCGTTATTCACTTTGTACTTTCGTTCGAGAGACTCCCAAAGCTCCTTTGCAGAAGCCTTGGGCTCGAATACACTGAAGAGAGTGTCATCCAGAGCACACAGGATGTAGTTCCGGCATAGGTAGTCGCCGTGTTTCCACGCTTCCACCGCCGAAACCGTCTGCACGTCCTCATCGTCCTCGCTTAGGACGGGTGCAGACTCCTTAAGAAAATGGGTCAGATTAAGGGCAGTTAAATAAAACAGCATCTTTTGCTGCCAACGTTTGAAGTTGTTGCCCCTAAACTTTTCCGGTCTTTCCAGTTGAGAGGTTGGCAACATTGGCATCGCCGGCGTTGCCGGAGCCTTGCCCTTTGCCCTGGCCGCAGCCACAAGCGCTGCCTTGGCCGCAGCCTTAGCAGCAACATGTGCTGCGGCCGCAGCCGCAGCCATAGCATCAGCCTCTGCCGCAGCGGCGTCGGCCGCAGCCTTTGCCGCAGCAGCTTCGGCCTGAGCCTGTGCCTGAGCCTGGGGGCCCCCACTCGCAGCGCTCGCAATGTTATGGCTACTGCCAATCACAACTGCGCCCTGCACGAATCCCGAAGGATCGATGGGTGTTTGATCCTCATTAGTCATCTGAAATGACAAATTTAAAACCGTTTAGTTTCTCGCAAGAAAACTAAAATTCTTAATCGCAAATACTAATTATAACTTAATTAGATTGCTTCAAAAGAATAAAACAATAAAAAGATATTCTAGCGTGAAAATCAAATCACTTTTGATTTCACTAAGAATTCTTTATTATATTCTAGAATTAAAAGATTAAAACCAATTCGGATTTTATTCTATTTGCAAATTTCAATTTCTAGTAAACTAGCAATGATTTTGCAAGAATAAAACCGAGACGTCAACAACAATAAAATAAAAACAAAAGTCCTTTTCTATTCGAAAATAGTAAAACCAAGTAATATTATTGTTTAAGATTGTTGGGTTTTGGTACTATTTCGAATACGATAATTGAAAGGACAATAAAGTAAAAGACAGGAACGCAATGGAAATAACACTTTATTTCTCACAATTGGAATATGAATTACAATTCCTGACTCGTACAAAATTTAAATTAAACTGCTGGACTGGTTTGACAATAATACAAACTGCCGGACTGTTTTGATAATAAAACAAACTGCCGGACTGGTTTGACAATAAAACAAACTGCAGGACCGTTTTGACAATATAAAAACTGCCGGACTGTTTTAACAAACTGCCGGACTGGTTTTAACAAATAAAAAACTGCAGGACTGTTTTGACAATATAAAAACTGCCGGACTGTTTTGACAAACTGCCGGACTGGTTTTAACAAATAAAAAGTTGTCGGACTGTTTTAACAAAAAAAAAACTGCCGGACTGTTTTAAACAAACTGCCGGACTGTTTTAACAAATAAAAAACTGCCGGACTGGTTTTAAACAAACTGCCGGACTGGTTTTAACAAATAAAAAACTGCCGGACTGTTTTGTAAATAAAACAAACTGGACTGGTTTTAACAAATAAAAAACTGCCCGGACTGTTATTAAATAAACTGCCCGGACTGTTATTTAAATACTGGAAATTAAAGTACAGGAAAGTAAATTACAGAATAGGAAAGACTGAAATGTAAATTACAGAAACTAAAGGTACTGGAAAGAAAAATACAGAAGGGAAACAGTACTGAAATTAAATGGACAGAATAATAAAGGACTGAAAAATAAATAACAGAAATTAAAAGAAAAGGCAACTGCTGAGCAGTTTCCCTTAAACAATATTTCCCGAACCACCTTTAAAGGTTTCTGGTTTCGGGACTTTGTTCCCAAGGTACAACTTCTATCTCAGAGTGGCTCGTATGGAAACCGGCACCGAACCACAGGTCGAGCTGTTGGTGGTGCGGTTCTCTCTCACTAAGTGTATGCTTATGCTGTGAGTTGTGTGTATGAAGGTGTGTTAGAATGAGAGGGGGATGGCTGCCTTTTATAGGCTCTAATGAAACCGCAGCCATAAATGTTGGCCTTTAATTCTGGGAGTTACACCCCCAGAATCCGCTCAATCAATTCTGAAACCGCAGCATTTAATCTCATTCATTGCTGGAGCGTTTCTGATTGCTGGAAACTCTAGGGACTGCTTTGTATTTTATACAAAACTCCCTATTCGGGTTTGGACCCAAGACCCGAGACATTCCCCAAATCTCAAATCCCAAGCCCAAGCCCAATACACACTAATACTCTTAGGTGTATGTGGACATGTTAGTTTAATAACTACATGGGTTGGTATGGTATATATATTGTAAAATTAACTCTTAATCTTCCAATATGGGATTATACTAAATGGTTTTCCTTTACCATTTCGGTTTTTCCAGATTTGAGCTTTCGAGGCACCAACTTTGAAGCCACTTTGTATTCACACCCATTCTCCGAATAGGTCATGTGATATACCGTTACGAAGCTCGTCACACGGGCTACTCAACCACGTTGAGTTCGGTATAAAAAACTCAGCGCTGTTACACGAAATAATGACTCGAAGTTGGTCCAGTGACCATTCGGAAACACCCATGTTTTCACATGTTTTTCCAACATGATATACTAAAACACATGATTTATTGTTGGTTTTAGTATTTATTTATTAACAATGAATGATTTATTTGAGAATACATGTGAGCAATGTTGTACATATTATTTAACTGTACATGTGTCTTTATTTTGTATAGTAATTGATTTGGTGTATACGAAAGATCAAATCATTGGTTCTTACAGAATATATATATTTTAGCGTTCACAACTTTAGATGGAATGGACAACCATCGGTATAGTTGTAGAATAGAGTTTTAGTAGGTCTGTCTTGACTACAGAGAATGGTTGAGTTCCGACTATTTGTACTAGTATACTTAGAGTATATTGAACAAGAAAAATTAGTATTATTTTATGGTACTGACTAGAATAAAATATATACTGTTTATAATATATATTTATAATATATACTGTTTTGATTTGTAATGGGTGAGATTTGTTATGGTCAACAAACCCGTACGTTGGGCAGTGATATTATTTATATGGTGTGTGTCTATAATCAAATGAATTCACGTCTCTTAACAAAAATTGATGATATCCCCTCGAGAACCTTATAAGTTTTGTTTGTGTCAAATCTTGCAAGTGTATTTTATATCCGACAGAACAAATAAGTTAAGTGTAAAAGTCGAGGAAATAATATATCGAGTAAAATAATTATCAGTAATTTATTTACTCGGTGGATATCTGTAATCTTAACATGAGAAGATATTTAACTATTTAATAATTTGCTCTCAAATATTATTTTGAGAAGAATTAAGAGTGAAATTATATTCTCTAATAGAAATGAATATATTTTAGTGATAGATTATCCTATGATTATAAAAATATTAATTAGATAATATTATATTAGTCTTTTAATTAAGACTAGATAAATCTAATTAATTAAATTATAATCTAATTAGGGTTAGAAATCTAGGTTAAGTAAAAGTCTTATTTTTCTTGTGCACTGAGTCCCTACTGTAGCCTATAAATATGCTCATATGATGTGGAAAAGAAAAAGATAAGTCTCATCAAATATATTTTTAGAGTTTCGAACAGTTTGAGAACCCATGTCTCTGAGGAGTAAGCAATATTATAGGAATACGATAGAAAATCAACTGTGATATACCTCTGCCCGTGAGGTATTTCTATATTGTTTTTATATAGTCCATATGATCAGGATCTGAGGCCAGTTTTTCGCTGCAAAATAAAACGTGTTTTCAACAATTGGTACCAAAGCCATGATTATACTGTTTATGGATTAATTTATGATTGATCAGATATTTAATTTGTGTTGATTAAATTTTCAATCGGAGATCATAATGTACGTTGATATATGATGTTTATATCCATGTTTACGTTTACATATCTCATTATCTCAGGATATGTGATTCAATATATGTTTCATCTTTCATGTTTGTATAGAGTATAACTTGTACAGCAGGTCTGCTACTATTACGTGAATGAGTTTATCTTATTTACTTGTATTTATAAACGTGTAAATAGTACCCTTGGACAACTTTATGTAAGTTTATTTAGTGGGTATGGTACTGGGTGAATTATTAGTCTGTACACAAATATACGTTCTTGATTACATATATACACGTGTATAGTTTAATAACTTTAATTTAGAAAATTTATTTTCTGGAAGAAGTTTTACAAAGCATGTAGGTAAATATGTATTAACTAGTATTTGATACTTATATATAATCTTAGTTTTGATTTTGTTTTTATGAAATCTGATGTTGGGTAAGTGTTTTTGGGTTATGATTGTTACTGTTTTTCCTAGAGAGGAGCCCTTGGCGCCTCAGCATCCGGAGCTCGGTGGTGAAAATCTGTAGGCGGATGGTGCTCCCTGGTGGTCTAGGACCACGATGGCAAGACCAGATCGGCTTAGTGGTCGCCGGATATGGTTCATAGGCGGCGGCGGGTTTGGGTTTTTAAAACCGTAGCCGTTGTTTTTATAACCAGGGACCTATTTTGTAATCTTAAATGAGAAAGGGACTTACTTGTATTTTTGTAACTTTACTGTTTTAATTAGAATGTTCAGGTGAGTTTCCTAGTATTCCCATTAGACCACAACGTTTCTGAAAAATACAAGTTTACTGCAAACAGTTTCAGAAAATTAAAATTTGACCCACAAGTTTCAAGTTTTGACAGATTTAGTTTACATGTTATTGTATAATCTAACAATCTTGAAAGTAATTAATTAATAACTATTTAGACTTAATTAATTCTTATTATTGATTAAAAATAGTTAATGTTTAATTAATTATAAACTATTTAGATGTAATTGATGAATTTAGTTTATTGATTTATAATAGTTTGAATTTGATTTCCTGGATTAATTAATATTGTTTAGACTTAGATTAATTTGTTTTAATTAATTAATAACAATTAAATTTAATTAAAGGTTAATTAAATTGACAGAAACCAAATTATAAGTGATGTATTTAATTTTCACGCGTTGACTATAGTGCATTCCTCCATATCGGATGAAATTAATTACGCATCACTAAGTATAATTTGTATCCCTAAAATTAATAAATAACTAAGTGTGAGAGTGAATTTATTTGTATAAATGTCACGGTCTCCATCGCTGCTTTATAGATGAAGTAATTATTTTATGCGTTGGCTATAGTGCCTTCCTTCCCATCGAATGGAATAATTACGGAATCATCAAGTATAAAGTATAAATATTTTGTTAGTATTTAATCATCTCTCCATCTGAGAGATTATATACTGGAACAATTGATTTATAATGGGCGATGGTATTCACTTAGATATAATTATTATTATTTCTCTCCATCTGAGGCTATGTTAATAATATTTATAGAACCAAACTTAAGCCAGATATTTAATTTTTACTTTGGCATTTATCTAAACAGTAAAATTAAATGGCTAAACCAGCATATCGAATGTTAAATAATATACGTCCTCCTATCGAGGCATATTATTTACGGTAATTAGGCTGGTGGTGGATTAAAGTTTTAAATATTTGATTAGAGACCATGCTTATTAATAATCCATAGTTATTTTTGTTACTCATTTAATATTTTATTTGTAATTATTTTCCCATGATAATAAATCGTATTTGTGCCCCTATTTAGTATACTTCGAAGTAAATTTGTTGATTTGATTTATTATGACTGTAAAAGGAAAAACTAGGATAATTTTTATTTAACTGCTAGTAAGCAAAATTTATGTTTTAAGGTATGTCCATCGGTTCCGAGTGAGCGGATAACTAATTAGGTGATCCAGGATTATCGGAGGTGGATTGAATATAATTTGATGTGATGTAGCAGTAATACATATTGTCATTTATGACTAATACATTGCGATATCGGCATCAATTTATGTTATATTTCTATGACATCACAAATGAATCTAAAATGTATGTTTGAGATTCGACATTGTGATAATAGAGAAAATAACATCTGAAATTTCTTAAACAAAATAATGACGAACAGACACGGTTTAAGGATCATATTCTTGAACTAGGGATTCTTAAAGGTGAAATCAATCGCGAAAGCCAAGTTGATAGTTAAGGCACCAAAAGGTCTCATGAAAAGTCTAGTGTTGCTTAGGTTAATGATAGGTTTCTGTTTCTAAACCGAAAGGTTATAAGAAAAGGAAAAAGTCACATGAACGGTAGCAAGTTATTTAAAGTAATATTGTGCAATACATTTAACTTAAGATTAAGTATAAGTTATGTCTTTTTAATTTTTTGCTGAAAAATGTTTAGTGATTGTATCTATCGTAAGCTGGTGTATAGATAGTTTAGTGATGGCGAGATATTACACTTTTTGAAAGATTGCACAAGGTGCAAGTATTTAGAGTGCAAGATATTAGAATTGATTAGTATTAATCATACATTAATAATAATAGACATTGTATATAAACCTTCCATTAGAAAGAACTTCAGTTCGGTTTCTAAGATAATAGATGAAGACATTTTGTTTATTTTAATAACTCTCCGGTTATTATGTACAATAAACAATTTGTCGGATATGGTAAATAAGTGAATGATCTTTATATTATTGTTAAATTCTAATTCTACATAGCAATTAAAATTTGAATAATATTATTAACATACCATATTAGAGAAATTAACTTTCAAATAATGAACTATACATAACTTTGGCATGTACACCTAGGTTATTTTAATCTAAAAAGGATGTCAATGTTGGTTTAAAATGGTCTATTTTGATAATTGAAAGTGGAGGCACTACCAACTCTTGAATCATGTTTAGATAGTAAAATGACCAAGTGATCTTTCACGATCAAAGGTTATATGAGTTAAAGAAATGTAAGGATTAGTTCATTCTGATTTGTGTAATACTATGAGATCCATAATACATGAGTTTTTGAATAGACGGTCACATTTATTTGTGACTATTTAAAGAAAATGTATATTCATTTGATGCGTCATACATTTAAGTGCTTTGAATTATTCAATGCATTTAAGACCAAGACAGATAAGTATCTTGGAAATGTATATTGACACTTTGATTTGATCGAGGTGGCGAGTAACTCTTTGGATAGCTAGTGGACTGTTTATCAGATGTAGGGATTATATCCCAGTTTACTTCACTAAGTAAATAATCATCAAACGGTGTAGTAAAATGAAGGCAAAAAGACTCTTATAGAATGGTTAGGTTGTTGGTGAGTTATTCAGTTAATTTTATTTGTTTTTAGGATACGTAGTAGAAACATTAGCGTACATCTTTCACTCGTTTTTATCTTAGCTATTATCTAGTACTTTCATAGAACTTTATATTTGGGGCAAGCCTAGTATTATGAAGTTCTGGTATGTGGGAATCCAACATACGTGTTGAAGAAAAAAGCAAAAGATGTTTGAATAGAGTATTGATGTTTGTTTCTTGTATGTTATCCAAAAGAAATGAAAAATGGTTTCTTATTGTCCTAAGAATCGGAAGTCATTGTTAGCACACATTGATTGATCTTTGGAAAAAGATAAGATGTTACCATGAATCCAAAATAAAGTTAGCTTGATAGTAGTTAAGAGTAAGTAGAGTGACATTTATTTTTATTATATATAAATATAGTTCAAAATGAAACGTTGCATGATGGACTCACGGATACGTTTTCTCAGTGGGAGAAATCGAGTGATTTATGCCGACGATGTTGGTGTATAACACCAGTTCAAAGGTTATTAATTCTTAGTACTTATAGGGATGTTCATCGTACTGGGAAGGTCATGAAATGACCTAGACAGTTAGGATAATCTTATGAGATGATCCTTGATAAGTTGGAAACTGAACCCAGTAGATACAATGAATATTGATTTGACATAAAGATGCAAGATATTGGCAAATAGCTGTGAAATCTAGTCAATACAGTTATCCTTAATGGAAGTATTGTGGATTACTTTTATGGTACAACCAGATGTTATTCAAGCAAAGGGCCAATATCACATGATGTGCAAGCTTAAGAAGTCTTTAGACATGATATACTAAAAGACATGATTTATTATTGGTTTTTAGCCTTTATTTATTAACAATGAATGATTTATTTGAGAATACATGTGAGCAATGTTGTACATATTATTTATCTGTACATGAGTCTTTATTTTATATAGTAATTGATTTGGTGTGTAGAGTATGACTTACATAAGCAAGATCAAATCATTGGTTCTTACAGAATATATATATTTTAGCGTTCATAAGTTTAGATGGAGTGGACAACCATCGGTATAGTTGTAGCATAGAGTTTAGTAGGTCTGTCTTGACTATAGGGAACGGTTGAGTTCCGACTGTTTGTGCTAGTATACTTAAGAGTATATTGAACATGACAAAATAGTATTATTTTATGGTACTGAACAGAATAAAATAATTATACCTAAGTAATTATTATGATTACTTATACTCTAAATACCTAGATTATTTTCGATACACATATTTATAATATATACTGCTTTCCGCTGCAAAATAAAACGTGTTTCCAACATTTTGAAGTCTTGGAAAGTTTTTAAAACACTTCCAAATGAAGAGTTTCATTGGGGATATTCTACATGATCAGAAGAGTATTGAAGTGAAAATAATTAACATTTAGGAGTACCATCACGCGAGATATTTATATTTCAAAATTGATGACCGTTGGACCAAATCTAGAGAGTTCAACTGGTTAGAATCCATTTAAATTTGAAATTCAAATGAGAACCCCTAGCATCATCTACTAGCAACTCCAACACTTTAAATAGACCTCAAGACTTTCGAAAAAACACAATACGCTATACCAAACTCAAATACAAAGGTCTTGGTATCGTATTTCATTCGACGGCGAAGCCCTACCATTTCATTACTCACCAATGACGTCGATCCTTCAATCCAAGACTCATAACTCATAACTCTCAACGAACATAAGCTTATTCATATTATATTTCAAATAATTTTTTTGTATAAAGTGTTTGATCCAACCAGTTTATACCATCGAATACATCAATAGATTGGTTTTAAACAAGTTTGTTTTTAAACTTGTTGATCGTACAACTTGTGTACAACTTCAAGTAGAAACACTTGTTTGGATCTGAAATTCAACGTCTCATTTTGACAGACAAGTTTTTGATTGATTTATCCGTCATGGAAAAGTGCTTATTTTTGGGTAGCTTTGCCCTTAAGCAGACGCGTGTTTTTGGGTATCTCTTCCCCAATGAATAGTGTCGTACATGGTAGCTCACCCTAAAGGAAAAGTGGTTCTAAAAGGTATACTTTCCTAAAGGAAATACATGTGATAATATAAAAATTTCAAACTCCGATTAGACTTGTGGGCTGGACGTAGTATCACATAGAGGCGAAACAGGATAAATCTATGTGTCAATTACTTTCTATCCTTATTCTTTATTTATCAATTTTACTATAGTTTTATATCATTTGAAAAACTTGATATTTAGACTACTTGTAATTTGTAACTTAAAACTGCACATTGACTTAGATCTAACTCATTTTTGAAACAAACAAATAAGATCATACTGCCGGTGACGTGATCTATTTGTTGATATATCTGGATATTCAGAAGAAAATAAATTAAATTAACTCTTGGGTTGTTAAATTCTCTTATCGATAGCTAGCACAAGTTAATGCGTATCTAAAGTCACATATTGTTGATAACGTAGCTGGGTGTTACTTGTTACAATTGTGACTCTGTTGATTGGTTGTGTATAAACACTTAAGTAATTTATATTTGTATATATTATATTTATTCCGCTTCGTAAACCTAAGTTTGTATACATATAGTTTTGAATCATATATTTTATACACCCAACCCAAGCCGCTTATTTAATAACTAAAGTAAAAAAAATTAAAATCAGTTAAACCGATTCACCCCGTTTCCCATCTATCCTAACACATTATTTCAAAGATCTAATTAGTAAATCAAGCTACCTGAAATTTAAATGGTGTTAATTAAGATTGTCTAGTTTGAGATTAAAACATATGAGTTTACAAATCTTCCTCAATTGAAGAGCAGCGTGGAAACACATGCGGTGGTCTCTTAAAGTTACATGTGAAGACTTTTTAGTCAACTACATTTCTGTTTTTGGTTCTTGAAGTTGTAATTTTCTGTTTAGGACTTTTAAACTTATTCTGTTTTTGGTTCTTGAAGTTGTAATTTTCTATACCTTTCTTTGCTGTAATAAGGCCGGAGGGCTACTAAAACTTAAAAGTAAATGAAAATAGTTGGCTTTACCCACTTTTAATTTATAAAAAATGAACTTTCATTTTTATGTACACTTAAATGAGGCTGTTAAGATATCAAAATACTGTTTTAATCCAGAAAAAAAACTACTGTACCTTTTTTCAGCAAAAAACTAAAGATTAGCTTTTAGATTTAGCAACAACATTTAAGTGAAAAACAATGTCAAACTTAAAAACTGCAAACAAAATAATTTCAGTGTCACAGCTTGATAGTTTTTCTTCAACAAAATTTAATGAAGGGTAATTATCAAATAACTATAAAAACATATTTGTAGTTCTTTGGGGTCTCAACTCTCAACCCCTTTATTTATATATACATTCGACGGTTTACCCTCCAAAAAACCCCCTTTAAAACATATGAAATAGCCGGTCTTATCAATATTGGGGAAGCTACCTCCATTTCCTAGCTCCGTCGACGACGACAGCAAACATACATATTACAACAACCAATAAGAAGGTACTATGCTAGAAAAATAATTACGTTGGGTAGCATTCAAGAATCAAGTTATGCTAAAAAAATCAATTAACCTCAAACTACCGGAATAGATTTCTTTCTAAATTTTACATATTGAAATGTAGATTAACATTGTTAAATATAGTAATTCCTCACAATGTGCATATGGATTAGTCACTACGTTTGTAGGCCTTCAACATCATGAAACGTTGTTTCTTTTCCGCATAGAATGCCTAAAAATTGAAACATAATATGTACGGGCAAACTGTAAATGATATTTTTTTAAAATCCACACAAAATGACAATATCTTATGAAATTTCAGACACAATGCCATATCTCGTATCTATTGTTACGATATGCAACATAATTATTTCCTATAAAGAATATTTATGTGTGAACGACAAAATTGAATCTGATTTCAGATACGATTTTATCTTATATTTATAGATGGGAATGCAACATAATTATTTCCATTAGAGAATAATTTATTCTCGATTTGGATAATTATATTGTTGATTATTAGATTTTTCCACCGTGAACCTTCCAAGACAAGCGAATCGCATTAAGTAAACAAACAAGGAGACTTAAAATGGAGTATTGTCTTTGATCTTAATTTGATGTGTCTTGGTGTGTATATCCAAATACCGACGATGATAAGCAGTGGTAACCTATAGATCATATTAGTATCCTAGTTTATATATCATCTACTCTTGCATCCTACGTCCAATATTTTTTTTATTTTTTTCTGTTCTCGATGTTCAATGACTGAAGCTAGCAGTAGATGGGAAGCTCTGGCTATGTTGTTATCTGATGAAAGCAAGAAGTTTGATTTAATTTTAACGGAAGCCCGTATGGCTAATGCTAATCGGTATATGCATTCTGACACTCATGAATAAGAAAAAACCGATTAACATTACCCAAACGGGCTTACATCAGAACTAAATCAAACTTATTGTTTGCATCTGACAACATTAATGCCAGAGCTTCCCATCCACTTCCAGCTTCAGTCATTGAACATGAAGAAAAAAATAAAACATAAAATATTGGACATAAGATGCAAGAGAAGATGATACATAAACTAAGTTACTAAAATGATCTATCGTGGTACACTGCTTATCATCGTCATTATTTGGACATACACACGGACACATCAAATGACAAGATAAAAAACATTAATAGTCCATTTTAAGTCTCATTATTGATTGACTTAATGCGGTTCACTTGTTTTGGCACTTGGTCAAGGATGGAAAAAATTAATCTTTAACAATATAACTATCCAAACCGAGAATAAATATTTATCTAATGGGCATGAGTTCCGTTGTTAACTGCGAACGGTTGTACACAAGGCCAGAGACAACAAGCTTTGGATACCGGAGAGTCGTTCCGTCAATAGCATTCCCGCGTACATGGTGTCTGGGAATGGGATGCTAACACGTGTTTCTTTCATGCTGTAATATGGAAGAAATAACATACTCTTACGATTCACCGTATTCATGAAGGTGCTCCAGTGGACGAGTTTATTGCTAATCAGGGTGATATGGGATGATCTGTGGTGTGTTATTTCGATGATCTATTTGCTTTCGGGGGCAGCACATCCAGACCTTACAATCCTTTTGTTGGTTCTGAGATTGATGTTTTCAATGGATAGGGAGAGTGCTTCGGGACTAGACGGTTTTTGTTCATACTTTTATGAGAAGTATTGGGATATTATTTGTGAGGATTTGTATCCTGTTTTTCTTGATTATTTCAGTGGCACCCCAATGCCCATGAGATTTATTAGTACCTTCATTGTGCTCCTTCCGAAAAAAGACTCCTCTTCTTCATGGGGATATTTCCATCCTATTAGTTTGTCCAACGTTAGAAGAAAGGTTATGTCCAAGTTTCTTATTGAGAAGTTGTCAACTGTTTTTTCACACTTCATTTCTCCATCTCAGAGTGGCTTCGTCCCTGGCAGTGTGATTCATTACTGCGGTCTTCTAGCGTAAGAGATGGTTCACGATTTGAAGAAGGATGTTCATGGTGGGAATAAAGCTTGACATGGCCAAAGTTTATGACCGCATGTCCATCCCAATTGTGCTTTCCATGTTGCTAGCTTTTTTATTTTCAGATAGATGGATTTCATGGATTCAGCGGGCAATCTATGGGTCCTTGGTCCTCTGTTATTGTTAACGGAGATGTGTGTGGTTTCTTCTAGTTTTGGTGTTGCCTTCGACAAGGGGATCTGCTTTCTCCTCTGTTTTTTGTTTTTTGTTTTTGGTTTTTATCATTGCGGCTGAGTACCTTTCAAGACGGTTCAACAAAATGTATTGATGACATAGATATGTTCATTACTACGCAGTGGGGTGGGGTGGGGGGAGGTTATGGTATCGCAATTGTGTTTCACTAACGACATGGTGATTTTTTTGAGAGCCACCAGAGATAGTGAGGGTTATTGATTTTCTTGATGACTATTAGGCGGTTTCTGAACTGTTGATTATCCAGGCCAAGAGTACTTTTTATCTTGGCCCTTCGGCTCCTTCGTGATGAGGGCATATTGTTGCGGCGGTTAGTGGTTTCCACCCGCGACAACTCCTCTTTATTTATCTTGGATTATTTATTTCGATGAGTTAGTGAGAAGGATTTAGAATCATATTTTGGGCTGGGACAGCCGTCTGATTCATGTGGGGTGACACACCTACCCTCATAAAGATTCATTAGTGGAGGTGGGCGGAGGCGAGTTATCCGACGGAGGAGGGTGGGGGGTACTAGGTATAAGATCGATGGCGAATTTTGTGATGGCATGCGAGGCGAAGATTTGGTGGAGATTTAGATAGCAACGTTTTATTTGGAGCCTATTTTATGAGGGCCAAGTATTGTAGAGGGTCTTACTCTTCTTTAGTTGAGTTCAGATATCTAATGTCATCTCTTTGGTGACGGATGTGCCTGACTAGAGTTGATACTAGGCCGATATTTTGATGGCACCTTGAGCAGGGGAATATGAGTTTTGGCATGATATTTGGGTATGAAATGACCCATTTCCTATTCATGTACCAATGGCTATTTCACTCGAGATAGTTTTGAATTTTTGGGGTGGACCACAATGGGATAGAGGTAGACTTGAGCAGGCTCAGTTACTTGTGTTATTAGTTGACCAGATTGTTGAGGTTTCAATAACATCTGTGGGTACTTATAGGATTTATGGGAGTAGATTAGTAGATGGGGATTTCACCCTTCGATCAACATGTAGTATCTTTAGAAAGTGGACGACGGTTAGTAAGGTTTATTTGTATGTTTGACGGCGCCCGATTCTATTGAATATTCTCTTCTTTCTTTGAAGGCTACTTCAAGGTATTTTATCGACAGAAGATAGTCTATCTTCACGAGGATAATGTATAGCATCGAGATGCATTTGTGGTACTCATGCAGAGAAGCTTATGCATTTATTTATAGATTCTCCAAAGACAATCGATTCGACTGCAGTTCAGTGGGTTGTTTTCAGTCTCGTTGGATACGGTTGATTCTATTATTGAGGTTTTTTTTGCGCTAGCGAAGGGACCATACCTCGATTGGCTTTGTATGAGTCATTACAACATGCTAGATTTTGTTGCATGTTTGGAAGGCCCACAACGATTATAGTTATGTGAGATCAGACTCTTTTGGTAGCAATATTGTGGTTTATAGAATGGTCAAAGATATTCGTTTTTTATGAGTCGCTCATGAATTCCGACCTCGAAAGCTTAGATGAGATAGGGACGTCGATTTTGTATCCTTGCTTAGGGATCTGCTCCCTCAAGAACGACATCTACGTTTGGTGGCTTGGGCTTGACTTCCTATGGGGTTGAGGTTGAGCCCCAAGCCCAACATAAACTGGTGCTCCAAAGACAATCGGGGTCCATTAGCTGCTGGTGTGATCCTTCGTGACGAGTATGGTCGGATAGTGAGAGATTACGAGAAGGTTTTTGGAAAAAGACATTATATTTGCTGAACTACAAGCTATCTTTATTGGCTTGGAGATGACCGCCGAGATGTGATTTGATCACTTAGAGATCAAATCTGACAAACCAACGGTGTTATCTTGGGTGACTAAACGACTTTAGGAGATTGAGAGCACAATTACATTTTAGCCCGCAAACATGAATTAAAGAGGCGAATTAGGTGACACATTTCATGACCATCTAGGCGTGTTCCCATGAGGCTTATTAGGTGTTTCACGTTTTTGATACACTACTGTTGCACTAGATTTGAGGCAGGTGTCTCACATTACACGATGATGGATTTTTTCCCGTTGTTTTGTTTATTCAACTTGTTATTTGTTTTAGTTGTGTTGATTTCTTTTCGTTTTCTTAGATTTCATGTACTCATTTATTTCCATGAGAGCTTTGGTTTATATCATTCTCTATGTATGTCATGTTTTTTTTAATGTTTATATACATGTAGTGGTTCGACTAACCTCCTCTGTGGAGTGTTTGAGGATAAATAAAAAAATATTAAAAAAATGTCTTTATACTTAAGTGCAAACATTTCAGTGACTAAATTACTTTTTTATATTTAATTTGTACGCCATGTTGTTTGATCTCAATAACATAAATATATATATAGTTCTAAACAATATATAATAACGTAAATGTATAAATTATTTGTAAGTACATCATATCTACCTTGCTTGGTACATCATTAGAACCTCTTGATGATCTCGGACTCCATTTATTGAAATATCGTAAACATCGACTGTTATGATAGCCCGACCTTTTTTAAATTTTCTTCATTTCCATGCTCAAGGATCGATAGACAAAATTTATAATCACCTCTCAAATTAAATCGTTGCCCAAAAAGGCAAATGTTATAGAAATCCAATCTGGACATTGTTTTTAGGTTTCTCAAAAGAAATAGAATTTGAGCATCATGTATATATGTTTAAACAACATAGTTTAATGAAAATAAGATTCGAACACACATATCAATAAAAAAATTAAGATATCTCATTGTATGTGTGTGCGCATGTGTTTGTATTTGTGTATAAATATATCAGTAGAGAGAGAATGAGAGACAAAGAAATATAACTTTGCTCTCTAGGTTAGACTACTTGACCATCCTTTGCTTTGTGTGGATTTATAGGGTTATCAAGAACCCCACAAAAAGAAATTTGATAAAAAATATATAACCAAAATTGGAATGTGAAATTATCAATAAATACAACTTTCTTCCTTCACATTTAGATGAGGTATTACTTAATGCTTATACATAAATCCAAATGAGGAAAGGTAAAAACAATAAAAGCTATATATTCTAGATTCATATTATGAACAAATCAATTAATGTTATTTAAATGGGTATGGTGATATTCAAGTTTTTCTGGGTTGGTTCTTTTAATCATGTGGTTGCAATTATCAAGTTTCCTTACTGGAAAAAAAATATAACAACCATAATCGTTAATTCATGATGGCAATTGAATTCCTTATTTGATATAATTTTTCTCATACGACTATAATGGAGAAACTTATCAGAATTATTTAGGTTTCATAAACCAGCATCCAAGAAGTAAAATAAAAGGGGATACAGAAACGGCAGGTCACACATATGAAAAGAAAAAACTACCGCATAAGTCGTATGTATTGATCTATTAGGAACATTTTCTTCAATTATATTATTATTGTTGTAGGATATTATTGTCCATCTTGGGCCTTACTCTATTGGGCCTCTATTGGGCTTTCCTAGCATATGTAACCCTACCTTCTATTATATAAAGAAGGTTAAGGGGTCTCTTGATGTAACTTCCCTACACTTATCAATGAATAAAAGACGACTCTTTTATCTCTCTATACTTGTATCTCCATATCTATATATCTAGCTAATATGTCACACAACACGTTATCGGCACTTTGCTCGCGGATACTAAGATATACGCTCGCGGATATTGGAGATTTTTGATAAAACGCAAAGATATTGGGTATCTATAAACCTTGAGGTTTATCCTGGTTTTTTTAGTGTTTTGCTATATCGACCTTCACCAAAAATAGCATGCGAACGGTACATAATTTATAACTAAAATTAATATTTTAGTATTACATGTTAATCCTGGAAATTTGTCTAGTACCATATATCTTTGATTACTGTGGTGATAGATAATAAATTGCTAATGCACCTGCTATGTGATTGAATTTATGTGATTGAATTTATAGTTTATTCGTACAGGCTCATACTAGAAAATTGCATGCCTAAATAAAGATTTTCTGGAACCTATAAGATTGCCTGCTATGTAACCTATACGATTTTCTGGACTAAATAAAAATTGCCTGAGATGTTAATATTGCCTGCTATGCCTGCTATGTAACATAATTTATAACTGAGATGTTAATATTACCCATGTTATTTATAAGCTGTAATTGCCATGCATATTGATAGTGTAATTAAACCATGTATAGAAATTGCATGTGGTATGATTAATTGGTAATTAAAGATATATTACTATTTCATGTTGTAATTACCATGAATAAAATTTACACATATGGCATTAGAATAATAATTGATATATTTTGTACTGATTGGTAAATTTAGATTGATTGATTGTATTAGATATTGCTAAGTGTGATTTAGAATATCTTGTTATAATATGTACTACAAGCAGGTACAATCTAAAATATTAGTTAATCATGTACTAATTTATTTATTGCCATGCACACATATGTATAATATGGTAATTTGCGAAATCATATATATTCACATTTAAGTTGGAAAAATTATGAACCTTCCCTAAATAGGCTCACCTATTTGGATACGATGTCTAGGAAAGATATAGGCGGAAGTCGATATCCTAATGAGGTCGGGTTTTAAGTGGCATTCGTGCCCTCCACCCTCACCGTCTTTCCTGGTCGTTTTTCAAGTAGAGCTACCGAAAGGGGTTGACTAAATAATAATTTCCCCGAGTGTGTTTATATAGTGATGTATGTTTCGCCGAATTGGTGTTTCAGTATCGACCCGTCGTTCGATCAATGAGAACCAATTCACATTAAAAGCAAAACTAATGTTTTCGAACCTGTCGTTTCGAAAAAAAAGTTTGTGCTTGTGCAAACCATAAACATATAAACCAGTCGTTTTATATGATAAATAATCCAGAACTCCCAACACATGTTGGATGACATCTATGATGAGAAAAATCGTAAAACATACTTGCGAAATGACTGTATAAACGTTGATGTTATTCCGTCACCACATGTTAGTCACCCTGATGTGTGAAAATGTGATGCCCAAATTTTTTTTGGATGCCATCTTTAATGAGTAAAACACGAGTTTGTTGTTACCCTCGGGATGAATGTTAAGGCGTTGATTTTATTCCGCCGCCACATTTGAGACGTGACGACGTCTATGGTGAACAAATGTCTGAAATTGACATATGTGAGCAATCCTTCACCAAAATACTAGCTTGGAAATTGTATTCCATAAGCAGTATCGTGAATTTATATTCACCATGTTCCTTTATCACCCATCTGTTATTGGATAAGAAAATTACCCCCGTGAGTAGTTTTAATCCTATTGGGTCAATGGCGAATTGTTTGCCTGATATTAATGATCTTCGTGTACATTTTTTCCACGAATCGAGAACCGAGACAAGTGTTATTTGTCTCGAACTGTCGCGATCCCGATGAATTGCCTAGCCGAGCGAGATTTTAGACAATCGTCAAAATCGAAAACCTGTGGCTCCAAGACAGTAATTGAAAGGAACAATATGGCCCGTTGTCACAAAGCAAGAGATAATGCTCAAAGAGGCAACTCTATGCTATAAAGACAAAGGTCATGCACGGTTACTCCTTAAATAGTTCAAAACTATTATAAAGGTAAAAAAAACCCGATGCTAATGTGGTTAAAGCTAACTGAAAGGAAACTTTTGAGACCCCCGATTTTGTGGCTCAAATGAGTTTGGGACCTTTCTTTATTGATTTTGATAAATCATTGAGCCATTTTTTCGCTCATCTGGATTATATTTTTCAATTTGGATTATGATTTTTCCATTTGGACACACTTTTGGATTATGGTTTGCTTGTTTACGAAATTTCTCGAAATAATTTAAAGTACTTTTGAGCAAATTCCTTTGACAAATGTGACCAAACTTTAAATTATGAAATTTTAGGCAATACTTGTGGTGTAGTTGGTTTTCTGGAAATAGTGGGTAACAGTGTACCACATAATTTCACCAACTAGTTGCCTAAAAGAGTACTCAGTGACAACGATTCTGGACCTGTCGTTCCAAATCGAAATCTTTGGTAAAACCAAATTGATTTGTCAAATATGAGGTCTTATACTCATGTAGGTCCTGCCGTACCTTGTTGAGTTATAAAATATTCGAGAAAACCAGCGTTATCTGGTAATAGCTCATGAAAGAATTAAAATTTCTTTACATAGTCTCCATTCAATACGACCAAAAGTGTATTTTAGAGGAGTTGAAATGTCTTTCAAGTGGTTGCTACCACATTCTTTAAAGCATTTAAAGTTACCTTATCATTTCGCCTGTCGTCGAATGATAAATGATTTAGATGCTAAGACATGATTGTCTGTACTATCATTCGCCTGTCGTCGATTGATAAGAGAATTTTGATATTGTGGCATTGACCGGATGAGATATTCCCGGGTCAAAAGACGATGGTTGATTTATAATCGCATCGCATTTGGATTCTCTTTGAGAATATATTTCGTGATTAATCCGAAATTAATGCCACTAATGCTCACTTTGAAAGACTAGTATGTGTAAAGATCACGAAATGAACTCGTAGAATTCTGGTAAAGAATTGAAGGAGTTATTGTGGACTTATCCAACCATAAGACGGACCATAAATATAAATGGTTATGGTTGATGCATCGACAATAAGGTCACATTTTATTGTTGTCCACAGAAATGCAGCATTTCCCAAACTTTTAGCCCTATCATTAAGTTGATGGCTCATGATCCGGATTATCCTGAAAAGTCTAGTCGACTTGATAATACCGAAGAGTAAGAATTGAAATTTCGATTTGAATTACTTGAGTTTGGAAATTGAACATCCTGTCGATTATGTTCAGACCCAAATGGACTCACGGAAAGTTTGTTGATGCGACTGCAAATGATTGCACGCACATCTTGGTCTTGCGCACCAAGATTTATATTTCCGTGTGGGTTATGCTATTTTGCTGCATTGGTCCGTTATGAGGCCCATAGACACTCAGACACCATATGCGTACCAGCTGGTTACTGGTTATGAGCCAGAAGTCTCATATTAACGCGTGTTTGGAGTGCTTAATTAATATTTTGATTGAGCCGCTATAGCGTTAAAAATATGGACCTCTGAAGGGGACGTAAGTCGATTATGAATCCCCTGCCTATCATTTGATAGAGTAACCTTGGCAAGCGATCTCTTTACCGCATGATATGCGAAAGTGACATCACTAAGACTGTTCTCCCCGTCGTTAGGGGGAGATTTGCACATTACCGTTGATAAGGAACGATGTGAAGTAACGTGGCATAACCCACTCAGTCTTAGCTTGATCCCAAAACTGTACTTAGTGATAAGTAAGTGCATAGAATCTCTCAAGTCTAACTAAATGCCAGACGCATTTAATGACTTTATGAGATGTCACGAGATCATTTATACCAGCTGCAAAATGCTTGCAAGGATAGACGTCCCTGTCGGATGCCGTGTTTCTGTCGTAACACGTTGCTTTGGCCGAACCCGCCAAGCAAAGAACGCTGCCATCGGCCGTCAGTCTGTCGTCCTTCCCAAGATACGAGGAAGTTGACCGGTTCTTAATTCGTTCAGCCCTAGAGGTGGTGAACTGAAACTCATTTGTCGCACGAGATTATAAAGGATCAAGGAGATGTGTGATTTCCTCCTCATCCTAAGAATCTCGAAATATCTGTCGATCATGATATCTTAGACAATATTGAAGCGAAACGAGACTTTCATTGATTACTTGTTCATATATTCGGTGACGACTGATAATATGAACGAATTATGACAGGGAACCATGTACCGTTGCCTGAAGTCAACATAGAATAGACTGGCCTAATGGAAACTTGCAATCCAAGTAGACTCCTTAGCGAAAGTGTGTTCGGACCTGTAGCTCCAACACCACCAATGTTAAACGAGTTCGTTTATTTGGTTATTCGTAAGGAAAAGTGATGAGAATAATGAGATTGTAGAATGCTCGCCTAGTAGCGCAAGGCTTCTCTCACATCTTGGAATTGATTACGAGATGGTTGATTTCCTCGTAATGGACGTTATAACGGTCCCCTACTTTATCAGTTTAGTAGTTTCCCAAAAACTGATTATGCAGTATGTGATTGTGGTCACTGTTTTATCTCTATGGGGATTTAGACAAAGAGATATAGATGAAGGTCCCTGTGTGACTTCATAATGGTTAAATCAAGTAGTTCCTGACCACGGAACATGATCTCAATTGACTGAGACGTTCACTATATGGATTAATATAATCCGAGCGGATGTGGTATACCGCCTAAGTGAGTACTTGATCAGCTTGGGATACTTGAACAAGTATTATGCCCTTGCGTGTTTTATTATGCGATCCATTTTTGGATTTGCCTTCGAGATGAAGGATCTTGGGAAGAAACGGTAGTGACTCGGCCTGATGATCGAGTCCCGTAAAGATTGAATCTAAGTTCATGATTCAGACTGCACCAAGAAGGTGTTATGACGTTTTAGT
The DNA here is from genome assembly GCA_963920805.1 of Primula vulgaris. Classification (NCBI taxonomy): domain Eukaryota; kingdom Viridiplantae; phylum Streptophyta; class Magnoliopsida; order Ericales; family Primulaceae; genus Primula; species Primula vulgaris. The sequence goes on along the minus strand of OY987215.1, from coordinate 8,635,387 downwards.
CATCATGACGCTAAGTCGTTAGATTCTCCCATGATCGTTCGATCACTAGACATTGATATAGACCCAGTCCGTCCCTGATGAGACGATGAAGAGATATTGAACCATAATGTTCATATCTAAGTACAATAAGCGCATCATTGTACTTGGTCTAATGTACTAGGACGAACATCTCGTATGCTGTGAATGGTATAGCTCGACACAGCATCGCGCTAACACGCTGCCATCGAAATGGCACTAAAGACACATTCCCTTACCTTATGGTAATTTTGGAATGAGGGCTTGTCTTATCCCATTTTGCGTCATCGAGTGTACCTACCCCCTTTGGTACTCGAATTAACGCAACCCTTTTTCGGTTATACCGATGCTGGTTACTTATCAGACCCGCATAAGGGATATTCCTTACATGGTCTGTCTTTACCATTAGGAATAAGGCGATATCTTGGAGGTCTTGGAATGACTCCAAACGAATCACTCTGATTTCATGCTCTATGAGACGACTAGAGAGTGTATATGGCTTCGAGCTCGTATTAGCCATATTTGAATTATGTATGCTCTGTCTCACGATCCAGATAAAACACTTGTCTTATTTGAGGACAACTTGTTGTTATCAATCAAGAGAGACATGACTAGATTATGCTATTTAGCATTTCTTGCCGAAATAAATCTTCACATATGAAGTTTAAGAGCATCCTGTCGAATGCTCGTTTTATTCCACGTTATATTTTCTTACATACAGTCATGTGCAAGTAAATGAAGCATCCAGTCGAATGCTCGTACTCTTTATTGAAATATGAAACCCTTGCACCCTGTCGTGTGCAAGTGAGGGGGAGCATCCAGGTGAATGCTTATTGCACTAATTACTACTTAGTCGAAATTCTCGCACCCTGTCGTGTGCAAGTGAGGGGAGCATCCAGTCGCATGCTCGTGTACTCTTTTTGTCCTTAGACCAAAGTTTTTTCCCACTGGGTTTTCCTTGGCAAGGTTTTTAGCGAGACACGTTCCCATCATACCTCACTTAAGATTGCCGAAATTAGGGGGAGTATCCTGTTGTATATTTCTTACCACTGTGTACTCTTTTGTACTTCGACTAGAGGTTTTTCCCACTGGGTTTACTCTAGCAAGGTTTTGATGAGGCACCTGTTTTGTGGTTGATCCCCTACTACTACCACTGTTGCACTCTTTTTCCTTCGATCAGAGATTTTCCCATTGGGTTTGCTCTGTCAAGGTTTTGATGAGGCACACTGTTTTGTGGTTAGTTACTTACATGATATTTCGGCCTATATCATTCGGCTACACAGTTTCTCCTAGGTACCGGTTTTGTCCCACACTGGGTTTTCCGGCCCTAAGGTTTTTATGTGTTTAGCATTGCGAATAAACTCGATTCAGATCGACAACATGAAGACGAAGAAATCAAGACGTCCAAAGGGGGAGTGTTGTAGGATATTATTGTCCATCTTGGGCCTTACTCTATTGGGCCTCTATTGGGCTTTCCTAGCATATGTAACCCTACCTTCTATTATATAAAGAAGGTTAAGGGGTCTCTTGATGTAACTTCCCTACACTTATCAATGAATAAAAGACGACTCTTTTATCTCTCTATACTTGTATCTCCATATCTATATATCTAGCTAATATGTCACACAACAATTATTTCATTAATTTCATAATTTTTTCTTTTCCATTTGAGAAAACCCCGTAATGATTGTAATACTAAGTATTTCAGTTCAGAAACCGATAATAATTGAACCTTTCGAAATCAAATGCAACCATTTCAATTACATAAATCCATATATCACTTGAAGCGGCTAAAAATAAGTTAAAAACAAGGATATATACTTTTTCAATCCCTAAAAGTGGAGAAAATGGGCTCAAAAAGAGCACATTTGTCTCCATATGCCTCATAGCCTTATAACTTCATTTTAACACCATGATCATAGTGATCAAAAGAGTTATTTTGGACAGCCAAAAGTTCGTTTCAAAAAGGACTTTAAAAAAGAACTAAGCCTAACAACAAAAAACCCCACTAATGATTTTACAAACTAATTGGAAAAAAGATGAGATTGATATCAAAATAGTGGTGACTTCTGAACTGATTTCAGCAACTGTTTTGTCTTCACATTTAACCATTTGACAGAAAAAACCAGCAATTATAAGAACAAATAACATTTGATTCAAAAATTTGGCAATTCATAGACCTAGATGCTCCTTGAAATGCTAAATAATAGTTTGAGAAAGCTTCAGAATTACTTCATCACTAGATCATGATAAGCAATTATCCAATGTACTTAGCAAAATGCAAGAAAGCACATTTGCTTAATCTGATAAGGGTCAAACCATAGTAAAAACATCACTAGTATATAAAAAACACAAAAACAAAGTTTTAATGTAACCCCCTCTCAAACATAGTTTCCCTTTTAGATCAGGCATGAATGTGGCTTGTTAAATCCACTACCCTGATTTTTTTGTTTTTTGTTTATTTAATTAACACTGGGGGATACCCACGAATTTCAATAGATTTAAATGTTAAGGGGCCAAATTGCCTTGTTAGATAAAAAACAACACAACACGAGATAGACAGGGCAAAAAACCAAAGAACCCAAATTTAATAACACTCTGAAGTATTAAGGACTTGCTAAGTAGTTAACCGTTGAATGCCTCCAGTTGCCTTCGTGTTAAGACCAGATTTCTGGCCCATATACTATTTGTTGTCTATTGGTTTGAACTAAATAATCCTATTTGTTTGTTAAGAATTGAGTCAGCCTTTGGTTCCAAATAAGGTTGCAATCACAGTTTCAACCTGCTGTTCTGTAGAATTCTGTTCAGTTCTTTAAATTACCACTACTATTCTTTAATGATGATTATTTGTTTTAAATTATGCAGGATATATTCTCATATGTTCTTAAAGATGTAGTTTATGTATATTGAGAATATTAAAGTGATAAGAAAGATGTTTCCTAAAAGATATAAGGAGATTAGTTTTTATAGATATGTTTATTTTAAACTAGGCTATCTAAATCTCTATTTTATGCAAATCTTTATCACTTGCTTCAATCTATATTCTTTATCAAAATCAGTATGATACGTTTTAGATTGAATGAAATATGGAGTTAATGTTTCATATATTTATATAGAAAGATTTTATCTCTAAAAGATACTATCTTATATGTTCCTAATTTAAGAAATAGATTAACTCCTATTTTCATGCTAGTTATTAACAGGTACTATCTTATGAATATTGAGGTCAATCCTACGCTGAGGTATCTTGTGCAATATGGAAAGATTGAAGCCAATCAAAAAGAGTCAAAAGCAATCAGCAAAGATCTTGAAGAAAGAAGATTGTTTTTACTCCTTTAAATAGTTGATAACTATGCTTGTAAAAGACGTGTGTTGTAAATTATAAAGAACTCATTCTTGAGAGAATACACAGTGAGCTTTTAAAAAAAAACAATGATGGGATGCCATTGATATTTTGAGTGATAGTTATAAGCTAGTAGCAATATAGAGATAGGCAGAAAAACCTAGAGAGAGTTTCAGAGTTTTTCATTAAGACTTGAATCCTATATTGTAAGCTTTTATAATATCCTAATCTGGATGAGTGCCCCGGAGACGTAGCCCAGTTGGGTGAACTCCGTTGTTAAATGTGCGTGTGAATTAATTCAAGTACATTTAACTTTACTGTTCAATCCATCAATATACTTAGGTTGCAACTGTGGTTGTAACTTCACTTGGAACCTAACTGCAAAACTGCAACTAGAACAGCGGATAGGAATATCACTTCGTTTGGTGGGAACCTCTCCGTGCTGGGGCTTTTATCTGTGAATATGCTGGTGAAATAATTGCAAATGACAATGGAGATGACTATGTTTTCGATAGTTCTAGAACCTATGAATCATTAAAGCTTATTCCTGGGTATTCTGACGAGGAGATGAGTACACCTTATCCGCTTGTTATAAGTTCGAAAAACTGTGGGAATGTTGCTAAGTTTATGAACCATAGTTGTATGCTTAATGTGTATTGGCAGCCTGTGCTGAGAGAGAGTGGGAACGAATCTTATCTTCATGTTGCGTTTTTTGCAGTAACTGTAACATCCCGTATTTTTATAAATGATTTTAATTATGATTTAATTTATCCAAAAATGTTTTATTCAAAATTTTACCAAAAACCGGTCACTCGACTAATTTTTAGCCAAAAACCGAAACTCTTCCGAAAAACTTTATTTTAAAAACCTGTTACTAATTTTACTAATAAAAAGGACCCAATAGATTTGTATTTTTGAGTGGTAAAACAATATTTTTGGATTAAGAGTTAACTATTAGAACCTTGGGGACCAAATAGTTCGTTACCTCAAACTATCTCAAAACAGCTTTTTATAAACACTTTCCAGCCACTTTTCAAAAGCAAAAATCAGTAAAAACAAGTAAGAAGAGAGAAAAGAGAGAGAAGAGAGAAAAGAGAGAAAAAGAAAGAAGAGGAAGAAGAAGAAGAGGAGACCACCGTTAGCGGGTTCATACCGGAAGCATCTCCTCTACGCGCTAAGGTAACGGGGGTTATCCATTGCGACTAGACGAGGGTGTATGTTAGGATTAGGTTTTACGTTTATTATTAATTGGGGGTTTTTGCCTTTTATAGTAATTATGTTCTTATATTGTTAATTGGGGTTAGTTGTTACACTTTTAATTCCATTTATTTGAATAGTAGAGGTTGAGACCTTAGATGTATTAATTTCGGATTGATGAGAATATTGATGGGTTTGCGTGTTTTATGCGTTAAATATATGTTATTATGGTTGTTGATAGAATTGGGTAAAATATTGTTGAATAGAGATGAGTTTTAGATTGTGCATACAAGGTGTTTGTTAAAATGCCCGAATGGGATTTTACGCTATTGGAGTTGTTTGGCTAGTTGCGAATTTAGTACATGTGGTTATGTGTTATATTGTATTAAGTTAAGTGACGTGTAAGATGGTGTTATTTGATTAGTATAATATTATCGACCGAGGCCTTAATATTTATACATATGAGATTGTGTTAATTGGATGATTTTATATTATTGGCCGAGGACTTGTGTTTTAGCTGTAGTGGCAATGGTCTCTGTCTCTCCCTAATTCCGGGGACAGAAGACGGCCGAGGGTATAGGGAATGACTCGTCTTACGGACCGGGACGAGTGGCGTGAGAGGTCCCAGTGTGCACTATATTTACTTTTATGTTAGCAATGGTCTATGTCTCTCCCTAATTCCGGGGACATAAGACGGCCGAAGGGATAGGGAATGACTCGTCTTACGGACTGGGGCGAGTGGCGTGAGAGGTCCAAGTGCGCACTATAAATCTACTTTTATGTTGCAATGGTCTCTGTCTCTCCCTAATTCCGGGGACAGAAGACGGCCGAAGGGATAGGAAATGACCTACCTTACGGACCGGGATAGGTGGCGTGAGAGGTCCATGTATGCTATTGATGTGTGTTGATGATATTTAATTTATTTAATTTTATCCCGTTGTAGAATGTTATTATATTTCTTTTTATACGTCGATTATCGTAGTTGTAGAATTTGTGAGCTCTTGCATTTAAGGGATGGAGTGACGGTATTTGTGGTGCCGTCCCGTCTAGTTATGTGCGTGGGACTCACCGTTACAATTTTTGTCTTTCAGGTACAAATTAGGTTGAGGCGTTGGTTAGGTGCATTAGCGCGGTATCATGGGTTTGGGGCTTCCGCTTTCTTTTCATTCATTTTATATTTTGAGGTTGTAGCCTACGGGCAATTTACATTCGTTTATTTTATCTCGTCTTGTAGCCGCGTTTGGCAAACACTTTTATTAATTGTTTAATAGTTCATTTAACTCGCTAGTGTTTTTTTTAAATTTTTTTTTATTTCGTACCAACAGGTTCTTTTTCCTTTTGTTTTAAAAAAGGTCATGCCTCGATATCCGTTTTTATGGAATTCGGGGCGTGACAGTAACTCATGTTGCTCCGCTCGAAGAGTTGACTTTTGATTATCGGACAGTTCAACCTGGGAAAACCGAGCAATGGAAAAAGAAATGCTTGTGTGGGTCGTCCAAGTGTTGGGGTCATTATTATTGATGATGTGCCACTACGTGGTTGGTTTTAGCAGTTTGGATATCTTTTATTAATGAAACTTTTAATTTCATTGTTTAGATCGTGATATATTCTGAAAAATCAGGTGCTTGTATTTTGGCGGATCTGTGTTTTATTGAGTTTCGGTTCTCCCTTTGAACCTTTTTAAGTTTTTCATTTTGTTGAAATAGTTGCTGGACGTTTGGTTATCGCTTCATGGCTACTAAATGTATTGAAGTCTCTAGGATTTTGTTGTCGTGTTGTAGTTATAAAGCTGATGTACTTGTCTACGTTAATCTTATGTACTGATGAAAGATTTGCTTAGAATGAAACACTTGAATGTTTATTTGTAGTTTTATTCTGATTAATATATTATTTCCACTTCTTCATTTCTGTAATCATTGTAGTACAGGGCTACCGTGTCAGGAGCATTAACTATTTTCTCAAATCTAACATGTTTTATACTGTCTCTGTTTTCATTTAATTGTCTACTACAAAACTACGTGCATTTTTGAACGGCTTATAACTTGTATCAACATTGTCGAAATGATTTTTTTTTTTAAATCTAATCATAAAATCTAACATTTGAATTATATGATCAACTTTTGAAATTTTTTATTTCGACAATTTTAGTACAAGTTATTGGCCGGTTAAAATTGCACGTATTTTCGTAGTGGACAATTAAATAGGAACGGAGGGAGTAGTTTGTAAGGAACCGTTTATATTTACACAAATTTTCAGGTTCCTTATATAGACCCTATGACAATTTTTCACTTATTATATTTACCAAGTAAATCATATACATTACTCATATAAAAGGTGAATTTTGTGTTTTCTGAAATTTAAAAAATTGATAGCGCTCCTGATCAATGTTTTAAATAGCGTTATCACTAGCGTAGCATTTTTCCGATAGTTACGCTAAAAGCGCGAATAACGTAGCAACATAGCGATTTGCGATGTAATTTTTTGTTTACATGTAAATATAACAATATAACATTAGATAGTCATACAATTTATGTTAATTATGTTAACACACTTAAAAAGTTAAAAACAACACAATAGCGCGTTCTACTGATCATTTTGGTATCAACTATAATTTAATACTAGGTTTAAGTTGTAGTTTATTTACTTCACTAGTCTAGTACTCATAGTTCTTATTAATTATAAATATAACCCAACATTATTGTTACATATGTATTACTACATTGTTTATTTCACATATATTCACTTACACAATACATTAATGTCACTACAAAAAACAATACAAATCAATAATAAATACCAAAATTTCGGAGTCGTTGCAACTTATATAACATATTGGAAAACCTAAAAAAACATGACACAAAAATGATCAACACATACATACACACGAACTCACACACAGCCATCACATACACACACACACATATATATATATATATATATATACACTCCAGAGAGAGATTGTCAGCGGACGGGAAGAGAGGGATGATCGACTTCGACCAATCCGTTGACCAGCCCAGGGACCAGGTCTGATCTATCGGACGATCGCAGGTGGTCGGAGGAGTTTTTGGTTTCTTTGAGCAGCGACGTCTCGGGTGTTTTGAGGTTCATTCGGAGTCCGATTTTCACAATCAAATACATTTTCTTAATCTACTCTTCGATATCTATCTACCTGTGTAAGCCTGCTCCTCTGATTTCCACTTTTATAAAAACCCAATTTTAGGATTTTATTAATAATCCGAATTTATATAAGTTTTATTAATTCATAGCTCGTTTTAATATTGGTAGGGACTGTTTGAGGGTGATTAGTGGGCTGTCCAGTTCTGGTTCTGATTGTTCGGTGGGTTTCGACTTGAGTTTGGGAATTTTGACAAATGAGCTCTCGTTTGTTTCGGTAAGGGGGAAGAAATTGATCTGATAATTGCAAAATATATATTTGTTTGCTTGTTTGAGGGTAATTTTGTGCTGAATTGATATTTATAAATTGCTTGTTTAGATGATGGTCATGCGGCCCTTTATTATGTTATCAATCTTATTGCAATGATTTTGGATTTTATTTTAGTGATGGTTCGATTAGAGTGATAGTTTGATTAACGCGTGGTGTTAATATTGTTATTAGTTGTGACATGTGTGAGACTGATAGATGGTGGATTCCTACAGTCTAGTGTTGTGTGTGTGAGACTGATAGATGGTGGATTCCTACAGTCTAGTGTGGTGTGTGTGACTGTTAGATGGTGGATTCCTACAGTCTAGTGGTTTTTGTGTGCTTGACTGATAGACGGTGGATTCCTACAGTCAAGTGAATTTCGTGTGTTTTTCTGTTAAACGGTGGATTCCTACCGTCAAATGCATGGTGGATTCGCTCGTGTACTTATTTTAGATTGCGTGTGGTGTTAAATTTAAATATCTAAATTATACAACCGTTTAATTACTGAGTGTTGAAGATTATAGTAACTATCGATTTTATATATTTATTTCGTGATATTAGTTTAGTGTGTTGACATGATATGTGATTTCGTGACTTGTTGATTTTGTATTTGTCTTGGTAAAATTATGTGTGCGTGCTTTGAAGCACGAGCCGCTTTTAAAGTAAGATTGCTTTCTTACCTCCTTTCCTTTTTCTGTACATTTTGTTCCTGGTCGATGTACAGGTATTGATCTGGCTGTGAAGACTCTTAGAGTACTTCCTAGTGGTTTCGTTATCAGCTTAACCCTGGGTAGTACATGTTAGATCTCTTATTTACATTGGGATTATTTGTTTAGTTGAACTTGGTTGGCCGATTTTTATTTATTTTAAACGATGAGATTTGTGTTGAACTATCAGTTGGGTTGTACATCGTGTTATCATTTTAATATTCTAGAGTTTCATTGGCAACCTTTCATTTATATGTACCGCGTGATTGTGAACAAGTTTATTTTATGGAATATAATAGAAACCCGAAAGTCATGCCGAAATTTATGGTTTTTCTTTAAACTTTTTTTTGTGTTCACATAAATATATCATTGGCTACCGTTAGGGCAACAGATGTATTGAATGTGATATTCGGCATACTTTTAGTTTGCTATCTGGCTATATAGATGTGAACTGAAATGATTGAAATCCTTTTTATGCAATTTTTATTCAAAACTCATCTACTAAAATTCACAACTTGGGTTTATCCAAAATCCGGGGCGTGACATAAGTTTTATGAAAAAGTTTGGTAAAAAGTGACGGTGAGTTTGTTTAGCTCAATAGCATCACTGGAATTTCTCACCTTCAAAACAAGATTATCAAAACACTAAATAATATATTAAGGGACGGGCCTTAGAAATTAGGTGCAGAGTGTTGAGTAGATTCCGGAGCTTGGAATCAATGAGAAAATTCCCTGATAGGGCTTGTCCCGCTTTCTTCGCTGTTACCATGTAGTCTACGCACAAACAACTATGATTAATAAGCACTTGGTGGTTTCATAACCGTTCACCCTCCATCGTTCGAAGAAGTTGTATGAATGGGTGAACATTTTTAAGGAGTGAATAGAACGTATTTAGTGTATTGAATAGAAGTAGGGTTATAGAGATACCCCGTATTTAGTATATAGGTCTGAGTTCGTATGATTTCAGATGTGATTAATCGGCGCCTTTTTCAATCACATATTCATTATATCTTCAATTATCTTCATTGTCATGCTGAGATATATTGTGCATATATTCCATGTATCTTTTCAGCGACTTGACTGGCTCCAGGGAGCGCACACCATGCCTTTCGCCACTGGAGATGGGGCTCCTCGAACTGGAGGACCCCCACCATGTACGGTATGGAAGTGAAGACTTCCCTTTCATAGTGTCTTTATCCTCCTAGAATTCAAGATTGTGTTGGTCTAAGGGGCATTACTCTATGCTCTTCGGAAGGGAGCAACTCCTCGTCATGAGATCTCCAATCCTTATATGATAAGGAACAGTCACAATGCATCAAAATCCGATTGGATCTAATCTTGAAATTATGATTAGATCTACTCCTCTCAAATAAGAGGAGCTTACCGATTAAAGGTGGAGAAACACGAGAGAGGAGTTTTTAGAATCCGATTTTTTTAGGATCCAAACAGTTGCTTGTTATGTAAAACGGTCAGGAAACAGATGAAAAATAACTATACACATGAATTAAAAAAAATTAAAGTTTAAGCTTAACTTACACCATGGAGATTCACTCCACTTTAAAATTGCTCGAGAACAGGTTCTGAAAATGCCAACCCATTCAAACCCAAGGGGAATAAGAAACATACGATGTTTTGGTGTTCATTGCTAAAAAAGAAGATGTAATTATTAGTATTTATGGATCATATAGAGAGTAGATAATGAAGTTGTATGCATGTTTAAGGAGGAGGAGGGATAGAGAGAAGTAGAGGAAGTAGCATTAACTTTGAGACTTCAAATGAACCCAACCGTTGCAATAAATCTAGTGTTTTGCTTTTTATAATAGTTTAATGACTTGCTCGGTAAACAAAACGAATATGAGTACGAGAGCTGTGTTCAACGAAAATAAAAACCATACATATTTAAGATAAAATGAATCAGAACAGATGGATCTATTGGGTGATCTATTTTTTCTAATTATGGATCCGCATTCATTCCTATATTCCCGAGAAGTGAATTATCGCTACTCATTCAAGCCATACAATTTATTCCAATGCTTTCTAAAATAAAAATACACTTTTTTTTCCCTTCATATTTTATAATTTTCTTTTTCTATCCAAAACCCTAATAAACGCCAACGGAAAACAGCCATATGCACGACACATGCTATCTTCCCGTTAGAATCAAGTGTATTCGTTCCTTTTCACTTGAGTATTCAATTTCAATCTATGGCTCATATATTCTTGTATATAAGATATTTCTTTTACTTGAGCTTACGTACATACACACTAGTAGATATACATATATATATCTATGTAGCACTACATAAATCTACCGACCCATCTCGTATGGCCGCATGGGGAGGGAAAGAGGATTGGGGTGGTGCGATGCGACCAGGCGACAAAGGCGAAGGGGAGGTGGAAAATGGGTTTGAGTGGCGGCGGAGATATGGGGGAGCGACCGTGAATCGTGGTGCATCTCAATTGGAAGTATATATATATATGTATGTATGTATGTATGTATGTAAAGTTATATGTATGAACTGTGGATTTCCTTTTTAGTGGGGTTTTTCCCCAACATCTTTATTCTCAATTATTAATAAAAATGTGGGCTTTTCCACAAATTAATAAAAAATAATAATATTAACTTATATGTATGTATCTTTGTATATGGAATTTTTGATTAAGTGAAGGTGGACTACAGGACTACAATAGAAGGTGCGTATATGTGTATAAATCCATGAATAAACAAAGACGTGAAGTTGATTGACTGGGGATATTGCTGAGCCATGGGGTGAGAGACTGTTGATGGGTTTAATTTTGGTTTAATAACTCATATGTATTACTTTTGAACTTTAATTTTCACAATATACATGGAATAAGTTATATTATTCATAGGTAACACTTTTCTAAAATATAAATACTCCTAATTTTCTATTTTCTCACACGTTATATAAAAAACAAAAATCTAATTTTCTCTCTCCCCCCAATAAAAATGATGGAGATCAATTCAAAAACGACGATTGCAGCAGTGGATCATAGTCTCTGGACACATCTCCGACGGTGCCACCTCATTATCGTCTCCGGCGACGTCTTTGACAAAACCACAGTACGATCAAGATCAAACCAGTCCTCGTCACCGATCAGAAGAAAAAGCAGGATGGGTTCGGATCGAATGGATTGGATCGCAGGAGAAGACGAGGATCACACCGTCCTTAGGCTTTAGTCCAAGATTATTGTCGCCCTTCCGCCTCCGTCGAGCTCGCGGTTCATTGTTGCTCTAGATTTGAAGGTATGTGTCTATCTACATATGTATGAAAAAAAATTCCAGTTTTGTTTTATATTTTGAAAATTCGTTGTTACATTTACGATTATGGTTTTGTTTTTCCTGATTTATACTTGAATCTAAATAACTAGTAATCTGATTTTTTTCAACTTTACTGGGATGATTTTCTAGTGGTTACTGGAACGGTCTTTTGGGATGGTTTGGGTGTTTTCGGTTTAATTGAACAAGAGCAGTGGCGAAACTCCTTTGGGGACTGAAACAGAGCTCGTTTTGGGCAGAAACGGAGGTTGTTTCGGAAGAAAGAGAGATTCCAGTTTGGGGCACTCCAAGTATTCGAGGGTTTGTCCGATAATGTTTAATACTTGGGATATTTTCTTAACCGCCGTACGGGAAATTGGGAATTTTAGACTATTTAAGAAAAAAGACAATTTATTGAATTATGCATTATAAGCTAGCCGTGTTTGCTTTTTTGTGGTATTATCCCTAAAACATGTTGTTTACCCTTTTTTTGCGGGGTCATTATGATATTTATGTAGCTGTATATTGCGTGTGTTGATGTAGAAGTATTTGCTAATCTTTTATATTTTAGTGTATGCGTGGATAAATGTTTTGAGTTTTTATTTTTGAGTTTGGCTGTTTTGGTGATGAAATGGGCCTCGGTTTTGGGCTGAAACGGAGAGCGTTTTAGGGCAGATTTATGTCTATTTTACGGTCTGTTTTGGTGCTTAATTGAACCCGTTATAAGGCTGATTTTATGGTCCGTTTTGGGGCTGGAACAAATCTATTTTAGTACTGATTTGGAGTCTGTTTTGGTGCTAAATCCAGTCTGTTTTATGGCTGAATTGGAGTCTGTTTCAGGGCTGAATCGGACTCCAGTTCGAGGTTGAAACAGGTTTCGGTTCGAGGCTAAAACAGGCTCAAAATGGTACATGTTTGTATGATTTTAGGTGTACAAGTTTGTATGATTTTATTTAGTAACTATATACATCCGTAGGCTCAAAATGGTAAGAGCGCTTGTACTAAAACCGAGGTTCAAGAGTTTGGCAATTCGAATCCATCCCGGATTTTATTCTTTGAATTTGAATTAAATTATAGTTTTGTCAAAAGTGCATCTAGTTCAACTGAAAGTGCACCTGGTTCAGCTAAAACTGCATCTAATTCATCTCAAAACGCATCTAGTTCAGTCAAAATGCATCTAGTTCATCTCAAAATACATCTAGTTCAGTCGAAAGTGCATGTAGTCTAGTTGAAAGGGCATATAGTTCAGTCGAAAGTGCATATAGTCAAGTTGAAAGTGCATATAGTTCAGTCGAAAGTGCATAATGTTTAATATAAACACAATATAATTCACAAAATAAAGTGTTACTTTGAATTAAAAAAGAAAATTCGGATGGATTCAAACCACCAATCCCTTGAACATTATGCACTTTCAACTGAACTAGATGCATTTTGAAATAAACAAGATGCACTTTCAGCTAAACCAAATGCATTTTTGGTTGAAACAGATGCACTTTTGACAGAGCTATATGCACTTTTATTAAACTTGATGCACTTTTAGCTGAACCATATGCACTTTCGATGGAACTATATTCATTTTTGACTGGACTATATGCACTTTTGACTTAACTATATGTATTTTCGACTAAATTAGATACACTTTCAGATGAACCAGATGTACTTTCAGCTGAAACAGATGCACTTTTTGCTGAACTAGCATACGCACTTTTATTGAACTATATTTACTTTCGACTGAATTGTATGCACTTTCGACGAAACTAGATGCAGCTAAATTGAATGTACTTTCGACTCAACTATATGCACTTTCGACTAACTATATGAAATTTTGACAGGACTATATGCACTTTTATTGAACTATATATGCTTTCGACTGAATTATATGTACTTTCGACTGAATTATATGTACTTTCGACTGAATTATATGTACTTTCGACTGAACTACATGTACTTTTAGCTCATTTAGATTAAAAAAAAAGCCAAATTTCCATGAATAAATCACTTTTTAGTGAAAAAAAATCAACTTTTTGATGAAAAAACTGTTTTTTGACTAAAAAGAAGCTTTTTCGGTGTAAAAAGTGTGATATCGACAAAAAAAAACATTTTTTTAATATTTTTTTAAAAAGTTTGTGATTTTTTTTTCATTTTTGGTGATTTTTTTAGAAAAATATGATTTTTGGTATTTTTTATAAAATACATTTCTGTGATTTTTTTTATTTTATGTGATTTTTTTATAAAAATACATTGTTTGTGATTTTTTATAATTTTTTGTTGATTTTTTTTCGGTTTTATATAATTTTATTGTATTTTAAAACTTTTTTTATTTTTTATTTTTAGAGAGATAAAATATATGTATTATGTTTTTGATTGTATGATGACGTTTTGATAAATAAAGTAAATAATTAAAAAGTGATACCTATGAGAAATGTGAACTTATTGAGGTATATAAAAGGAATATAAGTTGATATGAGTTATCTATTGGGAATTCCCCCTTTAATTTTTAATTTTCTAATACATTTATGGGGATCAATTGGAAATTTATGGTTATTATATACATTTTTTCTCATATTTATTTATTTTATTCCATGTTTTTTTGGTAATTGTATTACTATAGTAGCATATATAAGACAAAGAACCCTATTTTTTTTATATATATAATTACAGATATTTATTTACTCAATAACATAATATTTGTAACTATAATTTAAAATAAATAACTTAACTAAATGAGGGTATTTTGGTAAAAACACCCGTAAATCAAAAATATACATGTCACGCCCCAAAATCTGTAAAACGGACATCAAAGCGTGACCTTTTTAAAACAAAAGAAAATAGAACATGTTGGTACAAAATTAAAATTTTAAAAGAAATAAATTGCGAGCTAAAGGAACAATTGATAATTAAATAAAAATGTTGTCAAACACGGCTACAAGGTAAGTTTTATAAAAGCTAAGAAAATAACAAACGAATGAATTTGCCCGTAGGCTACAACCTCGAAAATGGTCTAACAAAAAGAAATGCAATAGAAAGAATCCCCGAGCCCATGCGATACTGCGCTAATGCTTTTATCCGAACGTCTCAATCTAAAATGCACCTGAAGGACAAAAATCGTAACGGTGAGTCCCACGCACATAAATAGACGGGACGACACCACAAACACCGTCACTCCATCCCATAAATGCAAGAGCTCACAAATTCTACAACTACGATAATCGACGTATAAAAACAAATATAATTACATTCTACAACTACGATAAATTAAATAAATTAAATAACATTTATACACATTTATAGCATACATGGACCTCTCACGCCACCTACCCCAATCCGTAAGGTAGGTCATTCTCTATCCCTTCGGCCGTCTTATGTCCCCGGAATTAGGGAGAGACATAGACCATTGCAACATAAAAGTAGATTTATAGTGCGCACTTGGACCTCTCACGCCACTCGTCCCAGTCCGTAAGACGAGTCATTCCCTATCCCTTCGGCCGTCTTATGCCCCCGGAATTAGGGATAGACATAGACCATTGCTAACATAAAAGTAAATATAGTGCACACTGGGACCTCTAACGCCACTCGCCCCAGTCCGTAAGACGAGTCATTCCCTATCCCCTCGGCCGTCTTCTGTCCCAGGAATTAGGGAGAGACAGAGACCATTGACACTACAGCTAAATCACAAGGCCTCGGCCAATAATATAAAATCATCCAATTAACACAATCTCATACGTATAAATATTAAGGCCTCGGCCAATAATATTATACTATTCAAATGACACCATCTCATACGTCACTTAACGTAATACAACATAACACATAACCACATGCATTAAATTCACAACTAGCCAAACGCTATAACAACATAAAATCACTTTCAGACATTTTAACAAACACCTTGTATGCATAAACTACAATTCACCATTATTCAACATAAATTCATCCAATTCCATCAATAATTACATAATTACATAGTCAACGCATAAAGCATGCAAACCCATCCATAATTTCATTAATCCGAAATTAACATAATTAACTCATCAATTTCTCCCATTCAAATAAGTGATTAAAACATACAACAAATAACCCAATTAACAAATTAAGAACATAAATAGTATAAAGGACAAAAACCCCCAATTTTGTAATAAACGTAAAACCTAATCCTAACATACACCCTCGTCTAGTCGCAATGGATAACCCCCGTTACCTTAGCGCGAAGAGGAGATGCTTCCGGTAAGAATCCGCTAGCGTGGTTTCTTCTTCTTTTTCATAGGCTTTGGAATCTCCCTTTTTCTCTCTTCTATTTTGCTGGTTTTTAGGTTTAAAAAATGAAAAGTGGGCCGATTTTAGGTTTAGAAAAACTGTTTTTAGAAAGTTTGTGTAAGCGAACTATTTGGTCCCCAAAGTTCTAAAAGCTAACTTTTATTCAAAATTATAAATATACTACTCAATAATAACAAATCTTTAGAAACAAAACTATTGGTTCCTTTTTATTTATAAAATTAGAAACGGGTTTTAAAAATAAAGCTTTTCGGAAGAGGTTCAGTTTTTGGCTAAAAATTAGTCGAATGACCGGTTTTTGGTAAAATTTGTATAAAACGTTTTTGGATAATTTAAATCATGAATAAAATTACTTATAAAAATACGGGATGTTACAATACATGTGCACGGCACATGACCATTTCCATCCGTAATTTGTGGAAAATATCCGTAATTTGAGGTACAAAATGGAAAAAATGAGAAATAGGGGCACAAATTTGAAAAAATGGTAAAAATTATGGTACAAAACATTATAAAACCCATATAAGTACTATGTATTTGTTTTCCATACATGAGAATAATGGGTGACAAATGCGGTTAAAATTAAACTGTTTTAAAAATTGTCTTCCTCCTATGTTTCAAAAATAAAAGTTATACAATAAAAGGATGACTTTTTTCTTAAGGAACATAAATCTAGAGGTCTACAAGGTATATAATAATAATAACGTAAAGGTATACATTATTAGTAAGTACAACATATCTTACCCTGTACATGATGACTAGATCTTGATCGGCAAGGACTTCTTTTATTGAAATGTCATAACACCGATCATGATGATAACCTTCTTTGATCACCCGACCTTTTAAATTTTGTTCGTTTCCAATAGCATGCTCAATGATAGACACAATTTATCACTACCTTTCAAATTAGATCCTAACCCAAAAAGGAAAATGTTATAGAAATTTCCAACCTGGGGATTGTTATTAGCTTTCTCAAGAGTATACGAATTTGAGCATCATGTTTATACATTTAAACAACATAGTTTAGAACGTTGCTCGTTGCTATTTTTTTTATAATTTAAATGGTAGGCCAAACCCACATTTTTACGTATTTATAGCGAAAATAAAAATGCGGAGGAAAACCCCCACAAAAGATTGGGCTAAAAGTGCGCCAACCTGAAAAATAAGTGTCAAAAGTGAGAATTACAAATCCCTTTGGATTAAACTTGAAATACCTAAAAATTACAGCGACTTTTATAGCAAAAATAAATAAAAATAATCCAGATAGGCCATGCATCCTGTTTTTCATCCTTCTCCTTTCCATACGAACTGACAAACCTCATTTCCCACACAGAGAGCTTAAAGAGAGAAACCATGGAGAACAGCTTTTTAATCATCTTAAATTAGGACAATGATCACGATCCAATTTTAAAATCTTACCTAGAAGGTAAGGGAAATCTCTTTGATAATTTGAAATGATATTCAAACCCTCCTTTGCTAGCAAATCAGCTGCTCCATTAGCTTCTTGAAAGTTATGTACGATCTCCACTTTTTTCTGTTTAATAATCTATTTAATTTGTCCAATTAAAACAAAGATCATCCAAGGACATTTTTCTTTATTATGAATAATATTCACCATGCTCTTTGAATCACTTTCCAATATAGCATTTTGATCATTAATAATTGAGAGGCATTTTAGAATTGCTAAAACTTCTATTTACAGGGCACAGTTAGCCCTTTCCTAGAAAGAAAATCACTGAATAAAATTGCCCTTGTAGTCCCTAACCACCCCCACCAATACCAGAATACATAGGACAAGATTTGTGACTACCATCCACGCCAATCTTAATAAGATTGATAGAAGGTTTGTCCTAATAAACTTTTCGAATTTTCTTACCAGTTTTGATTACATTATTATCAGATAATAGATTGAAATTTCAGTCAAAAGACTTATCTTTTTTGATGAAGAGGTTAAATTGACACATGACATTTTTGATAATATCCTCATAAGAGAAAAGGCTATTATCAAACCTGCACTGCATCTATCTTTCCAAATAATAATAGAAGGAATAACTTTTAGACATTTACCTTTCAAAGAGAAGTTTGATTTTAACCAGCAAGCCATACACCTACCTCCAATTCTGTTATTGTAGTATTGAATACCCAAATGATTTCCGAAATAACTCCAGACCAAAGTAGCAATAGGACCAGCACTAAATAAATACTCTGCATCTTCACCATTTTTCTTACAGCAATCAAACATTTAGACTAAATTAATCCCTTTTTTCTGAATGTTGTTATCAACTAGAACCACATTAAGCAAAATTTTCCACATAAAACATGAAATTCTCAAAGGTAAGAGTTTATCACAGATTAAAAAGTGAGCCCAACTAAAGTTTGCTTTGCTTCTTACCAGGTGCCAAGCTGATTTAATAGAAAAATCCCATGTTTTTGTCTCTTTCCAGAATATTATATCACCGCCACACAGATATTCTTTATTATATTATTCTCAATATACATGTGATAATCTGCAAGATATATATCTCTTATAATCTCGTTTTTCCATTCTCCATTAGCAGTTAAATCATTTATTAAGTAGGAATTATTAACCTCCAATCACTTGATTGGACCATCACCTCTCCAATTGTCCAGGTTGACATTAACATTACCTTGACCAATTGACCAAATAATGCTTTTTTCAGCCTCTTCTCTGACTTCAATCATTATGTTTCAAGTATCATTAGTAATATCCCTAGTTGCCAAATTGGGATGAACTTTTTTGCAATACTTATTTTTCATAATAGAGACCAAAGATATTTTTGCTTTCTAAATTTCCACCAATGATTTACAGCAAAAGCCTTTGAGATATCACACATACTTTTTAAACCCAAACCACCCTCTTCGATAGGTGTAGAAACCCTCTTTTAAGAAACTCAATGATACTTATTTTTATCTTCATTTTGACCCCACAAGAAATTAGAAAACATCCTCTCTACAGCAATACAAACATTTTTAGGAGGCAACATAGCTGAGAGAATATATAGAGGTATAGATTGAAGAACATACTTGATAAGAATGATTTTAGATCCCATAGATAAACATTTACACTTCTATTTATTGAGAGCATCTATGATTTTAGCCACCATAGAATGGAAATAAATGCTCTTTTTTGTACCAGAGTAAATATTACATCCTAGATAAATAAAAGGAGGTTTTTTCATAATAATTCCCAGATTTTCTTCAATTTTCTTTCCTTGAGCATTTATGACAGTTCTAGAGCAATATAGAAAACTCTTTTCATAATTCACCTATTGACCAAAATCATATTCATACTTTCTTATCACCTTTTAAACTTCCTTTATTGATCTCATATTAACAGCAGAAAAAATAATGATGTCATCAACATATGCTAAATGAGTAATAAAAGGACCCCCAATAGAAACTTTTAATCCTCTATAATAGCCCATGTGAACAAGATCATTTAGATTTTTAAAGAAGACTTCTCAGAAGATAACAAAAAGACCCGAATATAGATGATCTCCATGTCTTAAGCCTTGATTAGATTTGAAGAAAGCAGAAACTACTGTTGACACGTAAAATTTACGGCCATTAAAAATACGCCACATGTCTTTTAAACAAAATTAAATTGATTACTAATCTCAAAATTTAAATAGAAAAGAAGTTATTAGTAATTTAAAAGAAAATAAATTATAATTTATTATCACATAAAATTAAGATAGTAAATTTAAAATAAAATAAAAGTATTTATTTTGTTAAAACTCATTTAGTATGGAGCAAAGGAAGAGTTTCTTAAAATTATAGAACTCATTAAAATGTTTTCAAACCACAAATACTAAATTTAAATCAAATGACAAGTGTTGGTCCTATATGATAATGGGCCGAAACTTAGGGAGGTGCCCTTACAATTAAAAGCCCACCCCAAAAGCTATAAATAGAGGGGTGGGGGTGCCATAATTCACAATCAAAAAAAAGTCTTGAAGACTAGAGAGAGAAGCTCCTCCACAGACGCCAGGGAATCAGCTCCGCTCCTCCACGGCCGCCAAGGAATCAGCCCCGCTCCTCCACAAACGTCAGGGGATCAACTCCTAGGAGAAGCTCTGCACACTCCGGCCTCAACGAATGCCTTCAAAGTCTGCAACAAATCTGCAATAAACTTGGCATTTGATCTTCAAGAACGTCTAAAAGCACCAAGAAAGGCATTTCTACGGATCAAAATCTTCAAGCTGTTCACCAAATCTGAAGAACTTCTACAACAAACTGCCATTCGATCTTCAGGAACGACTACAAGCAATAAGCAAGACGTTTCTGCAAATCAAAGTCTTCAAACTTCTTCACCAAATCTGAAGAACTTTTACAACAAACCAGCATTCGATCTTCAGGAACGACTACAAGCAATAAGCAAGACGTTTCTGCAAATCAAAGTCTTCACATCTGTTCACCAAATTTGAAGAACTCCACCTAAGAAATCTATAACAAACCGGCATTCGATCTTCAGGAACGACTACACAAAGGTAAAAACACGTTTCTCTAGATCAAAATCTCCAAGTTTTTCACCAAATCCAAAGAACATCAAGATCATCAACGAAATCAACAAAACTGCAAAGTTCTTCATCAAACCCGAAGAATTTTACTCAACTTGAGGAAAGTCAACAAAATTCATCAAAGAGTCTACAACAACATTTCGAGCCATCACAAAATGTTCGAAGAGGAGAATCAAATGACTTTCATTTCTATATTTTCTTTTGGAAATTATCAGAGATTGTACCCGCAAATTAATTGATAAATAAAATTTACTTTGCTTCACATTCATTTTTCCTATCTTCAGCACTTGGTGAAAATTTGTGTGAAACAAATTTTGGCACACCCGGTGGGACTTCTCTCCCTTTCATCTCTTCTCTTCATCAAATCAAGTTCAGCAACAATTTGATGGCTCCAAAGAAGGACTCCTCCAAAGTAATTGAAGATTCTTCCTTAATCGGCGAGAAGAGGACGATTTCAAACGTTTACACCAGAACTTGAAGCAACAAGTCTTTCGACACTCAAGCATTAGATCAACCAATGTAAACTCCAACTCACACGGAAGGCATTGAACTTGGGGGAAACTTAAACTCAGCAGAGTACCTACGCATACAACCTCAAGAGGCTCTCCCTCATGATGAAAAATCTGCTGTGAAATTCATATATGAACAACTAGGCAAAGGTGAACAAGAGGGCGATGAAAAAGATGGGGTCACTGATTCATACTCGGAGTCTCCACTTAACAGCCCGCAATCTTCTGACTCAACTATTATGTCGGCCATGACTACAAATACATTGGCATTGGAAGAACAAGTTTCCATCCTAACAAAACTCTAGAAAGTCTCATGAAGGCAACAACAGAGCGAGATACCCAATTTGCAATGTTAATGAATAAGGTGGAATTCCTGGCACAGACTAGTGAAACCGTTGTAAATGAACATAAACCATTCGAAGTCGAAAGATCTTGAAGCAAAGCCAAAGGGAAGAGAAAAAACATAGAGGTTCTTCCTGATGGTTCAATTCATGTTGATCAACTGAAGGATTTAATACTTGGCACCGTTAAGGGACGCTACGAAGAAGTGGCACAGTCCTCATTAAGCTATGTTAGGTCTTTCAGCAGGAGGATAGAGCGCTTGAAAATGCCTGCAGGATATCAACCCCCAAGATTTTAGCAATTCGATGGTAAAAGAAATCCAAAGCAACATGTAGCTCATTTCGTAGAAACGTGCAGCAATGCTGGAACAGAATGAGACCTCATCGTAAAGCAATTCGTCCGGACATTGAAGAACAACGCATTTGATTGGTACTGTGACTTAGCACCTGGATCAATTGACAGCTGGGAACAACTCGAGGATGAATTTCTCAATCGCTTCTATAACACTCGCCGGACAGTGAGCATGATCGAACTAACCAACACTCGCCAGTGGAATGATGAGTCTATCACCGATTTTATCAACAGATGGAGAGGATTGAGCCTCAACTGCAAAGATAGATTGTGTGAGTCATCCGGCATCGAAATGTGTATCCAAGGCATGCATTGGGGATTGAGATACATTCTTCAAGGAATAAAGCCGAAGTCCTTTGGAGAACTAGCAAGTCAAGCCCATGACATGAAGTTCAGCATTTCAACATACGGAGATCAAGCTTTGCCGATTCAAATGTCACATAAAACAAAAAGTAAACCCGAAAGCACGATATGGGGCAGGGCTCGTCCAAACACTGACAAAAAGGAGTCATTCGTTGTTTCTGCTAGTCTACCAAAGGCCTCTTCAGGTTCCAAGATTAACACAAGCATGAAGAAAGTCGAAGTTGAAAAGTTTGACAATCAATGGAATGGAAAGAGAAGGCTCACCCTGAAGGAAATGCAAGAGAAGGAATATCCATTTCCAGATACCGAAGTACCAAGAATGCTAGATGAACTTTTGGCCCTCAACTTGATTGAACTCTCAGAAATGAAGCGTCCAGAAGAGGCTGATAAAGTGAACGACGCAAATTACTGCAAGTTCCATCGTCTACTCAGCCATCCCACTCATCAATGTTTCGTGATGAAAGAAAAGATCGTCCAGCTAGCCAGCCAAGGAAAGATTTTGTTGGAAGAAGAAGATGAAGCAAAAGCTCATTATGCAACCTTCATTAGTGATTCTCCAATTGAAAGTGTACGCAACTTAACAACAATGCTCATCCAATTTGGCTCCTTCCCACCAATGGAATTCATAGTTGAAGAACATACCTCTGTAAACTCAACACAAAATGAAGACTACAAAACTAATGGGGACGTGATTCTAGAAAACCTTCCCGAAGATCAACATCAACAATCTGAACTCATGTCCTTGGAAAATAATCAAATCCACCAGCATCAACAAGAGGGGGCAAGATACAAATTCAGTGAGAACGACCATTGTTTCTTCGATGTCTGCAATTGTGAGGACTGCATAGAGTACCAATGGAAGGAATGGTGCGACGAAGACGAAGATCCAAATATTAGGAAAAAGAAAAATACTCAGAAATTGTTCAAGGAAAGATACAAAGCTGGAGACCCGCAAATTGGCCTCCTTGGAGAATCGTCTGGAAAGTTCGATTACTATGTCCAGTATGGCAAAGCACAAGAAGTGAATCCATTTTCATCTAAAAAGCACCCTAACAACGAATTTGGTGAAGAATCGAATGCAAACGAAGTTGGGAAATCCTCAAGTTTTGACAGCGCCTCTGAAGTTCCTGATGAAGTGTGCAAAATAGAAGAAATCAGCCAGATTCCGCATACGTCTGAGGCTTGCAAAGATCTTTGTCAGGAATGCCAACAAGCTCTTAAAGAAATATATGAAGCCAATGATAAACAAGTTGGCAATCTTAAGGAAACTGATGGGGACTACTACGTTCTATGTTACAAAGAGCGAGTGATTGAAGAATCCACCCCGAAAAGACCAAGCATGGAGGTTCCAATCACCTACTACTATCCAGAAAATCCTATTTACAAGTTCAAAAATGATGACGGTCATTGCTTCTGGGATGTTTGTGAATGTGATGGTTGCATAAATGATAGATACTCTGAAGAAGAAGATGAAGATGACCGGTATGCTGCCTCATGTAACGTCACAGCTATCGAAAAGCTCCCCAAAGAAAATAAGGATGAGTCCACGACACTCTCAGCAACACCCACTCAATCTGAAGAAGTAAATGAAGTAACAAATGTGACGACTATCAACTTCTCCAACGAAGACTTGCTACTCGATGCAAAACCCCATAATCGTCCATTGTTCATTTTTGGCTACGCACGAGAGAAGAAAGTGAAGAGGATCTTACTAGATGGAGGATCTGCCGTAAATATTTTACCACTACGAATTGTTAATGATCTTGGGATCACGATTGATGAGCTATCTCCCAGCCACCTAATGATTCAAGGATTTAACCAAGATGGACAAAGAGCGATTGGCACAATACGTTTGGAGCTTGTCATCGGTGACCTTACATCAACTGCTTTGTTTCACATCCTCAATGTGAAGACTTCATATAACATGCTTCTTGGTCAGCATTGGATTCACGAGAATAGAGTCGTCCCATCAACTCTTCACCAATGTTTTAAGTATTGCCAAAATGATGTCGTGAAGAAAGTTGAAGCTGATAACAATCCCTTCAATGGAGTGGAAGCTTATTTCGCTGATGCCAAGTTCTATGTGGATAAACCAAAGAAGGAATATGCCCTTGAATCTCTTTCACCAGCTCTTGTGGAAATGAAAACTATAGAAGGCCAAGGAGGCAAGAGTACGAAAAGTAAGAGTTTGCTAACAAACAAGAAAGAAACTCCAGTGGTTTGCTACGCTCCCAAGTCAACTAACATCGACGATCTGAATTTCAAAGACTTAACAATTTCTGTCACTACGATCGAATGAACAACAATACTCAAAGGTTTTATGAGACCAACACATGTCCCTGTTAGTGAACATGGAGAGACTTCAAGAACTCAATCTTTTTGCGAAAAAACCTGCAAGATACTTACAAATTATGGATACTCCAAGGAAAGTTCGAATCTGCTTGGAAAGCTTGTTCCCGAAGTAACAGGAGAAAAGGTTCACGGTTTAAATCCAACACAAAATATGCTCAAGCAAAAGGGTCGTATTATCATAAAAAAGTCAAATAACTGTTATACTACATTCGAGGATGCTGAATCGATAGGAGAAAATGATGTTCCTGTCATCGATCACCAGGGACTACAAAACTTGCCACCAATGACTCCTCAACGGTCATTGGAAAGGAAATTGGTTCTTGAAGGAATGGGCGCAAATGTAATTTCATGATCTGTATTTAAAAGATTATGAAGTAAGCGACCATCGGTATTTAAACGACTTGGTAGAAGAAGAACTATTTTTGACCGGCTTGGCACGACAACGAATACATTAGTTTCTAAAAGGCGTCTCGCAAGAAAGGTCCGAGTAGTCGTTATTGTTCAAGGTACCACACAGACGAAAACCTTGCAAGTCACAACGTCTTACCACATCACGGGGATCGACGAGGAAGATCATATCGAAGAAGAGGTACAAGATGCTCCTAAATAACTCGAAGAATGTGTTAGATCTTCTGTGGATGAATTGAAAGAAGTCAACCTTTGCACGACGGATGCTCCGTGACCTACATACCTAAGTGCACTTTTAAGCGAAGAAGACCAAAAAGATTACATCAAGCTTCTTAGGGACTACAAAGACGTGTTCGCATGGAGTTACGAGGAGATGCCAAGACTTGATCCCAAAATAGCAGTTCATCATCTCGCAGTAAAACGAGGATCTAGACCAGTAAAGCTAGCTAAACGACAATTCCGAGCAGAGTTGGTTCAACAGATTGAAGTGGAAGTCAACAAACTTATCGATGCAGGTTTCATAAGGGAAGTCAAATATCCAACGTGGATCTCGAGCATAGTTCCAGTCAAGAAGAAAAATGGACAAATACGAGTTTGCGTAGACTTTCGAGACTTGAACAGCGCATGCCCCAAAGATGAATTTCCACTCCCTAAGTCCTCTGGGGGGCATCTTTACATACTTGCGGCAACCGATTATTTCTCAAAATGGGCAGAAGCGGTGCCTTTGAAAGCTGTGAAGAAGGAAACGGTGGTAAACTTCATCAAATCAAATATCATATTTCGGTATGGGGTTCTATGCTACATCATCAACGACAACGGAACGCCTTTCTAGAATAAGTTAGTGAAAAATCTATGCGAGAAATTCGGCTTCAAACAACATAACTCTTCGATGTCCAATGCGCCAGCTAACGGACTCGCAGAAGCTTTCAACAAAACAATTGGAAACTTGCTAAAGAAGGTTGTGGCAAAATCAAGAAGGGACTGGAACGAAAGGATCAAAGAAGCTCTTTGGGCATATCGAACGTCATATCGAATATCAACTCAAGCCATCCCATATTCTTTGGTGTACGGAGTAGAAGATGTCCTGCCACTGGAAACGCAAATCCCGTCGCTTAGAATCGCCCTCCAAGAAGGATTGACACTTGAGGATAATGCTCGCGTTCGCCTCGAAGAACTTGAAGCACTCGACGAAAAGAGACTTGAAGCGCAACAAAGGTTGGAATGTTACCAAGCACGGATGTCGAAATCATTCAACAAGAAGGTTAAACAAAGATCGTTCCAAAAGGGAGACTTGGTGTTAGCAGTTAGAAGGCCTATCATCACAACACGACGCACTGCGAACAAATTTCTCTCCAAATGGGATGGACCATATACAGTGATAGAAGTTTACATAAATGGCGCCTACAAGTTGCAAAGCGAAGACGGTTTAAAGATTGGACCCATCAATGGCAGATTTTTGAAGCGTTACTACCAATAAAGAAGAAGTGAAGACACTCCTTGACGCAAGAGTATAAAGTGCATGTTACTCATCGTCCGAATGAGTATAAATATTGAGGCAACAAAAATGAACTACGTTTGACTTGATCCTTCGCAGGTACGTAGGCATCTTGAGGCTTGCTTCAAGATCAGTCATACCAACAACCAAAAAAAAAATATCCAAAAAAATATAAAATATAGAAAAAAAAAATGAACTACGTTTGGCTTGATCCTTCGCGGGTACGTAGGCATCTTGAGATTTATTTCAAGTTCAGTCATGACAACAATAACAAAAAAAAATTGAACTACGTTTGGCTTGATCCCTTTCGGGTACGTAGGCTTCTTGGAATTTATTTCAAGATCAGTCATACCATAAAAAAAAAATCAAGAAGGCAAAGAAGTAGAAATTGAAACGACAAAGGTGAAGCCCAAAATATGTACAAGCAAACATCGAAACGAAGGCAGGGTGAGTTTTATTAAATCAAAAAAAAAAATCAATTACAAAGAGTTCTCAAAGTACAACAGTTCGAAAGAAAAATTAAATCAAAATGTCAAACAAGCTAAGAAAACAAATAGTCGAAAACACTTGTGAGAAATGAAAGGTGATCTCTGTCGACGACGTTAATGTCTCTGTGCAACTAGAAGAGGATCTTGGAAGCTCAAAACGGATGGCACTAAATCCACTTTCGCCACTTCGCAATGTCACAACTGTAATTGATTTTTGAAGCTCGTTAATATTCCTTCATCACCCGGCCAAGGAACAGGCAAGGATTTTGTCCATCTCCATCAAACAATGGGTCGTCCACCACCAAGACGCCAAAGATTACAAGACACAATGAGGACGACTTCGTGAAGTACGCTGCTACAAGGTGGACGATGGAAGTCGAAATAGCTGATTTCTGCTCATCTTGTCGTCACAAAAATCTGCCATCGGAAAGACGAAGACGTTGTTGCATTGAAGCTACGACACTCCTCCTTTCTTGGCTGAGCTTCTCCATCTTCACTGCTCCATGGACCGTCAATCTCCATTGGGATTTTGCTTGAAGGGGTGAGTCTAGCAAGTACCAAGTAATCTCTAACCCCGCCAATAATGAAGTTGCTGAAATCTCTCTGTTGGAAATAAACGAGTCAGCTGCTCAACCACACATTAACTGAGATGAATTTTCGATGTAATGGAGCGCAAAAAAAATCTATCAGCAAGCTTCTCTTCCATCTATGAGTTCCGCAAGTGAAACGACCATCTCAAAACGCTGCTGGATGCCCCCAATGACTAAATACTCACCCGTCGCCAAACATGTCGTCGAAAACCGTGAGCTGGACTGTAATTGCTAGGCGCAAAATCGATGTTACATCATCATGAAGCCTAAAGAGGTCCTTCTGTCCGAAAGCTACACCGTCGCGCCGGTTTTGGAAATGGCTACACAGAGTCATGGATTTTTTTCTCGAAGACCTAACAAGTGAATCAAAACCATCTCCCGATTGAGCGCCGGTACCAGAAATTATGACGGTGAAATAGTTGTGCATCTCTTGCGAGCTCTGGTGTCAAAACTGTTTTTACATCAAGAAAAAAAGCAAGAAGAAAAAAAAAATAGCATTCTAATGAATTGGCTTGTTAAAAGAAATGGGAGGTCAGAAGAAAAAAAAAATTGTTTTTCATTAGTTCATTACGAAGTTACTTACTTTGAAAAAAATGTGCTGCTACAAAAAAGAAGAAAAAATTGTACGTGGGAATGTCATCGCTGCTCTAGTTCATAGTCTTTGACGGCTCCATTATGGTGAAATGGATGTTCTCAGCAAAAAATATGGATGACGAAAACAAGGAGCTACTGATGCAATCAGTTGGGAGTTCCGTAAGTGAGATAGCCACAACGACACTAATGAAAGCCTCCTCCATACGTTCTCTTCCATTATGGTCTTCTCATAACGCATCAAAGTTTTAAATACTCATCTGTCGCCAGAAAACATGCGCGCCTCCATTGCAGATGTCCGCTGCGGCATCATCGTGAAGCCTAGAGAGGTCCTTCAGTTCCAAGGTGCAGCGTCACTCTGGTTCTGAAAACGGCTACACAAATTCATGAGTCTTCTTCTCCGAGGCCTAACTGGTGAATCTATGGTGCGTAGTTACACTGAAATACGTACACGTACGAAACTTCCACCGCCAGACACAGAAAGTCTACAATTTAAAGCCACACCGAAGCTGTTCGCTCGCTCGATTCATTTTTTTTTTCTCCATCACTGAGATCGTATATTGCTCCTCTGCCACAAAGAAAATCATTATATATCACTTGTTCTGCAATGGAGAAACTTACAAAGCTTTTAAGTTCACAGCACCTTCAAAATCGTGGAAAAGGCTAAGACAACTACGAAAATACAAAAGTACATCGTCATACAAATTAAGGAAAAAGCTTACAGTGATTGACAAGAACCAACACCAAGCAAAAAAAAAAAAAAGGTTAAACAAATCTTATGTTTTATTTGGGTAAAATCTGTTGGGGGACCTGGTATAAGCAGTGTTTTAAATAGCGTTATCGCTATCGTAGCGTTTTTTCGAGAGAAACGCTAAAAGCGCTAATAGCGTTGCTATGTAGCGCTTTGCGGTGTATTTTTTTTGCCTAAATATGCACTAAACTTTAGAATAAATAACAAAAAAAATAAAAAATGTATAGTTATATTAGATAGTAATAAAAAAAAAAAAAAAAAAAATTGTTGTTGCTGAGTTTCGAACCTGGGTCTGCTGGAAAACACAGCACTGTCTCAACCATCTGGACTGCAGACACTTTTATAAAACTTACACAATATATATTAATTATTTAGATCCGCTGTTTTTTTTTAACTCGCTATTTACGCTTTTGGTCCAGAATTTCGCGTTTTTTGCGCTTTTGGTCCCCTATAGTGCGATTTTAGCGCAATTCCACCCAAAATCGTGATTTTTCGTTGCGTTTTTTACCAAAAAAGCGCTATTTCGCGCTACGTAGCGCGAATTTTAAAACAGAGGGTATAAGTATTTGGTGATAATTAAGAGGTTTCCAAACACAAACTCAAGTTGTAAAGCTGGATACGAAGCTGCTACCAATGAAAGGTTAAAAAAAAAAGTTACTGGTGTTAATTTGAGCAGAAGATATGGCCATGCTTATTATAAAAAAAATGTGGCTAAGGGTCTACTATTTATACAAGTCATAAACCTCCAAGAGTTGTTCACGTTGATTAGGATTCATCCTCTTCAACCTTATCACCAAATTCCACTCGATCAATGAATTACAAGTGCATACGGGTTAGAAGTCCAGACCAAAGGAAAAAAGACTCCCATAACAAGTCTACTATGTGGCGGTTACTTACAAAAAGAAGTGCAAAGTAAACATAAGTACCTCATTGGCTGTGGCTTTACCATAACAAGTTGGAACACAGAGATTTGTCCATATCTCAAAGAGTTCAAAAGTGGTTATTCAAGTATCAACATGGGCTACATACATGCACGTCTCTTTTTTTTTCACAAGAGAATCATCCAAAGAAAAAGACTACAACACTACAAGATACGTGACAGTCCCATCTTTTTCAAGAAAGTTCAAGAAAAATTCGACGAAACGAAGCTACGAAAATTGCAAATTGCAAATAAGCTATAAAAATTAGAACGAAACTACGAAAATTGAAAATGTAGACCAACCCTTCACAAAAAAATTCAACACTCGTTCTTCTTAAAAAAAATTTCAAGCAAACAAGTATCGGGCATTTGTTGACACGTAAAATTTACGGTCATTAAAAATACACCACGTGTCTTTTAAACAAAATTAAATTGATTACTAATCTCCCAATTTAAATAGAAAAGAAGTTATTAGTAATTTAAAAGAAAATAAATTATAATTTATTATCACATAAAATTAAGATAGTAAATTAAAATAAAATAAAAGTATTTATTTTGTTAAAACTCATTTAGTATGGAGCAAACGAAGAGTTTATTAAAATTATAGAACTCATTAAAATGTTTTCAAACCACAAATATTAAATTTAAATCAAATGACAAGTGTTGGTCCTATATGATAATGAGCCGAAACTTAGGGACGTGCCCTTACAATTAAAAGCCCACCCCAAAAGCTATAAATAGAGGGGTGGGGGTGCCATAATTCACAATCAAAAAAAAGTCTTGAAGACTAGAGAGAGAAGCTCCTCCACAGACGTCAGGGAATCAGCTCCGCTCCTCCACGGCCGCCAGGAAATCAGCCCCGCTCCTCCACAAACGTCAGGGGATCAACTCCTAGGAGAAGCTCTGCACACTCCGGCCTCAACGAACGCCTTCAAAGTCTGCAACAAATCTGCAATAAACATGGCATTCGATCTTCAAGAACGTCTAAAAACACCAAGAAAGGCATGTCTATAGATCAAAATCTTCAAGCTCTTCACCAAATCTGAAGAACTTCTACAACAAACTGCCATTCGATTTTCAAGAACGACTACAAGCAATAAGCAAGACGTTTCTGCAAATCAAAGTCTTCACATCTGTTCAACAAATCTGAAGAACTCCACGTAAGAAATCTATAACAAACCGGCATTCGATATTCAGGAACGACTACACAAAGGCAAAAACACGTTTCTCTAGATCAAAATCTCCAAGTTTTTCACCAAATTCAAAGAACATCAAGATCATCAACGAAATCAACAAAACTGCAAAGTTCTTCATCAAACCTGAAGAATTTTACTCAACTTGAGGAAAGTCAACAAAATTCATCAAAGAGTCTACAACAACATTTCGAGCCATCACAAATTGTTCGAAGAGGAGAATCAAAGGACTTTCATTTTTATATTTTCTTTTAGAAATTATCAGAGATTGTACCCGCAAATTAATTGATAAATAAAATTTAATTTGTCTCGCATTCATTTTTT
Source organism: Primula vulgaris (assembly GCA_963920805.1). NCBI lineage: Eukaryota > Viridiplantae > Streptophyta > Magnoliopsida > Ericales > Primulaceae > Primula > Primula vulgaris. Next base: position 8,603,933 of record OY987215.1, on the reverse strand, counting down.
CTATTTTCAGTACTTGGTGAAAATTTGTATGAAACAACTACACCATTGACAAGAACACTGAAGTAAATTTTAGATATAAGTCTCCAAGTTATGTCTATAAAAATCTCAATAAAACATATTTTTCTTAAAACTTTTGTAAGAAAGAGGCAGGTCACTTTGTCATAAGTTTTCTTCATATCAAGTTTGATAGCAACATTTTTCCTTTTATTTTTAGCAGTTAAAGTACTGATAATTTCTTGAGAAAGAAGAATATTATCAGTAATATCCCTTATTTTAATAAAATCACTTTGATTATCTGAGATAATGTTGGGGAGAATAACCGCCAATTTTGTAGCCAAGATATTAAATATAATTTTATTGCAAAAATTACTTAAACTAATTGGCATGTAGTCAGCAAAAGTCTTGATCTTAGGATCCAAGACAATCAAAGTTGTAGTCATCATTTTAGGTAACTCTGCACCAACAAAGAACGGAAAAATAGCTTGACAAATAGCCTTTTTAATAATATGTCAGGTTTTAATGAAAAAAACACTAGTAAAACAATCTTGTCCAGGTGAGTTGTCCTTGTCAAGACCCATATAGCTTCTTTAATTTCTTCTTCATTAGATGCTTTATCCATAAGATCTTTCTCTTCATCACAAATAAGACAAGGAACTGCATTGATACTAGCAAAATCACCCAAATCATTAGGAGCTGGAGCAAAAACATATTGAAAGTAATTAGCAGGCTCATTCTTTATATCATTAGCATCAGTCAAAATATTACCCTCTGCATTTTTAATGCTAAAAATAGGCCCATTTAATATTAGCTTTTTGCCTCCAGAATTCTTCTTCAATTTTTTGCTTATAATTCAAATCACCATAAGTTTTATTTAAATAATCTCTATTTTCTGGTGAAGGATCAACTTTATAAGCAGTCTCAAGTTTAACTACATCATCCTCCGCAGCAATAATATTCTGGAAAATATCACAAAAGGTGACTTTGTTCCACTCTTTTAGATTTTTTTAATATTTTTTAAATTTGAGCAGAGAGAATTTATAGCATTACCACCACTAAATCTTTTCCAGTTATCAATAATCAACTTTTCAAAATCTTTGTGATCAGCCCAAAATTTCTGAAAATTAAATCTTTTAGGATAAAAATCTCACTTAGAGGATAAAAAGATTAATAAAGGAGCATGATCAGAATTCATTTTGTTTAGATGCTATAGAGTAATCTTCTTGAACATATCACCAAAATCTTGATTAACACACACTTTGTCTATTCTTTCTAAAATACTCTGATTTTCACTTATATTGTTCCATCAGGTATATCTAAAACCACTAAAATTAAGCTCTGACAGATCTTCCATATCCATGCAACTGAGATAATCATTTGCTGCATTAACATCCAAAGATAAACCACCCACTTTATCTCTTTACTCACTAACAGTGTTAAAATATCCATAAATATTTCAAGATTCATGAGTATAGCTGTTGGTGATGTAGTCCCACAAATCTGTTCTTTCTTCCTTGTGCACTTAGCATAACTTTAGAGGTAAAAATAGAACTGGTAATACCTATATTTACACACCGGTTCATTTCACTAATAAAAGAGATATCCATTTCCTCATAGTATAAGATTCAAATTTTATTGTGAGAATGACCCACAACTTTTCAAAACCAAATTTTCTTCTAAAGGCCTCTGCTTGATCTGACGAAACCATAGGCTCAAAACACACTAAATAGGTAACAAAGCTTTTTTTTTTTTTTTGAAAGTTAAGCTTATATTAACCAAACCAACCAAAACAACGAAAAAACTCAGCTACTCACAGGCTGAGTAATCAGAGGGCTCCAAACGGAGGAGAAATTAGTTCGAATAAGTTACGACATTAGTTGTAAACTAACAAAAAAATAAGAAACATAGTCTTTTGACAAATATGTCCACCGCAGCAATAAGTACTTAAACACTTAAGTGAGCTATAATAGCCACAACCTTTCTTAATGAGAGATATCCAAACACTACCGGCAACTAAAAATATTCTTTTTGAATCAAAATAAGCCAAAGGAGAGTTGCCAACTTCATCTTCGCTGCTCGTAACCCAGCCTTTGTTATTGCATTCTTCATTTTTTTGAGAAGTACAACACTTTTTTATAAGCCAATTTCTTCTAGCAACATTCAAGGAAATAGTGCTGTCATGAGGAAAATTTAGAGAGATTCTGCAGGTACACCAGATCATAGAAATAAAATTAGGCAAATCATTAGCACCTAGTATAATAATATAGGGTTTGCAACCGATCCAAAACCTACTGGTCCGCAGACCATCAAACAACAATATTCCAAGCTTTGATAATAACTTCATTTCTTCTGTTCTTGGGCATATTTTTAATTAATTCGAGCTTAGTTTTGATTAGGAAATCCAAGTGAGCTATGATGCTACTAGGTTTAGAACACCTATCTTTATGATTTCTGGCATTTCTTTCACTCCAAATGAGATAAATACTAATTGAAAAAATGAGTTTTCCTACGGTAGCAGATAAGGATTTCCCTTTAAAAGTAGTAATAGCCCAAGCGATCCACTCTTTCCACTTCCTGCAATTATAAATAAATCCAGCTCTAAGAAGAGCATTTCTGATGATTCTAGAGGAAAAGCTGCAATTAAAAAAAAGATGATCCAAGTTTTCAAGAGAGATATTGCAAAGGGGACAAATAGAATTAGTATTACCATTCCATTTAGCAATTCTGTTAGCAGTAGGTAATCTTTCCTTAATAGCTTGCCATAGAATGAAACTACATTTAGGAATATTATTATTAAACCACACTAAATTGCTCCATTTTATCTTGTTTTTTTTTACTCTAATGGCCTCCCACATACATTTGACAGAGTACTTGTCGCTCGGAAGGGTCCATTTCAGTGTGTCCTCACCTAGATGGATAGAGGGATGATGGGTGCTTTTAATGATTAACAGGTCATTAGACCTAGTATGAGGCCAATTCCACACATTATGAGAGATTATGGCAGAAAGCTTACCATTTGGGCCAATACCAGCTGCAAGAAATAGAGGTCTAATATTGTCTCGAGGGAGAATAGGACCAGTGGGAAGCCAAGAATCATACCAGAAAAAAATATTATCTCCATTACCTATTTTAAAATAAAGTAGATCTTTTAGCAAAGCTCTATATTTTAAGATTTTTTTCCAAGCCCAACTGCTCGTGGAGGGGAGTTAAATAGACCAAATACTTCTATTTTTGAGCTTGTAAGTATTAATCCATTTTTTCCACAAAGTGTCCACAGAAGGATCACATAGATTCCATAAGTGTTTAATAATGAGAGAAATATTCCATTCTTTAAGGTTCTTAATGCCTAGACCCCCTTCTTTCAAAGGGAGAGTAATATCAGACCAAGCTACTCTAGCTCCATGCAATTTAAGGCTAGTGCCGGACCAAAAAAACCTAGAAAGAATTTGTTCAATATCTTTGATAATTTTAGAAGGAATAATAAAGTGGGAACACCAGTAGCAATTCATACTAATAAGAACAGAATTAATGAGTTGAAGTCTACCTGAATAAGACAAAAATTTGCTAGTCCAAGAAACAATTCTCTTAGTTATTTTATCAACAAGAATTTTGCATTGAACAGCTTTGAGTTTAGAAGAGATGAGGGGAACCCCCAAATATTTAACAGGTAATTTTTCCTCTTTAAAATGAAGAAAATCTAAAATAGCCTTTTTGTCTATATCCTCTACAGAACCAAAGAAAATAGAGCTTTTAAGAGGGTTAGGATCGAGGCCAGAAAATCTAGAGAAAAGTTTTAAAGCATTCATAATGATTTTGGTGGAATTGATGTCACCATTAGCAAAAATAAGGAGATCATCGGCAAAACAAAGGTGATTCAAGTTGAGTTTTTTGCATTTATCATGAAATTTGAAATCTGAACTTTTGCAGAATTTATCTAAAATGAGAGACAGAACATTCATACAAATCACAAAAATATAAGGGGATAAAGGATCGCCTTGCCGAATACCTTTAGCTCCCCCAAAAAAGCCCTCAACTCCACCATTAATAATAAGAGAATATCCAGGAGAAGTGATGCAAGCTTGAATCCAAAGTCTCATATGATACGGAAATCCCATAAGATCGAGAACGTCAAAAATAAAGTTCCAATTAATAGAATCAAAAGCCTTCATTAGGTCTACTTTTAGAGCAATTCTAGGCTTACCAGTTTCAGAGTGATAATTATGCAAAATCTCTTGAGCTAAGAGAATGTTATCACTAATGCTCCTACCTTTAATAAAAGCAGATTGATTTTTGTGAATAATTTGGTTAAGGCAGGGCTTAATTCTGTTGGCCATAAGCTTAGTTATACATTTATATATAGAATTACAGCATGCAATGGGTCTATAGTCCTTAACAGAGGTAGGGTTATTTCCTTTAGGAATAAGAACAATGAAGGTGTTGTTGACTTGTTTGAGAAGAGATTTTGTAAAAAAGAAGTCCTGAATAGCTGCAACAATGTCATTACCAATGATATGCCAAGTTTTTTGAAAAAAGAAACCATTAAACCCATCAGGGCCAGGAGCTTTGTTAGGATTTAAACTTAGAAAACAATCAGTAACAAAGCTTTTTGATTTTGCTGTTAGTTGATTTACTTGAGATACCTCTCAAATTCCAAATAATTATATTAATCATTAATAAAATTTTCTAGATGTCCTTACAGAAGACCTAAGTGACATTTGGCTTGCAACTTTTATTTGAGTCTTGTTTCTCTTCTTAGCATTTTTATAATTTACAACTGACCCCCTCCCCCCCGGTCTTGTTGAATATTAGGTGCTTTTCTTGGAGATAAATTAAGCCTATCTTGTATAGTGGACCGAGTAAAGACATGACCATCAAACTTAGGTAACATAATTACCAAATCACCCTTATAATTTCTTATATTAAAGGAACATTTACCTTTTCATTTGTAGAATTAACAAGAATACATGTATCATCTTGTAGCAAATTGTCATTTTCACTCTCATTTTTTCTTTTTTCAGAGCTCATAGGACTGTATATAATTGGTTCCCCTGAAGTACTAGTTTCACCCTCTCCAGCTTCTAAAGGTATTAAAGCTTGACTAGAATTTTTTTCAACATGCTGTTCATTTTCCTTTTCAGTAATATCTTCATTTTCCTTTTCAAAATCTTCAATGTTTTTTTCACCATTTTTCTCTTTTAGCTGGCCTACATTTACTTCAATGCAAAATTCTTCCCCTTGATAACTTGCAGGTTTGCTGAAAGTGTTGTTGATCCAATTTTTGGTGCTAGAGAATTCTTTTGTTTTTTCTTTTTGGAGAGGGAGGGAAGTTTCATAATTTTGTTCTTCGTGGCGAGAGAGAGGTTAATGTGGCTTTGTATAATTTGGCATGTGGTTAAATTTTATTGTGTCTGTTTGGTTTTGATTTTTGTTTGGTTTCTGCCTTTTTATGGTTCTCATCATTTTTTGTAACATTGCCAGCCTCTTTTTCCTTATATGTCCTTTTGAAAATACATATAGATCGTTGCTCTCTACGTTACACTATTTGACTATGGTTGGGTTTGTGTGGATCTATAGGTTAATCAAGAACCCTACAAAAAAAACTTATTAAAATATATAACCAAATAGGAATGTGACATTATCAATAAATATAATTTTCTTGATGAGAGATTACTTATACAGAAATTCAAATGACAAAAGGTAAAAAAATTAAAAGCTATACATTCTTCCATTACTGTTTTTAACCGGGTGTGATGATGTTCAAGTTTCCTTGGGTTAGTTCTTTTAATCATGTGGTTGCAATTATAAAGTTTCCTTATATGCTGAAAAACAAATATAATAACCATAATACTACCAAATATAACTTCATGATTGCAAGTGAATTGCTTAATTAATATGTTCTGATACAGCTATATATATATATATATATATTTTTAATTAATATGGGTAAACCCACTTTTTATTTTTATTAATGATGCAAATTCAAAATGGGGGAAACCCCCACTAGAAAGGAAATTACAGGAGTTTAGTGCCAATAAGTAAAATTAAAGGACTTGTAGGGGAAAAAATATAAACCAAGGACTGATTTGAGAAAATACGACTTAAAAGTCCATTTCCTCAGATCACTTTGACTAAGCTTCTGGTTAGGACTTAAAAGTCCATTTCCTCATATCACTTTTGACATATATGAGATCTGATCTATGCCTTGAAAGATAATCAGTAGCTAATATAGAATTACTAGCACTTGTCATAAAGAACCATTCGACGAACTCGCCTTTATAGATTATGAGAACATCATAATTTTCTTCTCTTTAAAACTTCCGTCCACATTGAATTAACATTCACCTCCTAAACCCCTTTGCAGATCAATATTTAAAATAAGCTTATAAGATGGCACCAACTTTTTCTGCAAAACTACTACAAATTAACTAACAACTATCATAATCTCCATGATCATAAGGATCATAGTAGTTGTTAATTGAAATTCGCCTGCTTCTCGTATTATAGCAATGTGTTTTAATTTTTCTTTTTTCTCTCGGTATTTGAAAACCTTTCTATTTAGCTATTTTCCTCCTTTTCATCCACTTCGGTTTCCCACTTAGATGAGTAAAGATCTACCACTAAATCACCTTCATTTAGATTTAGGTGCTCCTTAACAGGTTTTAAGAAATTATCCTCGTAAGACCGTGTCTTGCTCTTTCTGTTTCCACTCTACACATGATCAACTAGCCGATGTACTTACCAAGGCACTTGTAGCAACTCGTTTCACTCGACTAGCTGCCAATCTCAACCTTTGTTCGTACCTTACCGTTGCGATTGCGGGAGGGTGTTAAGGCAATATCATAATCTTATGTGATAGCTTGCTGATATTGTGCAACACCAATTATTACACAATATTCCTACTCATTTATGGTGCAATGTTATGATTGCATAATTGATAGGAAGAGAGATTTAAGGGCTGACAATATGTTAATGTTGCCTTTTATATTATTACTTTGTCCTAGTATAAATACATATACAATGTAAACGTTGACAGTCAGCGAGAATAATACTACAATTTAAATTCTCTCTCAATATCTTCTATACATTACTCTATCATTATAAACGATATCAGGATCAATCGAGTTCGTTTGTGAAAAAGGAATGAGCGCTTGCGCTTCAAGTTCTTCAATTGACGTTGTGACTAAGGAGAAAGTTAAGTGTTTTTTCTCATTAATTTCTGATTTTTTAAGTGTACTAGTACCTCCAAGACATGTCACTGAGTTTTCAAAGAGTAACCCTGAAGAGCTTTCATTGATGCCTTGAATCTGAAATTTATTGTGGACAGGGATCTCAAAACTTGTGGCATCTTTAATTTTTCTTTTTGCTACCCACTTTAAAATATATTTATTGTTGTCTTTGCGAATGTTTTTTCCGGGTCGGAGAGCTTTATTTGTGTTTTGAGATACCGTATCAGAAATATGCATTTTCTCCTTTTGCTTCACTTGGTTGACTGTTTTATCCATTTTATCATGCTCATATTCTTTACGCATTTTGTCAAACACCTTGCTGGCCTTGCCATTATGCCCTACTTTTCTGCAATGGTTACAGAATTCCGGGAAATGTTCATAGACACATGTTGCCAGAATCCTTGCTCATTCCCTTCTATGCCATACCCAATCCATACTTTGCTTGTAAGCATCTTGCTTAAGTCTATTTCTATACAAATCCTAGCTAAGTTTGGCCTTGTGAGTTTGGTAGTAGCTGTATCGAGCATTAACGGAGTACCGAAAGCACTAGTAATAGAGAACAAACTCGATTTGTTGTATAGATGTATTGGTAACAGGTAAAGTCTTATCCATACGGTCGTAGTAGTTGGTTCAAATCCAGGTTTAAATTCGTGGGACCACTTGAAAACCCTCATTGGACACCCTTCAATGAATCTTAGTTTCCTTAACCATATTCTTAAAAGATCGTCTTCGTGATAAAACCTTAAAAAGACATGCTTTTGATCTATCAACTCTGTAATCTGCTTTAAGGCCCAAAGTTCTTAAACAGTTTTTAATAGAATCTAATCCTCGTTTACCATGTGAAAATTTGACCACTAACTAGTACTTGAAAGGATTTAGATATCAACTTTACCTCTTCGAAAGAGAATCTGACAGCCTTTTCTCCTTTATAATTACTAATATTTTTAATGGGTATATAGGAACCTTTTTGGGTGTAAAAGACTTCTGCGATAGTTTTTGATGCTGGGGCTTCCCACTCTACCATCTGAGGGTCAAAAGATTGAACCTTTGAGGCTTCTTTTGGAGTGGTGGCTATTGGATTTTCCATGTTATGCCGCCTCTGAGTTGTCTTTTGCATTGAAAATTAAACACCACAGAAAAACTGTTTTGTTAATAATGTAGCTACGTATGATGTGAATAAATAACAACCTTTAAGATTATCAAACAATTTGGATCAAATCCAGACGGTTGGAAAATCTTATTGGAGTTGTCATAAACGGAATCAATCAAGTAAAATAAAAGGGGATACGGAAACTGCAGCTCACACATGTTAAAAACACCATATAAGTTTTATTTATTTATTTATTTATCATGACGGGTAATGTAGAGCAGGGAATTCACTCGTTGGCAAAAGAATATTATTAGTGCATAAAGGACGTGTTCTGTTTTCCATTTGGAGAAAGCCCCGTAATAATTGTAATACCAAGTATCTCAGTTCAGAAATCAATAACAATTGAACCTTTCAAAATAAAATGGAACCATTTCAGTTACATACATCCCATATATCACTTGAAGCGGGTAAAAATAAGTTAAAAACAAGGACATACACTTTTTCAATCCCCAAAAGAGCAGCAAATGACAAAAAGAGCATATTTTTGTCCATATGCCCCATAACCTTATAACTTTATTTTTAACATCATGATCAATGTGAGCAAAATCGTTCTTTTGGACAGCCAAAAGCTAGTTTCAGAAATGACTTTAAAAAAGAACTAAGCCTAACAACAAAAAAACCCACTATTGATTTTACAAACTAATTGGAAAGAAGATGAAATTGATATCAAAATAGTAGTGACTTTTAAACTGATTTGAGCAACTGCTTTGTCTTCACATTTAACTATTTTACAGCAAAAACCAGCAATTATGAGAACAAATAACATTAGTATTCAAAAATTTGGCAATTCACAGACCTAAGTCCTCTTTGAAATGCTAAATAGTTTGAGAAATTTTCAGAATTATATCATCACTAGCTCAAAATAAGCAGGTATTCAATGTACAAAAAAGCACATTTGCTTAATCTGATAAAGGTCAAACGTTCTACTATAAGGATTTTAGACCTATTTCTTGCTACAAAACTATTTATAAATGCATCTCTAAGCTTATTGCTAATAGAATTAAACAATTTTTAGACCAAATTATCTTTGAGTATTGTCGAGTCCGACCAAACTTCTGATTACACCTAACACTTGAAATTGAAGCAGCTAACGCATTGTGTTGACCATTATAGCAATATGATTTCTTAGATTCTTTTCCCAAAGCTGATAAAGAAAGTTTCTCGCACATCTCGCTCCCCTTGAGGATTTAATGTTGGTTTCCGTGTACGAAATAACAATTAAACAATAATTAAAGTACTAAAAAGAATAAACAAAAACCAGTGTAATTTTTATTAATTTCGAATTGGAATAGAAATTAACGATTACAACATGTAGGTACTGAATAGTAATTAAAACAAACATTATTCAGATTATTATTAATTAATAATCTGATGTACTGAATTGCAATAAATAGAAACTGCCGGACTGGAAAGTATAAACTTAACAGGCGGACTGTTCTGATTGAAATTGAAATTACAGGACCGAATTGAAACTATTCTAATTACTGAATAGAAATTACAGCAAAAAAACAGAACTTTAAAGAATGGTACAAACAGAATTAAAAGACGAGGCTACTGTTTAACAATATGCCTGGTCGAGCTGTTGGTGGTGGGTGGCTATACCTTTGACCTGTGGGGGTCTGCCTACTGTCAGTTTTTGAATTTTGAAAAAAGACTTTTTTCGAACAGCCGCACTTTTCCCGAGCATGCACCGGCCGAGCATGCGCATGTGTGGTACACAATACACACATGAGTATGTGGACACACTACTTAATATCCACATGGGATAGCTTAGTATATATATTGTAAAAATGAGACTTCATTTTCCAATGTGGGATAAATCCCAATGAGTTATGCTCATTAAACCCATTTTCCAGCATTAAGAGTTTTCCTCTTTCTTAACCCCAATCTTTGACGCCAATTTCCATTCACTCACATTCTCCAAATAGGTCATGCGACATACCGTTACGAATCTTGTCATACCATCTACTCAACCGTCTTGAGTATGGTGCCAAAAGACAACGGCTGTCACTTGGAATCTTTACTCAAAGATGGTCTCGTGACCATTCGTAAACTACCATGTTAAACATGGTTTTTTCCAACATTTAAAACTTTATTCCATTTTAGGCTTATGTGGTTTTCATGCCCCATTTGGTATTGGCTCCAAACAGAGACCCTATAAGTACAAAGTGAAAAACAACAGTATTCATGGGAAAAACAGCAGAAACAACTTGAAAAATAATAGTAAGAAAACAGCATCCACTGTATTGTAAGTACTGTTATGCCTTCTATCATTTTCTCTCTCTCCAAATTATATAGACAGCACTAGAAGTCTAGAAGAAATGATTCTACCAAGCTTGGAAGCCAATCTCTTCCCTTTGAACATGCTAATATCCCAAAGAACCCAGTTGTCCCAGGCCATGAGTTAGGAAGACCAGGAAACCCAACTTTAGTAAGTAAATTGTAAATTACCCTATAAGAGTAATCACATTTCAAGTACAAATGGTTTAGGTCCTCATCATAGTTATTGCGAAGTAAGTATTTAGGGTTAAAATTGGCGGACCACAATTTCAATTTATCACAAGTGGGTAGCCTTTTAAGCACAACTTGCCAAAGAATAAATCTGTATTTTGGGACATTAGCACTAACCCAAACCAAACAAGCCCAGTCAACTTTAGTCTTTTTATCTCTAATATTGTTATACATGTGATTGGCAGAGTAAGAGTCATTAGAAATAGTCCAAGACAATGTGTCCTCTCCACCAGAGATGGTAGGGTGGTTTAGAGTTTGTATATTAAGGAGGACCTGATTGTCAGTTTCAGGCCAATTCCATTGGCTATTAGAGATTATAGCAGCAAGCTTCTCACTGAGAGAGAAACCAGTATCCATCAATAGACTTCTAGTGTGATCCCTAGGCATGATAGGTCCACACTTGAGCCAATTGTCATACCAAAGAGAAATGTTAAAGCCATCACACCTTGTAGTACAGAATATTTTCAAGCTTGTGCCTGGCATGCATTATTTTCCTCCAAGCATAACTGTATATAGTGGGGATAGTGGCCACCCAAGTGTTTCTCTTTAAGAATATTAACATAAGCCCATTTATTCCAAAGAGAGCTATTTTGAGGGTCACATATCCTCCACAACAGCTTAGCTATAAGAGCAAAATTCCAATCTCTTAGGTTTTTAAAACCCAAACCCCCCTCCTCAATAGGATATCAAATGTCTTTCCAAGCCACTCTGGCTCTATGAGTACTCAGAGAAGTACCAGACCAAAGGAAACTAGAAATTAATTTATTAATCTCATTAATAATGTAAGAGGGGAGTATAAAGTGAGAGCACCAAAAAACATTGATGCTAAATAACACAGACTTGATAAGTTGCACTCTCCCAGCGTAGGAAAGAAATCTACTAGTCCAACTAGTAATTCTCTGAGTGATTTGCAGTGGATAGCTTTAAGCTCAATGGTAAGAAGATGAACAACAAAATACCTAACATGTAAAGTGTTCTCTTGATACTTAAGGTGCTCTTTAATCTCATTAACCACATCATGGTCCATAGCACTACTAATATGCTAATTTTAGTAGGATTAGGTGCAAGACCAGAGAACTTGAAAAAAGTTTCCAAAGTTCTAGTGAGTATTTTAACAGAATTAAGATTACCAAAGCAAAAAAGAAATAAATCATCAACAAAGCATAAATGGGAAATTTTAAGCTTTTTGCACTTAGCATGATAAGTCAAATCTTCACTGTTAGTGTAATTATCAAGAATAACAGAAAGCACATTCATGCTGATAACAAAAATGTAAGGGGGGAGAGGGTCTCCTTGCCGAATACTCTTCTCCCCCTTAAAGAAGCCCTCCATGCCTCCATTAATCATGACAGAATAAGCAGGGGTTTGAATACAAGCCATAATCCAATCAATCATAAAATGAGAAAAACCCATAATCTCAAGTGTATCTCTAATGAAAGTCCAATTAATAGTGTCAAAGGCTTTCATTAAGTCCGCTTTGAGAGAGATCCTTGGGTTGCCTTTATTTAAGTCATAACCAGTAAGAATTTTTTAAACAAGCAATATGTTATCACTAATAGACATACCTTTGATGAAGGTAGACTAATTACTACTAATTAACTGATCCAAAAAAGGCTTAATTCTGTTAGCAATAAGCTTAGTAATGCACTTATAAAGGGTGTTACAACAAGATATAGGTCTAAAGTCCTTCACATTGGAGGGGTTGGGAATTTTAGGAACTAGAGCTATACAAGTATGATTCACCTGCTTAAGTAGAGGCTTGAAGGCAAAAAAACTTTTGATAGCAAGAGTTACATCAACTTCCACCACACTTGCAAGTATTTTGGAAAAAATGAGCATTAAAACCATCTGAACTAGGGGCCTTATTAGGGCTAAGAGAGAACATGAACTCTTTGATTTCCTAAAAGGTAAAGAGAGGGTTAAAAGAGTGAATCATGTCATCGGTGACCACTTTTTTCACAAAATCATTGAGCTGATCTTTACCATGGTAGTTCACATGATTATTACAGCCTAAGAGCTTGTTATCGTAGGTAACAATGTTGTTTACCACATCAGCATGCTTAGTAAGATTAGTGCCCTGGTCATCATTAATAGAAATAATTCTATTGATGTTATTTCTCTTATTAATAGACTTAAAAAAACAAGCAGAATTCATATCACCAGTTTCAAGCCAATAAACTATGCTCTTTTTCTTAGCAACACTCTCCTCCTCAACAAGAGCTTTAAGGTGAGCATATTTATATCTGTTGAGAGTATGTGGGGTGGTGCTGATATCCCCTTTGTCAAACAGGGCCTGAGCGTGATGAAGTTGCTCCTTGGTATATGCAGTCTTAGCCCTAAAATATTTACCTTTCTTCAAAAAGAGCTCTTTAAGAGCTTGTTTGGTAGCAAGAAGTTTTTTATAAAGCACATAAATTTTAGTACCAGAAAACTTGGTGTTCCAAGCCTTAGTGATAGTAGGCAAGTACTCATCAAAAGAGAATTTTAGCGCATTAAAGTCACCCATGACAAGCCAAGGGATTCCCCTAAGAGAGTTCTCTTTAGCTATGTAGGAAAGAGAATTCCATAAGTTGGCTATGACTTTATGGAGATTAGCAGGATAAACAAAGGTAATGTAGCAATGAAATACCAGTTTTAACACTAGTAAGATTGCTATTAAGGAACTGAAAGCCAGACCTAATGATAGTACAATTCCAAACTAAAGGGTTGTAAGCCATAATGATTCTTCCAGATGGGGCATCATCAATGTTACATAGCCCTAATTGGGAAAAGTGTAAGAACAAACTCCCCTCAACTTGCGATAGGGAATTTTTGTTTCTAAAATCCCCATACAAGAGATTTTATTGTTTAAAACTAGAGATTTAACAACATTATGCTTAGAGGTAGTATTGAACCCTCTAATGTTCCAACAGCTAATAGTGTTTGGATCATTGTAATATGATTGATTGGATTAGAAATGGAACACTTCTCGATCTTATTATATTATGATAAATGGTAGCATGAAGGGTTTTTTCAGGGGGGAAAAGGTATAAGGCAATGGGACCATTTGTCTCTCTATATATTTGTTATTGATATGAATGTGCTTTCCTCTATTCTTAATGAGTAACGAGTTTTGCAATAACAGCAACTTTACTTATCATGCTAAGTGAAAAAAAATTAAAGCTAACTCACTTGTGCTTTTTTTTATGATCTTCTCTTGTTCTCTCATGGCAATCTTGATTCTGTAGGGGATTGATCCTAGTAAATTCACCATGTTTTATGGTGCAATTAAAGATGATGATCTCAATAATATAAGACATTTTTTGGGGTGTAAGGAGGACCCTTTACAAGTGAGATAATGTTAGAAATTAAATTAACTTGTTAAAGTTACTTAATTTGTTGCGTATTGAATTATGCCAAAATACTTGTGTATTAAAGAAAGTTAATTATCTTTCCAAACTATGAGTGATTTACTTTTAAAAATATATTAATTTATGAAAAGATTTGTTCTATTTTTTAAATTTTGCTAAATAAAATCTTTTTTTATTTTATCTTATACGAATTATTAGTTATTGATTTGATGAGTATAAGTTATGAAAGAATAGAACCATTTAAGAGATGGCTAGAGTCATATCAAATTCTAAGAAATTAGCTAAAAGACTATGGGATGAAGCCATTAGTACTGCATGTTATATTGTGAATAAGGTCTATCTAACAAAAGGAACCAATAAGACTACCTATGAAATCTGAAAAGGTATTTTTACCTAGTGTTAAATATTTTCATGTGTTTGGTTTTGTTTGCTATATTCTAAAAGATAGAGAACACCTTGGAAAATTTGATGCTAAAAGTGATGAAGGAATATTTCTTGGTTATGCTCAAAACAGTAGAGCTTTTAGAGTCTTTAATTTAAGAACAAACACTGTTATGGAGTCATATAATGTTGTATTTGATGAATCTAAGAATATTTCAGAGATCACAGGTGATGAAGATGAGCGTTGGAACATGGAACAAACAGGGGAGAAAAGCAAGGATAATATTCCAGACATGGTTAAAAGTCCAGTTACAACCACAGTTGTAACCGAGAGTGAAGAGGCAGCAGAAACTGATCAAAACGCTGCAGTTCAACCTTAAAGGAGACCTCGGTATGCAAGAACACAAATAAATCACTTTCTGAATGATGTCATAGGTGATGTCAATGAAGGTATGAAAACTAGACACAAAAATTCTGATGTGGTTAATTTTGCTTGTTACATCTCTCAAATTGAACCCAGAAACATTAAAGAAGCTTTAAATAATAGTGAATGGATCTTAGCTATGCAAGAAGAACTTTCACAATTTGAACGCAATGATTTTTGGACTTTGGTGCCTAGGCCTACTAATAAAAATATTATAGGAACAAAGTGGATTTTTAAAAACAAAAGCAATGAAATGGAATAATTGTGATAAATAAATCTAGGTTGGTAGCTCAGGGTTATACACAAATTGAGGGAATTGACTTTGATGAAACCGTTGCTCCTGTAGCTAGAATTGAATCTATTAGAATGCTACTCTCTCTTGCATGTCTGTATGATTTTAAATTGTTTCAACTTGACATTAAGAGTGCTTTTCCGAATGGTGTGATTAATGAAGAAGTTTATGTTTGTCAACCTAAGGGATTTGAAGATCCAAATTTTCCTGAACATGTTTATTTTTTGAAAAAGGCCTTGTATGGATTGAAACAAGCTCCTAGAGCTTGGTATGAAAGATTAACTAAATTCCTTATTAAGAAAGTTTTTAATAGAGGGGGAGTTGACAAAACTTTATTTACTAAAGAAACTCTAAAAGATATAATTATAGCTTAGATTTATGTCGATAATATTGTGTTTGGATCTACCTCTGAACTTAAAATTACTGAGTTTATAACTGATATGAAAAATGAGTTTGAAACGAGTGGTGGAGGAGAATTAAGTTACTTTTTAGGACTTCAAGTTAAAAAAAATGAAAATGGTATTTTTCTTTGTCAAAGTAAGTATGCTGAGAATCTGGTTAAAAAGTTTGGTTTGTTTGATGCTAAGGAAAAGAGAACGCCAATGAGTACTATTTTGAAATTAAGCAAAAATGATAAAAGCAAATCTGTGTGCCCCACATTATATAGATCTATGATTGGTAACTTACTTTATTTGACTGCTAGTAGGCCTGATATGTGCTTAAGCGTTGGAATTTGTGCTAGATATCAGGCTAATTCTCTTGAAACTCACTTGTTAGCTGTTAAAATAATTATTAAATATGTCAAAGGGACAATTAATTTGGGTTTGTGGTATACTAAAGACACCAATAAGTTTCTAGTGGGATATTGTGACGCTGATTGGGCTGAAAATATTGATGATAGAAAAAGTACATCGGGGGGGGGGGGTGTTTTTACTTTGGTAATAATCTGGTTTCTTGGTTTAGTAAGAAAACAAAACTGTATTTCTTTATCAACTGCTGAAGCAGAATATATCGCTGCAGGAAGTGGATGTACCCAACTTTTATGGATGAGACAAATGCTTTGCGATTATAATATAAAACAAGAAATTCTAACTCTTTTTGTGATAATAAGAGCGCTATAGATTTAGCTTATAATCTTGTTCAACATTACAGAACTAAACACATTGATCTAAGACATCATTTTATTAGAGAATTAGTTGAAGAAAAGAGTTTAATTTTAAAACATGTCTCTACTGAAAGGCAATTAGCAGATATTTTTACAAAACTCCTTGATACTAAAAAATTTGAAACTTTGAGAAGTGACATTGGGGTATGTCCTTATGAATTTAATTGATTATATTTACATTTTATGCATATTTGTGAGGAACATGAGTAGTGTGGTTGCAACTACAGTTGTAACCAAAGTCGTTTTATCAGACCTGGTCTAAGTGCGTAAGTGGTGTTCACTCAATGTTGTAGCCAATATTTTGGGATAGACCTTTTATGGATCAGGTATCATTGTGATATTCTTAGTACACCCAGCTATTTTTAACGGGAGTCCATAACAAACGCTGTTGATTATACTCTTTGAGTAATTTTATTATGGATTGACAATTTGTCACCCCGCTCTTTTAAAACTTATTGATCTTACCTTTTTGAGTTATTAAAAAGTATTTGTGTAGAGTAAAGGTAAGTTTTTCTTAATGTTAAGTGTCTCGGTGCATAAAATTACTCTGTGGATCCTGACAATAAGCATATTTGTAAAAATAAATTATTATTTTATGTTTTTTGGCAATCTATATATATATATTATCTGCTACTTTTAATTGACACATGTTTAAATCTGCTATATTTCTTGAGTTTTATGGAAAACCAAAATTTTGATAAGTAGTGTTTAAAATTGGAATGCTTCATTGGTTTATTTGGTAAAATTCTATGTCATTAATCTGATTGATAAAATTTCCAAAGATTCATATATAGCTAAAAATTCTGTTTTAAAAATGGTCATATTCTTTAAAAAGATATTATAAAAATTGGGTATATCTATATCTTAAAATTGGTTATATTTTGATTTGGTAAAAATATTTTTGTTAAAATATTATTACCAATTTTTTGAACCATGTATATACCAGTCGCCCAAGTAATGCATCAAATGTAATAAAACGGCAGGAACTCTTATTTGTCATCGGTGTGACAAATAGGGGGAACAGATTATGCGAGTTTATATTTACTATCTTAATTCTTATATTTCATATATGAATTTTGCAATACTAATGTGCAGGGGGAGTAAACTATTAAAAACTATTAAACTTCAAGTATTTGTCAAATCGAATGACAAAAGGGGAGATTGTTAGAACTTAAATTGACTTGTTAAAGTTACTTAATTTGTTGTCGTATTGGATTATGCCAAAATACTTGTGTATTAAAGAAAGTTAATTATCTTTCCAAACTATGAGGGATTTACTTTTAAGAAGATATTAACTTATGAAAAGATTTGTTCTATTCCTTAAAGTTTGCTAAATAACATATTTTCTTATTCTATCTTATACGAATTATTAGTTATTCATTTGATGAGTATAAGTTTGAATCATGTTAGGAGATATATTGTTCCATATATAAATATATCAAAAAGATTGTATCGTCTGAATCTTTTTAAATAAATATATTATCTCCTACTTCAAGATATATACTATCTTGTACTAACAGATTTGATAAAATTTGTTTGTGCTGTAATTATGTGAATTATAGACAAGATATCTTGAAGATTGGAAGGAGCTTATCTCCTAAAAAGGAGCCAACTAAATCTCCTTGTTACAAGCAAAGTAGCCGAATTTTCTAAGAAGATTTGGAGCTAAAATAGGCATGTGTTCCTAACAAGATTAATCTCCAAAGATCTTACAAAGATAGCGATCAAATCTTAAATGGGCAGCGAGATTCTTGAAGATTAAAGAAAAGGAATACGAAGATTTGACAGACTTTTATTCTTATAAATAGTCTCATACTTGCTTGTAAAAGATTACGTGTTCTAAACTTATAAAAAACTTATCTTAGAGAGAATACACGTGGGCTAAAAAAATACGAGAGTAACAATGACGGGATGTTATTGTTTATAAGTGATAGCTATTTAGTAATAGCAATATAGTGATAGGCAGAAAATCAAAAGGGAGTCTGTGAGTTTTCATAAATCTCGAGTCCTGTATTGTAAGCTTGAAATAGTATCATAAATTTGGGTGAGTGTCTCAGAGACGTAGCCCAAAGCTCTGGGTGAACTCTGTTTAAAAACATGCGTGTGAATTTACTTTCAAGTACGTTTTTATTCTGAGTTATATCCATCTTTAAAGTTTGGTTAGAACCGTGGTTGCAACTGCAGTTATAACCACAGTTCTAACTGAACAGCGTAACAGCAACCAGAACAGCGAAGTCGGAATCTCAGATACTTAGGGGTTCCTCTTCCTACCTAAAAATTAAAGGATGTGCATTGTGAGATGTTAGTACATAAAATTACTAAAAGAATTATGTCTTTTTCTCTCATGGCAATCTTGATTCTGTCGTTGTCATGATGTTTTATGGTGCCATTAAAGATGATGATCTCCATAATATAAGGCATTTTTAAGGGTTTAAAAGAAAATTGTTAATATCTCAGGATTAAAAGTTTTTAATATGTACTTAGTAATAATTAGTTAGTAGTTAGTTGGTAATTGCTACTCCCTCCGTCCCATAAAAATAGTGCAATTAGTTTTTTCACAAATATTAAAAAAAAATGATTAGAGTTAGTTGAAATAATAAATATATGCACCGATCTTCAAATATACCCTTATTATATAGTAATGTTTTCATGATTTGCAGAAAATAATCCTCATTAATTAGGCGCATTTGAGAAATCTGAAATAATAAATATATGCACCAATTTTCAAATATACCCTTAATATATAGTAATGTTTTCATGATTTTGAGACGGAGTCAAAAATCTAATTGGACTATTATCATGAAACGAAGAGAGTATTAGTTTAGGAGATCATTAAATGTCGTCTCTTTGTATCGGCCTATATATAAATTAGGTGTAACTCTTGTTTTAAGGTAAGAAGTAATAAATAAAAGAGAACGCTTCTCATAAATTCAAAGTTTGGATTTGGCATATGGAAACCTGAAACTCAGCAGTTTTCCCTTATATACTCTCTTTCTCTCAGTAATGCTATAAAACCAAACTGACTCAACCAGACTGATTAACAGACAGTTCTTAATATAATTTTTAGAATTCTTTTGACACCCAACCAAAACAAAAATAAAAGCTCAAATATAATATTTATGAAACCCTAGTTGAGACTACCATAAACTTAAATATTAATTAAAAATATTTAAAATTTTAATGATTTTAATATATTTTATTTGACGATTCAACAAAATAAAAACCCAAATATAATATTATAGAACCCTATCTGAGACTACCCTAAACTTAAATATTAATTAAAAATATCTAAAATTTTAATGATTTTAATATATTTTATTTGACGATTGAACAAAATAAAAAGCCAAATATAATATTATAGAACCCTATTTGAGACTATCATAAACTTAAATATTAATTAAAAATATTAAATATATGGCCGAATAGCAGACTCTTAAATTTCGGGGTGAAAATGAAATTCTAAATTTACATTAAGTACTAGTGTGTTGAGAGTCTGATTGAGTCTATCTGACTCATTAGCATTATTTCTCTTCAGTTCTCTGCCTATTATATGTACTCGATTGATGATCTTTCCTAGGAATCAACTTTCATTTTTATGTCCACTTAAATGAGGCTGTTAAGATATCAAAATACTATTTTAATCCAGAAAAAAACTACTGTACATTTTTTCAGCAAAAAGAAAACTAAAGATAATCAGCTTTTAGATTTAGAAACAACATGTAAGTGAAAAACAATGTCAAACTAAAAAACTGCAAACTAAATAATTTCAATGTCACAACTTGATAGTTTTTCTTGAACAAAATTTAATGAAGGGTATATAACTTAAAGATGATTATTTTTGTCAATTTTCATAACGGAAGGTACAATATTTCATATACCTATCATCTCATAAACAAAACTAATGAAAGATTGAAAACGTGATCTAAAGTTGAATTTGGAAAATTTCCAGAAAATCTCAAGAAAGTTCAATAAAGAGCAAGGAGATAATTTTCGCAATTAAGTACTTCTCAAAGTTGCAAGTGGTGCAGCATGACTAAAAGAATTGGAAAACTCAAGTGGAGACGTTTGATCGTGCAATGGTTGGAAAATATTCCTAGATTTACTACTCTATACGTCCTGGGCATTTTTGGTATGAGTGCAAAGGATATTCCAATTTTAATGTATATTAGACAATAGTTACATTAATCCATACTATACTGTTTATTAATCTTTAATTCATTTAGTAATCTGGATTTGTTTCCTATAAGGTTACAACAATACTTTTATATAAATATCTAATATCAATATAATTGAAAGGCTTTTCCAGAACAAATAGACTATTTATTGAAAGTGGATTTGATGACGATACCCTAACTCAGATGAAAAACGTACTTACGATTGAGATAGAACTGAGATGTACTTGAAGTTTTAGCGTTTGATAAGTCTTTAGTTGATTTATACTTTATGTTAGATCCTGGTGGTTATTATTTTACTCTTACAACATCTAATCTTCGTTCTGTTTATGTTGTTTCTTAGCAAATCGACCGAATTGAACAGACTGAACAACAAACGTCAAATAAATTATTAATTGATTTGTTTTTTAAAGAAACGTATGTAAACCAATTATATTAGTTTGGTTTGCATTTTAAGTTTTGAAATCAAATCAAACGATCATTCTAATCGATATACAAATATTTTATTAATATATGATTTTAAAGAGTCTTATATGAACTTGTTTACTGGAAGACTAGAAGACGTGAATCTAGCTTCACGTAAACTTTTAAATTTCTCGGCACTAGAAAGCCAGAGGTTTGAAGAAGAAAGAGACGAGAATTAAAGATCAATCTCACTAAAAGAAGGTGAAACCAACCTAAATATAAAAGAGAATTAGAGAACATATGAGATAAAAAAAACTTGAGTTTTTTTTTTTTTTTGGAAGTTAAGCATGATATCATTAAACAAAAAAAACAGAAAAAGGAACTTGGTTATCACATATTGCTAACTCAAGGAAAACAAATGTTGTTACTTAATAATTACAATAATTACAAAATGAATAAGCTTTTAGAATACTTTTTATCCCAGTAAACTGTCGGTCTAAACCAGGGGCGGAGGCAGCATAGGACCAGTGGGGTCACTAGCCCCCCAGAATTTCTGATAATTTTTACCAAAATACCATTACGCTATTTTATGTATTACAAATATGACACGTACTATAAATAGTTATTTTCAGGGTATTTTATTCTTTTGTTACCATCCAATTCTCTCTCTAGATTGGGTCAAACTCTCCCAGATACACACAGTTTTTACACCTAAGATTTTATATAATCTTTGAACTTACCAGCCTGTGTAACCTAATACATAAATCATAGAACAAGTGCAAATTGTTTTTCAATCCTTTATCTTTTGATGTTTAAGATCATAAGATTATTAAGTTCATGTGAAATTAATCGATTCTCCATACGCTTTTTTCTCATTAGAGCTTTGACTGCAATTTATTTATTTTGAGCATTATATTTTTTTCGGTGTTTATGGTATAAAATTAGGGTTTTACTTGATTACTTATATGTTTCGATCAAATATTTTCTTTTTACATTTACGGTTTTGGTTTGTATAGTGAGCTGATTTCGGGATGCTACTTAATTTGCTTTTATGTTTTGATTTATGACTTTGTTTAATTGATGATGTGTTTGATTTGCCAATTTGGTTGAAGTACATGAGAGATTGGGGCTTTTGTTAATTGGTTTTTTCTTTTATTTATGGTTTTTCTTGAAAGTTTATATAATTAATAATTTTCTTTTTTTCCACTTGATTCAACAAGATTTCAAAAGATAAAAATTTCACAATTGTTTCAAACTGAATGGTTTTTGGAGCACATAGGACAAAAAATAGAAAAAAAATGGTAAGAATAAGCCTAGTCTTCTACTTTTTTTTCTGCTTAATTTTTGTTTTTTTGTAAAATTTTTATGCACGACTTTTACTTAATTGATGGAGTGAGTTAGCTGGTAAAACACAGATAGATGATACTCCTATAAACCAAAAAGTAAAAATGTATATAGTAGCTATGGTTTTTTTGAGTTTTGGTTTCACTAAAATTGTGCCCCCACTGAGATGAAATCCTGGTTTTGGCCCTGGTCTAAACCGCAAGGCGCAAAAGATAAAAATATTCTAAAGCATGCGCAAAAAGATGACGAATCTAACAATGATTACAACTTGTGGCCTCTAGTGGCACGAGACAGTTATTTGTTCAAGTATACAAAAAATAGTGATAGATCTTGCATGGAATATGGTAGACGTAAAGGCAAACCTAGAGGGATGAATAGATTTGACTACTTTTTGAACTATTCTTGAATTCAAATAAGTAGTAGTTTGGGTGTGTTTTAATTAATATAAACTATATAATTAAAATAATATAATATATAAATATATATATAAGAAAAGAGTATATGCAGCGGATAGTTTGTATCGACACAAGTATTTACATATTAATAGAACTACGCTCAGCCAGCTAGTCAAACAGACAAGTATATTTAATAAACAGTTGTTGACTTTGGATGCACACTAACTTAGTACAACTATCGGCAATTGAATCTAATCAACAAAAAGTTGATCCAAATGTTTTCTTCAGACTATGCAGCTATCGAGAAATAGATCTCGTCACCGAGAGTATGATCTATTTGTTTGCTTCATATGTGAATTAGCTCCAAGTCAGACAATATTAATCTACTATTTAATATATAGGTATATATCTATATATGTATATATAAATATAATACTACTTTTATAATAATAATTTGAATCTAAATAGTAAAGGTAAGAATGTATTTGCCACGTGCGTTTATACAGGTTAGCCTCAATATGAGATGACGTCCTATCCCCAAGTCCAAACTCAGATCTTGACCTTTCTATATTCATTCACTCCTCCTTTAGGGCAAAGCTACCCTTTATAAAATATTTTCATTTAGGTCAAAGCAACCCTTTACACCACTCCTCCTTAGGGGCAAAGGTACCCACGTCTACGCTTCTCCTTAGGGGCAAAACTACCCAATTGAGCACGTCTTAAACAATGAAACTAATAGATCTTAGATCCACCCACTTGTCTTTGTTCACAAGTTGTACAATAGACAAGTTTATTAACCTTGTTCAGAACAATCAATCAATGTGATCGAATGTATGAAACAACGTTAATGACACACACACAAATATATGTATAAATGTTTACAATATTTTCTCTCAAATAAAACTCACTTTTCTCAATATGATATGGTATATATTCTGATCTTGAAAAGGGATTTGTCATGTATCGAAGGTACGACGACATCGATTGATTAATCAATTTGGCAGGGCTTTACCGTCGAATGAAAATGAAGAACAATCAAAAAGTAGTTAGAGAATAGGTGTGGTGTATAAAAATGGTGAGCCTTGGGGGTCTTTATATAGCGTTGAGGAAGACCTAGAATGTTCTTGGCTCTTAATTCGAAATTCAAATTTCAGTATCAATCTAACCGGTTAGTTTGGATTCTAATCAGTTAGGTTCTTCAGATTTCGTCTAACAGTTGTCCATTTTGAATGTCGAATATCTTGTGGATTTGATCTTAATATTACAGTTGTAAATGCTCAGAAATCTTCTATTGATGTAGTTGAATATTCTCAAATGGTCAACTCTTCATTTGGAAACTTTTTGAATGAGTTTCCAAGTTTTCAAAAACGTTGATGTACCTTTCCATTTCTACACAATCTAATCCGTTGGAATTTTATCTAACCGGTTGGGTTATTCAGATTTCTCCCAATTTTGAAATTAACTATTCTTTGAAAATGTTCACCAATTATATTGATTCCCTATATATATATATATATATATATATATATATAATGTTTATCAATGATTTAAATTGAATTTAAACAATTTCAAATCATTTTCTTTAGTTGAAAATCCACCATTTAAACTCTTTTATTGTTTTCCTTGATTCTCTTAATCTCCATTAATCTTCATAATCAGAGTTTTACTTCTCAAATATTCTCCTTTAATGTGATAAATAAATCTTCACATTTCTGCACCATCTAGTCGGTTGGATTTAACCTAATCGGTTGGGTTTAATCCTAATCGGTTGGGTCTGAACCTAATCGGTTGGAATTGTTAATTTGTTTTAACAATTTCTTTCCAAGTGTAGTTATTTATCCCAATTGATTATTTGGTCCATTCTTGATCTTGAGTTGGATTATAGTATTTTAGTTTATTCTTTATCAGTATAGTTGTATAACTGTGATGATCTGAAATAACTTAATGGAAATACTAATACAACGAAACTTGTCATGTATAAATTTCTTACTTGTTATCACCAAAACATAATTCAATTATGCTTAATTGAAGATTAGTTCAACAAAATACTTCACTTGGGCAGGGAGTGCCATTTGTCACACACCTTTGGGCGGTGGGTAGAACAGATCAGCTTATAAACCTTATGAATTATTATGGGCCAACAAAGCACACCCAGGGAAAGAAATGCATGATTACAAAAGGTGGTTAGCGAGTACTATTTTCGAGCATGAGGTTCGTGAAAATGAGCGCAGAGATTTACTATCAAGGTCGTCAACTGAGCTGGATCAATTGAGGGAAAGACTTGAGAGTTTGCAGAGTTAAAATATGGTGACAGAGAATTGGTTTGAGATGGAGTTGCATGAGCATCAAAGGTTAGAGGCTCTTGTTCAGTCATTGACTCTAGAGAAAGAAATTTTAGAGAGCAAGGTAGAGCAATATGAGAGGGAGAGGGAGGAGAAAGAGGGTTCCATTGTGTTGGATTTGGGAGTACCAACCACTGGAGATCAAGTACCAATGAAGAGTTTTGAGGATGGGGAGAGTAGTGGGGTGAACAAATATGGAAATGAATAACATCAATTGATTTCACACCTATCTCCCTTAACAAGACTCAAACCTTACACATTCTATTAATAGTGTGGGCTCTATCCTACTAGGCTATTGCTAGTAGGTTCATCTTTTGTGTAATGCTAAGTTGACTGTAAAGATCAAGAAAAACCTCCCTTGAGTCTGTATGTGAGAGCATATTTAGTGTAAATAATGTATTAAACTCAATTCACATAACATTCTACAAAGTAGTTAGAAAAATAATTAGGCTTTCAATATGTATACATTCCTATTGTTCATAGGAATATTTAACATATTTTGAAGTTTGGATTTAACCATAAAATTAAGATCATTTAGCATAAAATTTAAGTTAGCATTATTCTTACTATGTCTGCTTTCATTCCTTTCTTTCAAGATAATGTAAATGGTTATAGAGATGATAAGTTTACCTAGCTTGGCAGAGATATTATTTCCCTTAAAAGTGGTCATGCACCAAAGAATCCAGATTTGCCAAGTAGAAGCATTTGATGTAAAGCCAGCTTTGAAGAGCATTTTCTTAAGAAAATTGTTAGTAACATTGCAATTAAAGAACAAGTGATCTAATTCTTCATCATGATTAATACAGAAAACACAAGTAGAATTTATATTAGAATACCAACTTTTCATCTTTAAGAGAGTAGGTAATCAGTTTAAAATGTCCTCCTACATAACAAATCTACATTTGAAAGGTAAGATTTAAACCATACAATCTTATGCCATTTAACCACATTCTCCTTAGCTCTAAAATGGTTCCAACAAGCTTTAATAGAGAAAATACTATCAGTAATATACCACTAAATCACATCATTCTTGTTTTTTTTTTAATTAGTGGGAAAACCCACATTTTTGTTTATTAGACAAATAGGTGAAAAACCCTACAAAAACAATAGCAAAAAGTGGTAAATTGTAGCAATTACAAAGTAACGCTTCAAACTGCAAACTGACAGAAACTTGAGGACTAGAAAATAAAAAAATAATAATTTCAACACGCGTCCCTTTTACAGATGGAATGATCTCTTCGTATACTGTTGACTCATCACTTTCCTCTCTTAGTGAGAGACGGTCTCTCTCCTTCTTTCAAAAAGGTTCAAAAATCATTTGATTTTTAAATAAGTAATCTCCAGAGCTTCACTGATGATTACACCCTTGAAATAATCTGAGAAGTCTTCTAAGCAAATCGAAACTATTGGGTCTTCTTCACACCCTAAATTCGCCAGGTGATATGCTCCTTTGTTACCTTCTCTTTCTATATGTATAATTTTTAATTCACGTATTTTGAATTGCTGACTTATTACATCCATAAGATAGATTAAGTCCAAAGGGCAATTGCTCTTCCCTTGGATAATATTCACCAATTGTAAGCAATATGATTCAAAAACTATATTAGTTTCCCCAACAATTTGAACGCCCAGTAAGAGTGCTTTCATCTCAGATTCAAGATCAGAGTTGCTGTTGATTGAAATATAATACCCTAAAAGAAATTTACCTTGATCATTTCACATTAGACCCCCAACACCACTTTTATTATTGGTCCTTCTAAAACTCTCATCAATATTTATTTTATTATATCCTTTAGGAGGACATAACCTCTTCACCACTTTTATTTTTTTATTTTTTTTAACCATTGCATTTATTCCAACTTTAATATCAAAGTTTGAAGAAAAGCAATTATCCTTGCTGGAGTACCTTTTAATCAAATTGTTGACTTCCTCACAAATCATTGCTCCATTCATTATTTTATTATTATATTTAATACTGCATCTTGCTTTTCAAATTTCCCAAACAATAAACACATGTATGATTTTACAGAGTTTCCATTTTAGTTTAGAGATAACAATACCTGATTGAGACCACCAAGAAATAAATTTGCCCCTTACTTGCTCTGAAATATTTATAACTCCCATTAATTTATTAAAGTAATTCCACACTTCTGTAGCTATAGGCCCAGTACTGAATAAGTGTTCTATTTCTTCCACATTACATCCACAACATTCACATTTAGATGACAGCATAATTCCCAATTTTTGGATTGCAGGATCCAATGGAAGAGCTTTATTGAAGAATTTCCAGATAAAACAAGATATTTTCACAGGTATGATTTTATCCCAACAGAACTTGCTAATCCAGTTGATAGATGACTTGTTTCTGATAAGTTCCCAAGCTGAATTTATACTGAAATTACCCATTTTATTAATTTTCCAAATGGGAGTATCTTTTCTTAACTTATTAATGCTGATATCACTTGAAAACAGATGTCTCAAATTTTGAGGAATAATGTTATTAATTTTCTCTCTATCCCACTCTCCATTAGTTATAACATCTGAAGCCATAATATTATTATCCAAATTAGCATCCTTCAAAAGGCCTTCACCAAGCCAGTTATCTTGATTGAGTGAGATGTTGCCTTCACCTATTAGCCAAACAATGTGTTTTTCGGCTTCACTCCTCATTTTTAACATTCTTGTCCAAGTATTGGCACCTTTCCCATTAGTAACACAATTAGGATGCATTTTTCTACAAAACTTGCCTTTCAAAAAATTAGACCACAAACTATTTTTTGTTCTGAAATTCCACCACAGTTTAGCTGCAAATGCCTTAGAGATGTCATTAAAACTTCTTAATCCTAGACCATTTTCATCCACTGGAGAACAAACTTTTTTCCACTTAACCCACTGATGCTTCTTTATTTGATCAGATGACCCCATAAAAAATTAGCCAAAATTTGATCAACTTTTTTTATTACCTGTTTAGGTGGATTCATAGCTGATAAAGTATAGACCGGAATAGACTGGAGCACATATCTTATCAAAATAAGTCTCCCACCCATATTTAACCACTGGGTTTTCCAATT
Organism: Primula vulgaris; assembly: GCA_963920805.1. Taxonomy (NCBI): domain Eukaryota; kingdom Viridiplantae; phylum Streptophyta; class Magnoliopsida; order Ericales; family Primulaceae; genus Primula; species Primula vulgaris. The sequence continues at coordinate 8,575,708 of OY987215.1, read as the reverse complement.
TAATAATTTTTTTCTTACTTTCAGAATGAGTTCATGGAAGAGTACACACTTTTTAAGAACAGAATATTGCTTGCAGCCAAGATAAGTAAAAGGAGTCTTTTTCACTTCTACTTGTAATTCCTTACTAATATCTTTCCTTTGTTCTCTACCAACACTTTTTGAAACATAAGCAAAACTCTTGTCCAAGCTAATTTCTTGCCTAGAATCTTCATTATAGCTCTTTAGTACCTTTTTCACATTTTGAATAGACCTTTTATCAGCTGCACTAAAAATGATAATGTCATCTGCAAAAGCTAGATGAGTTATAATAGGACCATGTAGAGGAGATTTGAAAGCTTTCCAACTTTTCTTGTCCACTAGAGCATTTAGATTTCTAGTTAGTACTTCTGAACAAATAATAAAAAGACTTGATGAGATAGTATCACCTTGTCTTAGCCCATTAGAAGGAAAAAAATACCCTGCAGGTACACCATCACCAAAATAGAGGTCCCATTGCATGAAATAATTCTCCATTTTCTATCAATGCAGATATCTGAAAACCCAAACTTACTTAGTACACAGATAAGAAAGTGCCAGGAGACTTTATCATAAGCTTTTTTCATATCAAGCTTAATAGCCAGATTTTTCCCACTATTTTTCTTATTAAGGGTAGCAATAAATTCTTGGGCCAATAGAATATTCTCCGCTATATCTCTGTTCTGAACAAACCCACTCTGATTAGAGGATATAATAAATGGCAAGATAGTAGATAAACTCTTAGCCATAATTTTTAAAATCACTTTATTAATAAAAGTGCATAGACTGATAGGTCTATATTCTGAAAAATCATTAGGAGCTTGATTTTGAGGAATGAGAGCAATAACAGTACGACTAATACCTTTAGGGAGCAATTGCCCAGCAAAAAATGAGACTATTGCAGAGCACACATCTTTACCAACTAGACTCCAGTTGGTAGTGAAAAAGCAACCAGTAAAACCATCCACACCTGGAGCAATGTTCTTATTAAGACCCCACACAGATTCTTTAATCTCTATTTCATCAGAGAACTTTTTTAACATTTTATTATCATAATCTTTAATAAGCTTATAAAGGTTGTCCAGACTCTTATAAGTTCCATTAAAAAATTTATTAGCATCCAAAAGGCCTTTAAAATACTCAATAGCTTCATTTTGAATATCTAATTTCTCAGTAAGAACTTCCCGTGTAGCCTTTTTAATAATATTAATATAGCTTCTAGCTCTTCTTTTTTTCACAATACTATGAAAATAGTTGGTGTTGGCATCTCCTTCATTGACACCCATTTTAAGTTGGCTTTTTGACCCAGAAATCCTCCTCAATTTTTATTCTATATTTCAGATTTGCTTCAGTTTTTTTAACGCAATCTTGTTGATCATTGTAAGGTCGTTCACAAAGATGCTATCCATTTTGAGTATTTCATCCTCAGCTTCAGTTACTTTCTGGAAGATATTCCCCAAAGCTCTTTTGTTCCCATCAGATAAGGCTTTCTTTGTTCTTTTTAAATTATTGACTAGAGAATAGAGGGCATCACCTCTGGTATAAGTCACCCAAACTGATGATATTACCTTACTGTATTCTTGATGTTTTGTCTAGAAATTTTAAAAAATAAACCTTTTAGAATTATTATCAAACTCAGTCTTGCATCTAATTAGAAGAGGACTATGATCTGAAGAGACTTTATTTAGATGTTCTAAGGAAATATTCTGAAAAATATCTATACAGGTTTGATTAATAAGGACTTTATCAATTCTTTCAAAAATAGCAGCCTAATCACTCCTCTTATTCTACCAAGTAAATCTAGAACCAGAATACTTCATCTCTTCCATGTTCACATTATTTAAACACTCTAAATAATCATTAGCAGCAACCAAATTTAAACTGAGGCCACCTATCTTATCTTCTTCTTTAGAAACAGTGTTGAAATCTCCTCCAATAATCCAAGGATCACCAGTACTTTCTTGCTGTAACCAATCCCATAAAGGTACTCTTTCTTCTCTTGTACATTTAGCATACACAGCTGTAAATTTTATTTACTTCAGTAGAAAGCTCCCTTTGATAACAAAGCTAATATCTTGCTCCATTTGATTAGACACCACCACATTAATACCAATGTTATAAAACACCCATATTTTATTATAGTCTTGAGAAAAAGCATTATCAAACCCAAACTTATACTTATAAAAATCAATCTTACTGTTACAGGTCATAGGTTTCACACATTAATAACACAGGCTTGTGTAACTTGCAAAAAAACTTCACTCTTCTACTAGTAGCATATTTACCTTCCATACCTCTGACATTCCAAATAAGCGCATTAATCATTTATACACTTTTCTTGCCCATACATTAGAGGATCTTATAATCATACTCTCTTTTTCAGCTATTTTGAAATCTCTTTACTTTTGTTTCCTTTTTGCACTATTAGACATGCAAATTTCCTAATTTTCTTCTTCAGGTTCTAGGGGTATATTTCTTGGTGATAAATTCAAATCCTCTTGTAGATTGGTTTCTCTCACATCATCAACTACAATATTTTCCTCAATTTCATTTTGCTTCTTATCACTTCCAGCTGCCTTATTAATTATATTTTCTCCATCTTCTCCTACAATTACAGGTTGCTCAGTATCTTCTTCTTCAATGAGTTCATTTGTTTCCACTAGTTCTGCATTTAAAGGTTGTTGTCTTTCACTTTCAAACTTTTCCCCATCTTTATCTTGCACATTGTACTCCAACTCTTCAATAAATGGATCTATATAGTTTCTTGCAGTAGCATCAATACTGATAATATTCTCCAATAGATTATCATTCCCAATATTTACTAATTTTGGAGCTTGTTGCATATTTTCTACAGGTTTCTCTGCATCATCTTCTGAAGATTGCTTTTCCACCTCCAATCTAGCTTTACTTGGACCAAAATTTCTTCTAACCCAATCCTTTGTGCTCTCTCTTTCTATCCTTTTGTATATACTTTTTTGGGATAAAGTTTTGTTTAATAAGGCCTTTGTTCGATTTTGTACTTCCTTTTGTTGATTTTGCTCTTGTTCTGGGCCTTTTTCATTTGTCTCTTTAACTTTATGTTTGTTTTCATTCATTTTTATAAGGCACTGAGCTTCTTCATGCCCTTGTTTACTGCAATAAAAACAAAACTCAGGCACGTCTTCATACTTACAGTCTTGCCAGAAACCCTCATCACCCCCATAGCCAATACGAACCCTTTCAATTAAGTCCCTTCTTAGATCGATTTCTACACAAATACATGCCAACCCAGGTCTTGAAATCTTAGAAGTAGGCTCATCTACCTTAAGAGGATACCCAAAAGCTGAAACTATAGAAAAAATACTTGACGTATTATATAGATGAATAAGCAGCTTAGGTAAAGATATCCAAACAGACGTCAATGAAGATTCGACATCCGGATCAAAATCATACGTCCATTTAAAAGTACGCATAGGAAATCCTTTAATATACCAGATTTTACGTAACCATATTCGTTGAAAATCATCTTCATGGTAGCATCTAATAAGAATATGTTTATGGTCTAAAACTCCAATTTGATAATTAGCTTGTAGATCAAGAGTATAGAACACTTTTTTATTTTCTTCAATCCGTGGCTTACCGTGCGAGAACTTAGCTACTATTGTATATTTAAACGGCTCGGACAATTGGCAAATTTCATCCTTTGAAAACTGTATCATTGGTTCTCCTCTATAGGATTCGATTTCTTTCAAATCAATTTTAGGTTTAGCGACTTGTTTCTTTAGAATAGCAGCAAAAGACTTTACCAGAAGGTCCGGTTTGATAAGCTGAGCATTTGTATCATCGAAAGGCTTATCACGATCTACCATATTTGCGGCGGCTAGGGTCATTCACCCTACTCGTCTCTCTCTTTCTCTATCTAGGGTTTAATTTTTTGATCCACAAATCTATGATTACATATATTGTACATACTTAATACATACATACATATATATCTTTACTATATTAATATGTAAATATATCTATATATCTATACATATGCATATAAAAATATATATAACCTCGTATATTTTATTTCATATATGTGTAGATATATAAAGGGAACCAAAACAGTAAAAGTTAAGGGTGTGCTTGGAATACCAGTTAAATTGAGTTTTTTAAAATCTCTGAATACATATTAGTTTCGTGACCAAAGTGAAATTTTACTAATGAAGGACTAGTTTTCACTGTTGATATACCTTCGAATATGCCTTCGAGTTATCCCTTAAGATGTGTTTTGCTATGGCGGGGTCGGAAACTATTAAAAATGTCTGCAAAATAAATTCAAAAGAGACTTCATGAACTACTATCTACTTAACATGTTACAAATTAATTAATATAAGCTAAATCAGTTTTTTTTTCGTGTTATGTAAGTTCATTATTAAACTTTTTAAAGACTAATGAATTTTTTGAATGATGAATTTTATGCTAAAATAAAATAAGAGTCTAATTAGATTATAACCCTTACATATTTGGTTTTATTATATCCAAATATATTTATATAGGATGATATTACTAAGAGTCTAATTATATTCTAACTCTTACATTGAATTACATTGAAATTGAGTTGTTAGTAAGTATACTTTCAATCCAATGGATTTGTAAATATATATTTATATCATCCCAACTAATAGAGTTCATATTTTTGTTCGATACTTGTATTAATTTTATTTGCTAATTGTGCAACTCATTTAAACACATGTTTTATATAAGTGTGTAATTTAATAGAGCTTATACAAGTGTGTAATATTTATAATTTTTAAGCGTTTATCGTTAAGTTATAAACTATATGGACGAAATTGAAACTTTAAAACGATTTTCATCCAAAAAATATAACGGCGGGTCACTAAAACAAGCCAAACTATAAATTATGTTAATAAAACAAGATTGTCAAAAGTTAGGTTATCAATCCAAACACGGGTCATCAAACCCTAATTAACACTTTTATATATTAAAAACGGTTAATAGAAAACATGATAAGGGGTTTGGATTACATTAACTTGGTTGGAATTGAGATTAAATTAAGAAACTAAAGTCTGTGCGCAAGCCCACGCCGCCACTATTGTGATTAGCTTCAACCCGACCCGATATTCCCATAGAAATATTCTGTACCAACTCTTACTATATGGATGTGTGCAATTTGAAAGGCGTTTCCATTTTCCAGGTCTTGTATCAATTTTGAATCAAATGACTCAGACATGCGACGGAAATCCAAAAGGGATAGGGAAATGAGAGTTTCGATGCCAGATGGAAGCTCCTCCATCAATCGACACCACCCTATACTTAACTCTTTCAGGCGAGGCATGGCACCTTCCATTACACTCACATGTTTCAGCCCTCTCAACCAAAAAAGTTTCAACTTTACAAGTTGTTTAAATGTACCGGCTTTGAAACACAATGCTTCCCCTGAATATGCACCATAAGTAAGTTTGAGATAAGTCAGATTGGGCAACTCTTGAAGCTGCAGTAGAGGATCTTCCTTCAACTGGCAATAACTTAGTTTCAATTTAGTCAGGTAATGAAGAGAAGCTATCCGTTGGGGAAACTTCTCCATATTTGCACTTACACCAAGTGTCTGAAGAAAATTGGGAGGTGAAGAAAGACGTTCTAGATCTATGGATGTTTCAGCAGAAATATATAATGAACGAAGCTCAGTCAACTTCTCAAGTATTGAGCATAGCTCCTTTGCATCTCCACTTTTTAGCCCCATTATATTGACCTTCCTTAGTCGTGTTAGCTTTGATATGCTTCTTAGGATGTCATCGTTGTTGCTTTGGTTTAGCTCTATTGCACTTATCTTTTCCAAGCATAACAACTTTTCCATTCCTTTTAAAGCTTCGAATCCATTAAAACGGCCTCCTACAAGAAGATGTCGAAGCCGACGGAGCTTTAGAATTTCATTTGGCAACTTTCTTACTCCAGTATACTTGAGGTCTAACGTTTCCAACATTTGCAGGTCGCCGATAGACTTGGGTATTTCTTTTAGTTCGTAATTTGCCCTTAAATTTAGATATTTAAGGTGTACGAGTTGTCCAATTTTCCGAGGGAAGGTTTGTAATCCTTGATCTCTCATGTCTAGTACCTTGAGAAGTTTTGCGCCATCTCCTAAAGAGTCCACTATGGACGTGGACGACATGGATTCTAAATCTTCTGAACCAAACATGAGCAAGGAACGGATGTGAGTTGCACGACACTTAAATTCTTGCCAGTTCCCCATTTCGTTATGAATTGCCAAGCGTCTCACTCTCTGAGTAAAATTATTTTGTTGTGCATCGTAGATACTCACAAGGCCATGCTTGCTCGACCTGGAGATAATAAGTTCACGCCACATATCATGGATGTGGTATTCTTTTGTCCCGCCATTTGATCCTACTGTTTTAATCAGAATCAAGCTTCTATCTGTTAGTTCGGTAAGATAGCTACCAGCAACCTCTTGTTCTGTTAGCCCGGAAGTTGGTAGCACAAATCCTTCTGCAATCCATAAGCGGATCAAATGCCAATGATTGATCGAGTAGTCTTCAGGAAAAACACTTAGGTACAGAAAACAAAGCTTTAGGTGCCAAGGTAGATCAAAGTAACTGAGACTCAAAACAGTGTCCAAGTTTGCGAGATTTCCGTCTTTTCTTAGTTCGGCAGCAAGGCCACGGGAGATCTTATTCCACTCATCTATCGTTTGGCCCTTGGTAGATAAAAGACCACCAATGGCTACAATAGCAAGTGGCAGTCCTTCACATTTCTTTAGAATTGCTTTCGTAGTTTCTTCCAAAATTGAAGGACATGAATCACTTTGGAACACTTTTTGACAAAACAACGTCCGAGATTGATCGCCAGACAATGGCAAAAGGTTATGAATTTTCCCGTTCGACTCATTGCAAGCAAATAAAGACAAGGATGTGTCTCTGGTTGTAATAATCACTCGACTACCGCAGTTATTGCTGGGAAATGCATACTTAAGTGCCTTCCATGCATCCTCATCCCATATATCATCAATAACTATTACGTACCGTTTTGGTTGTAGAAAATCACTAATGCACTTTACCAAATCGGTTGTGTCCTCTTCTGCTTCAAATGGAACATTTGCTCCTAATTTTTTTATTATTTCCTTGAGAAGCTCCTTAGTCTGGAATGACTTAGAAACAGTGATCCAAGCATGGGATTGGAAATGCTTTACAAGTTGTGGATCATCATATATTTTCTTAACAAGTGTGGTTTTGCCCAAACCCCCCATTCCGCATACCGAAAGCGCTCTTGTCTCGTGAAATTTTTCATCCACTAACCAGTTGATCAACTCGGTTTTTGGCCCAGTGATGCCCACAATTTCGTTTTCTCTAAGAAGGAGAGCATCACGACGGCTGTCGTATTTTGTGTGATTGGTGTTATAGGTCGAAGAAGCTTGCACATCATTGAAATGTTCGTATCGTTTTTTCCTTTGAGAAACTTCAATCAACTTTAATTTGATTCTTTGTATTTCGGAAGCAATTCGGTGGCGGACAAAGATAGTCTTCATAAAAGTCGAGGATCTAGAAAGAAACCCAGAAAATCCATCACCGTGGCGATGTTGAAGGCGAAAAGCAAACTGTTCAAGAACATCCCCGGCGTCATAAGCAGTGTCTCGCACTTGCTTAACCCACTCATCGAATAGCGGGTCGGTGTCTTCCATATCACCAGCCTTTTCCATTAACGCGTTCATGGACTTAAACTCGTCACGGATGAATTCAATTTCGTCCCTTACTCCTTGCAACAAATTGAACTCATTCCGGACGATTGGTGCAATAGTTGACAGTAAAAAAGAAATTGCACCCTGAGCCATTTTTCTTGTCTATAAATTTTCTAGTATTTTTAATGGTGATAAAAAAAGTGTGATGACAAGTTTTTATTTATAAAACATGTAGAAAGCTAGCTATGGTCTGGAAGTTGGTGTCCACTTATTTCAACGCGTTATTATTATTTAAGTTGGTGTCCACCTATTGACTAAGAAAAAATACTTTGGTATTATTGACTAAGAAAAAATAGTTTGATTTGTTAGGTTCTGCTAAATCTGAATAATGGATATATATACACTGTGATTCTAAAAGTGAAACTTTAAACCGGATCATGAAGTTCTTAACCTAAATCTGAATAATGCAAATGAAGTTATTAACCTAAAAACTCCATTTGTAGCAGACTGCTATTATCTTTTGGAATCTGCTTTGGAATTAAAAATAAGTCGCTAAACATATATATATATATATATATATGACCACGGTTTAAGAACTAGCACGGGTATATATACTTCAAGTTATACCTTCTACGATTTAGACTGATTCATAAATGCTTTATGAGTAAATTGGACTGAATGAATAAGTTGTTAGGGTTGTTGGTCATGTAACATGTATCGCTGTATTTTGCGCTACAATTGTGTCTGCTCAAACTTCCGTAGTGGTGGATCTTTCTTCAACTTACTATCAATTAGTTTCAATTTAGTCAGGTAAGGAAGAGAAGCTATCCATTGGGGCAACTTCTCCCATCATTCCTGGTGCACCAAGTAGTTTCAATTAGTTGTATTTGTATATATTGATCATGTTTGTAGTCATTCGGTTGTCGTGTTTCGACTAGGATTATATTTTCTTTTGTTTCAGAAATCTATGCATCAATATGTATATGTTGTGTGAAATCTTATGTTTAGCAGCATAAGGTGTTGGATAAATGAAAAAAAAGGAACCAATTTTTTTACGATATTTGACGGTATTGTCCAATTTCCAACCATCTGAGACTTGACCTTGATTTGAAACTATAAAATGTCTCGGCTTAAATTTACAGAATATGCATAATGATAACCGATCGAGCAGTTCAGATTCGGAGATAGTAAATAAAAAAAGATTGAAGCACCACAGATTGAGAACTGAACCAACTGCAGAAGTTTAAAACCTTCATAATATATAAAATAAATAATAAATATGCTCTACGTTGATTAATTTTGTTAGTACAATGTGAATTTCCTTCTGTCACTGTAGTATACCTAAAACCATAGCAAACACCAGGAACTTATTCAACTGATATCTCTTATCTACTTTTCTCGACAAATAGAAAATTTTAGCTTGCTTCCAAGAAAGGATAATTTCCGGGAGTCTTCGGGGTAATAATTCCGTTTATCAGGTCAAAGTAAAAAAATCGAGCAGTGACGGTACAGATGTACAAGCTTGCTTGCCTTGCTTGATATGACGCTGTCAAAGGTCCTCTTAAATGAGAAAAAAATAACCCGTGGGAAGAACTGCTGTCTAAGTTAATATTTAATTGGCCCATCCAAACTTCCAGCGGCGAACTGCTCAAATAAAAAAAATATTGAAAAAGAGAAACCGAGTGTTTGGTAAATATTGAGAGGATAGTGAGAAGCTTCGTTCACAGCAATTAGAAGAGAGTACGACACGAATTGAGCTAATTTTATAAGTTTTATTAGATCTAAGAATCAAGACGGTGACAATAAATTTATATAAAAATTGTCAAAACTCAATATCAGCAAAATTCAAAATACAGTATATGAAAACATCAAACTGTTGGAAACACTTTTTATTTTACAGCGGAAAAAATGGCATTGGATCCTTATTATACTGTATATGAATTTAATAAAAATAATACAGAAATATCTCACGGGCAGAGGTAGATCACACTTGATCTTCGGTTGTATTTCTATTATACTTTTTACTCTTAGAGAGGTGGACTCTCAAAAACTGTTAGGAAAACCGTTGTTATGAAAATTGTTCTTTTTGCTTAAGATATGAACAATATATATAGGCTACAACAGTGACCTAGTGCGCAAGAAGCAAAAGACTTCTACCTTACCTAGAACTCTAACCCTACTTAGATTAGTACTTAATTAATAAATATTATATAATCTTATTAACAAAATTAATATAATATTATGTAATTAATATTTTACCAATTTTAGGATATTCTATCGGTAAATTATATTCATTTCCACCAGAGAATATAATTGCACTATAATTCCTTCTCAAATAATATTTGAGAGCACGTTATTAAATACTTAATTTTATATTCACGTTAAGATCACAGATATCCACAAAGGAAATAAATTACTGACAATTATTTTACTCGGCATATTATTTTCTCGACCTTTCTACTTAACTTATTTGTTGTGTCGGATATAAAATCCACTTGCAAGATTTGACAAAAACAAAACTTATAAGATTCTCGAGTGGATATCATCAATCTTTGTTAAGCGACGTGAATTTTTTCGATTATAGACACACACCGTATAAATAATATTACTGTCGAACGTACGGGTTTGTTGACTACAAAAAATCTCACTCATTGTAAATCAAAGCAGTATATATTATAAATATTTGCATCGAAAATAATCTAGGGATTAAAAGTATAGGTAATCATAATAATTTCTTAGCTATAATTATTTTATTCTGGTCAGTAACATAAAATAATACCACTTTGTCTTGTTCAATATACTCTAAGTATACTAGCACAAATAGTCGGAACTCAACCGTTCCCTGTAGTCAAGACAGGCCTAATTAAACTATGTGCTACAACTATAACGATGGTTGTCCACTCCATCTAAAGTTGTGAACGATACAATATATTCTATTAGAACCAGTGATTTGATCTTCCGTGTGTAAGTCGTACTGTACACACCAAATCACTTACTATACAGAATAAAGACACGTGTACATATAAATAACATGTACAACATTGCTCAAAACTATTATCAGATAAATCATTCATTGTTAATAAATAAATAATAAAAACAAGAATAAATCATGTCTTAATATTGTATTTTCCAGAAAATATAACGTATAAAATTCCCAATGGGCAAGGTTGCTTGATTGTATGAGATATGTCAATACCCATTCTTTATAAATTAATTAAGTCATTAATCTGACCCAAAATATTATAGTTTGGGATAACATAATAAATCCCAAAATGTATGGATCTATAATCTGGTTACTCTCGTCGTACGTTAATCAAGTAAAAATATGTATGTACCAAGAAAGATTTTTCAAAATAAAGTTTCTTTTAAAACACATTTCTCCAGTTTTGTAATTAGGTTAATTATCGGTTTCCGGTTGTAATTTATCGCTTTCCAAAATATTGTAAGACTTTTAATTTCTAATAAAAGTTGGTCCGAAGAAAAGAAAAAAAAGAAGAAAAGAAGTAAACTATGTATGAATCAAAACTAATTGGTGCTGTGCGTGCAAACTATCTTTTATTAATTATATTTAGTCATGCATTATCTTTTATTAGTCTTGCAAGCAAACTAGGAAAGTCCATATTTTAAAATTTTAATAGGTAATCACATTCGACTTTATATATGGATTAATTAATTATATATATATAGAAAGTGAATTAAGTTGTATGAAACATCAAACAAGCAAGCCATTAAAGAATTAACACGCTTGTCCTTTTAACGGAGAATATGTGGAATAAATATCATAGTTTCACTTTCACACAATCACTTCAGTTTTACCTAAATAATAAATTAAACATCTTTTTGTCAACTTTTCCTACTTTAATTAATTTGAGTCTTTGACTAGTAAAACTAAAAAAAATCATTCGTCATATTTTTTTTAAAAGGACCGGCTCTTAATAAATATAACAGGTGGCAATTCCGATAAGTCTTGGTATAAAAATACAAACTGAGATGATAATGAAAACACCTCGAATCGAGAACTATAAATGAGGGAAAAAGAAACAAATTTGAGCCTTGCCAGGACTTTAACTTGAAAGTAGAACAGATAAGTCCACAAAACACTATACTATATATATATATATATAAAAAAAAACAGATCGCTGACGGAAATTGTGATAGATTTGGTTTCCCAACGCCTTAATCGCAGACGACATAGCGATACAATCCAATTTTACTAACACAAATCATCATTAAGAGACAAATTGATTGAAACTTTTTTGTAGTGTTATAACTCGTTAGGCAAGATCACCTGTGATCACAACTGAGTGTTTAAGTCACAAATCTTTCTCATCGTTAATTATGAGTAATTTTTCTAGTGTTATTCTCTTTTAATTAGACTGCTTATAAATAAGGAGAAAAGGATAAAAGAGAATTGAAGGAATCAAATTAAGGAACATATTTATTTTTTGGCCATACATTTGGTGCTAGGCTATATATACGGATCCCAATATGTTCCTTGAATTGTAGTAATTAATGTCGATCAATTTTGGAATTTCCTGCAATTTATGACCAACCACTTGCTCCATATTTTGTTCACAATCAAGTATATATACTTTAATTATATTTTGTTCTCCAATATATCATTTAGTGTGACATGTGATTGTTGGTAACGAGAGAATTTGACAGTGTGGAGACGAATGATAGTAATTTATACTGATCCATTAATTTGCTTAGTAATTAATAGTATGTGCTTTTTTGTCGATTGCATGATAACATTCTTGGACTTATAAGTGGATTAACTAACAAAACTTTGTATTTATGGAAAGTGGATTTATAAGTGGAAAAATCTAAAATATGATATTGGACTTATATTATGTAACGAAGACATTAGTAATTTATAGTTTTCTAGGGTTTGCAAATTGTCCACATTGTTGGGGAACCAAATCATTAAGGAACGGATAAAAAAATTTCAAAATACGGACACAAACGCTACTATTTTGAAACATAGACCGGAACAATCCAGTGATCTAGATCGACTACAGATTTAACTCTTCAGATTTTAACTGCTCAGATTAATTTCAGGTTGTTAGAGGTTTCAATACAAAATGAACCACTAAAACATAAATAACTCGCAATGCACATATCATATTGTACTTAAACTCGCAACAAAAGAAATTTGCGAAAGCTTAAAAATGTTTTCTGTAAATAGATGATACCCATGCTAAATGAAAGATTCTCCATAAGGATTGAAACACTTCCTTAGGTTTTAATAGAATTTATCCCTGGTAAGCTTGCTCACATAGAATTTATAACATTCTTTTGGGCATTTCTTTTAATTTTAAGTATTTGCAATTAGGTTTAGCAGGTTTCAACGGGTCGACGGGTCGTAATAAATTCAAAAGTCTGGTCCAATTAATCCGGATTTAAATAAGTTTACTGTAATTGAGACCATTTAGAACGATCTCGATTTTGTTCAAACCTAATTAACCTATACCGTTATAAATGTGAGAAGCAATTAGACCAGATTAGCCCAACTGATAGGTCGAGATTCACATATAATTTGGGTTTTTAAAGTAGGAATATGTGTTTATGTTCTTTTAGTTTTATAATGCAGTAGAGGGAAAACAGAATATATCACGGTAAAAATACCTAAATAAATGATGAAACAATTTAACCCTAGCCATAGAATAATCTAAGATTTTGAATCTTGAATGAGATGGACTTTTTCTCATTGTTAAGAGAAAAGAGTCCCTGATTAATTGGTTGATATTCTTATTAAGCATGCGGTGTTTACTGTATTTGCTAAACACGAAATGCTACAAGTGGAGAATAATCAAGAAGATCTATCGAAATTCAAGTCGCTTCTAATTTCAATTACGGAACCAGAAACTCCAAGTGGGAGGGGCCAATATTCCATATAAAAAAAATACATACCATATACCATATATAAGTATTTTTTCCGAAATAGGGGGAATACTATTTTTATAAGATTTTGATCAAAATACATTAAAAAAATTTTGCTTTGCAGGTAAATTTTTTCAAAAGCGGGGTGGGTGGCCTATCTTTCTTACGATGGTCGATCGCCTATTAATATGATTGTAGCCTTCATATTATATTCGTGCATATATATACGTACATGCATGCTTTCCAGAAAAAAAGAAAAGTAATCTAGGTCTCTTTGTTTGGGCAAAGGTTAAAATTGTATTTACCAGAAGTGTGCAAATAGATGTTCATAAAGGGATTGACAAAATCTAACATCTCCCTTTAATCAAGATTAACAAAAATAAAAGCTTAAAATAAATTAACCCAGCCAAACAAAAAGTAATCTAGGTCTTGAAGACTGAAAAAAATGCATTTCATTTGGAAAGAAATCAACATTTAACTGAAACCAGTCTAATTTACTCTGAATGCATGGGACATCTCCTCAAGAATATTTGTTTATCATTCAGTTTATTAATATTGCTCTTATTTCTTTTTTTCCCTTAAACTTTGTCTTTTCTCATTTTTGTTTTTGTAATTATGACTAGAAAATGCACCTAATTATTAATTAATTGCTTTCATCTTTTGTACATCAAAGTGAAAAACTCCATCCCTGAAAATTTGATTTTTAATAGTCATGGATATAACTAACAGTTGATCCCTAGAATACATGTGCACAATCTGTCAATCTTAAATGGTATACAAGTAAAACAAGTTTTTTTTATGGTAGAATTTAGTACTATTATTCATGTATACATTGTACTACTTATTATCGTTTCTTGTTGAAACATTACATGATAAAGACAAATAACAATATTTATTTAAGGAGTATAAGGGGTGGCAACTAGTTGCAAATCGTACTTTCTCTTTACAGTTACTCCAAAAGATTCCGTCATATCAAGCTTAGCGTTGTTCGGGAGATTCAAGTTGAAGTGATACAATAGATGAGCCAGAAGAAGTTTAACATGCGTGATTCCGTATACTATCCCTGGACATATCCTCCTACCAGCTCCAAATGGAATATACTCAAAATTTGTACCTTTATAATCGATTGAACAATCTTTAAATCTATCAGGATTAAAATTCTCGGCGTCCACCCAATTCCTTGAATCCCTAGCAATCGCCCAATAATTTACAATGACTTTTGTTTTGGAGGGTATTTCGTATCCGTTTAGTTCACATGTTTCCCTTGCCTCTCTTGGTAGTAATAAGGGAGCGGGTGGATGGAGTCTGAGGGTTTCTTTTATTACGCTTTTCAAGTAACTCATTTTTTCAATATCAGACTCTTCGATCACTTTCTTTTCTTTAATTTATTACATCTCTCACCTCGGCCTGTGCTTTTGCCATTAAGTTAGGGTTTCTGATCAGCTCTGAAAACGCCCACTCTATCGTGGTTGATAAAGTTTCCGATCCCGCACTGAACATATCCTGGAATTTTTATAGCAACACATAAGTTAAGTAAAAATGGAACCTGATAATTTGATAATTTGATTGTAAGTTAACTAAACTTGTAATATTAAATGAGCTTTCAAACCATGATGTCCAATTGCAGTATATTTCTACTTCTGGAATTCTTGAATAACATTCAAGTTAGTCTTTGCAGTTTGTAGCTAATCGTTAAAAATATTTGTTACAGGTAAACAAAATAATTTATTAGACTTGTTAATAGAATCATTGGGAATTCGATATATGACCTCTGTAAAAGTACAAAAGAGATAAAACGTACCAAAAGAACAGCTTTGATATTATCGGTTGACAGTGGAAATCCGAGTTCATTTTTCTCTTGCAGATTAAGGAGTACGTCAACTAGATCATTCTCGCTCGATAAGTTTGAGTTGTCCGTTCCGGTTATTTTCTTATCTCGATGGTTGTCGATGATTTTATTCATTATCCTGTCGAACTTTTTTTGTAATTTCACTAATCTAGGCATTGCTCCACTAATCCAGTGAAGAGATTAATATGAAGGAAAAATATCAAGGATGGTAAATCCACCGGCTATTTTTAAACTTTTCTTTAGTAATGATATGAACTCCTCCTGATCTTGGCACTTTCGGCCGAAAGCCACCTTGGAAGTTAAAAGATTAGACCATGAGAAAATCTTTTCCGAGAGATTAAAAGGACCCTCTTGGGAGTCCGATATGTAATTTATGAGATTTAAAATTTCACTCTCACGAATTGATTTGAAAGATTGAACACATTTTACACTCAATAGTTCCAGTACGCAAACCTTTTTAAGTTGTCTCCAATATTCGCCGTAAGGAGCAAAGGCAACATCGGTATAATTGTAGGTACCAATTTTTGCTGCACTTAATTCCCCTCTATTTGCAAAACTAAGGTCTTTAGTCATCATAACTTCTTTTGCTAACTCAGGCGACGAAATTATTACAGCAGAAATTTCGCCAAGTTGTAAGTGTATAATGGGTCCGTGTTTCTTGCTCAATTTTGTAATGGCTCGATGTGGTATCGAGCCAACTAGTTGGTGTAAGTTACCGATAAGAGGAAGCTTTTTTGGACCCGTGGGTTTTCGCGATTTAGGTTCAAGTATGTGTTTTGCAATAGCAAACAACAAAATGAGGAAAGCAAAGATAAGAGGGTAAAAGGATTGCAAAAGGTGCTCCATTTTCAGTCAAAGGCTAGCTTGGAAAAGGAGTTTATAAGTGGTGTGCTTATTGTGGTATAATATCACTTCTATTTATAGTAAAATACAATGTTAATTTGTAACCTAATTGGTTATGAATTTTTCCAATGGCACAAAGAGCATGGGCAATTAACCTATTTAAAATCCCTCTTACTCCTTTTATTTAGGGAACACGTCAATAACTTCAAAGTTCCATATAAGTTGATGTGAAATTCTACTTTTTCTCATTTATAGTCAAATTTAAACATTACAAGGTGTAGCAATGTCCTCATATTTTCTCCTCAAGATTATTTAACATATTTTTATTCCCTCTAATAAATACTCCCTCTACTATTTTAGGCCTGAAGAAAGAGAAACAAAGGAGAGATCTAGAAATTAATATTTTAGTGATCCCTCAGTATTTTTTTAACTTATACTTTATTCACTTTCTCTTCATTCTTCTATTGTTCGGGACATGTGCAATGCAGAAAATATTGATATATATATATATATATATATATATATATATATTAGGAATCTAATGCATGTGTTGCATAAATGTAAAAGTGAAACTTATTAGTTGAAAATGGTGTTTGTGAATGTAAATATATATAATGTTGCACTAACCGTTTACATTTTACAAGTTGCCGATATTTTAATTTTTTTTTTATAATAAAAAATAAACAAAGAAGAAGTTGTTCCCCGAAGGCTAAGGGTGCTACATTTACGTATAGTTTACTTATATTGAGTAACAATACCATAAAGTAGATGAAAACTTATTAAGGATAACATAATAAAATATGATTTGAGAAGTTTTAACGAACAAAGGAGCATCAGCACCCGATATCTCAACCATTTATTCAAACTTAACACATTTTATACCTTAAAAGAAACCGTTTACATTTACATAAAATTCCACCTTCCTTATTAATTTTCTTATAATAACCCTACATTATTATTTTTTATTTGTATATTATATTTTAATAATCATAACAATATTACAGCCACAAAAATGTGGACCTCATGATAGTTTATTACTATTATACTCCCTCCGTCCCTAAACAAATATCGTCTATGAAAATACATGCAACTTTAACCATCAAAATTTTCATATCAAAATTACCGAAATGAAAAAATTGAAAATTTAATCATATAGTTTTAACCATAAACTACGTGATTAAATTTTGAAATAATTTTTTGCGGCAATTTAAATATAAAAAAATTATCGGTCAAAATTGTAGTTATTTTCGTATGAGACATTTGTTTAGGGACGGAGGGAGTATTAATATAGGAAATCATATGCATTTCTCATATATGAGGTGAATTTTGTGTTTTATTAAATTTAGTAAATTTATATGTTTCCTGATACATGTCATTTTTTATAACATAATCATTAAATTTTAGGAAAATGTATGTTCTGAGGAAACAGACGCGGATGCTCTAATAACATTAAGTACAAGTTCAACCAAACTTCAACATCAACAACAAATTAGGCCTAACAAGATAATTAACTATAATTTGTCAAAAATAAATAAATAATAACTAACTATATACACATGCCCCATTTCATTATCTTTTATTACAGTTTTTCATATACTTGATATAAATTAATATACATTTTAAAGTTACATGCGTCATTATGGAATTATATTTTACTCTATGGAAACAGAACAATGAGTCATACTAATTAAAAAAAAAATAGAAACTAAGTTCGTCTATATAAATCGTGATGCATATATTAATATTGGCCTCGTTATTTCTTGATCAGTGACCTTTAAGGTTAGATTTGAGATGGAAATAGTGACAAATTTCGTTTCTTAACGCATTATAATCAGAGACGGCATAACGACAAATTTTCAAATTTATTGACAAATATAATATTATAACCCAGTTGCGGAACGCTTTCCTTTGAGCTAAAAAAAATCCATTTCTATAACTTCCTTGTGTGGAAAAATACAATCAATATATTATGAACAATATTAATTGTGATTATAATAATTATATTATTCAGTCTAGTTAAGTTTCAGTGATACACAATAAATGTTAAAAGATGCTAAAAAAAGTTGGAACCTCCATAAGTGGCTTTACCGTGTAGAACTCTGAATAACCAACTCAATATTTGATTTGTATAAAAATACTCTTGCAAGAATATTGGCTTGGTTTGACGACTACAATGAACTCTTGTGCATTTATTATTTCCTAAAGGTCGGAATTCCGTTCAAACTCTTGTGGTGGTTGTATTTTGAAAATTTATATGCAAATTATACGTTAATTAGTAGGGTTTCTAATAATATGAGTATGGATGGTGGTTGTGGACTCGGTTAGCCCCCATACAAAACATCTTTATTGTGTAAAATCCAAACTTTTCTCACATATTTTACTAAAAAGTAACGATTATATTTTACAAAACATATTTTACTAAAAAGTAACGATTATATTGTGTAAAATCCAAACTTTTCTCACATATTTTACTAAAATCCAAACTTTTCTCACATATTTTACAAAACATCTTTATTGTGTAAAATCCAAACTTTGCTCTAATATGCATGCAATTCAGGTCCCATTCATGTTCAAATACTGGTTTCGTGAAAATGACAAGAGTATATAATCTCCAATGTGTTCTAGCATAATCACATCACTATCAAACTTTTCAAATTTGTGAATAAAAGTATAATTTTTAGATTTTGAGAATTCATTTATATTTTGTGTCAAATTTCAAACTCTTTTATAAGCTCTCTGTAACAATTATTATATTATTAATAAAGTTAAAATTTAAAGTGACAATGTAAATTAATGGAGAACATAAAAAATTGTAATAAAATATTATTACTTTATTTTGATGAGTATGAGTGATACTTTTTTTAATATAAAGAGTTCGAACTATTTTTTCTATTTATAAAGATTGGATTGTCAGATTGATGTGAGACTTTTTTATTCAACATATCTATCAAAATATGATGTAGTTGCTCATCACATGTAGTTTATTTATATACGTGCTTGAATAGTTTTCATGAACTAAAAATCAAAGAATTGTGAAACTTGCCCAAAAAGCTTATCTTAGTGTATCTAGAATTCTAAAGAATCTAGACTACTATTTTGGCTTGATTATAAACAGTTGCTATAGTTTCAACTCGGATTTTATTTCAAATTAGGCTATCTACAACTCACGGAAAGGGAGCAAAATTGAGTGATAGTAGTAGTATAAGTTATTAAATTAATTAGGTCATATGGTGGACATGGTTTTGCCAGATGATACGTAGAGATAGGATGGGTGAGATTAACAATGGGTTATGTTATAGAGGCGAGACACGGGTCTTCACGAGGTCGGTAGTTGATCTATCCCGCTATCGATATATCTTGTCGAGTGGTTTAGTTTGGAGAGCTTGGAATGATTTCCCTATATGAGACTGGTTTAGACACGATATAAATTAAGCTATAATACGGGATACTTTGTCTAGTGAGCTACATCAGTTACTGTAGGTCTATTAATTGTTCTGATTTTAGTAAATGTTCGTTGTCTAGCTATTTGATTTGCTATGACTTGTGTTATTGGTTACCATGGTTAAACTTTAATTGGTTTGTTTGGTTGTCTGAGCCGCTTGTTGCGCTCTGGATTGTTTTCATGCGCTTGTTCGTATATTTTGGTCAGGTCCTACTTTTCTTACATGTTACACTTAATTAACTGAAAAAATGTATTAAATCGAAACAAGTGTATCGTAGAAACAATTAAACTGTACAAAACCCGTGTAGCAGAGGAGACCAAAGTACAATTACTCATTCAGACTAGAGCAGGGGCAGATTCAGTATTTTATATTTAGAGTGACACAATTTCAATATGAATCAATCACATAGTTAAATCGAGTAAAATATATAGAACAGAAAAAAAACCCCGAATAATATACACACACAAAAACAAACAAATTAGATAGTTAATAATGTAAATACACTACATCTACAACCGCTTACAAATAAAAAGAGAATAAATTTTTTCATAATTTTTTTGTTAAATATTCATAAATTTGATTTTTATCACCACATATAACCTCATAGCACCAACAATATATTTATATGAATCTTATGGTTTAGTCTCTGCAAAATCCTAAAAATTAGATTTTTTTTTTTGAATATAAATAAAAAATTCAAACAATTGAACAATATACTTTGCACAAATCAAATTTTTTTTTGATAATATTAAAAAAAATTATCAAATTTCAGCATATCTTCAATAAAAAATTGAATAATAAAATCTAAATTACTTGATGACGCAATAGCTCTTGAGGTAGACGGAGAGAAAAGGCGAGGCGGAGAGATGTTGTGGGGAAAATAGATGAGAGATAAATTTATATTAGTGCTATTATTATAGGTATTGGGAGTTTTACAATTCGTCACTTCTGTATGCTGATTTAGAGAGAAAATACTGAATAGTTTTTTTTTTAGTTTATATACTAAAATTTTATATTTAATTAATTATATATTATCTCAGGGGCATATTCGTAATTTCACAGAGTAAAAATTTGGAGGGGCATGTGATCCTCCATGGCCCTAGCTAGGGCTGGGTTCAGTCCAGTTCGGTTTTTAGCAAAACCGAAACCGAGCATATTTTTCGGTTCGATTTTTTTCGGTTTCGGTCTTTTTATTTTTTGGACCGAAGCAGACCGGGTTTTTTCGGTCCAGTTTCGGTCTTTTTCGGGTTTTTTCGGTTTCGGTCTTTTTCGGTTAGGTTTTATTGAAAACCAAAACCGACCCGAATTTTTTTCGGTTTTTTGGTTTCGGTCTTTTTCGGTTCGATTATCGGTCCGGTTTTTCCGGTTTTTTGCCCAACCCTACCCCTCAGCTGTATCCGCCTCTGGACTAGAGAAACTGTTAATGTTTCGATTGAAACCGTAATACCAAGTAGAACTTTTTACCCAAAATATGAGGATGATCAGGATATATTAGTTCAAGTTTAATTGAAATACCAAAATTATGGTGACCAAGTATAAATTGTTCAGAAGAATTATCAAAGAGTAATAAGGAGAAATTTCAACATGATTTGACTACCTCAAGTATTCAAGTTGACTAGTATATCTCCAGCTTATTTAAGTTTAAGAAATGAAAATTTTCACCAACATAGGTCCATAACAAATCTTGTCCTTCTTGAAAAATATACAGTATTTATTTCCTTGTGCCTCTTTTTCCTTGTAATGGAGATGACCTACAACTTCAATCCAGTTTTATATTGTGGTCTTGTTATTGTTTAATATGTGCATGGTTATTTTATAGAGCACTAAACTGGGTATGGTTAAAACCAAAAAGGCTTGAAAAAATACTAAGGAAACAAGGCTTCAATGGTAACCCATACAAATTTTTACTTGGAGACCTCAAAGAAAATTTAAAAATGACGGAAGATGCTAAATCTAAACCCATGCCACTGTCCAATGATATCCTGCCACGTGTCCTTCCCCAACTTCAGCACTTCCTCGCGACCTTCGGTACATATATATTTACTTAACTTTCTATAAATTAACAAGTATTATGCTTATACTAAGTTTCAGATATAGTTTGTACTTTGTAGTATAATTCAAAAGCGGCGGTGTTAAAATGTGTTTTAAAACGCGAAAACTTAGTTAAAACGTTTTTGGAAGGGCTATGCTAACAGAAGCGTAAGATTTTAGCGGCCTCTAAAACAGTAAATTTGAATTAATTAGCACAAGAAAACACTTAATTACTCCTTATTGTGATATTGCAGGAAAACGTCATTTCGAATGGATTGGTCCAGTTCCTAGTGTTAACATTCAGGAACCTGAACTAGTAAAGGGAATTTTGACAAATCATTTGAAATTTAAAAAGCCCGAATCAAATCCTTTGGTGGAATTGTTAGCCACTGGACTTGCAACTTACGAGTCCGAGAAGTGGGCAAAGCATAGAAAGATTATCAACCTCGCTTTCCACATCGAGAAGTTAAAGGTAATAATATTATGAAAAAACTTGTATTGTAGACTTAAAATCTATGAAGTGTTAGTATGAACTTTTTGCTCTCATCTACCGAAAATGTTTAGTACTCGGTATCTAATGTCGGGTTATAGAAGTGAATATGGTTTGTGAAATACTCTGAAAGATTATTTAGTGAAGTGTATGAGTCGTATGACCATAAAAAATGAAATCAGTTTATTAAAAAATAATGTAACAGAAATCAGTTCACTTACTGATGTGTCCACGAAAAGTAGCAGTATACGGAAATAGAATTAAGCCGATGCTATGTACTTCTTCAGGCAAATGTTCTTTGAAAGGTTTAATGCTACTAATCCTGTGAAAAAGAAATGAAATTGCAGGGTGTTTGGTATGATACATTACTTAATAAAAGTAGTTTGGTTTCTTTGATAACTGTGATTATATTAAATGGAAATGCCTTAAAACTGCAGAAAGTTAAGCATTTACCTCCATAGGAGACCAAAACTTAACGATTTTTTTACCCATACCCTTTATGAACAAAATATCAAATAAACCAAGATGAAAAGCTGCAATCTAATTTTTTTTTTTTTTTTTTTTGGTAATCTAGCAAAGCCCTTGGTATCATAATGCTCACAATATTCAGTATGTTTTTTTTCATCAACAGGACATGTTACCTGCAATGTACCTTAGTTGTAATGACATGATAAATAAAATAAGTACCGAACTTTCTACAAAAAATTCATGCGAGTTGGATGTTTCACTTTATTTCGAAACCTTAACCACCGATGTTATATCTCGCACCGCATTTGGAAGTAACTATGAAGAGGGAAGAAAGATATTTCATCTCCAAAGAGAACAACTGAAGCTCGTGATTGAAGCGATTAGTACAACCTATATTCCTGGATGGAGGTATGATTCATGAAATTTTCAAGTCTCTGAGATGCTTAGTATAGACCCTGTTTGGTTACAACTTTTGGGCTCAACTTTTATATTTTGCTTCTTTGCCTTAAAGTGGACTTCATTTGGTTGACCAGCTTAAAAAGCTAGAAGATTTAAGGTAAATGAACCCGTATTTTTCAAAAGCCTGGAAGAATCCAGCTTCTTTGTCACAATGCCATTTTCCTTCTTTTCATTCGCAGATTTTTGCCAAACAAGAGAAACAAGAGGATGAAACAAATTTACATGGAAGTACAAGATACACTTATAGGTATCATAAACAAAAAATGAGAGGCAATGGAAAAAGGAGAAGGTAAAAGTGATGACTTGTTAGGCATATTATTGAAATCAAATTCAGAAGAAATTAAGTTACATGGTTACAACAAGTCACTTGGGATGAGTATTAAAGAAGTTATTGAAGAATGCAAGCTTTTCTATTTTGCTGGACAAGAGACTACCTCATTTGTGCTTACATGGACAATGATTTTATTGATTTGGCACCAAAATTGGCAACAAAAGGCTAGAGAAGAAATTTTGCAAGTTTTTGGGGGAGAAAACACCAAATTTTGATGGCTTAAATCATCTCAAAACAGTAAGTACTTGCAACCATTGAGAATTTTGCTTTTTGCTTTTTCCTGATGTCAAGATTTGGTTAAGAAAGTATGTAGTATTCCTATAGAATTGGAAATTCCACAATCAAAATGGCAGAGACAAGAATCGACACCAATGTGCGGAGAAAAAACAAGCACTATCATTGTCTCACGGACAAAACATCACATTCATATTACTGCACTACGATATCCCAGAAACAATTAGTCCCGTTTTTTACTTATTTTTGTAGGTAACTTCAATTCTCTATGAGGTTATGCGTTTATATGCACAAGTAGTTATAATGACACGAAGAACAACCGAAGAAACAAAGCTAGGAGAAATATCACTACCTGCAGGCGTAATTCTATCTTTACCTACAATCCTCTTGCATCAAGACGAAGAAATATGGGGCGACGATGCAAAAGATTTCAACCCAGAGAGATTTTCTGAAGGAATAACAAAAGCTACAAAAAATCAGTTTTCATATTTTCCATTTGGGCGGGGGCCGCGGATATGTATCGGGCAGAATTTTGCTATGATGGAAATGAAATTGGCTTTGGCTATGATTTTGCAACGGTTTTATTTCGAGCTTTCGCCAAGTTATACACATGCCCCACATGTTACTGCGCTTCTACAACCTCAGCATGGTGCTCACTTGATTATACACGTGTTGGGAAATCAAGTCGAGCTAAAAAAAAGACAGAAAACTCAAACCGAGCACACACACAATTTGATAACGGAGTTCACCCGAATTGGCTACGTCTCCGGGCCGCTACACGTGACACTTAATATTATTATAATGAGGATTACAATCGTAATCTAGCTCAACACAAGCTATGGTTCTCTCGCAACTAGAACTCTCTCACTTATAATATGTAAAAGGTACTTGTGTAAGTGTAATTAAAATACCGGATATTGGGGCATATAAATAGAACCCTTAGTGGGTCATATTACAATTCCAGGCGATGTGGGATAATAAGAAAACATGGCCAAATCTCATTTGGCTCCACAACTAAACAATCTCCCACTTGGAGTCAAATGTTAAGTGCTTCAAAAGAATTCCGATTATCCCCAACCACCGAACTCACTGTGTTCCACCGAGCAGAATGCTCCCATCGGTATCCTTGTATAATAATGTTACTCTTCAGAGTTGCTCATCTTCCATGTAGCAGCGACCCTGAGTCTCAAGCTTGGAGTCCTACTGAGGTTGCACACAGCCTCAGTTTGTCGATTGTAACAGTCTTCGTTAGCATATCGGCGGGGTTCTTAGCGCCCTCAATCTTTTCTAGCGCGAAGATTCCATCTTCTAGAACATCCCGGATAAAGTGGTAACGAATCTGTATGTGCTTTGTGCGTGAATGGAATACAGGATTCTTAGCTAGCTGAACTGCACTTTGACTATCACAGTGCAGAACTCCCTTGTCGGTTTTCTGACCGAGCTCCTCTAAGAAACCTTGCAACCAAATCATCTCTTTGCTTGCTTCCGTCACCGCGACGTACTCAGCCTCTGTGGTCGACAATGCAACAATCTTTTGCAGGTTAGATGTCCAACTCACAATAGTACCACCGTAGGTACAAACACATCCCGTTGTGCTCTTTCGGCTGTCCAGATCACCGGCCATGCCAGCATCCACATAGCCGTGCAAGCCTTCCGAGATCTTTCGGAAACATAATGCCGAACTCACAGTACCCGAGAGATATCTCAATATCCACTTCACAGCTTCCCAATGGTGCTTGCCCAGGTTACTCATGTAACGACTGACAACTCCCACTGCATGGGCAATGTCCGGTCTTGTACACACCATAGCATACATCAGGCTACCAATTCCTGAAGCGTAGGGTATGTTCGACATACGATCCTTTCCTTCCTCGTCTAAGGGTGATTGTTTCTTCGACAAGCTAAAGTGTGCGGCTAGCGGTGAGCCTACAGCCTTGGTATTACTCATGCTAAACCGAGCCAACACTTTCTTCACATACTCGGCTTGCGACAGAAACAAAGACTCATCCCTTCCTCGGGAAATCCTCATACCGAGGATCTGATTTGCGGCGCCCAAATCTTTCATCTCGAACTGTTTTGCCAACTATTGCTTGACCTTGTTAATCTTCACAAGGCTCGACCAGGCAAGCAATATGTCATCTACGTACAACAGTAGTATGACATATGAAGAGTTCTCGAATCTCTTCACGAAACAGCAGTGATCGCTATCACTTCTTTCGAATCCGGTATTCACCATGAAACTGTCAAACTTCTTATACCACTTCTGTGGTGCTTGTTTTAGCCCGTACAAGCTCTTCTTCAGTTTGCAGACCAGTTTCTTTTTTTTCCTTTCGGCAAACCCTTCAGGTTGGACTATGTAAATTTCTTCTTCTAGATCTCCATGGAGAAATGCAGTTTTCACATCTAACTGCTCAAGATGAAGATTCGCATTTACAACAATGCTCAACAATAGCCGAATAGTCGTCATTTTTACGACTAGTGAAAAGATCTCGGTGTAGTCAATTCCTGCCTTTTGCTGGAACCCTTTGACTACTAATCGTGCCTTATACCATTTCGAGCCATCTTGTTCCTCCTTTAGTCGGAACACCCATTTATTTCTCAGGGCCCTTTTCCCCTTGGGCAGTTCCGCTAACTGCCAAGTCACATTCTTCTCGAGTGAATTCATCTCATCCTTCATCGCGAGCTCCCACTTGCTCGAGTCTTTCATCTCCAGAGCTTGCTCTCTACTTTCCGGCTCGCCTGCATCATTTAGCAATATGTAATGCAGGGAAGGAGAGTATCGGGCAGGAGGTCTCCTCTCGCGATGACCTTGGCCTAATTCAGGTCGAGCAGTTTGGGTCAACTCCTCGTCTTCTTCAGCATGTGCTGGAGGGTTGTCGAGCACCACTGGCTCATCTTCAGTGTCATTTTCCAACTCTCTTGGAAACACATTCATGTCAACTATACCACTTTCCTCGGACGGGAGCGTGTGTTCTTCCACCACCACATTTTGTCGATCTTTGAACAAAATGCTTTCGTTCAAGATGACATCCTTACTGCAAATGATCCTCTTTGTTTGACCATCCCAAAAGCGATATCCAAACTCAGCTCCACCGTACCCCACAAAGTAACACACTTTGGATTTCGAGTCAAGCTTGGTACGATCATTTATGTCAACGTGAATATATGACAGACAACCGAACACTCGCAAGTGTCCATAAGAGATAGGCTTTCCTATCCACTCTTCTTGGGGAATTCTCCTTTCCAATGGCACTGAGGGTCCGCAGTTAATGAGATAAATCGCCGTGCTTACTGCATGTGTCCATAAGGCTTTGGGCAACCCACTTTGCAGTCTCATACTCCTAACACGCTCATTGATTGTTCGGTTCATACGCTCGGCCATACCATTTTGCTGTGGCGTTCTTCTCCATCTGAATGCCTCTTTGAGCATAGAACTCTAAGAACTTTGCATCAATGTACTCTCCACCGTTATCGGACCTCGAACATTTGAGTTTATTCACGGATTCTAGTTCGAACATGGCCTTCCATTCTTGAAATTTCTTAAACACCTCAGACTTGTGTTTCAAGAAATACACCCATGTTTTCCTCGTCGAATCATCGATGAAGGTCACATAGTACTGAGATCCTCCCAGTGAGGTTACTGGAGATGGTCCCCATAAGTCTGAGTGGACCAGTGCTAGCTTCTCCTCCTTGGGAGCTTTTCCACCTTTCCGGAAGCTCACTTTCTTCTGCTTCCCGAAGATGCAACCTTCGCACATGTCGAGGTTGACACACTTCAAGCCTGGAAGTTTACTGTCTTTCGCTAACACCTTCATCGCCTTCTCACTTATGTGACCCAACCGTCGATGCCACAGTTTTGAGCAGTTTTGCGACACAGCTGCCGCAACGGTACACTCCTCATCGGTCGTCATGTACAGTGTACCGACCTTGCTCTCTCGGGCTATCACCATAGCTCCTCGTGAAACTTTCCAAGCTCCACAGCTAAACAAAATGGAGTGCCTTTCGGCATCGAGTTGACCTACTGAGATAAGATTCTTGGTCAACCTCGGAACATGCATCACTTTCGTCAACTTCCATACCGACCCGTTTAGAATGCGAATCTTCACATCACCCATTCCAACAACATCCAACGCCTCTCTGTCGGCTAGATACACTTTACCGAAATTACCCGCAGTGTAATTTTCGAATAAATCCTTCTGAGGGGTTGTGTGAAATGATGTCCCAGAGTCTAGAATCCATGAATCTATATCTCTTTGTACGGGAACCATTAAACAGTCACCCGAATTCTCGTCACTCGCAACATTTGCCACGTGATCACGGCTGGTACCCTTCTTCGGCTGCTTGCACTCATGACTGAAGTGCCCCATACCCTGGCAGTTATAGCATCGAAGATTCTTCTTGCTTCGATCGCTATCTTTGTCACCTCGGCTTTGCACTCTTCTAACTCGGGATTGTGAATGTCCTCTAACGTCCCATACCCTGGCCTTACCCCGGTCTCTTGAACCCACGTTCAAGGCTGCTCCATCATTTGAGCGTTCACCCATGTCTAATCTCCTGAGTTTCTCAGCGAGTATTTGATCTCGGATGCCGTTGTAAGTCAGTTTCTCTTTTCCAATTGAGTTGCTAACAGCATCTCGCATGAATTCCCAACTGTTCGGTAAACATGCTAGAAGTATAAGGGCTCTCACTTCGTCTTCAAAAGTTATCTCCACCGCATCCAACTGATTTACGGTGTCGATGAACTTGTTCATGTGACTTGCGACAAGTGCCCCCTCATCCATGCGTAGGTTGAATAACTTACACATGAGATATACCTTGTTTTTCACGGATGGTTTCTCATACATGTCGGTGAGGACTTTCATCATCCCCATCGTCGTCGTCTCTCTTGCGATGTTATGTGATACACTCCTAAATAGTGTTAGGCGGATCACTCCCAACACTTGTCGGTCTAAGAGTTTCAACGCCTCCTCGGTGGTCGTGGTCAGCCTTTACTCAAGGAGAAGTGGCTGATTCATCTTCCTCCCGTAGAGGTAGTCCTCTATCTACATTCTCCAGAATGCGAAGTCCTTCTCGTCGAACATCTCGATCCTGTGTGTGACTCTGTCTTCTTTTGCCATTGATCTTCCGAGCTCTGATACCACTTGTTAGGTCGATCAGGCGAACAATGAGAAAGACAGAAAGTTAAAACCGAGCACACACTCTTTGATAACGGAGTTCACCCAAATTGTCTATGTCTCCGGGCCTCTACACGTGGCCTCTACCCAAATTTTCTTACTGATCCACTTTTCTACCAAAACAGGTATCTTCAAAGCTGCTCTTTTGCTTTGCCACTGATTGACACTTTTATGATTATTTTCTGATTTGTTGCCCTATGAGGGATGTTTTTCTATAACACTTGTTCATTTTTCTTGTTGGGCATTTTCACAAGCACATTGCACTCTTTATAGGCATCCCCTACTTTGTTGTAGAAAATACAAAACTTTGAAATATGTTCATATATGCAGATTTGCCAAAATCTATCTTGGTCTCCTACATTTTCATATCCAATCCATACCCTATGGGTAAGCTTCTTTTTTAACTCAACGTGAATACAAACCCTTGCCAGGTTAGGCCTTGATAAGTTAATTGTGGCTTCATCTACCTTAAGTGCAGTGCCAAACAATCTAGAAATGCCAAAGATGCTAGATTTATTGTAAAGGTGTAAAAGAAGCATATCAAATCTAATCCAAACTAGTGTGATAGAAGGTTCAGAACCTGGTTTAAAATCATATGTCCATTTGAATACTCTCATTGGGAAACCCAGAATAGCCCACTTTTTTCTTAACCAAACCCTATGATAATCTTGTTCATGAAAACACCTGACAATTACGTATTTTTGATCTATATAACCCAATTTACACCCATCTTTTACCCCTAAGGCAAATAAAAATCTGCTTATTTCTTCAGTTTCAGGTTTTTCATGGTGAATTTACCCACTATTGTATATTTGAAAGGTTCTGTTAATGCATTTACCTCTTGATATGTAAACCTTATTGAAGCCACCCCTTTGTGTTCTTTGCTATATTTTATTGGATTGCAGGTACCATTTTGGTTGTTTTCTAACTGTTGAGAATCCAAAGATGTGATATTTGCTGGTGTATTCATTCGGTCTTTATGCTTGGAATCACCTATGTTTCGCCATCTTTCTCTCTCTAAAAAGATTCAATTTACTAAAAGTTACATCTAAATAATGTTGTTTTCCTTATTTTATGGAACTTTCACAAAAAAGATACCGTGCATCAATTACTCTTGGAATCCCCTATATTAACTTTTGACCAGACGATTACCCTTAAGCAATAAAATACAATCTAACCTTTTCAGCTCGTTATATCTTCGTCCCCAACTACCTTCCTCTACTTTCAAACTAGTGTTGCATGGTAAGACATTTTTGAATTTTTTTCTGTGTTTAATTTTTCTTCAAAGCTTTAATTTTGGCTGTTTAAAGCCAACTATACACACAGCAGAATCACTAAAGAAAGATAAATACATGCACATAATTTGTAAACATAGTTTTACTTGTTTTCTTTAAGAGTTTACAAAGAAAAATAACAAATATATCTCAATTATTTATTTAATAACCATGTATAAGTTGTCGAAATCAGTAATTTATCAATTTATGAAAAATTACACAGATTTGTCCAAAACGATGATATTTTTTAAGTTCAATGCAGAGCGTTGTTTACAAATTTGTAAAACTTAAAATATGAAAGTGATAAATAATTGAATTTTCAGCGGCATACTAAAACGGATCCTTTTTTTTTTTGAAAAATGATGGTAACATGTTGTAGCTATGTCGTGAGCAAAATCCATTTTTTGATATAATAGTTGATTTTTATTGCAAGTATGGAGGGAAAAAATGTTTATACAAAATAATAAAATATGTGGTTATGTGATAGGAATTGTTAAAAAAGAAAATTAAAAATTGAAAAAAGTTATAATGTCACCCTAAAAATATAAAAGTCCAAAAAAAGTATAAAAACTAATGAAATAGCCTGTCTTATCAATATTTCAGGAGCTACATCCATTTCCTAGCTCTGTCGATGAGGATGGCGGCAAACATACATATTACAACCAATTAGAAGGTACTATGCTCCAAATATTTTTATAATCTCAAACAGAAAAACTGGGAGCAGCAAGGAGAGGTTGAGCCTTTTGTAGTGTAAGTCCAAACATTTCCTCCATGTCCAACTCAGTCGGTAAAACCCCTTCAACAAGCTTCCAATTGAAAAAACTTACGAGCGAACCTACCATCACAGTGATCATTCTCATTGCTAGAGATAATCCAGGACAAATTCTTCGACCAGCACCAAACGGAATAAGCTGAAAGTCCCGTCCTTTAACATCAATATCTGACCCCAAAAACCTCTCTGGGTTAAACACTGTTGGTTCTAGCCATGTTTTTGGGTCACGACCAATAGCTCAAGCGTTCACAAGCACGTGGGCCCCTTTAGGGAGTATATAGCCACATAGCTCAACATCGGATGTCAATTTACGAGGGAGTAATAAAGGAGCTGGTGGATGAAGTCTTAGCGTCTCTTTGATAATTGCTCTCAAGTAAGGTAGATGCTCAAGGTCGGATTCCTTTAAAAGTTTTCCTAAGCCAATTTCGCGTACTAGCACAGCTTTTGCTTCCTTTAAGATTTTCGGATTTCTGAGTAACTCTGACATCGCCCATTCCACCGTACTTGAACTTGTGTCTGATCCCGCTGAAAAGATATCCTGTTAAGATGAGTAAATCTTAGTTCATAACATAGAGCTTCCCTTATGTGATCAAACTAAAATTCGTTCGCATTATTCAGAAACATCTTGTTTTTGTTGCTTCTTGTATTCTAACAAAGGTGAGTTTATGCGGCCATTTTCTATATACTATATCTTAGCATAATGCATTAATGGTTTTATAAGTTGGCCCTGCTACACATTCGTTTTGAACACTTCTTCGAACATAGAGTACACATGGATACTTAACTCTTGCACAAAAGTTGTAGCCAGTTTAAAGAATGTTTTTAGATAAGCCAAAAAAGTTGCTGATTTTCTAGCAAAGCAGAGCCTAAGAGTTAAAGAGGAGAGTTTCTTTTTGGCATCGAAGAGGAGATGACTTGTATGCAGAGGTAAGCTAAGTGGTGACCATCGGGAGGGCGACACTGCATCAAACTGAAAACTGTAACTTTAATTTTTTTTACATACAATTTTAATAAATTTTGTTAAAATTTATGATTTGGCACCTGACATAATCTCTTTTTACTCTGGCTTTGCCCCTGCTTGTATGGCTACTGCATTGGTTAACTCCGATAACAAGCTATACCCAGTTTCAGATTTGTATAGCTGTAGGTTTTTATGTTAGAATATATATATATGGCCTAGTGTCATATATGTTAAATAAATAATGGTTTGGATAATTATCCAGTTTATTAATCTTATTAGTTAAATAATTAATTAAAGATAAATTAAAACAGTTAGTATTAGATAAGAATTAAAGTTAATGTTAAACTAATACTATCACTTATCACGTTGATGGAACGTGAGAAGTGTGGGAGACTGTTATACGTTCCCTCTCTCTACCTATAAAATAGTAGCAATAGTACTATATTCTCACCATCAAATAATATACACAGAAATATATATAATAGTACTCATTATTGTTCGTGGGAGAGAAGATCGTATCTTCAATCATCTTTGTTCGTATTGTTGTGAAAATTATGAAGTTAACGATCTATGTTTCTTTAAATTAATCTAAAGGTTTATAGAATATGTTTTACATGTGGTATCAAGAGCATGGTTTAAAAATTCATAATTTTCCAATCAATAAATTGTATAAACCCTAGAATTTAACTGTCAAAGTTTAGATTTAAATTATATTCCGCTGCTAATCTTTATTATGGCTCAAGCATGTACGTTTAAATTATTGTTGTTTACGTTACCTGTTATATTAACACAACCGTATATATATTTATTCGGTTAGATTTGTCTACATGTTTAATTTGCATGCTATGACCATTCATGATTCTGTAAAAGAGAAGAAAACAAATTACAATATGACTTTTATAGTTTAATTCTGGGGAATATAATCAACTCATAGATACATGTCACGTATGTGTAATTGTCTAATAGATTAACTATAGTTTACATAATATGTGTTGGCATCGTACTGAATCTCAAGTAAATCAATTTATCTACGTTGTGTATTAAGCTGATTATAACTCTTGTCATTAGTTATCAAATCATAGTGTTCTAATTTTAAGTAAATGTTAGTAATTGTTATCACAGATGATTGCATATGTTCATGTAATATGTTAAGGCCGTAAGCCATGTTGTAAATAAATTATGATATTTATGTATAAAAGTATTGAATGAAACAAAATATTAAGTTAGATGTATAATATGTCAGTATTGTAAAAGAACATTTTTGGACGTTAGTAATATACATGGATACTTGTATATGATTTTGATTGAGAAAGTCAATTACTTACAATTAATGACCTAACTATATGATCTCGTGTACATAAATGTTAACTTGTATAAACAACATGATTCTAATACTCTAGTTGCTAGGCTATTCTAAGAAAAATAAGTGACTTTAAAAATTAAACTTGTTTGGCAGACATGTAGTATACATATATATTTAATTATGTAGAGTTTACAGTTCTGACTTAGATTTGCATGTGAGGTCAAATTTTCATATAAATACAATGAAAATTGTATACTGGAACAAATTTCAAAGGAGAAAGCAAGTTGTTATTGTTTTCTTATCATAAGTTCACATACCGTAACTTTTGTTCTAAATAATGTTTACACAGTAGCCATGTACACGGAAACCCTCATGCATAAATATCACTAGTATGTTTTGTTGGGTACGTTGTCAATAAACACAATAATTTCTACGAAAAAAAAATGGACAAATAAACAGAAAATGGTTTTCTCAAATATATAAATATCAAATACAAGATTTAACATAAAATAATGTAAATGATACCGAAATGGACTAAAGTCTGAGACGATATAACTACAAGCAGTTTCCCTTAAACGATATTTGCCCCGCCACCTCTGCTTCTGCCTAAATGGGGCACTTCGTTCCCAAGGTACAACGTCTATCGCATGTGACTCGACGGAAACGAGACCGAGCCACGGTCGGGCCGTTGGTGGTGCGGTACTCTCTCTCTCTATATGTATGCATATGTGTATGTGTGTGAATGTGTATATGTCATGTATTTTATTTTTCATAAAAAGCTTATTGAAAAGCTTCAAGTAAAAAATGGTTGGAAACCATCATTTTATGTATTTCTATTGTAACTCTTTTTTCCAATAAAGAGCCACACTTAATGTGGTAATAAAGTTTTGAAACTCACAATTTTTAATTGCATTCAAAACCATAAAACAAAGTTTTATCCAACAATCCCCCACATGAATGCAATTATAAAACATGCAAGGTGCAACTAAATGCAATCGAGAGAACCACGAGAATTCACTGCATAAGTACTGGTAGCGCGCGTCTTGAACCTGCCATAGCGAAATACCTTTCGGATATACTTTCCTTAGGTAGCGTAATGCTTTGAACCTTTAGCGTTTTGTGTATAACAAAATAATAGCCGCACAGTGCCTTCTCTACACCACTTACTAGGCCCTTTAGTTGTTATCCATATTTGGCCCTGGACTGCCTTGGCAAATTCAACCGAGTGCTCTAGTGATTTAGCCCTGGATCATCACATAGTATCGGCCATACACACTCGTTATAGGTAATTTTCAAGTCAAGGGTGTCCTGACTCACCCCACTCGATCTTCGAGATACTTGATTCATTAAGAGCCTCACGCTCACACTTACAATGGTATAGGTGTATCACTCTTTCATCATTAAAATGGGCTGAGAACTTATGTTCTCGAGTGCTTTGTTCGGTTACCCGTACAATTCAGTTTCCCATTGAACCCGAGACTTCTGGTTGGGTTACCTATGCGAAGGTTTCCAATTTATTAGGCTTCAAACCCCATTTCCCTCGATGATGCTCCGACTCCTCCACGAGTCAAGCATTTTGTATATGGATCCGGATTATTATCCTTAGACCTTGCAAAGTCTATGGATACCACAATTTTTGCTAGCAATTCCTCTTACGGATTTGTCTCCGACGAATATGTCATGACTTTGTCGGGACTTTCCATTATACAAATTATTCTGATCCCGTTTAATAACTGACTAACTGCAGCAGTGCATGTTTATTGCGGGAACAGATTTTGGCCACTTGAAATACCTCCCAAGACTTCTCAGCCAATCTGCCTCTTCTGTAGCTTGATTCAACGTTATGAATTCTAACTCTACAGTTTCTCCAACTATGCAGGTCTATACAAAAACCTCCATGAGACTGGAGTATAACTATTGAAATTATCAACATCGTCAATTTACTTATAGTCATTCACTATATGTCTCACGCGCCTATCAACCTCATTGTTGATGGTCTCTTCCCATATACACATTATATGGATAATATTGATTATTTCAATGTCATCGATTTACCTTTACTCATGAAGGTCAAGGGTCGAATAAAGTTTCTTTTCTTACCCTTTACTACACCGAAGCACTTCATTTTCCTTACAAGTTTCACTTGCCCCCACTTTTCCAGCACCGTTTGAGTGTTCACTTGTCTTGGGTAGTGTAATGCTTTGAACCCTCAACGTATTAATCACACTCGCCAGGCATTAGAGTTTTGCGGGAAATCTTCTCTTTTAAAAAATATGCTTCTCGGGCATAGAACAATGTTCTATATGCATTTTAAAGCCATATGCCTTATGCACTAAAAACCGATCAACACTATATTTTGTGCTTATCCGATGAACAAACAATCTACCATTTTTGATCCAATCCAAGTCCTTCAAGGAACAAGATTGAGACCTTTCTTAGGTAGCACCAAACTTTCATGAACTTATAGTCAGGCACCATGCTTTCTATAATTCTGACTATTTGGTCCAACTTCCTAAGAGGTAGTTTGTTCAACACATATCTTGCAAAAAGCTCACTTCCCGCACAATTCAGAGTTTAACCCTGAACTTATCAACATGACATTCCAACCACACAATTGTGCGAACGGTGTCGCATGTTCACCGTTTCAATCACACTGATCATGTATTCATATCCATGTGAATATATCATTTCAGAACTAGTTAGACAATATCTAACACGTCCAAGAATAGTCTATCATTTAATGATTAACACTTAATCATTGGATTAAAGTTGATAGATTAACACAACAGAACACATATGATTAAACATGTTTTCTGACAAGCCTTAATCTTCAACAATAGAATTCACGTATTCATTCTTACTTGAATGAATATCTCGACTGATTTCTCTTTTACTTCTCATCAAGTAGACATATCGGTGTTTAGTACAACCATCAATAAATTGAGGAAATACATTTTAAACCCTTCATGGTTTTGCACGCATCTGAAATGCATCAAACCATTAGGTTATGTACTCCGTTCGAAACTTTGAACTGAAAACTTAGCAATACATTGCTTCGAACACAAACTCATATATGTGTTTCGATTTAAATAATAGATTTAGAAAAATAAAACATTTATGCTTTTATATTTTCATGACCTACTATATCATGTCAAATCAGTGACTTAGTTGAATAACTCAACATGTCATTATTGACCACAAGAGTATTGACTAAAATGCTCATTTTGAACAAATAGTCACTCATGTATTGCCACAAATAAGCAAACCTATCACAATTTGATCATAGTGTTTTGGCTACCGAAAGGCTACTGCCCTTTAGGTTTCAAAAACCACTAGTCATGATTCAGATTCGTATGCTTGCACTTTTTAGTGGATTTCTAAACGTTTAAAACGTTTCCATACATTAACGCCCCCATAGTTCGTGCATTCCCTTTGTCCTCACTTTGGACATGCACACTGTCACGGAGAAACTTAATCGATTTCAATGTGGTTAATGAAACAATATCATTTATTTCAGACATTTTAAGTCCATACCACTGAACCGTTAGGTTTTCTCCCACTCTCCCGTAGGCGTTTTGGTTTACGTTTAGATTCTCGATCTACATGATCGATGAGTTACCCCCACATTTGTGGGACCCTCGGGGTTCTCCCCCAATAATAGTAATATACTATTACTCAATTACTATACTCAATAATAGCAACCACAACATATTCATAATACATTATTTCAACAAGTTAATAAGATGTTATATCAACAAGTTATTAAATGTTCTTTCAACAAACTAATAAAATGTTAATTCAACAAATTATTAAATGTTATTTCAACAAACTAATAAAATGTTATTTCAACAAATTATTAAATGTTATTTCAATAAAATAATAAGATGTTATTACAACAAATTAATAAATCAAGTGATATTTGTTTATTCTTAAAATAAAACTCAACGGCCATTTATAATTTGTTTAATCATCAAATTATTTGCTCTTTGATGAACAAAGTTGGTTATTAAATAACCTTTCATCCAAATATGTAACGGACTCGTCATTTCAATTCGTTGCTAGCTAATAAATCTCTCCATAAATACCAACAATAACCGTCATTACAATAATTTATAACTATCCATATTAAATTATGATTAATCACAATTAATAAGAAGTTATAAATACTCGTCATTAATCTCATTAATGATTACCGTTATAAATTTTGTAACCCTCCAAATTAAATTGCAATAAATCACAATTAATAAGTATATTACCCATTATATCACCACATTAGTGTTTTTAATAACGGTGGTTTCAAATTTGTAACCCCCGTCATTAATATGCATGAATTAATAGGAGTTACACCGGCACCCACAATGTTCTGGTCAGTTCCAGCACCCACTGTGTTCCGGATATTTCCATCAGGAAACTGTTTGTTATCTGAAATAACAAACACGCACAATCTAATTTCGGAAAATGAAACTAAAACTTCTCTTTCGCAAACACCAAATTTCTATAACCATGCATGGTTTCAAAAAACTGATTCTGCAAGAGTATTCTAGTTCATTTTCGAAAAAGATTATCAAATTCTGAAAGATTTATTCAGCCGTAAACACCAGATAAATCTGATTTTACACAGAACAATCTCAGAATTCAACCAGTTCTGTCGTAAGCCCCAAATTCTGAAAATCAGAAAATAGTTTTACAAGAACTATTTCAAAACCAGTTCTGTCGTAATCACCAATTTAATGGCTTTTACTAGAACTGTTTCGAATAATCACCGATTCTCCAATTCCATTGCATAGATCCATATGACTACACAAAAACTCATTGGAAATTGTTAGTCCTTTATTAACATGAAAACAATAAACATGTATAAATCACTAACAATATAAATATAGTGTCTAACCAGATTGCTCAGATAAAATTCTAGAACTCTAGAAAATATAATTATGACAAACGTCATGTTCACAACATATTCGTAACCCATTTAAGAAACGGTTTCATAACTAACACAATATGAAATCTCATTAGCACATCTTACTAACTCGTTTTCAACAACATTTATACACGGTCTACTTGACCTTGAAGTAAAGTCAATTAAACCAACAATAGTTACCAACGTTTTCAAACCCATTAAATAGGCAAGGCAACATTCAATACACTGGAAATTTAATCGGCACCAAATATACATGCAAAGTAATAAATTCCCTTAGTGAATAACTAAACCGTTTCTGATAACCCATCGGAGGTTTTTTCTTTGTTGTCGGGTAACTTCCATTTGAAGTAAATTCCCTTTATTTATATTTAGCTAAACATTGAATAATTCTTTTCTTTGTAATAATTTACTCAGGTTGGTATTTCTCATAAAATATTTGACAAAAGTTTTCTGTAAACTTAAGAAGACAGTAATCAAAGTATTAGCTTTGGCTGGCGATGAGAAGGAGTTGGGAACATTATGACACTTCCTATGGTACGCAAACCGAATAATTCCAATACTATCAAAAGCATAACATACGAGAGTTTGACTATGATCAAAACCAAATCAATTATAAATTAACTTAATTTATCTAGCCACTCAAAACATGAGGAAAAATATTCTAACACCACCGTGCTAAAAACAACATCCATGATTAACCATTTATATCAGCTAAATCATCACCAAGCAAAATATATATTTTCTCAAAATTCAAACGATGATAAAACATATTATCAAAACGCAGTCAACATGCTCATATGCGAACAATAATATATATCATAAACATACATACGATACGGTTAAAAACCGAAAAATTTGAATTTCACAAAAATCCCAAACAAGGTAAAGCAAACACAAAACGCTTTCGACAATTCAACCGGAAACACCAATTTCTTAAAACCAATGTTTGTTAGAAAAAGATTTTCCAAAGAACTGTCTTAGCCACGGAAATAATTTTCTGTTTATCCAAACACCAAAATTATTGTATTGACGTACGAAACATAAAAAACATCGTTTAAAATTGTTGGGTACGTTGTAAATAAACACAATAATTTTTACGAAAAAAAAAATGGACAAATAAACAGAAAATGGTTTCCTCAAATATATAAATATCAAATACAAGATTTAACATAAAATAATGTAAATGATACCAAAATGGACTAAAGTCCGAGACGAGGTAACTGCAAGCAGTTTCCCTTAAACGATATTTGCCCCGCCACCTCTGCTTCTGTCTAAATGGGGCACTTCGTTCCCAAGGTACAACGTCTATCGCATGTGACTCGACGGAAATGGCACCGAGCCACGGTCGGGCCGTTGGTGGTGCGGTACTCTCTCTCTATATGTATGCATATGTGTATGTGTGTGAATGTGTATATGCCATGTATTTTATTTTTCATAAAAAGCTTATTGAAAAGCTTCAAGTGAAAAATGGTTGGAAACCATCATTTTATGCATTTCTATTGTAACTCTTTTTTCCAATAAAGAGCCACACTTAATGGGGTAATAAAATTTTGAAACTCACAATTTTTAATTGCGCTCAAAACCATAAAACAAAGTTTTATCCAACATGCTTGAATATGAAATTATTTTGATACACAGTAGCCGTGTACATGTAAACACTCATGCATAAATCTCACTAGTATGTTTGAAAACATATAGAATCAAGATAAGTAATTGAACTGTTTTACATGATTTTTTCAAACTGTCAGATATGAGTATGTTTATATTTTGTGAAAAAACTTTTACAGTAAAATTTTGTATTGTTAGTCACCAAACTCCAAAAGTTTTAAAATCTTAAGTTGAGTAAGTAAATTTACCCATTAGGATGCTTATAAATTATACAATGGTAAATTAAAGTTCATTGTTATAATATAAGATAATTACCCAAAGGTGGATTTGTCAAATTTATAACTAATGGACGTACTAGTTGGTAACCAATACTATTCTATTCAAAATTTACATCCAAAGATGTTAAATATGTCTAATTAGTGTATATGATTGCCAAATTATAGATTATTTTAGCATCATTAAAATTAGCGTTATATGCCTTTGTATCACCCAAAGGAGGACAATGATATATAGTTTATGTATTAGAATCATTAAAATTAGCGTTATATGTTTTTGTATCACCTAAAGGAGGACAATGATATATAGTTTATGTTTATCTATTTGAATCTGTTTTATGCATTTTAAATTTATAAATTAAAGTACTAATAAACGACTATTGTATCAAAATTTGCAGTACCTGTTCCCGTTGCTCTACATTCGCATGCTTCGTCGGTACCCGTGTTCAATGGGCTTAATTTCTCTGATTGGTGTGAACAAATTCAATTCCAGTTAGGTGTTTTGGATCTTGATTTGTCACTTCAATCAGAGAAACCGGATGCTATTACTGATACTAGCACCAATGATGAAAGGACTTTCCATGAAACTTGGGAAAGGTCAAACAGACTTAGCCTAATATTTATGCGAATGAGTGTAGCAAACAACATTAAGTCAACACTTGCAAAATCTGATACTGCTAAGGAATTTATGAAAAATGTTGAAGAGCGTTCTCAAACTGCAGATAAATCTGTTGCAGGGACATTAATGACTACCTTAACCAACATGAAATATGATGGTTCTCGTAGCATGTATGATCATGTCACTGAGATGCAAGATGTTGGAGCAAAAATTAAAAGCTTAGGGATGAACTTGGATGAAAGCTTTCTAGTGCAGTTTATTATTAACTCACTAACTCCTGAATATAGCACATTCAAGATGAATTATAACATAATGAAAGACAAATGGAATGTGTATGAACTCAAAAGTATGTTAGTTTCTGAGGAAAGGAGGCTTAAGAATAAAGGAAAACATTCAGTTAATCTCGTAAGTAACCAAGGAGAAAGAAAGAAGTTTGGTAAAAAGACAGAAAATGGGAAGAAGGGACTACATAAAGTGAATAGTTCCTCTTTCCAAATCCGCAAGAAAGAGCAAAAGGATGTAAAGTGCCACTTTTGTGGAAAACCCGGACATTTCAAGAATGTTTGCCTGAAACTTAAGGCATGGTTTGAAAAGAAAGGTAATTTTAAAGCTTTAGTATGTTTTGAAGCAAATTTAACTGAAGTTCCTTTTAATATTTGGTGAATTGACTCTGGTTCTACTGTCCATGTTTCCAATACTATGCAGGAATTTCTTAAGACCCGAACCACAAGTCCAAATGAGAGGTTTATTTACATGGGAAATCGTGTGAACGCTCCAGCTGAAGCTATTGGAACTTATCGTTTAATTTTAGCTACTGGAAGTCATTTGGATTTGTTTCAAACTCTTTACGTACCTTCTTGTTCTCGCAATTTGATTTCACTGTCTTGTTTGGATTCTGTTGGATATTCTTTTAAATTTGAGAATAAAAGTTTTAGTTTGTTTAAAAATAATCATTTTATTGGTTCTGATATTCTTTTTGATGGTTTATATAAACTAAAACTTGATAATATTTTTGTGGAAACTCTTTTAACCTTGCATGATAATGTTGGAACTAAACGTGGTTTAGTAGATGAAAGTTCTTCTTATTTGTGGCATAAATGTTTGGGTCATATTTCCAAAGAAAGACTATCAAGATTGGTAAAGAATCAAATTTTACCGAATTTGCATTTTACCGATCTTGGTATTTGTGTTGAATGTATAAAAGGGAAACAAACAAAACACACAAAAAAAGGAGCCA
This sequence comes from Primula vulgaris, assembly GCA_963920805.1. Taxonomy (NCBI): domain Eukaryota; kingdom Viridiplantae; phylum Streptophyta; class Magnoliopsida; order Ericales; family Primulaceae; genus Primula; species Primula vulgaris. The sequence goes on along the minus strand of OY987215.1, from coordinate 8,533,843 downwards.
CAAGAAGAACACAACTTCTTGAAATAATACACACTGATATTTGTGGGCCTTTTGACGTTCCATCTTTTGGTGGAGAAAAGTATTTTATTACCTTTATCGCTGATTTTTCACGTTATGGATATATTTACTTATTGCATGAAAAATCTCAATCAGTAGATGCCTTAGAAATATTTATTAATGAGGTTGAAAGGCAATTAGACTTAAAAGTGAAAATTTTAAGATCTGATAGAGGTGATGAATATTATGAAAAATACAATGAAAGTGGACAATGTCCAGGTCCATTCGCTAAATTTCTTGAAAAGCGTGGCATTTGTGCGCAATACACAATGCCAGGTACACCACAACAAAATGGTGTAGCTGAAAGGTGTAATCGTACTTTGATGGAAATGGTTAGAAGTATGCTATCTAACTTATCTTTACCCATTTCATTGTGGATGCATGCCTTAAAAATTGTCATGTACTTGTTAAATAGGGTTCTTAGTAAAGCAGTTCCTAAAACTCCTTTTGAGTTATGGACTGGTAGGAAACCTAGTTTACGGCACCTGCATGTTTGGGGTTGCCCGGCAGAAGCAAGGATTTATAATCCACAAGAAAAGAAATTGGATTCAAGAACGATCAGTGGTTTTTTCATTGATTATCCAGAAAAGTCTAAAGGGTATAGATTTTATTGTCCTAGCCATAGTACAAGAATTGTTGAAACTGGAAATGCTAGGTTCCTTGAGAATGGTGAAGTTAGTGGGAGTTTGGAACCACGAAAAGTGGAGCTTCAAGAAGTTAGGGTGGAAATACATTTACCTTTAACTTCTTGTAAGGCTATTTTTCCTTCTGTTGTTGGAGTTTGGAACCCATAGTTGACCAAGAAAATCTGCTATTTCTTATGATTATGTGGTCTATCTAAATGAAGCAGATTTTGATATGGGAATCGATGAAGATCCAGTTTCATTATCAAACCATCGAAAGTGTTAATTCTGCGAAATGGTTAAATGCCATGGAAGATGAGTTAAAATCAATGGAACAAAATGAAGTTTGGGATCTCATCGAATTGCCCAAAGGATGTAAAAAGGTCGGGTGTAAATGGGTCTTTAAGACCAAACGCGACTCTCTTGGCAATATCAAACGACATAAAGCAAGACTTGTTGCCAAAGGTTTTACTCAAAAAAGTGGAATTGACTACACAGAGACTTTTTCACCCATCTCTAGAAAAGATTCGTTAAGAATTATTATGGCATTGGTTGCTCATTACGATTTAGAGTTACACCAAATGGATGTGAAAACCGTCTTTCTAAATGGGAATTTAGAAGAAGAAGTCTATATGACTCAACCAAAAGGATTTTCCATTAAAGGAAAGGAAAACATGGTGTGTAAACTTAAGAAGTCGATACACGGACTTAAACAAGCTTCCCGCCAATGGTATTTTAAGTTTAATGATACTATTATTTCTTTTGGATTTAAAGAAAACACCGTTGATCGGTGTATTTATGTAAAGATCAGTGGGAGTAAAGTTATGTTTTTAATTCTGTATGTTGATCTTGCTACTAACGATTTTGGCTTGTTATATGAGACCAAGAAATTTCTCTCCGAAAACTTTGAAATGAAAGATATGGGTGAGGCAACCTATGTGATCGGAATAGAGATATCTCGGGATAGATCACAAGGAATGTTGGGTCTGTCTCAAAAGACATATATCAATCGTGTTTTGGAGAGATTCAAAATGGAAAAGTGCTCATCAAGTGTTACTCCAATTCAGAAAGGGGATAAGTTTAGTCTTATGCAATCTCCTAAAAATGAAATGGAACGCAAACAAATAGAAGGAATTCCTTATGCATCAGTTGTAGGGAGTTTAATGTATGCTCAAACTTGTACTAGGCCAGACATCAGTTTTGCTGTTGGAATGCTTGGCCGGTATCAAAGTAATCCGGGAATGGATCATTGGAAAGCTGCAAAGAAAGTATTGAGATACTTGCAGGGCACAAAGGACCATATTCTCACTTATCGAAGATCTGAGGATCTTGAAGTGATTGGTTATTCAGATTCAGACTTTGCCGGTTGTGTTGATTCAAGAAAATCAACGTCGGGTTATTTGTTCCTATTAGCTGAAGGAGAAATTTCATGGAAGAGTGCGAAGCAATCTATTAATTAAAATTTTAAAAACTTAAATATTAATTAAAAATATTTAAAATTTTAATGATTTTAATATATTTTATTTGACGATTCAACAAAATAAAAACCCAAATATAATATTATAGAACCCTATCTGAGACTACCCTAAACTTAAATATTAATTAAAAATATCTAAAATTTTAATGATTTTAATATATTTTATTTGACGATTCAACAAAATAAAAAGCCAAATATAATATTATAGAACCCTATTTGAGACTATCATAAACTTAAATATTAATTAAAAATATTAAATATATGGCCGAATAGCAGACTCTTAAATTTCGGGGTGAAAATGAAATTCTAAATTTACATTAAGTACTAGTGTGTTGAGAGTCTGATTGAGTCTATCTGACTCATTAGCATTATTTCTCTTCAGTTCTCTGCCTATTATATGTACTCGATTGATGATCTTTCCTAGGAATCAACTTTCATTTTTATGTCCACTTAAATGAGGCTGTTAAGATATCAAAATACTATTTTAATCCAGAAAAAAACTACTGTACATTTTTTCAGCAAAAAGAAAACTAAAGATAATCAGCTTTTAGATTTAGAAACAACATGTAAGTGAAAAACAATGTCAAACTAAAAAACTGCAAACTAAATAATTTCAATGTCACAACTTGATAGTTTTTCTTGAACAAAATTTAATGAAGGGTATATAACTTAAAGATGATTATTTTTGTCAATTTTCATAACGGAAGGTACAATATTTCATATACCTATCATCTCATAAACAAAACTAATGAAAGATTGAAAACGTGATCTAAAGTTGAATTTGGAAAATTTCCAGAAAATCTCAAGAAAGTTCAATAAAGAGCAAGGAGATAATTTTCGCAATTAAGTACTTCTCAAAGTTGCAAGTGGTGCAGCATGACTAAAAGAATTGGAAAACTCAAGTGGAGACGTTTGATCGTGCAATGGTTGGAAAATATTCCTAGATTTACTACTCTATACGTCCTGGGCATTTTTGGTATGAGTGCAAAGGATATTCCAATTTTAATGTATATTAGACAATAGTTACATTAATCCATACTATACTGTTTATTAATCTTTAATTCATTTAGTAATCTGGATTTGTTTCCTATAAGGTTACAACAATACTTTTATATAAATATCTAATATCAATATAATTGAAAGGCTTTTCCAGAACAAATAGACTATTTATTGAAAGTGGATTTGATGACGATACCCTAACTCAGATGAAAAACGTACTTACGATTGAGATAGAACTGAGATGTACTTGAAGTTTTAGCGTTTGATAAGTCTTTAGTTGATTTATACTTTATGTTAGATCCTGGTGGTTATTATTTTACTCTTACAACATCTAATCTTCGTTCTGTTTATGTTGTTTCTTAGCAAATCGACCGAATTGAACAGACTGAACAACAAACGTCAAATAAATTATTAATTGATTTGTTTTTTAAAGAAACGTATGTAAACCAATTATATTAGTTTGGTTTGCATTTTAAGTTTTGAAATCAAATCAAACGATCATTCTAATCGATATACAAATATTTTATTAATATATGATTTTAAAGAGTCTTATATGAACTTGTTTACTGGAAGACTAGAAGACGTGAATCTAGCTTCACGTAAACTTTTAAATTTCTCGGCACTAGAAAGCCAGAGGTTTGAAGAAGAAAGAGACGAGAATTAAAGATCAATCTCACTAAAAGAAGGTGAAACCAACCTAAATATAAAAGAGAATTAGAGAACATATGAGATAAAAAAAACTTGAGTTTTTTTTTTTTTTTGGAAGTTAAGCATGATATCATTAAACAAAAAAAACAGAAAAACGAACTTGGTTATCACATATTGCTAACTCAAGGAAAACAAATGTTGTTACTTAATAATTACAATAATTACAAAATGAATAAGCTTTTAGAATACTTTTTATCCCAGTAAACTGTCGGTCTAAACCAGGGGCGGAGGCAGCATAGGACCAGTGGGGTCACTAGCCCCCCAGAATTTCTGATAATTTTTACCAAAATACCATTACGCTATTTTATGTATTACAAATATGACACGTACTATAAATAGTTATTTTCAGGGTATTTTATTCTTTTGTTACCATCCAATTCTCTCTCTAGATTGGGTCAAACTCTCCCAGATACACACAGTTTTTACACCTAAGATTTTATATAATCTTTGAACTTACCAGCCTGTGTAACCTAATACATAAATCATAGAACAAGTGCAAATTGTTTTTCAATCCTTTATCTTTTGATGTTTAAGATCATAAGATTATTAAGTTCATGTGAAATTAATCGATTCTCCATACGTTTTTTTCTCATTAGAGCTTTGACTGCAATTTATTTATTTTGAGCATTATATTTTTTTCGGTGTTTATGGTATAAAATTAGGGTTTTACTTGATTACTTATATGTTTCGATCAAATATTTTCTTTTTACATTTACGGTTTTGGTTTGTATAGTGAGCTGATTTCGGGATGCTACTTAATTTGCTTTTATGTTTTGATTTATGACTTTGTTTAATTGATGATGTGTTTGATTTGCCAATTTGGTTGAAGTACATGAGAGATTGGGGCTTTTGTTAATTGGTTTTTTTCTTTTATTTATGGTTTTTCTTGAAAGTTTATATAATTAATAATTTTCTTTTTTTCCACTTGATTCAACAAGATTTCAAAAGATAAAAATTTCACAATTGTTTCAAACTGAATGGTTTTTGGAGCACATAGGACAAAAAATAGAAAAAAAATGGTAAGAATAAGCCTAGTCTTCTACTTTTTTTTCTGCTTAATTTTTGTTTTTTTGTAAAATTTTTATGCACGACTTTTACTTAATTGATGGAGTGAGTTAGCTGGTAAAACACAGATAGATGATACTCCTATAAACCAAAAAGTAAAAATGTATATAGTAGCTATGGTTTTTTTGAGTTTTGGTTTCACTAAAATTGTGCCCCCACTGAGATGAAATCCTGGTTTTGGCCCTGGTCTAAACCGCAAGGCGCAAAAGATAAAAATATTCTAAAGCATGCGCAAAAAGATGACGAATCTAACAATGATTACAACTTGTGGCCTCTAGTGGCATGAGACAGTTATTTGTTCAAGTATACAAAAAATAGTGATAGATCTTGCATGGAATATGGTAGACGTAAAGGCAAACCTAGAGGGGTGAATAGATTTGACTACTTTTTGAACTATTCTTGAATTCAAATAAGTAGTAGTTTGGGTGTGTTTTAATTAATATAAACTATATAATTAAAATAATATAATATATAAATATATATATAAGAAAAGAGTATATGCAGCGGATAGTTTCTATCGACACAAGTATTTACATATTAATAGAACTACGCTCAGCCAGCTAGTCAAACAGACAAGTATATTTAATAAACAGTTGTTGACTTTGGATGCACACTAACTTAGTACAACTATCGGCAATTGAATCTAATCAACAAAAAGTTGATCCAAATGTTTTCTTCAGACTATGCAGCTATCGAGAAATAGATTTCGTCACCGAGAGTATGATCTATTTGTTTGCTTCATATGTGAATTAGCTCCAAGTCAGACAATATTAATCTACTATTTAATATATAGGTATATATCTATATATGTATATATAAATATAATACTACTTTTATAATAATAATTTGAATTTAAATAGTAAAGGTAAGAATGTATTTGCCACGTGCGTTTATACAGGTTAGCCTCAATATGAGATGACGTCCTATCCCCAAGTCCAAACTCAGATCTTGACCTTTCTATATTCATTCACTCCTCCTTTAGGGCAAAGCTACCCTTTATAAAATATTTTCATTTAGGTCAAAGCAACCCTTTACACCACTCCTCCTTAGGGGCAAAGGTACCCACGTCTACGCTTCTCCTTAGGGGCAAAACTACCCAATTGAGCACGTCTTAAACAATGAAACTAATAGATCTTAGATCCACCCACTTGTCTTTGTTCACAAGTTGTACAATAGACAAGTTTATTAACCTTGTTCAGAACAATCAATCAATGTGATCGAATGTATGAAACAACGTTAATGACACACACACAAATATATGTATAAATGTTTACAATATTTTCTCTCAAATAAAACTCACTTTTCTCAATATGATATGGTATATATTCTGATCTTGAAAAGGGATTTGTCATGTATCGAAGGTACGACGACATCGATTGATTAATCAATTTGGCAGGGCTTTACCGTCGAATGAAAATGAAGAACAATCAAAAAGTAGTTAGAGAATAGGTGTGGTGTATAAAAATGGTGAGCCTTGGGGGTCTTTATATAGCGTTGAGGAAGACCTAGAATGTTCTTGGCTCTTAATTCGAAATTCAAATTTCAGTATCAATCTAACCGGTTAGTTTGGATTCTAATCAGTTAGGTTCTTCAGATTTCGTCTAACAGTTGTCCATTTTGAATGTCGAATATCTTGTGGATTTGATCTTAATATTACAGTTGTAAATGCTCAGAAATCTTCTATTGATGTAGTTGAATATTCTCAAATGGTCAACTCTTCATTTGGAAACTTTTTGAATGAGTTTCCAAGTTTTCAAAAACGTTGATGTACCTTTCCATTTCTACACAATCTAATCCGTTGGAATTTTATCTAACCGGTTGGGTTATTCAGATTTCTCCCAATTTTGAAATTAACTATTCTTTGAAAATGTTCACCAATTATATTGATTCCCTATATATATATATATATATATATAATGTTTATCAATGATTTAAATTGAATTTAAACAATTTCAAATCATTTTCTTTAGTTGAAAATCCACCATTTAAACTCTTTTATTGTTTTCCTTGATTCTCTTAATCTCCATTAATCTTCATAATCAGAGTTTTACTTCTCAAATATTCTCCTTTAATGTGATAAATATGTAATGCAGGGAAGGAGAGTATCGGGCAGGAGGTCTCCTCTCGCGATGACCTTGGCCTAATTCAGGTCGAGCAGTTTGGGTCAACTCCTCGTCTTCTTCAGCATGTGCTGGAGGGTTGTCGAGCACCACTGGCTCATCTTCAGTGTCATTTTCCAACTCTCTTGGAAACACATTCATGTCAACTATACCACTTTCCTCGGACGGGAGCGCGTGTTCTTCCACCACCACATTTTGTCGATCTTTGAACAAAATGCTTTCGTTCAAGATGACATCCTTACTGCAAATGATCCTCTTTGTTTGACCATCCCAAAAGCGATATCCAAACTCAGCTCCACCGTACCCCACAAAGTAACACACTTTGGATTTCGAGTCAAGCTTGGTACGATCATTTATGTCAACGTGAATATATGACAGACAACCGAACACTCGCAAGTGTCCATAAGAGATAGGCTTTCCTATCCACTCTTCTTGGGGAATTCTCCTTTCCAATGGCACTGAGGGTCCGCAGTTAATGAGATAAATCGCCGTGCTTACTGCATGTGTCCATAAGGCTTTGGGCAACCCACTTTGCAGTCTCATACTCCTAACACGCTCATTGATTGTTCGGTTCATACGCTCGGCCATACCATTTTGCTGTGGCATTCTTCTCCATCCGAATGCCTATTTGAGCATAGAACTCTAAGAACTTTGCATCAATGTACTCTCCACCGTTATCGGACCTCGAACATTTGAGTTTATTCACGGATTCTAGTTCGAACATGGCCTTCCATTCTTGAAATTTCTTAAACACCTCAGACTTGTGTTTCAAGAAATAGACCCATGTTTTCCTCGTCGAATCATCGATGAAGGTCACATAGTACTGAGATCCTCCCAGTGAGGTTACTGGAGATGGTCCCCATAAGTCTGAGTGGACCAGTGCTAGCTTCTCCTCCTTGGGAGCTTTTCCACCTTTCCGGAAGCTCACTTTCTTCTGCTTCCCGAAGATGCAACCTTCGCACATGTCGAGGTTGACACACTTCAAGCCTGGAAGTTTACTGTCCTTCGCTAACACCTTCATCCCCTTCTCACTTATGTGACCCAACCGTCGATGCCACAGTTTTGAGCAGTTTTGCGACACAGCTGCCGCAACGGTACACTCCTCATCGGTCGTCATGTACAGTGTACCGACCTTGCTCTCTCGGGCTATCACCATAGCTCCTCGTGAAACTTTCCAAGCTCCACAGCAAAAACAAAATGGAGTGCCTTTCGGCATCGAGTTGACCTACTGAGATCAGATTCTTGGTCAACCTCGGAACATGCATCACTTTCGTCAGCTTCCATACCGACCCGTTTAGAATGCGAATCTTCACATCACCCATTCCAACAACATCCAACGCCTCTCTGTCGGCTAGATACACTTTACCGAAATTACCCGCAGTGTAATTTTCGAATAAATCCTTCTGAGGGGTTGTGTGAAATGATGTCCCAGAGTCTAGAATCCATGAATCTATATCTCTCTGTATGGCAACCATTAAACAGTCACCCGAATTCTCGTCACTCGCAACATTTGCCACGTGATCACGGCTGGTACCCTTCTTCGGCTGCTTGCACTCATGACTGAAGTGCCCCATACCCTGGCAGTTATAGCATCGAAGATTCTTCTTGCTTCGATCGCTATCTTTGCCACCTCGGCTTTGCACTCTTCTAACTCGGGATTGTGAATGTCCTCTAACGTCCCATACCCTGGCCTTACCCCGGTCTCTTGAACCCACGTTCAAGGCTGCTCCATCATTTGAGCGTTCACCCATGTCTAATCTCCTGAGTTTCTCAGCGAGTATTTGATCTCGGATGCCGTTGTAAGTCAGTTTCTCTTTTCCAATTGAGTTGCTAACAGCAGCTCGCATGAATTCCCAACTGTTCGGTAAACATGCTAGAAGTATAAGGGCTCTCACTTCGTCTTCAAAAGTTATCTCCACCGCATCCAACTGATTTACGGTGTCGATGAACTTGTTCATGTGACTTGCGACAGGTGCCCCCTCATCCATGCGTAGGTTGAATAACTTACACATGAGATATACCTTGTTTTTCACGGATGGTTTCTCATACATGTCGGTGAGGACTTTCATCATCCCCATCGTCGTCGTCTCTCTTGCGATGTTATGTGATACACTCCTAAATAGTGTTAGGCGGATCACTCCCAACACTTGTCGGTCTAAGAGTTTCAACGCCTCCTCGGTGGTCGTGGTCAGCCTTTACTCAAGGAGAAGTGGCTGATGCATCTTCCTCCCGTAGAGGTAGTCCTCTATCTACATTCTCCAGAATGCGAAGTCCTTCTCGTCGAACTTCTCGATCCTGTGTGTGACTCTGTCTTCTTTTGCCATTGATCTTCCGAGCTCTGATACCACTTGTTAGGTCGATCAGGCGAACAATGAGAAAGACAGAAAGTTAAAACCGAGCACACACTCTTTGATAACGGAGTTCACCCAAATTGTCTATGTCTCCGGGCCTCTACACGTGGCCTCTACCCAAATTTTCTTACTGATCCACTTTTCTACCAAAACAGGTATCTTCAAAGATGCTCTTTTGCTTTGCCACTGATTGACACTTTTATGATTATTTTCTGATTTGTTGCCCTATGAGGGATGTTTTTCTATAACACTTGTTCATTTTTCTTGTTGGGAATTTTCACAAGCACATTGCACTCTTTATAGGCATCCCCTACTTTGTTGTAAAAAATACAAAACTTTGAAATATGTTCATATATGCAGATTTGCCAAAATCTATCTTGGTCTCCTACATTTTCATATCCAATCCATACCCTATGGGTAAGCTTCTTTTTTAACTCAACGTGAATACAAACCCTTGCCAGGTTAGGCCTTGATAAGTTAATTGTGGCTTCATCTACCTTAAGTGCAGTGCCAAACAATCTAGAAATGCCAAAGATGCTAGATTTATTGTAAAGGTGTAAAAGAAGCATATCAAATCTAATCCAAACTAGTGTGATAGAAGGTTCAGAACCTGGTTTAAAATCATATGTCCATTTGAATACTCTCATTGGGAAACCCAGAATAGCCCACTTTTTTCTTAACCAAACCCTATGATAATCTTGTTCATGAAAACACCTGACAATTACGTATTTTTGATCTATATAACCCAATTTACACCCATCTTTTACCCCTAAGGCAAATAAAAATCTGCTTATTTCTTCAGTTTCAGGTTTTTCATGGTGAATTTACCCACTATTGTATATTTGAAAGGTTCTGTTAATGCATTTACCTCTTGATATGTAAACCTTATTGAAGCCACCCCTTTGTGTTCTTTGCTATATTTTATTGGATTGCAGGTACCATTTTGGTTGTTTTCTAACTGTTGAGAATCCAAAGATGTGATATTTGCTGGTGTATTCATTCGGTCTTTATGCTTGGAATCACCTATGTTTCGCCATCTTTCTCTCTCTAAAAAGATTCAATTTACTAAAAGTTACATCTAAATAATGTTGTTTTCCTTATTTTATGGAACTTTCACAAAAAAGATACCGTGCATCAATTACTCTTGGAATCCCCTATATTAACTTTTGACCAGACGATTACCCTTAAGCAATAAAATACAATCTAACCTTTTCAGCTCGTTATATCTTCGTCCCCAACTACCTTCCTCTACTTTCAAACTAGTGTTGCATGGTAAGACATTTTTGAATTTTTTTCTGTGTTTAATTTTTCTTCAAAGCTTTAATTTTGGCTGTTTAAAGCCAACTATACACACAGCAGAATCACTAAAGAAAGATAAATACATGCACATAATTTGTAAACATAGTTTTACTTGTTTTCTTTAAGAGTTTACAAAGAAAAATAACAAATATATCTCAATTATTTATTTAATAACCATGTATAAGTTGTCGAAATCAGTAATTTATCAATTTATGAAAAATTACACAGATTTGTCCAAAACGATGATATTTTTTAAGTTCAATGCAGAGCGTTGTTTACAAATTTGTAAAACTTAAAATATGAAAGTGATAAATAATTGAATTTTCAGCGGCATACTAAAACGGATCCTTTTTTTTTTTGAAAAATGATGGTAACATGTTGTAGCTATGTCGTGAGCAAAATCCATTTTTTGATATAATAGTTGATTTTTATTGCAAGTATGGAGGGAAAAAATGTTTATACAAAATAATAAAATATGTGGTTATGTGATAGGAATTGTTAAAAAAGAAAATTAAAAATTGAAAAAAGTTATAATGTCACCCTAAAAATATAAAAGTCCAAAAAAAGTATAAAAACTAATGAAATAGCCTGTCTTATCAATATTTCAGGAGCTACATCCATTTCCTAGCTCTGTCGATGAGGATGGCGGCAAACATACATATTACAACCAATTAGAAGGTACTATGCTCCAAATATTTTTATAATCTCAAACAGAAAAACTGGGAGCAGCAAGGAGAGGTTGAGCCTTTTGTAGTGTAAGTCCAAACATTTCCTCCATGTCCAACTCAGTCGGTAAAACCCCTTCAACAAGCTTCCAATTGAAAAAACTTACGAGCGAACCTACCATCACAGTGATCATTCTCATTGCTAGAGATAATCCAGGACAAATTCTTCGACCAGCACCAAACGGAATAAGCTGAAAGTCCCGTCCTTTAACATCAATATCTGACCCCAAAAACCTCTCTGGGTTAAACACTGTTGGTTCTAGCCATGTTTTTGGGTCACGACCAATAGCTCAAGCGTTCACAAGCACGTGGGCCCCTTTAGGGAGTATATAGCCACATAGCTCAACATCGGATGTCAATTTACGAGGGAGTAATAAAGGAGCTGGTGGATGAAGTCTTAGCGTCTCTTTGATAATTGCTCTCAAGTAAGGTAGATGCTCAAGGTCGGATTCCTTTAAAAGTTTTCCTAAGCCAATTTCGCGTACTAGCACAGCTTTTGCTTCCTTTAAGATTTTCGGATTTCTGAGTAACTCTGACATCGCCCATTCCACCGTACTTGAACTTGTGTCTGATCCCGCTGAAAAGATATCCTGTTAAGATGAGTAAATCTTAGTTCATAACATAGAGCTTCCCTTATGTGATCAAACTAAAATTCGTTCGCATTATTCAGAAACATCTTGTTTTTGTTGCTTCTTGTATTCTAACAAAGGTGAGTTTATGCGGCCATTTTCTATATACTATATCTTAGCATAATGCATTAATGGTTTTATAAGTTGGCCCTGCTACACATTCGTTTTGAACACTTCTTCGAACATAGAGTACACATGGATACTTAACTCTTGCACAAAAGTTGTAGCCAGTTTAAAGAATGTTTTTAGATAAGCCAAAAAAGTTGCTGATTTTCTAGCAAAGCAGAGCCTAAGAGTTAAAGAGGAGAGTTTCTTTTTGGCATCGAAGAGGAGATGACTTGTATGCAGAGGTAAGCTAAGTGGTGACCATCGGGAGGGCGACACTGCATCAAACTGAAAACTGTAACTTTAATTTTTTTTACATACAATTTTAATAAATTTTGTTAAAATTTATGATTTGGCACCTGACATAATCTCTTTTTACTCTGGCTTTGCCCCTGCTTGTATGGCTACTGCATTGGTTAACTCCGATAACAAGCTATACCCAGTTTCAGATTTGTATAGCTGTAGGTTTTTATGTTAGAATATATATATATGGCCTAGTGTCATATATGTTAAATAAATAATGGTTTGGATAATTATCCAGTTTATTAATCTTATTAGTTAAATAATTAATTAAAGATAAATTAAAACAGTTAGTATTAGATAAGAATTAAAGTTAATGTGAAACTAATACTATCACTTATCACGTTGATGGAACGTGAGAAGTGTGGGAGACTGTTATACGTTCCCTCTCTCTACCTATAAAATAGTAGCAATAGTACTATATTCTCACCATCAAATAATATACACAGAAATATATATAATAGTACTCATTATTGTTCGTGGGAGAGAAGATCGTATCTTCAATCATCTTTGTTCGTATTGTTGTGAAAATTATGAAGTTAACGATCTATGTTTCTTTAAATTAATCTAAAGGTTTATAGAATATGTTTTACATGTGGTATCAAGAGCATGGTTTAAAAATTCATAATTTTCCAATCAATAAATTGTATAAACCCTAGAATTTAACTGTCAAAGTTTAGATTTAAATTATATTCCGCTGCTAATCTTTATTATGGCTCAAGCATGTACGTTTAAATTATTGTTGTTTACGTTACCTGTTATATTAACACAACCGTATATATATTTATTCGGTTAGATTTGTCTACATGTTTAATTTGCATGCTATGACCATTCATGATTCTGTAAAAGAGAAGAAAACAAATTACAATATGACTTTTATAGTTTAATTCTGGGGAATATAATCAACTCATAGATACATGTCACGTATGTGTAATTGTCTAATAGATTAACTATAGTTTACATAATATGTGTTGGCATCGTACTGAATCTCAAGTAAATCAATTTATCTACGTTGTGTATTAAGCTGATTATAACTCTTGTCATTAGTTATCAAATCATAGTGTTCTAATTTTAAGTAAATGTTAGTAATTGTTATCACAGATTGCATATGTTCATGTAATATGTTAAGGCCGTAAGCCATGTTGTAAATAAATTATGATATTTATGTATAAAAGTATTGAATGAAACAAAATATTAAGTTAGATGTATAATATGTCAGTATTGTAAAAGAACATTTTTGGACGTTAGTAATATACATGGATACTTGTATATGATTTTGATTGAGAAAGTCAATTACTTACAATTAATGACCTAACTATATGATGTCGTGTACATAAATGTTAACTTGTATAAACAACATGATTCTAATACTCTAGTTGTTAGGCTATTCTAAGAAAAATAAGTGACTTTAAAAATTAAACTTGTTTGGCAGACATGTAGTATACATATATATTTAATTATGTAGAGTTTACAGTTCTGACTTAGATTTGCATGTGAGGTCAAATTTTCATATAAATACAATGAAAATTGTATACTGGAACAAATTTTCAAAGGAGAAAGCAAGTTGTTATTGTTTTCTTATCATAAGTTCACATACCGTAACTTTTGTTCTAAATAATGTTTACACAGTAGCCATGTACACGGAAACCCTCATGCATAAATATCACTAGTATGTTTTGTTGGGTACGTTGTCAATAAACACAATAATTTCTACGAAAAAAAAATGGACAAATAAACAGAAAATGGTTTTCTCAAATATATAAATATCAAATACAAGATTTAACATAAAATAATGTAAATGATACCGAAATGGACTAAAGTCTGAGACGATATAACTACAAGCAGTTTCCCTTAAACGATATTTGCCCCGCCACCTCTGCTTCTGCCTAAATGGGGCACTTCGTTCCCAAGGTACAACGTCTATCGCATGTGACTCGACGGAAACGAGACCGAGCCACGGTCGGGCCGTTGGTGGTGCGGTACTCTCTCTCTCTATATGTATGCATATGTGTATGTGTGTGAATGTGTATATGTCATGTATTTTATTTTTCATAAAAAGCTTATTGAAAAGCTTCAAGTAAAAAATGGTTGGAAACCATCATTTTATGTATTTCTATTGTAACTCTTTTTTCCAATAAAGAGCCACACTTAATGTGGTAATAAAGTTTTGAAACTCACAATTTTTAATTGCATTCAAAACCATAAAACAAAGTTTTATCCAACAATCCCCCACATGAATGCAATTATAAAACATGCAAGGTGCAACTAAATGCAATCGAGAGAACCACGAGAATTCACTGCATAAGTACTGGTAGCGCGCGTCTTGAACCTGCCATAGCGAAATACCTTTCGGATATACTTTCCTTAGGTAGCGTAATGCTTTGAACCTTTAGCGTTTTGTGTATAACAAAATAATAGCCGCACAGTGCCTTCTCTACACCACTTACTAGGCCCTTTAGTTGTTATCCATATTTGGCCCTGGACTGCCTTGGCAAATTCAACCGAGTGCTCTAGTGATTTAGCCCTGGATCATCACATAGTATCGGCCATACACACTCGTTATAGGTAATTTTCAAGTCAAGGGTGTCCTGACTCACCCCACTCGATCTTCGAGATACTTGATTCATTAAGAGCCTCACGCTCACACTTACAATGGTATAGGTCTATCACTCTTTCATCATCAAAATGGGCTGAGAACTTATGTTCTCGAGTGCTTTGTTCGGTTACCCGTACAATTCAGTTTCCCATTGAACCCGAGACTTCTGGTTGGGTTACCTATGCGAAGGTTTCCAATTTATTAGGCTTCAAACCCCATTTCCCTCGATGATGCTCCGACTCCTCCACGAGTCAAGCATTTTGTATATGGATCCGGATTATTATCCTTAGACCTTGCAAAGTCTATGGATACCACAATTTTTGCTAGCAATTCCTCTTACGGATTTGTCTCCGACGAATATGTCATGACTTTGTCGGGACTTTCCATTATACAAATTATTCTGATCCCGTTTAATAACTGACTAACTGCAGCAGTGCATGTTTATTGCGGGAACAGATTTTGGCCACTTGAAATACCTCCCAAGACTTCTCAGCCAATCTGCCTCTTCTGTAGCTTGATTCAACGTTATGAATTCTAACTCTACAGTTTCTCCAACTATGCAGGTCTATACAAAAACCTCCATGAGACTGGAGTATAACTATTGAAATTATCAACATCGTCAATTTACTTATAGTCATTGACTATATGTCTCACGCGCCTATCAACCTCATTGTTGATGGTCTCTTCCCATATACACATTATATGGATAATATTGATTATTTCAATGTCATCGATTTACCTTTACTCATGAAGGTCAAGGGTCGAATAAAGTTTCTTTTCTTACCCTTTACTACACCGAAGCACTTCATTTTCCTTACAAGTTTCACTTGCCCCCACTTTTCCAGCACCGTTTGAGTGTTCACTTGTCTTGGGTAGTGTAATGCTTTGAACCCTCAACGTATTAATCACACTCGCCAGGCATTAGAGTTTTGCGGGAAATCTTCTCTTTTAAAAAATATGCTTCTCGGGCATAGAACAATGTTCTATATGCATTTTAAAGCCATATGCCTTATGCACTAAAAACCGATCAACACTATATTTTGTGCTTATCCGATGAACAAACAATCTACCATTTTTGATCCAATCCAAGTCCTTCAAGGAACAAGATTGAGACCTTTCTTAGGTAGCACCAAACTTTCATGAACTTATAGTCAGGCACCATGCTTTCTATAATTCTGACTATTTGGTCCAACTTCCTAAGAGGTAGTTTGTTCAACACATATCTTGCAAAAAGCTCACTTCCCGCACAATTCAGAGTTTAACCCTGAACTTATCAACATGACATTCCAACCACACAATTGTGCGAACGGTGTCGCATGTTCACCGTTTCAATCACACTGATCATGTATTCATATCCATGTGAATATATCATTTCAGAACTAGTTAGACAATATCTAACACGTCCAAGAATAGTCTATCATTTAATGATTAACACTTAATCATTGGATTAAAGTTGATAGATTAACACAACAGAACACATATGATTAAACATGTTTTCTGACAAGCCTTAATCTTCAACAATAGAATTCACGTATTCATTCTTACTTGAATGAATATCTCGACTGATTTCTCTTTTACTTCTCATCAAGTAGACATATCGGTGTTTAGTACAACCATCAATAAATTGAGGAAATACATTTTAAACCCTTCATGGTTTTGCACGCATCTGAAATGCATCAAACCATTAGGTTATGTACTCCGTTCGAAACTTTGAACTGAAAACTTAGCAATACATTGCTTCGAACACAAACTCATATATGTGTTTCGATTTAAATAATAGATTTAGAAAAATAAAACATTTATACTTTTATATTTTCATGACCTACTATATCATGTCAAATCAGTGACTTAGTTGAATAACTCAACATGTCATTATTGACCACAAGAGTATTGACTAAAATGCTCATTTTGAACAAATAGTCACTCATGTATTGCCACAAATAAGCAAACCTATCACAATTTGATCATAGTGTTTTGGCTACCGAAAGGCTACTGCCCTTTAGGTTTCAAAAACCACTAGTCATGATTCAGATTCGTATGCTTGCACTTTTTAGTGGATTTCTAAACGTTTAAAACGTTTCCATAAATTAACGCCCCCATAGTTCGTGCATTCCCTTTGTCCTCACTTTGGACATGCACACTGTCACGGAGAAACTTAATCGATTTCAATGTGGTTAATGAAACAATATCATTTATTTCAGACATTTTAAGTCCATACCACTGAACCGTTAGGTTTTCTCCCACTCTCCCGTAGGCGTTTTGGTTTACGTTTAGATTCTCGATCTACATGATCGATGAGTTACCCCCACATTTGTGGGACCCTCGGGGTTCTCCCCCAATAATAGTAATATACTATTACTCAATTACTATACTCAATAATAGCAACCACAACATATTCATAATACATTATTTCAACAAGTTAATAAGATGTTATATCAACAAGTTATTAAATGTTCTTTCAACAAACTAATAAAATGTTAATTCAACAAATTATTAAATGTTATTTCAACAAACTAATAAAATGTTATTTCAACAAATTATTAAATGTTATTTCAATAAAATAATAAGATGTTATTACAACAAATTAATAAATCAAGTGATATTTGTTTATTCTTAAAATAAAACTCAACGGCCATTTATAATTTGTTTAATCATCAAATTATTTGCTCTTTGATGAACAAAGTTGGTTATTAAATAACCTTTCATCCAAATATGTAACGGACTCGTCATTTCAATTCGTTGCTAGCTAATAAATCTCTCCATAAATACCAACAATAACCGTCATTACAATAATTTATAACTATCCATATTAAATTATGATTAATCACAATTAATAAGAAGTTATAAATACTCGTCATTAATCTCATTAATGATTACCGTTATAAATTTTGTAACCCTCCAAATTAAATTGCAATAAATCACAATTAATAAGTATATTACCCATTATATCACCACATTAGTGTTTTTAATAACGGTGGTTTCAAATTTGTAACCCCCGTCATTAATATGCATGAATTAATAGGAGTTACACCGGCACCCACAATGTTCTGGTCAGTTCCAGCACCCACTGTGTTCCGGATATTTCCATCAGGAAACTGTTTGTTATCTGAAATAACAAACACGCACAATCTAATTTCGGAAAATGAAACTAAAACTTCTCTTTCGCAAACACCAAATTTCTATAACCATGCATGGTTTCAAAAAACTGATTCTGCAAGAGTATTCTAGTTCATTTTCGAAAAAGATTATCAAATTCTGAAAGATTTATTCAGCCGTAAACACCAGATAAATCTGATTTTACACAGAACAATCTCAGAATTCAACCAGTTCTGTCGTAAGCCCCAAATTCTGAAAATCAGAAAATAGTTTTACAAGAACTATTTCAAAACCAGTTCTGTCGTAATCACCAATTTAATGGCTTTTACTAGAACTGTTTCGAATAATCACCGATTCTCCAATTCCATTGCATAGATCCATATGACTACACAAAAACTCATTGGAAATTGTTAGTCCTTTATTAACATGAAAACAATAAACATGTATAAATCACTAACAATATAAATATAGTGTCTAACCAGATTGCTCAGATAAAATTCTAGAACTCTAGAAAATATAATTATGACAAACGTCATGTTCACAACATATTCGTAACCCATTTAAGAAACGGTTTCATAACTAACACAATATGAAATCTCATTAGCACATCTTACTAACTCGTTTTCAACAACATTTATACACGGTCTACTTGACCTTGAAGTAAAGTCAATTAAACCAACAATAGTTACCAACGTTTTCAAACCCATTAAATAGGCAAGGCAACATTCAATACACTGGAAATTTAATCGGCACCAAATATACATGCAAAGTAATAAATTCCCTTAGTGAATAACTAAACCGTTTCTGATAACCCATCGGAGGTTTTTTCTTTGTTGTCGGGTAACTTCCATTTGAAGTAAATTCCCTTTATTTATATTTAGCTAAACATTGAATAATTCTTTTCTTTGTAATAATTTACTCAGGTTGGTATTTCTCATAAAATATTTGACAAAAGTTTTCTGTAAACTTAAGAAGACAGTAATCAAAGTATTAGCTTTGGCTGGCGATGAGAAGGAGTTGGGAACATTATGACACTTCCTATGGTACGCAAACCGAATAATTCCAATACTATCAAAAGCATAACATACGAGAGTTTGACTATGATCAAAACCAAATCAATTATAAATTAACTTAATTTATCTAGCCACTCAAAACATGAGGAAAAATATTCTAACACCACCGTGCTAAAAACAACATCCATGATTAACCATTTATATCAGCTAAATCATCACCAAGCAAAATATATATTTTCTCAAAATTCAAACGATGATAAAACATATTATCAAAACGCAGTCAACATGCTCATATGCGAACAATAATATATATCATAAACATACATACGATACGGTTAAAAACCGAAAAATTTGAATTTCACAAAAATCCCAAACAAGGTAAAGCAAACACAAAACGCTTTCGACAATTCAACCGGAAACACCAATTTCTTAAAACCAATGTTTGTTAGAAAAAGATTTTCCAAAGAACTGTCTTAGCCACGGAAATAATTTTCTGTTTATCCAAACACCAAAATTATTGTATTGACGTACGAAACATAAAAAACATCGTTTAAAATTGTTGGGTACGTTGTAAATAAACACAATAATTTTTACGAAAAAAAAAATGGACAAATAAACAGAAAATGGTTTCCTCAAATATATAAATATCAAATACAAGATTTAACATAAAATAATGTAAATGATACCGAAATGGACTAAAGTCCGAGACGAGTTAACTGCAAGCAGTTTCCCTTAAACGATATTTGCCCCGCCACCTCTGCTTCTGTCTAAATGGGGCACTTCGTTCCCAAGGTACAACGTCTATCGCATGTGACTCGACGGAAATGGCACCGAGCCACGGTCGGGCCGTTGGTGGTGCGGTACTCTCTCTCTATATGTATGCATATGTGTATGTGTGTGAATGTGTATATGCCATGTATTTTATTTTTCATAAAAAGCTTATTGAAAAGCTTCAAGTAAAAAATGGTTGGAAACCATCATTTTATGCATTTCTATTGTAACTCTTTTTTCCAATAAAGAGCCACACTTAATGGGGTAATAAAATTTTGAAACTCACAATTTTTAATTGCACTCAAAACCATAAAACAAAGTTTTATCCAACATGTTTGAATATGAAATTATTTTGATACACAGTAGCCGTGTACATGTAAACACTCATGCATAAATCTCACTAGTATGTTTGAAAACATATAGAATCAAGATAAGTAATTGAACTGTTTTACATGATTTTTTCAAACTGTCAGATATGAGTATGTTTATATTTTGTGAAAAAACTTTTACAGTAAAATTTTGTATTGTTAGTCACCAAACTCCAAAAGTTTTAAAATCTTAAGTTGAGTAAGTAAATTTACCCATTAGGATGCTTATAAATTATACAATGGTAAATTAAAGTTCATTGTTATAATATAAGATAATTATAATCACCCAAAGGTGGATTTGTCAAATTTATAACTAATGGACGTACTAGTTGGTAACCAATACTATTCTATTCAAAATTTACATCCAAAGATGTTAAATATGTCTAATTAGTGTATATGATTGCCAAATTATAGATTATTTTAGCATCATTAAAATTAGCGTTATATGCCTTTGTATCACCCAAAGGAGGACAATGATATATAGTTTATGTATTAGAATCATTAAAATTAGCGTTATATGTTTTTGTATCAGCTAAAGGAGGACAATGATATATAGTTTATGTTTATCTATTTGAATCTGTTTTATGCATTTTAAATTTATAAATTAAAGTACTAATAAACGACTATTGTATCAAAATTTGCAGTACCTGTTCCCGTTGCTCTACATTCGCATGCTTCGTCGGTACCCGTGTTCAATGGGCTTAATTTCTCTGATTGGTGTGAACAAATTCAATTCCAGTTAGGTGTTTTGGATCTTGATTTGTCACTTCAATCAGAGAAACCGGATGCTATTACTGATACTAGCACCAATGATGAAAGGACTTTCCATGAAACTTGGGAAAGGTCAAACAGACTTAGCCTAATATTTATGCGAATGAGTGTAGCAAACAACATTAAGTCAACACTTGCAAAATCTGATACTGCTAAGGAATTTATGAAAAATGTTGAAGAGCGTTCTCAAACTGCAGATAAATCTGTTGCAGGGACATTAATGACTACCTTAACCAACATGAAATATGATGGTTCTCGTAGCATGTATGATCATGTCACTGAGATGCAAGATGTTGGAGCAAAAATTAAAAGCTTAGGGATGAACTTGGATGAAAGCTTTCTAGTGCAGTTTATTATTAACTCACTAACTCCTGAATATAGCACATTCAAGATGAATTATAACATAATGAAAGACAAATGGAATGTGTATGAACTCAAAAGTATGTTAGTTTCTGAGGAAAGGAGGCTTAAGAATAAAGGAAAACATTCAGTTAATCTCGTAAGTAACCAAGGAGAAAGAAAGAAGTTTGGTAAAAAGACAGAAAATGGGAAGAAGGGACTACATAAAGTGAATAGTTCCTCTTTCCAAATCCGCAAGAAAGAGCAAAAGGATGTAAAGTGCCACTTTTGTGGAAAACCCGGACATTTCAAGAATGTTTGCCTGAAACTTAAGGCATGGTTTGAAAAGAAAGGTAATTTTAAAGCTTTAGTATGTTTTGAAGCAAATTTAACTGAAGTTCCTTTTAATATTTGGTGAATTGACTCTGGTTCTACTGTCCATGTTTCCAATACTATGCAGGAATTTCTTAAGACCCGAACCACAAGTCCAAATGAGAGGTTTATTTACATGGGAAATCGTGTGAACGCTCCAGCTGAAGCTATTGGAACTTATCGTTTAATTTTAGCTACTGGAAGTCATTTGGATTTGTTTCAAACTCTTTACGTACCTTCTTGTTCTCGCAATTTGATTTCACTGTCTTGTTTGGATTCTGTTGGATATTCTTTTAAATTTGAGAATAAAAGTTTTAGTTTGTTTAAAAATAATCATTTTATTGGTTCTGATATTCTTTTTGATGGTTTATATAAACTAAAACTTGATAATATTTTTGTGGAAACTCTTTTAACCTTGCATGATAATGTTGGAACTAAACGTGGTTTAGTAGATGAAAGTTCTTCTTATTTGTGGCATAAATGTTTGGGTCATATTTCCAAAGAAAGACTATCAAGATTGGTAAAGAATCAAATTTTACCGAATTTGCATTTTACCGATCTTGGTATTTGTGTTGAATGTATAAAAGGGAAACAAACAAAACACACAAAAAAAGGAGCCACAAGAAGAACACAACTTCTTGAAATAATACACACTGATATTTGTGGGCCTTTTGACGTTCCATCTTTTGGTGGAGAAAAGTATTTTATTACCTTTATCGCTGATTTTTCACGTTATGGATATATTTACTTATTGCATGAAAAATCTCAATCAGTAGATGCCTTAGAAATATTTATTAATGAGGTTGAAAGGCAATTAGACTTAAAAGTGAAAATTTTAAGATCTGATAGAGGTGATGAATATTATGAAAAATACAATGAAAGTGGACAATGTCCAGGTCCATTCGCTAAATTTCTTGAAAAGCGTGGCATTTGTGCGCAATACACAATGCCAGGTACACCACAACAAAATGGTGTAGCTGAAAGGTGTAATCGTACTTTGATGGAAATGGTTAGAAGTATGCTATCTAACTTATCTTTACCCATTTCATTGTGGATGCATGCCTTAAAAATTGTCATGTACTTGTTAAATAGGGTTCTTAGTAAAGCAGTTCCTAAAACTCCTTTTGAGTTATGGACTGGTAGGAAACCTAGTTTACGGCACCTGCATGTTTGGGGTTGCCCGGCAGAAGCAAGGATTTATAATCCACAAGAAAAGAAATTGGATTCAAGAACGATCAGTGGTTTTTTCATTGATTATCCAGAAAAGTCTAAAGGGTATAGATTTTATTGTCCTAGCCATAGTACAAGAATTGTTGAAACTGGAAATGCTAGGTTCCTTGAGAATGGTGAAGTTAGTGGGAGTTTGGAACCACGAAAAGTGGAGCTTCAAGAAGTTAGGGTGGAAATACATTTACCTTTAACTTCTTGTAAGGCTATTTTTCCTTCTGTTGTTGGAGTTTGGAACCCATAGTTGACCAAGAAAATATGCTATTTCTTATGATTATGTGGTCTATCTAAATGAAGCAGATTTTGATATGGGAATCGATGAAGATCCAGTTTCATTATCAAACCATCGAAAGTGTTAATTCTGCGAAATGGTTAAATGCCATGGAAGATGAGTTAAAATCAATGGAACAAAATGAAGTTTGGGATCTCGTCGAATTGCCCAAAGGATGTAAAAAGGTCGGGTGTAAATGGGTCTTTAAGACCAAACGCGACTCTCTTGGCAATATCAAACGACATAAAGCAAGACTTGTTGCCAAAGGTTTTACTCAAAAAAGTGGAATTGACTACACAGAGACTTTTTCACCCATCTCTAGAAAAGATTCGTTAAGAATTATTATGGCATTGGTTGCTCATTACGATTTAGAGTTACACCAAATGGATGTGAAAACCGCCTTTCTAAATGAGAATTTAGAAGAAGAAGTCTATATGACTCAACCAAAAGGATTTTCCATTAAAGGAAAGGAAAACATGGTGTGTAAACTTAAGAAGTCGATACACGGACTTAAACAAGCTTCCCACCAATGGTATTTTAAGTTTAATGATACTATTATTTCTTTTGGATTTAAAGAAAACACCGTTGATCGGTGTATTTATGTAAAGATCAGTGGGAGTAAAGTTATGTTTTTAATTCTGTATGTTGATCTTGCTACTAACGATTTTGGCTTGTTATATGAGACCAAGAAATTTCTCTCCGAAAACTTTGAAATGAAAGATATGGGTGAGGCAACCTATGTGATCGGAATAGAGATATCTCGGGAATGTTGGGTCTGTCTCAAAAGACATATATCAATCGTGTTTTGGAGAGATTCAAAATGGAAAAGTGCTCATCAAGTGTTACTCCAATTCAGAAAGGGGATAAGTTTAGTCTTATGCAATCTCCTAAAAATGAAATGGAACGCAAACAAATAGAAGGAATTCCTTATGCATCAGTTGTAGGGAGTTTAATGTATGCTCAAACTTGTACTAGGCCAGACATCAGTTTTGCTGTTGGAATGCTTGGCCGGTATCAAAGTAATCCGGGAATGGATCATTGGAAAGCTGCAAAGAAAGTATTGAGATACTTGCAGGGCACAAAGGACCATATGCTCACTTATCGAAGATCTGAGGATCTTGAAGTGATTGGTTATTCAGATTCAGACTTTGCCGGTTGTGTTGATTCAAGAAAATCAACGTCGGGTTATTTGTTCCTATTAGCTGAAGGAGAAATTTCATGGAAGAGTGCGAAGCAATCTACCATTGCTACATCCACTATGGAAACTGAATTTGTGGCTTGTTATGAAGCCGCAATTCAAGTAAATTGGCTGTAAAACTTTATTTTGGGACTTGGTGTAGTCGACAGTATTACCAAGCCACTGAAAATTTATTGTGATAATTCGGCAACAGTCTTCTTTTCAAATAACGACAAGTTATCTAAGGGTGCAAAACATATGGATTTAAAATATCTTGCCGTTAAAGAAGATGTTCAGAAACAAAAGGTGTCAATTGTACATATTAGTACTAAACTCATGATCGCGGATCCAATGACTAAAGGATTGCCACCTAAGACTTTTATCGAGCATGTCGAGAGGATGGGCATCACTAAAAAAAATATATTAATGTTTAGTTTAAAAGATTTAGGTTTAACACTTTGAGCTTATTTATGTATTGTTTCTGAAAAAAATAATAAATATAATGTTTTATTGCTTTTGTATATACATAATGTTAAACATGATTTGATTTATTTTCTTTTATAGATCTTGTTAAGTACACGACCAATATTGTGGTACTTGGAAGAGATTGTGTTGTTATATAATGCAAAATCGCCATGACTCGTATTAATTTATACTTAATAGTGATTTTAATGACGTGACCAATATCTAAATTATTTTATCAAGCCATAAAGACTAAATTAAACTGCTACAATGCCAAGTGGGAGAATGTTAGAATATATATATATGGCCTAGTGTCATATATGTTAAATAAATAATGGTTTGGATAATTATCAAGTTTATTAATCTTATTAGTTAAATAATTGATTAAAGATAAATTAAAGCAGTTAGTATTAGATAAGAATTAAAGTTAATGTTAAACCAATACTACCACTTATCACGTTGATGGAACGTGAGAAGTGGGGAAGACTGTTATACGTTCCCGCTCTCTACCTATAAAATAGTAGCAATAGTACTATATTCTCACCATCAAATAATATACAGAAAAATATATATAATAGTACTCATTATTAAGGAAGGGCTAAGAGAGAGAATACCGTATCTCATAAAAGCTTAAGCAACAAAGTACAATGGCTCAAGATAAGTATTCAATTATCTTTGTTCGTATTGTTGTGAAAATTATGAAGTTAACAAGTTTTTTTAAATTAATCTAAAGGTTTATAGAATATGTTTTACATTTTACACATAGTTTTTGGTTAGTTTATTTACGTTTTTACTTGTACAAGCTTTGGGGGTATGTGAAGATAATATTTTGGAGATATAAGGTGGGATGTAGTCTACAGTTCATGTTTCTTAATAAAAACGAAGTGAGCTTTTGCTCACTTTTACCACACAAAAAATAACTCATGCACAATAGCGAACATAGTTATCTCCAATCAATCCATTTTATATTTGAAGAACTAAACTTTGAACAATTTATAAGAATATAAGATTAGTCCCAGTGCTCAAACTGCGTTGTACAGAAATATGTTTCTACATTTTACTATTTCCTAACCAGTTTGTAAAATTTCTCGTCATTAAAACTTGATATGTTTATAAAGTAAAATGTCAGATGTTATGTTCCTGGGGCAATCTGATTAATAATGAGTTGCTGAAATAAGGAAAATTGATATCCTTTTGATTGGGTGTTCATTTAAAAGAAAAGAAAACTAGAACATGAACACTTGAATATAAGAAAAAGAAACTAACCAACAGAAGATGCTCTATAAGCTTTTGATCAATCCCGTCATTATTCTCCTGGATAATGTTGATCAGTGTATCCAACACATCATTTTCATCATAATTATTTCTTGATTTCCTAAGATCTAGTCTTTCGTCAATAACTCTACCTAAAATCTTGAACATTTTTCCAAAAAGACTTTTCGAACGACCATGTATTACTTGTGGGTCAACTTTCACAAGCACGGGGAAGAAATCGGCTATGTTAGGTTTACCCATTTCCACCATAATATTGGAAATCACATCTTTGAACTCTTTAGATGAATCTTTGTTTGTATTGGCTAGATCAAAGGAAAATAAGGTGTTTGATAAAAAGTTAAGGGATGTTGTAAAACTTGCATGATCAATGTCCACCGGTACACCTCTTCGACAACAATCTTCTACATGGTTAACTAACTCCTGTACCTTAAGACAAACATTGGAAACAAAAGTTCAAATCAGTTCCTGATCCAGGGTCTTAGAGGCAAAATTCGAATATGAACTCTATGGCCTATTACAATCTTCTATATTCAATTAGTGACCATCATATAAAAAGGGAAAGTTTTATAAAAGTAATATTTTTTGTTTAAGAATAGGTACATATACTGATATACATATAGCATGATCATTTCTACCTAATATTAAAAGAGATTTTAACTATTTTAATAATTAAGTGTCAAACTTTGTACCAAATGATCATTTTTCCTTATAAAAATCGTATTATTTTGGAATACAAAATCAATTGTTTCCGAAATTTAGCTCTCAATGTTGGCTTGAACTTTGCTCTATTTTGCATAATAGTGAGATGTTATCTAAAATTTAGTACCATTTTCCCAAAACAAAAAAAAACATGTACCTTTTCATTTCGCAGCTTTAAGCTGGTCTCGAGTTTACAACTCGAAAACGTATGAGAGTTCATGATTTTTCTCATGCTTCGCCAAGTGTCACACACAGGCAACCAAGCGATTGAGAACTGGTTGTGAGCAAGAGCTTGGACCGCATTAGGTAAAGTTCGAGTGGAAAAGGCGAGAACTTGCTTTTGTAAAGCTTCTTTGGCTATGTTTGAAGAAGAGATTACAATAGTGGTGATTTGGCCTAGTCTTAGGCTCATTATAGGGCTAAAGGTTTTTGCGAGCTCGGCTAGAGACTTATGTGGTTGGTCTCCGATTTGAAGAAGATTTCCGATTACAGGTAGCGGTACGGGTCCTGGTGGAAGATTTTTATTCCTTTTGCTTATTTCAAGAATCGAAAGGAAAGCTAGAAGTGAAACAAAAGTTAAGAAAAGATAACAAGCTGCACTTAGAAACTCCATAGTTTTACAGATAATCTTGGAATCTAGGGATTATATATATATATGTGGTGAGTAGACTTATTAATTAGTCTCCTGCAAGTGCAATTGGTCATGTATATATCTATATATGTGGTCGTCCGTCATAAATGCAATTTCAACATTGTCCTGCAAGTGGTCTTATATGTGGTCATATTTATTTTTATGTAGATTTCGACTTCTTCTCTTTCAAAACTCTCTTTCAAAGGAAGTTCCTTAGTCTTATTGCCTTAGTCGTATAATGCTTGCAATCAGCTTTAACATTCCGCTAAATTTAAATGACCACTCTACTACAATCTATCCCAATTCCCAACCACTCTATGCTATCTTTCGATGACGTGTATAATTTGTCAATTTACATAAATTGTGAAATCTTACATGTTTCGTTCGGCCGCTATTTTTTTTATCTGATTTCCCATCTGTCTTGAAACTTTTAAGCGATATAACCCTTAAAACGTAAGTCATCACCATCTCAAAAACTCCATTTCCTTACAAGTTTACTCACTAATTAATTATTTATGATTTTACATGCAATTTATAGTCAAATCTGGATAATGGTTATCGTCTTTTTGAAGAAATCCGGATAATTGGTATACTTTTAACTAGGGGTTGAAAAAATCCCCGATACCCGACCCGACACCCCTCCCATCCCGGTCCCATCCCACCAAAATCCAGTCCCGAAACAATCCCGAATTTTCCGTCCAGACCTTTTTCGAAATCGGGATTGGGTGTAAAATGTCATATCTGTCGGGTACCCGACCTGACCCGAGATATTATTTAATCTTTAAATTTACAAACACATACATATATTAATATATAGATTGAGTATTACATTACCAAATATGTATGAATCTAATAATTTGACTATTACTGTTTTTGTCGTATGATTGTTGAAGTTTTGTTTCTGATTTATTGTTTTGTAAAAACGTTAGTTGCATGTGTTATTGTATGTTTATATAATGTTAAGGAGTAAGTTGTTTTTTTCATGAAAAAGTGAACAAATATATTTTTATTAATATCTTTTACTTTTACTCTGTTTGTTTACATTGCATATTAATTTTTCTTTAAAACGTGTATATATAGTACGCACAGGTGTGAGTCTGGACTCTCAAAGTTTTACCATATAATTATAATCATGTATAATTTGATTTATATAGATGCACCTAGTCTAACTTTTAAAGATAAGCCAACTAGCACATAAGATATCAATAATGAAAATATAACATGTGTATTTAAAATTTGAAGGTAAATTTGTCGGGATTATCCCATCCCGACCCGTCGGGTACCCGAATTCTCGGGACCCGATCTTTTTGGGGTCAGGATCAGGAAGAAAATTTGATTTCCGACTCCTATCAGGTCCGGATTCGTGTTATATGTTTTCGGGTCAGGTTCTGACCCAATGCCACCCCTACATACTTTTAACATATGCATGAGACCCTACGTGAGAATTTTCAATCTATATATAGGATATCAAGCTAGGCTACAACCTTTCAAGAGGGACAAAAATGCTTCAGAATTAATTCATCACAAGTCACGAGTTTTCACATCAAAAAAATGCATCACAAAATTTGCATTAAAAAAATGACATAAAAAAAGAAGAAGACCGTCTTTCAAATAGTTCCTTGCTTATCTAATAAGTATATATGTTGAATGAATATTTGCAGACCAGAAACACTAAAATTATTACATTAACCTCATTATATTTATCTCCTTACTTTTTTAAGTCCATCTTTAGTAAGGCTTTTGAAAAATTTGTGAAACCATGTTTTGGATAACCTTTCTTATATACCCTGAAGAGTTTTTTCTTTATCATATATTCTTACTTAAAACTATATATTCACTATCATGTTTGTAAGCCATTGAGATTGCCAAGTGTCATCATCTTACTCCTTTGATGAACTTCTGTGTTTCTCATTAGCAGGTCCTATACCGTAGGTATATTTCGTAACCAACTTCGGGTAAATTTGAAAATATTTCAGTTACAAAAAATAAATAAATATAAGTTGTGAGTGTCAGCGATTTAGGAACTCTTGAACATGATGGGAACAATCATATTAATATACACAAATTATTACTAAGAAATATTACTGTATTTTAAATATGAATAAGAACGATGCGTAGACGACCTTCATATCGAGCTCCTCGGCTATAATTCCTAGATTCCACCTTCAAGTTTCCAGTAAAATGAGTTTAAAAGCAAACCAATCATCAAGGGCTGCTTTTGGCGTAAGCCAAATAAAGCCAAGTAGCTTAGGCTCCGGCCTTTCAATAGGCGCAATTTTTTTTATAAAAAGTTTTTTTTCAGAACAAAGTCGTTGCTAGTTTGTTTGATGGTCTATTTTATGTAACATAAAATACAGTGTTATGTTTTGTTACGACATAGTTCAGATTTTATAAAAAAAATATGTTTTTTTTTACGCACGATATAAATTTCTTGAACAAAGATAAACAAGCGGCCAAAAAATTTACGATGTAAAAAGTCACGAGACCGGCCCTGCAATCATCACATGAAGGGGAACTATCCTAGATACTAAAGGTACCCCATGACAACTCCTCGCCCCTACACCAGACGGAATAAGAACAAACTCCTGGCCTCAAAAAATAATGTTAGAGCCAATAAATATTTTGGGATCAAACTACTTTGGGCTTCCCTAATTGTTGTCCAAAATACTGAACTTATTTAAGTTGCAGTGCGCGGCCTAAACTTATTTAATTTCTACTCCGGTTCATAACTAAAACTATTTTTTTTAAAAGACAAAAAATACTAAAAAAAATGTAATTTTTTTTTTATAAACAACCACACTCCACTCTAAATAAATTATCGTGTATGCACTTTATGCGAATGTGTATGCACTTTCTACGATTGTGTATACACAGTTTACAACTGTGTATGCACTTTACATTATTGTGTATGCACTTTTATATTATTGTGGATGCAATTTCTACGATTGTGTATACACATTTCATGATTATGTATGCACTTTATACGATTGTTTATGTAGTTCACTATTGTTTATACACATTAAATTATTGTGTATGCACTTTCTACGATTGTGTATGCAGTTCAATAAGGGTTAATTATAGTTTGATGACATGTGTTTTGGCCAATTTTAGGATTGATGACACAACTTTTAACAATTCCGTTTTAATGACGTAAATTTATATTTTGCTTTGTTTTAGTGACCCGCTGTTACAATTTTTGGGTAGAAACCGTTTTGAAGTTTCAATTTGGTCTCTATAATTTAAAATTTTACGATAAACGCTTAAAAATTATACAAATTACACACTTATATAAAAACATTTATATGAAATCTTATAAAACTATCAATTGGAAGTCACATTTTTATATGTAAATTGAAAAAAAAAAAGTTTTAAAAATGCAAATTTAAAAATGATATAAAATTATCAAATAACGTGCTACAAACTAATAAATATAAGATAAATCATTTTTTTTGCTATGTAACTTCATTATTAAACTTATTAAAGAGGTATGAATTTTTTTATTGATTAGTCTTATGTCAAAATAAAATAAAGTTTAATTAGATTCTAACCCATACAAAATTGGGTTTATTAGATCCAAATTTATTTATGTAGGATGATATTAATAATTTTTGACATTATTATATATATTTAATTATACGTGAAGAAATAAAAAAATGATAAATTATTAAAATTGAATTGTTAGTAATTATCCTTTCAATTCATTAGCTTTGTAAAGATCTATGTATATCATCCCAACTAATACAATTCATATGATGTTCGATACTTCTATTCATTTTATTTGCTAATTGTGCAATGCACTTAAACACATGTTTTATATAAGCTTGTAATTTAAGTGTGTTTATATAAGTGTATAATTTCTATTATTTTTAAACGTTTATCGTAAAGTTTTAAACTATACGGACCAAATTGAAACTTCAAAACGGTTTCCATCCAAAAAATGTAATGACGGGTCACTAAAACAAATCAAATTATAAATTTAGGTCACTAAAACGGAAATTTTAAAACTTGGGTCACCAATCTTAAAATTGACCAAAACTCATGTCATTTAACCATAATTAACCTGTTCAATAATGTGTATGCAGTTTCCATGATTGTGTATGCAATTTGCTGGAGCTTCGTCGACTTTGTTAGAGGTTCTTGAAACTTTGGTGACATCTATCGATCACTAAAAACGAGAATAAGTATGCATTTTAAAGTGTATACACAATAAAATTGTAGACACAATCGTAGAAAGTGCATACAAAATCGTAGAAAGTGCATACACAATCGTAAAAAGTGCATACACAATCATAGAAAGTACATAATCGGTCGACAAGATGGTTTGGCTCGGTTCCGATAATTTTTTTGGTCAAAACCAAACCGAACCAATTATTTTTGATTGGTTTGGTTCATATTTTACTCAATAACCGAACCGAACCACGAACACCCCTAATTGTATATGCAATTTCAAAAAAGTTGAAAACAATCCAAAAAAGTCATATAAAATCTAAAAAACTGTACACGTGCATAAACAATCTAGAAAAAGTTTATTTATTGACTCCTATAAATACAAATTTGAATGTTTCATGTGTTTTTATAATTTTTACCTACACTTAAATAAGTTGTATTTTATGGACTTAAAACTTAATAAAAGATTAAAAATTGTACTGGTCAGAAAATTGTTCATGTGTTGACTAGAACCTGTGATCCCTTTGGGATTGTATACTTACAAATTTCAACATCCATCTTCACACATTTCGGTTCGTTAAAGGACCCGGAGGGTGCTTTCGAAGTGTCTCCATCACTATTGGTGGCAAATAAGGGAGATATTGTTTGTCCGATTCTTCTATTGGGTTTCCTCTACCAATTGTTTTTCCAAGCACTGCTTCGTATGTTTTTAATATTTCTGAATTATTTAGTATTTCAGCAATTGCCCATTCTACTGTGCTTGATGTTGTGTCCGTCCCAGGTATAAATAGGTCATGTTAAAGGTGTACACAAAAATACAATTTGAAAAATGCATATTGTTGGGTAAAACTTTTTGATAATTGAACTTTTAGTATAATAACCAATGTACTTATAAGTTTAAGCACATATGATGTATATTATTAATTAGTTTTGTAATACGTCCTATAATAACAATGAAATGAATATTAATCATTATGGATTTAGGTTGTTAATATATATGCAACCGTCTAGGCACACATTAGGAGATGAAAATTAGTGAAAACAATACATATTGTATATGGTTAAGCGTTCAATTTGAATATTAGTAATATATCTTCACCCATGCATATTGAGTAAACCATCTAGAAAATCATTCCGATGATTCTTATATTGTTCAGCCTTCTTGACTCTACTCTTTCATTGGCCAACTAATTAGTAACGATCTTGAACATCTTCCTGAAGCTTTTAGATAATTTATGTCGTAGACCCTGTGGATCAATATTTTCAAATATTGGAAATAAGTCTGACAAGTTCGGCTTCACAACTCTACCATTATGCTAGAAATCACATTTCTATACTCTTTTGACAAGCCCTCCGGAAAATCGATTGAAAACATTGTGTTAGACATCATATTTATGAATGTTGTGAAAGCTACGTATATTGATCGCCACACCTTTGTCACAACATTTTCCAACGTATGCCATGAGTTCATGAATCTTTTCTCGGCATTGATTTTGGCTACCATTGAGCTTGTGAGTGGGAAATTAAAAGTTTTCATGATTTCTGAGGTTTCGCCATGAGTCTGAGATAGACATCCATACTACCGTGTGTTCTAATTGGCCATAGGCATGGATCTAGTCGAGAAAAGTATGTCTTGCTTTTGGAAGATTTCTTTGGCTAAGGTTGCTGAAGAAAAAACATAAGATACAGACGGTTGTTAAGTTTCAAAAAACAACTAAAACGCAATTCAAATTCCATCACGGGAAAAATTTTCATTGGTATTGCTTTTTTATTTAAGCAATTAATTCACCATATATGAATTAGTATTTACCCGATATATTGAATGAAGTGCCCATTTTGTTCTCTTAAAATTGCTTCTTGAAGATTGACTAGTCTAAGACAATATTAATTAAGCATTAATTATACCATGAACAGGACAATATTTCTGGCCTATTAACTCTTGTTGTAAAATGTTTTGAACAAAATAACTCAAGTTGGTTTTTATGAATTAAAACAGTTTAATGTTTACAGGTAAGTTTGCAACCTCAGTTGCAACTACAGTTCCAACCTGCCAATACGCAGAATTCTGTTTTATTCTGTCTAACTGCATTACTTAATTTTTAAAGTCTTTTATGTGAATAAAAGTATGCAGGATATATTCTCATTTGTTTAACAAGATTCAGTTTGCTCTTATTGATAATATTTAAGCGATAAATAATAGAAAGAGTTTAAATGGAATATGGAGATCAATTTGAAAAGATAATGTTCCTTTAATTGTGGAAACTAGATCTCTTTTATTATACAATATGTTTATCTCTTCATTCAATTTATGTGTTTACAAATCAGCAATGATCTAATTAGATTGAATATATGGAGTTATGGTTTTACGTTTTATTAAAATTGTATCTCTAATAAGATATTATTTTATATGTTCATTGTTTAAGTAAATAGTAACTCCTATTGTCAAGCTAGTCTATTAACATGTATTAACAGGTATTAAGAAAAAGAATGGGTCAATCAATTACAGCATTATCTCATTCAAGATATGGGAAGGTTGATCAATCAGAAGAGTACAAATCAATCAACAAGTTCTTGAAGAAATAAGATTGTTTTTACTCTTTATATAGTTAATAGCCTTGCTTGTAAAAAAATGTGTGTTCTAAATTATAAAGAACTCAACTTTGAGAGAATACACAATAAGCTTTAAAAAAGAAAACAATGGTGGGATGCCATTGATCTTTTGAGTGATAGTTATAAGTTAGGAGAAATATAGAGATAGGTAGAAAAACCTAGAAAGAGCCAGAGAGTTTTTCATTAAGAGTTGAATCCTATATTGTAAGTTATTATTATATTATCGATCTGGGTAAGTGCCCCGGAGACGTAGGCTAGTTGGGTGAACTCCGTTATTAAATGTGCGTGTGATTTAATTCAAGTATATTTAATTATTTCAGTTATGTCCATCATTATATTTAGGTTCCAATCTCAGTTGCAACTGTAATTGGAACCTAATTACATAACTGAAACTAGAACATCAGATAGGAATTTCAATTGGTATCAGAGCTTCACATCAGATATACTTGGTGTGGATCCTGTGTTCTGGGAAAGATGGATTTAATGAGGGAAGGAAACGCATTTAACAAGCCACCATTGCTTGAAGGAGAAGTCAACTATGGAGTGTGGAAAATCAGAATGAGATCGTTCATCAAATAGCAAGATGAACAAGCATGGAAGACTGTATTGTATGGTTGGGAGATTCCAACTGTGACAGATGGTGAAGGTGAACTGGTCTATGTACCTGAAGACAGATGGTCTGCTGATGAGGACAAAAAGTCAAGTGCAAACTCAACAGCAATAAACTTAATCTTTGCTGGTGTAACTCTCAGTGTTTTCAGGTATAACTCTCACTATGAAACTGCCAAAGAGGCATGAGACTTTTACAAGTAACTTTTGAAGAAACTGTTAAAGTAAAAACCTTTAAACTCCAACAGTTAACTACTCAATTTGAAAATTTAAGAATGGAGGAAGATGAAACCATTGAACAGTTTAATGGTAGAATTTGTCATATTGCTCATCAAGCTGGGACCTTAGGTGAAAAATATAGTGATGCTAAACTTGTAAAGAAAACCCTAAGGTCTCTTCCAGAAAGTTTTGAAATTAAAATTACTGCTATTGAAGAATCAACAGACTTGGATAATCTAAAATTTGAAGAGCTTATAGGAAATCTAAGCACTCATGAGCTAAAATTTTCAAACAAAAGAGACCAGAAAAATAAATAGCCTTCCAGGCTAAGAAACCTAAATCCAAAGTCTGTGAGAATGTGAGTGATGAAGAACAACTGACCTTCTTTGTTAAAAAGGTTTACAAAAAATTCTATAAGAAAAAACAGGATGATACTGGAACATACAAAAACTTTCAGAAGAGAGATAATCAATTTAGGCCAGAACCTAGGCTTAATAATAATCCTAAAGGGAAGTGGAATCCTAAAGAGAAGGATGACAGAGATTATCAGCCTAGAGAAATTCAATGCAGAAAATATAGAGGTTATGGTCACATTCAGTCTGAGTGTGCAAATACTTTAAAAAGGAACAAAAATGCTTATATAGCCACTCACAGTGGCAGTGAATCTGAGAGTAACAGTGATGAAGAGAATGAATCTAAATTTGTTAATTTTATGGGAAGAATCACTCAAAAAGAACCTGTGTATGAAAGTGATTGTGAGTCAGTTTCAACCCTAGTTACAACTGCACTTAAAACCTATAGCAGTGATGAGGAAGAACCCTCTGATGAAAATATTTCTCAGTAGTATCTTGTCCTTTATGAAAAATATCAATGTCTGAGTAAACAATCCTTGATCATCAACAAACTTAATACAAATCTAAAGGATGAGGTAAAGAATCTCACGGAGCAACTCAACACACAACAGGTTGAGCTAACTGAGATCAAGAAGAAAATGAAACTGTTGAATGTGACTGCATCAGATAAGTTAGATGACATGTTGTCCTATTCTAGAGGCTCTAACAATAAGAGTGGTTTGGATTACTATGGTTATGAAAGCACTGGAAAAATTACTTTTGTTAAAGCTCTAGTTAAAACTGAAACTCATGTTTTTGACAATAAGGTTAGAAGTACAGTTGCAACCAGGAAAAAACTGAATAATTTTAAGGATAAATCTACTTTCGATTTAAAACTGTGTAATTTTTGCAAAAGACCTGGACATTTAGAAATCAGGTGCTATTTAATAATGAACAGAAAATATATTTCTCAGAAAAACTGGTTGTCCTCTTGCTATTAAAAGATGAATTGGGTCTGGAAGGTTAAAAGTAAATCTACCTTAATTGCCAATAATAAAGCTGTCATTACTTCTCTAAATGCTGTTACTACTAATGAATGGTACTTTGACAGTGGTTGCTCTAAGCATATGACAAGTGATCCAAGTGTTCTCAAAAATGTCATTAATCTCACATGAAAAACTGTTGTATTTGGAGGTGGAGACACTGGTAAAATTATTGGAAAAGTAATCTTCAACAAACCTAGAATGCCTGAAATAAATGATGTTTTTCTTGTAGATGGCTTAAAAGCTAATCTCATCAGTATTAGGCAACTCTGTGACAATCACATGGTAGTTCATTTCAACAAACATAAGTGTATGATTACTGATGTGAAAAATGAATTGATCATGACAGGAGTTAGGTCAGCAAACAGTTGCTATGTTTTTAAGAAAACTGGAAAAATGTTACCTGAGAATAGGTGCAATCAAGCTGCAACTAATAATGTTGATATTTGGCATAAAAGGCTTGGTCATGTGAATTACAAAACCTTGGATAAACTGGTTAGAAATGAATAGAGGTATTCCTAATCTTAGTATTAAAACTCAATGTGTGTGTGGTGATTTTGTAATGGGAAAACAGACAAAGAGGACTCATAAAAGTACCAGTCAAATCTATACCAAAAGAGTATTAGAAATTCTTCATATTGAGCTAATGGGTCCTATGCAAACTGAAAAGTATTGGTGGAAAGAAGTATATTCTGGTAGTTGTGAATGATTTCTCTAGATACTCTTGGGTAGTTTTTCTGAAAGATAAAACTGAAACCTTTGAACACTTCAAAGCACTATGCTTAAAACTGCAACTTGAAAAAGGAACCTCTATTGGAAAAATTGTTAGGGTCAGAAGTGATCATGGAACTGAATTTGAAAACAGTAAGTTCAAAATTTTCTACAACTCTCTAGGAATAACTCATGAGTTTTCAGCCCCAAAAACTCCACAACAAAATGGTGTAGTGGAAAGAAAAAACATAACCATTCAAGAAATGGCTAGAGTCGTGCTTAACTCTAAGAAACTTGCCAAAAGATTTTGGGCTGAAGCTGTGAATATTGCATGTTATATTGTTAATAGAGTATATCTTACAAAAGGTATCAACATGACTGCATATGAAATCTGGAAAGGTAGAAAACCCAATGTCAAGTATTTTTAAGTATTTGAGTGTGTTTGTTACATTCTAAAGGATAGAGAACATCTTGGGAAATTTGACCCCAAAAGTGATAAAGGTATATTTCTTGGTTATTCTCAAAATAGTAGAGCTTTCAGAGTTTTTAATCTAAGAACAAACTGTGTTATGAAGTCATATAATGTGTTATTTGATGACTTGAAAACGAGATTATAGGTGATGATGATGAGTCTGGAATCAAAAGTAAAGACATAAAAGAAAAGATGCAAATTGACAGTTCTGTAGAGGTTGGAAGTTCAGTTGCAACTGAGTTTGAAACCCAGAGTATAACAAATTCTGATGAAGAAGAAGATGGTCCTCCAATTCAATTCAAAAATAAACCTCGTTATGGAAGGACTCAGAAGAATCACTCTCTTGAAGATGTCATTGGAGAAGTCAACTCAGGTATGAAAACCAGAGGTAAAAGAAATAATGTTATCCACTTTGCTTGTTATATTTCTCAGTTAGAACCTAAGAATATAAAAGAGACTTTGGAAGATAGTGAATGGATTTTAGCTATACAAGATGAACTGTCTCAATTTGAGAGGAATGATGTGTGGACATAATCATGGATCTTTAGGAATAAGAGTAATGAAGATGGCATAATCATTAGGAATAAAGCTAGACTTGTGGCTCAAGGATACACTCAGATTGAGGAAATAGACTTTGATGAAACTTTTGTCCCTGTAGCAAGAATAGAATCTATTAGAATGCTACTTTCTCTTGCTTGCCTGTATGACTTTAAGTTATTCCAACTAAATATCAAAAGTGCCTTCTTGAATGGTAACATACAAGAAGAAGTCTATGTCAGTCAACCTAAAGGTTTTGAGGATCCCATGAACATGTTTTTCGCTTGAAAAAGGCCCTGTATGGTTTAAAACAAGCCCCTAGAGCTTGGTATGAAAGGTTAAATAAGTTCCTAATTGAAAAACGTTTTGACAGATGAGGAGTTGATAAAACCTTGTTTACAAAGAAAACTTCTAAGGATATTATTGTTGCTCAAATTTATGTTGATGACATTGTATTTGGCTCTACTTGTGATAAAAAAATTGCTGAATTTATTTCTGATATAAAACTTGAGTTTGAAATGAGTTGTTGAGGAGAATTAACTTACTTTCTAGGAGTTCAAGTTAAGCAGAATGAAAAGGGCATTTTTCTGTGCCAAACTAAGTATGCTGATAATCTGTTTAAGAAATTTCGTTTGAGTGAGAGTAAAGAGAAAAGAACCCCTATGAGTACTACTCTTAAATTGTCCAAAAATGATAAGGGTAAGAGTGTTTGTCCTAGCCTCTATATGTCTATCGTTGGAAGCCTTCTTTTTTTGACTGCTAGTAGACCAGATCTTTGCTTAAGTGTAGCAATTTATACCAGATATCAGGCAAATCCTCTAAAATCTCATCTTCTTGCTGTCAAAATAATCTTAAGGTATGTTAAAGGCACTACTCACCTTGGTCTTTGGTACTCTAAAGACACTAATCATCATTTGGTAGGATACTGTGATGCAGACTGGGCTGGTAACATAGTTGACAGAAAAAGTACTTCTGGTGGGTGTTTTTATTTTGGAAATAACATTGTGTCCTGGTTTAGTAAAAAGCAAAATTGTATTTATTTGTCAACAGCTGAGGCTGAATACATTACAACTGGTAGTGGATGCACTCAGCTAATTTGGATGAAACAAATATTAGCTGATTATAATACCAAACAAGAAGTATTAACTCTGTTTTGTGATAATAAAAGCGCTATAGATCTAGCAAAGAATCCAATGCAACATTTCAGAACTAAACACATTGATCCGAGACATCACTTTATGAGAGAATTGATTGCAGAAAAGAGCTTAATTTTAGAACATGTTTCAACTGAAATACAATTAGCTGATATTTTCACAAAACTCCTTGATACAAACAAGTTTGAAACTTTAAGAAGTGATATTGGGGTCTGTCACTATAGATCTAATTAAATACTCTTGTTATATATGTTTTACTGAGAGAAACATCAATATTTTTTTTGTCTAAGATAAGTCTTGATTGAGCTATGATGTTTTTGTCTTGAAAAATCGTTGGTTGATGTCTCAAAAATAGACGTGAGATAACTTGTCCTAAAAACCTCTCTGGTAATACAGTTGCAAGCACAAAGTGCATATTTCATATTCAGTTGCAAGCTTAGCTGCAACCACAGTTGCAACCTTGTTTGGAAAACAGAAAAATCAAAAGCCTTACAAAGAAAGTCATATTGCTTATGATCAAAGGCAGCATATTCTTGTTTCCTAAGTGAACATAAATGCTAAAGTCAAGCCAAAGTCTTGAATTGTTTTTGACATCCTTTATACTCTTTCCTTGCTGAGATGAGCAAGCCAATTTTTGTGTAGAGGAAAAACATATTTGCTCAATCTAAGCTCCCATTCTCAATTTTTATTGAATGGATATCCTATGTGAAATACATATTCTTGAGTAAATTGTTAGTTTCTTATGTTCAAAAGTCTTAAATATCAATTATTATTTTTCTGTTTAAACAAGTCAAGTTTTCCTTTATTTCTTCAATTACCCAGTAATTAAAAATTGGATAGATTTGTTTTAAATTGGAATGTGGATACTGTATTATTTTCTGAATTTATCTTGATAGTAACAGAATCTTGAGTTTTTTTTAATTGAAAGGAAAGTGCCTAGTTTTGGGGAAAATTGGTTCAAAAAGGGGATTTTGGTATATCTTTTCAAAATTTAAAATATATGGGATTAATTGCTATTTAACCGTGTGTTTTTACTAAGATAAACCAACACTTATCAGAATTACTTTCTCTCTCTATTCTCTAGTAAAAACTTTGCTTTTCTACAAAACCCATCTTCGTTATTCTAAGTCCAGTTGCAACCTCAGATCCAACCATGTCTGATTCATCTCACAATCAAACTGATCAGAACTATGACGATGATAGTACCCTTTGTTATTTTATAAATAGGACAAAAACTCATAGAAGTTCTAAAGCTAAGATAAGTGAATCATCCTCTCCCAAACCTAAAAGGCGTAGAATCAAGAAACGTTCTGGTAGAAATATACAGGATGACCCAATTTTTGTTAAATTAGTCTATGACACTCTAAATAGTGAAGTTGATTCTAGGTTCTGGAACACAACTATGTCTGGAAGGTTCTTTACACTTAGCACTAGGGAAATACACTCTGAAAGATAGCTGAATCTGGCTAGTTATAGGAATATTCAGCTGTATGTTGAAAATTTATTGAAAGATGTGGGTCTTGCTAGAACAATAAGCTTTCCTGAATCTTATTTTCCTGAAGTAGTTAGGGAATTCTATGGTAATCTACATGAATGAGTGTTTGATTAGGGTGATATGGCTTGTGGAAGAGTGTTTGTGAGGGGTCAGACTCTTGATTTTAACCCTGAATTGATTAATAAGTTTTTAGGAACTCCTAACAGACCTGCGGATGATCTAGACTTTGATATACATTCTGTAGCTTTGGTAATTACAGGGAAAGATGACCAGTTTGATGCAAATTCCATTAAAACATCTGCTTTGACTCTCAGTGCAGCTGTCCTGCACAAAATCTCCAAATTCAATTGGACTCCTACTAAACAACCCACCAAACTTACCAAAGAAATGGCTGTGTTTATTTATATGATAATATCCAAAATTCCCATAGAATTTGGAAAGCATGTCTTCAATCTGATTAGGGAATTTTCTGATGTCAAGGCTAACACTGTTTTGCAACATTTTCCTTGCCTCATATCTGGTATTCTACTATCACAAGTGGATCATGTACCCACTTCTGTGGTAAATCCTTTGCTTCAATCTTTTGAAAAATCCACTAAATGCCCCTCTGCTCTGTATATTTCTTCTAGGCTTTTCAAAGAAGGCCATATCAATGACATTTCTGGTAAGAAAGGCAAAGAGAAAGAGTCTACCAGTGCTGATCCTAAGAAGAAATGTGTAAGAAGGTATCTGGAGCAACAACTCGCCATAAATCAAGAGAAGAGGGTTGAGCTAGACACTCATGATTATGAGATCAAAAAGCTGCTGAAAAATCTCAAGGAAAGTGACAATGATAGAAGCAGTGACAGTGGTTACTCTCTTACCAGTGAAGAAGATGAAGACATCATCAGAGATGAACCTGTCTCCACAAGAGCTCCTCATTCCAGGAGGCCTTTCTAAAACCTAGTTTGTCTTGGTTCTGACAAATAGGGGAAGAAAAATGGAGAGTTTATGCTTAAGCTTTGTGTTTCAATTTCAATTTCCGTTTCTACAAATTCTGTGTTAAGACTATCTTGTGTCAGTATTTTTGGCCTTATGTTTGTTGTACAACTTATTTTTGAATTTGGTTTCTTGCAATTTGAATAAGTTCTGAAAGTTTGGTGAATGGATAGTTGTTTGTGTTTAAATGATGCCTGCTATTTTAACTTGCAGAGGGAGCTTAAATGGTTAACTCAAAAGCACTAAAATGATAAAATACAGTAAAGACTGTATGCTAACAAATTTACAGGTGAAGTTGTTTTTGATAAACTTAGGTTATTTGTCAAATCTAATGACAAAGGGGGAGATTTTTAGGAGCATATTTCTGGCCTATCAACTCTTGTTGTCAATTGGTTTGAACAAAATAACTCAAGTTGGTTTTTATGAATTAAAACAGTTTAATGTTTATAGGTGAGGTTGCAGCAACCTCAGTTGCAACTACAGTTCCAACCTGCCAATACGCAGGATTCTGTTTTATTCTGTCTAACTGCATTACTTAATCTTTAAAGTCTTTTATGTGAATAAAAGTATGCAGGATATATTCTCATTTGTTTAACAAGATTCAGTTTGCTCTTATTGAGAATATTTAAGTGATAAAGAATGGAAAGAGTTTAAATGGAATATGGAGATTAGTTTGAAAAGATAATGTTCCTTTAATTTTGGAAACTAGATCTCTTTTATTATACAATGTCTTTATCTCTTCATTCAATTTATGTCTTTACAAATCAGCAATGATCTAATTAGATTGAATATATGGAGTTATGGTTTCACGTTTTATTAAGATTGTATCTCTAATAAGATATTGTTTTATATGTTCATTGTTTAAGGAAATAGTAACTGCTATTGTCAACCTATTCTATTAACAGGTATTAAGAAAAAGAATGGGTCAATCAATTACAGCATTATCTCATTCAAGATATGGGAAGGTTGATCAATCAGAAGAGTCAAAATCAATCAACAACTTCTTGAAGAGAGAAGATTGTTTTTACTCTTTATATAGTTAATAGTCTTGCTTGTAAAAAAATGTGTGTTCTAAATTATAAATAACTCAACTTTGAGAGAATACACAATAAGACATTGATCTTTTGAGTGATAGTTATAAGGTATGAGCAATATAAAGATAGGCAGAAAAACCTAGAGTGAGTCTAAAAGTTTTTCATTAAGACTTGAATCCTATATTGTAAGTCATTATAATATCATCAATCTGAGTAAGTGCCCTGGAGACGTAGCCTAGTTGGGTGAACTCCGTTGTTAAATGTGCGTGTGATTTAATTCAAGTATATTTAATCATTCAAGTTATGTTCATCATTATACTTAGGTTGCAACCTCAGTTACAACTGTACTTGGAACCTAACTGCATAACTGCAACTAGAACAGCGGGTAGGAATTTCAACCAGGATCAGGAGTGGATTTAACCTTCCATATTTTAAAAACAAATATTTACAGTGTAAAATTTTATTTATATTATGAAATATCGACTTAGCCCCTCCCTTTGTTTCATTTAGTGATCTTAGCTGCCCACTATTGTGTTTTTTGTTGTTGTAAATGCTTGTTGTCTTCTCCTGATCCAAATATACTTCGCTGTCTTTCTTAGAGACATGGATAATGACCTCCTCCTCCATCTTCCTTTCAATCTCCAGTCAAACTTCGTTAAATCCTTCCGTTTCGTCATCCCTTTGTCT
Source organism: Primula vulgaris (assembly GCA_963920805.1). NCBI lineage: Eukaryota > Viridiplantae > Streptophyta > Magnoliopsida > Ericales > Primulaceae > Primula > Primula vulgaris. The sequence continues at coordinate 8,490,269 of OY987215.1, read as the reverse complement.
ATTAGAGGTTCGGCCCCTGTTTTCAAATTTCAATCATAACCCGAGTTTTGTTTGCATGCATCTTTTATTCTCTATTTTCCATTATTTTTCTTTTAAAACTTGTCTGGCAAAGCTGCAACATTGAAGCTGGACATTTTTCTCACTCTTATATAAGTAAGCTTTTAATTTTTCCTTAGCTCATGAAATGTAATAAAAAAAAGCCCCACATATTTACCAACAATATGCAATCTAAACAATCCCAAAGATAAAAAAACAAAACTCTTTTTAAGTGTTAATAGCTATTGAGTAGTACACATACATACCTGTGACACATACATACCTGTCAAAAGGAACTTCCTTCTTTTCCAAATAAATCAAACTTTTTAGGTAGAGAGGGCAATCCAAGATGTTATCTATGTCGATTGAAGTGGCATCCCCACCCAAATTTTGTTAACAAATCCGCTGCTCTATTTTCTTCTATATAAACATGCGAGCTCTAGAAATTCTGTCTTCACAAGGTAAACAATATTCCCCCAAATGTTATGTAGGTTCTGTTGGTTTTTGCTGTATCGAAAAGACAATAGTCGAAATAACAAGTACTCAAAGGAAATAAATAATTTTATTTCTCAACAAATAGAATATAACTTGTTACAAATTCCAACTCAAAAACTCGAAAGTAAATAAAAAAACTTCCGGACAGAATAATATAAATTATTAAACTGCCGGGTATAAATGTAATAAACAAAAAACTACTTGACAAAAAAATATAATTACTAAGTTTCCGGACTGTTTCGTGATCAATTAAAAAACTAAGCTATTGTAATGAAATTAAAGCTACGCTACTGTACTGGAATGGAAATTACAGAAAAGAACAGTATTGGAAATGTAAATTACAGAAAGAAAATGTGCTAAAATGTAAAATACATAAATTAAACAGTATTGTAATATAAATAACAGAAAAGAATAAGACAGTAAGGAAAAATCGACGAGTCAACTGCGAGGTAATTTTCTGTTAAACGATATTTGATCTGCATGTAAATAACAGAAAAGAATAAAAATAGTAAGAAAAAATAGACAGTCAACTTTGAGTAAGTTTTTCCTTAAGCGATATTTGATCCGCCTCATTAAATTTCGAGACCGCATCACTTAATCTGTGCAATTATTCTCATAAAACTTGCTGTAAAGTGTAAGGACAAAAACTTGTAAATTTCTCAAATTTCAAACCGGTCTGTCTCACTCTTTTGTACCAAACCAGAACCGGACAAGGACATGTAAACGCAAACCCGATGCGCAAAGCCCGAAGGCCCACGCCAAGCGCACGTGCATGTGTGGTGTTGTTGCTAACACACACGTATGTGACAACACAATTTACCATTCACATGTAGTGTCATTTAAAAGAGTCATCCTCTTTCAATGTGGGATAAAAGACATAGTTTATTTTCCAATTCTTCAACTTTCCAACAATAAAGTTGTAATTAACCATCAACTTTTAAAGCCAATTAAAATTCAAACCGACTAATCGTTTATTTTAAGTATATATACCATTTTGAAACTCGTCACATAAGCTATTCAAATAAATTGAAAATGGTACGAAATCTAAGTGCTAGGCACTTACAAATTTAGCTCAAAGTCGGTCAATGACCATTTTTAGGAACACCCATGTAAACATGTTTTCCAACCGCTTCCAAGGAATTTCATTTATTCCTCTTACCATATTTACCAGAACTAGGAAATCTGACTCAATATAGACATAGTCAGTGTCAATTTTCTTGAGTCCCAATAATAATGCTTTTTATTTCGGATTCAATACTTCCCCTGTCATCCCTTATAATGACCCCAACACCACTTTGATTTGTGCTACTTCTATATTCAGTTTCAACTTTCAAGTACCCGGAAGGTGCAAGAACCCACTTTATAATAATACTTTTTCTCATTTTCTTGCTATTATTATGAATATTGGCGCTAATATAAAAAGTTAAAAACTACAGTCAAAGGTTTAATCCTTTTTACAATATTGTAGTCTAAATACGCAGGGGCGGAGCTATACAGGGACTAGAGGGGTCAGCTGACACCCCTGAAATTCTGCCACCAATGACTATAATACCCTTTTAGTTTGAAGTTTATATAACAGGTAATGAGGTTAAATATGACATTATCAAATAAATGGGTAAATGATAGAGGAAGAAGGCATATCTGTTTTAGTATTTAATATGTAGTGGAAGTACACGTGGTTATAGGCATTATAATTAGGGTAAACTTAAAAAAGGTTCCCAAATTTTCTATTTCAAATCTATTTGGTCTTTCTAGTTTTAAATTCACATTAATAATCTTCATCATTTTATAAATTTACATCTTTAAGCTCATTTCTTATCTTTTTATATCAAACTCCATAATCTTTAAGGTAAGAGATGGTCAACATAAATGATAGACAGTTAAATATACCCTAATTATTCTAAAAAGTAAATTAAAAATGACTTTGAGCCCAATTAAATATGTTGATTATTCAAAGATTTGAGTATAAATATTGTTTACGTGAATTATTGGAGTGAAAAAGGGAAATTAATAAATAATTTACTCAACGGTTTTCTAGTGTTTAGTTTCTTAATGTAGTAAAAAAAATTTCTCTGAATATGTTTAAGAAAAAAAATGTATTTTATGTTGCCTTTAGTTAATTTTAATTTGAAATGTGACCCCCTTGCGCGATCTGTTAGCTCCGCCACTGTAAATACGGGTTCTTCTACACTTGTACTGCAAAAACCTGGGAATATAGATGGACTTTCGACTTTTATATCTATCAATCTAATACTTTGCTAAATAAATTTCCTAGTTTTACCTTAGTTGTATTGATTAATCTTACAGGTTAGTTACAACTCTATTTTTAGTAGAGATTTATCTTGTGGTGTTGCCTCCTTGTAGGCAGTCACCAGCATGTGGGCATCCTTCATACCTTTTTATATAATTTGGGACATAGACACAACCGTTTTGTTTTGTACTACAGAAACACGGAAATGTAGGTGGAAATTTCATCTTTTTATATTTATTAATGTAATATTTGCTAAAGAAAACGCTGGAAAGCAAATAGCTAAAAGCACTGCAAAGAGTATCTTTGCCCATTCAGACCACAAGCCTGCAATAGAAATGAAACCCACTTGTTGCCAAGCATATGGAGCAAAAATTAAAAGACACCGTCCTTTATAAGATAAAAGCGTATCCGAAATCAGATATAATCACTTACATAAATATTCTTTATTGGAAGTAATTATGTTGCATTTTGTAACCATATGCCAAAAAAAATACGAGATATGAAAAAAATATTGTCGTTTTGAGTGGATTATGAGAAAATTCATTTACACTTTACATGTACAGATTAAATTTCAAATTTTCGACATTTCTTGCTGTCCATGCGGAAAAAGAAGAAGCAACGTTTCATGATGTTGTAGCTAAAAAAACACAGTCCATCTGATTTGTCTTTTCAACGATTATTAAAACAAAGTGAGTAATGCATATACAGATTGTGAGGCAATACTATAGTTAACAATGTTAATTGAAAGAAGAAAAAAACATTTCCATATGTAAAATTTAGAAAGAAATTTAAGCTGGTAGTTTTGAATTTATGCAGAACTAGGGACACAATTCTTTTGGACCGATTGTTTGAATAGCAAAGTCATTTAAAGGAATGAAACTTTTGAGGATATCGTATCTAACATGAAACCAATTTTTTTTGTTAAATTTATGATTATGATTGACTAGCTAGCTATCCAGCGTAATCATTTTTCTAGCATAACTTGATTCATTAATGCTACGAGAACAAATTAACATTCTAAAATGTCGATTCTCTGGTCTAAAGCATGAGTTTTGTCGATTAGTGGATTATGAAATGCTAGTACTAACAACATGCGAAGAGTTATGCCATTTTATTAGATTAAAAAACAAAGTCCGAAGAGGAAGCAACATGTTTAGGTGTCGTATCTGAAGTCATTTCAAATTATGGATTCGAATGAACTATGTTTACCTTTAATAAAAAATATTTCAAAGTTTCTAACATAACTTGATTCTTTAATGCTATAGGAAATAATTAACATTCTAAAATGTCGGATATAGTCTCAAGCATGAGTTCTGTCTATTGTTGGATTATGAAATGCTAGCTAGCTAGTACTAATAGCATGTAAAGAGTTAGACCAGATTTTAATTACCTTTAATTAGTCAATGATAATCTGGAAATGCTAGATTTGTAAGCACAAGCTTTGAAGTACTTCTCCTATAAAAGTAACTTTCTTTTTTCTAGAATCCAAAATTTGAAATGGCTTTAATTAGATACGACTTCTAAACATGTTGCTTGCTCTTTGGACTTTGTTTTTTTAATCTAGTAATTAAGATGGTCTAATTCTTCAAATGTATTTATTATTAGCCGTTTATAATCCATTAATCAGTAGAACTCATGCTTGATATCAGATCCGATAATTTAGAATGCTGTTTAGTTCATGTAGCATTCAAGAGAATCAAGTTATGCTAGCTAGAAAAATCATTAATTTTAGTAGTTATCTTATAAATTTAATGAATTTTATTTTCTTCTTAATAATGTTTATTTATTTACTCAATGACATAATTTTAGAAACCATTTTTTAAAGTTAAATAGCTTAACTCAATGAGTGAATTTAGGTAAAAAGACATTAAAAACGTACATGTGGACCGCACGTGACCATTTTCCATCAATAATTGGATGGAAAAGCTCAGAAAAGAAAAACAAAAACCGAAATATGGGGTACAAAATAATTAAAAAAAAATCGGGACACAAACTGAAAAAATGGCAAAATTTACGTAGAAAACATCATAAAACCGAACTATATGTGAAATCACAGATAATTCTGTCCTTTCATAAATAATTGGAAATAATTATGTTGCATTTTGTAACCATAAATACCAGATATTGCACCGTACTCTAAATTCAATAAAATATTATCGTTTTGTGTATATTATGAAAAAAATCATTTACATTTTGCTTGTATAGATTATGTTTCAATTTTTAGACATTTCTTGTTGTCCACACGGAAAAGAAACAACATTTCATGATCTTGTAGCTAAAAACATAGTCCATCTTGAGTTGTCGTTTGTTTCATAGATTATAAAAACAAAGTGACAAATGCATATATATATTGTGAGCCATTGCTATAGTTAACAATGTTAATGGGAAGGAGTTATGTCACTTCTTACATTTTGAATAAAACCGAATTGTGAATGTAAATTAAAATAAAATGGTTTAAATGACAAAACATACGTAAGCATTCGACAACACACTATATAATGAAACCAAAAAGATTCTTCAGGACATGCCGATAATCACATTGAAGTACGATTGGTCTAATGGTAGCCAACGATACTCAAATGTGACAACACAAAACAAAAACATATTTTTGTTATTAACAGAAGTTATATAAATTTTGGCATGACTTTTGTGTATCTATTTGTTTCAACAAAAATCAACCTGTTCAAATGAAATGACATAGCTAAATAACACTCGCCAATGCGATCTTTATAAAATAAATCCAACAAGGGTAAATATCGTATCCAACCCAGCTGACACTACAACGAATAATATAAATTTCATAACAATACACTTTGTGTCATTTTAAAACATGATATAGTGACTATTAAAATATACGATTATCAATACCGACGTGCAACTCAAAGAGGTGTGTATATATCTAGTATAATGACTTCCAAATCGTCAAGCATACGTGAAACCTGATCATCACATGTCTATCGACATGGGAACAAAATGGACAAAAACAACAGAGTTGTAAGAAAACAATTTTACTTTAATAGCATTGGCACACCCAGATAATCCTAAACATGGAATTCTATCACAGTATCACTATTTTCAACATATTATTCATATGACACACGTTATCCAAAATGTTATACGAAACACAATGTTCAACACAACATATAATCCAAATAACTAAATAATAATTATTTAAAAATAAAATAAAATAGTAAAATACATTTAGGATTGCATCACACGTACCCACCTTTAGAGTCACTGTTGCTCAAGTATCCAGTGCACTAGTACCCCACACACATGCACGCTGGTACTAAAAACTACCCAACTTTAGAGTCTCTGCTCAAGGACCCATAATGCAATAATACCCTACACACTTGTACAAATGTACCCACCTTTAGAGCTACTGTTCAGGAACCCAAAGTGCAATGGTACCCCACACACACACTGTTACTTCAATCCCAAAACCAATATATATATATATATATATATATATATATATATATATATATATAAGAAAATCACGAAACTAGTGTCACACATTCATCAAAAATAAATAAATATAACACAATATAAAAGGTCACTATTAATCACAGAACACAGTCACAATATCACCATTTCAGTCACATAAGATCACCACTTTCACAGTTTACGGTATGACCAATTACACAAACACCTTTTAGATCAAGATTCAGTTTCTTTCTAAAAGAAATTAAAAATCAAAATTCATTTTAAACAATAATTCTTAAATAATAAAATATCACAAAATATAATACAGCACATGTTATATTCTACCCATATCAATTAAGCAAACACACAAACCAACAAATAAACAATCACACAAATAAAACCTAATAAAATAGGATCGGTTTCTTCCCCCTTACCTAAACAAATGAGAGCTTGTTTGTCAATATATCCCAAACTCGAGCCGAAAAACTCACCGAACAGAACTTATAAATCTGGACAGTCGCTACATGACTCTTAACCCGTCTCTAAACGCGATCAAAATGAGCCACGGATTAATAAAATTTATATAAATTCGGATTATTTTTAAAATCCTAAAACCGAGTTTTTATAAAAGTGAAAATCAAAGGAGAAGGCTTAGACAGATAGCTAGATCTCGAAAAGTAGGTTAGAAAATATATTTGTTTGAAAAAAATGAAAACCGGATGACCACTTAATCGACTCCCGAAGCGGCTGTCGGAAACCCAAACACCGCCACAATCGCCACCCATCACCACGGCCTGACCTGTCCTGGTCGCCGACCTCTTCTCTCGTCCTCACTTCATCATAGGTCTCTCTCTTATCTCTCATCTCTCCCGGTCTTCTCTCTCATTGTACGTATCTATATATAGAAGACGACGTATGTATACTGTATATATGTATGTATAAACGTACGAGTTTATATATATATGAATTAGGTTTTACTTTTTACTTAAATAACCATATTAGCCCACATAATTATTACTAATTACAAATATAACCCAACATTATTTTTACATATGCATTACTACATTATTTATTTCACATATATACAAATACACAATACATTAATTTCACTTTAGAAAAATAATACAAATCAATAATAAATACCAAAATTTCCGAGTCGTTACAAGTTAAAAACATTTTACTATGTAAAATTTAGAAAGAAATTTAAGGTGGTAGTTTAGGGTTATGCAGAACTAGGGAAACAATTCTTGTCACCGATTGTTTGCATGCAAAAGCCATTCAAAAATAAAGAAACTTTTGAGGATATCGTGTCTATCATGAAACCAAAAATTGCTGTTAATGTTATGAATACGATATATTAGCTACGCAACATAACGATTTTTTTTCTAGAACAACTTGGTTCTTTAATGCTATTACTATAGGAACTAAATTAACATTCTAAAAGGTTAGATATGGTCGCAAGCATGATTTCTGTCTATTGGTGGATTACCAAATGCGAGTACTAAGAGCATGTAAAGAGTTAGACCATCTTATTAGATTAAAAGAAAAATCGGAAGAGAAGGCAACATGTATAGGTGTTGTATCTGAAGTCATTTTGAATTATGGACTCAAATAAGATATGCTAATTACCTTGAATGAGAAGTACTTAAAAGTTTTTGAGAACAAATCTAGCATTACCAGATTATCTCGACTAACAAAATATATGTTTCACTTCGGAAGCTTTTTGGTAGAATCATTTGCCATGATACCTTCCATCCATCAAAGGAGACAAAAATTCTACCAATAGATTCTGAAGTGAAACATAGATTTTATTTAGTCAATGATAATCTGGAAATGCTAGATTTGTAAGCACAAGCTTTGAAGTACTTCTCCTATAAAAGTAACTTTCTTTTTTATCGAATCCAAAATTTGAAATGGCTTTACTTAGATACGACTTCTAAACATTTTGCTTGCTCTTTGGACTTTGTTTTTTAATCTAGTAATTGCTTTACGGACGAATTGCTTTACGATGAGCTCTCCTTCAGTTCCAGCATTGCTACATGTTTCCACGAATTGAGGTACATATTGCTTTTGATTTCCTTTATCATCGAATTGTTAAAATTTGGGGAGCTGATATCCGGTAAGCATTTTGAGGCGCCATATTGTAACATCCCGTATTTTTATAAATGGTTTTATTTATGATTTAATTTATCCAAAAGCGTTTTATTCAAAATTTTACCAAAAACCGGTCACTCGACTAATTTCTAGCCAAAAACCGAAACTCTTCCGAAAAGCTTTATTTTTAAAACCTGTTACTAATTTTACTTATAAAAAGGACCCAATAGTTTTGTTTCTAAAGATTTGTTATTTTTGAGTAGTAAAACTATATTTTTGGATTAGGAGTTAACTATTAGAACTTTGGGGACCAAATAGTTCGTTACCACAAACTATCAAAAAGCAGCTTTTCTAAACCTATTTTTCAGCCTCTTTCATATCATAAACCAGCATAATACAGAAGAGAGAAGAAGAGAGAGAAAGAGAGAAAAAGAAGAAGAAGAAGAAGAAGAAGAGGAAAAGGAAACCACCATTAGCGGGTTCATACCGGAAGCATCTCCTCTACGCTCTAAGGTAACGGGGGTTATCCATTGCGACTAGACGAGGGTGTATGTTAGGTTTTGGTTTTTGTGTTTATTATAAATTGGGGGTTTTTGCCGTTTATATTAATTGTGTTCCTAAATTGGTAATTGGGATTATTCGTTGTAGTTTTAATTCCATTATTTATATTGTAGAGATTGAAGCCTTAGATATGATCATTTCGAATTAGCGAGATTATGGATGGGTTTGCATGATTTATTAGTTGTTTATGGGATTATATAGTTGTTGATGGTATTGGATGAATTTATGGTGAATAATGGTTAATTGTAGTTTATGCATACAAGGTGTTTGTTAAAATGCCCGAATGGAATTTTACGTTATTGGAGTTGTTCGGCTAGTTGCGAATTTAGTACATATGGTTATGTGTTACGTTGTATTACGTTGTTTGGAGTTGTTCGGCTAGTTGCGAATTTAGTACATATGGTTATGTGTTATGTTGCATTACGTTACGTGACGTATGAGATTGTGTTAATTGGTTGGATTTATATTATTGGCCGAGGCCGTATGAGATGGTGTTATTTGTGTGGATTTATATTATTGGCCGAGGCCGTATGAGATGGTGTTATTTGTGTGGATTTATATTATTGGCCGAGGCCGTATGAGATGTGTTATTTGCGTGGATTTATATTATTGGCCGAGGCCTTGTGATTTAGCTGTAGTGGCAATGGTCTCTGTCTCTCCCTAATTCCGGGGACAGAAGACGGCCGAGGGGATAGGGAATGACCTACCTTACGGACCGGGGTAGGTGGCGTGAGAGGTCCCAGTGTGCACTATTTACTTTTATGTTAGCAATGGTCTATGTCTCTCCCTAATTCCGGGGACATATGACGGCCGAAGGGATAGGGAATGACTCGTCTTACGGACTGGGGCGAGTGGCGTGAGAGGTCCAAGTGCGCACTATAAATCTACTTTTATGTTGCAATGGTCTCTGTCTCTCCCTAATTCCGGGGACAGAAGACGGCCGAAGGGATAGGGAATGACCTACCTTCCGGACCGGGGTAGGTGGCGTGAGAGGTCCATGTATGCTTTAGATGTGTGTTGATGTTAGTTAATTTATTTAATTTATCGTAGTTGTAGAATGTCGTTATATTCTTTTTATACGTCGTTTATCGTAGTTGTAGAATTTGTGAGTTCTTGCATTTATGGGATGGAGTGACGGTGTCTGTGGTGCCGTCCCGTCTAGTTATGTGCGTGGGACTCACCGTTACAATTTTGTATTTCAGGTACCACATAGGTTGGCATGTTTGGATAAGAGTTGTTGCCTTGCAACATCATGGGTTCGGGGCTTTCGTTTTCTTTTCATTCATTTTATATTTTGAGGTTGTAGCCTACGGGTAATTTACATTCGTTTATTTTATCTCGCCTCGTAGCCGCGTTTGGCAAATACTTTTGTTCATTGTTTAATAGTTCCTTTAGCTCGCTTGTGCTTTCTTTTAAAATTTTAATTTTGTACCAACAGGTTCTATTTTCTTTTGTTTTTAAAAAGGTCATGCCTCGATATCCGTGTCTTTTGGATTTTGGGGCGTGACACATATTCTCCTACTGTAAGCCTTAACATAACTTAAGGATGAGTGTGACACTTTTTCGTAGCATCCCTTAATGGTGCCAATTATGAAATACTTCAGCTGGTCAACGGGGATCGAACCATCGGGAAGAACCTCTATGTTTTTCCTCTTTCATTTATCTTTGCTTGAAGATCCTTCAACTTTTGACAGTTTTTTTTTGTCTACAATGGTTTCACTAGCCTCTGCCAGAAGTTCTACCTTGTTCATTAGCATATCGAACTGGGTACCTTGCTCTGCTGTTGCCTTCATGATATATTTTAGAGTCTTTGTTTAGGTGGAAATTTGTTCTTTCAGTGCCAAAGTGTTTGTAGGGATGGCAGGCATGATAGTTGAGTCAGTGAATCACGGACTGTCAAATGGAGACTCTGAGTTTGAAGCAATGGTACCATCTTGTTAATCATATTTTTGTTCACCTTTCTTTAGTTGTTCATATATGATCCTCGCAGCAAATTTTCCATCATGAAGGAGAGCTTCTTGAGGTCGTATGTGTAGATTCTCTGTTGGGATTGAGTTGTCCGCAAGTTTGATATCTTTTATAGAAGTTGGATTTTTCATTGGTTGATTTGATGACTGAGTACTAGTAGACTTCGTTCGAGTCATGAATTTTGAAGTCGTTCTCTTCTCATTAAGGAAGGAAGAGACTTCAACTTGTTTGATAGAGTTTTTATTTAAAGTCATTAAATTGTTGCTGAATTTCATTTGATAAATAGGAGAGATGAAAGACAGAGAGGTCACACCGGCTGTGTCAAAATTTGTTTCATACAAATTTTCATTTGAGTAGAAATTCTTCTGATTTTGTGATAACTTGAAGATTTTGATCCGTAGAAACACCTTGCTTGCTGCTTTTAGACATTCTTGAAGATCGAATGTCAAGTTTATTGCAGATTTGTTGACAACTTTGAAGGCATTCGTTGAGGCCGGAGTGTGGAGAGCTTCTCCCTAGGAGTTGATTCCCCGACGGATGTGGAAGAGTGCAGATAATTTCTTGGCGGCTGTGATAAAGCGGAGCTGATTCTCTGGTGGTTGTGTAGGAGCGGAGCTCATTCCTGTCGGCTATGGAAGAGTTTCTCTCTCTAACTTGTTTGAAGCCTTCAAGATGTTGAGAAGTTTCTCACTCTAATCTTGAAGGCTTTTTGATTGTGACAAATATGACATCCCCACCCCTCTATTTATAGTTTTTGGGATGGTCTCATATTTGGAATGTCACCTCCTCAATTTTGGTCTCATTATTGTTTTTGACCCATTGTTTAAAATCAGATGTATTTGTCACTCTTTTGTGTTTGAAACATTACAAATAAGTATTATAATTTGAGTAACTCGTTGTTTGTAACACATTTAATGGTTTTAGAAAAAGAAAGAACTTTATTTTATATAGATTATTATCCTAAATTTTATGAAATGATAAAATATATATATATTTTTTTTAAATTACTAATAAAAAGTCTATTCTCAGACTGAGAAATTAATAACTAATTCTATTTGACTTGAATGACACGTGTCACATTTTTAGAGAACGTAAAATTTACATGTCAAAAGACATAATTTTAGAAAACATTTTTTTAAAGTAAATAGCTTAACTAAATGAGGGGATTTACTTACACTTATGATTATTTTTTCTATTTAGCTTTTCTCAGTTTTTTTATCCATTGTATTTTTAAGTAATTATATTGTTATAGTAATATAACACAAAAATAATGATTATTTATTATATATAGTGTCGAGAGAATATTGATGTGTTTTTAAAATAATTTAATACATTTACGGGAATCACTTAGAAAATTATGATTATTTAATAAGTTTTTCTCATATTTATTTATTTTACCTTGTATTTTTAAGTACTTATGTTGTTACAATAATATAAGAGAAAAAACTATTTTTTTTTTAATTATTGATATATATTGTTTATTTATATATATACATGTTTATTTATTTATTCAGTATGAAAAGGAAGTATGATTTACTTACACTTATTAATTTGATTATTTATCTTATAAATTTAATGATTGTAATTCTCTTCTAAATACTGTTTATTTATTTACATGACAACATAATTTTAGTAACCATTTTTTAACGTAAATAGCTTAACTAAATGAGGGTATGCATTTAAGTAAAAAGAAACATTAAAATATAGACATGTGCACGGCACATGACCATTTCCATCCATAATTAGATGAAAAGGATAAAAAAAAAAACAGAAAAAAGTGAAATATGCGGTACAAAATTTAAAAAATGAGAACTCGAGGCATAAAAGTGAAAAAAATGACAAAATTTAGGGTATAAAACTCATATAAGTGCTAAGTCTTTCTTTTCCATATATAAATGAAAATAATGGGTGAGAACTGCAGTTGGATTTAAACTATTTGAATATTTGTTATATACTCTTGCGTTTCAAAAATAAAAACAATTCAATAATAGATGTATTTTTATCAAATGCAACCGCAATGATGTGTATACACTTCAGTGACTAGATTACTTTTTTATCCTTAATTTTGTACGCCATGTTGTTTGATCTAAAGTAACATAAATCTATAAGATATATAATAGCGTAAAGGTACAAATTATTAGTAAGTATAACATACCTTAACCTGCTTGGTAGGCCACTAGAACCTCTTGATTTGCGAGGACTTCTTTTATAGGAATGTCATAAACAAAATGATTATTATTCGACTCTCACCATAACCTTATTTGATCACCCAACCTTTTAAAATTTCTTCATTTCCAATAGCATGCTCAGCGATAGATATATTTTATCACTACCTTCCAAATTAGATCGTTCCCCAAAACGGGAAAATGTTTATAGAAATCCAATATGGGGATTAGTTTTAGGTTTCTCAAATAAATCGAATTTGAGCTTCATGGTCATACATTGAAACAATATAGTTTGATGAAAATCAAATTTGTGTTTATATTTGTGTTTGTTTGTAGATATATCAGTACAGATAGAGAGGGAGAGATGGATTGAGAGAGAAATAATAAGAGCACAAAGATATAGAAACGTTGTTCTCAAGGTTATACTACTTGACTATGGTTTGGTTTGTGTGAATTTATAGGGTTATCAATAACCCCACAAAAGAAACTTTTTAATATAAAGATATAACGAAATGGGAATGTGATATTATTAATAAATACAACTTTCCTTAATGCCCTTAACATGAGGTCTTACTTATACAGGAATCCAAATGACAAAAGGTAAACACATTAAAAGCTATGTATTCCAGATTCATATTTTGAAAATTTCAATTATTGTTATTTAACCGTGTGGTTGCATTTATCAACTTTACTTATAATAGTGAAAAACAAATATAATAACATTAATACTACCAAATAACTTCATTTTTTTTTTGTAATCTATCAAATAGCTTCAAAGTGAATTGCTTATTTGATTTTTTCCGATACAACTATTGATGTTGGACAACCACCGTCCGAACAACAAACGATACAAAACCGAGAATAAAAACCGAAAATATGATAAAAGCAACCAAAAGTGACCTTTCCACTAGGGCATCCTTGAGTTCCATACCCAAACAATGGAAAGAGTTCCACACTCAATTTCTAAAAAGAGAATCACTATATTTTACAGTATATTTAACCAAAACCACCCTATCCTAAAATGAATTACATTAGTCCTAGGAAAATGTAAAGACACATGCACTAACATCTAGAAACTTTGAAAATAGGAAAAGATTCTTTAAAAAGACCAAAATGTCACTAATTAAATAAATATTCAAATCCTTAAATCTCAGTTCTATGTATTCTGCATTATTGCCACCGGGTTTTAAAAAGTTCGACCTCAACTTTGATATTCGCCAGAAGAGTCATCAGAGTCGTCACAATCTGTATTTTTTCATTGTTAGCAGTGTCGCCAACGTTTTCATCTTTTATCTTTTGCTCGATCAGAAGTCTTTGCTCCCTAGCAGGCCCTCTAAACAGACAATGTTCAACATAATGTCCAACCCCGCCACAAACAAAACAAGAATATGACATTAAGTTTCTTAGGATTGGGATTTCGAGGCTTCTTCTGTACATGATTCCAAAAGTATATCATTTTTTGTTCAGACCCTCTAACATATGAATGACCTTGGTCAATGGTAGTGAATTCTTGGCTCGAGATATTCGACCGGATGTCTTCACGAAGAGCATTAATATAACGAGCAATCTGTTGTTGGTCTGACTCCTCGATACGGCTCCTTAAGGACAGCTTATGAAACTCCCAAGTATATTTGTCCACCGTCTTAGAATCTTGTCGAAACTTTTGAAGCTTATAGAGCATGTTGCGGTTAAAATTTGAAGGCACAAACTTAATGGTCATTACATCTTTCATATCTCGCCAAGTAGTGATTCGGCTAGGCCCTCTTGATAATATTTGTTGCACACTTTCGAGCCACCATATGTTAGCATAGCCACAAAGTTTGGTAGCCACCATAGGGACTAGACGATTTTCTGGGACATCTTTAAAATTAAAAATATGTTCCACCAGATTGATCTGTAAGTTAATTACAACTTATATATTATTATGTTATACACGTTATTAACATAATTAACTAGGATTTTTTCCTACAAGATGAACATACAATATTAACTGTAATGGGTGTGTTGAAACACATACCTTGAGTCTTTCGGAAGGGCGGTAAGCTCTGTAATTTAAAACGATAGTATTTGAGAATTGGGTTCGTATGGCGAAGATAGATCGTCGGGGTGGAGACTTGAGTTTCTCCTCCTTAACCTATCACTACACTACTTTAAGTGTTGTTTATGTGTGTGTTTTTTTCACAAATTGAGATGGTATTGTGTCATTTATATAGGTAGGAGGAGGACCCAAGACTCATGGAATTTCTCTAATATTTACCGTCCATCAAGTTAAAGTTAATCATCACCGTTCATTATGTGAGAATATAAAAGGTCTTGAAACACACATACTAATTAACATTAGTCATTAGACTTGTAACTTATGGAGTGTTTATGGACCATAATAATGAGTTAGAATTAATCTCATGACTCTTGAGATAATGGGAAAAAAATTAATTATTACAGTCTCCCACTTGGTCCATTTAACAATCCATAAGCAAACATAAGCACGCGATACTTTAATGACATGCTTTATCAAACAAATCATTATTGAGAGTCATAGCGGTTCCATACTACTTGAGAGCATGGTTTCTTCCATGTACTACGACAAGAACAACTTCTTGAACAAAGCCTATAAAGTGAGTAATCGTAATGGTCCAATAATGTCTTAAGAAAAGACAGTTCCATTAAACGTCCATAACTTTTCATTCTTGTACGTACTTAAGTGGACAATTGGAATAATAGAAACAATAAGAAATGAGATCTCTACTTATCAAATAAACAACCATCATTATGTAATATCATATAATTATCTACAATAAAAACACGTGATGTTAACAAAATCTTAATTGTCTTGTGTATATATCGTTAAGGTATATACGATAATAATGTGTTTATTGATAGTATTGTTTCTGAAATTAGTCTCGAAAACTTAGCATTTACATTATGTGAACTCAACACCATTTGAATGCTATTTATCAAGAATAATTGCAAACATTCATTTTCAGCGACTTAGTCATAAGCTCGACATAATCTAAGTCCTAAAATTAATTTGCAACTATTATTATGAGTTTTGTACTCAAAGAATTATACAACTTTTCTTGATGATACATTTGATAATACATTCAATCACTTATGTCAAAAAATTGCTCCAATCTTATATTGAGCAATAAGACATAAATTGCACAATACTTTATTGAGAAATGTAGCAATTTCTCCATACATTTATTGAGTAATAAAACACAAATTGCACAATAATTTATTGAGAAATGTAACTTATAATTTCTCCATACATTTATTGAGCAATAAGACATAAAATTGATCAATGCCTTTCTATGTATCACATCAATGATACGTGAGCATAAAATCTTTATATTCTTGCAAACATAAAACATAAATTAGGCATCTTTAATATTATGCAAAAGTTAATCCACTATAAATAATGATTATTTTTGCGTTGCCTACAATAATATGTGTTTTAAGTACAACTAATAGTTTAAACACACAAGAACCGGTTTACAATACTATTAATCAGTCGTAAAACTTTTTTAAAATCTTTTATCATTTAGAAACCCTTTAAAACCCATTTTGCAATTCATTATGGGTCTAGTAACTTACTTACATGAATATGACCATTAGTAAAATAGTAGGTTACAAAAACAAAATGATAATGGTTATAACAACGTTTACTCCCACTAATCTAGTGGTTACTTCAAAATAATAAGTTATGAAAATAAAATAAGTTACATGCTTTTATTGAATTCAAAGAAAATGATAGTTCAAGTAAATCTCAACAATTAGCTTATTTTAAAAAATTATTAACTAATACCACTGATCCTACTCCTATTATAAAAGTATATGGTTAAATAATACATTAATAGTGAAACGAGTAATTATCTCCCACTTATTTAACCATTACTTTAAATCTTATGGTAAATAACATATAACTTGATGTGAGTGTAATTATATATATTAATTCTTTAATAGGAGTTAGTAAAAAAATTAATAGTAGGTGTACCGAATAATCTAATTCTCCCACTAATGTTATCATGACTTAATCGATAACCAAAACTCCTTTTGTTTAATAAAATATCGATAAAATTCTATCAACTATAATTATTGGAAAGTATGAATCTACATGTACATAATGTGATTGAAAACGTTAATTTTCTATTAGATCTAACAACATAAAATTAGTTTCAACTAAAAACCTTTTGTTTACTAGCAAACTAATATGCGACCTATAAATAAAATATGAACAATAAGGCAAGAATTTAGTAAAAGCTCACGAATTTGGACTTTGAGATTTAATGAGTTTAATCATATTAAAAGAATATCTCAACTAGTGTTAACATATTTCTCCTTTAAAAACATTAAACAATCACTGTTTTGTTACGGAGAAATCATCATGTAACACTACATAACGTTTTCATTCTTTTCTACTCTTATTTATTAAGTTAATTGATGGTATAATTTCATCAAGTAAATTTGTTATATGTGGGTATCCAAATTCAACTTGACTAATAATACACAACAATAACTATATTAAATTGGTAAAACTTAAGACCATTCTCTTTACATATAAAATAACTTTTATTTTAACAATACATTTAAATTAAGCATATCATTTTGCAAGACAATTTATAACTAATGGAATAAGTCAAAAAATGGATCATTTTGAAAATTTAACTACAAAAATATGGCATCTTTATTTGAGCTATATTTTTATTCTTAATGTTAAATTTAAGTTTGTCCATAATATTTGTTTAACTAGGAAAATATGGTATCTGTGGATATCCATCTTAATGTTAAACCATAAGAAATCATTCATAATGTTTACTTAGTCAAAATAACTGGACCTGTGGGCAACCAAGTTATTAAGAATAATTAAAAAATAATAAACATCCAATAGTTATTTGTATTATAATGTTTTGGACCTGTGGGCAACCAAAAACAAGCATACATAAAAATTAGTTCTTATGCATCCCCGACCCATAACAATACTGGACACAAACATAATTCAGCAACCATAATTAAGGTCATAATGGATGCAAAACATAACGTTTATCATCAAACATTCGTCTTCAATACTTTGTACCTGTGGGCAATCAAAGTCTGTACATATGATGTTGATGCAAAATATTTACTGGCACTAATAATAATTAAAAATATAGATTAAAACATATATTTAATTTTAATCGAATAATATGATTATTAGTTTAATATTATTAGGTGTAACGATTAAGCTAAAACTTCATTAGATTTGATCAAAACCAATATTGATTTTTAATCAAACCATAATATGAATATTGACATTAGAGCATCAATAACTATAATTGATACTTACGCATACACCAACGATTATTTAACATTCATCGGTTAAAATTTTGTGCCTGTGGGCAAACAAATTTTCACATAATATGAATGTTATATATAAGATTTAGCTTATAATCTATTACCAAAACTTATATGGTATGAACATAAATTGACTTAACTTTATATTGTCAAAATTGGCTTAAAAATAATAATAGGGACAATAATATGTACGACATAATGACTAAAATGTGCATCATGTTTTAATCAAAAAATAATATGTACATCACCCAACTTTTCATATATAGATGCATCTTTATCAGTAATGTTCATTATGACATGTAATCTTAAAATTATATATTAAAATGCTCATTTGTTTAAATATATAACAAATAAGGTTTAGCTATTATTTATTTCATTTTATCTAACACATGTCATATCGATATAAAGACAAGTATACAAATACAATCGGGAAAACTATTACATACTCTAACCCTTTCGGTAGCTCTAACATGATCCGACCAGATAAGAGAGGGTGAGGGTTGGTGCAGCAAAGGCTGCTTAAAAACCGACCTCATTAAGATAACAAGCATCAGCCGATTTTTCAACCTTAATGTGAGTGTAAACTTGTTCGCAAACTTTCTGTCACACCCCAAAATCCATAGAACACGCATATCGAGGCATGACCTTTTTAAAGGAAAGAAAAGAGAACCTGTTGGTACGAAAATTTGAATTTTTAAAAGAAAACATTTGCGAGGTAAAGGAACAATTAAACAATAAACAAAAGTATTTGCCAAACGCGGCTACAAGGCGAGATAAAATAAACGAATGTAAATTGCCCGTAGGCTACAACCTCAAAATATAATATAAATGAAAAGAAAGCAAAAGCCCGAACCCAGGTGATGCCTTGCTAAATCTCTTATCCAAACATGCCAACCTAAGTGGTACCTGAAATACAAAAATTGTAACGGTGAGTCCCACGCACCTAACTAGACGGGACGGCACCACATACACCGTCACTCCATCCCATAAATGCAAGAACTCACAAATTCTACAACTACGATAAACGACGTATAAAAATAAATATAATGATATTCTACAGCGGGATAAATTAAATAAATTAACGAACATCAACACACATCTAAAGCATACATGGACCTCTCACGCCACCTACCCCGGTCCGGAAGGTAGGTCATTCCCTATCCCTTCGGCCGTCTTCTGTCCCCGGAATTAGGGAGAGACAGAGACCATTGCAACATAAAAGTAGATTTATAGTGCGCACTTGGACCTCTCACGCCACTCGCCCCAGTCCGTAAGACGAGTCATTCCCTATCTCTTCGGCCGTCTTATGTCCCCGGAATTAGGGAGAGACATAGACCATTGCTAACATAAAAGTAAATAGTGCACACTGGGACCTCTCACGCCACTCGCCCCGGTCCGTAAGACGAGTCATTCCCTATCCACTCGGTCGTCTTCTGTCCCCGGAATTAGGGAGAGACAGAGACCATTGCCACTACAGCTAAAACACAAGGCCACAACCAATAATATAAAATCCTCCAATTAACACAATCTCATATGTATAAATATTGAGGCCTCGGCCGATAATTTTATACTAATCAAATAACACCATCTCATACGTCACTTAACGTAATACAACATACACATAAACACATTTACTAAATTCGCAACTAGCCAAACAACTCCAATAACGTAAAATCCCATCCGGGCATTTTAACGAACACCTTGTATGCACAATATAAAACTCATCTCTATTCAACAATATTTTAGCCAATTCTATCAACAACCATAATAACATATATTTAACGCATAAAACACGCAAACCCATCAATATTCTCATCAATCCGAAATTAATATATATCTAAGGTCTCAACCTCTACTATTCAAATAAATGAAATTAAAAGTGTAACAACTAACCCCAATTAACAATATAAGAACATAATTAATATAAAAGGCAAAAACCCCCAATTTATAATAAACGTAAAACCTAATCCTAACATACACCCTCGTCTAGTCGCAATGGATAACCCCCGTTACCTTAGAGCGTAGAGGAGATGCTTCCGGTATGAACCCGCTAGCGGTGGTTTCCTCTTCTTCTTCTTCTTCTTCTCTTTCTCTCTCTTCTTCTCTCTTCCATTTGTTTTTACTGATTTTTTTGCTTTTGAAAAGTGGCTGGAAAGTGTTTATAAAAGCTGTTTTGAGATAGTTTGTGGTAACGAACTATTTGGTCCCCAAAGTTCTAAAAGTTAACTCTTAATCCAAAAATATAGTTTTACTACTCAAAAATACAAATCTTTAGAAATAAATCTATTGGGTCCTTTTTATTAGTAAAATTAGTAACAGGTTTTAAAAATAAAGCTTTTCGGAAGAGTTTCGGTTTTTGGTAAAATTTTGTATAAAACGTTTTTGGATAAATTAAATCATAAATAAAACTATTTATAAAAATACGGGATGTTACACTTTCAACTACATTTACATAATTGTAGTATTAACAATTTATCATACATGTCCATTTAATATAGTTATCGGGTATGAGGATAACAATTAACATTTCTTATAAAACTATTCGGCAACCAAACAATTCTTATTAACAATAAATAAATGTTGAACTTAGAGTTCAATAATTGATTTTGATTATAACTTTGATTATGTTTTTAATGATTTTACGATTTCTCTATTTCGATGATATAACTCTTCGTCTTTTCCAAAAGTAGAAAATGTAAATTTCAGAACGTCAAAAAGATAGAGCACAGAAAAACGAAGCCACGGGTTCAAGCGGAACTAGAATCGGAGCTAAAATGAAAAATTACAAGCATTCGAAGTAAAGCGTGAATACTGAAGAAACGACCGATCGTCTGGACAAAAACGACCGATCGTTTTTTGTCCAAATTCTTCCAGTGAGGTCGTCTGAAAAATGACCGATCGTTTCTCAGAAAATGACCGATCGTTTTCTGAAAACGACCGATCGTCTGCATAAAACGACCGACCGTTTTCTGCAGTTTTTAAAAACAGCTTTTCAGCTTATTCTTGGAAATTGCTTAAACCAATGGATAAAAGCTCTCAACCACTACCAACGGTCATATTACAAAAAAAAAACTTTGCTGACCATATAAACCACCCCAATCACTCTCCAAAAATATACATTCATACACATTAATAATCCTTCGACCTCTCTCAATCAAAACCCTAAAAATCACCATTTTGGTGAAATAATTCGAAAAAGAGGGAAATTGAAGAAAAAGAGATACAAGCTCAAACAAAGATCGAACAACATCAAAATCACAAATTAGCTTATTTAGAAGCAATCAAATTGTGAGAGTTGTTTTAATTTCAACAATTTTGTAAAGAGCGTTTTATAAGCTCATTTATGAGTGAGTGTTTGGGTAGAAGCTTTTAAGCCAAAGTGTTGGTTAAAAGTTCTAGGTTAAACACTTGGGTACTCATAGAGTGAGGGGGAGTCGTTGACTCATAGACGTGTTCGCTTCCACTTGTATCAAGAGTAGGAACCTCGGGTAGAGTGTGAGCCAATCGATTGATTGAGCTCTATAGGATTTGTAAAATAGGAAAGAAGATTTTTAGTGAAATACTCGGTAGTACCGAGGAGAGGACGTAGGCCGTTTGCCGAACCTCTATAAATCGCGGTGTCAATTTCTTTCCTTAAACTTTTACTTTCCGCAACTTATATTAGTGCTTATTTTCTTGCTTGCGTTTAGGACTTCTAGCATTTCATTAACTTTATTAAACGCTTAAGCTTAGAATTGCAAAAAGTTGGGTTGTTAATTGCCATTAAGTTTAATTCCGCAAAAAGCGCCAAAAAGCTTATTCACCCCCCCCCCCTCTAAGATTTAGCCGCAAGGGGCCAACAATAAACAATAAGAATAAACCATTATAATTTACTACATGAGGAGATCAATCATTTATATGTAGTAACCTTTATCATTCAATTAAAATAAAATAAAATAATCTTCCTCATTTAATATAGTGCTTAATGGTTACCACTATGAAATAATAAAAAATTAATGTCATTACTGACTATATTCATAACCGCGTCTTTCTATATTCATAACCTCATATTTTAATGTTGCTTGAGCAACCCGGTATACTTCAATAAAATATCATGTAGTGTAAATGATCATAACTACAAAATAGGCAGTTACTGATAGCTAAATAAATAGAACATTTTATATTCTATAGTTAAATGTTGTAATATATGCATTTGCAACAACTTAATATGCCATAATAGCCATCAATAAATGAGTTAAAATCAAATTAACTTCACCCTTCCCATATTATAATTGATAACGGTACATAGTTGTACATAACTTACAAACTATCAACAAATGAGTTACTATAAATGATAGGTGTACCAATTAAATTACACACGGCACTATTTCATGGAGCGTACTTTTAACATTTTAATTTCATAAGCAGTCACGAACATATCCGGCAATAACATGATAGTCCCGTGATAGTTAGAAGATAATAAGGGAAAAGCTTTATATTTAATTACTCAAAACATGCTTATTAATCTGAAAATTTCATTCACTGTCATGTAACTAAAACCTTATAAATATGCATATAAAAGGTGAGAAAGAAAGGAAATCTAGTGGCCTCCATAAGTCATGATATGTAACTGATACACAATTGTTTACTTATATATGTAATTCATTTTCATAAATGTAAAGAAATCATTCCTCATGTTCACTTAAATATGTAGCATATATCAAACAAGGTGATTGCATTTATATATGTTTAGTGAACGTGATTATCAATTTACAAGGACATAACACAAGTAATCAAACAAAACATGCAGTGACATGTACTTCAATTCAAGGTATTATTCATTTTTATGTGTTCTAAGTTTTAGCATACAATATAAAATTCTTTCCTTCATTTCAAAATATGTAGAACATCATGAGAAAATTAAACCAGGCTCTTATACCAAATGCAAGTTAATTACAACTTATATATTATTATGTTATACACGTTATTAACATAATTAACTAGGATCTTTTCCTACATGATAATCATACAATACTAACTGTAATGGGTGCGTTGAAACACATATCTTGAGTCATGCGAAAGGGCAGTAAGCTCTGTAATTTAAAACGGTAGTATTTGAGAATTGGGTTCGTATGGCGAAGATAGATCGTCGGGGTGGAGACTTGAGTTTCTCCTCTTAACCTATCACTACACTACTTTATGTGTTGTTTATGTGTGTGTTTTTTTCACAAATTGAGATGGTATTGTGTCATTTATATAGGTAGGAGTAGGACCCAAGACTCATGGAATTCCTCTAATCTTTACCGTCTATCAAGGTAAAGTTAATCATCACCGTTCATTATGTGAGAATATAAAAGGTCTTGAAACTCACATACTAATTAGCATTAGTCATTAGACTTGTAACTTATGGAGTGTTTATGGACCATAATAATGAGTTAGAATTAATTCCATGACTCCTGAGATAATGGGAAAGACATTAATTATTACAACCACTCAAACTCTTTGGAATATATATATATATATAAAGTATATGGAGAGTTTGGATCAATCATCGAAGGCTTGTCTAATAGATTTGTGGCTTCAAAGGATTAGAAATAAACAAATGACGGATGTAAGCTTGGGCTTGTTTGCTCTGGAGTGGTGTATTGAAATGTGAAGGGGTTGACCTCTATTTATAGTGTTTAAGGTGCAGTAGTCGTTGAAATTCAAAATTTCAGTCATTCTAACGTGTTAATTTTTTGTCCAACTAGTTGGCTTTTATAGTTTTCGTCCAACGGTTAGTCATTTTGAAATGCGAATATCTCGTGTGATATCTTCTCATAATGTGTATTATCTTCTTCGTAAACAACTTCTGATCACATTGAATATCCTCCAACATTCCTCCTCTATTTTTGAATATATTTTTATTCGCTTCCAAGTTATCAAAAATCGTTGCTAACATTTCCATATATACTATATCTAACCGGTTACATTCTTTTCCAACCGGTTAGGTTCTTCGAGAATTTGAATTACTCCTTAATTCACGTTGGTCTTTTAAGTTTGGTCTTTTTCTCAACATTTCATTAAGTTAAATTATATCCATTTTGTTATTCATCAAAACTTTTGTTAATTACGAATCGGTTCATAAACTTTCATTTATTACGAATAGGTTCAAAAATGTATAATGTGATTAAGCAGTTACTCAGCCCTTAACTAATAGTCGTGATGACTTGAAGAAAAAATTTCAAGTTAATTTATTTACAAATTCCCATTTTGTATAAGTAATGTATCAAGACTAGACTCTATGAATTGTATGGATGAGTTAGAACATCTTGGTCATCCACTACTAAATGAACCACCCATTCTGGTCTTGCTTTTGGTGCAAAATGATGGATTTCCATACTAAAGAGGCATTATCGACATCTCACTAGATTTTTACAACCAACTCTGGCTGATATTCCAAATATAATCAAACCATGTACAAAAGGAACAAGGTCTATGTTGTTGATGACTAAGAGAATTATGGTAAGTTTCCACAAATGGACGAGTTCTTCAACTGCTAAGGGATGGACTTACTTGTTGTTTGTAATTATAAGTGAATATTCCCCTATTCACCTAAGGGTGTGGAAGAAGGTAAACGATCCCAGACAGCCATATGGCACCTTGTTAAGTGCTTCATCTTCTTTTTTGCTCCAAACATCACATGAAAGAGTGTTTGGCTATCTTTGAAACCAATAGTATCGACATGAGTGGGATGTACACTTGAAAAAGCGTGATATTATAAAAATAGTAAATGTTTCTAGTATTGGGGAAGAATGGATCTGTCTCTCCTCGCTGCGTGTATATCTTCTTCGTGAAGAATAGAATCAGATGCTTATACTTGAAGAAAGTGGTAGTGATGAAAATAGGGTTTCGATTACCAATTCACCTTTTGAGTACGAAGCAATAAATGTTGTCTTAGATGGCTGGGGAAATCCTACTGAGACGGCACTACTTCCGTGCAGCTTCACTATATTTCCCGATGGTTCATTTACCCCTTCTCGACCCCATATATTTGGTGTGACCTTTTCTTTCAAATGTTTCTTAGCTCTAATCCATGTTATGAAATTTCTAATGGTTGGTTGAGTGGTTAATCAGAAGGGTTAAATGAACCATCAAAAAATATATCAAAGACGCAAAGAAGTAGTGCCATCTCATAGGTTTTCCTAGACTTCTAAGACATCATTTATTGTTTTGTACTTAAAAGGAGAATAGGTAATCAAAACCTCATTTTCATCACTATGACTTTCTTCAAGTACGAGCATCTGGTTTTGTTTTTCACCAGGAACATATACACGCAGTAAGGTGGGACAGTTCTATTCTTCCCCACCAGTAGGAACATTTGCTATTTCTACAATAGCACACCCTTCCAACTGTACATCCCACTAATGTCGATACTATTAGTTTCTAAGATAGTCAAACACTCTTTCATGTGGAGTTTTGAGCAAAATATAAGATGAAGCACTTAATAAGGTGCCATAAGGATGGCCGGGATCAACTAAATTCTCATGCACCGTTAGGTGAATAGGGTAATATTAAATTAAAGTTAAAAGCAACAAATAAACCCTTAAATGTCGAAAGATCTCTCCCCTTTGTGAAAACTTACCACCATTCTCTTAGTCATCTACAACAGAGATTTTGTTTTTTTACATGGTTTGACTATATATGGAATATCAGCCAGAGATGGTCGTACAAATCTAGTGAGATGTCGATACTGCGTCTTTAGTATAGAAATCCATGGTTTCGAACCAAAAGGAAGACCAAACTGGACAGAGCATGTAGTAGTGGATGGCCATGATGTTCCTGGTTAATCCATACAATTCATACAATCCGATCTTGATTCATTACTTATACAAAGTGGGAATTTCTCATTTTTTTAACTTGAAAATTTTAGTTGAACGCATTACGACGATAATCTAAGAGTCGAGTTACATCTTAATCACATTATACATTCGAGATAAATACTCTTGTATGTGGGTGAACCTTGTTAAAAACTCTTGTCTCATTTATTGCTTTATTATTTGTGTGTGCATTATCTGTCATTATTATTGTTAGTATAGAATTTCTCTATTCATTCGTTATTATTGCTTATACCTGGTTTAGGCAAGAAGCTTGACCCACAACAATTATTATCGGGAGCTCAAGGTTAGGATCCTAGATTATCAGGGTATAAGTAATTGTTGTTGAGGATAAGTCAGCCCATGGGATATAGAAGTTCAATGACCAAGGCTTTGGGTTTTGGAGGATGCAAATAGAAGAATACTTGTATGGCAAGAAGATGCATTAACCGTTGATTGATGCAAGATCGATGGGTATGACATATGACAATTGGAAGCTTCTTTATAGGCATGTGGTGGGAGTGATCTGATTAACACTTTCGAATAGTTTCGCACACAACGTCGCCAAGGAGACAACAACGAACAGAATGATGAGTGTCCTATCAGACATGTATGAGAATCCTACGCGAACAACATGGTATCTTTGATGAAAAGGTTATTCAATTTGAGAATAGAAGAAAATGCTCATGTAGCTAAGCATTTGAATTTGTTTAGCGATACCTTAAATCAATTAGATAATGTTGATAGATTTTGACGATGATGCCATGGATTTGATATTATTGGCGTCATTGCCTAATAGTTTGGATCCCATGTTGGAAACTATTAACAACTCGATTGGGAAAGAAAAGTTAACCTTTAGTAGTGTATGTGATAGTGTACTAGTCAAGGAGGTTAGGAAGAATGATACGAGGGAGACTTATTTGGACTCTGATGGTTCCATGTTCAATGTAGGTTCAAGTGTTAGTCGTAGAGGTGGATCTCAGTAACAACATAGACGAAGAGAGACGCGACAGAATCCGTTTGATTGGCACAATACCGTTGAGTTTTTTAATTGTTACAACATCGACCATATGAAAACTTATTGTCCAACTACAAAGGTGAACACGAAAATCATCCAAAAGAATTGAGTGAACGTAGTAAGTTAGGAAGACTTGTATGACTCATGTGATGCTTTATATGCCCTCCCGATTTAAGGGTATCACCGAATTTCTCACTGGATTTGATTTTTTAATTTGCTAGTATCATTTGAAGTTCTTCCCAGATTTTTGGTTTCGAAATAAACTCCTGGCGTTATACAAAGATATATATATATATATATATATATAATGAGATAGTATGTATAGATTCGTAGTAGTATACGTTTATTAGATAGAGCGGCATAGATTTAGTCAATTAAAAATTACTAAGAAATTTAACTATGGAGATGGGTAGACTATCTCCACTATTTCACCACATGATAGTATACCACCTATTGCCTTTCTTTTTATCCTTATATTGAACCACATTCCATTCCCCTATTTATTTCTGTATATGAGGTGCTTTTCGAGGGGAGAGATTAAGCCTATCTTGAAGACTAGTGTTAGAACCTATTTTATAGCACCTAATAATTTCTTTGGTTGTCTTTATTTTGATAAACAATACTTACTCATTTACTTAGTCATATATTCATCTTGTTACTAATGGATCTTTTATAAGTTACATTTTCAGTTGTAACTGACTTTTACGACTGAAAGATATTGACAGACAGGTCAAGATTTCTATAGAATTGCAGCTTGTTTATCAACCATATCATGATGAGAAAATATTCGAATATATGCAATCTCAGAAGATATTATATTATGTGAAGAATTGCGCAGTAAATATTCATCTACTAAAGTCAACATATGCAGAAAAGATTAACAGATCAATCACAATGAATAAACTTGTAAACTTTATTCTTAAGTATATTGTGTTACCATCTTTTGTCACCACAATATATAAGTGCATAATAGGCCGTAGGGTTTGATTATGTATTTAGAACAAAATCGTTTATTTTTCTAAGAATACTGAGCTATTTGCTAAGAGAGATAGACTGCCGTAGGAGACTATATTGAATAGTTGAGATGACTAATAACAATAGTTGTATAGGCTTGACCAGTTAGAGAGCTACTGATTTGTAAGACTCAAATACACTTTGTAACCTTTCTCAATATTCTAATCTGTGCAAGAGCTCCGGAGACTAGATCGAACTCCGTTATCAAACGTGTTGTGTTCAACTCTTATTCAATACGTTTGATTGTGTGTGTGTTAAGCTTATTCTAGATACAGTTTCGGTTACAATCAAGAACTGAAATCTATAAACTTTGTAAATAAAACACGTGTCACTGCATCTTAGAGTATCAAGGAATTTAATTATTTCAACTAGCTTCCTCCATAATTTGAGAATATTTAAAAGGTAGGTTTATAACCAAAGTTCCTTCTTTAAAGTTTTTCATGGCATTATTAGAATCATAAGGAACCAAGGTTAAAATATCTTCAAAATTTTCAGAATGGCCAATATTAGCTTCGATCGGCACGTCCAGAATTTTAATCTAATTACCAATTTTAGCATCATTATCCTTGCTAATTTCACTATTTTCTACCCGTTCACCTACTATAATGGAATTTATATTTCGTTTGTCATTTTTATCTTGATTATTTACCATAGCGGAATCTTCTTCATTAGTCTTATTTGCCACTATTCCTTCTTCATTTCCATAATTATTTCCTCTGAAATTTCCTGTTATGTACTTTTATCACCCTTTGCATCTTTAGTGATTTCCCCTTCTTCAATATCAATAACTGCTTTAGATTTATTAGAAGCTTTACTAACATTTTCTTCATCTGTTTGGTCTGGGAAATGAATTATTTACACACAGTCCTTGGTAGACTCAATTTCATTTTTATTGTGAGTTCGAGTGATTTTTTTCCTTGTTCATCATTGGTATATAATTTGGCTTGTGGTTCCTTGTTTTTCGGGGTGTTTTTGTTGTTTGGTTGATTGGTTTTTATGCTATCTTTTTCAAATGGCTCAAGTTTATTACTTGTGGTGGAATCCCTTTTTTGAGTGTGTTCCTCTGGCTGCTAGTCCTTGTTTTTTTCTTTAAAGATACAAATTTTCCTTGGTCTATTATTGGTATTATTTTTTTATATATATTGGTGGGTAAACCCATTATTTTATTAATAGTGAATGGTCGTAACGACCTTATTACATATTAAATAAAACTAAAACAATGAAAACTTTAATAGAATAAAAACTTATAGTGCTAAGAAAATAGTAAAAAAAAAAAAGACTTTCATCTGTTTTTCTACGTACTTCAGAAATTTGATGCATTTTTTCTACATATTGTGGCAGAAATTAAGTATCTTCTTTTTGTTAATGATCTTTAATAGACTTTATAGTAGCCGACAAGACTGTTTTTGATAATTTTGTGACCCTCAGTCACTTCAAATTCAATTTTTTGGATGTCAAAACCTTGGTTTCATTTGGGCTTTGGTCTGAACGGAAGATTTGATACTCAACCCAACGGTGTAACGAATCGGTATGTTTGGTTGGAAAGATCCCGCAGATCCTTGTGGAGAACCACAACACACCATGGTGAAATTTTATTAGGTCAAATTAAGGAAAAAAGAGGGATTTGTCTATGTGGTTTCTAATTTTCTTATTATCATAAGTTCAATCATACTAGTAGTATTTCTACTTTTAAGTTAACTTATCAGTGAGATTATATGTAGTGAAATTTTTAGGTATAAAGTAGATAAAAACTTTTAATGTATGTCTTAAAAATTAGAGCTGGACTTGCTTAGAGATTCTAAACTTTCCCTCAAAAAAGTAACTTGTAGAAAGTTCCATTTTGGATGAATTTGTTTCAAAATTGACATCGTTCATTAATGATAAATAGCTTTTTGGCCCTGTGAAGTGTTGATTTAAAATGTTTGTTTCTTATTTTGTTTCCTCATCAGTGGGCTTGTTTGGTTTAGGCTGTTGTTTAGTTTATTGCTTCGGAATGTACTTGTACACTTTCTTTAAGTAATTGAAAGTGGGGGTGAACCCACTGATAAAATTTATAAGAAACTTTGGGACAAAGACAATGTAATTTATCTCTTGAATATTTAGAACTGAGCTCAATTAAAATTCTAAACTTACCATGATCGGCTTAAAGTAATCTTCTTTGTCAAAAACCTGTTTTAGTTGTGGACCATAACAGTCATAACTGAATCTTTGTTTTGAAAAACCACACTATTAGTACACTTTCACCGATTTAGGCTAAGGGCTTTTGAAAAACCAATAAACATAGAATTGAAAATGGTTAATTGGAACCGTTTGGAGATTGTTCCATGAGAATTTTATATTTTTTCTGGCAGAAGAATTGCGAAGAGGATATGAATTGGAAAATGGTTACAGATAAAGCGAGGGATTTCTATTGGGGGGGAGTATATGGTGTGATGGATTTTTATTATGTTTGCCATTTGATTTTATGTCAAAATAGAGGCACAATACGCACAATACACATGTCGGGTTTGACAAAGAAACGATCTATAAAGCCTGGAACCAGAATACAGCAAAAAGATATAGTGATTGTATGAGTATGTTATCCAAACTACCCACTAAGCCGCCAAATGGGGGTATCTCCGACTCTAATTGGGCAGCATGGACAAGGCATTGAAAAACTGATGGGTTCAAAATCAAAAGCGAGGGGTTCTAGCAATTAGGACCGGCATGGCAAAAGGAAAAACATCCACACAGGCGGCTCCACAACTTTTTCGAGTAAAGTAAAGGGAATCGTTAGTTTCTTATTAAATATTTGTAACTTTATTTGGATAGAAGTCTAACAACCTAGTTGGTAAAAAGTGGACTAGTAGTACTTAGTAAAAACAAGTCATTTAATTGTAAACTAAAACTTCAACATTATTTTTGTTTAACATGCTTTTCTATTTGTTTTTATATTTATAGTGGGAGAAACCAACCAGAGATATTTTTCAACGAATATGCTCGCAACGTTAATGTAAGTCTTTACGCTGCAATTTGTGAGACTTCGTTTGTTTTAATACTTTGAGAATTGTGATTGTCTCAATTTCCCCTGCTTTTTGGCTACATTTGATTATTTTTAGAACTTGTTCAGTTTGTTTGGGTGAATATTTTGAGAACTCGTTAGGTTTGTTTGACTGAATATTTTGTGAACTTGTTGGGTTTATTTTGCTGAATATTTTGAGAATTTGTTAGGTTTGTTTGGCTTAGTATTTTGAGAACTTGTAAGGTTTGTTTGGCTGAATATTTTGAAAACGTGTTGGGTTTGTTTTGCTGAATATTTTGAGAATTTGTTAGGTTTGTTAGGCTTAGTATTTTGAGAACTTGTCGGGTTTGTTTGTCTGAATATTTTGAGAACTTGTTGAGTTTTTGAGAACTTGTTCAGACTGTTTGGCTTAATATTTTTTAGCAAATAAGCAGAGTTATTCGAGACTATGGTTCATTCACCTGAAATAATTGAGTATAGGGTTTTCTTATAAGTATACACCACACTTGGAAATTTCCTCTTGCATAATTTATATCTTTCAAAAGAAGTTAAGAAAAAGAGAATATTTTTCATCAAAGAAAGCAATTTCAGTGAATGTTAATTTTTTGTTTTTCTCATGATCAGTTTAACTATCCACATAAAAGCATCATTTAATTGTAATATATAATTGTGTACAACATAATATACGTTAACATATTCTAACTTTCTTTATCAGGCTGAGTATGTCTCGAAAGTGGGATAAAATTTGTCGCAGATGCAAACACAAGCCGAAGCTAGTGGCGAGAGCCAAATTATTTAGAGAAGTAGCAGGAGGAGAAAAGAAATGTGGGGATGTGTATGGTTTGAGACCGGCGATAGATTAATTTTATTACTGAGAGCGTAAAGCTCTTTTGACATTGCTACCCGAGTCGTCAAGTGCACAAGTGGTTGCTCGAGCTATGACAAACGGATAAATATTTAGAAGAGGTTGTGGTTCGTGGGAAGGAGGAACGTGACCGGGCCATCACGAAAGGTGATGATGATGGGATCCGTCATACGGTCCTTATGTAGAACGTTGCGTATTCAAGAAGGTGAATAAAATGATGAAAAATAACCTTGACAACCATACGATTCTAGTGAATCTGAAATAAGCACAAGTGAGCATGACGATTGATGTTCGTTGTTTTTCTTTTTTTTTTTGTTCATGAGAGGTTCTATCCATTTTATTTTGGCTACATTTTATTTGTGTAGAAGTTGTACTATGTACAATTAGTATTTTGGAATACTCGATGTGTTTAGCTTTTTATTATTTCGATGATATGAATACATGATTTTCGTTCTAATTTTTTTTAGTGTAGATTGATGTGGATAATATAGATGCGGAAATAGAATAATATTATATATTAACATTTATTCATTAATATACCGACCAATGCAAATGGTCGTCAAATAAATTAAGCATTTTTTGTGAAAAATTACCGATTGTTCTGTTCAGCCGTTGAATAGAAAAATTATTATTTTTTAATATTTTTCCGACTGAATATTTGGTAGCTGATTAAATAATAATCTTTTAAATCATTATCAGGAAACTGCAATTCCCGACTGATTTTCAGTCTCTAATTTGTACCGACAACAAAATTCAGTCGTTAATTTGTACCGACAACTATGTTCAGTCGTTAAATGTAACGGCTGATTTCCAGTCGTTATTAATCAGCTACTATTAAATTCGGTTGTTATATTTACCGACAGCCAATTTGCCGACTGTAGCTTCATGTTGGCGACTGTTTCTGACAGTCACGAATGCTGCATTTTTTAGTAGTGCCAGAATATGATCTATCAGATCTAACCTTGATAACTCAAACCCATATGTCACGGAATCGAAGAGGCGGGAGATTAAATCTACTCATTTCAAATAATAGTAGCACACCGTTGAAAAGTGGAGAAAGTGAGAGAAGGAAAAAACATCCGAAAAAGAGTCCGGATTTAAAAAGGGAGAGATGATCAGAGTTGAACGCGAGCATAGCTTATTCATATTAAATTGTAAACAATTTTATTGCATAGAGTGTGTGTGATCCAACCAGTTTATACCATCGAATGCATCAATAGATTGGTTTTAAACAAGATTGTTTCTAAGCTTGTTGATCGTACAACTTGTGTACAACTTCAAGTAGAAAAACTTCTTTGGACATGAAATCCAAAATCTCATTTTTAGAGAAAAGTTTTTGATTGCTTTATCCGTTAAGGAAAAGTGATTATTTTTAGGTAGGTTTACCCTCAAGGAGACACGTGTTTGTGGGTATCTCTTCGCCAAGGAATAGTGTTGTACAGGGTAGCTCGTTTTAAAGGAAACGTGGTTCCAAAAGGTATACTTCCCTAAAAAAAGTACGTGTGATAATATAAAAAGTTCAAACTACGATTGGACATGTGGGTTGGACGTAGTATCAAATCAAGGCGAAACAGGATAAATTTATGTGTCAATTACTTTCTATCCTTATTCTTTATTTATCAAGTTTACTATATTGTCATATCATTTGAATAACTTGATATTTAGAGTAATTGTTATTTGTAACTTAAAACTGTACATTGACTTAGATCTAACTCATATTTTAAGCAAACAAATAAGATCATACTGTCGGTGACGCGATCTATTGGTTGATATATATGGATATTCAGAAGAAAATAGGTTAAATTAACTCTTGGGTTGTTAAATTCTCTTGTCGATAGCTAGGACAAGTTAATGGGTATCTAAAGTCACCTATTATTGATAACGTAGTTGGGTGTTAGTTGCTATAATTGTGACTCCGTTGATTGATTGTGTATAAATAGTTAAGTAATTTATATTTGTATATATTATATTTATTCCGCTTTGTACGTAAACCTAAGTTCGTACACATATAGTTTTGAATTACAGTAGAAACTCCATAAATTAATACTCGATTATTTAATAAACTCTCTAAGATAATATTTTTTGCCGGTCCCGACTCGGGGATAGGGTGCTAAATTAATAATTCGCTAAAATTATAAGATAATACATTTTTGATAATTTCTATAGACCCTATATAAAATATAAATTAATAATTCCTTATATACTACATATTACATGAATGATTTATGAAGGTTTCTTGAAAAATGACTCAATTGATCTTCTATTTATATAGAAAATATTTTTTAATGTCCACAAAGTGATACATTGAACACAAGAAGCAAATTCAACCGAGTGCTCTAGCGATTTAGCCCTAGATCATCACATAGTATCGGCCATACACACTCGTTATAGGTGATTTTCAAGTCAAAGGTGTCCTGACTCACCCCACTCGACCTTCGAGATACTTGATTCATTAAGAGTCTCATGCTCACCCGTAAAATGGTACAGGTCTATCACTCTTTCATCATAGAAATGGGCTGAGAACTTATGTTTTCGAGTGCTTTGTTCGGTAACCCGCACAGTTTAGTTTTCCCATTGAACCTGAGACTGAAATTTCCAGTACAGGTTGGGTAGCTTATGTGAAGGTTTCCAATTTATTGGGCTTCAACCCCATTTCCCTCGATGATGCTCCGACTCCTCCACGAGTCAAGCATTTTGTATATGGATCCGCATTATTATTCTTAGACCTTGCAAAGTCTAAGGATACCATACTGTTTGCTAGCAATTCCTTTTGCGGACTTGTGTCTCCGACGACTATGTCATGACTTTGTCGGGACTTTCCATTATACAATTACTCTGATCTCGTTTAATAACTGACTGACTTTATCAGTGCACGCTTATTGAGGGAAGAAATTTTGGCCACTTGGGAATACCTCCCAAAACTTCTCAGCCAATATGCCATTTTTTAGTGTCTACAACATTAGGAATTCTGATTTAATAGTTGATCCACGTATGCATGTCTGTTTCACAGACCTCCATAAGACTGCCACCTCTTTAAGTACAAACATATCCACTCGTAGACCTTGTACTCTTAAAGTTCGAGAAACTTGGTATCAAAATACCCTCTAAATATTTTGGACATCTCGTATAATTCAGTTCATGATTGGCAGTATACCTCATGTATCTGAGAAGCCTCATTGGCAAACCTACTTGGTATGCTCACTGAGTTGGCTATATCTAGTCTAGTGCAACTCTTGAGGCACAAGAGACTACATATCATAAGTTAGGTGTTTATTTTAGTCCATATAGTGACTTAACAAGTTTTTGCACCTTGGCTTACTTTACACGGAACCACGACCCAATGAGTTGTTCCTAATTCTCTAGATCTTTATTTATAAAACACATGTTCTCATTAATTAATGATGCGTCTTTTCATAGAGATTAGAGTATAGACATTAAAATTATCAAAACCGTCAGTTTACTTAAAGTAATTGACTTTATTTCTCGTGTTCCTATCATCCTCATTTTTGATGGCATCTTCCCATGTACACATTATATGGATAACATTGATTATTTCAATATCGTCGATTCAGCTTCACTCATGAAGGTCAAGGGACAAATGAAGTTTCATTACTTACCCTTTTACCATGCCGAGTCACTTCATCTTCCTTACAAGATTCACTTTCCCACTTTTCCAGCACCGTTTGAGTGTTCACTTGTCTTGGGTAGCGTAATGCTTTGAACCCTCAACGTATTGATCACACTCGCCAGGCGTTAGAGTTTTTTTTTTTTCGGAAAAATTTCTCTTTTAGAAAATATGCTTCTCGGGCATAGAACAATGTTCTATATGCACTTTAAAGCCATGTGCCTTATGCACTAGAAACCGATCAGCACTATATTTTGTGCTTATCCGAAGAACACACAATCTACCATTTTTCGATCCTATCCAAGTCCTTCAAGGAACAAGATTGAGACCTTTCTTAGGTAGCACCAAACTTTCACGAACTTATAGTCAGGCACCATGACTTCTATAATTCTGACTGTTTGGTCCAACTTCCTAAGAGGTAGTTTGTTCAACACATATCTTCCGGAAAGCTCACTTCCCGCACAAACTCAGAGTTTAACCCTGAACTTATCAACATGACATTCCAACCAGACAATTGTGCAAACGGTGTCTTATGTTCACCGTTTCAATCACACTGATCATGTATTCATATCCATGTGAATATACCATTTCGGAACTAGTTAGACAATATCTAAAACGTCCAAGAATAATCTATCATTTAATGATTAACACTTAATCATTGGATTAAAATTGGTAGATTAGCACAACAGAACACTCATGATTAAACATGTTTTTCTGACAAGTCTTAATCCTCAACAATAGAATTCACATATTCATTCTTACTTGAATGAATATCTCGACTGATTTGTCTTTACTTCTCATCAAGTAGACATATCAGTGTTTAGTACAACCATCAATAAATTGAGTAAATACCTTTTAAACCCTTCTTGGTTTTGCACGCATCTCAAATGCATCAAACCATTAGGTTATGTACTCCGTTCGAAACTTCGAACTGAACACTTAGCAATACATTGCTTTAAACACAAACTCATATTTGTGTTTCAATTTAAATAATAGATTTAGAAAAATAAAACATTTATGGTTTTATATTTTCATGACCTACTATATCATGTCAAATTAGTGACTTAGTTGAATAACTCAACATGTCATTATTGACCACAAGACTGTCGACTAAAATGCTCATTTTGAACAAATAGTCACTCATGTATTGCCACAAACAAGCAAACTGATCACAATTTGATCCTAGTGTTTTGGCTACCGAAAGGCTACTGCCCTTTAGGTTTCAAAAACCACTAGTCATGATTCAGATTTGTATGCTTGCACTTGTTAGTGAATTTCCAAACGTTTAAAACGTTTCCACACATTAACGCCACCACAGTTCGTGCATTCCCTTTCTCCTCACTCAGGACATGCACATTTTTTTATTGAGAAACTTAACCGCTTTCAATGTGGTAAATGAATTTTATCATTTATTTCAGACGTTTAAGGTCTATACCACTGAACTGTTAGGTATTCTCTCACTCGCCCGTAGGCGCTTTGGGGTACGTTTTAGATTCTCGATCTACATGATCGACGGGTTACCCCCACATTTGTGGGGCCCTTGGAGTTCTCCCCCAATAATAGTAATATAATATTACTAAATTATTTTTCTCAATAATTGCAAACTCAACATATTCACAATATGTTTTACTAACAAATTAATAATATGTTATTTCAATAAGTTAATAAGATGTTATATCAACAAATTATTAAATGTTCTTTCAACAAATTATTAAATGTTCTTTCTATAAAATAATAAGATGTTATTACTACAAATTAATAAATTAGCTGATATTTGTTTATTATTAAAATAAAACTCAACGGCCATTTATAATTTGTTTAATCATCAAATTATTTGCTCTTGGATGAACAAAATTGGTTATTAAATAACCTTTCATCCAAATAAGTAACCGACTCGTCATTGCAATTCGTAGGTAGCTAATAAAGCTCTCCATAAATGTCAACAATAACTGTCGTTACAATAATTTATAACTCTCCAAATTAAATTGCGATTAATCACAATTAATAAGAAGTTATAAATACTCGTCATTAATCTCATTAACGATTACCGTTACAAATTTTGTAACCCTCCAAATTAAATTGCAATAAATCACAATTAATAAGGACACCAGCCATTATATCACCACATTAGTGTCTTTAATAATGGTGATTTCGTATTTGTAACCCCCGTCATTAATATGCACTCATGCAAAATTAATAGGAGTTACACCGGCAGCTACAATGTTCTGGTCAGTTCCAGCACCCACTGTGTTCCGGACATTTCCCGCAGGAAACTGTTTGTTATCTCAAATAACAAACACGCACAATCTAATTTCGAAAAATGAAACTAAAACTTCTAATTCGCAAACATCAAATTTCTATAACCACGGATGGTTTTAAGAAACTGATTTTGCAAGAGTATTTTAGTTCATTACCGAAAAAGATTATCAAATTCTGAAAGATTTGTTCAGCCGTAAACACCAAATAAATCTGATTTTACACATAACAATCTCAGAATTCAACAAGTTCTGTCGTAAGCCCCAAATTCTGAAAATCGGAAAATGGTTTTACAAGAACTATTTCGAAGCCAGTTCTGTCGTAATCCCCAATTTAATGGCTTTTACTAGAACTATTTCGAATAATCACCAATCCTCGAATTCCATGTAGAGATCCATGTCTACATAAAAAACTCATTGGAAATTGTTAGTAATTTTATTAACATGAAAACAATAAACATGTATAAATAAACTAACAAAATAATCTAGTCTCTAAATAGATATCTCGAAATAAAATTTCCAGAATATATACGGTTTCACAAACCAAATTTAAAACCAACTAATTCTCATTCCATAACCCAAACGTACTCTCGAGTTTGGAATCGTCACTTCTGCATATGTTTTTTTTTGTTGTTGTTTCTACTATATATATTCTTACCAATCAGTAATAATAATATGTGTCGTGTTTGCCTACATCTATTGACTATAAAGCAAATAAGTTGGCAAAATTTGACTTCAAACCAGATGAAAACTTATATAGTTTAGCATACATAAACAACTGATGATTTATGAAAACATGTACTTGTAGCATCTTAAGTCAAATTCTGATTATACCCTCGGGTTTCTTGATATCGCCTTTTTGCCCTTACAATCAACCATTCAACCCTATAAGACCTATATGATTTTTTTTCTGCTGAAAACCAAAAGTACAACTTTTAACGACAGCTGCAATGAAAAAACAAACAAATGAGTTTCCTGTATAATTTAGCACATCTACAATCAACTGATATTTTATGAAAACATATATCTAAAATGATAATTACTTATCATACCCCCAAGAAACTGTCTTGCGGATTATGCCAAAAAACAAATTTCTCAAAATTCAAACGATGATAACATATTATCAAAACGCAGTCAACATGCTCATATGCGAACAATAATATATATCATAAACATACATACGATACGGTTAAAAACCGAAAAATTGGAATTTCACAAAAATCCCAAACAAGGTAAAGCAAACACAAAACGCTTTCGACAATTCAACCGGAAACACCAATTTCTTAAAACCAATGTTTGTTAGAAAAAAAAATTCCAAAGAACTATCTTAGCTACGGAAATAATTTTCTGTTTATCCAAACACCAAAATTATTGTATTAACGTACGAAACATAAAAATATCGTTTAAGATTGTTGGGTACGTTTAGATAAACACAATAATTTCTACGGAAAAAAAATGGACAAATAAACAGAAAAAATGGTTTCCTCAAATATATAAATATCAAATACAAGATTTAACATAAAATAATGTAAATGATACCGAAATGGACTAAAGTCCGACACGAGTTAACTGCAAGCAGTTTTTCTTAAACGATATTTGTCCCGCCACCTCTGCTTCTGGCTAAATGGGGCACTTCGTTCCCATGGTACAACGTCTATCACATGTGACTCGGCGGAAACGGCACCGAGCCATGGTCGGGCCGTTGGTGGTGCGGTACTCTCTCTATATACATGCATATGTGTTTGTGTGTGAATGTGTGTATGTCATGTATTTTATTTCTCATAAAAAGCTTCAATAAAAAATGGTTGGAAACCATCATTTTATGCATTTCTATTGTAACTCTTTTTACAATTAAAGACCCAAATAAATGGGGAGAATGAATGGTTTTTATAACCACTAAATTAAAATAGCATTAACTCAAATAAAAACCACTTGGTTTTTTTCCAACAATTTTTAGTTCACAGCATAGAGATTCCCTTAGGTGATCAAACTGAATCTCGTTTGCATTATTCAGAATCATTTTTTTTAAGAGACCAAAAACAGAACAAGCTTAAATTTCCTACTTATGTAGTTGACTAAAAAAGTCGTCTCATGTAACTTTAAAAGACCACTACGTCTTTCTCCACTGCTTCTCGATTGAGAAAGATTTGTAAACTCATATGTTTTAAACTCAAACTAGACAATCTTAACACCATTTAAATTCAAGTACCTTTATTTACTAATTAGATATTTGAATTCAAGTACCTTTATTTACTAATTTAACTTTTTTTCTTTAAATTTGTTTTGATGCAAAAGTAATGAATCGAATCGGAGATCATCTCCAAAGTAGTCTAATTTCAACTAGTTGAAGAGGTCAAGAGCTGTAACATCCCGTATTTTTATAAATGGTTTTATTTATGATTTAATTTATCCAAAAGCGTTTTATTCAAAATTTTACCAAAAACCGGTCACTCGACTAATTTTTAGCCAAAAACCGAAACTCTTCCGAAAAGCTTTATTTTTAAAACCTGTTACTAATTTTACTTATAAAAAGGACCCAATAGTTTTGTTTCTAAAGATTTGTTATTTTTGAGTAGTAAAACTATATTTTTGGATTAGGAGTTAACTATTAGAACTTTGGGGACCAAATAGTTCGTTACCACAAACTATCAAAAAGCAGCTTTTCTAAACCTATTTTTCAGCCTCTTTCATATCATAAACCAGCTAAATACAGAAAAGAGAAGAAGAGAGAGAAAGAGAGAGAAAGAGAGAAGAAGAAGAAGAAGAGGAATAGGAAACCACCATTAGCGGGTTTATACCGGAAGCATCTCCTCTACGCTCTAAGGTAACGGGGGTTATCCATAGCGACTAGACGAGGGTGTATGTTAGGATTAGGTTTTACGTTTATTATAAATTGGGGGTTTTTGCCTTTTATATTAATTATGTTCTTATATTGTTAATTGGGGTTAGTTGCTACACTTTTAATTCCATTTATTTGAATGGTAGAGGTTGAGACCTTAGATATATAAATTTTGGATTGATGAGAATATTGATGGGTTTGCGTGTTTTATGCGTTAAATATATGTTATGATGGTTGTTGATAGAATTGAGTAAAATATTGCTGAAAAGAGATGAGTTTTAGATTGTGCATACAAGGTGTTTGTTAAAATGCCCGAATGGGATTTTACGTTGTTTGGAGTTGTTCGGCTAGTT
Organism: Primula vulgaris; assembly: GCA_963920805.1. Taxonomy (NCBI): domain Eukaryota; kingdom Viridiplantae; phylum Streptophyta; class Magnoliopsida; order Ericales; family Primulaceae; genus Primula; species Primula vulgaris. The sequence goes on along the minus strand of OY987215.1, from coordinate 8,449,137 downwards.
GCGAATTTAGTACATATGGTTATGTGTTACGTTGTATTACGTTGTTTGGAGTTGTTCGGCTAGTTGCGAATTTAGTACATATGGTTATGTGTTACGTTGTATTACGTTGTTTGGAGTTGTTCGGCTAGTTGCGAATTTAGTACATATGGTTAAGTGTTATGTTGTATTACGTTACGTGAACGTTATTGGAGTTGTTCGGCTAGTTGCGAATTTAGTACATATGGTTATGTGTTACGTTGTATTACGTTGTTTGGAGTTGTTCGGCTAGTTGCGAATTTAGTACATATGGTTATGTGTTATGTTGCATTACGTTACGTGACGTATGTGGTGGTGTTATTTGATTAGTATTATACTATTGGCCGAGGCCTTTATATTTATACGTATGAGATTGTGTTAATTGGTTAGATTTATATCATTGGTCGAGGCCATGTGTGTTAGCTGTAGTGGCAATGGTCTCTGTCTCTCCCTAATTCCGGGGACAGAAGACGGCCGAGGGGATAGGGAATGACTCGTCTTACGGACCGGGGCGAGTGGCGTGAGAGGTCCCAGTGTGCACTATTTACTTTTATGTTAGCAATGGTCTATGTCTCTCCCTAATTCCGGGGACATATGACGGCCGAAGGGATAGGGAATGACTCGTCTTACGGACTGGGGCGAGTGGCGTGAGAGGTCCAAGTGCGCACTATAAATCTACTTTTATGTTGCAATGGTCTCTGTCTCTCCCTAATTCCGGGGACAGAAGACGGCCGAAGGGATAGGGAATGACCTACCTTCCGGACCGGGGTAGGTGGCGTGAGAGGTCCATGTATGCTTTAGATGTGTGTTGATGTTAGTTAATTTATTTAATTTATCGTAGTTGTAGAATGTCGTTATATTCTTTTTATACGTCGTTTATCGTAGTTGTAGAATTTGTGAGTTCTTGCATTTATGGGATGGAGTGACGGTGTTTGTGGTGCCGTCCCGTCTAGTTAGGTGCGTGGGACTCACCGTTACAAATTTGTATTTCAGGTGCAACTTAGGTGGAGGCGATGATTAAGAGCTTTAGCAAGGCATCACATGGGTTCGGGCTTTTGCTTTCTTTTCATGTATATTTTATTTTGAGGTTGTAGCCTACGGGCAATTTACATTCGTTAGTTTATCTCGTCTTGTAGCCGCGTTTGGCATATACTTTTGTTAATCGTTCCTTTAGCTCGCTTGTGTTTTCTTTTAAAAATTTTAATTTTGTACCAACAGGTTTCACTTTTCTTTGTTTTAAAAAGGTCATGCCTCGATATCCGTCCTTTACGGATTTTGGGGCGTGACAAGAGCATTATGTTTAACCAATCCTCAATTCTACGATATTGAATTGTGTTTTGATGATGACAAAATGGAATTTTATGTACACAACAAGTGTCATAGAACTAATACTTTCAACGAATGTATTTAAAATAATCATAGATAAAGAGTTAATCAAAAGGAGTATAGCCAAGAAAAGGACCACGAGAAGAATTAACCAAGGACTAATTATCAAAATCATATAGGCAATTTCAACCAGTTAAAATAAATGTAACCAGTTAAATACAGTGGTAATGGAAAGTTCGGATACGTTTTTTGAAGTCGTGGAAAGTTTTTAAAAAACTTTCAAATGAAGAATGAAGCGTTGGAGATATTCTACATGATGATAAGAGCATTTAAGTGAAGATAAACAACATTTAGGTGTAGTATCACGCGAGAGATTTATATTTCAAAATGGATGACCCTTGGACCAAATCTACAGAGTTCAACCGGTTAGAATCCATTTAATTTTGAAATTCAAATGAGAAGTCCTAGCATCATCTACTAGCAACTCCAACACTTTAAATAGACCTCGAGACTTTAGAAAAAACACACCATGCTATACTAAACTCAAATACAAAGGTCTTGATATCATATTTTATTCGACGGCGAAGCCCTACCAGTTTCATTACTCACCGACGACGTCGATCCTTCAATCCAAGCCTCACAACTCTCAACGGGCATAAGCTTATTCATATTAAATTGTAAACAATTTTATTGCATAGAGTGTGTGTGATCCAACCAGTTTATACCATTGAATACATCAATAGATTGGTTTTAAACAAGATTGTGTTTAAGCTTGTTGATCGTACAACTTGTGTACAACTTCAAGTAGAAAAACTTCTCTGGACTTCAAATCCAAAATCTCATTTTGAGAGAAAAGTTTTTGATTGCTTTATCCGTTAAGAAAAAGTGATTATTTTTAGGTAGGTTTACCCTCAAGGAGACACGTGTTTGTGGGTATCTCTTCGCCAAGGAATAGTGTTGTACAGGGTAGCTCGTCCTAAAGGAAACATGGTTCTAAAGGGTATACTTCCCTAAAAAAAGTACGTGTGATAATATAAAAAGTTCAAACTCTGATTGGACTTGTGGGCTGGACGTAGTATCAAATCAAGGCGAAACAGGATAAATTTATGTCAATTACTTTCTATCCTTATTCTTTATCTATCAAGTTTACTATATTGTCATATCATTTGAATAACTTGATATTTAGAGTAATTGTTATTTATAACTTAAAACTGCGCATTGACTTAGATCTAACTCATATTTGAAGCAAACAAATAAGATCATACTGCCGGTGACGCGATCTATTTGTAGATATATATGGATATTCAGAAGAAAATATGTTAAATTAACTCTTGGGTTGTTAAATTCTCTTGTCGATAGCTAGGACAAGTTAATGCGTATCTAAAGTCACCTATTATTGATAACGTAGTTGGGTGTTAGTTGCTATAATTGTGACTCCGTTGATTGATTGTGTATAAATAGTTAAGTAATTTATATTTGTATATATTATATTTATTCCGCTTTGTACGTAAACCTAAGTTCGTATACATATAGTTTTGAATTACAGTAGAAACTCGATAAATTAATACTCGATTATTTAATAAACTCTCTAAGATAATATTTTTGGCCGGTCCCGACTCGGGGATAGGGTGCTAAATTAATAATTCGCTAAAATTATAAGATAATACATTTTTGATAATTTCTATAGACCCTATTTAAAATATAAATTAATAATTCTTTATATACTACATATTACATAAATGATTTATGAAGGTTTCTTGAAAAATGACTCAATTGATCTTCTATTTATATAGAAAATATTTTTTAATGTCCATAAAGTGATACATTGAACACAAGAAGCATAATAAGGTGGGAGATTGAAGGGTTCTTTCAAATTGGGCCCTTCATTTGATATACGTACATGCATTGTACAATAATTAAGTGAAAGTTTGAAAGGTGTTTGTAAATTGAATATTTCATTATAAATTAATAAAATATTAATTAATATATAAATTATTAATTATTAATTTATCGATTAATTAATAACTATTTTAATTAATAAATTTTGGTGGTCCCATGAGTATTAATTTATAGGGTTTCTACTGTATATATTTTATACACCCAACCCAAACCGCTTATTTAATAACTAAAGTAAAAAAATGTAAAATCAGTTAAACCGATTCACCCCGTTTCCCATCTATCCTAACACATTATCTTTGTTTCAAAGATCTAATTTGTAAATCAAGCTACCTCAAATTTAAATGGTGTTAATTAAGATTGTCTAGTTTGAGATTAAAACATACGAGTTTACAAATCTTACTTAATCGAAAAGCAGCGTGGAAACACGTGAATAATTTTTTAGTCAACTACAAGTAGGACTTTTAAGATTATTCTGTTTTTGGTCGTCGAAGTTGTAATTTTCTATTCCTTTCTTTGCTGTAATAAGGCCGGAGGGCTACTAAAACTTAAAAGTAAATGAAAATAGTGGGCTTTACCCACATTTAATTTATAAAAAATGAACTTTTAATTTAGACCCGCAAATGAAAGTAAACTTTGACGGATCTATTTTATAATTTTTGGAAGGATGTATAATCGAGAGTTGAGTCGAATTACCTCATTGGCTTGGAAAAAAAGGTTATGGTTGCTTATGAAATCATGTGATATATAAGTGTGAAAACTATTTATATTCTTTGTGTCGGTTTTTCTTCTCATTCCTTGTGCAAGTAAAATGGTTTTTCAACTTTAATCTACCAAATGTTTTGTGGTTGAGGATTTGTGATTGTATCTTTCTTCGATGTGGATCAAATGGTGTTGAGATAGATGTAGCGCTTTTATTCGTAACATAACTGTTTTTTTAAGGATCTTATAGAATAATCTTACGGTGGAACTTGTCTTGTTTTCATTTGTTTGTTATTTTATAACGAGTTAATTATAGTTTAGTGCATGATTTTTAGACACGTTTTGTTTTAGTGACTTCACTTTTTTAATTTTTTAATTTGTGCACTAAGTTTACTAATTTATCTTTTTTAGTGACATGTCATCAGTTTTTGTTGGATGGAAACCGCTTATAAATTTCAGTATAGTCGGCATAGTTTTAAAATTATAATAAAAACCATAAATCTTAAAAATTCACTTTTTAAAGAAGTGGTTTAGAAAAATATTACAAGATACAATTTATAAAGTAATTCGTGTTATATGTACTTTTAGGTCCTATATCCAAGATTCTAATGACATATGGTAAAAATAGGTCAAGGGTTTTGCGTAAGCTGTTGGTCACAGTAGTTGCATTTATTAGTTGCAAAGAATGCAACTAAATATGGCGGACATATGCTATGAAGATTCTGTTGAAGAATATATTTGATATCTCTTATAGAAATACATGTAGATCAAGTTGTGTCAATATATGTGAGATACACAAGAAATATATTAAACACCTTAGAGATAAGGAAAGTGGAGATTTTATAGAGAACTTGAAGATAAAGAAAATGGAAAGAATATTTGAATATATATTTTCTATTTGATGAACTTAATATATTTTGTAAATGCTATATATAAAGCCTATTATCATTTGATATTTCATGTGTTTGCAACGTACATATTCTGATTATAGAGATCAAACACTCGTTTTACACGAGACAGAATAAAACGATAGAGATCATGGCCGGATGCCACTGATAAGTTGATACTTCTCAGATAGGAGCAACAATTTGATAGGCAAATAGTGGTGATCATTGAGTGTCGTAAGTTTCAAAACAATTATTGTAGGTTTAAAGAATATCAATATATATTGGGTGAGTGTCTCGGAGATATACACTTGGTGAAATCGAACTCCGTTACCAAACATCTCGTGTTTAGTGTTTTATTTATTAACTTCACATAATGTTTCAGTTGCTAACAAAAACATTTGAGTTGTAACTGAAATTGCGTAACACAATTCGGATTAAGGGTTTTTCATTTACCTTCCAAGTTAATTTCCACATTTTTTAAAATAATTCTTTGTAATTACTGGAAATTTTAGGGTTGAAAAAAATTTCCGAAATTCCAACCCGATCCGACATTCCATCCGGTCCCGATCCGATTTTTTATGAGAGAAAAAACTGAATTCTTCATTATTCATAAACACAACTCAAACTTCATGAAAATATGAAGCAGAAGTCTCTACAAACAGGTTATAGAAGTATTTTATTTTATCAAACACAAATTTTCATTAATATAAAGCGGGACCGAACCCAGAATACATATTACAGCTAGAGTACCCATTTACACAAAATTACAGCTAGAGTACCTAGTTACATAAAGTTACAGATCAAACCCAACCTTAAACTACCCGGATCCATAAAGCCCAACAAAAGACAACATGCTTAGATGCATGTAGACTAAATACTATTAAAGGATGTACAAAATACCCACATGCAGAGACCAAAATAATCTAAAAGATTTAGATTCTGCATTTCCAAAATAAGATCGTACTAAACTTAAAAACTTACGAAAATAACTTAAACAACAAAAGCCCTAAAATGCTTTGTTCATTATCACTTTTAGAGCCCACCACCCTCCACTGAGTGAGTCTTCACCACTTTCTTTTTATTCTGAACCAGAGCCAATTCCTTCCTCAGATAATGATTCTCCTTGATCAAAATCTCATTTTTTGTTTTTTCCTCAGTTAACATCCCTTCCAATTCCATTGACCTGTCAAATAGGTTGTAGAAGTATATATACTCTATAGCACGAATAATAAATGACAAAACAGTCCTGCTTAAATTATCTAATAACTACGAAAACATATTTCTATTTCATTGGGGTCTCGGCCCCTTTATTTATATGTACATTCGACGGTTTACCCTCCAAAAAAGACTATAAAAACATAAGAAATAGCCTGTCTTATCAATATTTCGGGAGCTACCTCCATTTCCTAAATCCGCTGACGACTACGACAGCAAACATACATATTACAACAATCGTTTAGAGGACACTATGCTCGAAATATCTGATAATCTCAAACATAAAAACTGGGAACAACAAGGAGAGGTGGGGCCTTTTGTAGTGTAAGTCCAAACTTTTCCTCCATGTCCAACTCACTCGGTAAAACCCCTTCAACAAGCTTCCAATCAAACAAACTTATGAGCAAACCTACGATAACGATGATCATTCTCATGGCCAGAGGTAATACAGCACAAATTCTTCGACCAGCACCAAACAGAATATGCTGAATGTCCCATCCTTTAACATCTATCTAACACCAAAAAGCTCTCTGGGTAAAACACCGTTTCTTCTAGCCAAGTTTTTGGGTCACGACCAATAGGCCAAGCGTTCACAATCACTTGTGCCCATTTAGGGAGTATATAGCCACGTATCTCAACATCGGATGTCATTTCACGAGGAAGTAATAAAGGAGCTGGTGGATGAAGTCTTAGCATCTCTTTGATAATTGCTCTCACGTCTCAAGTAAGGTAGATGCTCAAGGTATGATTCCTTTATAATCCTAAGCCAATTTCACGCACTAGCTCAGCTTTTGCTTCCTTTAAGATTTTTAGATTTCTGAGTAACTCTAACAACACCCACTCCGCCATACTTCAACTTGTGTCTGATCCCGCTGCAAATATATTCTGTTAAGATGAGTAAATTTTAGTTCACAACATAGAGATTCCCTAATTAGGTGATCAAACTGAATCTCGTTTGCATTATACAAAACCATTTTTTTAAGAGACCAAAAACAGAATAACTTTAAATTTTCTACTTATGTAGTTGACTAAAAAACTCGTCACATGTAACTTTCAAAGACCACTGCATATCTTTCCCCACTGCTTCTCGATTGAGGAAGATTTATAAACTCATATGTTTTAAACTGAAACTAGACAATCTTAACACCATTTAAATTAAAGTACCTTTATTTACTAATTACATCTTTGAATCAAATATATTGCTCTTGACCTCTTCAACTAGTTGAAATTAGACTACTTCCTCCGTTTTGATTCATTACTTATGTAACATCCCGTATTTTTATAAGTGTTTTTAATTAGAAATTAATTTATCCAAAAACGTTTTATACAAATTTTACCAAAAACCGGTCACTCGACTAATTTTTAGCCAAAAACCGAAACTCTTCCGAAAAACTTTATTTTTAAAACATGTTACTAATTTTACTAATAAAAAGGACCCAATAGATTTGTTTCTAAAGATTTGTTATTTTTGAGTAGTAAAACAATATTTTTGGATTAAGAGTTAGCTTTTAGAACTTTGGGGACCAAATAGTTCGCTTCCACAAACTTTGTAAAAACAGTTTTTCTAAACCTAAAATCAGCCACTTTTCATTCTTTAAACCTAAAATCAGCCAAGAGAGAGAAAAAGAGAGAAAAGAGAGAAGAAGAAGAAGAGAAACCACCATTAGCGGGTTCATACCGAAAGCATCTCCACTACGCTCTAAGGTAACGGGGGTTATCCATTGCGACTAGACGAGGGTGTATGTTAGGATTTGGTTTTGCGTTTATTAGAAATTGGGGGTTTATGCCTTTTATCTTAATTAGGTTTATAAATTGTTAATTGGGTTTAGTTGTTACATGTTTAATTCATTTATTTGTTAATTGGGTTTAGTTGTTACATGTTTAAATTCATTTATTTGAATTGGAGAAATAGAGGATTTAGTCGTGTTAATTTCGGATTTATGAGAATATGGATGAGTTTGCATGTCTTGATGTAGTGATATTGTGTTATTATAATTGTTGATAAATCGGGTAATTTATTGTGGAATATAGATGGATTGTAGTTTATGCATACAAGGTGTTTGTTAAAATACCAGAATGGGTTTTTATGTTGTTGAAGTGATTGGCTAGTTGTGAATCTAGCATCTATGATTATGGTTTATGTTGTATTACGTTAAGTGGCGTATGAGTTTATGTTATTTGAATAGTATAATATTATTGGCCAAGGCCTTAATATTTATACGTATGAGATGGTGTTATTTGAATGATTTTATATTATTGGCCGAGGCCTTGTGATTTAGCTGTAGTGGCAATGGTTTCTGTCTCTCCCTAATTCCGGGGACAGAAGACGGCCGATGGGATAGGGAATGACTCGTCTTACGGACCGGGGCGAGTGGCGTTAGAGGTCCTAGTGTGCACTATATTTACTTTTATGTTAGCAATGGTCTATGTCTCTCCCTAATTCCGGGGGCATAAGACGGCCGAAGGGATAGGGAATGACTCGTCTTACGGACTGGGACGAGTGGCGTGAGAGGTCCAAGTGCGCACTATAAATCTACTTTTCTGTTGCAATGGTCTCTGTCTCTCACTAATTCCGGGGACAGAAGACGGCCGAAGGGATAGGGAATGACCTACCTTACGGACTGGGGTAGGTGACGTGAGAGGTCCATGTATGCTGTTGATTTGTATTTAATTTATTTAATTTATATCCCGTTGTAGAATGTTATCATATTTCTTTTATACGTCGATTATCGTAGTTGTAGAATTTGTGAGCTCTTGCATTTAAGGGATGGAGTGACGGTATTTGTGGTGCCGTCCCGTCTAGTTACGTGCGTGGGACTCACCGTTACAATTTTTGTCTTTCAGGTACAAATTAGGTTGAGGCGTTGGCTAGGTTGCATTAGCACGGTATCGCATGGGTTCGGGGCTTCTTTAATCACTTTCTTTTTATTTAGTTCATTTTGAGGTTGTAGCCTACGGGCAAATTCATTCATTTGTTAACTTTTAGCTTTTACAAATCTTGTCTTGTAGTCGCGTTTGGCAAACTTTTTATTTATCCGTTAATTGTTCCTTTAGCTTGCAAATGTTTTCTTTTAAAAATTTTAATTTCGTACCAACAGGTTTCGTTTTCCTTTTATTTAAAAAGGTCATACCTCGATATCCGTGTTTATGGAATTTGGGGCGTGACAAGTTGGTATCAGAGCTAACTAGGTTCTTGTATACTTTGGGACGACGGGAAGATGGGTAACCATTGGACCAAGATCCATCGTATCACTTTTACAAAACTTTTTCCAAAAACTTAAAACTTTTTCTAAAAACGGGGGGTTGCATTTAGCTTAAGACATGTAGCTATAATTTAGTAGTAGTTGATGAAAGAAAAGTCCACATGTGAGGCAAGTTGGGGACAATGAGGACGCTTGTTGATCCCGGCTCGCCAAACTAGTGGGTGGACCTCCCGTCGGTATGTGTGAAGGAATACCTTAGCGATGTGGAACTCTAGAGTATGCGAGGACGCTCGGGTGCTTTAGGATAACGTATCGTGATGGGTTATCCCTCGCATTTTTGTGTTGATTGTATGCGTGTGTAGATTTATATGATGTGTATGAGGTATAAGTTTGAATGTCTGGTAGTAGCGAAGTATTAGAGTGCGAGAATTGTGTAGTCGATGGTCTTACGTAATGTGTTTTCTAAATTATTAACTTGTGTGTTAATGTATATTATATGCGAATCGATGTTGTTCGTATAAATGTTATGGATTAGAATGATGTGGTGTGATATGTTCCATGAATAGAATAAATAATCATTGAGGAATTTTATGTTTTTGTGTCGATAGTTTTCTGCAGTTTATCGATCGGTCGTCTGTCAAAACGATCGGTCGAAATTCTTCAGAATATTTTTTCAGACGCTACTGGACCAAAACACGATCGGTCGTTTCCCAAACGATCGGTCGAAATTCTTCAGAAATTTTTCAGACCCTACTGGACCAAAAAACGATCGGTCGTTTGTCAAAACGATCGGTCGAATTCTGGTAATTCTGCGGTTTTTCTGCTATACTTCGAAAGCTCATAACTTCTTCGTTTTAACTCCGATTCTGATTCCGCTTGAAGCGTTGGCTTCGTTTTTCAGTACTCTATCTTTCTGGCATTTCGGAATTTTCATTTTCAATTTTTGGAAAAGTCAAAGCGTTATATCGTCGGAATTGAGAATTCGTAAAAATCGGTTATTGAACCTTATGAACCTTGGTAAAGTGATTAACATGTAAAACGAGCTTTTATCATGTATAAGTATTCATGTATGAGTAGGAGTGTTGAGAAAGACAACTAAAGTGTTGGTTTAACCTATTTGTAGTCATGGTTATTACCACAAGGACTAGTAGACGGGGACCAGCTACACGCGGGGGCGCACCACCAACAAGCGGTGCGGCTACCCGAGGTGGAGCAAACGGAAGAGCAGGACGAGACCTAAGGGGGAGGGGAGCAACTCGTGGAAAAAGGACTACAAGAAATCGTGGGGGGAGAGGTAACACTAATGCCCCATCACCTGAGCAACCCGAGGAGGTAGAGGTTGAGAATGTAGATGAGGAGGTGAATGAGGAAGAAGAAGAGACTTTTGCACCTGAACCGGAAACGGTCAATGCTAATCAAGTGATGACCGACCTTCAGAAGGTGGTGCAAATGATGGTGCAGAATGCACAAGCTGGGAGTTCAAGCAACAATGGATTGCTTAACTTCACTCGATTGGGGGCTCCGACTTTCGATGGGGTAGGTGAACCATCCATAGCTGAGGGATGGGTGGACGAAATGGAGAAATATTTATCGGCTGTAGGGATAGTAAATGGGGAGCAACGAATGAATATGGCTCAGTTTCACCTAAAGGGTGAAGCACGGAAATGGTGGTTGGGAATCGTGGATACTTACGACATAAGCAACTTCGAATGGAATGAGTTCATCGAATTGTTTAATCGCCAGTTTCTTCCTGATTCTTATAAGGATGAAATGAGGAGGCGTTTCGAGGAACTATATCAAGGGGGTATGACCGTTTAAGCATACCAGCTAAAGTTTACCTCACTCTCGAGGTATGCCCCAGAATCTGTTATAGGGGGCGCAGAAAGATGTAGGAGATTCATGAAGGGGTTGAATCCGACCATCTCGTTACAATTGGCATCGGCTCGACATGTCAACTATAATGAATTGGTAAAATCAACCCAAGCTGTGGAAGGAGCTCTACTCCATAACAAGCGAATCTCGGAGAAATCGAAAACCGGAAATTCTCCGAGGGAAGAGAAGAAGCGGACTTGGGATATGGCGAATAATTCGCGATTTCAACAACCGGGAAGAGGAGAGAGGATTTTTAATCCACCACCGACAAACGTCATGATAAGGGGAGCGTGTTTCCACTGTGGAGACACGAGCCATCGACAATTCGAGTGCCCTAGGGTCCAATGTAGGAAATGCAACCGAATGGGACATACGGCAAGGGTTTGTCCCGGGGGACAAGGAAGAATCGACACCAACCGACCTTTTAACCAACCTAGGTTGCCACCACCACCACCAAGAGGACCAGGATTCGTACCACCACACCAATTACCTGGGAACCAAGGGGGAGGGTTTCGAGGTAACCACCAAGGAGGGGGAAACCGTGGGAACTACCGAGGAGGCTATCAGGGCCCGGGAAACCGAGGGAATCATGGGGGAAATAGAGGACCGCAAGGAAACCCACCAATTCAAGCTCGACAATTTGCCTTGCCACAATTACCAAACCAAGGAGATCCGGCAAATGTACAAGGTATGGTTCTTGTGTGCTCATCCTGGGCACATGTTCTTTTCGATACGGGGGCGTCGCGTTCTTTTATATCTAGAAGTCTAGTTGAGTCTTTGTCGTTAGAAATTGGGGTTCTAGATAACCCGATTGTTGTAGAGACTCCTGTTGGGGGTCGAGTTGTGTTGGACCGAGTGTGTCGATCTTGTGAGATGGTGGTCGCGGATCGCGTGTTTATATATGATTTAGTTGTCATCGAGATGTCAGGATTCGACGTGATCCTTGGAATGGACTGGTTGGTTCATTTCAACTCTTTCATCGATTGTGTTCGACGAAAAATTTTCCTTACAACTTCATCCGGAGATGAGGTGTTCTTTCGTGGGGAAAGGGACACTACCCTTTCTTCTATTCCTTATTATTCCAAGCGGGTTGTGGGCAACCTGTCTTGTCTTTTGGCTAGTCTCTCGATAGTGGAGAACGACGAGGAAGTGGAAATATGGTCACGCGTAGTGGACGACTTTAGAGATGTGTTTCCGAAGGATCTACCGGGGTTACCACCGAAAAGAGGGTTAGATTTTTCTATCGAATTGGTACCGGGAACGGCACCAATAGCCATTTCCCCGTACCGTTTGGCACCAGCAGAGTTGAAAGAGTTAAGTAAGCAGTTAGAAGAACTGCTAGAGAAGGGGTTTATTAGGCGGAGTACGTCACCGTGGGCGGCACCGGCCTTATTTGTGCAAAAGAAGGATGGATCGATGAGGATGTGCATTGACTATCGAAAGCTAAATAGGGTGACTATTAAGAATAAGTACCCACTACCTCGAATTGATGATCTATTTGACCAACTGAAGGGAGCGACGTTCTTTTCAAAAATCGATTTGCGATCAGGGTATCACCAATTGAGGGTGAAGGATGAAGATATTTCGAAAACGTCCTTTAGGACCCGGTATGGTCACTATGAGTTTGTGGTCATGCCCTTCGGGTTAACTAATGCGCCGGCGGCATTTATGGAGTTAATGAATCGAATCTTTAAGGAGTATCTCGACAAGTTTGTGGTAGTCTTCGTCGACGATATCTTGATTTACTCAAGTTCAAGAGAGGAACACGAGGAGCATCTCCGTTTAGCGTTGCTCACGTTGAGGGAGCACCAACTTTACGGAAAATTTAACAAATGTGAGTTCTGGCTAAATGAGGTGAAATTTCTTGGACATGTGATCTCGGAAGAAGGGGTAAAGGTGGACACGACGAAAATTGAGGCAGTTTCGAAATGGGCACAACCGAAGAATGTGTTCGAGATTCGAAGTTTCTTGGGTTTAGCGGGATACTATCGACGGTTCGTCAAGGATTTCTCAAAGTTGGCGACTCCAATGACTTACCTTACCAAGAAGGAGGTGAAGTTCGTATGGAGTGAGGCTTGCGAGAAAGCTTTCTTAGAGCTCAAGAAGCGGTTGACTAGTTCTCCCATACTAGTTATTCCCGAGCAAGGGAAGGGTTATCAAGTGTATTGCGATGCTTCGAAGGAAGGTTTGGGTTGCGTCTTGATGCAAGACGGAAAGGTTATCGCATATGCTTCGCGACAACTAAAGATTCACGAAAAGAACTATCCGACTCATGACCTGGAGCTAGCGGCAATAGTTCATGCGTTGAAGGTATGGAGACATTATCTGTTCGGGGAAAAGTTCGAAGTGTTCTCGGATCACAAGAGCTTAGGGCATATTTTTACCCAACGGGATTTAAATATGCGACAACGACGATGGATGGAATATCTGGAACAGTACGACTACGACTTGCACTACCACCCGGGAAAGGCCAATGTAGTGGCGGATGCTTTGAGTCGAAAGTCTCATGCGACCTTAGCGCATGTGGCGATCGACGAATGGAGGATGATGGGAAATGTGAACGAGTTCGACTTGGAGTTGGGACATGTTAATGTGGGGACTTTGTACACAATAGTGGTACAACCGGAACTTGTGAGTAGGGTTCTGGAAGCACAAGATGGGGATGAGAAAGTGGAGAACTTTGAGAAACAGATAAGTTCGAGCGAAGGATTAGAGGGTTGGACAAAATGAACCGATGGAGGACTACGCTTTAAGGGAAGGACTTATGTGACAGAAAACATCAGGAACGAAGTATTAAAGGAGTTTCACCACTCCCGATTAGCCGTTCATCCCGGCGGGACGAAAATGTATCATGATGCGAAAAGAAAGTTTTGGTGGCCCGGAATGAAATGGGATGTAGCTTCATATGTTAGCAAGTGCCTAACTGGCCAACAAGTGAAGGCGGAACACCAAAGGCCGGCGGGTATGCTCCAACCATTACCGGTAGCGGAATGGAAGTGGGAAAGGATAGCAATGGATTTTGTGACCAACTTGCCTAAGTCGGTAAGCGGGAATGACGCTGTGTGGGTTGTGGTCGACCGTTTGACCAAATCCGCACACTTCATTGCGATTAAGATGACGAATTCGGTGGAAATCTTGGGACGGAAGTATATTAAAGAAATTGTTAGACTTCATGGGGTGCCTATTTCGATAGTATCGGATCGAGACGCGAGGTTTGTGTCGAGGACATTGAGGTTAGTGCGGATGTGACCTACGAAGTGGGTCCTATGAAGATTATCGATGTACAAGAGAAGGAACTTCGAGGAAATACTATTAGACTGGTAAAGGTGGTTTGGAAACACCACGGGGCCGAGGAGGCAACTTGGGAACGCGAGGATGAGATGAAGAGGAAATATCCTAATCTCGACTTTTCTTTAGGTACTATTCTTTAGATGCTTTATAATTTCGGGACGAAATTCCTTTATCGGGGAAGGGTTGTAACGCCTAGATTTTGGAGTTTATTTTTGTTATAACGCCTAGAGTTTACGGAGTTGTTGAGTTGTCTTTTATTATGTTTGATATTGCATATAGCTGTTTACCATATTTGGGATTTGTAGATGCATGGAGTTGTTACGGGTTGTGAACCCTGCGTATTTTATTTTTTTTTGATTTATGACCCGTATTGTGCATTTAAATTCTTATGATCTTATTGTACGTTTAGAATTTTTATGGCCTTGTTTATATAAGTTTATCATTTCTGGGTATAGTTGTTTAGAAGGGAAATTTCGGGACGAAATTCTTTTAAGGAGGGTTAGTTGTAACATCCCGTATTTTTATAAGTATTTTTAATTAGAAATTAATTTATCCAAAAACGTTTTATACAAATTTTACCAAAAACCGGTCACTCGACTAATTTTTAGCCAAAAACCGAAACTCTTCCGAAAAACTTTATTTTTAAAACATGTTACTAATTTTACTAATAAAAAGGACCCAATAGATTTGTTTCTAAAGATTTGTTATTTTTGAGTAGTAAAACAATATTTTTGGATTAAGAGTTAGCTTTTAGAACTTTGGGGACCAAATAGTTCGCTTCCACAAACTTTGTAAAAACAGTTTTTCTAAACCTAAAATCAGCCACTTTTCATTCTTTAAACCTAAAATCAGCCAAGAGAGAGAAAAAGAGAGAAAAGAGAGAAGAAGAAGAAGAGAAACCACCATTAGCGGGCTCATACCGAAAGCATCTCCACTACGCTCTAAGGTAACGGGGGTTATCCATTGCGACTAGACGAGGGTGTATGTTAGGATTTGGTTTTGCGTTTATTAGAAATTGGGGGTTTATGCCTTTTATCTTAATTAGGTTTATAAATTGTTAATTGGGTTTAGTTGTTACATGTTTAATTCATTTATTTGTTAATTGGGTTTAGTTGTTACATGTTTAAATTCATTTATTTGAATTGGAGAAATAGAGGATTTAGTCGTGTTAATTTCGGATTTATGAGAATATGGATGAGTTTGCATGTCTTGATGTAGTGATATTGTGTTATTATAATTGTTGATAAATCGGGTAATTTATTGTGGAATATAGATGGATTGTAGTTTATGCATACAAGGTGTTTGTTAAAATACCAGAATGGGTTTTTATGTTGTTGAAGTGATTGGCTAGTTGTGAATCTAGCATCTATGATTATGGTTTATGTTGTATTACGTTAAGTGGCGTATGAGTTTATGTTATTTGAATAGTATAATATTATTGGCCAAGGCCTTAATATTTATACGTATGAGATGGTGTTATTTGAATGATTTTATATTATTGGCCGAGGCCTTGTGATTTAGCTGTAGTGGCAATGGTCTCTGTCTCTCCCTAATTCCGGGGACAGAAGACGGCCGAGGGGATAGTGAATGACTCGTCTTACGGACCGGGGCGAGTGGCGTTAGAGGTCCTAGTGTGCACTATATTTACTTTTATGTTAGCAATGGTCTATGTCTCTCCCTAATTCCGGGGGCATAAGACGGCCGAAGGGATAGGGAATGACTCGTCTTACGGACTGGGACGAGTGGCGTGAGAGGTCCAAGTGCGCACTATAAATCTACTTTTCTGTTGCAATGGTCTCTGTCTCTCCCTAATTCCGGGGACAGAAGACGGCCGAAGGGATAGGGAATGACCTACCTTACGGACTGGGGTAGGTGGCGTGAGAGGTCCATGTATGCTGTTGATTTGTATTTAATTTATTTAATTTATATCCCGTTGTAGAATGTTATCATATTTCTTTTATACGTCGATTATCGTAGTTGTAGAATTTGTGAGCTCTTGCATTTAAGGGATGGAGTGACGGTATTTGTGGTGCCGTCCCGTCTAGTTACGTGCGTGGGACTCACCGTTACAATTTTTGTCTTTCAGGTACAAATTAGGTTGAGGCGTTGGCTAGGTTGCATTAGCGCGGTATCGCATGGGTTCGGGGCTTCTTTAATCACTTTCTTTTTATTTAGTTCATTTTGAGGTTGTAGCCTACGGGCAAATTCATTCGTTTGTTAACTTTTAGCTTTTACAAATCTTGTCTTGTAGCCGCGTTTGGCAAACTTTTTATTTATCCGTTAATTGTTCCTTTAGCT
This sequence comes from Primula vulgaris, assembly GCA_963920805.1. Taxonomy (NCBI): domain Eukaryota; kingdom Viridiplantae; phylum Streptophyta; class Magnoliopsida; order Ericales; family Primulaceae; genus Primula; species Primula vulgaris. The sequence goes on along the minus strand of OY987215.1, from coordinate 8,432,432 downwards.
TGCAAATGTTTTCTTTTAAAAATTTTAATTTCGTACCAACAGGTTTCGTTTTCCTTTTATTTAAAAAGGTCATACCTCGATATCCGTGTTTATGGAATTTGGGGCGTGACAACTTATACATAAAAACAAATTTAAAGCAAACAAGTTAAATTCACTGTGAAACAAATAAACTTGGTCCAAAGAGATGAAAATAAACAAGGAATAGCATTTTCCTTGCTCAACCATTTTAAATCCTATTTGCTCACCCAAAATAAAGAAACCGAGGCGGCAAAAGAAGAAATGCTGAAAGAAAATCAGGGCAATTTATAGCACCTCCAAGTTAAGACGGCATCTCTTTACTTTTCAGAACTCCAAAATACAGAATGCTTTATAAGCATAAGATGAGACTTGTTAGATAACATCCTACCCGCCTTCAAAAGTCTACTTATTTATCATCCCAGTGGCTTTGCAATCCGACCAATAGTAGATGCGGTGAGATTATTGGCATTCGTGACCAAAGCATTAGATATTTCGGCATATGGATCATAGTTGAGAAGCATTCGAAAGGAAATGGTCACAAGTAGTTCCATGAGGTCCAGTAAGGGTAAATAAACAATCAGCAAATATAGCGAAGGCGCACGGTAGAAGTGCCATCTCAATAGGTTTTACCCAGCCTTCTAAGACAACATTTATCGCTTTGTACTTAATTAAAAGGTGAATAGGTAATCAAAGACCCATTTTCATCACTATGACTTTCTTGAAGTATGAGCATCTGGTTGTGTTCCTCACCAGATGCTCATACTTCAAGAAAGTCATAGTGATGAAATTGGATCCTTGATTACCTATCCACCTTTTAAGTACGAAGCCACAAACGCTGTCTTATAAGGCTAGGGAAATCCTACTCAGATGGAACTTCTTCTGTGTGGCTTCGCTATATTTCCAGATTGTTCATTTACCCCTAGTAAACCCCATGGATCTCTTGTGACCATTTCTTTTCAAATGCTGCTCAGCTATGATCCATATGCAGTAAAATCTAATGATTTGGTCATGAATGCCAATAATCTCATCGCCTCTACTATTGGTCGGATTGCAAAATCACTCAGATGTTAAAATAAGTAGACTTTTGAAGTCGTATAGGATGTTATACAACGAGTCTTATCTTATGCTTATCAAAGCATTCTGTATTTGTAGGAGAGCTAGAGTTTTCAAATGTAATTAAAGAGATGTCGTCTTAACTTGGTGGTGCTATAAATTGTCCTGAATTTCTTACATCATTTCTTCTTTCTGTCACGTCGGTTTCTTTATTTTGGGTGAGCAAATAAGATTTTAAATTGTTGACGATAAAAATACCATTCCTTGTTTATTTTTTCAGAGTGAATTTAACTTGTTTTCTTTAAAAAAAAAAGTGATGCATAACTAATGAATCAAATCGGAGATCATCTCCAAAGTAGTCTAATTTCAACTAGTTGAAGAGGTCAAGAGCATTATGTTGAACCAATCCTAAATTCTACGAAATTGAATTGTGTTTTTTATGATGACAAAATGGAATTCTATGTACACAACAAGTGTCATATAACTAATATTTTCAACGAGTGTATTTCAGATAATTATAGATAAATAACTACACTAATAAAGAATTAATCAAAAGGAGTATAGCCAAGAAAAGGACCACAAAAAGAATCAACCAAGGACTAATTGTTAAAATCATATAGACAATTTCAAACGGTTAAAATAAAATGTAAACAGTAAAATACAGTGGTCAAGGAAAGTTCGGATACGTTTTTTGAAGTCTTGGAAAGTTTTTGAAAAACTTCCAAATGAAGAATGGAACGTCGGAGATATTCTACATGTTCAGAAGAGTATTGAATTGAAGATAATTCACATTTAGAAGAAATATCATGCAAGATATTTAGATTAGAAAATGGCTGACCGTTTGACCAAATCTATAGAGTTCAACCGGTTAGAATCCACCTAATTTTGAAATTCAAATGAGAAGCCCTAGCAACATCTACTAGCAACTCCAACACTACAAATAGATTTTAAGACTTCAGAAAAAACACACCACGCTATCCCAAACTCAAATACAAAGGTCTTGGTATCATGTTTCATTTGACGGTGAAGCCTTACCAGTTTCATTACTCACCGACGACGTCGATCCTTCAATCCAAGCCTCACAACTCTCAACGAACAAAAGGTTATTCATATTATATTGTAAACAATTTTGTTGTTTAGAGTGTGTGTGATCCAACCAATTTGTACCATCGAATACAACAATAGATTGGTTTTAAGCAATTTTATTTTTAAGCTGGTTGATAGAACAATTTGTGTACAACTTCAAGTAGAAAAAGTTGTTTGGATCTTAAATTCAAAGTCTCACTTTGAGAGACAAGTTTTTGATTGCTCTATCCGTCATGGAAAAGTGATTATTTTTGGATAGCTTTGCCCTCAAGGAGACGCGTGTTCGTGGGTATCTCTTCCCCAAGAAAAAGTGTTGTAAAGGATAGCTCGCCCTAAAGAAAAAATGGTTGTAAAGGGTACACTTATCTAAAGGAAGTACGTGTTGATATATAGGTGGATGGTGCGAAGAAAATAAGTTGATTTAACTCGCAATGATGCGATCTATTTGTTGATATATAGCTGGATACTCTGAGTAAAATATGTTGAATTAACTCTTCGGTTGTTAAATTCACTTGTCGATAGCTAGGACAATTTAGTGCATATCTAAAGTCGCATATTGTTGATAACGTACCTGGGTGTTAGTTGCTATAATTGTGACTCCGTTGATTGGTTGTGTATAAACCGTTAAGTAACTTATATCTGTATATATTATATTTATTCCACCTTATAAACCTTAGTTCATATACATATAGTTTTGAACTATATATTCTATACACCCAACCCAAGCCGCTTATTTAATAAAACCCAAGCCGCTTATTTAATAAATAAAGTAAAAGTTTTTAAAATCAGTCAAACTACTTCACACCCCCCAAGATTGGCCATCTATCCTAACACATTATCTTTGTTTCAAAGATCTAATTAGTAAATCAAGCTACCTGAAATCTAAATGCTGTTAATTAAGATTGTCAAGTTCACAAATCTTCCTCAATCGAGAAACAACGTGGAAAGACATGCGATGGTCTCTTAAAGTTACACGTGTAGCGCTTTTATTAGTTACTTAACTATTTTTTTAGAAGATCTTATAGAAGAACCTTACGGTGGAACTTGTCTTGTTTTCATTTGTTTGTTCTTTTATAACGAGTTAATTATAGTTTAGTGTATGATTTTTAGACACGTTTTGTTTTAGTGACTTCACTTTTTTAAATTTTAAATTTGTACACTAAGTTTACTAATTTATCTTTTTTAGTGATATGCGTCACCTTTTGTTGGATTGAAAGCGCTTATAAGTTTCAGAATAGTCGGCATAGTTTTAAAATTATAATAAAAACCATAAATCTTAAAAATTATAATAGTCGACATAGTTTTAAAGATGTGGTTTAGAAAAATATTACATGATACAATTTAATTCGTGTTATATGTATTGTTAGGTCCTATCTCCGAGATTCTAATGACATATGGTAAAAATAGGTCGAGAGTTTTGTGTAAACTGTTGGTTAACTACATGGTAGTTGCATTTATTAGTTGCAACTGAAGAATACAACTAAATATGGCGGACATATGCTGTGAAGATTCTGTTAAATAATATATTTGATATCTCTTATAGAAATACATGTAGATCAAGTTGTGTCAATGTGCGATACACAAGACAGAAAAATGATATTTTATAGAGAACTTGAAGATAAATATAATGGAAAGAACATTTGAATATATATTTTCTATTTGGTAGACTTATTATCTTTCGTAAAGGCTATATACAAAGCCTATTATCATTTGATATTCATGTGTTTCCAATGTAGATATTCTGATTATAGAGATCAAACACTCATTTTACACAAGACAGAATAAAACGATAGAGATCATGGCGGGATGCCATTTATAAGTTGATAATTCTTAGATAGGATCAACAATTTGATGGGCAAATAGTAGTGATCATTGAGTGTCGTAAGTCTCAAGGCAAATATTGTAGGTTTAAAGAATATCAATATATATTGGGTGATTGCCTCGGAGATGTAGACGTGGTGAAATCGAACTCTGTTACCAAACATCTCGTGTTTAGTGTTTTATTTATTAACTTCACATAATGTTTCAGTTGCTAACAAAAACATTTGGGTTGTAACTGAAATTGCGTAACAGCACTTGAAATTTCGGATTAAGGTTTTTTTCATGTACCTTCCAAGTTAATTTCCAAAGTTTTTAATATAATTCTTTGTAAGTACTGGAAATTTTAAGGCTGGGAAAAATTCCTGAAATTCCGACCCGATCCGACATTCGATCCGGTCCCGATCCGATTTTTTCCCGACCCGATGTTGTCCCGATCCGACATTCGATCCGGTCCCGATCCGATTTTTTCCCGATCCGAAAGATCGGATTTTTGACCCCTCCCGAACTAATTTGGTTCGGGATCGGATTTTTATTTCCAATCCCGATGGATTTTACGACCCGATAGAATTAATATACATTAAATAAAATCTTATTATAAACAGTACCAGTTTATATTTATTAAAAAAAATGAACTTACTCTCACATCTACTATATTTACTAAATAATACACTTTTATTTCCGTATGAGTTTCTTGTTGCATATGTTGTGTATTCATCTTAATATTGAATAACTAAAATTATAACATTTGGTTCCTATTTTTAGTTTGAATTATGTTATTGTTTATTTTTCTTAAAAATAATTATAATTAGTTGTCTTTTGATAATCAATCTTATAAACGAATAGAATATCAACATAGTATTGTCTCACTTTTTTATTTTATTTAAATCTAACGAACTTTTTAACAAAATTGGAAGTTATGTTGTAACTTTTTAACAAATTGTTTTAGGAGTATGAAGTATCGGAAAATCACGTTCCGAACTTTCAGGATCCCGAATTATAGGAAATACATTTTATCGGGATCCGACCATTTTTGGGTCGGGATCGAGATTTTTAAATCACATCCAAAAACTATCGGATCGGGACACGGGTTTAACCTTTTCGGATCGGGTCCCATATAGATTCCACCCCTAGGAAATTTGGTGGTAAAAAATTAGTTAGGGACAAATGTAGGAGTAGTAGATTATGAAATAAGATTAAAAAGCAAAATCAGGATTGAAGACCAGGAGATGAACTATATACGGGCTAAAATGGGCTAAACTAACCCCACATTGAGAAAACACTTAAAAATTTACATGTATTTTGGTGAAAAATTAAAGATTATTATAGGCTTTCAACAGCCACATAATGAAAAAATAGTCTACATAAGTAATTCACCCACACCCACATCAATGTTCTAGTTCCGCCACTGTTCAAGACTACACCTGAACATTCAAGTTATGTTCTTTCAGTCTTATAGCTAGTGTTATGCGCCACTGAAGGTGAGAAAGTTTGATGAACCAGAAACAGTCTTTTGATCACATGCCCCTCAAAAGTTAGAAAAATACAGCAAAAGAAATGCTAATAGTGGTATCAGTTTATATTATAGCAGTGTTGGTAGAAATTGCTACACGTACGTCTCTTTCAAATCACACTCTCTATAAACAGTTGCTTGCAGTGTACAACGGCCGGCAAACAGATGGTCAAATTTTGATCGTCGTAGCTAAATCCTAGATTTCTTTTAGTATATATTTCATGTACTTATTTATTTCTATGGGAGGTTTGATTTATGTCATCCTCCACGTACTTGATTTTTTTTATGTTTATATACAACCCTGTTTTCCGTTCTAGAGTGTCTGAGGAAAAAAAATAAAAAATAAAAGATGAATTTATTCTTAAATGCAACCACAACGATATATAAACATTTGAGTGACTAGATTAATTTTTTATATTTATTTTTGTACGCCATGTTGTTTGATCTCAAGGAACATAAATATATACGTCTACAAGATATATAATAAACTATATAATGTAAAGCTATAAGTTATTAATAAGTACAACATATCTTACCTTGCTTGGTACATCACTCGAACCTCTTGATTTGGGACTTGCTTTATTGAAATGTCATAAATAACAATCAGTATGATTTGACTCTCACCATAACCTTCTTTGATCACCCGAATTTTTAAAATTTCTTCATTTCCTATAGCAAGCTCAAGGATAGACATAGATTGTCACCACATTTCAAATTAGATCGTTCTCCGAAAACAGAAATGTTATAGAAATCCAATCTCGGGATTGTTTTTAGGTTTATAAAAAGAAATCGAATCTAAGCATCATGTTTGTACATTTAAACAACATGGTTTGATGAAAATAAAATTCTAACACACATCAATAAAAAAAATATCTGCCTATGTTTGTATTTGTGTTTGTGTGTAGAGATGTATCAGTAAAGAAGAAGAAAGAAGGGGGGGACAATAAGAGAAGAAATATATACTACTTGATTATGGCTTGGTTTTCGTGGATCCATAGGGTTATGAAGAAACCAAAAAAAGAAACTTATTAAAGAGATATAACCAAATTGGCATGTGACATTATTAATAAATATAACTTCCCTTCCCTGAAATATTAAGATGAGGTATCACTTAAACAGAAAACCAAATGACAAAAGGTAAAAACATTAAAACCTATATATTCAAGATTCATATTTTGAAAAAATCAATTATTGTCATTTAACTGGGTGTGGTAATATTCAAGTTTCCTTGGGTTGGTTCTTTTAATCGTGTGGTTGCAATTATCAAGTTTCCCTATTAATACTGAACAACAAATATAATAACCATAATAGTTAACACTATTAAATAGCTTCATTATTGCTAGTGAATTCCTTATTTGATCTTTTCCGATATGGCTACAATGGAAAATCTTATCAGAATTATTAAGGTATCATAAACCGGAATCAGAAAAGTAAAATTAATGGTGATACGTACGGAAATCGCAGGTCACACATATTATAAACACCGCATAAGTTATATATATGTATTGGTCTATCAGGAACATTTTCTTTCAGAATATAATTAGTGCATAAAGGACAGAAGTTCTGCTTTCCATTGGATTATCATGGTATAATGGTATTATAGTAGGTTAAGAGTATTTTTCACGGGTTTTATTAGGGTTAAGTTATATGTAGTGGTTTTCTCTGTCTTTGTTTTCTGCGGTTTGAAGTTGCATGCAGTACCTTGGGGTTGTTAGTTCCTTAAGTGGATTTTCTGGACTGGTTTTGTGAAGATTTCAAGGTTGGTGGCCTTATGATTTCAAATGTTGGATAAAACTTACGGAGTGTTATTTTTTTAATACATACTTTTGAACTTAATTATCAAGAACTTCAATTGGTGTTGAACATCAAAATTAATAACAAACAGTAAAAATAAATAGTATCATTAACAGAGGTGGAACCAGTGGGGGTAAAGGGTGTCACCGCCACTCCAAAAAATTTAATAATATTTGTTTTATATAGAAAAATTCGGAGATTTAAGATTTTATACATTAATATCCTACAAATAAACAAATATTAACTTCGTTCAATTGGTAAACATAAACTTTTTATGTTAAAAGGTACTATTACAAAGTTTTATAAATGAATATTTTTGTATAGTTTCATAGTCATATTAAAACAAAATTTAAACTTATAAATTCGTATTTTTAGTTAATTTTTCTGTATCGTTCGAAATTTTTAGATCAATGGACAAATCAGCTAAGTTTTAAACTCTAGATTTTGTTTGTCTTTTATACCATTTATTGTTATTATACTAACAAAAAAATCAACATTTTAAATTTTTAGATCAATGGACAAGTTAGTTAAGTTTTAAACTTCCGGTTTTTTATACCGTTTTATTGTTATTGTACAAAAAAAAAATTACCCCCCTGCCCAAAAATTAAATGTTGGTTCCGCCACTGATCATTAAACATGTGTACCTAATTTTAAAATATATTTTTAATATGATTTTTTTGATAATTAAGTCTTAAAATAAGGTAATAAATTATAATTTTTCCTAAAACTTAAACAAAAAAACTTTCGAGATGTCCATTCAAACCACATGAATTGCAAATTTTCTAAGTTCTAACGAAACAACCTCTTAGTAAATTCAAAAAAAAATATTTTCCTTTAATATAAACAAAAAAAAAACTTCTGATAAGTCCATTCAAACCACATGCAATGCAATTTCCTATTTGAGTTTGATTAGAATTATTTGTAATACTATAAATAAACTCAATTAAACTTTAATATTGTGTGTCTTGAAATTATATTATAGAGAGAGAGAAACAAACCCACAAAATATTAGAAAGGAAAATTTTATTCTTGACAAAAATCGTGATGGAATATCATTAGATGTTGGGAGATGTTAGTTAAGATAAATAGTTTGATAGCTATATAATAGTTGGTGAGTCATTGAGTATTGTAAGTTTTGAGTCAATTATTATAAGTTTCGCAATATCAATAAAAACATTGTGAGTGCCTCGGATACTTAGACTTGGTGAGCAAGTCGAATTCGTAAAAAAATATCAATAGGGTCACACTACTTGATTATGGCTTTGTTCGCGTGGATCGATAGGGTTATCCAGAACCCAAAAAAGAAACTTATCAAAAAAATATAATCAAATTGGAATGTGACATTATTAATACATATAACTTTCCTTCCCTTAAATATTAATTAATATTAGGTATCCGTATCACTAACAAATGACAAAAAGTAAAAACATTAAAGGCTAGATATTCCAAGTTCATATTTTGAAAATATAAGGGGCAATGTCAAAAGAGGTTGGATTTTTATACTACACTTTTTCTGAAAAAACGCACAAACCGTAGAAAAAATCTACGGTTTGCAGTGATTTTATACAAACCGGTCTGCATAAAATCATTGCAAATCGTAGATTAAATCTATGGTTTTCAGTGACTTTATACAGACCGTAGATTTAATCTACGGTTTGCATTAAATCACTGTAAACCGTAGATTTAATCTACGGTCTGCAGCAACTATGCAGAAATTACACAGTCAGTCCCCATTTTTCAGAAATTACACAGTCAGTCCCTGCGTAAAAATTACACTGACAGTCCCTTGAAAACAGAATTTCACGTTTTTTTTAAAAAAAACAAATTTTTATACTACACTCTCTCTCTCTTTCTCTAAAAAACCCAAATTTTTCATCCCCAAAAACCCAAATCAATCAACCACAATAACTATCAACTTTCTTAACAAAAAACCCCAAATCATCAATCAAATTTATCCATAATTCAAGGTATTTCTTTTATTCTCTAATTTATTATTTATTTTGTGTAATTTTAATTTGTAAAATAGGAAAATATATATAAAATATGCAAATTGATTATTCACTTAGCTATATATAATTGTTTGTTGTTTGTTTATATTAATTATAGAAATTATAATAATTGTTGATATTTGTCCCATTTAATAAAAAAATTAGGGTTTTTATTCAAATTTGTTTATTTAGATATTTATTACTAATGGTTTGGTTATGATGTTACATGTTTATGATGGTTATTTGTTTTGATTGAGAAAAATAAAAATAGTTACGCTTTATTAATATTTACCCGTTTTGAAAATTAGGGATTTTTATAAAATTATGTTTTTTAATTAATTTGTTTGCCCAAATCACCAATAAAAATTGGGGTTGTTGATATTTTTCCCGTTTTATAAAAAAATTGAGTTTTTATTAAAATTTGTTTAATTAGATAATTAGAATAATTGTTTGGTTATCATTAAATGTGTATGTTTCTTATGTAGTTTTTATTGTTAAAAATAAAAATAGTTAGGATGGTAGAGGCAGGTCCACAGATTAAATGCAGGATGGGTATTTTACGACAGACCTGTCATATTTCAAATGAGACTTGGGATGTTAGAAGAGAAGCGGGTAGAGGAGATGCCTATAAAATTAGGGTTTATAATTATAGTTGGCAGATATCGACGCATGACAGAGTAGTTGAAAATATGATTAAGGCTGGTTTTTACGGTATTCACACTATAGGTAATTATAGCGTAGACCGAGGCTTGCTTACAGCCTTAGTTGATAGGTGGCGTGATGAGACGCACTCGTTCCATTTTGTCGGTGGAGAGTTGGGGATATCGTTACAGAATGTAGAGATTATGCTTGGTCTCAGGGTGGATGGTCTTGCTGTTACCCGATCAGAGTGGAATGATAACAGGGCGAGCAGGTTAGATATGATAGAGAGTCTGTTGGGTGTTAGACATGCTGACAATCAAGTCGATACAAACTGTTTGACAGTTAGACTTGATTGGATGTTACACACCTTTGGTGAATTACCCCCCAACCCTAGTGAGGAGCGTTTGCTATATCAGTCTAGGACTGCCATGTTATTATTACTGGGGGCACATGTGTTTTCAGATAAGAGTAGTGATCAGATTCCACTATGGCCTCTGCCATTTCTGGAGGATTTTGACACATGTGCAGAGTATAGTTGAGGATCAGCTCTTCTGGCCTGGTTAGAGGCTAATTTATGCAAGTTGGTGCATGGTAAATCTACCGGAGTAAGCAGGGCCGTGATGTTTCTCGATATGTGGGCGATGACCAGACTACTGCCGGTTAGACCATGTGAAGAGCTGCCGGAAGATATCGAGCCACCTGAGGGCTTGCCTAGGTTCCCCCTCGGTTACATGTATGATATTATTTAGTTTTTGTATTGGATTTGTGTATTTTTTATTGTGTCATCTATCATTTACTTATCTTATTTATATTTATTGTTTATCGGGTTTTGTTTGTATATTACAGATGGAAGATTTGGAGGCTTACTAATGATAAGCCATATGTCTACGGACATAATGTGGTCCACATATGGGACCAGTTTGACCATATATCGCATGAACAGGTAAATTTTAACTTACCTGTTTGAAGTTTATATAACAGGTAATGAGGTTAAATATGACATTATCAAATAAATGGGTAAATGATGGAGGAAGAAGGCATATCTGTTTTAGTATTTAATATGTAGTGGAAGTATACGTGGTTATAGGCATTATAATTAGGATAAACTTAAAAAAGGTTCCCAAATTTTCTATTTCAAATCTATTTGGTCTTTCTAGTTTTAAATTCACATTAATAATCTTCATCATTTTATAAATTTACATCGTTAAGCTTATTTCTTATCTTTTTATATCAAACTCAATAATCTTTAAGGTAAGAGATGGTCAACATAAATGATAGACAGTTAAATATACCCTAATTATTCTAAAAAATAAATTAAAAATGACTTTGAGCCCAATTAAATATGTTGATTATTCAAAGATTTGAGTATAAATATTGTTTACGTGAATTATTGGAGTGAAAAAGGAAAATAAATAAATAAATAACTCAACGGTTTTCTAGTGTTTAGTTTCTTGATGTAGTAAAAAAAAAAAATCTCTGAATATGTTTGAGAAAAAAAATGTATTTTATGTTGCCTTTAGTTAATTTTAATTTGAAATGTGACTCACTGGCGCGATCTCCTAGCCCCGCCACTGTAAATACGGGTTGTTCTACACTTGTACTACAGAAACCTGGGAATATAGATGGACTTTCGTCTTTTTATATCTATCAATCTAATACTTTGCTAAATAAATTTCCTAGTTTTACCTTAGTTGTATTGATTAATCTTACAGGTTAGTTACAACTCTATTTTTAGTAGAGATTTATCTTGTGGTGTTGCCTCCTTGTAGGCAGTCAGTCACCAGCATGTGGGCATCCTTCATACCTTTTTATATAATTTGGGACATAGACACAACCGTTTTAGTTTTGTACTCCGGCCCAATACGGGTAATTGATTTGTACTACAGAAACACGGAAATGTAGGTGGAAATTTCATCTTTTTATATTTATTAATGTAATATTTGCTAAAGGAAACGCTGGAAAGCAAATAGCTAAAAGCACTGCAAAGAGTATCTTTGCCCATTCAGACCACAAGCCTGCAATAGAAATGAAACCCACCGTCCTTTATAAGATAAAAGCATATCCGAAATCAGATATAATCACTTACATAAATATTCTTTATTGGAAGTAATTATGTTGCATTTTGTAACCATATGCCAAAAAAAATACGAGATACGAAAAAAAAAATTGTCGTCTTGAGTGGATTATGAGAAAATTCATTTACACTTTACATGTACAGATTAAATTTCAAATTTTCGACATTTCTTGCTGTCCATGCGGAAAAAGAAGAAGCAACATTTCATGATGTTGTAGCTAAAAAAACACAGTCCATCTGATTTGTCTTTTCAACGATTATTAAAACAAAGTGAGTAATGCATATACAGATTGTGAGGCAATACTATAGTTAACAATGTTAATTGAAAGAAGAAAAAAACATTTCCATATGTAAAATTTAGAAAGAAATTTAAGCTGGTAGTTTTGAATTTATGCAGAACTAGGGACACAATTCTTTTGGTTTTTTTTAAATAAACAGTGGGCATTCCCACACTTTTATTAAAGAATAAAGTGGTAAATTGGCATAATTACAATCTAATGCAGTAATCTGCAAACCGACAAACACTTTAGGACTAAAAAGAATAACATGAAATTATAAACACGCGTCCCATTATTAACGCTGTATAACTCTTCGTCTACTGTAGCAAAATCACTTTCCTCTTTAAAGAGAGAGACTGTCCCTCTTCTTCTTCTTCTCCAAAAATCAAATTCAATTGATACGAAGATAAGCAAGTCCCATGGTTTCAGTGATGATTATTCCTTTGAAATAATCTGAGAAGTCTTCTAAGCAATTAGATATAATTGGATCCTCTTCGCTCCCACAATTTCCCAGGTAATCTGCCCCTTTATTTCCTTCTCGTTCTATATGAATAATTGTTAAATCACGAATTTTGAATTGCTGCTTTATTAGATCCATTAGACAAATTAATTCCCAAGGACACTTGCTCTTTCCTTGTAAAATATTCACCATTTGTAAACAATCTGTCTCAAATACTATATTTGCCTCCTCAATAATTGGACACAATTCTTTTGGACCGATTGTTTGAATAGCAAAGTCATTTAAAGGAATGAAACTTTTGAGGATATCGTATCTAACATGAAACCAAATTTTTTTGTTAAATTTATGATTATGATTTACTAGCTAGCTATCCAACGTAATGATTTTTCTAGCATAACTTGATTCATTAATGCTACGAGAACAAATTAACATTCTAAAATGTCGATTCTCTGGTCTAAAGCATGAGTTTTGTCGATTAGTGGATTATGAAATGCTAGTACTAACAACATGCGAAGAGTTATGCCATTTTATTAGATTAAAAAACAAAGTCCGAAGAGGAAGCAACATGTTTAGGTGTCGTATCTGAAGTCATTTCAAATTATGGATTCGAATGAACTATGTTTACCTTTAGTAAAAAATATTTCAAAGTTTCTAACATAACTTGATTCTTTAATGCTATAGGAAATAATTAACATTCTAAAATGTCGGATATGGTCTCAAGCATGAGTTCTGTCTATTGTTGGATTATGAAATGCTAGCTAGCTAGTACTAATAGCATGTAAAGAGTTAGACCAGATTTTAATTACCTTTAATTAGTCAATGATAATCTGGAAATGCTAGATTTGTAAGCACAAGCTTTGAAGTACTTCTCCTATAAAAGTAACTTCTTTTTTCTAGAATCCAAAATTTGAAATGGCTTTAATTAGATACGACTTTTAAACATGTTGCTTGCTCTTTGGACTTTGTTTTTTTAATCTAGTAATTAAGATGGTCTAATTCTTCAAATGTATTTATTATTAGCCGTTTATAATCCATTAATTAGTAGAACTCATGCTTGATATCAGATCCGATAATTTAGAATGTTGTTTAGATCATCTACAATAGTGTTGTTATATCTATTGTTAACTAAAATAGTTAGGTAACAATACATTTTTTTATCTCCATTAGTTGCCTTAAATATATGTTATCTTTATAGATGTTAAAAAAATTGTTAAAGTTAACAATGTTTTTAATGTTTGTAACTGCTGACATGGCAAACACAACCCACAATTAATATTATTATCTCCTATAAATTCTCCCCGTAAGAATAGTGACCAATAAAATAAAAGAGAAATTGTTAATTAAAAATTGATAACATTGTTAACGTGAAACTAATGTGGTTATTAAATTTAAGATTCATATGTGTCATTTAACATATTTTTAAACGATGATGTGCCACTATTTAACATTAAAAAGTTAACAAAACTATTGTGGATGCTCTTAGTTCGTGTAGCATTCAAGAGAATCAAGTTATGCTAGCTAGAAAAATCATTAATTTTAGTAGTTATCGTATAAATTTAATGAATTTTATTCTCTTCTTAATAATGTTTATTTATTTACTCAATGACATAATTTTAGAAACCATTTTTTAAAGTTAAATAGCTTAACTAAATGAGTGAATTTAGGTAAAAAAGACATTAAAAACATACATGTGGACCGCACGTGACCATTTTCCATCAATAATTGGATGGAAAAGCTCAGAAAAGAAAAACAAAAACCGAAATATGGGATACAAAATAAAAAAAAAACTCGGGACACAAACTGAAAAAATGGCAAAATTTATGTAGAAAACATCATAAAACCGAACTATATCTGAAATCACAGATAATTCTGTCCTTTCATAAATAATTGGAAATAATTATGTTGCATTTTGTAACCATAAATACGAGATATTTAACCGTACTCTAAATTCAATAAAATATTATCGTTTTGTGTATATTATGAAAAAAAATCATTTACATTTTGCTTGTATAGATTATGTTTCAATTTTTAGACATTTCTTGTTGTCCACACGAAAAAGAAACAACATTTCATGATCTTGTAGCTAAAAACGTAGTCCATCTTGAGTTGTCGTTTGTTTCATAGATTATAAAAACAACGTGACAAATGAATATATACATTGTGAGCCATTACTATAGTTAACAATGTTAATCCGAAGGAGTTATGTCACGTCCCGCATTTTGGATAAAGTCGGATTGTGAATGTAAATTAAAATAAAATGTTTTAAATGACAAAACATGCGTAAGCATTCGACAACACACTATATAATAAAACCAAACAGATTCTTCAGGACATGTCGATAATCACATTGAAGGATGATTGATCTAATGGTAGCCAACAATACTCAAATGTGACAAAACAAAACAAAAACATATTTTTGTTATTAACAGAAGTTCTATAAATTTTGGCATAACCTTTGTGTATCTATTTGTTTCAACAAAAATCAACCTGTTCAAATGAAATGACATAGCTAAATAAAACTCGCCAATGCGATCTTTATAAAATAAATCCAACAAGGGTAAACATCGTATCCAACCCAGCTGACACTACAACGAATAATATAAATTTTATAACAATACACTTTATGTCATTTAAAAACATGACATAATGACTATTAAAATATACGACTGTCAATACTCACGTGCAACTCAAAGAGGTGTGTATATATCTAGTATAATGGCTTCCAAATCGTCAAGCATACGTGAAACCTGGTCCTCACATGTCCATCGACATGGGAACAAAATGGACAAAAACAACAGAGTCGTAAGAAAACAATTTTACTTTAGTAGCATTGGCACGCCCACATAATCCTAAATATGGAATTCTATCACGGTATCACTATTATGAACATATTATTCATATGACACATGATATCCAAAATGTTATACGAAACACAATGTTCAACACAACATATAATCCAAATAACTAAATACTAATTATTTAAAAATAAAATACAATAGTAAAATACATCTGGGATTGCATCACACGTACCCACCTTTAGAGCCATTATTGCTCAAGTATCCAGTGCACTGGTACCCCACACACATGCGTGCTGGTACTAAAAACTACCCAACTTTAGAGTCCCTGTTCAAGGACCCATAATGCAATGATACCCTACACACTGGTACAAATGTACCCACCTTTAGAGCTACTGTTCAGGGACCCAAAGTGAAATGGTACCTCACACACACACTGTTACTTCAATCCCAAAACCTATATATATATAAGAAATCACGAAACTAGTGTCACACGTTCACCAAAAATAAATAAATATAACACAATATAAAATGTCACTATTAATCACATAACACATGCACAATATCATCATTTTAGTCACACAAGATCACCATTTTCACAGTTTACGGTATGACCAATTACACAAACACCTTTTAGATCAAGATTCAGTTTCTTTTTAAAAGAAATTAAAAATCAAAATTCATTTTAAACAATAATTCTCAAATAATAAAATATCACAAAATATAATACAGCACATGTTATATTCTACCCATATCAACTAAGCAAACACACAAACCAACAAATAAACAATCACACAAATAAAACTTAATAAAATAGGATCGGTTTCTTCCCCCTTACCTAAACAAATGAGAGCTCATTTGTCAATATATCCAAAACTCGAGCCGAAAAACTCACCGAACAGAACTTATAAATCTGGACAGCCGCTACACGACTCTTAACCCGTCTCTAAACGCAATCAAAAGGAACCACGCATTAATAAAATTTATATAAATTCGGATTATTAATAAAATTCTAAACTGAGTTTTTATAAAAGTGAAAATCAAAGGAGAAGGCTTACACAGATAGATTGATCTCGAAAAGTAGGTTAGAAAATATATTTGTTCGAAAAAATCGGAAACCGGATGACCACCTAATCGACTCCCGAAGCGGCTGTCGGAAACCCGAACACCACCACAATCGCCACCCATCACCACGGCCTGACCTGACCTGGTCGTCGACCTCTCCTCTCGTCCTCACTTCATCACATGTCTCTCTCTTGTCTCTCATCTCTCCCGGTCTT
The DNA here is from genome assembly GCA_963920805.1 of Primula vulgaris. Lineage (NCBI taxonomy): Eukaryota > Viridiplantae > Streptophyta > Magnoliopsida > Ericales > Primulaceae > Primula > Primula vulgaris. The sequence continues at coordinate 8,415,633 of OY987215.1, read as the reverse complement.
CTCTCTCATTGTACGTATCTATATATAGAAGACTGCGTATGTATACTGTATATATGTATGTATAAACGTACGAGTTTATATATGTATATGAATTAGGTTTTACTTTTTATTTAAATAACTATATTAGCCAACATAATTATTACTAATTACAAATATAACTCAACATTATTTTTACATATGCATTACTACATTATTTATTTCACATATATACAAAGGGAAATGTTATATGAACATCATGAAAAACACCCAACTAGACACTTTTTAGTAAAAGCGCTCCAAATCAAGATTTGGTTAATGCAAATCTCAATGGTTTCACGACAGGAACACAAATATGCGTCTTGTTTTTTTTTCCGAAATGTATAATGACATGTTTTCGAAATTATGGTAAAATTTAAAAATTCAAAACATGTCATTATACATCTCAGAAAAAAAAACAATACGCATATTTGTGTTCCCGTCGTGAAACCATTGAGATTTGCATTAACCAAATCTTGATTTGGAGCGTTTTTACTAAAAAGTGTCTAGTTGGGTGTTTTTCATGATGTTCATATATCCTTCCCCATATACAAATACACAATACATTAATTTCACTTTAGAAAAATAATACAAATCAATAATAAATACCAAAATTTCCGAGTCGTTACAAGTTAAAAACATTTTACTATGTAAAATTTAGAAAGAAATTTAAGGTGGTAGTTTAGGGTTATGCAGAACTAGGGAAACAATTCTTGTCACCGATTGTTTGCATGTAAAAGCCATTCAAAAATAAAGAAACTTTTGAGGATATCGTGTCTATCATGAAACCAAAAATTGCTGTTAATGTTATAATTACGATATACTAGCTACGCAACATAACGATTTTTTTTCTAGAACTTGGTTCTTTAATGCTATTACTATAGGAACTAAATTAACATTCTAAAAGGTCGGATATGGTCTCAAGCATGAGTTCTGTCTATTGGTGGATTACCAAATGCGAGTACTAAGAGCATGTAAAGAGTTAGACCATCTTATTATATTAAAAGAAAAATCCGAAGAGAAGGCAACATGTATAGGTGTTGTATCTGACGTCATTTTTAATTATGGACTCAAATAAGATATGCTAATTACCTTGAATGACAAGTACTTAAAAGTTTTTGCGAACAAATCTAGCATTACCAGATTATCTCGACTAACAAAATATATGTTTCACTTCGGAAGCTTTTTGGTAGAATCATTTGCCATGATACGTTCAATCCATCAAAGGAGACAAAAATTCTACCAATAGATTCCGAAGTGAAACGTATATTTTATTTAGTCAATGATAATCTGGAAATGCTAGATTTGTAAGAACAAGCTTTGAAGTACTTCTCCTATAAAATTAACTTTCTTTTTTATCAAATCCAAAATTTGAAATGGCTTTAATTAGATACGACTTCTAAACATTTTGCTTGCTCTTTGGACTTTGTTTTTTAATCTATTAATTTCTTTACGGATGAATTGCTTTACGATGAGCTCTCCTTCAGTTCCAGCATTGCTACATGTTTCCACGAATTGAGATACATGTTTCTTTTGATTTCCTTTACTATCGAATTGTTTACATATGGGGGGCTGATATTCAGTAGCCATTTTGAGGCGCCATATTCTCCTACTGTAAGCCTTAACATAACTTAAGGATGAGTGTGACACTTTTTGGTAGCGTCTCTTAATGGTGCCAGTTATGAAATATTTCAGCTGGTCAACCGGGATTGAACCATTGGGTTTTTTCCATTTCCATTTATCTTTGCTTGAAAATCCTTCAACTTCTGACATTTTTTTTTGTCTACAATGGTTTCACTAGCCTCTGCCAGAAGTTCTACCTTGTTCATTAGCATATCGAACTGGGTGCCTCGCTCTGCTGTTGCCTTCATGAGATCTTTTCGAGTCTTTGTTAAGATGGAAATTTGTTATTTCAGTGCCAAAGTGTTTGTAGTCAAGGCGGGCATGATAGTTGAATCAATGAATCACGGACTGTCAAATGGAGACTCTGAGTTTGAAGCAATGGTACCATCTTGTTCATCATATTTTTGGTCACCTTTCTTTAGTTGTTCATATATGATCCTCGCAGCAAATTTTCCATCATGAAGGAGAGCTTCTTGAGGTCCTATGCGTAGATGCTGTGCTGGGTTTGAGTTGTCCGCAAGTTTGATGTCTTTTGCAGAAGTTGGATTTTTCATTGGTTGATTTGATGACTGAGTTCTAGTAGACTTCGTTCAAGTCATGACTTTTGAAGTCGTTCTCTTCTCATTAAGGAAGGAAGAGTCTTCAACTTGTTTGATAGAGTTTTTATTTAAAGTAATCAAATTGTTGCTGAATTTGATTTGATAAATAGGAGAGATGAAAGGCAAAGAGGTCACACCGGCTGTGCCAAAATTTGTTTCACACAAATTTTCACTTGAGTAGAAATTCTTCAGATTTGGTGATAACTTGAAGATTTTGATTCGTAGAAATGCCTTGCTTGCTGCTTTTAAACGTTCTTGAAAATCGAATGTCAAGTTTATTGCAGATTTGTTGAAAACTTTGAAGCCATTCGTTGAGGCCGGAGTGTGTAGATCTTCTCCCTAGGAGTTGATTCCCCGATGGATGTAGAAGAGCGCATATAATTCCTTGGCGACTGTGATAGAGCGGAGCTGATTCTCTGGTGGCTGTGGAGGTGCGGAGCTCATTCCTGTCGGCTATGAAAGAGTTTCTCTCTCTAACTTGTTTGAAGCCTTCAAGATGTTGAGAAGGTTCTCACTCTAGTCTTGTAGACTTTTTGATTGTGAGAAATATGACACCCCCACCCCTCTATTTATATCTTTTGGGATGATCACATATTTGGAATGTCACCTCCTCAATTTTGGTCTCATTATTGTTTTTGTCCCATTGTTTAATTTATCCGTAATATAATTTGAATAACTCGTTGTTTGTAACACATTTAATGGTTTTTAGAAAAAAAAAAAAGAACTTTATTTTATATAAATTATTATCCTAAATTTTATGAAATGATAAAATATATTTTCTTTTTTTAATTTTAAATTACTAATAAAAAGTCTATTCTCAGACCGGGAAATTAGTAACTAATTCTATTTGACTTGAATGACACGTGTCACATTTTTAGAGAACGTAAAATTTGCATGTCAACAGACATAATTTTAGAAAACATTTTTTTAAAGTAAATAGCTTAACTAAATGAGGGGATTTACTTACACTTATGATTATTTTTTCTATTTAGCTTTTCTCAGTTTTTTTATCCATTGTATTTTTAAGTAATTATATTGTTATAGTAATACAACACAAAAATAATGATTATTTATTATATATAGTGTTGAGATAATATTGATTTGTTTTTAAAAAAATTTAATACATTTACGGGAATCACTTAGAAAATTATGATTATTTAATAAGTTTTTCTCATATTTATTTATTTTACCTTGTATTTTAAAGTACTTATGTTGTTACAATAATATAAGAGAAAAAACTATTTAATTTTTTTAATTATTGATATATATTGTTTATTTATATATATACATGTTTATTTATTTATTCAGTATGAAAAGGAAGCATGATTTACTTACACTTACTAATTTGAGTTATATATATATGAATTAGGTTTTAGTTTTTATTTAAATAACCATATTAGCCCACATAATTATTACTAATTACAAATACAACCCAACATTATTTTTACATATGCATTACTACATTATTTATTTCACATATATACAAATACACAATACATTAATTTCACTTTAGAAAAATAATAGAAATCAATAATAAATACCAAAATTTCCGAGTCGTTACAAGTTAAAAACATTTTACTATGTAAAATTTAGAAAGAAATTTAAGGTGGTAGTTTAGGGTTATGCAGAACTAGGGAAACAATTCTTGTCACCGATTGTTTGCATGTAAAAGCCATTCAAAAATAAAGAAACTTTGGAGGATATCGTTTCTATCATGAAACCAAAAATTGTTGTTAATGTTATGATTACGATACACTAGCTACGCAACATAACAATTTTTTTTCTAGAACAACTTGGTTCTTTAATGCTATTACTATAGGAACTAAATTAACATTCTAAAAGGTCGGATATGGTCTCAAGCATGAGTTCTGTCTATTGGTGGATTACCAAATGCGAGTACTAAGAGCATGTAAAGAGTTAGACCATCTTATTAGATTAGAAGAAAAATCCGAAGAGAAGGCAACATGTATAGGTGTTGTATCTGAAGTCATTTTGAATTATGGACACAAATAAGATATGCTAATTACCTTGAATGACAAGTACTTAAAAGTTTTTGCGAACAAATCTAGCATTAACAGATTATCTCGACTAACAAAATATATGTTTCACTTCGGAAGCTTTTTGGTAGAATCATTTGCCATGATACCTTCCATCCATCAAAGGAGACAAAAATTCTACCAATAGATTCCGAAGTGAAACGTATATTTTATTTAGTCAATGATAATCTGGAAATGCTAGATTTGTAAGCACAAGCTTTGAAGTACTTCTCCTATAAAAGTAACTTTCCTTTTTATCAAATCCAAAATTTGAAATGGCTTCAATTAGATACGACTTCTAAACATTTTGCTTGCTCTTTGGACTTTGTTTTCTAATCTAGTAATTGGATGAATTGCTTTACGATGAGCTCTCCTTCAATTCCAGCATTGCTACATGTTTCCACGAATTGAGATACATGTTGCTTTTGATTTCCTTTACCATCGAATTGTTAAAATATGGGGGGCTGATATCCAGTAGCCATTTTGAGGCGCCATATTCTCCTACTGTAAGCCTTAACATAACTTAAGGATGAGTGTGACACTTTTTCGTAGCGTCCCTTAATGGTGCCAATTATGAAATACTTCAGCTGGTCAACGGGGATCGAACCATCGGGAAGAACCTCTATATTTTTCCTCTTCCATTTATGTTTGCTTGAAGATCGTTCAACTTCTGATAGTTTTTTTGTCTACAATGGTTTCGCTAGCCTCTGCCAGAAATTCTACCTTGTTCATTAGCATATCGAACTGGGTGTCTTGCTCTGCTGTTGCCTTCATGAGATCTTTTAGAGTCTTTGTTAAGATGGAAATTTGTTCTTTCAGTGCCAAAGTGTTTGTAGTCATGGTGGGCATGATAGTTGAGTCAGTGAATCACGGACTGTCAAAAGGAGACTCTGAGTTTGAAGCAATTGTACCATCGTGTTCATCATATTTTTGTTCACCTTTCTTTAGTTGTTCATATATGATCCTCACAATAAATTTTCTATCATGAAGGAGTGCTTCTTGAGGTCTTATGCGTAGATGCTCTGCTGGGTTTGAGTTGTCCGCAAGTTTGATGTCTTTTGCAGAAGTTGGATTTTTCATTGGTTGATTTGATGACTGAGTTCTAGTAGACTTCGTTCGAGTCATGACTTTTGAAGTCGTTCTCTTCTCATTAAGGAAGGAAGAGTCTTCAACTTGTTTGACAGAGTTTTTATTTAAAGTAATCAAATTGTTGTTGAATTTGATTTGGTAAATAGGAGAGATGAAAGGCAAAGAGGTCACACCGGCTGTGCCAAAATTTGTTTCACACAAATTCTCACTTGAGTAGAAATTCTTCAGATTTGGTGATAACTTGAAGATTTTGATCCGTAGAAATATCTTACTTGCTGCTTTTAAACGTTCTTGAAGATCGAATGTCAAGTTTATTGCAGATTTGTTGAAAACTTTGAAGGAATTGGTTGAGGCCGGAGTGTGCAAAGGTTCTCCCTAGGAGTTGATTCCCCGGCGGATGTAGAAGAGCACAGATAATTCCTTGGCAGCTGTGATAGAGCGGAGCTGATTCTCTGGTGGATGTGGAGGAGCGGAGCTCATTCCTATCAGCTATGAAAGAGTTTCTCTCTCTAACTTGTTTGAAGCCTTCAAGATGTTGAGAAGGTTCTCACTCTAGTCTTGAAGGCTTTTTGATTGTGAGAAATATGACACCCCCACCCCTCTATTTATATCTTTTGGGATGATCACATATTTGGAATGTCACCTCCTCAATTTTGGTCTCATTATTGTTTTTGTCCCATTGTTTAATTTATCCGTAATATAATTTGAATAACTCGTTGTTTGTAACACATTTAATGGTTTTTAGAAAAAAAAAAAAGAACTTTATTTTATATAAATTATTATCCTAAATTTTATGAAATGATAAAATATATTTTCTTTTTTTAATTTTAAATTACTAATAAAAAGTCTATTCTCAGACCGGGAAATTAGTAACTAATTCTATTTGACTTGAATGACACGTGTCACATTTTTAGAGAACGTAAAATTTGCATGTCAACAGACATAATTTTAGAAAACATTTTTTTAAAGTAAATAGCTTAACTAAATGAGGGGATTTACTTACACTTATGATTATTTTTTCTATTTAGCTTTTCTCAGTTTTTTTATCCATTGTATTTTTAAGTAATTATATTGTTATAGTAATACAACACAAAAATAATGATTATTTATTATATATAGTGTTGAGATAATATTGATTTGTTTTTAAAAAAATTTAATACATTTACGGGAATCACTTAGAAAATTATGATTATTTAATAAGTTTTTCTCATATTTATTTATTTTACCTTGTATTTTAAAGTACTTATGTTGTTACAATAATATAAGAGAAAAAACTATTTAATTTTTTTAATTATTGATATATATTGTTTATTTATATATATACATGTTTATTTATTTATTCAGTATGAAAAGGAAGCATGATTTACTTACACTTACTAATTTGAGTTATATATATATGAATTAGGTTTTAGTTTTTATTTAAATAACCATATTAGCCCACATAATTATTACTAATTACAAATACAACCCAACATTATTTTTACATATGCATTACTACATTATTTATTTCACATATATACAAATACACAATACATTAATTTCACTTTAGAAAAATAATAGAAATCAATAATAAATACCAAAATTTCCGAGTCGTTACAAGTTAAAAACATTTTACTATGTAAAATTTAGAAAGAAATTTAAGGTGGTAGTTTAGGGTTATGCAGAACTAGGGAAACAATTCTTGTCACCGATTGTTTGCACGTAAAAGCCATTCAAAAATAAAGAAACTTTGGAGGATATCGTGTCTATCATGAAACCAAAAATTGTTGTTAACACTAAAAAAAATACACAAATAGCGACAGGATTAGTGACGGTATTTTTTGTTACGAGCTTATTAACGACGGTTTTTGTGACGTTTTTGTGACAGTTTAATCAATTTGCGACAGATTTGTGACAGCATTTTAAATTTGCGACAGGCTTGCGACAGCTTTTGACTCTCACTAAATCAAACATTATTTTGTAGTGTTATGATTACGATACACTAGCTACGCAACATAACAATTTTTTTTCTAGAACAACTTGGTTCTTTAATGCTATTACTATAGGAACTAAATTAACATTCTAAAAGGTCGGATATGGTCTCAAGCATGAGTTCTGTCTATTGGTGGATTACCAAATGCGAGTACTAAGAGCATGTAAAGAGTTAGACCATCTTATTAGATTAGAAGAAAAATCCGAAGAGAAGGCAACATGTATAGGTGTTGTATCTGAAGTCATTTTGAATTATGGACACAAATAAGATATGCTAATTACCTTGAATGACAAGTACTTAAAAGTTTTTGCGAACAAATCTAGCATTAACAGATTATCTCGACTAACAAAATATATGTTTCACTTCGGAAGCTTTTTGGTAGAATCATTTGCCATGATACCTTCCATCCATCAAAGGAGACAAAAATTCTACCAATAGATTCCGAAGTGAAACGTATATTTTATTTAGTCAATGATAATCTGGAAATGCTAGATTTGTAAGCACAAGCTTTGAAGTACTTCTCCTATAAAAGTAACTTTCCTTTTTATCAAATCCAAAATTTGAAATGGCTTCAATTAGATACGACTTCTAAACATTTTGCTTGCTCTTTGGACTTTGTTTTCTAATCTAGTAATTGGATGAATTGCTTTACGATGAGCTCTCCTTCAATTCCAGCATTGCTACATGTTTCCACGAATTGAGATACATGTTGCTTTTGATTTCCTTTACCATCGAATTGTTAAAATATGGGGGGCTGATATCCAGTAGCCATTTTGAGGCGCCATATTCTCCTACTGTAAGCCTTAACATAACTTAAGGATGAGTGTGACACTTTTTCGTAGCGTCCCTTAATGGTGCCAATTATGAAATACTTCAGCTGGTCAACGGGGATCGAACCATCGGGAAGAACCTCTATATTTTTCCTCTTCCATTTATGTTTGCTTGAAGATCGTTCAACTTCTGATAGTTTTTTTGTCTACAATGGTTTCGCTAGCCTCTGCCAGAAATTCTACCTTGTTCATTAGCATATCGAACTGGGTGTCTTGCTCTGCTGTTGCCTTCATGAGATCTTTTAGAGTCTTTGTTAAGATGGAAATTTGTTCTTTCAGTGCCAAAGTGTTTGTAGTCATGGTGGGCATGATAGTTGAGTCAGTGAATCACGGACTGTCAAAAGGAGACTCTGAGTTTGAAGCAATTGTACCATCGTGTTCATCATATTTTTGTTCACCTTTCTTTAAGTTGTTCATATATGATCCTCACAATAAATTTTCTATCATGAAGGAGAGCTTCTTGAGGTCTTATGCGTAGATGCTCTGCTGGGTTTGAGTTGTCCGCAAGTTTGATGTCTTTTGCAGAAGTTGGATTTTTCATTGGTTGATTTGATGACTGAGTTCTAGTAGACTTCGTTCGAGTCATGACTTTTGAAGTCGTTCTCTTCTCATTAAGGAAGGAAGAGTCTTCAACTTGTTTGACAGAGTTTTTATTTAAAGTAATCAAATTGTTGTTGAATTTGATTTGGTAAATAGGAGAGATGAAAGGCAAAGAGGTCACACCGGCTGTGCCAAAATTTGTTTCACACAAATTTTCACTTGAGTAGAAATTCTTCAGATTTGGTGATAACTTGAAGATTTTGATCCGTAGAAATATCTTACTTGCTGCTTTTAAACGTTCTTGAAGATCGAATGTCAAGTTTATTGCAGATTTGTTGAAAACTTTGAAGGAATTGGTTGAGGCCGGAGTGTGCAAAGGTTCTCCCTAGGAGTTGATTCCCCGGCGGATGTAGAAGAGCACAGATAATTCCTTGGCAGCTGTGATAGAGCGGAGCTGATTCTCTGGTAGATGTGGAGGAGCGGAGCTCATTCCTATCAGCTATGAAAGAGTTTCTCTCTCTAACTTGTTTGAAGCCTTCAAGATGTTGAGAAGGTTCTCACTCTAGTCTTGAAGGCTTTTTGATTGTGAGAAATATGACACCCCCACCCCTCTATTTATATCTTTTGGGATGATCACATATTTGGAATGTCACCTCCTCAATTTTGGTCTCATTATTGTTTTTGTCCCATTGTTTAAAATGAAATGTATTTGTCACTCTTTTGTGTTTGAAACATTACAAATAAGTAATATAATTTGAGTAACTCGTTGTTTGTAACATATTTAATGGTTTTTAGAAAAAGAAAGAACTTTATTTTATATAAATTATTATCCTAAATTTTATGAAATGATAAAATATATTTTCTTTTTTGATTTTAAATTACTAATAAAAAGTCTATTCTCAGACCGGAAAATTAGTAACTAATTTTATTTGACTTGAATGACACGTGTCACATTTTTAGAGAACGTAAAATGTGCATGTCAACAAACATAATTTTAGAAAACATTTTTTTAAAGTAAATAGCTAACTAAATGAGGGGATTTACTTACACTTATGATTATTTTTTCTATTTAGCTTTTCTCAGTTTTTTTGTCCATTGTATTTTTAAGTAATTATATTGTTATAGTAATACAACACAAAAATAATGATTATTTATTATATATAGTGTCGAGAGAATATTGATGTGTTTTTAAAAAAATTTAATACATTTACGGGAATCACTTAGAAAATTATGATTATTTAATAAGTTTTTCTCATATTTATTTATTTTACCTTGTATTTTAAAGTACTTATGTTGTTACAATAATATAAGAGAAAAAACTATTTAATTTTTTTAATTATTGATATATATTGTTTATTTATATATATACATGTTTATTTATTTATTCAGTATGAAAAGGAAGCATGATTTACTTACACTTACTAATTTGAGTATTTATCTTATAAATTTAATGATTGTAATTCTCTTCTAAATACTCTTTATTTATTTACATGACAACATAATTTTAGTAACCATTTTTTAAGGTAAATAGCTTAACTAAATGAGGGCATGCATTTAAGTAAAAAGAAACATTAAAATATAGACATGTGCACGGCACATGACCATTTCCATCCATAATTAGATGAAAAGGATAAAAAAAACATAAAAAAGTGAAATATGCGGTACAAAATTTAAAAAATGAGAACTCGAGGCATAAAAGTTAAAAAAATGACAAAATTTAGGGTATAAAACTCATATAAGTGCTAACTCTTTCTTTTCCATATATAAATGAGAATAATGGGTGAGAACTGCAGTTGGATTTAAACTATTTGAATATTTGTTATATACTCTTGCGTTTCAAAAATAAAAACAATTCAATAATAGATGTATTTTTATCAAATTGCTACCGCAATGATGTGTATACACTTCAGTGACTAGATTACTTTTTTATCCTTAATTTTGTACGCCATGTTGTTTGATCTAAAGTAACATAAATCTATAAGATATATAATAGCGTAAAGGTACAAATTATTAGTAAGTATAACATACCTTAACCTGCTTGGTAGGCCACTAGAACCTCTTGATTTGCAAGGACTTCTTTAATAGGAATGTCATAAACAAAATGATTATTATTCGACTCTCACCATAACCTTATTTGATCACCCAACCTTTTAAAATTTCTTCATTTCCAATAGCATGCTCAGCGATAGACATATTTTATCACTACCTTCCAAATTAGATCGTTCCCCAAAACGGGAAAATGTTTATAGAAATCCAATATGGGGACTAGTTTTAGGTTTCTCAAATAAATCGAATTTGAGCTTCATGGTCATACATTGAAACAATATAGTTTGATGAAAATCAAATTTGTGTTTATATTTGTGTTTGTTTGTAGATATATCAGTACAGATAGAGAGGGAGAGATGGATTGAGAGAGAAATAATAAGAGCACAAAGATATAGAAAGTTGTTCTCAAGGTTATACTACTTGACTATGGTTTGGTTTGTGTGAATTTATAGGGTTGTCAATAACCCCACAAAAGAAGCTTTTTAATATAAAGATATAACGAAATGGGAATGTGACATTATTAATAAATACAACTTTCCTTAATTCCCTTAACATGAGGTCTTACTTATACAGGAATCCAAATGACAAAAAGGTAAACACATTAAAAGCTATATATTCCAGATTCATATTTTGAAAAATTCAATTATTGTTATTTAACTGGGTGTTGTAATGTTCATGTATCCTTGGCTTGGTTCTTTTAACCGTGTGGTTGCATTTATCAACTTTACTTATAATAGTGAAAAACAAATATAATAACATTAATACTAGCAAATAACTTCATTTTTTTTTTGTAATCTACCAAATAGCTTCAAAGTGAATTGCTTATTTGATTTTTTGATACAACTATTGATGTTGGACAACCACCGTCCGAACAACAAACGATACAAAACCGAGAATAAAAACCGAAAATATGATAAAAACAACGAAAAGTAACCTTTCCACTAGGGCATCCTTGAGCTCCATACCCAAACAATGGAAAGAGTTCCACACTCAATTTCTAAAAAGAGAACCACAATATTTTACAGTATATTTAACCAAAACCACTCTATCCTAAAATGAATTACATTAGTCCTAGGAAAATGTAAAGACACATGGACTAACATCTAGAAACTTTGAAAATTGGAAAAGATTCTTTAAAAAGACCAAAATGTCACTAATTAAATAAATATTCAAATCCTTAAATCTCAGTTCTATGTATTCTGCATTATTACCACCGGGTTTTAAAAAGTTCGACTTCAACTTTGTTATTCGCCAGAAGAGTCATCAGAGTCGTCACAATCTGCATTTTTTCATTGTTAGCAGTGTTGCCAACGTTTTCATCTTTTATCTTTTGCTCGATCAGAAGTCTTTGCTCCCTAGCAGGCCCTCTAAACGGACAATGTTCAACATAATGTCCAACCCCGCCACAAATAAAACAAGAATATGACATTAAGTTTCTTACGATTGGGATTTCGAGGCTTCTTCTCTACATGATTCCAAAAGTATATCAGTTTTTGTTCAGACCCTCTAACATATGAATGACCTTGGTCAATGGTAGTGAATTCTTGGCTCGAGATATTAGACCGTATGTCTTCACGAAGAGCATTAATATAACGAGCAATCTGTTGTTGATCTGACTCCTCGATACGACTCCTTAAGGACAGCTTATGAAACTCCCAAGTATATTTGTTCACCGTCTTAGAATCTTGTCGAAACTTTTGAAGCTTATAGAGCATGTTGCGGTTAAAATTTGAAGGCACAAACTTAATGGTCATTACATCTTTCATATCTCGCCAAGTAGTGATTCGGCTAGGCCCTCTTGATAATCTTTGTTGCACACTTTTGAGCCACCATATGTTAGCATAGCCACAAAGTTTGGTAGCCACCATAGGGACTAGACGATTTTCTGGGACATCTTTAAAATTAAAAATATGTTCCACCAGCTTGATCTGTAAGTTAATTACAACTTATATATTATTATGTTATACACGCTATTAACATAATTAACTAGGATCTTTTCCTACATGATAAACATACAATATTAACTGTAATAGCTGTGTTGAAACACATACCTTGAGTCATGCGGAAGGGCAGTAAGCTCTGTAATTTAAAACGGTAGTATTTGAGAATTGGGTTCGTATGGCGGAGATAGATCGCCGGGGTGGAGACTTGAGTTTCTCCTCCTTAAGCTATCACTACACTACTTTATATATTGTTTATGTGTGTGTTTTTTTCATAAATTGAGATGGTATTGTGTCATTTATATAGGTAGGAGGAGGATACAAGACTCATGAAATTCCTCTAATCTTTACCATCCATCAAGGTAAAGTTAATCATCACCGTTCATTATGTGAGAATATAAAAGGTCTTGAAACTCACATACTAATTAGCATTAGTCATTAGACTTGTAACTTATGGAGTGTTTATGGACCATAATATTGAGTTTGAATTAATTTCATGACTCTTGAGATAATGGGAAATACATTAATTATTACAACCATTCAAACTCTTTGGAATATATATATATATATATATATATATATATAAAGTATATGGAGAGTTTGGATCAATCATCAAAGGCTTGTCTAATGGATTTGTGGCTTCAAAGGATTGGAAATAAACAAAGAATGACGGATGTAAGCTTGGGCTTGTTTGCTCAGGAGTGGTGTATTGAAATGTGAAGGGGTTGACCTCTATTTATAGTGTTTAAGGTGCAGTAGTCGTTGAAATTCAAAATTTCAGTCATTCTAACGTGTTAATTTTTTGTCCAACTAGTTGGCTTTTATAGTTTTCGTCCAACGGTTAGTCATTTTGAAATGCGAATATCTCGTGTGATATCTTCTCATAATGTGTATTATCTTCTTCGTAAACAACTTCTGATCACATTGAATATCCTCCAACATTCCTCCTCTATTTTTGAATATATTTTTATTCGCTTCCAAGTTATCAAAAATCGTTGCTAACATTTCCATATATACTATATCTAACCGGTTACATTCTTTTCCAACCGGTTAGGTTCTTCGAGAATTTGAATTACTCCTTAATTCACGTTGGTCTTTTAAGTTTGGTCTTTTTCTCAACATTTCATTAAGTTAAATTATATCCATTTTGTTATTCATCAAAACTTTTGTTAATTACGAATCGGTTCATAAACTTTCATTTATTACGAATAGGTTCAAAAATGTATAATGTGATTAAGCAGTTACTCAGCCCTTAACTAATAGTCGTGATGACTTGAAGAAAAAATTTCAAGTTAATTTATTTACAAATTCCCATTTTGTATAAGTAATGTATCAAGACTAGACTCTATGAATTGTATGGATGAGTTAGAACATCTTGGTCATCCACTACTAAATGAACCACCCATTCTGGTCTTGCTTTTGGTGCAAAATGATGGATTTCCATACTAAAGAGGCATTATCAACATCTCACTAGATTAATACAACCAACTCTGGCTGATATTCCAAATAAAATCAAACCATGTACAAAAGGAACAAGGTCTATGTTGTTGATGACTAAGAGAATTGTGGTAAGTTTCCACAAATGGATGAGTTCTTCAACTGCTAAGGGATGGACTTATTTGTTGCTTGTAATTATAAGTGAATATTCCCCTATTCACCTAAGGGACTGGAAGAAGGTAAACGATCCCAGACAGCCATATGGCACCTTGTTAAGTGCTTCATCTTCTTTTTTGCTCCAAACATCACATGAAAGAGTGTTTGGCTATCTTTGAAACCAACAGTATCGACATGAGTGGGATGTACACTTGAAAAAGCGTGCTATTATAGAAATAGCAAATGTTTCTAGTATTGGGGAAGAATGGATCCGTCTCTCCTCGCTGCATGTATATGTTCTTCGTGAAGAATAGAATCAGATGCTTATACTTGAAGAAAGTCGTAGTGATGAAAATGGGGTTTTGATTACCAATTCACCTTTTCAGTACGAAGCAATAAATGCTGTCTTAGATGGCTGGGGAAATCCTACTAAGACGGCACTACTTCCATGCAGTTTCGTTATATTTCCCGATGGTTCATTTACCCCTTCTCGACCCCATATATTTGGTGTGACCTTTTCTTTCAAATGTTGCTCAGCTCTAATCCATGTTATGAAATTTCTAATGGTTGGTTGAGTGGCGAATCAGAAGGGTTAAATGAACCATCGAAAAATATATCAAAGCCGCACAGAAGTAGTGCCATCTCAGAGGTTTCCCTAGACTTCTAAGACATCATTTATTGTTTCGTACTTAAAAGGTGATAGGTAATCAAAACCTCATTTTCATCACTATGACTTTCTTTAAGTACGAGCATCTGGTTTTGTTTTTCACCAAGAACATATACATGCAGCAAGGTGGGACAGTTCTATTCTTCCCCACCAGTAGTAACATTTGCTATTTCTACAATAGGACACCCTTCCAACTGTACATCCCACTCATGTCGATACTGTTAGTTTCTAAGATAGTCAAACACTCTTTCATGTGGTGTTTTGAGCAAAATATAAGATGAAGCACTTAACAAGGTGCCATAAGGATGGCCGGGATCAACTAAATTCTCATGCACCCTTAGGTGAATAGGGTAATATTAAATTACAGTTAAAAGCAACAAATAAATCCATCCCTTAGATGTCGAAAGATCTCTCCCCTTTGTGGAAACTTACCACCATTCTCTTAGTCATCTACAACATAGATTTTGTTTTTTACATGGTTTGACTGTATTTGGAATATAAGCCAGAGATGGTCGTACAAATCTAGTGAGATGTCGATACTACGTCTTTAGTATAGAAATCCATGGTTTCGAACCAAAAGGAAGACCGAACTGGCAGAGCATGTAGTAGTGGATGGCCATGATGTTCCTGGTTAATCCATACAATTCATACAATCCGATCTTGATTCATTAGTTATACAAAGTGGGAATTTCTCTCTTTTTTTTAACTTGAAAATTTTGGTTGAACGCATTACGATGATAATCTAAGAGTCAAGTTACATCTTAATCACATTATACATTCGAGATAAATACTCTTGTATGTGGATGAACCTTGTTAAAAACTCGTCTCATTTATTGCTTTATTATTTGTGTGTGCCTTATCTGTCATTATTATTGTAAGTTTAGAATTTCTCTATTCCTTCGTTATTATTGCTTATACCTGGTTTAGGCAAGAAGATTGACCCACAACAATTATTATCGGAGCTCAAGGTTAGGATCCTAGATTATCATGGTATAAGTAATGGTTGTTGAGGATAAGTCAGCCCATGGGATATAGAAGTTCAATGGCCAAGACTTTGGGTTTTGGGGGATGCAAATAGAAGAATACTTGTATGGCAAGAAGATGCATTAACCGTTGATTGATGCAAGATCGATAGGTATGACATATGACAATTGGAAGCTTCTTTATAGGCATGTGGTGGGAGTGATCTGTGTAACACTTTCGAATAGTTTCGCACACAACGTCACCAAGGAGACAACAACGAAAAGAATGATGAGTGTCCTATCAGACATGTATGAGAATCCTACGCGAACAACAAGGTATCTTTGATGAAAAGGTTATTCAATTTGAGAATAGAAGAAAATACTCATGTAACTAAGCATTTGAATTTGTTTAGCGATACCTTAAATCAATTAGATAATGTTGATATATTTTGACGATGAAGCCAAAGATTTGATATTATTGGCGTCATTGCCTAATAGTTCGGAGCCCATGTTGGAAACTATTAACAACTCGATTGGAAAAGAAAAGTGAACCTTTAGTAGTGTATGTGATAGTGTACTAGTCAAGGAGGTTAGGAAGAATGATACGAGGGAGACTTATTTGGACTCTGATGGTTCCATGTTCAATGTAGGTTCGAGTGTGAGTCGTAGAGTTGGATCTCAGTAACAACATAGATGAAGAGAGACGCGACAGAATCCGTTTGATTGGCACAATACCGATGAGTGTTATAATTGCCACAACATCGACCATATGAAAACTTATTGTCCAACTACAAAGGTGAAAACAAAAATCATCCAAAAGAATTGAAAGAACGTAGTAAGTTAGGAAGACTTGTATGACTCATGTGATGTTTTATATGCCCTCCCGATTTAAGGGTATCAACGAATTTCTCACTGGATTTGATTTTTTAGTTTGCTAGCATCATTTGAAGTTCTTCCCAGATTTTTGGTTTCGAAATAAACTCCTGGCATTATACAAAGATTATATATATATAATGAGATAGTATGTATAGATTCGTAGTAGTATACGTTTATTAGATAGGGCAGCATAGATTTAGTCAATTAAAACTTACTAAGAAATTTAACTATGGAGATGGGTAGACTATCTCCACTATTTCACCACAAGATAGTCTACCACCTATTGCCTTTCTTTTTATTCTTATATTGAACCACATTCCATTCCCCTATTTATTTCTGTATTTGAGGTGCTTTTCGAGGGGAGAGATTAAGCCTATCTTGAAGACTAGTGTTAGATCCTATTTTATAGCACCTAGTAATTTTTTCGGTTGTCACTATTTTGATAAACAACACTTAGTCATTTACTTAGTCATATAGTCATCTTTTTACTAATGGATCTTTTATAAGTTACACTTTCAGTTGTAACTGACTTTTACAACTGAAAGATATTGACAGACAGGTCAAGATTTCTACAGAATTGCAGCTTGTTGATCAAGCATATCATGATGAGAAAATATTCGAATATATGCAATCTCAGAAGATATTATATGAAGAATTGCGCAGCAAATATTCATCTACTAAAGTCAACATATGAAGAAAAGATTAAGAGATCAATCACAATGAATAGACTTCACTGAGAATAAGGAAGAAGCCAGAGGCTGACCAGCTCATTCGCATCCAAATGAAAAAGGGGGAACCTATGAGCTTCTACTTCAAAAGGTTCTGGGGCCTGTACCATCAGATAGAAAGCTTCTCAACCTACATTGCAATCTTAACCTTCATACAGGGTCTTCTCTTAGAGCACCCCACCTGGCTAAGCACTGCCGCCACCCATCCGAGAACCTGGACAGAGGTAGAATGTATGGCCGAAAATCAATAGAACCGAGATGAATAATTGGATATCATGAGATTCGAAAGGAAAGCCCCGGCCCCGGCCAAGAAAGACGAAGCGACATGATCTTATTCAAGAGCTAAGGACAATCGAAGGGTAAATCAAGTTTCGAAGGAGTCACGCCCTAGAGCAAGAGAAGATGGGCCCAGACCATTGTCGTTCAAGATACACAAGGAAGTCAGGGTACTACTAAGAGACATTAAGGGCAAGGAAGAGATCTCTGCGATGATGGGAAAGTATTCCCCAAGTTTCGAGGTTTGTGTAAAAAGTGGGAAAGGTGGAAAAGTGTACAAACCGCCAAAGGGCCCACCACTTCCAAAAAGAGCATTGAAAGGCGCAACATCTTTTGGAGGTGTGGCCACGTGTTAGGATGCCATAGGTGATAAACTCTCCATCTCCCCATTACGCTGTCAAATACCTCGTGAGTGGTGCAACCATCATGAAAAAGAATGGGTAACATCAAATCCCCATGAAAAGTAGAAGATAGACTCTTCCCCTTGTCAGCAAAGCAAATATGTTTCGATAATGAGGAGAACATCATCATATACGTCAGTGGCCCATGGTACCTCCTCGTTTCTTGTCCCTAGGGAAATTTTTTTATCCCTCGACAAGGGGGATGTCATGTAAGTTAGAAATCTTATCCCATACCAAGATGTTTGTTTTGCCTCTCACAGTAAATTCAAGGGTAACATGCATGGAAAAGGGATGCCCCATGGGATCCAAAGCTCCTACTGTCTGCTGAGGAATGACGCGAAGGGGAGTATGATTCAGGGTAAGACTAGGGGCTCTAATAAACCAAGGATCTCCTAAGAAGAAGAATAAAAGAAAAGCTCCAAGAGGAAGAACGAAGAGTTCAAGCTATGAGAGTCCGATCCTCGCACTCCAATAGTTGGAAAGATGTTGATGGAGGTTAAAAATTAGGGCTTGTACCTTGCGGCCAGTGTCGCATATGCGGTCGAAAACCTAGCAGTAAAGGCAGGGTTAATGAGCATTTAATGGCTCCATCGAGGGGAGCAGATAAGGTTCTGAACCCGCTTCCCTCACCGAGGATCTTATCAATAATATATCATCTAGAAGATACTCGTGTATCTAAGATAATCAATCAAATACTCTATAAAGTAAGGAAGGCATCAGATCTATGCGAATATATCTCATAAACATAGGGTCAATCCCTTAAAGATACGTTCCTTATGTACAAAGGAAAGGATATCCAACTGCAAGACTGAAAGCCAGACGAGGAGCTCACACCGAGGTCTCCCCGCCAAAGAACATCTTACTATCCGAGAAAGTACAATTACAAGATCAATGCCTCTGAAGGCTAACGAATTAGACATGGTCTCTCGAAAGAGCTCCCCTCACCTGCGAGGTGAGGTGGCGTCACCCCTTAGGGCTAGCCAAGTCAGTGGAGAGATATGGGAGATATAGCAGAATATATCTCAGTACGACATAAGGGAAGCAAAAGATATGGAGAATATGTGATTGATAATATTATATCAAGCACAAGAGATACGCCCTAGATTGCCTCCACCGCCTATATAAATGGCTCATAATACAAGGAGAAGATCATCTGAACCCATATTAACTCAGACATAAAATTACTATCCGGGTACTACTTAACCCTACTTACATATATTCATATTCAAAACCCTAAAAAGGTTTAGCCTTCTCACTATTCCTTTAAGGCGGAGGAGGTTAAACGGTGGCGAAACCACCAAGTCCCACTTGATTCTAGCTACTTTTGTACAGGTCATAAAAGGATAGCACAGAATCTGGGCCAAACCCTAGAAAGAAGCTCCCTCATTAGCCACAACTTTTGAGGCAAGTTCACGCACTAGACCTAATTTCAAAGGTCTAACAGCTAACTTATTCATCAACTTATAAATAAAAAGCTAGGTACCTAGGATTCGAGAAACAAATAACATAAATATTGAGATAAAGGAACACAAGATACGTAAGGGAAAATACCTCAGTTTGATATGAAAAAATGTTGGATTTTGGGAGTTTTTATGAATAAAACTCTTACTCTCTCTCTCTTCCTCTCTTGAATTTCAAAATATGAATCTGAATCCATGAAAATGTGCTGGGTAGAGATGTATTTATAAACCCACAACCCTAACAAACTATATCTTTTAAAACATAAAAATCTTAACAGTGTTGACCGGAATCATCTTGTCTTCTTATCTTTCATTGATTTCGTTTTCCAATTTCTTTGGAGCTGATTTTAGACAACTTCTAAATTATTCTCTTTTGGTCTTTCAATTGGGTCCTCTTGCATCCCTGCCTTGTTTTTGTGCTAATTCCATACTTTTTCCTGTAAAAATACAAAACAACACAAATAAACGGGACAATACAGAAAAACACAAAACATGGCTAAACACAAGCCAAAATGTCAACAAAACAATGCAAATATATATCATTTTTACACATGAAAATGACCATTTAGTGGTCTAATCATACACCCAACTATCTCAATGCTCGTCTCGAGGGTGGGAAGCTACAAAAATAAGATAAGTTTGCTCGATTTTTTTCATTTCCATTTCTTTTTCCAAACTAGCCTAAAACTAATAATATACAGGATAAACCAATGTCGTAGGGAGCATGAATGCATTTAGCGTATGCAACAAGCCATTAAACCTTTAAACCATAAAAAGACGAGTTTTGTCTTAATAACACCCACAAACGGCCATGTCTTAAATCTATTATCCAAGTTCCCCCATTCTTACGAGATCACATGGATGCAAATTTATGGATGCACTTAATAGTCCTATTAAAACATGGTAAGACCTCTAACGATACCTAAGATTTGTTATTAAAATGTCCCTAGCCCCAAAATAGCTGGATTTAATATTATACATGCTTTATGATTAGTATATATTGTTATCCTGACATTCGATAGTTGATCAAGAAAAACGCCTTACAATTCATCAGTTTTACTAAAGTTAACTAAAAAATCAAAGGCTTTTATAATAAAAATATATACTATTGCATAATCACCATATTATTTTACTCACAACATATATCATTTTTTCATAAAATAGGAACTCACTTTTTTCATTGTTAATTAGTTTTTTATTTTTTACATTTGAGCCTTCATCTTCTTTTTCTCCTTTGTCCACCCTACACCGCTCCTTCTTATCTCATCGGGCCTTTTTACCAATTTATTCTTCCGGACTTTTCCCATCCGTCTTGTCAAGGCATGATGATACTTATATGCCTCTCCCGTTTACCTATCTTTTGACATCGCTGGGAGGGTATTCAACCATCTCAATGAACAGGGACGCATGTGAAATTACTAAGTTTAGAAAAATATTCTCTCAATCTCTGATTATACTTGTGCGTAAGAGAAGACTTATTGGGCATGTTGTGGATTTTTAAACTAGCCAAAATATTAGTATATGCCGTAAGGCTAGACAAGTTCTCTTAGAGAACGGTGGCTTTGCTCACATGTCGATCCAGGCCTAACCTAATGTTCGGGTTCTAGGGTACCAACAACGAATTACCCAGATCAAAGACACCGTGGACTTAAAATAAAGCTTTGTATATAGTATGAAAGTTTTATAAAAACGGTTTTTGCAAGTTTTTAGGGACTGTCGGAGGAAAATGAGTAAACGTAAATACACTTTAAACTCTAGGTATAGCATGCAACTTGTACAATATTATCTTTCCCTAAATTGCCTTGAGTGAAAGATTTAAAAACAAACCAGACGTATCTAAAGATTTAACACCATAAAGTAATAGGAGTATTTTTTCGGTTTCCAAGGTATCACCACATGTTCACGTATAAGAACATGTTTCCTAAATAATAGACCAATGCAAACACGATAGCCTAAACATGAAAAGTATTTACAAAATTAATAAATGTAGCAGTTTATAGAATAAATACACTTTTAAGTGCGATGCTGTGAGAAATCTTAGCTACTTATTAGAAGATGGCTACTGACCACCACGTCGTACTCCAAGTAATGCTCATATGTTCACGGTCTCTATTACTTCTCCACTACATGCGCCTATCTAATGAAACCACTAAACGAAACATAAAATGCAAGTGTGGAAGAAATAGTAATATACTATATTAAACTCCATAAAGACTCTCTCAAGTGAGATAATACAAATAAAGTCTCAAAACATTTCTTCCTTTTTTTTTCTTGGTTTTATAAAAAGAAAAATAAATGGGGGTTTTAATTAACTAAAAACGCATATATTAACACACACAAAAATTACTTTTTTTTTGAAAAAATTCTCCCCATTTTCACATGCATTTAACGGTGATATAGCTCCCCCCAACTAAATCTCACAGTGACCTCACTGTTAGCAAGATTGGAAAACAATCAACGTTGAGTGCATGCAAAGACCACATGCACTGGACTAAACAATATTTACAAATGATTTTTTTTATAAAACAAAGGTGGCTCTTTCTTTTACATATTAATATTTTTACAGCCACTGTTTTCGCTTACTTCGATCTCGTGGATGTCCAATCAGACCTTTCCACCCTTTTGGTTTAAACTTTGATTGGTGGGAGATTTTACAGATAACAACCCGCTTAAACTTTGGTATTTTTAGGTTGCGTCTGAGATTATTAAAATATTTTCTACGTTTATGTCTTCCTTGACGCTTACCTCTCTAACAACACCGCTTACTTATCTTCCTCCTCGAGAATATTCATAAATTACTTTCCCTCCTCTCATTAGATAAGAATTTTTGATTAATTTTAGAGTTGGGATTAAGTCGCTCAAGATATGGTGATGAGGACTCTCGACCTACTCCTATCGGCTTGCAATATCTAAGGAATCTTGTGCAAGGGTGAGCATAATTTATTAGATTATGCTTTTGCATATAAGTTCCTACCCTTCCAGTAACATTAATGATGACTTAGAGAAAGCTCTACTTATTCCAACCCAATGCTCGATAAATCGAACATTGATGGATGTCAAAATTAAACAGGAATGGGTCTTGATAAGTACCTACATTAGATTTTGTAGGCATAGGTTTTCTCTCATCTCGACACTCTATCAGCTCACTCTTCTTACACTCCCACTCAACATTATCACTATGATCCACAAGCCTATCAAAAGTAATTAGCTCGTAAACTTCATTTCAGGCTTTGTGACCATCACCTCCTTCATTTGGTTACCAATATCACAACCCTTCTGTTCATTTAAGTTTAACCCAGTATCTATTACTAGTTCATTAGGTTCATTTTAAGGGCATGTGATCATCTCCTCCTCCACTTGTTTACCAATATCACACACCTTACTTTTGGGTTGTGTGACCATCACCTCGTCGTTAGTTTCTTTACCAATGTTACAAACCTCAGTTTTATTACCACACGTTATCTCATTTAGTTTTGACTCCGCCACTCTTTTTTGAGTTTGAGTGTAAGGATTAATTGATTTAGGTGGTGTGATTATTTTCCTTTTAGGCTCTAAAATTGGCTGAGCAACACGTTTTAGTGTGGGTGTCATTACCGTGGGGATTACTTCTTCAATTTTAAAATCACTATTGGTCACCGGTGGTAATTCAATTTCCTCCTCAATGGTGATTCCCCACTCCTTTTCATTCATAAAGGTCACCTCAATGAGGACACAAATTTGATCAGGATAGAGTCAATGAAGTTCGAGGGCCATTTGGCATCCATCATGTCCCTAAGTGGTTTAGGTTCAACCTTATAGAATATCTCTATATTACCCCTATGATAGTTCGATTGTGAGAGTAATAACCTATTGTTCGTATTGGCATTAAAGCTTATCCTACTCATTTTAAAGAAATTTTTCATCTGCTCGCGTTCAGCAAGAAGGACAGAGTTGGTCTTTGAACTAAGAGTTTTGATTGGCGATTGAGTGATGGTTTGGTTGCTTATTGGAGGTTGTAGAAGATAATGTTGAGTTTTCTCATCATTTAGAGTGTTATCAGTTGTAGGTTGAGCTTTAAGGTTGGCAGCAAGTTGTGCCCGTGATCGACCGTTTTTTCGCTCACTCCAAGTTGTAACTGTGTGAAAGAGTTAGTGATCAACCTACCCAATCGGTCTTCTAGACTTCTCAACTAAGTAATCGTCACCTGACAGTCATCGGGTCTCGACATCCATTGAGATGTCTTACTTTGAGGTTGAGACTGTTTTTTGTTCATTTGTTGAGCGTTTTGAGCGTTAGACTCGGATGGTTTAGACCATTCGAGATTTATGAAATTGGGTTGTTGGTTCTTTTCACATTCGGGACTTCGATTATGAAAGTAATTAAGTCCATCTATCCCGACCGGATAAAATTGTGTGGGTGATAAATGAACGTCATTTTTTTTCCATTAATTCTTTGATAATTAATTCAAAATAAATCAAATTAATCACTCCAAAATAATTAATATTTTTCCCTTTTATAGAACTGATTGTTTAAACCACAGAAATAATTTTCTAATTTTTTGAGTTTTTTTTAATTAATTAATATTTAATAATTAATTCAAATTAATTAATTAAAAATAATTTATAATTTTTTTTCTTTTAAGAATCTGGTTCTTCAAACCATGAAATTAATTTGGAATTTTTTTAAGTTTTTGTTTTTTAATTAATTAATAATTAAATTAAACACAAAACATGACTTAAACAAGCCGAAATATCAACGAAACAATGCTAATATATATCATTTTTACACATGAAAATGACCATTTTGTGATCTAGTCAGTTTCGACCACCTCTACCCACATGCGATCTAGCTCTGTCTCCTCCATCTCTCACCCTCTTCTTTTCTTTTCCCAACCTTCCCTCACCGCACCTCTTCCTCTACACTTAAATCCACCTCCTCATCTCTCTGCTCGTTCTCCGCCTCTCACCTATATAGCCCTCTCTCCAAATCTGAGCTATTCATGGTTGGGGAAGGTCACCGCCTTTCTTAACCTTGAGTCCCATCGCCAAACAGCTTCTCACACTCCTGGTGGCTTTAGATCTTGTGTATGTTCTTTTGTCCGTCCAGTGGGGATATAACCCCAATCTTCAACTCGCTATTTTTTTCTGTGATAAGATTTTAACAAAAACTGCTTTTTGGTTTGAGTGTGGAGAAAAATTTCGAGACCCCCTGCCTTGGTGCTCCGATAACCTTGTCGGTGGGATGAAATTAGGAAATGTACTCCGTTATTGTGATTAGCCCTCTTGAGGTACTAGTTTCACTTTTAGCGCCGTTTATACTAGACCAAAGGTCTTAATTGAACTTTGGGTTGTGTACGTGGGATCAATCGTATTTATATTTTGTATGGTTACTCGTTTTCTAGCATTTGTGAGGCCCCTTTGGGTTTTACTTATTCTTTTTTAAAATTCCCATTTTTTGAATCTAGTTCTAGTTAAGTTTGAAATTAGTGGGTGCCTACTTTAACATTTTACTGCTAGGGAGGTAATATTGGGTACTGAGATTCGATATTAAGTGGGTTTAAAACTGGCTTGGCTGGCGACGGTAACGGGGTTTGTTCGGTATATATTGGGTATTGAGATCTAAGATACGAAGCTCTCGATGTGGCAATCAGAATTCTGAGCATGATTGTTTTAAAGTTTGTCTGATGGAGTCGTTTTTTTCCGAGGTGTCAATCAGATAT
This sequence comes from Primula vulgaris, assembly GCA_963920805.1. Taxonomy (NCBI): domain Eukaryota; kingdom Viridiplantae; phylum Streptophyta; class Magnoliopsida; order Ericales; family Primulaceae; genus Primula; species Primula vulgaris. The sequence goes on along the minus strand of OY987215.1, from coordinate 8,390,282 downwards.
TTGGGTGTTAGTATCGGATTGAGTTTTTGAACTGCATAAATTGCTTCGTGATAGTTAGAATTCTGAGTATGATTGTCTTTGATGTCCTCAGGTGAAATAGTTGATTTCGATGGTTTTTGACTCTACGTCTATTACTATACTCATTTACTGTATCCGTTTTTGCTAAAATTGACTGAAGTTGGATATAGATGATAAAGATGAGTTTTTCGGAAAATGAAATAGTGAAAGTCATCGGGACCTCAAGAAATGCTTTGATTGCGACTAATTGTATGATTTTTTTGGACTGGCCATAACTATAGTATGTTTATTGGGCGTGTCTGTAGTTTTATCCTACTATGACTTATTTTTACTTGTACTCTTTAGTTAATCGAAGAGGAGTTAGTTTGGTTGTTCTTGCTTTGCTTTAGCTCTAGCTGGTGGAGTATACTACCAGAGTACCACTTTTACGATACTATGATACGATATACGCTTAACTTTCACACACAAAAACATTGCATGTCTATAAAAAAAAATTACCTTTTCAATGATGGACAAACAATTCGGAACGGAGGAAGTGGTACTTATAATTAGTTAGTAGTTAGTTGGTAATTACTACTAAATATTAGTTTGTTGGAGCATTAAATGCCGTCTCTTTGTATCAGCCAATATATATGGGGTGCAACTCTTGTTTGAAGGTAAGAAAAAATAAGAAAAGAGAACACTTCAGATAAATTCACAGTTTGGCATATGAAAACCCAAAACTCAGCAGTTTTCCCTTATATGCTCTTTTTGTCTGCATATTATCTGCACTCGGTGACTTACATCTTTCCTAAGAATCGGCTTTCATTTTTATCTACACTTAAATGAGCCTGTTAAGATATCAAAATACTGTTTTAATCCAAAAAAAAAAAAAAACACTGTACTTTTTTTCAGCAAAAAAAAACCTAAAGATAATTCAGTTTTTAGATTTAGGCATTTAGCAACAGGATCTAAGTGAAAAACATATGTCAAACTTAAAATCTGCAAACCAAATAATTTCACAGTGGCACAACTTGATAGTTTATCTTGAACAAAATTTAATGAAGGGTATATTTCTTAATGGAGTATATTTTTTGCCTTGTTATTTGTAATAAATAGGTGTTATCTATCTTAAGATGATCCTTTGTTGTAAATTTTCACAACAAAGGGTACATTTCATATACCTATATTATGTCATAAGCAAAACTAATGGAAATATTGAAAAGGTGATCTAAAATTGTAGTATATTTCATTTAAAACTGATCTTAGTTGAATTTGGAAATTTACCAGAAAAGGAAGAAAGTTCATAAAATCGCAAGGAAATAATTTTCGTGATTTCGTACTTCTCAAAGTTGCAAGTGGTACCGCATGGCTAAAAGAATTTGAAATATCAAGTGGACTCTATACGTCCAGGCCCCTGGGCATCTTTTGGTATTCAAGTGCAAATGATATTCCAATTTTAATGTGACCATATTAGACAAGAGTTACATTAATCCATAATATGCTCTAAATTAATTTTTCATTCATTTGATAATCTGACTTTCTTTACGACAACGTTAGAACAATACTCGTATCCTAAACACGAATTTTCGTAAAAGAGCGAATTCATCTAATCTCGGAATAATTAAAGGCTATTCCAAAACAAATAGAATGTTTATTGAAAGTGGATTTGATAACGATACCCCTAATTCAGATGAAGAACGCACTTAAGATTGAGATAAAACTTAGATGAAGTTTTTAGCGTTGTTCCTTTGCAACTCGACCGAACTGGACAAACTGAACAACAAACGTTGAATCAATTATTAATTGGTTTGTTTTTTTAAAGAAACTTATGTAAACCAATCATATTACTTTTCTTTGCGTTTAAAGTTTTGAAATCAAATCAAACGGTTAATTTAGATTTATTTACAAATATTATATGCATATATATTGATTTTAAAGAGTCTTACCCGAACTTACTTATTCGAAGATTAGAACATATGAATCTATCTTCATGTGAACTTTTAAATTTCTCAGCACTAGAAAGCCGGAGGTTTCAATAAGAAAGAGACGACAATTAAAAATCAATCTCACACAAAAAAGAAGAAATCAAACTAAATACATAAGAGAATTAAAGAACATATGAGAAAAAAAACCGAGTTCTTCATTATTCATAAACACAACTCAAACATAATGCAAATATGAAGCAGAAGTCTCTACAAACAGGTTATGGAAGTATAAATACTATATAGCATGACTAATAAATAACAAAACAATCCTGCTTAAATTATCTAATAACTATGGAAACATATTTGTATTTCTTTGGGGTCTCGGCCCCTTTATTTATATATACATTCGACGGTTTACCCTAACAAAAAAAAACTATAAAAACATATGAAATAGCCTGTCTTATCAATATTTCGGGAGCTACCTCCATTTCCTAAATCCCCTGCCGACTACGATGGCAAACATGCATATTACAACAATCATTTAGAGGGAACTATGTTCCAAATATCTTATAATCTCAAACATAAAAACTGGGAACAGCAAGGAGAGGTTGGGCCTTTTGTAGTGTAAGTCCAAACTTTTCCTCCATGTCCATCTCACTCGGTAAAAGCCCTTGAACAAGCTTCCAATCAAATAAACTTATGAGCGAACCTACGATCACAGTGATCATTCCCATGGCCAGATCAATAATCCAGGACAAATTATTCGACCAACAACAAACGGAAAAAGCTGAAAGTCCCATCCTTTAACATCAATATATGACCGCAAAAACCTCTCTGGGTTAAACACCGTTGGTTCTAGCCAAGTTTTTGGGTCACGAACAATAGCCCAAGCGTTCACAATCACTTGTGCCCATTTAGGAAGTATATATCCACATAGCACAACATCGGATAATTTTACAAGGGAGTAATAAAGGAGCTCGTGCATGAAGTCTGATAATTGCTCTCAAGTAAGGTAGATGCTCACGGTCTGATTCCTTTATAAGTTTTCCTAAGCCAATTTCACGCACTAGCTCAGCTTTAGCTTCCTTTAAGATTTTTGGATTCCTGGGTAACTCTGACAATACCCACTCCACCGTACTTAAACTTGTGTCTGATCCCGCTGCAAATATATCCTGTTAAAATGAGTAATTGTTGGGTACGTTTAGATAAACACAATAATTTCGACGGAAAAAAAAATGGACAAATAAACAGAAAAAATGGTTTCCTCAAATATATAAATATCAAATACAAGATTTAACATAAAATAATGTAAATGATACCGAAATGGACTAAAGTCCGAGACGAGGTAACTGCAAGCAGTTTCCCTTCAACGATATTTGCCCTGCCACCTCTGCTTCTGGCTAAATGGGGCACTTCGTTCCCAAGGTACAACGTCTATCACATGTGTCTCGGCGGAAACGGCACCGAGCCACGGTCGGGCCGTTGGTGGTGCGGTACTCTCTCTCTATATGTATACATATGTATTTGTATGTGAATGTGTGTATGTCATGTATTTTATTTCTCATAAAAAGCTTATTTAAAAAGCTTCAATAAAAAATGGTTGGAAACCATCATTTTATGCATTTCTATTGTAACTTTTTTTACAATTAAAGACCCACATAAATGGGGAGAATGAATGGTTTTTGTAACCACTAAATTAAAATAGCATTCACTCAAATAAAAACCACTTGGTTTTTTTTTTCAACAATCCCTCACATGAATGCGATCTAAAATATGCAACGTGCAACTAAATGCAATCGAGAGAACCACGAGAATTCACTGCATAAGAACAGGTAGCGCACGCCTTGAACCTTTCGTATATACTTGCCTTAGGTAGCGTAATGTTTTGAACCCTCAACGTTTTGTGTATAACAAAATGATACCCGCACAGTGTCTTCTCTACACCACTTACTTGGCCCTTTAGTTGTTGTCCATATTTGGCCCTGGACTGCCTTGGCAAATTCAACCGAGTGCTCTAGCGATTTAGACCTAGATCATCACATAGTATCGGCCATACACACTCGTTATAGGTGATTTTCAAGTCAAAGGTGTCCAGACTCACCCTACCCGACCTTCGAGATACTTGATTCATTAAGAGTCTCATGCTCACCCCTAAAATGGTACAGGTCTATCACTCTTTCATCATAGAAATGGGCTGAGAACTTATGTTTTCGAGTGCTTTGTTCGGTAACCCGCACAATTTAGTTTTCCCATTGAACCTGAGACTGAAATTTCCAGTACAGGTTGGGTAGCTTATGTGAAGGTTTCCGATTTATTGGGCTTCAACCCCCATTTCCCTCGATGATGCTCCGACTCCTCCACGAGTCAAGCATTTTGTATATGGATCCGCATTATTATTCTTAGACCTTGTAAAGTCTAAGGATACCATACTGTTTGCTAGAAATTCCTTTTACGGACTTGTGTCTCCGACGACTATGTCATGACTTTGTCGGGACTTTCCATTATACAATTACTCTGATCCCGTTCAATAACCAACTGACTTTATCAGTGCACGCTTATTGAGGGAAGAAATTTTGGCCACTTGGGAATACCTCCCAAAACTTCTCAGCCAATATGCCTTTTTTCAGTGTCTACAACATTAGGAATTCTGATTTCATAGTTGATCCACGTATGCATGTCTGTTTCATAGACCTCCATGAGACTGCCACCTCTTTAAGTACAAACACATCCACTCATAGACCTTGTACTCTTAAAGTTCGAGAAACTTGGTATCAAAATACCCTCTAAATATTTTGGACATCTCGTATAATTCAGTTCATGATTGGCAGTATATCTCATGTATCTGAGAATCCTCATTGGCAAACCTACTTGGTATGCTCACTGAGTTGGCTATATCTAGTCTAGTGCAACTCTTGAGGCACAAGAGACTACATATCATAAGTTAGGTGTTTGTTTTAGTCCATATAGTGACTTAACAAGTTTTTGCACCTTGGATTACTTTACACGGAACCACGACCCAATGGGTTGTTCCTAATTCTCTAGATCTCCATTTATAAAACACATGTTCTCATTAATTAATGATGCGTCTTTTCATAGAGATTAGAGTATAGACATTAAAATTATCAAAACCGTCAGTTTACTTAAAGTAATTGACTTTATTTCTCACGTTCCTATCATCCTCATTTTTGATGGCATCTTCCCATGTACACATTACATGGATAACATTGATTATTTCAATATCGTCGATTCAGCTTCACTCATTAAGGTCAAGGGACAAAGGAAGTTTCATTACTTACCCTTTTACCATGCCGAGGCACTTCATCTTCCTTACAAGATTCACTTTCCCACTTTTCCAGCACCGTTTGAGTGTTCACTTGTCTTAGGTAGCGTAATGCTTTGAACCCTCAACGTATTGATCACACTCGCCAAGCGTTAGAGTTTTTTTTTTTCGGAAAAATTTCTCTTTTAGAAAATATGCTTCTCGGGCATAGAACAATGTTCTATATGCACTTTAAAGCCATGTGCCTTATGCACTAGAAACCGATCAGCACTATATTTTGTGCTTATCCGAAGAACACACAATCTACCATTTTTCGATCCTATCCAAGTCCTTCAAGGAACAAGATTGAGACCTTTCTTAGGTAGCACCAAACTTTCACGAACTTATAGTCAGGCACCATGACTTCTATAATTCTGACTGTTTGGTCCAACTTCGTAAGAGGTAGTTTGTTCAACACATATCTTCCGGAAAGCTCACTTCCCGCACAAACTCAGAGTTTAACCCTGAACTTATCAACATGACATTCCAACCACACAATTGTGCAAACGGTGTCTTATGTTCACCGTTTCAATCACACTGATCATGTATTCATATCCATGTGAACACTTAATCATTGGATTAAAATTGGTAGATTAGCACAACAGAACACTCATGATTAAACATGTTTTTCTGACAAGTCTTAATCCTCAACAATAGAATTCACATATTCATTCTTACTTGAATGAATATCTCGACTGATTTGTCTTTACTTCTCATCAAGTAGACATATCAGTGTTTAGTACAACCATCAATAAATTGAGTAAATACCTTTTAAACCCTTCTTGGTTTTGCACGCATCTCAAATGCATCAAACCATTAGGTTATGTACTCCGTTCGAAACTTCGAACTGAACACTTAGCAATACATTGCTTCAAACACAAACTCAAATTTGTGTTTCAATTTAAATAATAGATTTAGAAAAATAAAACAGTTATGGTTTTATATTTTCATGACCTACTATATCATGTCAAATCAGTGACTTAGTTGAATAACTCAACATGTCATTATTGACCACAAGACTGTCGACTAAAATGCTCATTTTGAACAAATAGCCACTCATGTATTTCCACAAACAAGCAAACTGATCACAATTTGATCCTAGTGTTTTGGCTACCGAAAGGCTACTGCCCTTTAGGTTTCAAAAACCACTAGTCATGATTCAGATTTGTATTCTTGCACTTGTTAGTGAATTTCCAAACGTTTAAAACGTTTCCACACATTAACGCCACCACAGTTCGTGCATTCCCTTTCTCCTCACTCAGGACATGCACATTTTTTTATTGAGAAACTTAACCGCTTTCAATGTGGTAAATGAATTTTATCATTTATTTCAGACGTTTAAGGTCTATACCACTGAACTGTTAGGTATTCTCTCACTCGCCCGTAGGCGCTTTGGGATACGTTTTAGATTCTCGATCTACATGATCGACGGGTTACCCCCACATTTGTGGGGCCCTTGGAGTTCTCCCCCAATAATAGTAATATAATATTACTAAATTATTTTTCTCAATAATAGCAAACTCAACATATTCACAATATGTTTTACTAACAAATTAATAATATGTTATTTCAATAAGTTAATAAGATGTTATATCAACAAATTATTAAATGTTCTTTCAACAAATTATTAAATGTTCTTTCTACAAAATAATAAGATGTTATTACTACAAATTAATAAATTAGCGGATATTTGTTTATTCTTAAAATAAAACTCAACGGCCATTTATAATTTGTTTAATCATCAAATTATTTGCTCTTGGATGAACAAAATTGGTTATTAAATAACCTTTCATCCAAATAAGTAACCGACTCGTCATTGCAATTCGTAGGTAGCTAATAAAGCTCTCCATAAATGTCAACAATAACTGTCGTTACAATAATTTATAACTCTCCAAATTAAATTGCGATTAATCACAATTAATAAGAAGTTATAAATACTCGTCATTAATCTCATTAACGATTACCGTTACAAATTTTGTAACCCTCCAAATTAAATTGCAATAAATCACAATTAATAAGGACACCAGCCATTATATCACCACATTAGTGTCTTTAATAATGGTGATTTCGTATTTGTAACCCCCGTCATTAATATGCACTCATACAAAATTAATAGGAGTTACACCGGCACCTACAATGTTCTGGTCAGTTCCAGCACCCACTGTGTTCCGGACATTTCCCGCAGGAAACTGTTTGTTATCTCAAATAACAAACACGCACAATCTAATTTCGAAAAATGAAACTAAAACTTCTCATTCGCAAACATCAAATTTCTATAACCACGGATGGTTTTAAGAAACTGATTTTGCAAGAGTATTTTAGTTCATTACCGAAAAAGATTATCAAATTCTGAAAGATTTGTTCAGCCGTAAACACCAAATAAATCTGATTTTACACATAACAATCTCAGAATTCAACAAGTTCTGTCGTAAGCCCCAAATTCTGAAAATCGGAAAATGGTTTTACAAGAACTATTTCGAAGCCAGTTCTGTCGTAATCCCCAATTTAATGGCTTTTACTAGAACTATTTCGAATAATCACCAATCCTCCAATTCCATGTAGAGATCCATGTCTACATAAAAAACCCATTGGAAATTGTTAGTAATTTTATTAACATGAAAACAATAAACATGTATAAATAAACTAACAAAATAATCTAGTCTCTAAATAGATATCTCGAAATAAAATTTCCAGAATATATACGGTTTCACAAACCAAATTTAAAACCAACTAATTCTCATTCCATAACCCAAACGTACTCTCGAGTTTGGAATCGTCACTTCTGCATATGTTTTTTGTTGTTGTTGTTTTTACTACATATATTCTTACCAATCAGTAATAATAATATGTGTCGTGTTTGCCTACATCTATTGACTATAAAGCAAATAAGTTGGCAAAATTTGACTTCAAACCAGATGAAAACTTATATAGGATTATCACTTCCAAAAAACTCACCTTTTTTTAACAAAAGCAACCAAATGCACACAAACAATACGAACACAAAATATCTTGAGCTACACCAAAGAAACACCAATATAATTTAGCATACATAAACAACTGATGATTTATGAAAACATGTACTTGTAGCATCTTAAGTCAAATTCTGATTATACCCTCGGGTTTCTCGATATCGCATTTTTGCCCTTACAATCAACCATTCAACCCTATAAGACCTATATGATTTTTTTTCTGCTGAAAACCAAAAGTACAACTTTTAACGACAGTTGCAATGAAAAAACAAACAAATGAGTTTCCTGTATAATTTAGCACATCTACAATCAACTGATATTTTATGAAAACATATATCTAAAATGATAATTACTTATCATACCCCCAAGAAACTGTCTTGCGGATTATGCCAAAAAACAAATTTCTCAAAATTCAAACGATGATAACATATTATCAAAACGCAGTCAACATGCTCATATGCGAACAATAATATATATCATAAACATACATACGATACGGTTAAAAACCGAAAAATTGGAATTTCACAAAAATCCCAAACAAGGTAAAGCAAACACAAAACGCTTTCGACAATTCAACCGGAAACACCAATTTCTTAAAACCAATGTTTGTTAGAAAAAAAAATTCCAAAGAACTGTCTTAGCTACGGAAATAATTTTCTGTTTATCCAAACACCAAAATTATTGTATTAACGTACGAAACATAAAAATATCGTTTAAGATTGTTGGGTACGTTTAGATAAACACAATAATTTCTGCGGAAAGAAAAAAGGACAAATAAACAGAAAAAATGGTTTCCTCAAATATATAAATATCAAATACAAGATTTAACATAAAATAATGTAAATGATACCGAAATGGACTAAAGTCCGAGACGAGATAACTGCAAGCAGTTTTTCTTAAACAATATTTGTCCCGCCACTTCTGCTTCTGGCTAAATGGGGCACTTCGTTCCCAAGGTACAACGTCTATCACATGTGACTCAGCGGAAACGGCACCGAGCCATGGTCGGGCCATTGGTGGTGCGGTACTCTCTCTCTATATATATGCATATGTGTTTGTGTGTGAATGTGTGTATGTCATGTATTTTATTTCTCATAAAAAGCTTCAATAAAAAATGGTTGGAAACCATCATTTTATGCATTTCTATTGTAACTCTTTTTACAATTAAAGACCCAAATAAATGGGGAGAATGAATGGTTTTTATAACCACTAAATTAAAATAGCATTCACTCAAATAAAAACCACTTGGTTTTTTTTCCAACAATTTTTAGTTCACAGCATAGAGATTCCCTTCGGTGATGAAACTGAATCTCGTTTGCATTATTCAGAATCATTTTTTTTAAGAGACCAAAAACAGAACAAGCTTAAATTTCCTACTTATGTAGTTGACTAAAAAAGTCGTCTCATGTAACTTTAAAAGAGAACTACGTCTTTCTCCACTGCTTCTCGATTGAGAAAGATTTGTAAACTCATATGTTTTAAACTCAAACTAGACAATCTTAACACCATTTAAATTCAAGAACCTTTATTTACTAATTAGATATTTGAATTCAAGTACCTTTATTTACTAATTTAACTTTTTTTCTTTAAATTTGTTTTGATGCAAAAGTAATGAATCGAATCGGAGATCATCTCCAAAGTAGTCTAATTTCAACTAGTTGAAGAGGTCAAGAGCATTATGTTTAACCAATCCTCAATTCTACGATATTGAATTGTGTTTTGATGATGACAAAATGGAATTTTATGTACACAACAAGTGTCATAGAACTAATACTTTCAACGAATGTATTTAAAATAATCATAGATAAAGAGTTAATCAAAAGGAGTATAGCCAAGAAAAGGACCACGAGAAGAATTAACCAAGGACTAATTATCAAAATCATATAGGCAATTTCAACCAGTTAAAATAAATGTAACCAGTTAAATACAGTGGTAATGGAAAGTTCGGATACGTTTTTTGAAGACGTGGAAAGTTTTTAAAAAAATTTCAAATGAAGAATGGAGCGTTGGAGATATTCTACATGATGATAAGAGCATTTAAGTGAAGATAAATAACATTTAGGAGTAGTATCATGCGAGAGATTTATATTTCAAAATGGATGACCCTTGGACCAAATCTACAGAGTTCAACCGGTTAGAATCCATTTAATTTTGAAATTCAAATGAGAAGTCCTAGCATCATCTACTAGCAACTCCAACACTTTAAATAGACCTCGAGAATTTAGAAAAAACACACCATGCTATACTAAACTCAAATACAAAGGTCTTGATATCATATTTCATTCGACGGCGAAGCCCTACCAGTTTCATTACTCACCGACGACGTCGATCCTTCAATCCAAGCCTCACAACTCTCAACGAGCATAAGCTTATTCATATTAAATTGTAAACAATTTTATTGCATAGAGTGTGTGTGATCCAACCAGTTTATACCATCGAATACATCAATAGATTGGTTTTAAACAAGATTGTTTTTAAGCTTGTTGATCGTACAACTTGTGTACAACTTCAAGTAGAAAAACTTCTCTGGACTTGAAATCCAAAATCTCATTTTGAGAGAAAAGTTTTTGATTGCTTTATCCGTTAAGAAAAAGTGATTATTTTTAGGTAGGTTTACCCTCAAGGAGACACGTGTTTGTGGGTATCTCTTCGCCAAGGAATAGTGTTGTACAGGGTAGCTCGTCCTAAACGAAACATGGTTCTAAAGGGTATACTTCCCTAAAAAAGTACGTGTGATAATATAAAAAGTTCAAACTCCGATTGGACTTGTGGGTTGGACGTAGTATCAAATCAAGGCGAAACAGGATAAATTTATGTCAATTACTTTCTATCCTTATTCTTTATCTATCAAGTTTACTATATTGTCATATCATTTGAATAACTTGATATTTAGAGTAATTGTTATTTATAACTTAAAACTGCGCATTGACTTAGATCTAACTCATATTTGAAGCAAACAAATAAGATCATACTGCCGGTGACGCGATCTATTTGTTGATATATATGGATATTCAGACGAAAATATGTTAAATTAACTCTTGGGTTGTTAAATTCTCTTGTCGATAGCTAGGACAAGTTAATGCGTATCTAAAGTCACCTATTATTGATAACGTAGTTGGGTGTTAGTTGCTATAATTGTGACTCCGTTGATTGATTGTGTATAAATAGTTAAGTAATTTATATTTGTATATATTATATTTATTCCGCTTTGTACGTAAACCTAAGTTCGTATACATATAGTTTTGAATTACAGTAGAAACTCGATAAATTAATACTCAATTATTTAATAAACTCTCTAAGATAATATTTTTGGCCGGTCCCGACTCGGGGATAGGGTGCTAAATTAAGATAATACATTTTTGATAATTTCTATAGACCCTATTTAAAATATAAATTAATAATTCTTTATATACTACATATTACATAAATGATTTATGAAGGTTTCTTGAAAAATGACTCAATTGATCTTCTATTTATATAGAAAATATTTTTTAATGTCCATAAAGTGATACATTGAACACAAAAGCATAATAAGGTGGGAGATTGAAGGGTTCTTTCAAATTGGGCCCTTCATTGGATATACGTACATGCATTGTACAATAATTAAGTGAAAGTTTGAAAGGTGTTTGTAAATTGAATATTTCATTATAAATTAATAAAATATTAATTAATATATAAATTATTAATTATTAATTTATCGATTAACTAATAACTATTTTAATTAATAAATTTTGGTGGTCCCATGAGTATTAATTTATAGGGTTTCTACTATATATATTTTATACACCCAACCCAAACCGCTTATTTAATAACTAAAGTAAAAAATGTAAAATCAGTTAAACCGATTCACCCCGTTTCCCATCTATCCTAACACATTATCTTTGTTTCAAAGATCTAATTTGTAAATCAAGCTACCTCAAATTTAAATGGTGTTAATTAAGATTGTCTAGTTTGAGATTAAAACATACGAGTTTACAAATCTTACTTAATCGAAAAGCAGCGTGGAAACACATGAAGAATTTTTTAGTCAACTACAAGTAGGACTTTTAAGATTATTCTGTTTTTGGTCGTCGAAGTTGTAATTTTCTATTCCTTTCTTTGCTGTAATAAGGCCGGAGGGCTACTAAAACTTAAAAATAAATGAAAATAGTGGGCTTTACCCACATTTAATTTATAAAAAATGAACTTTTAATTTAGACCCGCAAATGAAAGTAAACTTTGACGGATATATTTTATAATTTTTGGAAGGATGTATAATCGAGAGTTGAGTCGAATTACCTGATTGGCTTGGAAAAAAAGGTTATGGTTGCTTATGAAATCATGTAATATATAAGTGTGAAAACTATTTATATTCTTTTTGTCGGTTTTTCTTCTCATTCCTTGTGCAAGTAAAATGGTTTTTCAACTTTAATCTACCAAATGTTTTGTGGTTGAGGATTTGTGATTGTATCTTTCTTCGATGTGGATCAAATGGTGTTGAGATAGATGTAGCGCTTTTATTCGTAACTTAACTGTTTTTTTAAGGATCTTATAGAATAATCTTACGGTGGAACTTGTCTTGTTTTCATTTGTTTGTTATTTTATATCGAGTTAATTATAGTTTAGTGCATGATTTTTAGACACGTTCTGTTTTAGTGACTTCACTTTTTTAATTTTTTAATTTGTGCACTAAGTTTACTAATTTATCTTTTTTAGTGACATGTCATCAGTTTTTGTTGGATGGAAACCGCTTATAAATTTCAGTATAGTCGGCATAGTTTTAAAATTATAATAAAAACCATAAATCTTAAAAATTCACTTTTTAAAGAAGTGGTTTAGAAAAATATTACAAGATACAATTTATAAAGTAATTCGTGTTATATGTACTTTTAGGTCCTATATCCAAGATTCTAATGACATATGGTAAAAATAGGTCAAGGGTTTTGCGTAAGCTGTTGGTCACAGTAGTTGCATTTATTAGTTGCAACTGAAGAATGCAACTAAATATGGCGGACATATGCTATGAAGATTCTGTTGAAGAATATATTTGATATCTCTTATAGAAATACATGTAGATCAAGTTGTGTCAATATATGTGAGATACACAAGAAATATATTAAACACCTTAGAGATAAGGAAAGTGGAGATTTTATAGAGAACTTAAAGATAAAGAAAATGGAAAGAATATTTGAATATATATTTTCTATTTGATGAACTTAATATCTTTTGTAAATGCTATATATAAAGCCTATTATCATTTGATATTTCATGTGTTTGCAACGTACATATTCTGATTATAGAGATCAAACACTCGTTTTACACGAGACAGAATAAAACGATAGAGATCATGGCCGGATGCCACTGATAAGTTGATACTTCTCAGATAGGAGCAACAATTTGATAGGCAAATAGTGGTGATCATTGAGTGTCGTAAGTTTCAAAATAATTATTGTAGGTTTAAAGAATATCAATATATATTGGGTGAGTGCCTCGGAGATATACACTTGGTGAAATCGAACTCCGTTACCAAACATCTCGTGTTTAGTGTTTTATTTATTAACTTCACATAATGTTTCAGTTGCTAACAAAAACATTTGAGTTGTAACTGAAATTGCGTAACACAATTCGGATTAAGGGTTTTTCATTTACCTTCCAAGTTAATTTCCACATTTTTTAAAATAATTCTTTGTAATTACTGGAAATTTTAGGGTTGAAAAAAATTTCCGAAATTCCAACCCGATCCGACATTCCATCCGGTCCCGATCCGATTTTTTATGAGAGAAAAAACTGAATTCTTCATTATTCATAAACACAACTCAAACTTCATGAAAATATGAAGCAGAAGTCTCTACAAACAGGTTATAGAAGTATTTTATTTTATCAAACACAAATTTTCATTAATATAAAGCGGGACCGAACCCAGAATACATATTACAGCTAGAGTACCCATTTACACAAAATTACAGCTAGAGTACCTAGTTACATAAAGTTACAGATCAAACTCAACCTTAAACTACCCAGATCCATAAAGCCCAACAAAAGAGAACATGCTTAGATGCATGTAGACTAAATACTATTAAAGGATGTACAAAATACCCACATGCAGAGACCAAAATAATCTAAAAGATTTAGATTCTGCATTTCCAAAATAAGATCGTACTAAACTTAAAAACTTACGAAAATAACTTAAACAACAAAAGTCCTAAAATGCTTTGTTCATTGTGAAACAAATTTAAAGCAAACAAGTTAAATTCATTGTGAAACAAATAAACTTGGTCCAAAGAGCTGAAAATAAACAAGGAATAGCATTTTCCTTGCTCAACCATTTTAAATCCTATTTGCTCACCCAAAATAAAGAAACCGAGGCGGCAAAAGAAGAAATGCTGAAAGAAAATCAGGGCAATTTATAGCACCTCCAAGTTAAGACGGCATCTCTTTACTTTTCAGAACTCCAAAATACAGAATGCTTTATAAGCATAAGATGAGACTTGTTAGATAACATCCTACCCGCCTTCAAAAGTCTACTTATTTATCATCCCAGTGGCTTTGCAATCCGACCAATAGTAGATGCGGTGAGATTATTGGCATTCGTGACCAAAGCATTAGATATTTCGGCATATGGATCATAGTTGAGAAGCATTCGAAAGGAAATGGTCACAAGTAGTTCCATGAGGTCCAGTAAGGGTAAATAAACAATCAGCAAATATAGCGAAGGCGCACGGTAGAAGTGCCATCTCAATAGGTTTTTCCGAGCCTTCTAAGACAACATTTATCGCTTTGTACTTAATTAAAAGGTGAATAGGTAATCAAAGACCCATTTTCATCACTATGACTTTCTTGAAGTATGAGCATCTGGTTGTCTTCCTCACCAGATGCTCATACTTCAAGAAAGTCATAGTGATGAAATTGGATCCTTGATTACCTATCCACCTTTTAAGTACAAAGCCACAAACGCTATCTTATAAGGCTGGGGAAATCCTACCCAGATGGAACTTCTTCTGTGTGGCTTCGCTATATTTCCAGACTGTTCATTTACCCCTAGTAAACCCCATGGATCTCTTGTGACCATTTCTTTTCAAATGCGGCTCAGCTATGATCCATATGCAGTAAAATCTAATGATTTGGTCATGAATGCCAATAATCTCATCGCCTCTACTATTGGTCGGATTGCAAAATCACTCAGATGTTAAAATAAGTAGACTTTTGAAGTCGTATAGGATGTTATACAACGAGTCTTATCTTATGCTTATCAAAGCATTATGTATTTGTAGGAGAGCTAGAGTTTTGAAATGTAATTAAAGAGATGTCGTCTTAACTTGGTGGTGCTATAAATTGTCCTGAATTTCTTACATCATTTCTTCTTTCTGTCACGTCGGTTTCTTTATTTTGGGTGAGAAAATAAGATTTTAAATTGTTGACGATAAAAATACCATTCCTTGTTTATTTTTTCAGAGTGAATTTAACTTGTTTTCTTTAAAAAAAAGTGATGCATAAGTAATGAATCAAATCGGAGATCATCTCCAAAGTAGTCTAATTTCAACTAGTTGAAGAGGTCAAGAGCATTATGTTGAACCAATCCTAAATTCTACGAAATTGAATTGTGTTTTTTATGATGACAAAATGGAATTCTATGTACACAACAAGTGTCATATAACTAATATTTTCAACAAGTGTATTTCAGATAATTATAGATAAATAACTACACTAATAAAGAATTAATCAAAAGGAGTATACCCAAGAAAAGGACCACAAAAAGAATCAACCAAGGACTAATTGTTAAAATCATATAGACAATTTCAACCGGTTAAAATAAAATGTAAACAATAAAATATAGTGGTCAAGGAAAGTTCGGATACGTTTTTTGAAGTCTTGGAATGTTTTTGAAAAAGTTCCAAATGAAGAATGGAACGTCATCGATATTCTACATGTTCAGAAGAGTATTGAATTGAAGATAATTCACATTTAGAAGAAATATCACGCGAGATATTTAGATTAGAAAATGGCTGATCGTTTGACCAAATCTATAGAGTTCAACCGGTTAGAATCCACCTAATTTTGAAATTCAAATGAGAAGCCCTAGCAACATCTACTAGCAACTCCAACACTACAAATAGATTTTAAGACTTCAGAAAAAACACACCACGCTATCCCAAACTCAAATACAAAGGTCTTGGTATCATGTTTCATTTGACGGTGAAGCCTTACCAGTTTCATTACTCACCGACGACGTCGATCCTTCAATCCAAGCCTCACAACTCTCAACGAACAGAAGGTTATTCATATTATATTGTAAACAATTTTGTTGTTTAGAGTGTGTGTGATCAAACCAATTTGTACCATCGAATACAACAATAGATTGGTTTTAAGCAATTTTGTTTTTAAGCTGGTTGATAGAACAACTTGTGTACAACTTCAAGTAGAAAAAGTTGTTTGGATCTTAAATTCAAAGTCTCACTTTGAGAGACAAGTTTTTGATTGCTCTATCCGTCATGAAAAAATGATTATTTTTGGATACCTTGCCCTCAAGGAGACGCGTGTTCGTGGGTATCTCTTCCCCAAGAAAGAGTGTTGTAAAGGATAGCTCGCCCTAAAGAAAAAATGGTTGTAAAGGGTACACTTATCTAAAGGAAGTACGTGTTGATATATAGGTGGATGGTGAGAAGAAAATAAGTTGATTTAACTCGCAATGATGCGATCTATTTGTTGATATATAGCTGGATACTCTGAGTAAAATATGTTGAATTAACTCTTCGGTTGTTAAATTCACTTGTCGATAGCTAGGACAATTTAGTGCGTATCTAAAGTCGCATATTGTTGATAACGTAGCTGGGTGTTAGTTGCTATAATTGTGACTCCGTTGATTGGTTGTGTATAAACCGTTAAGTAACTTATATCTGTATATATTATATTTATTCCACCTCATAAACCTAAGTTCACATACATATAGTTTTGAACTATATATTCTATACACCCAACCCAAGCCGCTTATTTAATAAATAAAGTAAAAGTTTTTAAAATCAGTCAAACTACTTCACACCCCCCAAGATTGGCCATCAATCCTAACACATTATCTTTGTTTCAAAGATCTAATTAGTAAATCAAGCTACCTGAAATCTAAATGCTGTTAATTAAGATTGTCAAGTTCACAAATCTTCCTCAATCGAGAAACAACGTGGAAAGACATGCGATGGTCTCTTAAAGTTACACGTGTAGCGCTTTTATTAGTTACTTAACTATTTTTTTAGAAGATCTTATAGAAGAACCTTACGGTGGAACTTGTCTTGTTTTCATTTGTTTGTTCTTTTATAACGAGTTAATTATAGTTTAGTGTATGATTTTTAGACACGTTTTGTTTTAGTGACTTCACTTTTTTAAATTTTAAATTTGTACACTAAGTTTACGAATTTATCCTTTTTAGTGATATGCGTCACTTTTTGTTGGATTGAAACCGCTTATAAGTTTCAGAATAGTCGGCATAGTTTTAAAATTATAATAAAAACAATAAATCTTAAAAATTATAATAGTCGACATAGTTTTAAAGATGTGGTTTAGAAAAATATTAGATGATACAATTTAATTCGTGTTATATGTATTGTTAGGTCCTATCTCCGAGATTCTAATGACATATGGTAAAAATAGGTCGAGAGTTTTGTGTAAACTGTTGGTTAACTACATGGTAGTTGCATTTATTAGTTGCAACCGAAGAATACAACTAAATATGGCGGACATATGCTGTGAAGATTCTGTTAAATAATATATTTGATATCTCTTATAGAAATACATGTAGATCAAGTTGTGTCAATGTGCGATACACAAGACAGAAAAATGATATTTTATAGAGAACTTGAAGATAAATATAATGGAAAGAACATTTGAATATATATTTTCTATTTGGTAGACTTATTATCTTTCCTAAAGGCTATATACAAAGCCTATTAGATATTCATGTGTTTCCAATGTAGATATTCTGATTATAGAGATCAAACACTCGTTTTACACAAGACAGAATAAAACGATAGAGATCATGGCGGGATGCCATTTATAAGTTGATACTTCTTAGATAGGATCAACAATTTGATGGGCAAATAGTAGTGATCATTGAGTGTCGTAAGTCTCAAGACAAATATTGTAGGTTTAAAGAATATCAATATATAATGGGTGATTGCCTCGGAAATGTAGACGTGGTGAAATCGAACTCTGTTACCAAACATCTCGTGTTTAGTGTTTTATTTATTAACTTCACATAATGTTTCAGTTGCTACCAAAAACATTTGGGTTGTAACTGAAATTGCGTAACAGCACTTGAAATTTCGGATTAAGGTTTTTTTCATGTACCTTCCAAGGTAATTTCCAAAGTTTTTAATATAATTCTTTGTAAGTACTGGAAATTTTAAGGCTGGGAAAAATTCCTGAAATTCTGACCCGATCCGACATTCGATCCGGTCCCGATCCGATTTTTTCTCGACCCGATGTTGTCCCGATCCGAAAGATCGCATTTTTTACCCCTCCCGAACTAATTTGGTTCGGGATCGGATTTTTATTTCCAATTCCGATGGATTTTGCGACCCGATAGAATTAATATACATTAAATAAAATCTTATTATAAACAGTACCAGTTTATATTTATTAAAAAAAATGAACTTACTCTCACATCTACTCTATTTACTAAATAACACACTTTTATTTCCGTATGAGTTTCTTGTTGCACATGTTGTGTATTCATCTTAATATTGAATAACTAAAATTATAACATTTGGTTCCTATTTTTAGTTTGAATTATGTTATTGTTTATTTTTCTTAAAAATAATTATAATTAGTTGTCTTTTGATAATCAATCTTATAAACGAATAGAATATCAACATAGTATTGTCTCACTTTTTTATTTTATTTAAATCTAACGAACTTTTTAACAAAATTGGAAGTTATGTTGTAACTTTTTAACAAATTTTTTTAGGAGTATGAACTATCGGAAAATCATGTTCCGAACTTTCAGGATCCCGAATTATAGGAAATACATTTTATCGGGACCCGGCCATTTTTGGGTCGGGATCGAGATTTTTAAATGACATCCAAAAACTATCGGATCGGGACACGGGTTTAAACTTTTTGGATCGGGTCCCATATAGATTCCACCCCTAGGAAATTTGGTGGTAAAAAATTAGTTAGGGACAGATGTAGGAGTAGTAGATTATGAAATAAGATTAAAAAGCAAAATCAGGATTGAAGACCAGGAGATGAACTATATACGGGCTAAAATGGGCTAAACTAACCCCCATATTGAGAAAACACTTAAAAATTTACATGTATTTTGGTGAAAAATTAAAGATTATTATAGGCTTTCAACAGCCACATAATGAAAAAATAGTCTACATAAGTAATTCACCCACACCCACATCAATGTTCTAGTTCCGCCACTGTTCAAGACTACACCTGAACATTCAAGTTATGTTCTTTCAGTCTTATAGCTAGTGTTATGATAAACTCGTACTGAAGGTGAGAAAGTTTGATGAACCAGAAACAGTCTTTTGATCACATGCCCCTCAAAAGTTAGAAAAATACAGCAAAAGAAATGCTAATAGTGGTATCAGTTTATATTATAGCAGTGTTGGTAGAAATTGCTACACGTACGTCTCTTTCAAATCACACTCTCTATAAACAGTTGCTTGCAGTGTACAACGGCCGGCAAACAGATGGTCAAATTTTGATCGTCGTAGCTAAATCCTAGATTTCTTTTAGTATATATTTCATGTACTTATTTATTTCTATGGGAGGTTTGATTTATGTCATCCTCCACGTACTTGATTTTTTTTATGTTTATATACAACCCTGTTTTCCGTTCTAGAGTGTCTGAGGAAAAAAAATAAAAAATAAAAGATGAATTTATTCTTAAATGCAACCACAACGATATATAAACATTTGAGTGACTAGATTAATTTTTTATATTTATTTTTGTACGCCATGTTGTTTGATCTCAAGGAACATAAATATATACGTCTACAAGATATATAATAAACTATATAATGTAAAGCTATAAGTTATTAATAAGTACAACATATCTTACCTTGCTTGGTACATCACTCGAACCTCTTGATTTGGGACTTGCTTTATTGAAATGTCATAAATAACAATCAGTATGATTTGACTCTCACCATAACCTTCTTTGATCACCCGAATTTTTAAAATTTCTTCATTTCCTATAGCAAGCTCAAGGATAGACATAGATTGTCACCACCTTTCAAATTAGATCGTTCTCCGAAAACAGAAATGTTATAGAAATCCAATCTCGGGATTGTTTTTAGGTTTATAAAAAGAAATCGAATCTAAGCATCATGTTTGTACATTTAAACAACATGGTTTGATGAAAATAAAATTCTAACACACATCAATAAAAAAAATATCTGCCTATGTTTGTATTTGTGTTTGTGTGTAGAGATGTATCAGTAAAGAAGAAGAAAGAAGGGGGGGACAATAAGAGAAGAAATATATACTACTTGATTATGGCTTGGTTTTCGTGGATCCATAGGGTTATGAAGAAACCAAAAAAAGAAACTTATTAAAGAGATATAACCAAATTGGCATGTGACATTATTAATAAATATAACTTCCCTTCCCTGAAATATTAAGATGAGGTATCACTTAAACAGAAAACCAAATGACAAAAGGTAAAAACATTAAAACCTATATATTCAAGATTCATATTTTGAAAAAATCAATTATTGTCATTTAACTGGGTGTGGTAATATTCAAGTTTCCTTGGGTTGGTTCTTTTAATCGTGTGGTTGCAATTATCAAGTTTCCCTATTAATACTGAACAACAAATATAATAACCATAATAGTTAACACTATTAAATAGCTTCATTATTGCTAGTGAATTCCTTATTTGATCTTTTCCGATATGGCTACAATGGAAAATCTTATCAGAATTATTAAGGTATCATAAACCGGAATCAGAAAAGTAAAATTAATGGTGATACGTACGGAAATCGCAGGTCACACATATTATAAACACCGCATAAGTTATATATATGTATTGGTCTATCAGGAACATTTTCTTTCAGAATATAATTAGTGCATAAAGGACAGAAGTTCTGCTTTCCATTGGATTATCATGGTATAATGGTATTATAGTAGGTTAAGAGTATTTTTCACGGGTTTTATTAGGGTTAAGTTATATGTAGTGGTTTTCTCTGTCTTTGTTTTCTGCGGTTTGAAGTTGCATGCAGTACCTTGGGGTTGTTAGTTCCTTAAGTGGATTTTCTGGACTGGTTTTGTGAAGATTTCAAGGTTGGTGGCCTTATGATTTCAAATGTTGGATAAAACTTACGGAGTGTTATTTTTTTAATACATACTTTTGAACTTAATTATCAAGAACTTCAATTGGTGTTGAACATCAAAATTAATAACAAACAGTAAAAATAAATAGTATCATTAACAGAGGTGGAACCAGTGGGGGTAAAGGGTGTCACCGCCACTCCAAAAAATTTAATAATATTTGTTTTATATAGAAAAATTCGGAGATTTAAGATTTTATACATTAATATCCTACAAATAAACAAATATTAACTTCGTTCAATTGGTAAACATAAACTTTTTATGTTAAAAGGTACTATTACAAAGTTTTATAAATGAATATTTTTGTATAGTTTCATAGTCATATTAAAACAAAATTTAAACTTATAAATTCGTATTTTTAGTTAATTTTTCTGTATCGTTCAAAATTTTTAGATCAATGGACAAATCAGCTAAGTTTTAAACTCTAGATTTTGTTTGTCTTTTATACCATTTATTGTTATTATACTAACAAAAAAATCAACATTTTAAATTTTTAGATCAATGGACAAGTTAGTTAAGTTTTAAACTTCCGGTTTTTTATACCGTTTTATTGTTATTGTACAAAAAAAAAATTACCCCCCTGCCCAAAAATTAAATGTTGGTTCCGCCACTGATCATTAAACATGTGTACCTAATTTTAAAATATATTTTTAATATGATTTTTTTGATAATTAAGTCTTAAAATAAGGTAATAAATTATAATTTTTCCTAAAACTTAAACAAAAAAACTTTCGAGATGTCCATTCAAACCACATGAATTGCAAATTTTCTAAGTTCTAACGAAACAACCTCTTAGTAAATTCAAAAAAAAATATTTTCCTTTAATATAAACAAAAAAAAAACTTCTGATAAGTCCATTCAAACCACATGCAATGCAATTTCCTATTTGAGTTTGATTAGAATTATTTGTAATACTATAAATAAACTCAATTAAACTTTAATATTGTGTGTCTTGAAATTATATTATAGAGAGAGAGAAACAAACCCACAAAATATTAGAAAGGAAAATTTTATTCTTGACAAAAATCGTGATGGAATATCATTAGATGTTGGGAGATGTTAGTTAAGATAAATAGTTTGATAGCTATATAATAGTTGGTGAGTCATTGAGTATTGTAAGTTTTGAGTCAATTATTGTAAGTTTCGCAATATCAATAAAAACATTGTGAGTGCCTCGGATACTTAGACTTGGTGAGCAAGTCGAATTCGTAAAAAAATATCAATAGGGTCACACTACTTGATTATGGCTTTGTTCGCGTGGATCGATAGGGTTATCAAGAACCCAAAAAAGAAACTTATCAAAAAATATAATCAAATTGGAATGTGACATTATTAATACATATAACTTTCCTTCCCTTAAATATTAAGATGAGGTATCCGTATCACTAACAAATGACAAAAAGTAAAAACATTAAAGACTAGATATTCCAAGTTCATATTTTGAAAATATAAGGGGCAATGCCAAAAGAGGTTGGATTTTTATACTACACTTTTTCTGAAAAAATGCACAAACCGTAGAAAAAATCTACGGTTTGCAGTGATTTTGTACAAACCGTAGATTAAATCTACGGTCTGCATAAAATCATTGCAAACCGTAGATTAAATCTACGGTTTTCAGTGACTTTATACAGACCGTAGATTTAATCTACGGTTTGCATTAAATCACTGTAAACCGTAGATTTAATCTACGGTCTGCAGCAATTATGCAGAAATTACACAGTCAGTCTCCATTTTTCAGAAATTACACAGTCAGTCCCTGCGTAAAAATTACACTGACAGTCCCTTGAAAACAGAATTTCATGTTTTTTTTTTAAAAAAAACAAATTTTTATACTACACTCTATCTCTCTCTTTCTCTAAAAAACCCAAATTTTTCATCCCAAAAAACCCAAATCAATCAACCACAATAACTATCAACTTTCTTAACAAAAAACCTCAAATCATCAATCAAATTTATCCATAATTCAAGTTATTTCTTTTATTCTCTAATTTATTATTTATTTTGTGTAATTTCAATTTGTAAAATAGGAAAATATATATAAAATATGCAAATTGATTATTCACTTAGCTATATATAATTGTTTGTTGTTTGTTTATATTAATTATAGAAATTATAATAATTGTTGATATTTGTCCCATTTAATAAAAAAATTAGGCTTTTTATTCAAATTTGTTTATTTAGATATTTATTACTAATGGTTTAGTTATGATGTTACATGTTTATGATGGTTATTTGTTTTTATTGAGAAAAATAAAAATAGTTACGCTTTATTAATATTTACCCGTTTTGAAAATTAGGGGCTTTTATAAAATTATGTTTTTTAATTAGTTTGTTTGCCCAAATCACCAATAAAAATTGGGGTTGTTGATATTTTTCCCGTTTTATAAAAAAATTGAGTTTTTATTAAAATTTGTTTAATTAGATAATTAGAATAATTTTTTGGTTATCATTAAATGTGTATGTTTCTTATGTTGTTTTTATTGTTAAAAATAAAAATAGTTAGGATGGCAGAGCCAGGTCCACAGATTAAATGCAGGATGGGTATTTTACGACAGACCTGTCATATTTCAAATGAGATTTGGGATGCTAGAAGAGAAGCGGGTAGAAGAGATGCCCATAAAATTAGGATTTATAATTATAGTTGGCAGATACCGACGCATGACAGAGTAGTTGAAAATATGATTAGGGCTGGTTTTTACGGTATTCACATTATAAGTAATTATAGCGTAGACCGAGTCTTGCTTACAACCTTAGTTGATAGGTGGTGTGATGAGACGCACTCGTTCCATTTTGTCGGTGGAGAGTTGGGGATATCGTTACAGAATGTAGAGATTATGCTTGGTCTCACGGTGGATGGTCTTGCTGTTACCCGATCAGAGCGGAATGATAACAGGGCGAGCAGGTTAGATATGATAGAGAGTCTGTTGGGTGTTAGACCTGCTGACAATCAAGTCGATACAAACTGTTTGACAGTTAGACTTGATTAGATGTTACACACCTTTGGTGAATTACCCTCCAACCCTAGTGAGGAGCGTTTGCTATATCAGTCTAGGGCTGCCATGTTATTATTACTGGGGGCACATGTGTTTTCAGATAAGAGTAGTGATCAGATTCCACTATGGCCTCTGCCATTTCTGAAGGATTTTGACACATGTGCAGAGTATAGTTGAGGATCAGCTCTTCTGGCCTGGTTAGAGGCTAATTTATGCAAGTTGGTGCGTGGTAAATCTACCGGAGTAAGCAGGGCCGTGATGTTTCTCGATATGTGGGCGATGACCAGACTACTGCCGGTTAGACCATGTGAAGAGCTGCCGGAAGATATCGAGCCACCTGAGGGCTTGCCTAGGTTCCCCCTCGGTTACAGGTATGATATTATTTAGTTTTTGTATTGGATTTGTGTATTTTTTATTGTGTCATCTATCATTTACTTATCTTATTTATATTTATTGTTTATCGGGTTTTGTTTGTATATTACAGATGGAAGATTTGGAGGCTTACTAATGATAAGCCATATGTCTACGGACATAATGTGGTCCACATATGGGACCAGTTTGACCATATATCGCATGAACAGGTAAATTTTAACTTACCTGTTTGAAGTTTATATAACAGGTAATGAGGTTAAATATGACATTATCAAATAAATGTGTAAATGATGGAGGAAGAAGGCATATCTGTTTTAGTATTTAACATGTAGTGGAAGTATACGTGGTTATAGGCATTATAATTAGGATAAACTTAAAAAAGGTTCCCAAATTTTCTATTTCAAATCTATTTGGTCTTTCTAGTTTTAAATTCACATTAATAATCTTCATCATTTTATAAATTTACATCTTTAAGCTTATTTCTTATCTTTTTATATCAAACTCAATAATCTTTAAGGTAAGAGATGGTCAACATAAATGATAGACAGTTAAATATACCCTAATTATTCTAAAAAATAAATTAAAAATGACTTTGAGCCCAATTAAATATGTTGATTATTCAAAGATTTGAGTATAAATATTGTTTACGTGAATTATTGGAGTGAAAAAGGAAAATAAATAAATAAATAACTCAACGGTTTTCTAGTGTTTAGTTTCTTGATGTAGTAAAAAAAAAAAAATTCTCTGAATATGTTTGAGAAAAAAAATGTATTTTATGTTGCCTTTAGTTAATTTTAATTTGAAATGTGACTCACTGGCGCGATCTCCTAGCCCCGCCACTGTAAATACGGGTTGTTCTACACTTGTACTACAGAAACCTGGGAATATAGATGGACTTTCGTCTTTTTATATCTATCAATCTAATACTTTGCTAAATAAATTTCCTAGTTTTACCTTAGTTGTATTGATTAATCTTACAGGTTAGTTACAACTCTATTTTTAGTAGAGATTTATCTTGTGGTGTTGCCTCCTTGTAGGCAGTCAGTCACCACCATGTGGGCATCCTTCATACCTTTTTATATAATTTGGGACATAGACACAACCGTTTTAGTTTTGTACTCCGGCCCAATACGGGTAATTGATTTGTACTACAGAAACACGGAAATGTAGGTGGAAATTTCATCTTTTTATATTTATTAATGTAATATTTGCTAAAGGAAACGCTGGAAAGCAAATAACTAAAAGCACTGCAAAGAGTATCTGTAACATCCCGTTTTTTTATAAATGGTTTTATTTATGATTTAATTTATCCAAAAGCGTTTTATTCAAAATTTTACCAAAAACCGGTCACTCGACTAATTTTTAGCCAAAAACCGAAACTCTTCCGAAAAGCTTTATTTTTAAAACCTGTTACTAATTTTACTTATAAAAAGGACCCAATAGTTTTGTTTCTAAAAATTTGTTATTTTTGAGTAGTAAAACTATATTTTTGGATTAGGAGTTAACTATTAGAACTTTGGTAACCAAATAGTTCGTTACCACAAACTATCAAAAAGCAGCTTTTCTAAACCTATTTTTCAGCCTCTTTCATATCATAAACCAGCTAAATACAGAAAAGAGAAGAAGAGAGAGAAAGAGAGAGAAAGAGAGAAGAAGAAGAAGAAGAAGAGGAATAGGAAACCACCATTAGGGGGTTTATACCGGAAGCATCTCCTCTACGCTCTAAGGTAACGGGGGTTATCCATAGCGACTAGACGATGGTGTATGTTAGGATTAGGTTTTACGTTTATTATAAATTAGGTGTTTTTGCCTTTTATATTAATTATTTCTTATATTGTTAATTGGGGTTAGTTGCTACACTTTTAATTCCATTTATTTGAATGGTAGAGGTTGAGACCTTAGATATATAAATTTTGGATTGATGAGAATATTGATGGGTTTGCGTGTTTTATGCGTTAAATATATGTTATGATGGTTGTTGATAGAATTGAGTAAAATATTGTTGAAAAGAGATGAGTTTTAGATTGTGCATACAAGGTGTTTGTTAAAATGCCCGAATGGGATTTTACGTTGTTTGGAGTTGTTCGGCTAGTTGCGAATTTAGTACATATGGTTAAGTGTTATGTTGTATTACGTTACGTGAACGTTATTGGAGTTGTTCGGCTAGTTGCGAATTTAGTACATATGGTTATGTGTTACGTTGTATTACGTTGTTTGGAGTTGTTCGGCTAGTTGCGAATTTAGTACATATGGTTATGTGTTATGTTGCATTACGTTACGTGACGTATGTGGTGGTGTTATTTGATTAGTATTATACTATTGGCCGAGGCCTTTATATTTATACGTATGAGATTGTGTTAATTGGTTAGATTTATATCATTGGCCGAGGCCTTGTGTGTTAGCTGTAGTGGCAATGGTCTCTGTCTCTCCCTAATTCCGGGGACAGAAGACGGCCGAGGGGATAGGGAATGACTCGTCTTACGGACCGGGGCGAGTGGCGTGAGAGGTCCCAGTGTGCACTATTTACTTTTATGTTAGCAATGGTCTATGTCTCTTCCTAATTCCGGGGACATATGATGGCCGAAGGGATAGGGAATGACTCGTCTTACGGACTGGGGCGAGTGGCGTGAGAGGTCCAAGTGCGCACTATAAATCTACTTTTATGTTGCAATGGTCTCTGTCTCTCCCTAATTCCGGGGACAGAAGACGGCCGAAAGGATAGGACACTTGCTCTTTCCTTGTAAAATATTCACCATTTGTAAACAATCTGTCTCAAATACTATATTTGCCTCCTCAATAATTGGACACAATTCTTTTGGACCGATTGTTTGAATAGCAAAGTCATTTAAAGGAATGAAACTTTTGAGGATATCGTATCTAACATGAAACCAAATTTTTTTGTTAAATTTATGATTATGATTTACTAGCTAGCTATCCAACGTAATGATTTTTCTAGCATAACTTGATTCATTAATGCTACGAGAACAAATTAACATTCTAAAATGTCGATTCTCTGGTCTAAAGCATGAGTTTTGTCGATTAGTGGATTATGAAATGCTAGTACTAACAACATGCGAAGAGTTATGCCATTTTATTAGATTAAAAAACAAAGTCCGAAGAGGAAGCAACATGTTTAGGTGTCGTATCTGAAGTCATTTCAAATTATGGATTCGAATGAACTATGTTTACCTTTAATAAAAAATATTTCAAAGTTTCTAACATAACTTGATTCTTTAATGCTATAGGAAATAATTAACATTCTAAAATGTCGGATATGGTCTCAAGCATGAGTTCTGACTATTGTTGGATTATGAAATGCTAGCTAGCTAGTACTAATAGCATGTAAAGAGTTAGACCAGATTTTAATTACCTTTAATTAGTCAATGATAATCTGGAAATGCTAGATTTGTAAGCACAAGCTTTGAAGTACTTCTCCTATAAAAGTAACTTCTTTTTTCTAGAATCCAAAATTTGAAATGGCTTTAATTAGATACGACTTCTAAACATGTTGCTTGCTCTTTGGACTTTGTTTTTTTAATCTAGTAATTAAGATGGTCTAATTCTTCAAATGTATTTATTATTAGCCGTTTATAATCCATTAATTAGTAGAACTCATGCTTGATATCAGATCCGATAATTTAGAATGTTGTTTAGAGCATCTACAATAGTGTTGTTATATCTATTGTTAACTAAAATAGTTAGGTAACAATACATTTTTTTATCTCCATTAGTTGCCTTAAATATATGTTATCTTTATAGATGTTAAAAAAATTGTTAAAGTTAACAATGTTTTTAATGTTTGTAACTGCTGACATGGCAAACACAACCCACAATTAATATTATTATCTCCTATAAATTCTCCCCGTAAGAATAGTGACCAATAAAATAAAAGAGAAATTGTTAATTAAAAATTGATAACATTGTTAACGTGAAACTAATGTGGTTATTAAATTTAAGATGCATATGTGTCATTTAACATATTTTTAAACGATGATGTGTCACTATTTAACATTAAAAAGTTAACAAAACTATTGTGGATGCTCTTAGTTCACGTAGCATTCAAGAGAATCAAGTTATGCTAGCTAGAAAAATCATTAATTTTAGTAGTTATCGTATAAATTTAATGAATTTTATTCTCTTCTTAATAATGTTTATTTATTTACTCAATGACATAATTTTAGAAACCATTTTTTAAAGTTAAATAGCTTAACTAAATGAGTGAATTTAGGTAAAAAAAGACATTAAAAACATACATGTGGACCGCACGTGACCATTTTCCATCAATAATTGGATGGAAAAGCTCAGAAAAGAAAAACAAAAACCGAAATATTGGATACAAAATAATAAAAAAAACTCGGGACACAAACTGAAAAAATGGCAAAATTTATGTAGAAAACATCATAAAACCGAACTATATCTGAAATCACAGATAATTCTGTCCTTTCATAAATAATTGGAAATAATTATGTTGCATTTTGTAACCATAAATACGAGATATTTAACCGTACTCTAAATTCAATAAAATATTATCGTTTTGTGTATATTATGAAAAAAAATCATTTACATTTTGCTTGTATAGATTATGTTTCAATTTTTAGACATTTCTTGTTGTCCACACAAAAAAGAAACAACATTTCATGATCTTGTAGCTAAAAACGTAGTCCATCTTGAGTTGTCGTTTGTTTCATAGATTATAAAAACAACGTGACAAATGCATATATACATTGTGAGCCATTACTATAGTTAACAATGTTAATCCGAAGGAGTTATGTCACCTCCCGCATTTTGGATAA